>JBAMAW010001787.1:0-2400000 GCA_037043295.1 Amiota minor
ACGACAAGGTTATTTTGCAGCATGACAACGCTCGGCCGCATGTTGCACAGGTCGTCAAAACATACCTTGGAACGCTCAACTGGGAAGTGCTACCCCACCCGCCGTACAGCCCAGACATTGCTCCTTCGGATTACCACTTGTTCCGGGAGATGCAGCGTAAGCGGGCTGGACACCGCTTCTCTTCATATGAAGAGACCAAAAAATGGATCGATTCATTCATAGCCGCCCAGAAGCCGGAATTTTGGAGAAACGGAATCCGGAAATTGAAAGAAAGATGGGAAAAGGTTGTGGCTAGCGACGGACAGTACTTTGAATGATGTATCAATCCATTTTGAAATCGAAATAAAGCCCCATTTTTGGTGAAAAAACCTTTAAAATTAATGCATAGTCCTAATAATAAAATTGGAAATACGCTGAACTAAATTGTATCAAGCTAAAAGCAGGCTACGTTAAAGAATTTAATGCTTTCTTTTTCCGAAAAGCATATCTTTTATTCAAAAAGTCACTGACTTATCAAACTCACCACGTCTACTCGTATATGTATGTCGTATAATTCCTATATGGAGATCTTGTCAAATGCATTTTTACTAGATTTTTTAAACATAAAATAACATTATTTCACATTCTTTCTAAATTTAAACACACTCAAAATTGTTTCTTAAAAAAAAAAAAAGAAAAAATACACTTAAGATTATTTATAGCACATAGGTCTGGAGTCTTTAAATGAAAGCAGTTTTTTACAAATACTTGTCCTCTTAATTCAAACAGACTATAAAGATCATAATAAATGTCAAAATTAATCATCGACATATGAATGTGGAGATGATTTATACAATTTTTTTGTATAGTGACATAATAAATATATTGGGGCACATAAAGTAAAAATATTTCGGAATCAAATAAATCATACTCCTAGTTTCGTTGCTTTCCGGGATTTTATTGACCCCCGTCTGCTGGGGTTTTATACAATGGGCCTCAACATTCTTCCGCTTAAATGGCAAAAATATATAGATATTTTGGGTGCATACTTTGATGACTGAAATAAGGTAACTCCTTGTATTAATACACTTTGCTTTGCTTTCATATCTGCCAATATTTCATATTAAACGATTCAATACAATAAAAATCGAAATTCATTCATGTTTCTTGGTTAAGAAGTCAATTAAAATTGGGATAAAATCAAGTAAAGCATATGAATTTATTTCTTCAAATAAAGAATTAAGGATTTTTATTATTATGATGATATGAATGATATAAATCCATAAATTTTAATTTGGAACTCGAAATACTTAAATTCGAAAGAAAGTATTTGTTGTGTGCTCTGTTAACCTAGAAAATAACTATATAGAGTATTTTTATAGCATCTCAATTACTCAATTGCGTATGTTTCCTTTAAATGAAATGAAATTTCTTATGTTTTCTAGTGTGAAGAGCTTTCTTCTATTCTCTCTCTGATATTTAAGTCAATCTAAGAGAATTTCCTGTTCCGTTGCTTTTGTTATTTTACTTTTTCTATTCTACTCGCAAGTAGTTGAAGATATCTCACACTATAAAGAACAAAAATTGTTTTCACTAAATATTTCATAACTGACTGTAAGAAAATAAGAAAGCATACATAAATTCCATAAAATGTAATTCTATTGTTTTGTTAAAAACTAAATTTTGCAGAAATCGCGGAGGAAAATTCTTTTTTCTGAAAACTAGTATAAATGACTCAATAAAAAGAAGAAAGAAAATAAAAAAAAAGAAGAATAGAAAATGATATGTGAAAATTGTCCAGTTTGTGATGAAAGTGCTCAGCAAATTTGTACTGGCTGCCGTCAAGTAAAGTATTGCGGTCAAGATCATCAAAAGCAACATTGGCGTGAACACAAAAAAGTATGTCGCCCATATCGTGAACAGGCGGATCCCGAGCTGGGACGTTATCTTGTGGCAACGCAAAATATAACGCGTGGTCAAGTGATATTTGTTGAGGATCCCATTGCGGTGGGGCCGAAGTGGTATCAAACAGAGCTCGATCAGGAAGCAATTGTAGTTCCATGTGTGGCTTGTTATAAGCCATGTCGTCTAGGCAAGCATTTGTGTCCAAGGTAAGAGAAGTTTTTTATGAAAGGGCTGGATTAAGTATTTGAAGTGAATCAATGTTTTTATCCAAAGCTGCCGTTGGCCAGTTTGTGATGAAAATTGTCCGGGAATCGCTAACCCGGAAGTGCATTTGTTGGAATGTAATATCCTGAAATTGGGTCCGGGACCGGCACGCAAGTCAAATACTCGTGGTCTACATGAATATTATCGTGTGGATGCTTTGTTGGTGCTACGTTGCCTGTTGCTCAATGTCGGAATGAAAAACGCTGGAATGCTTTGCTTCAAATGCAAAGTCATGAGACCGAGCGCTTTGGAACTGAACTCTACAATGATGCTGAACAACGGGTCGTCTCCTATTTGGAACAGAATTTCTTGCGTCGCCTTAAGCAACTTGAACAAAAGTCCAAAGAGAAATTCCTCAAGGAATATGATGGGGCTTTGATTCATCGTATATGTGGCATTGTCGAGACGAATTATATGTGCATCCAGCTAAGCACAGGGATTGAATTGAGTGGTCTATATCGTAATGCCTGCATGATGGAGCATGCCTGTCGTCCAAATTGCTTCTTTCAGTTTAATAATTCTTATGCCATTTCCGTAATCGCTGGCTGCGATATACGCAAGGGAGAACATTTGAAGATTTCCTACACGAATATCTTATGGGGAACACAATTGCGTCAGCACCATCTCAACTTGACCAAACACTTTCGATGTAAATGTGAGCGTTGCAGTGATCCCACTGAGTATGGAACATGCGTCAGTGCTCTGCGATGCTTGGGTGATATTAATAAAAGTTGTGATGGCATACAATTGCCCATTGATCCCTTAGATGAGAATACAGATTGGGTATGTAATAAATGCCCCATGGTGGTTAATTCAAAACATGTAGCTGGACTTCTTAGTAAGATGACCGAAGATGTCGATTTGACAATTGCACGTAAACCAAGCTTTGAAGAGGTTGAATCCTTACTGAAACATTTGACACCTTTCTTGCATCCTAATCACTACCATATGTTCAATTTGAAGCACACACTCATCCAGCTCTACGGCAATGCTGCTAACTTGAGCCTGGCACAAATCTCGAACGAGCAGTTGTCACGCAAATTGCAGTTATGCAAAGAATTGGAAGAAATTTGTCTAAAACTGGATCCGTATACGACTAAGCTATCCATTTATATGGGGATTATATTGCATGAATTTGGCCGTGGCAACTGGGAGCAGGCAAGGCGTAAACTCAAAGCTGATGAAACACTTAAGACTGAAGTCTTGAAGGAATTGGAAGAAGTGCATGCAACATTCCTTCGTGCACTCGATGTGCTCAAAAAAGAGTTGGACACTGTGGCAGGTGGGAAGCTTAGCGTTAAATTACAAGAGGACACTGTGGCATTGGACAGATTTATTCTTTTCATACAATAATCATGGTAGATCACTTATCCATCCCCCTCCAAGACCAATAGTTGTGTTAATGTTTTTAATAAATTACAATCTAATTATATTTATTATGGATATTAAAAAAAAATTAGTTCACGTTGCCAATTGATTTTGAACTGATTCTTTTTTAGTTTCCACATTTTCATTTCCATAATGAAGTTCTATGCGCTTCTGCTGCACAAGATAAGGATGCTTCTTAAGTACTTCTTTCTGCTCCCTCAAATTCTTCATAATACCTGCTAGATGCCAGCCGTGGCGCAACAATGAATGCTCCGCATCAAAGTGTCCATGCCGGATGCAACGCAATGATATACAATGGGCTACCGTACGCAACTCAATAGCCATATCATGTACCATTGCCACCAGATAGCCTTCAGATTCGTTTATGGCATGGATTTCTAAAGTGAAATCTGGTTTCTTAAAATCAATCAGTTTAATGCCATAAATCACTGGTTGACTGTTATCCGCCGGTCTTATAGGACCTTTGCAGGCGAGTTCATAGGCAGTCTGAGATTGTAGATCTACACCACACAATTCATACATTTTGCGTTGATGTGAAGCCTGCATGGAAGCCGCTAGCGCACTCATACGATCAGCATGCACATGTTTATAGTTGGCACGAACTGTAACCAGTGAATCGGGCAAATGATTCTCTGTGGCTGTGCCAAGGCGACCGGTTATGTGATAGGTGCGTATGGGGCGATTGCGTTGTATGCGGGATGATTGATAAAGGCCTTTGTTTAAACCAAATACTAAGAAGATAAAAAGAGATATTAGGAGATAATCTCATTCTGAACTCATTGTACCTACATAAGACGCCACTTGTATGCTCTCCTAGACCAGCAACAAGTCCACAGCGTATATCTTCGGGCATATAACGAGGACCGCTGGCTAGAACATGATCAGCAAGATCAATATCTGCCAATTTACGAGCAACAGGATCAGTAGCACCACCAGATTCAAGTAAGTGACTCTTCTCCAATTTCCGAGGTTCACGTACTTGCATTTGATTTAAATCTGTTAATTTTTAGTTTTGTTGTATGTATACTTAAGAATGCCGGCTAAATCATTTTATTCTACTTACCATTACATATATTGCTAAGTATTGCATTCTTCACATAACGATTTTTCATTCCCGCTGGCTTATAGACATTAATGATGCCATTTAAACATTTGAAAACTGTGGCGGCATCATAGACTTTTGTTAAGGACATTGTTTTGCCAATTGGATTACATTCAATGTGTTACGCACATATTTTTAATTTATTATCAGCTGTGCATATTCGATAACAGCAATTCGATACCCATTCAGTCAGCTGTTTGCTAAGTGTTGCAAAAGGTAAATATCATCACATCAGCAAAACATTGCCTAACACTAAACATTGCTTCGCGGTAGTTGCACGTGTTGGATTTTTGTTTAGATTTGGATATAAGAATTTTTTACATAAATTAAGTAAATTCCACGCGACCACATCATGAAGTGGACCACAGCAAATGTAAAGAATCCAAATTACACTGCAAATCATGAAATTTATGTGGGCACTCACACCGGTTCCTTCAAGAGTAAGTAGCATCATCTTCTATGGACTCTAAATGATTTCAATTATTTTCTTTTAATGTAGAGTTATTACCCTCATATGAGCAGAATCCTTTCATGCAAAAGAATCTCCAAGACATAAGTAAACTTGAGAAAGATTCACGTATAACCGCTCTGGAATTCGGTAATGCAGAACAATCGGAAATACTCATAGGAAGAGTCAAAAACATAGTGGAACTACACTCTCTGCGTACACAGCAAGTTGATAGAACTGTTGGGTTTAAAGTGGGACCCATTGTTGGTCTTGCTCAGTATGATAAACAATTGATTGCTGGTTTGGGTAATGGACAAGTTCAAAGTCTGTCATTAGAGATCAAAGCGAACACCACCACTGATAAAGATGGATTGGTTTTTTCCACTGGTGATGATATGTTACGTTTGCGTCAGTGTGCAGCTGCACGCAATTTGGTGGCCACTGGTGGCAAGGGACGCCAGAATAATTTGAAAGTTTTCGATTTGGCTGCCGATGGCAAACAATTGTTTACATCAAAGAATTTGCCAAATGATTTCCTTCAATTGGAAGTTCCTGTCATGGATAGTGATGTTGGATTCATTGATGGACCGCACACATTGGCGACATGTTCACGTTATGGCTATGTACGTGTTTATGATACACGTAAGCAACGCCGGCCCGTACAATATTTCGCTACAGAAGATCAAATGAGTTTTGCAACGCTGATAGCAAGAGGCAACTATATCTATACAGGCACAACAATGGGCGCCTTAAAGGTAAGCAACAATGGACTTAGACTTTTTATATGCTATTTATTCTCTCTCTAACACAGGCTTTCGATATACGTCGCATGAAAACTTTTGTACACACTTACAAAGGATTCACTGGAGGCATTACTGATCTTCATTTGGACACATCTGGCAAATATCTTACGTCAGGTTGTTTGGATCGTTATGTACGTGTGCATGATGCAGACTCCACAGTTCTGCAGTATCAATGCTATGTTAAATCTAAAGCAACACGGGTTCTGATACGTGATTCAATGGTGAATCCAAATGCAAGTGAAGATAGTGAAATTGCTAAGCAAGTGGCAATTGAAGAACCACAACAAAATGGTACAAATCAATTGAAATCTTTGTCAGAACCTGTAGATGAGGAATATGAGGATATGTTTGAGAACATGCAAACAATTTGGTATGTGGCGTGTTTATTAAGAATTCTTTTGTAAATATTAATTAATGTGTATCTTCTTAAAACAAATCAGTGAAACTTCAGAAGACAATACTCAAAATGCTGAGGAATCCTCAGATGAAGAAAGCGAAGTTCATAGAGTGATTCCTTCTAAATCCAAGGTCAATAAACGCAAAGCAACAAAAGCTACGACTAAATCGAAAAAGAAAAAGAATTAGTACAAAATGTGGTTAAGTTTTTTGTGTGTATTTTTAATAATTAAAAATTAATTCTATTTTAAACATTATTATCAACAGTGAGATTAATAAATTATAAAATGAATTGACTTCCAAATAGATTTCATTATAAATCATGTCCTAAACAAATGTAAAACCTTTTATACAAAATTGAAGATTTAGTTTTTGTTAACCGATATGTAAATATTGCTCTGGATTTATATAAAAATCAATAGACCATATTAGTGCAATGTGAAAATGACATGACATTTTCATTAGATCTAATGCCTTCTTCTGTGATTAAATAAAAAAGATATGTAGATTGAACCATGAATATATAAATTGAAAGGTAATAGCAGAGGAGACCTCATGGAGTAATTTTAAATGAAAGTAAGAGAAAATGTCTATTTTTCTAATTTTTTTATTTATACGAGGAGTATGTACACTTAGTACAATATATTGTATTCTTGCATTTATAATCAATCGCATCAACTTAATTCAATGACAAGCATTTTTCTTTAGCATTGTTATGCTGCGCTCTTTGTAATGCACATTCAAACGATATGTGAAATAGTAGACTAATTCAATTATGGATATCAAACTAAGTCCAAGGCAAAGATTGAAAATTCCACCTAAATCAGCTGAAAGTAAAAGAAAGGAAACAGGAAAGGTAACTTGATTTTGTATACCTATACCTTTATTTTGATTTCTTCAATAACAATTAACTTACACAATAAACCAATCCATGACATAACAGTCACTTTACGTATACCCGGTACTACTTGCTTGGCAAGATAAACGCGTACGACAAAAGTATCATTGGTCACAGGTTTTGTAGTGCTGCATATATAGAAATTTATCATATCAAGAGATCTTATTCAAATTTTATTAGTAACACTTTCAACTTACTAGAAATCACTGATGGAATGCGAATGTTGATTCAAATCGGTTTTGTAGGAAAGTGTTGAATATGTAACATCGTAACAATTTGGTAGACACTCTTCACAGCGTACACTTTTGAAATTATCTGCAATTACAATATAAATGAATATTTAAGCATTTACAGATTTCATTGTTTGTGTCTAATATGTGAATCCTGTGAGTCAAGACCCCATCGCATGTCAATGTTCATGCTTGATACTGTTCTCACTATTGATATCAATTAGCTGACATTTGGAATATTTTATTGGTCACATCACATAACATTAGAAAGATTCCCTGATAACTGGATGAGTTAGTTCCCTTACAAATTTCATTTCTTTCTACATTTAAAATCATTTCTCTCCAAATAAATTACAATATAAATAAGTTTAAATATATAAACATTGGAGTGTGAAGGGTATGAAAAGTTCGGTGAAAGGAAGTCATTGTACTTGACATTTCTCTTCTTCTCCAAGTAATTTTCTAATCCGCTTTTTGCATACAACGAAGACATGACACTTGGAAATAGTAGTACATAGTATGTACATTTCTATATTAAGCAAAGTTTACAAATCCACCGTTGAAATTTGTGCTTACACTTGAATTTTGTTAAAGGAAGACAAAAATACACGATATTTGACACAATACAACACAAAAGTCAAGCACACATGTTACATTTAATCCTGCATCTGCAACTGTAGCAGGAGATAAATTATGCAACTTTGTTGACGTCGCCCTAAAGTGCATACATATAAATATCTAAAGCCCAACATAATGCAAAAATTGAAATCAAGAGACAAAGAAATGCCAGACAACGACCACGAGAGTCGAGACAGCCAAGTCATGTGCTGATGACAAAGATGATGATGGTGATGGTTGATGATGATGCTGATGATGTGGAATCATATGATTAGATGAATGTCATCATGTTCATGAAATTTTGATTTTGTATTTGGTGTGAAACATGTAGGTGTATAAAAATAGTCGTAAAATGCTGAGGATCATGTGGAGCTCACCATAGTGTTCCGAGTAACAAAATGTATCATTGAGATGACATTCCTTATATTGAGCATTGACAACGGGTAGCAGATATGGATGACAACCGCATTGCTTGAAGATGGCCTCAGTCTGACAGGCGAGCTCACATGCTGCCTGACGATAGCTATGAAGTTCAACATCTTCTGAAGTCAGACAGTCACGTTTACGTTGAGCCAATTCCAAGACATCATTTGATGAACTCTGTACAGTGGGTGAGACCTCAACAAAACTTTCCGATTGTGATGTAATTGTAACCGAAGATGCTGTTTCCGTAACATAGTCCATTGGATGATGAACCAGAACAATTAAACCAGTTGATATATTACGTTCCGAGCCTTCGGTACCGATAAATGTTAAGCCACCATCCATGCCGAAAATGTTCGATGAAAATGGTACATATGAAGCATTACGTGGATTATAATTAAAGGAACAACATGGTCCAAGAAATGCTGTTGTTGGTATAAAAGAAAGATATTCGTGGGATTGATTACATGGAAATTCCGTAAAACCCCAGAAACAACGTTGCACGAAATCAGAACATCCTGCACTAACGGCCAAAGCTGCATCATATGTCGTAATATTATTGTGGCGAAGTACAGCATCGGTGACATTGTAACTGTCATGCGAAGGCAATGAAAAGGTTTGATCGGTAAAAGCATTAAGAAACTCAAAACCGGCAGCCACTTCTCCGGGATCATACTCCGATGGTATATTGCTGGAAAGTGAAAATTTAATTAAAAACTCTTAGGGTGAGTTCATTCACTCACAGTGTCTCTATAAACTTCTCTACTCGTTCCATATTTACAACTTTTGGACTACAAATTGTCACTCCCGGAAATGCTACATCGGTTATGGAAACATCATTTGAAATTGTATTCAAAATGGGATACGAGTAGAATTTAATCCATAATTGCAGGGTCAAAAAGACACTTAGGAAAAAGAGATGCATTAGCACAGTAGCCCAAATATACCTTAAAGGGGAAAACGGTTATAGAACTTTTGTAAAATTTTGTTTATATGGATATATTTAGAACCAACCTTGATGTACCGTGAGCACGATTCCTACGTAGTAGCCACATGCCACTCACTTTTGTGCGTTCCACATACTCTAAAAATGTATCGGAAATAGCCAATTTAAAGCGACGCCACCATTTTCTTTGCTTATGTCCACGTCGTTCACTTTTATTCCGTAATATGTTTTGTTCACCTATCATGGTGCTGGAACCTTACTAATATCCATTTTTAAAGTCCATAGGCTTTTATTGAATTGTGAATATTTCAGCATAGTAAGTCTTCAATTCTTCTAATTAACATTAATTATAATGTTAATATCATTTAATTAGTTGAGTTAATGGATGCATGCATATTTGTATCTGTTTATAATTATTTTCTACTTAAGTTCATTTTTCTGTTTTTATTGCTGTTGTTTTGTATTTTTATTGTTATTATTAGATTGATACTTTTGGACTATTCCAATGTTGTTTGTTTATTTATTTTGATATTCTTTCTAATGAAACATAAAAGTAACATAAGTATTTCATTGTCTCTTCTATTAAATCGATTGATCGATTTTGTTGTTTAGGAATTCTGTTCAAATTTTATATAAAATCTATCCTAGAACTTTATCTTTAAAAATTCTTAAAGTTTACTTCAATGTTTATTATAATAACAAATCTCTGAGCTGGCTAACAATGGATTTTCTTTGCCTTTTGGTTATACATAGTGAAAAAGTAGTTCCAATTTTATAAAAACTCATTAGGTTCAGTTTGAACAGAAAATATTAGGAGTTGACGGTCTCAAAACTTTATTAATTTGTTTCAAAAAAAAAAAAACTCATATCAAGAAAGTCATAAATCAAACAAACAAAATCAAAAAGAAAACTACCAACGAAGCCACAGAATTTCCTTATTCAATTACTTCACATGCTCGTATAACAATAAACTTCACTTCAAGGGCATTCTTAGTTTTTATTTCATTTTGAATTATGTATTGTATTATTTATAAGAAAACAAGAATATTCACAACCACTGAGACATAAAGTAATTTATTAGAGCGCATCTCGAGACTCATTCAAATTGCCAAATGAATCTGAAAGTTTTTCAGTTAACTCCTATGTGGCACCCAAAGACAAAGATGTCAATGTGAGTTGACGCCATTTCATTGTCAACTCATCACCATCGTGCTGGCGATGCGTCGCCTTCAATTCTGTAGTCTGTCCTAGGTAAAGGAAAACTTTTAATCCCATTTAAATTTACTTTGAAGTATGCAAGTAAACTTTTAAATAGAGTTAAAAAAACCAAAACAAGAAAAACGAATTCATAACACGCAAAAAAAAAAAAACAGTAAATCCGTGGAAAATTATGAATCTCATGGTAGACAAGAACAAGAAATAGTTTTCATTTTTATACGTCAAGATGAGGGAAATGTAACTCGTAATCGTATACAAAACCCATGTGAAGGAAGGAAGGAAGAGTGGAAAAGTTTTAAAAACTATTATCGCGGCACGTGTAATTTGGTTTAAACATGTGGGAAATTTAATAAGGGGAAATGGAATAGAAAATTAAGGAATAGAGAATAATGAAATGGTCAACCAAATGTTAAATAAATCTATATCTATTTTACTTTTTATTGTGAATTTGGTAAGTAGATCAATCAGAATCTTGAGGGTTTCTCATAACTGGGGTCAGTGAATAGTTAAAAAAAAAAAAAAAAATCGTGACACACATTAATTTTAATTTAATTTGAATTCAGAGTTTTTATATCAGTGAAAAAAGGAATACTTCATGCCGCTGGAGGAAGATTCTTTCTGCCTCCCACACATAGAATTCTCAAAGTTCTTTAATTTAAAATAAAAATTCTTATAATTTTAATTCCTTCGACATTTTTACTATTGGTGATATATATATTATGCTCTAATATCAGAATGCAATAACCAATATATATATATAGATACAAACGAAGATCCGCGGACTACATAAATTACAGATTCATTGTTAGAAGGATAATGCGGAAGAAATTGATTGATATGATTGTTGTTGTATGACTTTAAAAGCCCATTTCAGTTTTCGATCATATAAGAGGTCATTTATTATTAGCCTTATGAAAAGACTTGAGATTAAAATCTCTACTAATTTTCTTTCTTTAATTCTTAAGTTCTTTACATCAAAAAACTAATTTATTTATTTATCATAATTAAATCTATTGGGTGTATGCATATGATTCCGCCCTTTTTTGTGAAAACAAAACAAATTTGCTTGTTTAGAAAAAGGAAAATTTATTTATTCAAAGTATGCCCCATCTGCAGCTACAACCTTTGCCCATTTTTCAGGCAATTTACGGATTCCTTGCATAAAGAAGTCCTGGTCTTTTGAGGCAATCCAATTATGAAGCCAAATTTTGATATCTTCATAAGAAGTGAATCGCTCTCCCGTAAGATCAGACTGCATCCTTCGAAATAAATGAAAATCTGAAGGGGCTATATCTGGTGAATATGGCGGGTGGGGTAGCACTTCCCAGTCTTGTCCATTTAAATATGTTTTCACAACATTTGCCGTATGCGGTCTGGCGTTGTCATGTTGAAGAATTAATTTGTCATGCCTATTCACCCATTCCGGTCGTTTTTCTTCTATAGCTACCTTCAACCGCATTAGTTGTCGTCTGTAAACATCGCCAGTGATAGTATCAGACGGTTTCAGCAACTCATAGTGCACAACACCTTTCTGATCCCACCAAATACAGAGCATAACCTTGGTACAATGAATATTTTTCTTTGGCTGTGATGGGCCGGCCTCACCTGGCTTCAGCCAAGATTTTTTGCGTTTAGGATTCTCGTAATATATCCATTTTTCATCTCATAATACTAAACTTAATACTAATTTTAACGAGTAACTAGCTGCTGGGGCCTACGACTCGCGATTTAATAATACTTTGTAAAGGATTTAATGTACAGTGATTAAATTGTATGGTTGGATTTATTGCAGAAATTATGTATGTTGGTGATATTTAATGGTGAGGGAGTATTTAAAAGTTGGGATGGGGATATGGAACCAAAAAGGGAGACCCTTGGGCTCTCCAAATGTTGACAGGAGTCAAGTAGATGTTTTGCGTTGAGATCGGTTCCGCAAAAAGGGCATCAAGGGACTAACTGAAGCTTTGAGGAGATGTTGGTGCGTGATTTGTGTGTGTCCAATACGCAGACGTATAAAAACAGCGCATGCCCGTCTGGATGAGTTAGTAGGAAGATCGATTTTGTCGCAAGTTGGATTAATGGAAGAGTACCCGTGGAGGAACTGTCCTCATCCCGTCAACTTCTTCATATGCAGATGACGAGTAACCAGGTTTTTTAAATCTCTAGAGCTGGTTGGAGTGAAGACGTAAGTTGGGGCAGAGCTGATGTACCGGGCTGCCTCATCGGCTCATTCATTTCCCCGAATACCTTGGTATCTGGGAACCCAAAGATTGGTGATTTTGTGGAGGTGTATAGTGCATATTTTCTGGATTTTATTATAAACATTTTCAGTAGGAATGGTGAAATTAAAGATGTAGGAAATTAAGTTTATAAAAGAATAATATTATTTGTACGTAAATCAATCATATACAAAATCTGTACAATATATTCTTGGATACGTGAGCCAAGTATAAAATAAGTTTAAATCATGAAGTAAGTACCAAATTATGAGGCATAAAAGATTATTTAAAAACTTTGATTTGTGGTCTTGAACAACGTACATTTTTCTAAATTTTTTTTGTCAACTAAACTTTTCACAAGAGAATAAAATCAAAAACTATTATGAAATAGACAGCAACTTTTCAGGAGTTTGGTTTTTGTTATTTTTGTTGATGTTTGCAACAATTGCACAAACTTATGTCAGTACTTAGAAAATCAAAAGTTTTGCACTTAAACTTGAACTAGAAGAATGTGAAGTTAGCCAAGCTAAGTCAAAAAGCCAAATGGAGTTCACGGGTTCCTAATACGAATTGCAATGCAATGTTTGGTCTACAAAGTTACTAACTTACCAGCTGCATTTCCAATGGAAAATCACCATTCAAACTAAAAATGTCAGATAAGTGTGTTTAGGTTTCCAAATGAAAAGTTTTTTTTTTTTCTTAATTGAAATTGTTACAAGTCCCAGGTGCTTATGGTAGTGAGAGTACTGAAATTGAAAAAGAAAGTTCTCGACAATTATGAAAATTTATTGCAGCACAATTTAGATAAGTAAGTTGATAATCCATATAAAATATTTTATGGGTGTTTACGTAGTACCATGTGATAGTCTCAACAATAAAATTTTGTACAAATCCTTAGTAAAGATTCTCTATATCTTTTGCTATAACTTATATCGCCATTTATTGAATCTTTTGTTCGGAAAATATGTATATGTTATTCTTTAGCAAAATAAGGATAAACAGAAATATTCTGAAGACTAACTGAGCATTTTCGAATGACTGCAACAATTTCCATTACATCTCTTCCGTGAATTTTCTATTTATAAGGAATTTCAAGATTTTCTTCGAAGATAAGTCTTCCATTTGGTACGTAATGCTTTTGTCTGACCATCACAGTGGCATAGCAAACGCTGCTGTGCTGTTCCCTCTTCTTCACTATATTGCTGTTAAGACTTATGCGCATATTATGTAAGTATTTCTTAACTCTAAAATGCCCTCTTAATAAGCCTGAGTCTATATAGATATTTTTCTGAGTTAGAACTATTTATTTTTTTGTTTCTAAACAATATTTATGCCATTTACTTTCAAGACATCGTTTGAGTTTTATTTTTGTGGAACTCTAAGGTACACCGCAGAATGGTTCTGGCCCAATCAAGACATTGACAGCTTTCTTTTTTTCTAGTGAGTTCATTTGTCTCTTCGTTCCCAAGATAATCCAAATAATAGAAACACCAATTTATTCTTTAAGTTAGTTATAGTTCCAATCCATGGATTTTGGCTTCCTGGGATAAATTTCCATAAGTCTGCAAACTACTTAGGGTTGAAATGTCTGTATATGTTATGCTAAAGACTAAGTTATAGTTTTGTTTATGTAGGATTAAATTATACGACAAATTATGTTACATTAAAAAAAAACAAAAAAAAAAACTAAAAAGTACTTCCTAATCATCGATTCATGTAAGACAACTTTAAGAAAAGAAAAGATTAATATGTAAAATGATTTGCGGTCAAAGTTTTTTACATTTACTTAGACAAGTAAATATTGCATTCAACCTTTGTATATCTTTCTAAGAAGCGGAATTCATTCAAATATGAAGACATTAAAAATCAATTTGCCAAGCAGCAAAACAACATGCAAAATTCAAAGTTCTTCACATAAAATTTTATGAGGCAACAAACTATGCAGAGCACTTGGCACTAACAATGATGTGTTCTTTTTATGCGGTGAGGGAGGATATTGTGGAGACAGAAACAAGTTGGAACTGCCTACGCAAACAATTAATTTTGCTAGACATTATTGACATTGTCTAAGTAAGAGAAAGTGGTAAGAGGGAAGTTAAGAGAAGAGTTCGGCTAGAGAAAAAAGAAACTTTTTACAATAAATTGATTGTCAGTTCTCTATGCCCAGGGTGATGTTGTTGGAACAATTTTGGAAACAACAAAACTTTGGTGGTGGTGAGATTTGTTTGGGTAGTTAGAGAAAAAAAAAACTTTAAAGGTACATCGGTCGGTACTCATTGAGAGCCATTAAAGATATTAATTCTTTTTGGATTCTGCAGGTGCCTATTTTCATTCGTTATTCTCTATGCACTCAACTCTACATTGGAGATCCTTTACAATTTTATATTGTAGTCGCAGTAATTTAAATTCTTAGCTTGATAAACTATTGTATTTTTTTTTTTGCTCTATTTTCAACCATTCGCTTTATTTTTTTGTTTTTTACTGAATAACAGGAAATAAAAAATTTGCTTCAAAAATTTTGCTTTTGCAATTTCCGCTTGAATTTGCAGTTACGAGTATTTCTTTTGTCTCCTTCCGTTCCGTTATTTTATTCCATTGTTTATTTGTGTTTATTCTTCTAGCCGAGACTACATTATTTTTATTATTTTTCTCTTTTTTTTTTTGTTTTTTGCCAGCGCCATTTTGTATTGTCTACTTCAGAATTATACTTATGATTATTGATTGAGATTTGGTAAACACTCATGGAATACTATGCACGTGTACGTGTATGTCCTTCATGCAAAAATTGTCCTTATTTCTTCATGTTACAATAGATTTTTATTTCTGTATCCATATTTTTTTTCCATTTTATTTACCTATCCAATTTACTTTTAAGTCTTTCGTAAATAAAAGTTTATATTTGATATTTGGTTTATCAAATAATGCTGATTGCAATTTGACAGTAAAATGCTCTTCTTATTGTTACCGGATATTGATGCTACTCGTATTATACAAGTATTTCTCTTCAATTGTTTGCATATCATTAGCTTCTGGTAGATAGAAATTCTTCTAATCGGGAATGAGATACAAAAATACTTTATTTGAACTGCTATTATAAATTGACACTTTTAGATCTCATTGAAATAATGATATTTTTCAAGTCTTCTTAGATAATTTAAACTATGTAACTATGTAATTGTTTTTAAAGACAAAATTTATTATAATGGTTTCACTTTTTGTATGATAACCTGTTTTGGTTTAGAGATGCATCCTCCCCCTATTGGATCATATCCAATTCATTAGATTTAAAGGAAATACAAAAATAATTTTATGTTATTGCGTTGGCAACTAAGTTTCCCATCGTGATTTCGCTAATTTACTGGGGATATGGCATTTCTTACGCTATTAATATATCGGCATCATGTTTCATCGCCAGACACAGTTTTTTCACCATAGAACCTTGATTAAAGCAAAAAGAAAGAGGAGTCAAATAGGCGTATTTCCCTCAACTTGACTTTCCATTTTAAAGATATGAAAAATTACATAAATGCATGGATTTGTATGGGAGCTATATGATCCAGTATCCCTAGGGTCTTGAAATTCATATGGTTGGTGGAGTTGGATTAGAAACTTATATTGCCCTAGCTAAATTGCACCACTAGGGAGTTACCTCCCATACAAACCCCCCATTTGGTATGGAACCCTTCGTGTGCGAGTCTGATTTGCATTTGTCCGATTTTTATTGTATAGATTTCTTAAAAAATAAAGATTCTGCGATTAACTTATTTGGTTTCAGAAATAAGCAATTGTTTTTCACTATTTTTTAAAATATAAAAACATAATAATATTTGACTTTCGCACTTGCATGTGAAGAAGTTAGAATGCCACTAAACGCTTTAGTAACTGATAGTGACACCACCTGCCAAATAACAAAACAGATGACGAGATCCTAATGAATGCTGCTCTCAATAAAATTCCGCTGTGTATGGTCCACACTTTGTATACATTTTAAGCTTTGCTTTATGCTTCCATAGACACACACAGTCAGACTGACTGAATATCTGCATTAGAGTAAAAAAGAAGAAATATAAACAACTTCTCTTTACTTTTACGCAGTCTCCCTCATTCATTTGCTGAGGCATTGTCACTTGCATTCTCATCCTCATTCTTCTTCTACTGCATGTGATTGATTTTGCTCTTGGTTCTTTGACATTTCTTTCATCGTGATCGGTTGACGCGGTTCGGTTTGGTTTCTTGTGAAGTGAACAATAAACTGTTTGTTAATCCTTTTATATAATTTTATTGATAAAAATATTGTTTGCAATGTATTAAAAGTGTTAAATACATTGCAACAAAAACAAAGGAAAATTAAAAGGATTAAATTAGAGTTTTATTATAATCGGAAAGGAAATTATCAAATAAGTAATATCGGTTTTATTTCATTGTGTCTCTCATACCTGTTATTGTTATTCTACTTATTTCATTCAAATGGTGTTAAATTGTTTAATAAGTGTTAATTTTATAATTTTATCTAAATAAATTTTTCAATTTTAATGTGCCAATACAATGTGTATGTCATTTAGAGTCTTAAGTTTTTCGTAATTCATTTTTGTATTTCAGTGCGTAAAGTTGCCATGCATAATGTTGTTAATGCTTCGAAAAGAACAAGCATTGCAAAGACAATTTGCGTTATTGTGTTTTCTTTGCGTTTTCGTTACCGTTACTTCTGTTGCGTTTGCTTGTTTTCGTGTTTGCGTCGTTCGTGGCCAAGCGTCTGCCAGTGAGTGGTGAATATGAATATACTTGTGTAATCAATATGATGGTGAGATTCAATCATCATAAGAATGTGGTGATTTTTAATAAGTGTTCTTTCACCTTTATCGCGATCGTTGAATACTTTGTATGTGGTTAACACTTGAGTTGAAATGTGACAAGGTGAGTATAATTTTCTTAATTTGCATTATCTTAAACATATCCATATAAAGATTAATGTCCTAAATACATAGAATGCTTTTCTATAGTGTTGCTAACAATTCTTGATCACATCTAATTCTTAGTGAAACTGCACTGCTAGTAACGTAGTTTGGATTATTATTATTATTACAATGGAATTCTTCGAAATGATCACAATTCAATTTATTTGTTTTGTTATCATACCATAGATAGATAGAGATATTCACATATGAATTTATGTAGTTCTTCGTAGATTTATCACTACTTACATATTCACAATGTTCAGTCTTGTTTCTTTCGAATTATGGTAATGTAAATAGTACAATGAGTATCAATATCAACCAAACACTGTTTTTTCTTTTTTAAATAAATGTTGAATTAGAATATAGCAGGTCCTATATATAGAATACCATAGACTACCTAAGTAGTCTGTTCTTTTCTTCACTTGAAATCTACTTTAAATAATTTTTGCTTGAAATGGTTCTATACCCAACTTTTCTCAGAAAAGATGTTTTTATAAATATTCGATTGGTCTGTGGACTGTGTTCGGATGATCAAAAGGCTTTCGATTCTGTTTACTTCTTCTCACTCTTCTCTTACTTGTGTAGAATCCTGTACATAGGTATTATATTTTACTAAATATGTATAATTCGGAATCCAATCAAATTCTATTTATATTGATTATTAAGTATCTTTGATCGAAACACTAAGTACGTAGGTAGTACTTATGTAAGTACGAAGTTATTCAATTTAATTCATTAAGTCGCCGTAAAGTACAATAAATAGCTAAGTAATTGATGATGACATCAATATAAAAAACTAGAAACAAGACGGTTATCTTCTTATAAGCCGAAGTTGTTATATGTTTGAATGTAGATTTGTATGGGAGGTCCCCTTCCTAGCGGTCTGATTCGGCTGGTTCCAACATATGCTTACATACAGTCGGAAATGGTTAAATCGATCAAGAATATAAGTACTTACATATATACTTAATGGATTATCGATTCCTGTTTCTGTCTGTTACAAACTTCATGACAAACTTATAATACTATTACCTCCCGTGAAGAATATAAAAACGATGGAAGGACTTCATCAAAATTAATTTCGACGACTTAAGCCGCTTAATGACCGAACGCCTCTAGTACTTTCTAAGCCTATTAAGTGAATTGTGATAGCAGTTAGTTGATAGAATGAGTAGTCCTTGAGTATCTCATTATTTTGTTTTCTTTTTCAAAAAGCTTTTGAACAGTTCACTTTATTGCGTCCAAAATAATGAAGGCGGAGGCTGAGTTATTGGCGACAGGACAAGACTATTTAGTGGCGAAAGCGAAAAGGAAAAAAGATACAAAAAAAACAAAAAAAAAAAATTATATCAATTTAAAAAACTTTTACCAAAGACGCGTCATATTTTGTTCATAACAATTTTACCATCATAAAATTTTTGTCCTTGTATTTTGTCCTTATTTGTGTTTTCTTGTAATCCTTATGTTTTATGGTTTTTTTCTTGTGTTACTTTTATCGATTTGTGGCAGTTGCTTGAACGATTCTTTTAAAATGTTTCATAATTATGGAACAAATAACTTTTTATGCAACGGTGTTCTTTTTTGACCAAAATTTCCCTCAAAAAAAAAAAAAATTTTTTTACATAAATAAAGTGGCGGTAAATAAGATAAACTTTCTTTCATTGTGTTCAGCCCCTCCTCCTCTTAGTTTCGTTTACACATTCTTCTTCTCATTGATGATATCCATTTTGTACAAAAAACAAAAAAAAAAAACAAAAAGAAAAAAGATGAGTCCTTTTCTTATTTGTAGACAGGCTGCGGTTACTGGAAATTTTTTTCCTATCGGCAAAACTGTCACGCTTGTCATTGGCTCGTCGCCTTGACTGTTGGTTTTTTCTTTTAGACTCTGCGACTGTTCCAATTTTGTCATTGACTCAGCATTCTAGTCATCTACAAAATATACATATTAAAATTTTAAAAAAGGAGAAGGATTAAAATGCCTTCAGTGCAACGCCTACCTATATGACTAGAATACTATATATCAGAACCATTTTTTCGTTCTGGACAAAAAAAAAAAAACAGTTTTAAAAACAAAACTATTATTGCTCATCATTTGTGTTAACATAAAATATGGCTAAACTACAAAACTCGACATCATTTGTAGAAATTACTTGTATTATTAAATATCCCAACCATCAAGGTTTGAGATTCTAAGTTCCAGATTTCTTTGCGCGCTAAGATCGCGGCTACTACTTAGCGTAATGTTTTTCTGATCAATTCAAAATATTCACTGAGAATTATTGCTTTAAGAAACATAGCAGTTTCTTGCCTGGCTTGCTTATAAAATCATTAACAAGAACTTAGCCGTGCGAGATGATGGTGCCATGTAGGCTTGAAAAACCTTTCGGGCCGTTTCACTCTTGGATAACAAATATACCTTCAAATACTTCAATAGTATATTGACAGCAAAAGGACGTGGAAATAGCACATTCAACAGAGCAAAGAGCATACATACGAAAAATTTACTTTTCAACAGCAAATCCAAGTTAATTTGTTGTGGTTGTTGAGAGGAACGTTGCGTTAACTGGCGAGAGTGGGGCTGCTGTAAGTAGTACTTAAAAACAAGGCCTAAGCCATCCATACCATTATAAAACTCACCATTACTTAAATACGTTTTTAACTTCAATCAATTGGGGAAATATAATAATAAATAGAGTAAAACAAAACTAAAAAAAATATGCTTTAATATCAATTCGAATCCTAATCCTGATCTGAATCACATTCGAATCAATTCTTGCGGTAACTACAGCGCCATCTACTGTCTACACTATCACTGGTTGGAACCAACACTAGTAAAGACATTTGTTGGCGCTAGTAAAATTAGTCGTTATTATTTAATTGAATTTTATTATTTAATTGATGTTCCTGGTGAGGTCATTAGGAAAAGGTTTTTAAATTTTTGTATTGTCATCGGTCCTTGATACATGTGCAAAGTTTCTGTTTAATTTGACGTTTTGAAGTTGGTGTAAATCTTGTTCAAAAAGGGCATAAGTACTTTGAAGGTATGGGTTTCAGCTTGGAAAATTACCATCAAATTTCTCATCTGAAAGACTATTTGGAAGTTAGGTTTGATTCATTTGATTTCTTTTGATAGATTTTGATTTTAAATTATTCCAAAAATAAAATTATTCATTGTACATCGATTAATCTAACTAAAGATGTTAACACAATGAGTAGAAAATAAAAATCTACGTCTAACGTCAGCATATTTCACTTCATTTAAATTTGATTAAGAACATTCCCACCTAATTTTTATTGATATTCTTCTTTTTTGATAAACTTATAAAACACACACGCATACACACACACACACACACATTGATTATATTATTCTTTATTATATAGATAATTTGGATTTTTTATCAGTTATTTAAAATAAAATAAATACTATGTTTTCAATTCTTCTTTAGTAGTTGTAGTAGTTTTACAATACTTATTAAAATTCGTATCAATAAAATCAAAAACAATTTTTGCACCAATGTATGCATAGGCAGTTGCTTCTTTGACATGTCGTGATATAACACCAATTTGCTTTCCGTCACGGATAACTGGGCCACCCGATCACCACGGTCGCTAGTTATACTATTTCGAATTCGAGTTGCACAGAAAATGCCTGAATAGTTGCCCATTAATTTTAAACACTTGTCTTGCGACATTAGTTGCACTTGACCAATTCGTAAGGAATGTGTCTTTGGTTCATTTTTCGCTGATCTGCCATAACCGAAGATTTGAACTCTTTCTCCATCGTGATAAGTACCGTTATCTAATTGAATCGGTTGAATGCGACTACCGGCAGGTGGATTGTCCAAAAGCATAATAGCTACATCATTAACCCAAATATCTTTTTGACTTTTTGGTTGTAAGATTTGTAATATTTGTCTATAACGGGCAACTTTGAAATGTTTTTTCATTTCGCCAACAAACAGATCTTTTGGATTATTAGTTTTTCTAAAACAATGATTTGCCGTTAGTATACATGTGGGCGATAGTACGGAACCAGTGCAAAATCCAATACGCTTATCACTGTTGTTCTGCTTACGAAAAAGACGCACCACAAAGGGATAATCCTAGAGATAACATTGTGTCCATGTCGAATTCGTTTTAATACTTTTTTTCCATTAAAATCATATGTTTTGCTATTAATAACTTGCCAATAAAGAAAAATTACACAAACCACCACAAAACACCACGAAGATCGAAACATTTTAATGAAAATACAAACTTAACTGAATCGTTATACTTATTTTAAATAAAAATACTGTGCAAAATTTTAAAATTGTGTGAAATCTTTAATTAGTGAATATCATCATTCTTCTTTTCTTCGTATGTATTCTTCGCTTTGATGTAATGTTTGTAACAGACAAAACCATACATCGAGGCCCCCCTATAAAGTGTATGTGAAATTTATAACCGATTAAGCCATTCCTTCTGCACATACTAGTATTTTGAGTTTTAAAACTATTGAGCCAAAACGTAATCGTTTTGTTATCCTCTGTAGATAATTTTGTCAAAAAATATGAGTTTTTCGATTACTGAAACTATGTAAATTGATTTTTAAGTGGGGATTGTTGGTTTCGATATAGAACCATAAAATGGTGTCTTTGAATTTGCTGAATCGCATAGATTATGATTCTATTATTCATGGAAGAAAGTACAACTGTTGATGAGATATACGATTACGAGTTTGACATGCATCAGAATGAAGGACAATCGTCACGCTATACTAAGGATTACTGATATACCTAGCTGCTGAAAAGAAATCAATAAATATATATTGCCGCCAAATCGGATGTTTACTATAATAAGGCAGTCTGCTCGTCGCAAAGGCGATAAAGACGTCACTATACGCCTTCGGAACCAACCTGCAGAATCAACGAACAATGCTAGGTCTCTCTGTGGCAAATTTGCAAAAATTCCCAAACCTTCGAAGAAAGGATTTCCGAGAAGACAGTTCGCTATGTAAAGAAGTGCAGTGTAATCGCATAGAAGTTGTTAGACACTTTTGGATCATTCTTCAACTTTACAGCTGCGAGAGAAGTCTTGATGGTGAGCATTCATTCTTTGAGCTACAGTTTTCGATAACTTATAAAAATTTTTTATCTGGTAAAGATTAAGATTTAATATATTGTAATATTTCAATAAATGAACGCCGGGTGTTGAGTTGCCAATCCAAATAAGTACATAACACTATATTTTTTCCATTTCAACTTATTTGGTCTTCATTTACACACTTATGTAAATCGGAAGTACTTAAGGTTACAAGGGTTCTTTAACGGTCTATTTATTTTATGGTATGAAAATGTCATCAGAAAAAAGAAGATAGATTTGCTTGTAACATAGTAAATGAGCAGTAAGGTGATAATAATGATTTGGTTTCGTTCCAGTTTTGTCCTTATTTGTTGATAATAATGAGACGCATGTTTCGCAAGGATTCTTTTTTTCTTTCTATCATGTTGAAAATCAACTTATGTGTGTTTTTTTCCAGTGTCCCTTATTTGTATGCCCGTCATTTTTAGTACGAATATCTATCTATTGTACTTAAGTGTGTTTGCTTATGTTTTTTCCGCTTAACTAAGTATAATTAACAAGGCAAACACACAAAATAACGAAAAGAATTTCAAAAAGTAACAATAAACTGTAAGACAATATGAGAGAGACAGTCCCAAAAATATAGTAAAGTGTTGGCAAACGATGAAATGCCAAAAAAGGTAGAAAAACAAAAAGGAATAAAATCCAGTGAACTGACTACAAACTTGGACTTTGTTTGAGGACGTTAATGATGACAGAATATGTTTTGGCAACAGTTTGTTTTATCATTTATATGGCTTAATTGCTTATGCTACAAAATATGTCTGCCTGTGTATATAGTAAAAATATTATATAATGTGCATCCCAGGATATTTTGTTGCTATTTGAACTTAACACAGGAAATTTTTGTATTAAAGAGAACATGTAACGAAATCTAAGATGACAAGAATTTCTGAATGAGTTGTCCTTAAACCAAACGTCTGTCATTCTACACCTAAAAATATACTAAAGACTTAAAATGAGAACAGTAACTTTGTATGCGAGTAATATATCTATAAAATTAGCCAGTGAGTGAAAATAAATTCTTCACTGAATATAAACTTATCTTTAATTTTATTTAATTTAAAAAAATGCCATAAATTACTTTTATTTTATTCAATTCATTAAAACATTTATCACATGTCATGGCATATTTACTCTTTTCAATCCTTGACATTATTATCTTATATCTTCAACATTCTTATTTAACATTTTAGTACATGTATGTATATTGTTTTCAATGCAACTAACTTAAACTACATTTACCCACATATTGTACAATAGTATTTCGATCTTATTACTTCTTATTCATACTGGCTTATCTATTGTAATGTATACTATGGTAGAATGTCTCATGTGGCTTGCCTTGTATGTCTTTCATTTCAAAGTAGACGACGACGTGCCATAGTTTGTACATGATTTGCATAGACATGCTTATTTATCTAGACGCACACAAACTCTTCTCATCTTAGTTGATTTGAGATACATAAGAGTATATAAGTATTACGGTGGAAAATGCCAAGAAACTGTCTATCATTGTACTTATATTATTAGAAAGGAGCAAGCATATGAATATAGACATGGCTCATGGGTTTATTTATATACTATATTTATTTTAATCATTCATTTGCTATAAAACAAAAAAAAAAAATTTTTTTTTTTCATTGACGTGTGCCTTTTGTGGTCTTAGTTATTTGTCAATAATCAAGGTTGTTATTATTTAAGTATGATGAGTGGATTTTACATTCAACAAACTTCTGTGCCTGTGATAAAGATCTCGATGGAAAAAATCCACATGTCGCTACTTTTGATTTCTCTTTTTATTTTTACTTATAAAAACCATTATTATATTAAATTTTATTGGTTTAAAATCCTGAAAGAGAATTGTATGTAGCTGTAGAAATTTTTTGGCAAAATCGTCAACTAAGTTTATTAAAATGACAGAGGTTATTGAATTGAATTGAATAACGATGACCAATCGAAATAAAAATAAACAAAGTATTTATTTCACAAATTCTAATCGACTATAACAGAAAGTTCATTTTCATGGATTTGAAATTAAACTCTAGAAAAAAAAAAAAAAAAATGTAACGTAATACAGAAATATGTTGCTACAAAAATTGTCTATGACACAAAAATCTATAACCTCAACTATTGATTGTTTAAGAAAAAGTCGAAGAAATATTTCAATGTATTTAAGGAGATTAATTTAGAAGACATCACATTTGTTTAGTATTTTACAGCTTCGAAACTCACTGAATGATTTGCAATCAATAATGTGGTCAAAATATTCAGACTTAACTAACAAGTTCTATTTTTTTTTTTTTGTTATTAATTTGCATTTTATTAATTGATGAAAACTGAGGTCATACCAATTTGTTGATTCTTGTCTGGTTTATACATAATTTTTTTTGTGCCTTCTAGACTTTATTTGTTTGTTTGATTTTTGATTTCATAAAACCCGTCATCAAAAAAATCATTTCAACCATATAGAAAGAATTGTACCGACATAACGTTGCCGTTCTGTCATCCCGAGAAGCATTTAAGGACAACATTTCATACAATTTTACAAATATGATTCCATGCACGAGTCTGATTCATTTAATTTTTAAAAATATAATTCAATTAAGCTGATTACTTGCATTTAAAGACTTTAAACTCATCTTGCACTGTAGTTCTTTGTTACAATTTTGGTATAATTTTTTAAACATTTCAAATATTTTTTTCCATAATTTTGTATTTTCATTTTAAAATTATAATTTTTGGAAAATATTTACCTTGGTTAAAAATGTAACTGAATTAAATTTGCTTATTCAATGGCATGAACATTCACCTCTTCAAGTTTTATCACATTTTAATCTTTGGAAAATATACTTGTTTATGAATATGTATTATGTAATATATTGGAAATTATGTAACTAAATCTCTGTGTGCTGATGTTTATCGCTATATTTGAACAAACTGTGCTGCCCTTTGGCCAAAAGTTGCAAATTGTAAACGACAAGTTATTCTGTGCTATTGATAAAAGCAGGAAACAGGAAATGAAACAAAGCTGCAATAGTTCAAAGGTGTCAATGATCAGATAGCAAACTGAACACCTCCACACGCACACACGCTCCTATATACATACATATATGTATATACAATACATACATATGTATGTAAATATTCATCGATTTGAAACTTTTGTTCATATGAATTAAATGTAATTTACCCTTTAGAATGTTGTATAATGAACTTTTGTTCTTCACTGTTTTCCGGTTAACAATTGTCAATTTATAACCAAATAAGGTTAGTAGGTAGACAAATGAGTTTAGTTCAATTCAGTTTTGTTTTGTTCAAAGTCCATAGCTTCACCTCAATTCTATTCTAAGAGATTCCTTCTTCGGTTTAGTCACTTTGTTCTTTCATATCTATATTGGGAATAAGATAGTTGATCCTATTATCGTTGAATATTTACGCATGAATTGTCATCAGAATCAATACAAGCAAGCACAACCGTTTTCAAAGTTACTACTTACCTTGGTTTACTACACATTTGCTTCTTGTTACTTTTGTTTGCTTCACAAATTATGTACTGTAATTTTATCAAATGAAAATTAGAAAATCTATGTACTAATTAGGCTTGGTATCTCAGCATCAACAATAGATTAATACTCGCTTGATTACAGTTTATTAGCAGAAAACAAATGCGTAGATACAAAAAAGGAAATTAATGTACCTAAGTATGAGTTCAATTTTACCTCCCTATTGAACCACAATCTTCTACCCATGAGCATCGATTTATAATCAGATTAGCTAAATAGAAAATGTGAAAATGCATAATTGACAGATTTTCCAATTCATTTCATTTTGATAATGATAAATGATGCAAAATGCGAAAAAAGGACAATAATTTCAAATGGAGAAATTTTATCATTTTGCAAATTCAGATTTTGTTATATAAAAGAAAGAATTTGATTTTAAAAATATTTAAAAATTTAATACTCGTATACAATAATTGTTGTATCATCGTAAATGGGATTTAATTTGCAATCGAATTTTCTAAACGAAAAAAAAATATTGGAATCAAATTAAAAATTTTCAGCAGAAAAGTTCTTTTAATAGAAATCTTATTACCAAAATGGACGTGTGACTTGTTATGTGATAAAGAAATAACATTGATTGCTTTAAGAAACTAAAGGTCCATAACGAAACTTGATAGCCCCTTTTCTGTTTCGTTTGACGCAAGTAAGTATTGTATAGAATAAAAGCATTGATAAAATATCAAGTTATAGTGAGTGCCAAGCAAAAACATAATTAAAGGGGTAATAAAACGTCATCAGAGATTGAAGGCGTAACAGTTGACTAGACACAGACAGTGTAAATATTTGTCTATCTATGTTAAATTCTTTAGATTAGTTGAAAACTGATGTTTGATTGCTTTGACTCGATTTATCGATTTATTCTTAATTTCCTCAACTAGGTATTAATTTGTTAGCAAAATCCTTGGTAAATCTTTAATACTATGACGTGTACTCATTTAATCACTCATTTTAATGTTGAATCCTACCACTATGCCAGCAATCCTTTAGTTTCTAACTCTGCTTAACCACAAAACCATAATCATTATCATTATAGTCATTGTGTTACAATATTGAGGTCCTTCGAATTGCAGTCGCTTGTTGCTTGCATATGATGGCACTTATAACAATTTGTCGGGTTGAAAGATACTTCCACTTGGTCACATCTAAATAGATTTTTATTACACTTGCAGCAGTTGCTGCTACAGCTAATTTAATTTGTGGTAACAACACCAAGAAAAAGAAAA
Source organism: Amiota minor (assembly GCA_037043295.1). NCBI lineage: Eukaryota > Metazoa > Arthropoda > Insecta > Diptera > Drosophilidae > Amiota > Amiota minor. Next base: position 27,710 of record JBAMAW010001787.1, read on the forward strand.
AAAACACTTGGTGCAATTCGCCACTCACTTGCCACTTGTTTCGCATAGTTTGGAAAGTAGTTTTCGTTTCGTATAAGTTTTAATGCTCAACGTTGCGTATATCAATAAATTAAGATCCTTTGCAGCACTGGTGACCAGTTATATTTAGTCTGAGAATGCAGTTGACGATGTTGCTTACCAAGTCTTTAATGTGACGACTTAACCTTTTCTTGTTCCATGTGTCTTACAATAAGAAAATAGCTTAATAATTTTTCACTTTTTATTGGTATTTTTACGATACTACAAAAGACATTAATTGTGATTAATTATGAACTACACATATGTGTTTGAGTGACTTCGTACAAAAACTTAGAATTTCATTAAGAATATCCATCTAAATTGATTTCCTTCTTCGTGGTTATTTGATATGCGGTAGCTTTAATATCTTGTACGTTCCAAATGTTCCACAAGACTGAAACAAATTTGCGTATATTAAAAATAAAGTGTTAATGAAATGCTAATTAGTAATCATAGTACTTAATTAAATGTTGCAGAAAAATCAATGCATTCAATCCATTTACCTATATTGATATTACATTATTTTATATACAAAATTACCAAAAATAACAACAATTTATTAAATGCTTTTTATATTTTCAATGTTTACATTTAATCGTTTTCAAATGAATTTGAAATATTTGAATAAATTATGATTCAGTAGGTTTAATTACAAAATTTATAATTTACATAATTGCTAGTACAGTGTCCGAATGATGTGATGGTGGGATTTATAAAAATATTTATTTATTGATTTGAAAAACAATTATAAATTAGATTATTCAGTGCCGAGAGAATTAAATGTTTAGGAGATTTTAAATTTTGAATTATCTCATAAATGGATTTGTATAGCTGGCAATGTGACCTGCAGTTAGTGACTGATATTTGTTTGAATAAATTTAAAAAGTTTGTATTGAAATTGAATTGAAACTCTAAATTAGGCATTAATAAATATAGATGCTTTTCATGTGAGCCTAAAAGAAAATTTATATGAAGGTGATTATTATTATTACAATAATTTATTATAAAAATTGATGAATGAATTTGTAAAATTATTAATTTAACTTGAATTTGGAATGACTTGCTAAATATTGTAATTTAAACATCAAATTAATTATTTTTAATTCTGAATCGCCTTAATTGAGCGCTTGAAGTTTAGCTGTGGATTTATCACAAGACGGGATTTGTATGGCTAGTACATTGGTGTGAGGGATGCTATAGTGTGATTTTTAAAAATAATCATAAAGTTTTGCATAGAAATTAAAAATTCGCCTTATTATATTTCCAAAAAATTGTAGTTCTGGGTGGCTGAAGGTTTACTTAGAAGAAATATACAACAAAATCAAAGTAACAAAAAACCTTTTTGTGTTACAGACATTTAACATGAATCCTTTTTTACATAATTCCAAATGGTCAACAAATAATAAATATTTTAGAAGAGCATTTTACATAAACATAAATGTAATTTAAAACATTTTATGGTGATTTTAGTTTGTGGCTTTTTTTCTATAAAATATGTATTAAAACTATTTAATTTTCATTAGTCACTAATTCAACTGAACAAGTAAATAAACCAAAGCTGAAAATGGTGAATTTCACTGTCTATTTAATACGATAATGGTGGAAACACGATTTTCTGTTTTAATTTCATAAAACTCATCTTGATGTTGATGCATTTCAACTGCATGCATTTGCTTGTTTGTTTGCAAACTTTGCGTCCTTCATACAAATGATTTTACATGAATATTTGAGTCATGAGCACTCTACAGTGAATTACACACATAATTTGTTAATTTAAAAAATAGAATTTCAATTAAATGAGTTGGCATTAAATGAAAATAAATGAAAATTTGTAAAAGTTTATTTTGTGAGATTTCAGTTGTATGTAATTATATTTGTATAGCATACTTTTGAGCGGTGATCACATAACTTTGCTTAGTGTTCACTCAGTTTATCATATTCACTTCAAATTATCGACCATGTTCTTGTATCACATCAATTAAGAATTTGAATGATTAAATCGTATGATTATATTGAATTAATATAACTACTTATATCCAAATGTCACGACAAATACGAATATGTTTTAGTTTACCTAGAAGATGATGATGGTGGTTATAATCAAAGTGGCATTTTCATAGGAGCAACATGGATAAATGTTATAGGCCGCGAGCAAAAGGGGAGCTGGAACACAAACCAAAATTATAAAAACGATAATTGTATAAGCAAATCGAGGATCTCAAATGTACAACTACAAGGTCTTCAGAGGTTAAATTTGGCTGAAATGACGCTGCTTTTCATATTGTATTTTCACAAGTAGAAAAATTCATAAATATCCTATTTTTTTTTATTAGAAACTTGATCGTACAAGTTTCGTTGAAGGACGCCTGAATTCGGCATTTCCCCTAAAGCTAAATCAAATAAAAAAGAAACTTCGTAAGTGTTAGAATTGTTGAAATGAATACATCACTTAGGAAGGAGAATTTCGATAAGAAGAGATTCTCAGTAATTAGCTTTAAATACTTGATATCTTCGAAGTACCAAGTAGATTAATGAAATTGGCTTGGTTTACCCATGTACACATATTTCTATAGTTTTTTCTTTATCCATTTAAAGTTATAGTGAAAGAAAATCTTTTTAGATATTAGTTAGTGTTCCGCTTTTCTCTGCGTGTTAAGTCATTACATGAAAATAGTTTTCAAAGAACTTTTTGAATTAAGTCAGAACTACTGAATGTGTGCAGCGGAATCTGTATGTATTTTTGTAACCTTTGAGATGAATTTTGAAGATATTGAAGTTAAACTAAAGAAATTGATGAAAAACTTTTACTTTTGATTAGAAAAGTATTCATATCACAGTCTTTTAAACTCAAAGATTTGAATCATTTAACTTATTTCACATTGAGCTCAAAGTTTGAGATTTAAATGAAATGAAAATATTTGAGTTTTAAATTAAAACTTCGTATGTTTTTAAAGATAAAATAAATGTGAGTTCCAGCAAAATTGATAAGAAAATTTAATCATATTTTTTTTTTGAAGTGAAACTTCTTTAGCGAATGGGAGTGAGTATATCCAAAAAAAAAAAAAAAAAAATGGAAATGAAATGTGACGAAAATCAAAATTTGACGATGTTATTATTTAATTGGAGCTATTTAGGAAAATACAATTGAATGTCTCCGGGGCGTAGTGGTTAGAGAGTAGGACTTTCAACCGAGGGCGTGGGGTTCGAGTCCTGCACTGGGAATATTTTTGTTTTTTCCCTTTGCTAAAGAAGTTTCACTTCCATATTAGGCTTATGAGGGCGAGGCACACTACTTAAATTTTTTATTAACTTGAGTGTGTTTCTTAACTAAATAGAGAAATGTAAACGGAGTAACGAGAAGTTTGGTGATAATATATTTTGTTCCGAAGGGTGGAGCGTTGTCATTATTTTCTGCAAAACATTATTAGTACTAGCCTTAGTAAGAGAATTGGAATGCACTTGCAGTACGTTATTGTAACGATTGGTGTGTCGGTTAATTTACTCAATAGGATAGCAATAGCATTAAATCTGCTTGACGTAGCAAGGAGGACCAGTGATGTGATGATGAAAAGGGGTTTAATTGGTTTTAAATTTAAAACATATGAATATTATTTACTATTTAATTTATTTTTTATTTTAAAAATTTTCTACGTAATTTATTTTATACATAAACATAAAATTTATCATTAATAAGTTTTAATAAATTCTTTTCTCTAGATCGACATTTATTTAAATATTGAGTGTATTACATAAGTAAACTTAAATTACTAATATCTAAGTTTAGCATCATTCATTTTTCCAGAATTCAGAATATTAAGCGAATAAATATTACAAAAACTGCAAATTGAATTTGTATCTAAATCATAATTTAGTTTTAAAAAAATTTGAAAAAAAAAAAAAAGTGGAATTGAAGTTTTGGGTATTAAAAATCTTAAATTCTCATTCGTATTCGAGTTTATTCAGATGGTTCCTTAGCTACGAGTATGTAAAGCGATGAAAAATATAAATGTTCGCTTACTCATTTTGAATCAGTTAGATGGTTATTTAAAATTGCTGTATGGAGGGTTGCCTGTTTTGTTTAAATTGTCTTTAAAAATATATTAAGAATTAACAGTCATTGCACGAAATATAGATATAAATCAGGCCTTTCATGAGCAATCACTACATTAACAATTATAGTGGGTCTTGTCTAGATCGCCTTTACAAAGACATTAAGGAGCACTAGTCTTTTAAGGAAATCTTATAGCATAACTAACTTCGTTATTGTTAAAAGAATATGTAATATGTATATTTTACGAGTATCATATTTTTTCTTTGCATTGGATAGATAAACTATTGTAGATTCTAGAGTAACATAGATTTCAATAGAATTCTTAAGTAAACATATCTGAACTCTCTGTGCTAAACAAATATATATTGTAATGTGTATTTAAACTCTAAGATTGTGATTAAATTTACACTTATTATTTATTTTACATTATTAACATGACATAAATATTAAATAAAATGACTAGAATGACATTTTCAGCTTAACTATCACAAGTAAAACAATTAGAATAAAGTTAAATACAATATATACAGAGAAGAATGTATTTGTTTGGTTTTTTTTGTTTTTTTTTTGTGGGTTTTATTTTTTTTTAGTAATAATTAATCTATTGTACTGTAAGTATATTATTTATTTTATTTCATTTTTATTTACACTTAATGACTACTATGACAATGGGAATGTGAATGTGAATGTGGAAAGTAAAATGATTGCCACAAAATGTTTAACATTAAATATTAATTGTTTGGTGAAAGTATCTACAGACAAACATACTTTCATATTAGTGTGTGAATGTGAGTACATATCTCATAAATACTTTTGTGTGCTTGTGTGCACAAGTGAGTTTGTTCGTAGTGGCTTATGTCAAAAATAGGATTTACAATGGGGAAAAATTTTCGGTTTGGCTAATATTGTGTTACAATGCAATACGACAATAATTACAATGGCAATGACAACAGTCGGAACAATTAAGTGTCGTTTAAATTTAATGACTGCGTAGAATTTTGTGGCATATGCAGGAAGCAAGAATTTGGCTTAGAACAGAAAGAAATGGTCCTAACTCAGATGACTAAGCCTCTTTGCTATTTAATCTGGTTGTGAATACAATAACAATTTAAGCCAATTGATAAATTATCACGAGTATACAAAGTGAGGAGGAGGGAGATATGCAAAATATATATATATCACCAAATACACTAAATATACATAGAAATTCATAATGTGACAATATCTTTCCCCGATCTCTCTCCTTAGATCATCCTTTCCACTTAAAGCAATTCATCCGCTTGCGTTTTCAACAAAACAGTACCTCACCTTTTCTCATTCAGAATTGCAGTAGAACGGCTTGATCCATTGTTGTTAGATGCATGATGTTGTAGAGGCATTGAAGCCTGACGATGGAAGCTGCCACATGTAGAACCTCGACTACCAATGCCATGATTGTTGTTCGTGTACAACGATGCGCGATTATAGTTGGCGTTGACACTAGCAAAGCAAGTGGAGCGACGGGTGGATGTGTTGGAAGTTGTATTCACGTTACCCATACCGGTCCCCGTGGAATGTTGTCGTATACGTGTCTGTCGCTTGACGCAAAGGCAACAAAGATAACGGTTGAAATGTTGCCGAAATACGCCAGAAACGCAATACAGTGCCACAGGATTAACGCATGAATTTAGGAAGCTGTAATTGAAATACAAGGAGAAAAGGACTATTGTAAATCTCATATGCAATTTGATTTTTGTACTGCTGGAATAGGATTGTACCATGTACCACCTGCTTGGATTCAAATTGATTAAAAGCTGCTGGAAAGTGGATAAACACAAATGAAAGACGTGTGGTACGAACATATACGTAAGTCATGTAAAAGTGAAGAGGAGAAATTGGATGACTCTTCTAAATTTAACTAGTGGATTGACTAAATGACCAGATGCATCATGGAATTGTTTCAGGAAAATTTGAAAAATAGATTTAGAAGAGAATGGATGAAATCGCAAGTTTGTGGTCCATTGAAATCATCTTTCAGAATCAACAGAAAGAGTAAATGTGTTGTTTAATAGATTTTGCCAATGTCTTCGAAGGTAAATTTCTCGAGAAAGCAGGACAACATTTCAAGAAGTACAGGACAGTCACAAATGAGGTGTTTGACGCTTTCTGTTGCGACGTTCGTCATGGTTGGGAACACTCACCCAGTAGACCATTTTACCAATAGTGCAATGCCTCTTTATTCGAATTATACTCTTAATAAAATTTCGAAGCTGGAATGTTCATTTCAATTGGTCAAGGTACCAGGGTGCACTAGAAAGGATAACTAGTTCAGAGGCCCACTGTATTCACTATCAGAGGGTGATAATTATGAGATACTTTTTCTGATTACATTGCTTTCCTTTTATTGAAATTTAAATCAATAATTATTTTTTTATGAGAAAAAAAAAAAGAGAAAATCTAATATAATAAAAATATTATCAGGTTTTCATATTTTCCTTACAATACAAATATTGTATGAAAATATCCCCCATTGAAGATAATGAATTTATTAAAGAAAACGAACTGAAATCTCTAAGAAAGTAGAGATCTTTTCATCTACGTTAATTGTGTGGTTTATGGTCTCGAATACTTTGCCTATTTCTTATTTTACATTATTTTTTATACAAATCAGCTTTCATTTGATCCTAGTATTTAGCAATTTTCCTACACACATGGTTCTGTTGCTTGTGACGGGAAAAGAAAAGAAAAATTTATGTGACTCTTCGAAGCTCAACAAAAGAAAAGGACCCCTGCCCTGAAGCCAGTAACACAAAAACTAGGAAGGAAAAGTGCAACCTAAACATTTTCAACATTTTCACAAAGTCAGTTGCAATGTTTTGAATTTCTTTATTATTGTTTTCTGTTTTGTTTTGAGCATAGAAACTTTGCATTATTCCTTGCATATTCATATTATTTTCGCTTTTTAACTTTCTGCCAGAAAATTATTATAGAAATTAATTTTAATTGAAATGGATTATGTTTGCCCCTTTTTGTTTTCATTCATTTGCATTATATTCTCTATTGTTAAGTATCTATAGTGCTGTGGTTTTGTACCTTGTGCACATACCTACATATATGGGGGAAATGTGGTTTGCTTTACAACCATAAGGAGGGAGAGTAAAATTCCACAAAATATTTATATAAAGGAACATGAGAAGAGTGAAATGTTTCCATACCGTGTCTCATTCTCTCCTTTTGGTCCTAAATGTTAAAGAAAGTGACAAAGAACAAAATCTAGGAAATAGCAACAAATTAACATATACAAAACCACACTCTCTAGTTGCAAATATTAAAGAACGAATTTTTGGTTTAAGAGGCTATAAAACGAAGAATAATAAATTTAGATTTATTAGGTTTTTGACAAAAAATAAGGACAACTAAGTAATAAATTTATAAAAATTTCACGTTACGCAATAGTCGGGACAAGTGTTCGTAATTGTTTTTGGTATAAATTTTCATTTCATCCCACTACTTTTACTACACATGACATTTCCCATTTAACTTTCGCTGAAATTTATTTGACAACATGGTAAGTACTTATTTTTCACGTGAAAAGTAAGTTTCTGAAGTATTTTTACACAAAAAAAAGAAAGAAAACTGCCAGTTAAAATACTTGAAATGTCTGCAAATTTCTTAACACAAAAAAAAAAAAAAAAATAATAAATTGTAAAGTTCAGTCAAGTTTAAGAAAATAATTAATTAATTTCCTTTAAGATTTTCTTAGGTTCTAGACATGTTTAAAGTTTTAGAAAATTTACACTTGTGTAATATTCTAAGAATCTAAATATGTTGAAAACGATAAAATTTTAGTTGAATCTTTAAAATTATGGTACTATAATAGTTTAATAATATTCAATTCTTCTTCAACTCTTTACTACATCTGCTACTCACCTTGTACAAAAACCAATAATCCTAATGGCATGCCAGAAATCATCAAAATCCTCCTTTGCCGTGGGATTTAAATGAAACCATAATTCATAGAAATGATATGGAAAGAAACAAGCGAAAAATACTGCAGAAAAAAGTAGAATAGAAATGCAATTAAAACGGTTTCAGGCAAATTAGTAGTAGTTCTGTATTCTCTTTGATATCCAGTAAACTTACCCACAACAAAGGCAACAACCATACGTGCTACATGGCGGCGGGCTCGGGCCTGTGTACGACTTTGCACACTCAACTGCTCCCCGGGCATGTCACGGGCACTAATGTGCAAACGTTTGGCCATCATGATATAGAGTGCGCCGATAATTGAAAGTGGTAGCAGATAGTAAATGGATGCTTTGGCAATTACCGTGTATCTGTAATGAGACAAATTAGAGAAACATCATCATGGAATAATATGTACAATTAATTCTACAATATTTTATTTCGTCCTCATAATCGGATTATTTGCATAGCCTTTAAAAATAGCATATTTTTGGTATGTTTGTTCTTAAGCTTCACCGTTATACAATAGTATGTATCTAAAGGTTACATAAGTACTTGTATCTTTGTATGTATGTATAATAAATACAAAACATGGCATCCTTTTCCTTTTTTTTTTATTCAAAAAAATACTTTTTGTATTTGCGTATGCATCTTTGTCATTGATGTGTAATGTTTGCATATATTGTATGCATACTTCACACCCTTTTCTGTTGTCTATTAGGGCGCTTATCTTTGACATTTGATTGAGGCTTTAATTAAGCTTAGCAGTATATTGGAAATTTTTGACTAGTTATAACTGAGATTGTCACAAACTGATATAGAGAAGGATTTTTACGAATAGACAAACATTAAGTTTGTAGGAGGTTTTCTATTTATATTTTTGGCCTTGCCAACAGTAAGTGTTCCTAGGCGACCGAGAACATTTTCCAAACTGATATAGAGAAGGATTTTTTAACGATTTTAAGTTTGTAGGAGGTTTTCTATTTATATTTTTGGCCTTGCCAACAGTAAGTGTTCCTAGGCGACCGAGAACATTTTCCTGTGAACATTTTTCATAACCTTCGATCAAGACAATTTTTTTTTTTGATGGATTATACAGCGATAAAGCGTCATCTTGCAGCACTGTGAGAAACTGGTATAACGAATTTAAAAGTGGTTGACGATTTTCCTGAAGGTCGTCCAAATTATGTTGTTTTGCCAAAAAATATCGTTGCTGTGCGCGAACTGATAATGCAAGATTGTCATGTGACATATCGTGAGCTTTAGTACAACAAACATCAATAAAATATAAAATGAACATTTGTTCGTAAAAAAAGATTTGTTCACATTGAATCTCGCATAAGCTGACAAACGCTCAACAGAAGGCTCGTGTCAATTGGTGCAAGGTAATGTTGAAAAAATTCGTTCAAGGTGCATCGAAGGCCATGTGCACATCATCGATATACGCATATCAGCCCAAAACAAAACAGGAATAGATTGTATTTAACTTTAAAGAGGAGCAATCTTCAAATTTTGGAGTTAACTCAATTGGAATGGGAAATGTGCTTCGAAAATTGGTATAAACATAGATAAATGTTGGTATTTTATATTAGAAGATATGACCTATGAATACTGTCAGTCAGATTTTGTTTTTTTTTTTTTTTGTTTTGCATGAAGTAAAATCAAGTAAACAAAGTATAATATTGTAACAATAAAAATAAAGAATTTAGGTCAATTTAGTATTTTATGAAGAAATTATTCCTTTTTGTGACTTCCTTCTATCTAAATTATGTGGTAGTCTTTCTTAGGGTGATATATTGTAGATATGAAGAGGAATCTTAACACCTTTCTACTACTATTAACTTCTTTAAAGCCAAACCAAGCCAGTTCAAGTTGAGACAACATTTTAAGACAATTTTTATGTTCCCAAATGACAAATTGCTTTTTTGTGGAATTTTGGATTGTAAAGTTTCCAATTGAATTATATTTCTATTTCTGAATTGACCTTCACGTTAACTTCAGCAATTCTATGATAGATTGCGAATGACCATCAACAGAAGAGGAAATACAAAAGGAATAGCCATCAGCATCAAAGGCAACCTTAAGGATACAAGGCAGTAGAAACAAAAAATCAGGACATTTTCTGAGTGATGGCTGAGATTTAAGTATGAGTGCGTGACTGAAGCGTTGAACTGCATTAAAATGCCATAAGGAAGGAAAACTAACAATAATAAAAAAGAAAATGAACATGTGTAAAAAAGGAATGAAAATTCTTTCATGTTTACACAGTGTTTTTTACGACTTCTAAGGATTATTTGGTGAACTGGTGGACATGGCCTGGCTGGCGTTGCGATAGGTGGAATAGTGGAAGATGCAAAGCAAACCAACATCTGGATAAACAAAAGCACAAATTACATTAAGGAAAAAATGAATATGTGAAGTGAAGTTGTGTTAAAAGTACTGGAAAATTGTCCAAGGGCCAAATGAACACAGAAAGAGAAAGAACAAGTAGTTTTCATTTAGGGCTACTTGATGAAACGCGGATTACCAGAATCCGACATTGGTATGACGGTGCACACAAGTAGTGGGGAAAGGAAGTTTTTTGTTAATGTGGCTAATGATGATGATGATGATGATGTACTTAAAAATCTCAGCGTAAATATATATTTAGCTGTTACTTTATGGTGTCTTTGGTTGGAATGAGTGTGAAAAAGGACTCACGAATTCAATTTCAATAAAAAAACTTTATGAAAACATTGTCAAACTTACTTTGAATACATCTCCAGATTCGTGCGATTCTGTCCGAATGGTGAACAAACTTTAATGGTGAGAGTTTCATTAAAAATCAATGGATATTCTTGCAAATCGGACATGACAAATGATGGCAGAGCAAGTAAAATGGCCAAAATCCATATCATGACTGCCGTAAACACGGTTAATGGTTTTGTTTGCTAATAGAAAAATAAAATGTAATTAAAAGAAATAAATATCATTGGTCGTACTCTGTTGTCCGTTGACCCCCAGAGGTCTGCAGTGCCATTACCGGAGGTCCACGATACAGTTTTGACATTTACATTTACACATTTTATTTATTTTTAAATGCTATACTTACTTGCAATTTTCGCAAGGGATTTACAATTGCACAATAACGTTCGCCTGATAATGCAGTCAATGTAAACACTGATACCCCAATTGAAATGTCCTTAAATGATTCACTGATCCGACACATATTCCGTCCAAAATTCCAGCTATCCTGGGTATAGACAATTGAAGCAACAGGAACACACACGATGATTACCAATAGGTCAGCAAGTGCCAGTGAGAGTATGTAACTTTAATAAAATAAAAATAGAAAAATAAATAGAAATAGTGTATATACCATACAGATTACGTTGGATTATTTAAGGATCAACATAGCTCAAAAAGTTGTGTACCACCTTGCATTGTTTAAATTTATTTTGTTTTTGTTATTTCTTGTTTGAGTATTAAATTTTTGTTTGTTTTATACTCTTCATATTCTCAGCAGATGACTTCTTTATTTCTTGTTGGCTTAAAAGATTAGTCCAAGTGACTTACTAAGTATATAAGTTGGAAAAGCTGTAGCTTTAAAATATTTGAACTTGATATAAATAAAATAAAATGAAATAAGAAATAATATACAATATACAATATGTTTTGAATTTCAAGAGAAAATAGAGTATTACAATATATTAAATGTCCAAAAGCAACAAAATTCTTTGAAAATATAAGAAGAGAATAAATGATAACAAATAAATTTTTATGACAAATATAAAATTATATTTTCTAAAAATAAAAAGAAGCAATACAGAATAGGGAATTCTATTTAATTCGGTTAATTTCTCACCCGAATCTTTTATTTCATTTGAATTCCTAAGAATTCAGAAACCAAATTTGTATACAATAGATTTTAAAAATCGGTCAATTGCGAGTCAGACTCGTACAAGGAGCGTTCCATACCATCCGATTTTACTGATTCCAGCAAAAGAACCGCACCTTTATCAGAAACTTATTGTGTCTTGATCATTAGTGAAAAAAGCGAAAACGTCTTTCCAATAGCAACCTGAATTTTAATAGTGGGTTTGTATGGGAGGTACCCCCCTAGTTGGTCGATTCCCACAAATATACATCCCCTATATCAGAAACTTACAGTGTCTAAATTTCAGTTCAATAGTCCAAAAAATATAAAAGTTTGTCGTACCTAAATGTTAATGGTGGTTTGTATGGGGGTCCTTCCCCTAATTGGCCGATTTAGCTGATTCCAACAGATGTATAGCACCTATATCCGAATCTATAAAGTGTTTAAATCTCAGTTCGATAGAATAAAACACAAAAAAGTTTTTCTAATAAGAACCTGAATTTTAATGGGGGTTTGTATGGGAGGTACCCTCCCTAGTGATCCGATCAAACTTAAATTTCAGCAATATAAGCCACAAGCCACCCATAATATCATGGGATTACTGGATTGTACAGCTGCCATACAAACCAAACAGTTTTTGAAAATATTTTAATTTTTGTATTTTCTTTGCTGATGCCCGGCTAGAACTACATATTGTGTGAAAATTTTAACTCTCTAGCTATAACGGTTCATGAGATATGAGCAGAGGACGGACGGACAGACGGACAACGAAGTCTCTGCATTAGGGTTCCCTTTGGTACCCTTTAGTTCCGAAATCCTAAAAAGTATGATTTTTGTGTGCAGAGAAAGGTTCAACAATTTATATATAAAGTGTCGTTGCCTATACTTAGTTAAAACTGCTTTTTAAATTTATAATCGAAAGATTTCATAAGTAATTTTGACTTGATATTTAACTATCCTAAAGCGCACAAATGCTTACTTTTCAAAGTGATAAATAACGAAAAGTATTTGTAGATACAAATTATGAAAGTTACACATTTATAAATTCTTTGTTATTTATTTATTTTATTTTAATGTTTGTTGAAGAATTTGAATTTATTTTTACAAGAAAAACACTTCACAATTCAATTTTAATATTAAAATATTCATTTATTTTCATTGAATATTTAATTCTATTCAAATAAAAGCAAATTTTGAAATATTCCCAAGGTGAACCCACCAAAACTAACCACTTAACGTGAAATAAATATTTTAATAAATTTCCAGTTACAAGTTAAAAGTTTTTATAAATTTCACCCACAAAAAACCACAAGTAGTAACTAAATAGTCAGGTGATATGGAATGATATTTTAACAATTTGTCAAGTTTTTCGACCTTTTGTTTTTATGCAACATATGCCTAGAATAGAAAAATAATTTACTATCAAGTTAAAGAATTCGATAAAACTTAAACCACAATCTATCACACACACACACACACACACACAAAAAGACTCACATACAAACACATAGAGATGCATACACGTTATGAACATAATAATAATATAATATATATCAAACATTTATATGAATAGTTAAGTTGAAAAGCAAAAAATGCAAACAAGAATTTTTTATGGTCTCTTAAGATGCTTTTAAAATAAACGAGTTATGCATTAGAAATAAGCGAATAAAATTATGAAAAGAAAAATGAATAAATGAAAATGTGATGGTAAGAGAAATCAAGAAAGAAAAGTTTAAGCTCAGATTTACTTAGAATCAAGTGATGATATATCATCAACCATAAAATGACTACCAAGCGAACAAAATAACGATAAATGGTACGAGTCGTATGCTTGATATTATATTATATTGCAACCGAACAGAACCAAACCAAACCAACCAATTCACTTCATAAAAATGACGCATTGGGGTCGTTAGTTCTGTGTGAAGATAAAGTGAAAAATGCTGTGAGGAAACTACTTGTGGCTTAATGTTTTTATTACATTTTCAAATGTTTATATTTCTTGAATTATTAAAAGCATAATACAATAGTAAAAAAAAAAAAAAAAACAAATAAGACATTAAACGATGATAAAATATTTAAAATAGAATATTAAACAGCACCAAATGTGGTTTTATACGAGTTTATACATACTACTACTACTAATTTCAATAAATCTAATCCAAAAACTTGTTGTTTGAAACACGAAAAAAATCATATCATAGAAAAACTTAATCAAAAAATATCATATAGAAAAGTTGCACTTGCATTTTGCAGCTGTTACCACCCGAATTTGGCAGAATTCAATGCAAACACTAGTTGAAAATACAAATTGAAAGACAAATGAAAGACTATTGTCATCATCTTCCATTTTCCATATGTTATGCCAACATGAGAGATATTGTTCTGTTGTACTTGTAGCTTATGAAGTACATATATCATGAAGCCTCAAAATTGAGTTGCCAATTGTAAAAGTAAAGTACTTGACTTGACTGAGATGCATATGATTTTTATTATATTGTAGTACTTGATCGTTTAAGTAAATAGAAGAAAAAAAAAAACCAAAAAAAAAAAAACAATAAAAAGGAAAGAACTATTTATACTAAAGTTGAAGCCTTTATAGATACATTTCACATTTTATTTACTATTGCAATATGATGGCATGAGTTAGATTTCCTACTTAAGTAATTGTAAATGTAACATATTTGATTTTCTTGTAATGGTTTCTTTTTGTTGCCCATCATCTTTAAAATCTATTTTTTTTTTTTTCCAATACAGATTTAAACTCAAAAGATACTTTTTATACAATGCAATACATATGTACTTATGTATATTGTAGTAATAAATGCACATACCTAAAGAAAAATATGTAGAAGGGAATTGAATTTATTGAACCATAAAAAAAAAATGTTTAGATGTATGTGTGTTATCTTTTAGTTCTTAAGTGAAGTTGTTCTTGTTGTCTGTGATTTTTCATATTTATCTTATTTGAATTGCATGAGAATGAATTTTTATATTTTATTGCAATGTAAAAGCAAATAAATCGATTGATTGAGTTATTATTTACAAACGAAATGGTCATGCCATTCATGTACGAGTATTCATAGATATTTTATTTGAAGAAAGATTCTAATACGAAAGAAACCAAAATATTTACTTAAACTATATTTAGAAGATCTAGCAAGAAACGCCTCTAACAACATAAGCCTACAATTTTTTCATTTATTTGTTGTAAATAACTTTATTTAAAGATGGTTATAAGTTAAGTCCATTTATTTATAATTGCATGCTACACAAATTCACTATTGGTTTTAAGTTCGGATAACAATCTAAAATGTCTATAGTATAGTAGTGTTCACTTTACGAAAGAACGTACGAATAAGTGGCCGAATAACCGAAAAATAAAATAACTCTTTTGAATTGAAACAATATAACACAACAATATTCTGTATTATTGCTTGACCATCTACTTTAGAAGTTTCACTTCCATATTGTATTTGCCTAAATAGCTCCAATATAATAACATCGTAAAATTTTGATTTTCGTCACATTTCATTGTCATATTTTTTTTTGGATTTACTCCCCTTGGCTAAAGAAGTTTCACTTCAAAAACAAAAAAAATAAAAAATAAAAAAACTTCTCGAAGCAGGACTTGAACCCCACGCCGTCGGTTTGCAGGTCCTACTCTCTAACCTCTACGCTACGGAGACATTTCAATTGTATTTGCCTAAATAGCTCCAAAAAAATAATAATAATAACATTGTCAAACTTTGATTTTCGTCACATTTCATTTTCATATTTTTTTTTGTATTTACTCCCCTTGGCTAAAGAAGTTTCACTTCAAAAATAAAAAACAAAAATTTCTCAAAGCAGGACTTGAACCCCACGCCGTCGTTTTGCAGGTCCTACTCTCTAACCTCTACGCTACGGAGACATTTCAATTGGATTTGCCTAAATAGCTCCAAAAGATTAATAATGATAGCATCGTCAAATTTTGATTTTCGTCACATTTTATTTTCATATATTTTGGATTTATTCCCTTTCGCTTCAAAAATTTTGAAATACACATAGTTTTGTGTTTTTATACAATATATTTTTCGAAGTATGTATTAGATATTGATAGTTCAGACCCGTTGTATGTTAATATTTTTCCTTATCATTATCCTTCAACATTAAATATAAATTAATCGCAATCCACATGGTTCAATGCAATAAAATCCAACTTCCTTATTTTTTTAAAAAACTATGAAGGAGATAAACACAGCAACCAAAAGCTAACGCAATTATGGCATGATTTGATCAATAACTGTTTCTCATAGGTTGTGAAGCGTAAAAGTTTAGTCAAATAGACAATCATATATTAAATTTCAATGATCTTAAATAAAGTAATAATAAAGAATGATAATTTAATTAATTAATTATCTGTGTTTTTTAATCAACCATTTTCAATTTGTCACAACTTTAGCAATTTTTGCTAATTATAAATATTCTAAAATATCTTAAATTATTGTATTTTAATAAATATTCTTTGACAAAAAGACTTAAGCAAATCAATCTTTCTGCTCAATTTGAGCTTGAATCTTGTCTAGACTGAGTAACTGTCAATGAGCATAATTTTTTCAGTGTCTTTGTCAGCTATAAAATTTAAACAACGAGAAAAAAGTTAAAAAATATATAATGAAAACAGATTGAGGATAAATGAAATCACATAGGATTTATATCACATCAAAATAAATCGCATCATTTGGATTAAAGTATTAAATCATAGAATTGAAGGATAACATAGATTTAATGTCAAATGAATTTATTGGTGGCATTGATTGAACAATGATTCTAAAGACTAACAGCTGACAAGGCTAATGATTAAGTAAATAATCTACAAATTGAATTTATCTCAAGTGCCAACATTGAATTTAAATTTATTTGGATTAAAAGGTTTCAATTAACTTTTAAATGAGATGAGAGTGGTTTTTATTACAAATTGAACAACTGCACTACATTCTACTATCCCAATTTCATTCAACCAGGCATACTATGTAATTTAACTAAGCATGAACTGTGAAATTTATGTCACATCAACACAAAAGAACATTTACAAGATGTCATAAAATCTGATTTAAAGTGGAAAATGAAATACTCACACTCATTTGAAGATATACACGGATATTATCACAGATAAACATACAGAGAAATAATATGAGTATATCCAGTAGTCTATCAGGAATGTTAAACCTTCCGAATCAGAAATCGGCAAGCAGATGTTTTCTTTTATATATGTACACATAATTTTGCAAAGTCCCTTTTCATACAGAATTTTCTACTTTACGTAAAGTAATACAATCAATACATTTAAGAAGAGAAAATACCAGACAGGAGGTTTTTTTTTTCTACTACTTTGTATATGCTTCATAAATTTGTTACTTTGCCCCATAATAATGAAACATAGACGTTAGTTAAATCAAACAGAAGCAGTTAATATACTTCATTATTTGAAATGGTGAGGAATGAAACGTGAAATTAGAATAATGTCAAGCGGAAGTAATTTAAATACAAATTTTATTCTTTGATTATCAGAGAAAAACCTAATGAACCAATTATACAATATATTTTTGCTATGTTGGCATATTTTACGATTACTTTAAATGAATTTGTTAATAAAATATTCTCGTATTGTATTTAAACCAAAAAGAACATTTAAACCAGAATTCCATACTTTGGTTATCATCAAAAGGTAATTTGAAACTCAATTCCTGAAATACTTCTAAGCATTTAGACGCCTTCTTAAATTTCGTCGTTATTATTTCTTTTATTGGATTCTACCATAGAATCTAACATAAATAAACAGTCAAGTGATGAGGAGGCACTGGTAACTTGTCTTTAAGTGATCCATCATTAGACATAATATATACAATATATATCTTATTTATTTAACTGAAAGACCAGTAGATGACGCAATACTCTTTTCCTATGTTCATTGTCTTATATCATTGTTTACAATAAGCGAATGTTTGCTATTTTACTAAAAAAAGTATTCAATATTCAATGACTGAATAGGGTTGGATACTCTCACATTTCATCTTGTAATGCTATGGTGCCTCATTGTGGGTTACTAGAGAAGTAAATTTTCTATTTAAGATATCATATTAATTTATTGAGTTTTTAATTTCTATCTCCGATTTATCTAAGAATCTTCTAATTAACACTGTAAGGTAGAGGTTGGAAGATATTTTCCATAATTTATGTACATATTTCTCTCCTACTTTTCATGCAACCCTCGTAGCATTTAGTAGGTATGTGTAAAAAAAAATGTATTTATAGAATATTCATACTACATATGAGTACAAGGCAGTCTAAGACGACAAAAGGACGCCTTGTCTAAGTATGTATGTACTTACTTTATCAATGTCTCAATCCAAACCTGCCTGATATGACCTGTGTCTACTACTACCACTTAAAGTATTAAAGCGACACATATGATTTTTATGAGATACATAAAACTAATAATATCGAAGTTTCACATTCATATTGAGCATACACATGGATACATACATATTCATAATCATAATGTAATATGTAAGGTATAAATAAAATATATATTGTACATATATAGTATAAATCTTAAGGCGTAAGTAAATAACACATTGCAAGTTACTATAAATAGGCATAAATGTCGCACTCGTCGCTTCATAAATCGCATAATATGAAACGAACAGTCGGTCAGCACTATTGCATATACTATACACAATGACTTGCATTCTACTCTAGAACCTTTTGGACATTATCTTATGGTCACTGCATCATACTAGCATCATAGCATAGAAGTATGTACATACATACATAATTAACTGAAGGAATCATTGAGATAGAGTATAGTAAGAGGCAATGAATGGCATGTTTTCACTTTGATTTCACTACAATGAAACTTACGTATTTGGAATGTTTCGCATTGAACGATGACGGAAGAAGATGATGACTAACGTTCCATTACCCAAAACGCCAACAATGAAGATTAGAGCAAACAGCACTGTGACAATATATGTCTCTGGTCGGTCCATAACGGGCACGTATTGAAGCATCTCATCGTCGTGTATGTCGCCAGCTCCACTGCCATCAACTTCCCCATTGCCAAATAGAAAAACATTTGTTTCGCTACGCGTAAAATTCTCTGTGACATTTGTCAATTTCGCGACCATCATGTCGGCGACAGTTAGGCCTTCGCTTACCAGTTCCATATCATCCTCAACAACGCCCCGAACATGCTGAAAATGGCTCATATTAAGCAACGAAATATAAATCACGATGACTATGACGAGGATGTGTCCTGATTTGAAGTTGTGATACTTTTGTACTTTGTATTGTTTTAAGGAGTTTTTCTGATATCGCGTCTTTGAGTTGTATTTTTTTTTTCGAGTTTAATTTGTGTTTCTTTTTCTATTACGTTTTATTGTTTTGTGTTAAGAGCTTTGTCTTTGTATACTTTTATATAGAAGCTTTCATCATCTTGGCTACATGGAAGATTTGCACTTATGTTCCTGCGGCTGAAGCTGATTTTGTAGGCTTTGCTGATGGTCGATTGGAAGCAAACATTGCTAAGTCAATTATTTTATTTTTATTTCTATTTTTCTTGTGGTTTTAGTATGCACGTAGTTTTAGTATGCACTGGAAAAAAGAATATAAAAAAGTCATAAAGATGTGGAAAACAAAAAGAATAAAAAGTACACAATAATTAATAAATGTCATTTTCTGCAACTTCTGATCTTAATGTTGTTTCGCAATTTTTTTTTTTTTTTAAATGGCAATTCTAGTATCTCATTTCTTTTTAGAACACAAAACAAAACAGGCAATGAAAAAAAAAAAATAAAAAAACTGGAAACGAAAAATCAGTCGTGTTGAAAAAATATTCAATCAAAGTCATACGAAGAGAAGAGTGGAAGAGGCATGAACATGAACATTAGATGCAATGGTTCTATCTGCCTTATCATTGCTGTGTGTTGTGTGTTTTTGTTTCCGGTATCTTCTGATTTGACCTTTCTATTTTAAGTTTATATAAGTGTATTTTGTCGGCATAACGCCTTTGCTTCTCTTTTCTTCTGTTTGTTTCTCAATATTGGTTTTCTTGGGGTGCACAGTGTGTATAGGTAATTTTTCTTGACACATACCTATCCATCTACTTATCTACCATCCATCTACTTCTCTACCACGCCTTTCTACGTTGTCCTCCTACTGGGCAATTTACAAATTACTTTTAAATATAGTTATTATGATACAAAAGTAAAGTTTGTAATACCGAAAACTAGTATTTTCTACGGAATTTTCTATTTATTTTTGCTGTTTCCATTTTGGTTGTTTCTATGCTGCTCACTTAAGTTATTTGATTATGGTTCGCTGCATTAAAAACAACTAACAAGTTCAATGAACAAGCGCAAGTAGTAAGTATCTCGATACATTTTTAGTTTACACGCGTAACGTAAGCGCATAAAATTGATTATTTATTTGAGTATGCATCTGTTTGCCTGACTGTCTGTTGATGGCAATGTGCACAAATTGAATTTAATGCCAATACAGAAGAAGAATGAAAATATATAGTAGATAGAAAGATTGAAAGAAAGACAGCAGGCAGTCATAGACAATAGCAACTACATGCTTCACACACAGAAATAGCTGCAATTTATCAAGTTTTGATTTACAGACATTTTGTTTATATTTGTATCTGTGTGAGTGTGATTGTTTATGTGCATGTGTGACTTCAATATGTTCATTCCTCAAGGTAGACTTGGTTACATATGTTTTGATACATCATAAAACCCATGCGCAAACTTCAATTCAGTTTAAATCATGTTAAAAAGTTTCACTTAGTGTATGATAATTTTACATAATTCCAATTGCTACAATATTTAAGAAAATGTAAACCAAAACCAAATGTCGTCCATAAAAAACCACAAATGAAATGATGAAATTTTACGAAAAATAACTGAAATGTAATATAGGTAGATAAGGCGAAGATCCCAAGTTTTTATAGTTTTGAATAAGATTCAAATTGTCAGTCAGTCTCTTGTTAAAATTTGTAAAAATATGTAATTGAAAATTAATGATATATGAGTTTTAATTTAGCTTCTAATGTTGGGGAAGATGATTATTTGAGCAATAGAGCACACAATTCTTGTAAAGTGAAAATCAGTTACAATTTATGTGAAAATGAAAGGTTATACATGGAAAACAACCAAACAATAACTTTGTCATGAAAGTGACTTTAAAATGAGACTAACGAACTTTAAACAAACTAATTGTGTACAACAATTTAATTAATAAATCAGCCAAGCATCAATATAAGTCAACATGTAGCAGCCAGAAACGATACAACCAACTCCGAATATCTGGCGCGATTCGTAGTCCTGAAAGATAAGCTCGAGGATATAAATTGGCTCTACACGAATGGCTCAATAACACAAAACTCTACTGCATTCGCTGTTATCGACAATTTGTGAACGATCATAGTTGGAGGCTCTCTCCCATCAAAGAATTCGATCTTCACTTCTGCCAATTTGCAATAAAAAAAAGAAAAACGGGAAATTTGCGATCTGTTCTGACAGCCTATCCTATATATTAGCCATACAGAATTGAGAGTATCTTGATCTCACAATTCGGGAAATCCAGAAAAAAATCTGGTTACTCGTCAACTTCATACGAAGAAGTTGACGGGATGGGGACAGTTCCTCCACCAGTACTCTAACATCAACGTAACTTGCTGAAAAATCGACCTACCTACCATCTTAACCAGAAGGGACACATTCAATTTTCGCACCATCACCTTCTCAAAGGGTCAGTTCACCCCATGTCCTCTTTGCGGGGCCGATCTTACCGCAAATCTTGTTCTGGACTGTTGCCAAAAGTTGGAGAGCTTAAGGGTCTCCTTTTTTGGTTTCCAAGCCCCATCCCAACTTTTAAAACTCCCTCAACCTTAAACATTTCCACAATAGATACATATATATACAATAAATTTTTTTTCTAAATCCAACTTCAGAAGTTAGTCAGTCACTCCATAAATCATTAAATTAATTATTATTTAATCGCGAGTCGAAGGCCACATTAATTAGTATTAAATTTAGTATTGTATATGAGACCTAATTATGATAAAATAAAAATAAAATAAATAATTAAGAAATGTCATCTCAACTGCTCAGTTTATGAATAATTCCAATTTATTATATTTACTTGTCATGTTCATCTTTTCAATATCTATACATTCAATATGATTTCCATTCTTCACAAACAAAATGACAAGTTAATAATAATACATGTTCACACTACTTTGAAAAGTATAACACTACCAAATGGATAGCAAAATAAGCCTACTGTTCGCTAACTGGTTGTGTAAATCAAAATTACTTTCTCAATTACTTTCGCAATTACAACTCAATTCATATAAAAATGTAAACAAATTTATCCATCATTTATTTTATGTTACTCAATCAAATTATTTCATACACAATAAATGTTTCAAGGGCAACTCAATTGACCAGCTTTTATTTTATTTTCTTTTTTTTTTTTTTGTTTTTTTGTGTTATCAAACTTTTGTGAAGTCCAGAAATATAAGCAAACTGATGTGAATGTGGAAAAAAGTTTTTGAATAGCAGTTTGAATGAAATATTGCATGTCAGTGATAGAGATTTTGATGGACAGTCAGCTGAACATTGAGTAGCCATCATGGGCATTAATATACAATATTTCCTGCTAAAGTGGTTAGCAAGATAGTTTCAACAGGATTAAGTTTAAATTGCAGCTGTCTTTTCATGGCCTGGGGCTTGAGGCTTTCCTTCCTTCCGCTTTTGTAGAAATTATCAAAAATACTAGCATAAGTTTGAGTTCAAAAGTTTTTGACAACTTTTTTAACAAATAATTTTGCAAAACAGATTCTTCTTGGTTATATTCACAAATGGCGACAAGTGTGAAATTGAGTTTATTTTACTTATTTATCCTTGTTCTATTCCTTTTGTGGTTTGTAAGATTTTTTGCTTCATTTTTCCATTTTTTATCAAAACTAGTAGTTGGTTCTTGTTGCTGTTTTCCTTAATTTTAATTTAAAGTCAACATATTTTGCACTTGGTTTTAATTAAAATTTATTTAAGTTTTTGCTTAACAACACTTGACAAATAAATTTGAACAAAATGTTAAGTCTTTTTGTGGCTCACCATTTAGTAAAACCATGCCACGCCATTTTTTGTTGAAACGGAAGTCACATTTTGAGTTTCCGCTGCATGTACACAGACTGAGCTTTGTTTGTTCTACAATATCAGTATTTTTCATTTTGTTATCGTATAAAACCACACAAGCGAAACAATGTTGAGCAACAGCAACAACAAAAATAAACATAATTTTTTCATTTTTTCATACTACGAAAATAAACTAGTAGAAATCAAGTTCTGAAAATGTCCACTTGGGTTCTTCTTGCCTCTGTTTCTTTTTTTTTTTCTGTGACACTCTTTTTAATAATTTTGATAATGTTTTATTGTTTATGAACTTGAATTTCTCCTTCTTCAAACCTTCTTCAAATGTAATATGCCTCAGTAATATGTCAACAACAATTTTCTAGATAAATTGTCACGAAGGTATAAGTTATGTCAAACCAGATGGTTTCCATCCTCCATTAAATGCAAAATTAAACTTGGGTCTTTCAAATAAGTTAGACAAATGTGCAGAGAACATCCTTCCTCTTAAAGTGGAAAAAGTGTAGACATGAAAGTACATATATTTACTTTGCTGGAGAAAAATAATCAAATTGTCATAACACACACTAATCTAGATTAATAAAATATTGTAATATTACATTTATATAAGGAAAGTCTTGATAGCAAAAATGAAAATAAAGATTTAGAGATTTTTTTAATTTAAGGATTTCAATATTTATGTATTGTATTGTATTGTATTTAAGTTTGACCCATTACAAATTGTAAAACCAAGGGCAACCTTTGCCACATCTTGTCTTTGCCTTTATTTTTTTTTCAAGTGACATTAAAAAAATCTGTTACACTAGATAAATTTTCCAATTTACATCAACAATAATTAAAAATTAGAAATTAAGTTTGTGGCAAACATGAAACTTTAAAAGGAAATTTCGTCATAACTAATTATAACCATTACTGCGTTTGACCATTCATTTATATCCCACAATTTATTTCCTTTTTTTCTTTTCACTAGTTTCACTTAAAACCTGTAAAGTTTTCCTTGCTTTGCTTTTCCTTTGTTTTTTGTCTTTTGTTATCAAGGTCAAACAATCTTTTCAATTATTCGATAAAATTCAACAGGCATCAGTCAACATTCTTGAGTCTTTCACTACTATCGTCCAACATTATTTTTAATTGAAATTTCACTTCATAGGCAAATTACATCATCTCGTATTTAGAATGTAAAATATAATTTGCATAAATTATGCAATGAGAAAAACTTTAAACTCAAACCGGCAGAAAAGCTAAATAAAAAACTATTGTAGATACATTGTTTTTGTTTTTTCTTTTTATGGGTTTAAATGATCTCTGACTATAAATAAATAAAAGTTTTAATAAATTAAATTTGTTCATGAAATTAGATAACTATTAGCATGGCTATAGTGAATTCTTCCTTTCCTTGAACTTAATACTCTCTTTGCAAATAAAGTAACATAAAGATGGAAGACAGCAAACATCAGAAATCATAGGCTTCTGCCTAAGCCTCTTTTTTGCAGATGAAAACTTAGTTGTTTCGCAGACTTTCTTCTAAAACCACACTATACAAAAGCAACCACTTATAATGCCCACCTTTTTGGAAGTAACACTTTCAGAACAACTTTCTCTTATGAGATTCTTGCAATCTCTCTGTAAGCTTTAAAATATCCTCTAAGTTAAGGATATACAATACATGTGCGCATCTAATTATAACACCACGATAACATCGTTCATCATTTGTCTTTCTTTGAAGTATAGTTTTTTATAAACAGTAAAAATAAAATAATATATCAAATAGCAAACTAACATACCTGTACTAATCTTCAACATTCTTTTCTACACATTTAATGTGAAAATATCTTTTTAAACACACTAAAGACTAGTATAAACAATAATTTCTTATTAAATATTTTCATAAGGTTACAATTTCCATCATTTCATTTTATTGTGTGTTCTACTTAGCGATTCTAACTAAATCATTTCCAGCCATTGATCATTAATTCAAAATGTTTGCACATGAAAAATCAAATTTGAATGATGATGCAATAAATCAAATATTTTAAGTAAAAATGAAAAATTGAACATGAACATGCATGAAGATATTTCAGTTGTACTGGATGTTGGTGTTGTTTTATAAGTTTTCCGTTTATTATTTGCCTTACCTTAATGTTGACTTCTGAAACAGGATCTCCGACTGACCAAACGAATGACTATTGAGCATCGAACAAAGTTGGACACTTTTTCAATATTTATGCCCAGACATGAAATTATTGTTCAGTCCAGACTACTACCAGACTAGCCATTGGTAGTGAAATGAATGAGGATAGAAATGTTTAGTATTTCGAACTGGATTATTGTGCGCCAATTTAAAATCAAAAATTATAATAAAACTACAACAATATCAGCAACAAATTAAACAACAACCAACAAATTATGATGTATATTTCCATAGTAAGAAGGGACTTTTACAATAGCGAGGCTGGTAATCTTAATGAACACTTAAATTCTGTAAGTGAAGAATTTATTTGTAATTTTCTCTGCAATTCTAACAATGATAAATTTTATGATTTAGATTTGCTGTATTTTTGTTGAAGTCTCAGATGAATTAACAATATTTAATTTTTGGAAATCATCATACGGGGAATCCCTATAAATTATTCATAGTAATGATTAGCAATCTTACTACATAGAAGTCAATCATGTCGACGTGTAACTTTTGGCTAAGCAAACAAATTATTTGAGGTGAGGTTTTTAAGAGAAGAGTACATTTTTTCTACACTTAATTTTTTTTTTTATTATAATTTAATTTAAATACTTTCTTTTTTTTTATCAATATTTTCTATGCTATTCTGGTCTTTTTTTCTCTCGTAACTGTCTAAAATACCCATTGTTGCATTGTACTTCGAACAAAGTTTAAAAACACGACATACAATGTTTTTTAAATGAGCGTGGAAGTGAACAGTGTTTATTAAAATACACTAAGATAAATTATAATAATCCTTCTATTAGCATGGGATTAAAAGAATTTTAAGAGAACGCTTCCACCATATCAACAGATGTCATCTTATAAGTATATTGCAGGAGCTTCACTCATTCAGCCATGTTACACTGCTTGAACAATTCGCCAAAAGTAAACACCCCTCCCTGACTATTACCTTTTCCATGTATTTTACTCTGAATGAATCTTGAAATTATGAGCAAGTTTTTAGAATATTTATGTACATCTTGGAATTGTTGAAATCCTCTCGTAAAACTTTCCGATTCAAAAACTTTGTCGGTTTAAAGCCGGAAGCTTACTTTTGTGTGCCCTGTCAACATACTTAATCGAAATATATAATTTGAATTATGTATGCAAAAATATCTAAAAGTATTTTTTTGATGTTATTTTTTTTTTACTTTCTTTTCTTTTCATATGTAAATGTTGTTAATGAGAGCAGATTGTATTGTACTTTGCTTCTACTTTTGTTAAGCTTTCCTCCTGGAATTCTTACCGCTTTGTTGTCTCATGTAAGTTGTTTTGGATTTGTCTCCATTTCTTCTTTTTTTTTTTTGTTTATGCTATTCAAAGATAAAAAAAAAACGTGGGTATGCTTAATGTATGTATTATTAGGCTCATATTTCAATAAAAAGCACAAGATAAGTGTTAGGAACAAAGGAACGTCATGTTATACCGGAGGATATACAAAATGAGAGTTTGAGTACTTGTTACTCCACCAAGGAAAGCAGCACAGCGTGAAAGTGTTTTACATAATTCATTCATATAACTTATCTAATGTTAGCAAAAATCTGTCAGAATTATGTATTGTATCTTTATGTATTTATCTTTAAATCAAGCTCACGCCATCTCAAACTCTCACAACTGCTTTCCTTTTATTTAAACATAGCTTGATGAAAAGTCACCTCTGGGAATATATGATTTGCCTTCAGGCATTTGCCAATTTGTGGGGGTTATGCCACTTTACCCAATATTTCTTGAATCATTTCCTTATTTTTTTTTTTTTTTTGTTTTTCTTTGATGGGCTGTTAATGGCAGATAAGTGAAAAACAAGACAAAAAAAAAAAATACAAAACAACTAAATGTGATTAAAGTCTAAAGGTTGAAATTCATACATTTTTTATATATAATATTAAATCCATAAAATAGAAATTTTATTTTTTTCAAATTATTCTAACACGCAAAATGATCATCTTTCTACTTACAATATAAATAAATACATATTTGTAGTTCCATTAATAAGGGAAATTATGTATATCATATTTATAAGAAAATTCTATCTATAGAATAACTAAATAAATTAAGATATCAAAAACACATTTACACTCAAGACTGCATAATTAATGAAAGTGTAGCAATAAGAAGGAACCTTAAGGATGTCTTAATAATGAAACACTTAAAGACAATCAAGGGAACTCTTCAAAAAAGTGTAAGCAACAAGGTTAAGATTAATGAATGTCCGAAGAAATGGTGATAACAAAAATGTATACACTATACTATGCAATAAGGAAAGTCTTATCTAATTTATTCTACATGGAAACCAAATGTAATAAATATGAAATATTTATGTATTTCAAGTCCAGAGGCGATTCCATTTGGAATTTTGCTAAATGCAGAATATACAAAATTTATATAAATAAATATTCGATTTTATTACTCTGTTGCTAATTCACAATACACATAAACAATTGAAAGTAATTTGAAATTTTATATATCCGAAATGCGTTTTACACATTGCAGTACAATGAATCAAGTAAAAAAATGTTGTGAAAATTTGAATAAAAAATATGAGTGATTCTACAGAAAATAATCATAAAAATTAATTGAAATTACTTTAAACAATTTAAAAGTAAAAATATAGTAAAATATCAAAAGAAAAAAAAAAAAGAAAAAAAAAAAGAGCTTGGAATTGGATGTGTAAAAAATGCAGATACAAAGAAACAAAGATATATTTAGAGGTGAGGGTATCTTTTTGGAGAAATAAGACTCCAGGGCAAAATATTGATTGACTGTGAGTATTAAGTACATAAATGAATGAAGGAACAAACAAATGAGATGTAAACTATGATGGATATACGAGTACAATATGTAGAAAATATACAAAACCGAAAATTTATTAAATCATCATCTTGCTAATAAAATTTCGAAGTGAAATTTTGTTTATTTTTAATACCCTTCATTTGCATTTCGTTGTTTTCATTATTTTAACTACATCGTACATTAAGGAAAATAATTATAAATGTATAATGTGGCATTAGATAATGTTAATGTTTTATGAAGTGACACTTAATTTTTGAGATAGCTTCCTTTATTTAAATTAAGATATATCCTGCTTTTGATACTTTTTAAATTTTTTTCTTTTAGAGAAATTTGCTTAATTAAATTACTTTTGAGAAACTTCTACACTTCACTTCTGCAGACGAGATGTCGGAAATTATAATTTCTTTCTTAATGTCAAGAGCATCCGCTCTACTATCTCCATGACTTGACTGGGATAATTTTAAAACACAGCGGTAGCAAGCGATTATTCAGCCAGATAAAAACTGACACAAACATGCATCACCTCTGAGAACGTGATTATTATAAATACTATTGAATTATAATAGCAAATGGGTCTAAAAGTTTTCCTGCAGGGGAATTTTAATCTCATGTCTTGGATCATTTTCTTTTTTTTAAATATGAAAAAAAAAAAAACAGAGCTTGAAATTAGATGTGTAAAAAATGCAAATACAAAGAAACAAAGATATATTTAGAGGTGAGGGCATCTTTTTGGAGAAATAAGACTCCAGGGCAAAATATTGATTGACTGTGAGTATTAAGTACATAAATGAATGAAGGAACAAAAAAATGAGATGTAAACTATGATGGATATACGAGTACAATATGTAGAAAATATATAAAAACGAAAATTTATTAAATCATTATCGTCATGAAGGCGATAAGCAGTTCATTCAAACCAAAAACAAAAAGGAAATTGTTTATTCTCACCATCATGTTTATTCAAAAATTTTTTAAATAAAATTAAATTACTTGCACATGTTTAACATAAACAATTTTGATTTAAAATAGAAAATATTTTTAAAGTCTCGTGATTCCAACTTCCATTTCCATGTTATGTTTTCTATAAACAAAATTTTTTTTAAAATCGACTTTTCCATGTTTCCTATGATGTGATTCATCAAAATTAATTAAATAACCAAATAGCAAAACCTGAACAAAATTTTTTAGAAAAGTTTTTCTCTCAACCCAAACATTTTTCATTTTATTATTATTTTCCTTCATCAACACGAATTTTTATAATGGCAAAACACGTAATAATAAAAGATGAACAGAACAACGATGCCATTTTAAGTGATTTCCCTTCCGAATTATTTCATTTCCCTAAAATTTTCAGTTAGACCATAGAGTGAGTATTTTTCCATTTCCTTTATTGTACATCTTTTTTTTTGCTTTTAAGTTGAATTATTATAGCAAATTACTGTGAACAAGAAACTACCAGTAAAGTGGGGATCAGTAGAAGAATTTCAAATATTTGACCAAACAATTAATCACTGTTGTCTTCCCTTATACACTCGAAACAGAATTTATTAGTGAGCCCCTTGTAAAAACTCTTTCATTATTTTTCTTTTTTTTTTTTATGGTTTTTAGTATGTTTGTAATATTGTTCCTATGCCTAAGGGCATAAATTATGTACTTAGAAGAGGAAGTAAACAATAAAAATATTAATGTTTAATGTTAAACAATTTCTACTTACTGTTTCATCTAATCGCTCAATCAATTATTCCGTCATAACTGTGACTTCACCACTCACTCATTTTCTCAACCATTATTTTATCACTTAAGGCAGTGGTTCTTAAGCTTAGATCCTTGCTCAGTAATCCAATAAAATTTAGAAGGGAAAGTTGATTCTTGTTTGACCAACGAAAAGAAAGCAGCATTTCCTATTTATGAAAATAATGGATATTGATAAAATTTTAAAAAGTACGTCAATTGACATTATGGACGCCCAATTTGTATCGGACCGATTTAAAAATTCTGATTATTTTTTTGTTTTATTGCTCTAAGATAAAATGACACAAATTGGTCAAAAATAATTTTGCCTCATTCCTAACAATATTATATACAAATTTGCATTTAAGTTCTATATAGTAAATAAGTTATCTGTATAAACAATTTGTCCACATTCTTCAAATCTTCTTCACTGACCCGTTATAAAGATAAGATAAATTGATAAATTCTGTAATGAAGAGGGGGAAAAATGAAAAAAGAAAATCAAATGAATTTTTAAAACGTGTGAAATCAATGATGTTCAAATTGATTTTCAACTTGATTAAGTCTTCACTCAATTCACTCATTCGTTTCATTTTAATAAATATAAATTCCGAACAAAGAAAGCAAGAATTTTTATTTTTAATTTTTTAATTTGTGAAGTATTTCATTTTCATCTGCAACTGAAAATTAATTTGTACCAATAAAAAATATAAAACTGATTAATGTTGATGGCGCACATAATTAATTGGACATATTAATGTGCTACGAGGTGGCCATTTTGTGGTGAAAGAATACTTATATACGAGTATATATAATATGAGATATGAAAGGCGACAATATCAGGCTCCCTCGAAGGGTTTTAAGTGGATAAAAGGATGTATAAGTGTAGTAAGATGAAACTTATTCTGAAAAATATTGTAAATGAGCAACATCAGATCAGAAGGAAGATAAGCAAAGATGGAATTTTTATTCATTCATTCATTTATTTATTTTATGTGACAATTAATGTTGAAAGTTTTCTTTCAGAGTTCATTATTTTTTCTGTTTTTCATATTTTTTTTCCGCTTTTATTTTGTACAACTACCTGAACTTGAAAGTTATTCCGTCGTTCCCTTTAACAAACTTTCCTTAATATAGTTTAATTTTTGTATTGCTTTTTTTTGTCTTTCGCTTTTCTATTCATAATTTTATAATTTACACAGAGCTGTAGATGCTGATACTGTCAGAACCATAAGTTGGTTAACTTTAAGAAAAGGCAACTTACAACTTTTATAGTTTATGTCTTCTTTTCGAAATTATAAATTATTTTTAGCATGTCTTTCTTTATTTATTTATTTATTAGAACAAATTATAACGTAGTATTTAATATGAGCAATAGCGGTCTTCAGCTCAGGGGAAAGGAGGAAATTATAAAAGTGCTGGACCAGACTTGCCTTGAGCGGGAATCGAACCCGCGACTCTTGGGATGTTATTTGCCATAATTTTGAGTTTTATAGAATTTATATTTTTTGTTTATACAATATGTAAAATACATAAATTCAACTACCTGGTTTCGATGCTATCAACAAACGGGGATGTGTATTTTCTAAATGAATTGCTTCAATCTTTCGACACACAAATCCACAAAATGAAATATTTCATTTTTATTACGAGAATATAGTTAATTTGGTTAACAAACTCAATTCTTTCGTATTCATTAGAGAAATATGAACATTTTTGGTTTAAACTTAGTTTGAAATTTATTTAAGTTACTTGTCTATTTAATTAATTTCTAAAAGAAACATAGTTCATTTAGAAAATCTGGCTTAAAACTTACTAGCATTTTAAAAAATTCAGAATATTGATAGCTATAGAGATCCAACTTCCATGCATAGTCGAACTACTATATAACTCGAACTTTTACAAATCTGATCCTAGTTTACAGACTATATAAGTTTTCTTCCATAATTTTGAATGCCATAACTGTTATATCTCCATTATTTGAATAACATATTAGATTATGAAGAACTTTTTAAAAAAATATTTATTTTTCATCATCTAGAAACCAAAACATTCACATATCTTAAAGATTGTTACTAGAGAAGACCCTGCATATGTATTAGAGCAAATTTGCCTTGATAAAATTACTGCTCTTTACTGAAATTTTAAATAGCACAACATGATGCCAATGGCATGTCAGGAACACAACCTTACATAAAGACATGAACTTGACGATAGTCAAGGACCAGATAGCCTTTCACACAAGCCGATATAACAACCGTTTGGTCAGGCAACTAATAAATGCAACCCCACTCCGGAACAAAAAAAGGCTACATTTTGGGTCTTTGCTGCAATGGAGCAGACAACATCTTAGGCGCACCAGGCAGATTCCTGGCCTACCTAGGCCATGAGAAATCACTTTCTATGAAATAAATAAATTAAAAAAATTTATTAACATTTAAATAAACCTGGCGATGCTTTTACACAAAAGCGAAGCGCATTATATGGCATTAGAAACCATGTTTGGCGCTTAATAACATTTTCCACTTCATTCAATGGGATGGAGCATTGGCCTTAACAAAAAGAAATGTGCCAATGTGGCGTATGCCTTACGGCCAGACGTTTGTCCGGGAGTCTTTAGTGGCAACCAGCTACTAAAACAAAACATATACGTTGTATTGTTCTTTATATTTAAAATTGATCTTTGTTTAAACTCATTGATCTGAAAAATTTACCATAAATGATTGGTGGACATATAATACTTTCAGCAAAAAGACCTTTAGTTTTTCTTTTGGTCAAATGAAACCTTTGCCGTGCTGTTTAACAACTAAAATAAAAATGATATTTGTTTATTGCTTTATGTACCTTATTAAGTATTTACAAGTATATATCTACAAGTATATAAATAAATACATTTGTGTGCCTAATTTCGCTTTATCCTGTCCTTTTCTTTTGTTGTACAGCAATTCAAGGACGTACTCATATTGATCTGTCTATCTGGACAATGATAAGATGTTTTGACAGTCAAAAGTAGGATGACAGGCAATAGAGTGCTGGTAGGCTGGAAGGCAGGTAGATTGTCAATAAACAAAGCACGATAACATAAAACGTGCTTGGTTTTGGCCTAATTTTGTATGCAGTATATTATACATTTTGGCAGAGATACACTCATTTATTCATTTACTCACTTACTGACTCTTCTTCCACTTAATGCAGGCAGGAGGGTAATTTATATTTATATATGGAGTTACTATTTTACTTTCTTTCCTTTCTTTTGAGACTTTGGATTCGAATGAAATCGATTTTGGTGATGACTTAAATAATTGTAGCGATGAGTCTGATGTCAATGATGATGTCGATGATGAGGCACAATGGTGATAATGGTTTTGTTTGCTGTGACGCATATTAAGCCATTGTTGGCTTTGATTTGCTAAGCAAAATGTATGTGGTTTGGTGTGTTGGCATGTGTGAGGGTTTGTAAAACTTCATAAAATTAGCAACTATTAAATACGTGTAGGTATCTATCTTCTATTGAGTGAGGGATATTAAAGATTTTTGGATTTATTGACATTGGTTTGAGTTGATGGTAGTAAATGGTCTCTAGTGAATTTCTATCTTTATGACGTCAGGATGAATGAAGTTCATAAAATGGGGGAATCCTTATTCGATAAGTAATGAAAATGCTATATTGTATTTCTTTCTGTAATTTAAAAATTCGAGAGAGATAGAAAAGAAGGATATTAACAAATTGAGTCAGAAGAGCACATTATGAATAACAAAAGATTCTTTTCACAAAAATTAAAAAGTTTATTAGACTATCTATGAATGAAAGCTAAACTTGAACTAATTTATGACTTTACATAACTAGATAAGTATGTAAAAAGTATGTAAAAATTGTTTTCTGAATTCGATAGGAGATTTCTCCCCGAAAACAATAAAGTATTTTCCAAAAACAATTTAAATATGCATTGGTCTTTATAGATTCTTTCAATGTTCCACTGTTGTACAACACCCAGTCCACATTTTGTGATATTTTATAGCCCTTTTGCAATGTTCACAATTGTGACAATAATTTTGCTTTGCTTTCTTGTATTTCCGTTTTTCTGTATACAGAACTGTTTAATTTACATAAGGATTTCATTGTACTAGAAATGTTTATACACAACACACAATGGGAAAACTAGGAGAAGTTGAGGAAATACACATGAAATGTAACTTGAATGAATTTTTGCTATATACTTACTTATATTTATAATTTATATAATTTTGTAGATTTATTACTGGCGGCTGAATTTAAACATGAACATTTCTAAAAATTTTGGTTATGTGGTCCTATTTTTATGTAGCTCACGTTGTAGATATAAAACGAATGTTTTTGTTTCTTAATTAAGCTGAAATTTGAGGTTTTCCCTTTTCTTTCTGCTACTAAGCAAGTTGTAAAACGAAAATTGCCTTTTCAGACTTAACCGCAAACTACTTAATAAGGACTAAAATGAACTTTAGTTGATGGCAGTAAACT
Organism: Amiota minor; assembly: GCA_037043295.1. Taxonomy (NCBI): domain Eukaryota; kingdom Metazoa; phylum Arthropoda; class Insecta; order Diptera; family Drosophilidae; genus Amiota; species Amiota minor. Next base: position 62,060 of record JBAMAW010001787.1, read on the forward strand.
TCGGTAGGCATATTCAAGTGTAAGTAGTTTGTTCAATTTTCCAAATTTATTGTTGTATTATTGGCAACTATAATCATTTGATATCGGTTAAACCAGTGATTCTTAAACTTTGATCCAAAGACTTTACCGAGGCTTCCACAAATTTCTTTAGGTTTACATTCCCAAATTTTACAAACTATGAATTTGTACTTATTTAAATATAAGGCATGTAAATTACATAAAGAATTCAAAATGAAAGATTTCAAGTCCTTAAAGTTGAGTCACTTATGTGGCTTACTATTCTTAAAGTTCTTTAAAAGTCTCATTGTAAAATATGAATTTTTGTCGCAGTGAAAATATTTTTGTAACTCGAAGGTCGATATGATTAAGCGTTACCGCGGCTTCTGTTATTATTGAGGTAAATATTTGTTGTAAAAACGCTTTGGATGTGGCTTACATTGTGGGTCACTTTTACTGACATTATTGTAGTTGAATTTGGTACTTCCAGCCAATTAGATTTCTCACAAAATTTTGTTTTCCTGTTTGTTTTACTCTCATTTCACTTTTTTAAGAAAGCAGTGGTGACCTTCACTAAAGAAAAACTTTATAAAATATTGTTCAGTGTGATGTTGGCTTTGGTTTTTTTTACTTAAACTGATACGACCTCCTCATAAATAATGGCTATCGATGAACTAAAAGCAAAAAATAAAAATGAAAAAAAAAAAAAAATTGAAGAACTCATTCAACCATGTACGATGCTTTTGTTTAATGCAGCATACGAATGAAAAATCCCCAAAAGTAATGAATCAATAAAGAATGAATGAATGAAATCATTTCGAATTTATGCGCTGCGTTTTACTTAAACAAAAATATCGGCAGGAAAAAAAAAAATGTACTTTTTTAGAAATTGAATTGAATTTTTAACGTGCGTACACATTTCGCTTGTGATGCTGATGCCAAGAATTCGAAAAAGCCTGCCAAGAAGCAACACCAATCAAGTAAAGCCACCACGTTTATTCTGAAATGAGGCGGTCGTCTGCCTTTAGTTGTCTTGTTGTAGTGCCTGTAGGCCCAATAGGGTGTGTGGTAGCTCTTACCAATAACAATACCCACTCCGATACTTTTTCAATTGTAACACAGATTGTACATAGTTTGAGGCTCTTGATGCTGTTGCTGGTGTTGTTGTGCTTTGTGGCATTTTAAGCATTATTCATTTATTTCAAAGGACTCAGTTGGATGCTTCTTCACATTTTTCAAAACTTCTAACGTTTCTTGTTGATCTTTGGTTCAAAATCATTTTTCGTTGAACTTTACTTTACTTATTGTTGGTTTTTCCATTCTACTTCTTTAATTTTCATGTTAACTACAATGTCAATTGCGGAAGATCTTTTGGTTTTAAAGGATTTTGTCTTGATTCGATTGAAGTGGGCTGGTTTTAAACATAATAAAGTATAAATTTGATCGTTTTTAAAGTGAAAAGAATAGTTATTCATTCGGAATAAAGAAAATGTATAAATTACTTCAATATAAAGAAAAATGTGGTACTAATTCTAGAAAATAAAGTCCACTGACTATTTTCCCTTTCATCAGCAGTGCCGAACTAAGCTCAAGGGACCATCGATGCGATTAGAACTAAATGTAGCCCCTATCTGCCTTACACTGGAGGCAGATGGTCTACGTGATTGATCTCATATTTTTCCATGAAAAACCATACAATTTGCTTTCAGTTTATATTTATAGTAAAATTTAATTGATTGTTTGCTGTTTGCGATGATTTGAAGTCGCAGTTTTTAAGGCAAGTAAAATTAAACGGATGCTTTCAAAATTGTTTAATAACTGAAAAAAAAAAAATTTTTAATTGCTCTCTCAATTTACAGAATATTTACACACTTCAAATTTCAAACAAAACGACAGAAACATGAGGTTTCTAGCCATTTTGTGGCTACTCGGTCAATCAACGTGACGTGGAAGAACATCCATAAAATCTACCACGACACATTATATTGCTATATTGCCACGCCAATCTGATAGCAATCTAAATCCTATTTAGCACAATTTGTCATGCATATGAAAGTATATAAACTTAGCAAGTTGTAGTGTGTTGTTTGTTGTTGGTGGGGTCTGGTTAGGATATGCGGAACAACCAACGGAAGCATCAAACGTTTGTTGTGTAACCCGGTGTGGTGCAACTAATTACCACTTAACGTCGTTAAAGTAATTTATAAACAGACTTGTTTATATCAGAAATCAAAGGAAGCACAACGACGCGGCAGAATGTCAGGGTTATACAACGCAATCAGGTGTAGGTGATATCTGTTCATATAGAGAAATAACGATAAAAGATCCATGACACGCATTCACGCAAAGCAGTAAACAGTAATTATGTGAATGAATATATTGTAGAAAAAGAAGAAGAAGAAGAATTTGTCAAGTAATATAGTACAATAATAAGTAGAAGTTGAACCATGATACAATGGCGATATGAGTGAATTTCTTTCATTAACGCTTTATAATTGTTTTTCTTGCAAACACGAGCTCATACTGAGAGAAAAAACTCAACTGTGTATTCCTTTGCTCACTTGGTAAGTTAGTTTATATCATTTTCTATTATCCATTCTAAGTATGCACAATAAAAGTTAAATTAAAAAATGAAGAGCGACAAATACATTACCATATTTCATCGCATAAATAATATACCAGTGAGTCTTAATCCATGTGTTGCGGTACTTTCATGTGTGCACCATAGATGAGTACTGAAAGTTTTTTTTTTTCACACGAACTTAACAAATGAACATCAAATACTCACTGCATCATACTTAACCTTTTTTCACTTATTTTAATGACTTTATTATCAAATTGATATTCGATACGATTGGCCGTGACTGTGCTATTTGTAAAATATTGCTGTCTATATTCTTGTAACATCTCCAATGTCTGGCATGTTAAAAATAAATCTTTACTCTCTGCCCTTCTATTTGAGGTTTAAAAACTGATTGTAAATGAAATAATTTTCCTGAAAAATAGGACCCAAACCTAAACTATTTCTTATTTCTTTACACCAATGGTTGGAGATCGTGAAAGTTGCGCTGCCTATGACTCCTTGCACTCCATGACTAGGGTTTGGTGTGCGACTAAATTTAAAGTATTAAAACTAGAACATAATGAAAAGGTTTAGAATCACTGTCTCACAAACACATCCTCAGAAGACTCAAATTTTTCCTTACTTATTTACTTTAACCTCTTTATCACTTTCTAACTTTCTGCACAATTTATGTTCAACGTCTTTTGGTACATTTTTTTTTTGTTATTCAAAATAAATAAGAAATTATGCTACTTTAAAAAGGATGCGTCTATGATTTCTTATGTATATTTTGCAGTACGTTTTTACTTTTTCCTTTTTCTCCTTTGATAGAATTTATTTTAGAATATTTTCCTTCCGCATTTTCCAGTTTAATAAAAATCAACAACAACAATAACAGAAAAGTGTTCAAAATCTAGTAAAATATGCCTTTGGGGAAATTTGTCTGCTACAGAAGATGAAGTGTACTATTATGTGTTCTACAATAGTTTTCCTTTCTCTTTTCCCTAAATTTCCGATCTCTCGACTCTATTTGGCAGCTTCCATTCATTCAATTCATTGGGCTTCAAAGCGTTTGTTTTTCTGTTTAAAAATTATTTTTGTTTTCTTTTTGGCAAAAGATAAAAGTTTTGAATATATTATTTATTGTATTGTATTACTCATATTTTGTTAAGTAATTGGAAAGATTATTATATTTTTCTTTCATTTTATTTTCAAGACTTGAGTTAGTAAATTTAAAGAGAAAAGAAAAAAAATGTACAATTGAAGTTTTGTAACTGGGTTAATCCCAAAAGCGTGTGAATTGACTGATGGAAGTGAAATATGTAATGTGATAAGATCTTCCTTTTTCTAAAAATAAATAACAATAACAAGGATAACTAAGAGAGGGAGAAGAAAGACGAGACTTCATAAAAGAAAAAGTAGATAAATCAAATATTTTACGTATCTGAGAATTCTTGGAAAATTCTGTTAATACTTTTACTTATGTAAATACAATAAATTGATTTCATTTGTATTTATTTATCTTATTGAAGGCGTTGATTTTTTTTATTGATTTGTTAAAATATGTTACAACATACGCCATTATCATTCTATTATAATTGTATGATAAGTTAGAGGAAACCATAGATATGATGAAGTGTGCTTTTCCAACAAAATTGAGGCTTTATTACTTAAGAATTTTGTCCATCCATATGGTCTCCTTCTGGTAAGCTTATATCCATTAAGCAAAGAATTAGATTGTGGAATGGAGAACTTGAACTTGTGTGTGGTGAGACTCATTCCCAACAGCTTTATCGGGTCATTGACTAGAAGCAGATGTGCTCAAAGGTTCAACATCATCATCAATGAATCGAAATAGCGGGCCAACTGACAAAAGAAGTGGATGCTTTGCACTTTATGAGCCTCTAATGCACTAGCAAGAAATAGATTCGTTACCTTGGTGCACCAATTCTTCTCTAATTTTTAATTGATTAATATCCTCATAGAATCAAATTGTCTTCCGCGCAACACCTGGGGACCATGTGATTTCAATCGGTCCAATTCTTTCAGTAGTATCACATTCAGCAAAACTTCTTGGCCTAATTGAACATAAATACTGTCACTCTTTAAGTTTTATGTCTGTTTCCTTATTATCTCTAACAATACAAGTGTACAATTGATTGATTTAGTTCATTATTCAAATAAAGTAAAACTATGAATTTCTCAGTTCTCATTTTAATTGCATCTGTCTCGTATGTAAGCGTTTTAATATATGTTAAAATATCCTGTATGCCAGTATATTTCCGTTTATTGAAAATGAAATTAAGTTTTATGTGACAAAAAGCAACAGGAACAGTACTTAAAAAACAAATAAACATTTGAACTCGGTTGATTTCACAGCTTGTTATCATCCAATTACTAAATATTATTGTTCTAAGTACAAAGAGAGCAATATAGTGAAGAGATGAACCCTTAAAATTTAAACAATTGTTTAAACAATTAGAATTTAACAAAGCTAAAATTTGAGAATATAAGAAAGGTAAACTTGTCCTAAATGGTTTTACACATTAAATGAAATTACAAATTTCCAAGTAGATGAAAATAACTGGCAAATAAATGAAGACCAAAACAAACTTCAGCTTCTACAAAATTAATTTTGTTTGGATTTCTTAAATTCTTCGCATTTTAAATTTCATCACTGTACTTGAGCACACGCAAGAGGAGGAGGAGGATGATAAAATAAAAATACACTCGGTTGTCTAAGTAAAATTTGTATACGAGTGTGTTCCTTGATTATAAGAAAATATTTCTCAGGATTTTCATACCCTACACATATTGAAAATTCTATCTACAATAAAATGTATTTTCACTTTCTCTTTAGGAATGAATTCAATTCTTATTGATTCTCACATGTCCTTATATCAAAAAAAAAAGAAAAGACTTCACATAAATATATTGATTATTTTTTAATTTTTATTTACGATTCATTAGATTTGTTGATTGATTGATGAAGCCAAAAGTCATGTTATCCAATTTTATATGGCGATGAATCCAATTTAGCCATATTCAGTTCAGTCTCTTCTAATCCATTTGCATGCAACCCTCTGTTATTTTGGAGATATCGATTTCTTGTATTTCACATATTTCGCTTGTTGATGTACGTTTATAATGTATAACAAATCTACGATTTTTTAAATTTGTATTTCCCATATTGTATAGCAGTTTGTATCGTTGAAGATTGAAATTGCATCTAAACTACATTTATCACTTTGTCATAAGTTTTTATACTATTGCAGACTGCATAAAATATGTAGACTTTGAAATTCTAAGAAAAACAAAATTCCTATACAGAAGAAAGGGATCGCTCTCTCTTAAATTTTACGCTTCTTACCAACTGCAAGTAATCTGTGAGCGGTTATAAAATGTGTGTACAATAAACGTGAAAATAAACAAAATGGGATTAGCCTAAGAATATTATTTGAAATAACCTTCAAAACAAAAATGAATAGTTTAAATTTGAGTCACTTGGAATTTCAGGAATTTTCTCCATTCTCTTCGAACTTTTGTTCGAACGAGACTATTGAAAATATTTACTAAATAAGTAGTCGTCTGTCTTTAGAGTAAAAATTCTGTAGAACCATTTTAGGCTTCAAAAACATGGCACAGCTTAGCAGCGACACATGTTTATACATTGAGTATCGTGAATAATGCAGAATGCAGGATATTTAGTAGTTAGCAAGGACAAACAGAAACCATTCCTTGTTTTCTATGCCAGTGATTTTTAAACTATGGCTTATGCCAAGGCACTTTAAATAATTTTAACAAGAATATTTTGAAAAAATAATGTTATTTTTAATTAAAAGAAAGTGAAATGCTAGAATATGATAATGAAGAAACGTTCGTTCCGCTAGTTTCAAAGGAGTCACTCTAACGACCTACAATTGTTGAAGTTTCGATTATAAATTCTTTATAAACAAGAAGTCCTACAAAATTCAAAGAATAAACGAAACTAAACAAAGAAAATGAGAGACATAGGTTTTCAATATTCTGTCTTGTGATGGCTTTTTAGGCGTTAAAATTTGTTTCAGACTCAGGCAAGTTCAAATCACAATAGCGCAAAAATGATGTATAATGTACGAACATTTAGAGAAGCTTCTTTATAAAACTTTAGTATGAATTTCGAGTCTTTTAAAAAAAAAAATAAGTATATTAATTAACAAATAATACAATAAATATAACCAGTACAAGTTTATTTTGTTTTAATATATTAAACTTATACTATATAAATTCATATATTTCATTTAAAATTTTGACTTTAGTAAAAGGCATAACAGCAATCGGTGCAACTGAACTTAGTATCTTTCTTTATTTTTTAATTGTATTGTATTTCATTCATTTCCCTTGTTATTGCCATTGTCATTGTTATTATAATTTTTACTGTTGTTCTCTTGGCTTTCTGCTGTCCACCGATTCACTCCTACAAATAATTTACAATTTTTTTGTATCCTCTTTCATTACTCGCTCGCTCGTCGTTACACTATTTTATTTATTCTGATTTTTTACAGATTGCCATCTTCATATTCAATATATTGTTTTCTTTCTTTTCGTTCATCATTCACACCTAATTACACTTTTTGTTTCTTTTTTCAAGTAATTTTTTCTTTGCTTATTCATTTATTTATAGCTTTCAGCCAATTTCATGACAACAACAAACAATAGAAGTGAACATTTTTTTTTATTTTATTTATTACAATTTAATATTGTAAATTGAAATTTATGGCTCTTAAAACATTTTCCGTTAAGTAGACAATTTGTACAATTTTATCAAGGGGAATGGATACCAACTACTCCATACCATATTACTTTCCAATCTCTCTAAAGGACTCTTAAGATTTATGTAACAAAAACAGATTATAGTCGGTTTAACAAAGTAATAAACAGCTTCAGTGTGAGCAACAAAAAAAAAAAAAATTAATTACAAACATTGAGTATCTTTACACCGATTTCCCAAATCAATAAAATATCTTTTCTGGCGCATGTTTAAATTTTATTATCCATTAAAACAAACATGGAAAAAAAAAATTAAATAGAATGAAAAGAAAAATCTTACCCTAATCAATTCAAAGCCACCAATGACTAGAATCGGAATACATTTGACCATAAATAAAAAAAAAACACTTGATCAGTGTCTTTATTTAAACCATTTCTTCCAATTTGCGCATTTTAATTGCCCAAAATAAGCTAATAATTTTCCCAGGAAACAATTCCTTTAGATTATCCTACAAGATATGAAGACAAATTACACTTCATTTGTTTTCATATTAAACAATTTAAGTGACGATAATTTCAAATTTGCTTTCTCTTAAAGAAATTTGATAATGAAAATGTTCGTTTAAAAAAATTCTAAGATTCTTTTAATAACATTTTATAAATGGACTAATGAATTGACTATCAGAAAAACAAAAGTTGATAGATGTAATGTGCTGATGTCAAACAAAAATGCCATGAACTGAAGGACTATGTCTTTTATATGCCTTGCAAATAAAAACGGTAAGAATAACATGTTCAAGTCAATCGAAGAAAATTTTTCTTTAATATTTTCAAAATTCTTAAGACAACAAAATGACTGTGAAAGTATTAGTAATTTATGATATTTGGTCAACAAAGATTTTTCCTAACAAACGGACCTATTTACACTTTAGATAATCTTTGGATAGAGGTAATAGAAAGTTTTCATATTCACTTTACCCAAAATTTAAAACGCATGACAAACAGAAAGATATTTTAAATTTCGTGCATAACTTTAATATTGTGAAACCCTCTTTTTTTTGGACTTAAATTTAAGTCGCATGATGGCAAAAGTTGTGATTTTAAGCAACCAACTTTTATTTGAATCTATGAATTCGAACCAATTCCACACAAACTTAACTCAGTAATCGCAATAGCCGATCAATCCAACAGTTTCTGTTCAACAAGGTGTGAGGAAATATAAAAAAAAGATTTTAGCAGTGAGATATTTATACGCAGAACCAACCAAAAGAACGTAAACCATTTAACCATGGCAAAATAATAAATGGCTTTCACATAGAACAAAAATGGAATGAAAACATCGTTTTATCACACAATGTAATGTTGATTGTAATGTTGCTGTGATGTTTATGTTTATGTTTAATCAAGTGATTTATGAGTCTGACAAAATACTTCAATAATATAAAGGTGAGAATAAACCATGAAAAAAACTTTGAATGAAAGAAATTTGTAGCAATTGACAGCCGAACAACTGTGATAATTGTCAAATTGGTTTTATCACAATATCACTAAGACTTTGATTTGTGTTTTATTTTTTTTTTTATTTATTTTTTTTTTTTTTTAGTTCACACAAAACTTTGATTAAGTCGGCAAAAGTTTTTTAACTTACACAAAAAATTGTATTTTATTTTTTCTTAAATGCAAAATTTATTCACAGTTTAATTTATTTTTGGAATGTAACTGTTATATTTTTTGTGTTTGGAATTTCCAATTTTCAATTGATTTGAAAAATTGATTTTCACATGGAATTCTTAATTTTTTTGTTTTGATGATGACAAGCATGTCCGTTTAACGCGGATCCGCACAAAGGACTGACACAACAAAGCCATTCAAACAGGCGCCAAAGCAAAAATCTTTACTACTAATATCAGACTGAATGATATCCACAAGCACACTGTGGATGTGTGATGATCAGAGGCGGATTTGCAGTCTTGGCCGCCATAGGCCCCAGGCCATGTAGTAAATACCAGCCGCCCCATTCTCAGCATCCATCGTACAGACTACATAATGAATTTACATGCGTAGATGGTACTAGCAGAGAACTAACTCAAAATCAAAGTGAAAAAAAAAAAACAATCATCAACTCTAGTTTTGTACATAAAATGTACGAAAGTGATTTAGGAAGATTATTATTAAACGATTTGGTTCAGACTGCACTGTGCAGTACGGCCCGCCATACGCCTACTATCTGTCCGCCCCAGACTCGGGCCTGATGATGATGATGATGATAACATACCCCTTTTAATTTGTTGTGGTAATGCCTTCAAATGAATTGTTGAACATGAATTGTACTTTAGGAGGAGAAAGATACTATCCACCACGTGGCTTCATTGCGCATGACATCCACATTGAGAAGGGGAGAAGTCGATCCACAAACAAATTGGATTTATTTGAAATTTAGTAGAATTCATACATAGCATCATATTGACAACTGTTGATTTCTCTCTCACATTATTTTCTCTTGCATTTTCAGTTTCATTCATACTTTCTTTTTCTTAGTTCAATAAAATGTTGCAAAATTTATTTTTTCAATTGTCTTTCATGAAAATTTTATTTATTTATTTTTTGTTTTTGAGGGACTGAATGTTTGTGTCTTTCTCTTGTTTCCTTACATTTATCTGTTGACTATAAAAGTTTCTCGCAAAAAGGCACGTGGCAGATTTAGTTAGCTTTTGATTCAAACGTTTATTTGTACAATGTGAATATGATGTGATGTGATGATTCATTTATTGTTTTCATTTGGAATGACAGCGCTAACATGAAACATTGAATTTTCTTTAATAAAACGGATATTACATTTTTCTTTATACAAGTATAAACATTGTTGATTCAAATGGATTTTTGCTTTATCTAGAAAGAAGACACTTGTTGAATCTTGATATGTTTGAATTGTGTGATAGGATTTTAATGAACATTTCTTTTATTAGTTAGTCTATGTCTATTGGATTTTTTTTTTTTTGATGTATGTTTATTGTAACATAGCTTTTGTCTACTTATATATATATGTATTTTACTAATTAAATACCATCAATTTAACGTTGAAAACTAGAATTGGTCTTTTCGAATGCTAAATACTCTTTACATGCGATGTAAAATATTCATTGAGCAACATTAATATAACAAAAATAGGCTAAATGTTTTTGGAAAATAGGTGAGGATACATCGCAGGTTGTTGTTCGTTTGGATTAATTTCTATAAAGTCAAGATATGCAAGTTGTCAATGCAAAATATTGTGTTTCCTTGAGTATGAGATAAATCACATCATGAATAGTTCACTAAATATATTTTATTACATTCGACTTGGTCAGTCAATAAAACCAAGTAATTATTATTATAATGGAAAGGAAACTTAACAGTCAAATAGCAAAAGTTTCACTACATAGGTTGGCACGCAGCCCTCAGAAATTTCTTTTAACTTCAATTAATATTAGACATTAGGTTGAAGTAACCTAAACACTTGCAAATATCTAAAAAACTTATTATGAAAATCTTTTGTATTGATTTGTAAAGAATTTATAAGTTGCTACTCAAAACATCATAGTTTATATTGCAGCCAACATATGTAATCTTCATGAACAATGTTTACTAAAATATATTACTTTCTCCAATCAATACTTAAAAATTTATTATCAACTCACTTGTCAATGCTTCATAATTGGTTACAGAAAGAAAAAAAATGGGCCAAGTACGAGTCAGACTCGTACACGTAGGGTTCCGTGCCAGATTGGACTGATTCCAAAAATATCAAAAACTTATAGTATCTAAATTTCAGTTTAATAGTCCAAAAAAACAAAAAAATTTTTCTATAAGAACCTGAATTTTAATGGTGGGTTTGTATGGGAGGTACCCCTCCTAGGTGGCCGATTTGGCTCATTCCAAGAGATGTGTAGCGTCTATGTCAAGAACTTATAGTGTCTAAATTTCAGTTCGATAGAACAAAAAAACAAAAAAGTTTTTCGAATAAGAACCAGAATTTTAATTGATGTTTGTATGGGAGGTACCCTCCCTAGCAATCCGATCAAACTGAAATTTCGGCAATATAAGTTCCAACCTACACAATTTCAATTTCGTGGAATTACTGAATCGTATAGCTGCCATGACAAACCAAAATGTTACTTGTATGAAGACCCCTTTAAGTTTTCAAAAATATTTTAGTTTTAATATTTGTTGCTGATACCCTATAGAACTACAATTTCTGTGAAAATTTCAACTCTCTAGCTATTGCGGTTTATGAGATATGACCCGAGGACGGACGGAAGGACAACGAAGTCTCTGGAATAGGGTTCCTTTTGGTAAGGGTACCTTTGGGTCTGGAACCCTAAAAAGTCATGAAATTTAAGATTATTTAATAAAAATTGCTTTAGATTTTGTTCTTCTGAAGAAACTCTTTTAATTTTTAAATAGATTCCAGTCATTCCAGATTGAATGCATCTGAAGTAAAAGAAAATATAATTTAATAAGTAAGAAAATTTAAAGCTGTAATTTTAAAAGAAGAAAGAAAAACAAAGTTATTAAAGTTTTCCATGCCAATATTATTACGCATTCTATTTATGAAATTTTCCACATGAATAAAAACATGTTTACTTATTTCAGAATTGACGTGTTGAGTTGGCGGAACCAGTAAAATTCTTTTTGTTTTTGTTTTTTCTGAACGTGTTAAAAAAAGAAAAAAAAAAAACAAAAAAATATTTAAATTAAAAATGAAATTACTGTGGTAAAGGAAAATACTTTTTCATAAATATATTTAGTAGTCTGGTGATGGATGCAACCCAATATTTGTTTTTATTATTGTCATAATAACAAAATACAGTAAATAAATAGTACTAAATAAAATACTGGTGCGTTATTAATTGAAAAGGGTTTACGACCGCAATCAACTCTCTAGACTTGTTTATTTGGTGTTTATTTTATTATTTAATTTGAGTATTTCAATTCGACAAAGCACGTTCCATGAAACATAACAAGAAAAAAAACCCAAAATTTATTCAAGCGAAAGTGCTACATTTTGTTTGAGAATGAATACCAATTTGTAAGTCTCCAATTGATTCAACACTCCTTGTCGTTGATTTGTTGTTGATATAAAACACAGAGAGAGAGAGAGAGAGAGAGAGAGAGAGTAATATACTTGAATAAACAAATAGAGTGAGGGAAGTGTTACGTGATAAATAGCTTAAGCTGCCAATGCTTTAATCTGCTATTTCTTAGAGGATTTAAGTAATAATTTTCATTTCGATTGCTCTTAATTCAATATTATGTTTAGAATTCACAATTAGTAGATACACATTTTTCAACGAGGCACCTGAATCCACCTCACCCAAAAGATTATGGGTGCTTAAGATTTCATCATTATGAAATTATATCAATGTGACAATAATAAATCGCATAACTTAACACAGTTCTTGCTAAAATTGATCTTTGTCATTGAAGATATTTTTATGTTATTCAATAAATTTTCCTAGTGCTAATTTTTTGTTAATGGAAATCACTTTATTTCTGTATTTGAACTACTATATTATTATTGATGTACTTATTAAGATTATCATGCTTATGAAAGTCACATAGCAACTCATTTGACTTATAAAATAAATATGTTGTTATTTAATAAATAAACTCAGTGATTAAAGGAGGAAAGGTGCAGTAATATATTTGTCAATGGATCAGATACAAATATATGTATCTATTGAATTTTGTCAACTTATACTAATTTTGTTAGTTATTTAATAGAATAATCAGCGACCTCATTCCCACAATATTGCAAATACTCAAGCTATGTATATTGTTTATCAAAAGTCTAATGTCAAAGTGATTTTTGTTGGATTAAGTAGTTTAGTGTCTGTGGACAATTCATGTATTCACAAGTGCGAAAACGTGCAGCCTTTTTTATCAAGTACAATGATTAGACTCGAACTAAATTGTGTTGTCAAGCATTATTTCTAGAGAACTCAATTTACTAAGTATGAGTATAAACCAAAAGAACAATGTACGAACTATATTCATGTTCGTCCTTATCAGTTTGTTTAATTTAACTGAATATTTATTGCATAGCAGAGTGACAATTGTGTGAGTGAGTGCTTTAAATAAAACCAAATGAAAGACAAATTTACTTAGGAGAAAGTTATTTATATGGAGTTTTGGCATGGGGTCTTTCTTTTTTCATTTAGTTCATTGAGGAAAATGAATTTTCCCTGTAATCAAATAATAGTAGAAAGAACCAGTTTCAGTTGACTAAAATACAATTGACACCTTTAGTATAATTTCTTATTTGATTACTCGGGGATACTAAATACAATATATTTATTAAGTACTATTACCAACTTGTTTAATTGGAAATTAGTTTCTTAAAGATTTGAAATTGTTTCAAAGAATTTTCATTGAATTAAATTCATGAGAACTTTGCTATGGTTTTTCTCGCATCTCAACTCATCTGAAATCTGAACATTTGTAATCAGAAAATTCTCAGAGTAATTGACATGAATTGACTTTGTAAGCGAAGAAATCTATTGAAAAGCACTCAACTTATACTTCAATAAAGAGCAGACTCATACATATACGCATCACTTAAAATAGAGAGAAAACTAAAGAATCCAATAGACCAATTGATGACCTAAAGGATCGACTTCAATTCAACGAGTACAGAATAGCCAAAAGATAAAAAGTGCATCATCATCAGGTTTTAGAAAGTAATAGTAGGTGTATTTATTGCTTGTTTCAATTGCTTATAATAAAAATAAAATTGAGCATTGCAATGCACCAGTTGCAGGTCAAGTTTGAAATTGAGTTAAGCATGTCTAACATGGTGTATGAGTAATACAAGTTTATAACACATTCGAATAAAGCAATGAGAAATGACATAGACAGAGTACTTAGTTAAGAAATAAACTGCGCAAATTTTCTATCTGTTGAAGATTGCGTAGATAATAAAGAAAATTCCCAGAAAATCACATGTTTAAAACAAATTTCGTTTACAAAAAGCTAAGAATTTCTCAAGTCAAATGTTGGATAGAACTGAAAAGTAAAATATATGCATGTAAAAACAACAGCTACAACAACAGCAATGATGCCGACCACTAGGAAGTCAGTCAATAACAAATGAAAGTGTCAAAATGTGTTTATTTTTCAAGTGTTTACACAACATGAAATGCTTCTGCAGCGACAGAAACTGTATCCACAAATTGTGGAAGCAAAAATGTTGGTGTTTTTGTAACAACACTACTATCAATGCTTGTTCAGGCAACATTATACAAGGAACGTGTTCCTGAAAAGTCTTCGTTTTGTGTTGCCCACGCAGCAAGGACTTAACAAAGATCCAAAGGATGTGGTCACGGGGATGAGGGTAATGAGAATAGGACTGGCAATGGTGGTGCTATGTGGTCTTCTTCTTTTAAACTAGAAAATGCGTAGTGCATGTTATGTTCAACAAGATGGCGAAATCATTTATTAGGGATTTGTGTGAGACATCATGAATAATGCATGCTAATGGTTTGGCCATGATAATGGGTGTTTAACCGGGTTGATTGTGGTTACGTCTACCGACCAAAAGCGGAATGCATTGCATTGCTATGTTGATTCTGTTGATTATGATGGCAACAAAATGACTTCAGACAGATTTAAAAAATATTCTAGACAAAAAAAAAAGTTGAAAGAAGGTTATCTTCGGTTATGCCGAAGATAAAATACTCTTCACGGGACGCATTGAATGTTTTATTGTAGTATTCAAATGGGTGGTTTGTATGGGAGGTACCCCCCCTATTGATCCGATTCGGCTGGTTCTGACAAATCTCCTGCGCCTATATTGCAAACTGGTAGTGACCAAGTTTCAGTTCAATAGGACAAAAATCAAAAAAGTTTTTCTAATAAGAACATGAATTCAAATGGGTGGTTTGTATGGGAGGTACCTCTCCTGGTGGTCTGATTCGGCTGGTTCTGACAAATGTACTGCGTATGGTAAAAAGAAAGGTTCGTGCATTTTCAGCTCTCTAGCTTCTGCCTGTTACAAACTTCATGACAAACTTATAATACTATTCACTTCCGTGAAGAGTATAAAAAAAAGAAACAAATCGACTTGCGACAAATTGAATCCTTTGTAGATGTTTGCGTTTATTGATTTTTTGAATATTTAAAGTGAATTTACCTATGTAATATTCTGACTTATATTGTATATACATTCTCATGATTGTGATGATTGCTTTGGATAGTTGTATACATGGATTATTGGTTACGGAATTATGAAAAGTTATATTAAAGTATTGTAGATCAGGGATAAAGTTTAGTATCAAAATTGTCAATCAAAATCGAAGGTGATTTCCCAACATTCCTTCTATGCATTGAAGAATGTTTAGTTTCGTACTTCAACTCACAGTGCCAAGTTACCCAATGAAAATATAACTTCATGATATTACAAATTTCTTATTGGAAACGTAACTTCATTTAGTTGCCTCCACGATAGTTTCATATTCGATGGTCATGACGGAGGTGGATACCCATTGAAATGTAGTAGAGAGTTATTTCTTAATTTACCAAACAACAACCGTGTTTAACTCTCTAAAATCATATAAACCTTCTTCATTTAATTCTTTAGAATATTTGTTCATCAGTTGTAATATTTATGAAACCCTCTAACATTTGCTACTTCACCTTTAAGTATTGGAACATTTAACTAACATCTTGTTTTATGATAAGGAAAGTGATTAATTTCATGCAACCAAACAGAGTTTTCTACTATTTATTATGTTGTTAACACATTGACACACACACACACACACACACACACACACACACACACACATACACAGTTACTCAGATAGTCAGTCCTTCGATATAAATGGTCTTTATTTGTAGTTTATGCCAAAAACGTTTACTCCTTGTAGAAGTAACTCAACAGCAACGCCGGTGAAAACCTAACAATTTAATCTTTGTCCTTTTCCCACTTAACACTTTTACTCACATTAAATTCTTATATCGCATGTAATACACACATATATTATATCAGAATATATTGGTCAGGATGAAGGATTTAATGTGCTACTAATTAATTAAATAGGAAAAAGAGTAAAATAAAAGGAAAGTTTTTAAAAAATCATTTTGTGTTTTCAAACAAAATTTATTTTCTCTAATGAAATCTATAAAATTTATGTCACATATTTCCTTGTCCATCTCCTTCTTCTTCCACTTTATTATTCAATTTTCTTGTTTCATTACTTTTGAATGAAAAAATTACAATTAAAAGGAAGTCCTACAAAAAGTTGAATTTATTTGTTTAAATTTGAGTCGAAATGGCAAATACTAATTCAACTTGAATTGTAAGAGAGAAGTGAAGATTTTAATCTGTTAAGTTTGAACAACAAGTTAGTTCAGTGTGTTATGTAGAATCTTTTATTTTGAAAAGATTTATATTTATATTGTATTATGAACAGGAGTGGAAACTGATCGCATTGACAAAACTTTGTTAGGTAGTTGTGCACAATTTGGGTTGATTCTAGGTAATAGACACCTATATACTGAAACCTGGTCCATATTAGAGTTTTGCATAACATATTCTTAGCTATTTAGTTTTATTCATAAAACAGTTTACAGCATTAATTTTGTTTTTGTTTGTTTTATTTAAGTTCTATACAAATGGTCCATTAGGAACCTTGGGGCAATTCTGATTCAAATTCAATATCTTCGAAGTGTTTTTATGAGAATTTTGTGGAATCCAAGTTTTTCCAACCTTTTTACCCTTTAAGGCATCAAATTGTGCAAACTTTGCAGGTAGTTTGAAATACTTACAGTAAAGATTTTTATGGAAAAAAATTTTAAAAATATTGACTTTAATTTTACAAAAATTTGATCTTCTTTCTGACATTAATCACCACTTTGATGAGTAAATACTAAAAAAAATAAAAACTTTAAAATTAAATTCTAATTAACTTTTTATGCCCACTGTAGTATAAAAGATATTATAAACCTGGAATCATTATAGCTCAGACAATAGTGTCCACTATTGAACACATGCCTGCTACAATTGTTGATAATTTTCTCTATCCTGAGCCCTTTTTATCCAATTGCTTCATTTGGTCTCATAATTTCTCGCTTTTCTTTTTGTATTTTCATTACTATTGTACATCCAACTTAACTTGTGCCCATTTATCCTATTCCCTCCTGTGCCTGATATTTTTCTCTACTCTCATGTAGCATGAGCCGAATCACTCTAGCTGCCTCAAAGATAGTTTAAATCAGATAGCATATATTTTTTGAAATCGATAAACGTTAGAACAATTGGTCTGCTACTGATTCCTCAATAATGAAATTTATTTTTATTACCCTCTATAAAATCATTTGTAAACCTCTTTTCCTTTTTTTTAGCTTAAGTCTGAGTCCAAGGAAATACGTATCTTGTTATCCTCCGGATGAGCTTGTTCCCGGAGGAGTGACGGGGCTTAGCAGTAACAGCAGATGCTGAATCATGTGAAATTCGGCATAAAATTGTTTTGTTCACAACTTAGCAACGCCAAACAAGGTCAATGTTTCCTTATCCTTAATTCTCAGTTCCATATTCTTCAGTACTTTTAGTAATAAGCGTGACTACCATTGAAGGGTTATTTTTTTGATGTTTCTTCTTCCATCCTCTAAGTAATTTCAATGGCTTCCTCTATACACATAACAGCATTAATTGTTTTCCTAATTATTTCTTTATCAACATTTATTTGTATACAATACAATTTATTTGTGGTCTTAACTGTATCATTATTTTTTCCTTCATTTGTTGATTTCATTTTGCAAGAAAATTTTACATTTCATTAGAAATTTTTTTTTATTTCATTTTCATTTGATTAGCATTCCAAATGATTTTCCTAATATTATTTAAAAAACCTTCTTAACTTTGATATACCTGTGTGCAATTTTACTAAATAAATTTAATTTATTTGATTTAATTGAATGTAATAAATAAATATACATTTAATTGAATTTGTGTATGACAAACATAATCATAAAAGTTTCAACTCTCATATTTTTCTTTAATTTAAATATGCAAATTAAATTTTGTATTTATGCTCAACACAAAATTCATTGGATTTTGAACAACAAATTCTCGGAAAAAACATAAAATCATTTGAAATTAATTAAAGAAAATTTCATAATAATTGGTAAGGTAGAAAAGATACATTTACATTGTTAGTTTCGTCATTTAATATTAGCAATTATCCTTTGCACAATATGAGTGTAATAAAGTAAGTAATGTATAAAGTAAGCAAATTAAATTCATTTGAAATATTCTAATTAAGTTGCAAATACAAAATTAAAGTAGATTACTAAACTAAAACTAGTTTTTAGATTATCTCATTTTTATTTAGAATTAATGAACCGAATTGATTGGTCATATAAAGATTTGTTTTCTCTTGACCTTTTACATTTTGCTTATGAAATTTCATTTTGTCTTATGTTTGTCATTTAAAGGCAATAAATTGAAATTATTTTTTCACGAAATACAATAGTTTGTTGTTAGCTCACCTAATAAAAAAGTTCTCGAATTGTCATAAAAGCAAAGTCATTGTTGGAATATTGCAACTATGCAATATTTCGATGAATCCATTTTACAAACCAAATGCAGCATAAACAGTGTTAAGTACACTAAGGTCGGTCAGGTTTTATTGATTCTGGTTCCTTCACTAAATGTTCCACACTATAAAAAAAAAAAAAAAAACAAAAAAAAATAGAACTCTGTTTTTCTGTATAATAAACCACAAAATGCTTTTGCCAAAAACTTTCGCTAATAAAATTTACTTAACTTCTTTACACTTTTTATACCCTACAATCAAATCAATAGCAAAGTTTAAGGGAAACCATATTGTACTCGGAGTACCGGAGTGAGTTACTATCTGGACGAAAATATAAAAAAAGAAAGAACGATTCTTACTTAAACTAACATCACACAAAAAAAAAAAAAAAAAAAAAATATTGCATCAATGACTTCTGAACTTTTGTTTGCCCGATTGACTATTTCCCTGCGTTTTTGTACAATAGTTTGTCTGTATTTGACCAACTTTTTTGTTAGATGAAAATTTGATTAATATTTGACCAAAAGAGTTTTGCCATCACAAGGTTGCTTCTGCTACTGTTGGGAAGAATTGATAAACGAGATGCAAGTTTAGTTCTTTTGTGTCTGACATTTTTATTTGTTAGTTGATTTGATTTAGACACACATAGTAGTTCAAAGTGGTGACATAAAGTTGAGCCACACAAGTGCAATATCACAGAGTTTATGAGGGAAACTCGTTTTTTTTTTCAAATTTAAGGCTTAAAGTTGTTGTATTTTTAAACACATAAATGGTTTTGTAACAGCAACCGTATTTATAGAATTAAGATTACTTCTATGTCTGCTATTTCTATGATTAATAAGCAATTAGAATCGCATCTGATTGGAGGTCTCAATGGGCCTCTATGGAAGGATATAGCAAGATTTATTTTTATATTTAAAAAGCTACTTTAATAATTTTTATGGTGGGAAATAAATTCTTATTCAATTTCTATTCAATGTTGAGCTCTACATTACAATACTGCTTTGTTAAGTCGAATAGAATTGGATGGGATGGTGGAAAGACAAGTATGTAACTCATGAATAAAATGACTTTTTGATTATTTGTCATTTTATGTAGAATAATGTTTTCTTGTTTGTATTTTTTCTCGATGTTTTTGTTTTTATTTTATGTTTTTCTTGCCCTCAGGACACGTGTAAATCAAAATTTTTGTTTAGTCGATTCGATTTTTATTGACAAAAAATGTCAATGGAAGCGTTGTATGTAGAAACTTTGTACAACTCTTTACCAAAGTGTCAGACAAACAGTCATTCCGAGTATAAATATGGTACAATGAGTGAATGACAATTGAAACGTGTGTGACTACGACATTTCGTAATAAAAATTTATAAAGATTTCATTCAAGTTGTTGCGTTTGTAATTTGACAAATTACATAAGAATCACATTTGCATTTTCATGTGCCTCTTTAACCGCATATTTTTTTTATTTTTTTTTTTGTTATCTGCCTCTTTATTTTATTGCCAAGTACTTAAATAAATTAGAATTGCTGTTGTTTATGTATGTTAACAAATAAAAGTATTAATTAAATGTTATACACATGACATGTTGTATGCATAAATCATACATAACAGCAAAGCAGCCCACACAGACTTCTATAATTTATTGTCTCAATTTTACTATAGATTTATAAGAAAATATATAAGTTAAAATAATAATAAAAAGTACTATATGATGGCACTCTGATAATTTGTAGAAACATGCAAATACTATTACGTATGAGTGCTTGCCTATCAATGAAGACACGGTGCCAAGCAAATGGATTGATAAACGTAAATCAACGCCCCTTGGACATATATGCGCAGGTACCAAATTCGAGTCATATCTCTCCTGATCTTGAAGTCAATGGCTCTACGCCTGACCTCCAGATTAAGAGGAACCACACCAAGCAATATTTGCAAAGCCTCAGTTGAGACAGTGCGACATACCGGCAAACATTCTAATATCATGACCCTCTGGCATGATAACACTTTCTGCCTGCCTACAGCAAACGATGCCGTTTTGCACCACACCGAAGATCCATATGCTGCACATGCAACAAATAGAACTACATACATGGTACGTACAGCACGTCTACTGAGACCCCACTGACTCCGCAAATTACGGCGCAATTTACCAACCACAGCAAACAACCGGTCTCTAAGACAAGCAATATAAGGAATGAAATTCATTCTCTCACCCACAGTTATACCTAGGTATTTCACCTCAGTTACATACCGAAAGCTGCCAGTATCAAGTCTGACGATAGGACGCCGCCTTTGTGACAATTTGCCCTTAAGCAACATTGTCACAGTCTTATCCACCGCCAGATTTACAACAAAAAACTACTGCTCCATTCAGAAACAAAGCGCATGGACTCTTGATATAGTAAGTAAGTATTAAAAGGAATTTTCTAGAGATTTCTGATATTGGTTAACTTACAATAGCTTACTATGTTACTTACGAAAGCGAGAATGGCCAGTCTCCAGACAGTTTTTAGTGTGGTTTATTTGAAATAAAAATATCCACTCAATAATATTTTAATGACACGCCGAATTCAAAGAAACGGAAAAATAAACCTATGATGGTACATAGACACACACAATACCAACATTCTACAATATTTATGTATGCATGTAAATTATATAAAGATAACCTTATTTTCCTTCTACTGTCAGCAGAACTCTGCGTTCTGTACTCCACTACACCTATACATATATAATTTTATTCTGAAAAATTTGAAATACATATTAAAGATCAATATTAGGTGTTTGTTTTATACTTTAAACTCTAATTGAGATTATATATACATACATATATACAATTCATTTACATAAAAATTTATATTTTCCAGTACATAATTAAATATGAAAATAATAGCATTAAATTTTATCATACATTTGTTTATTGATATTTTTCCCAAATGAAAGTTATATACATTTAATTATATTATTTTCCATCACATTTTATCATCAACAAAAGCATTAAAGGAAAATTCCCTTCGGTTACCATTCTGTGCACAATTATTAATGAAATCTGATACAATGATAGACAGAATGGCATTCGTATAATCAAAGCAATAAGTCAAAACCCAAAACAATTGCCCACTGATGATGTAATTTAATTCGTAGGCAACAATTCCTTGATTCATAATGTTTTAGTATGTAAAAAATATATACCGTTTACCCAGTTGCCTACTATTACTGTCATCACCATCATCTTTGTCATTATCACAATTATTAATATTTTTTATTGAATGTAATAAAGTGTCTAATGCGACTAATAACCAACGAATAGACCGAAAATGATTAAACGACGAAACAAATACAAAAAGTAAAACAAACGCATGACGCGTGACACGTGATAAAAATATTTAAAACAAAGAGGTTCTTTAACGTTTAGTCCCATTTCATTAATATAAAAAAGTTGACTCATCTCATTGAAAGAAAAGTCTTCCAACATCAAAATAATTAATACGAGTTAAGTCATGTTATAATTGTGCCCAACATTAGATGCCTGCTGCTGAACCTGGGTAGAAGAATGAAGGAAAATACTTGGAGCTATCATCAGCAGGCTCAAAAGGATATACGAGTATATAAGTATGGAGTACAAGTGTGCGCCTTTGCTTTTCACTCTACACAGATTTCAATCAAAACTCATGCGTAGTTTTCCGTTTATTGTTTTTAAAAGCATTAAGTAGAATAGAATAGGCTATACATATATAGGTATAACTAATTAAAAAAATAGTAGAATAGTTTATATACTTATAATAAAATGTAATAAATAATTTATTAATATAATACCGACGATGTAAAAATGATCAAACCTAGTGTCAGCATTTTTGTTGTGCCACATGGAGCACAATACAAGTTAATATACATGTTTCATTAACTCTACTTAGTATTATAAGATATTACATTAATAAAATAAAAAGTTTGTATAAAATTTTAATTTATCATTTCAAAAATATTTTCGCTTGAATATATATTTTACTCATATTTTTAAGAAATATCATTTACAATATATAAAAAAATTGTATCAAAATCTATCTACAGATTTCACCCTTCAGCCTTTGACCTCTGTTGCTCCTTCCAAGGTCCCATTCCTTTCATTGTTCCTTTAGTGTTTAGAGTTTTTATATTGTTCGTCATCATATTAAATTTTTCGGTATCTTAAAAATTCTACGTATTTCTTTTTTTCCTTTGCCTTTAAACATATGTGCCATTTTTACGCAGCTCATATGCATAAGGCCAGCAATATCTAAATAATTTGCAGCCCCTATTAGTTTGGCTAGCGTATTATGATCGACATTTAAGAAATCAGAGTCCCACTTTGTAATGCATCCCCATTTTACATCTCTATAGGGATCGTCCATATGATAAGTTGCCCATTGTATGACCTTGCCCAAAGTCGCTCCATCAACTTGCACAGGTAAATGCTCTTCATCGTTTCCCATGCAACAATCTTTGATCACAAATTTTATTATTCTGGAACATTTTGCAGCTTCTAAATCGATTTCGAAAACTTGGTTATCTGAGGACTCTAGTTTCACCATCGGCATGTTTCTGTGTTTTTATATATTATTGCATCTGGAGTGAAGTAGGGGATGGTATTGCTGCTGCCAAGTATGGATAAACTTTAAAACTTTTTAAACTTACCAGAACTAATTTCACTTGACGAAATCGAGACTATTTATATTGGAAATTTTCATTAAAACATAGCTTCCGAATAATGCTTTATGTGGAATGTCATTAAGTGTAATGACTTTCAAGAAATAGAATTTAGTGATTTCCTAGAATGGCTAATGATGCCTTAAAGTGATTAGCAGGTAGCAAAAATGTTTAAGATCTTTTTAAAATTCAGTATTGGCTTGACGGAACAAAATGCTCACTCAAGCGCAGTAATCAGTTCGCATTGCCAATGTTTATGTTTCCTTTCTGCAGATAACCAAGGAAATATGTGCCACTCGTATCAAAAAAAAAAAAAAAAAAAAGAAAAAAGAAAGACGTTATCTTCGACTATGCCGAAGATGAAATACTCTTTACGGGACGCAGTGAATGTTTCATTGTAGTATTTAAATTGGTGATTTGTATGGGAGGTACCCCCCCTAGTGATCCGATTGGGCTGGTTCCGACAAATGTCCTGCACCTGTCTTGGAGACTGATAGTGTTCAAGTTTCAGTTGGATAGGATAAAAAACAAAATAGTTTTCTAATAAGGACATGAATTCAAATGGGTGGTTCCGACAAAAGTACTGCGTATGATAAAAAGAAAGGCTCGTGCAAAATTTCAGTTCTTTAGCTTAAAAACTGGGGGTCTAGTTTGCAGACATATGGACGGACATGGCTTAATCAATTGTTCTTATCGTGCTGATCAAGAATATATATACTTTATGTGTTTTTTTGTCTCTTTCTGCCTGTTACAAACTTCATGACAAACATAATACAATACTATTCACTCCCGTGAAGAGTATAAAAACAAAGATTGTTGTACAAAATGGATATTGAAACCAGTTTGGACTTAGGGCATACAATTATGGGAAATTGCAAGTAACTCTAATATTGAGATAATACAAAGATATCATTCAAAAACATGAAGAATGATATGCAATGCTCCGTGGTTTGTTACCAATAACAATATACACAAAGATCTTAATATTTTGAAAGTAAAAGGGGAAATCAATAAGTTCTGTATTACATATCTGGATAGACTAGAAATCCACAACAATACCATAGCCTTAAATCTGTTAGATAATAGTGAAGAGGTTCGCAGACTAAAAAGACCACATGTTCTTGATCTACCTTATAGAGCCCCCTAACACAATAATAATATAATAGTAGAATAGTTTAAATACAATAAAATATAATAATTTATTAATATAATCAGCATTTTACATATATTATAAAATCTATTTAGTATTATAAGGTAATATAAAAATAAAATAAAAAGTTTGTATAAAATTTTAATTTATCATTTCAAAAAAATATTTTCGTTTCTTTGAATATTTTTTTTTTTTTACTCATACCCATCTTCAAAATTCGACGTATTTCTCTTTTTCCTTTGCATATATGTATATAAGTCATTTTTGTGCCGCTCATATGCAAAAGGCCAGCAATATCTAAATAATATGCAGCCTCTATTAGTTTGACCAGCGTATTATGATTGACTTTTAAGAAATCAGAGTCCCACTTTGTAATGCATCCGCATTTTTCATCTCTATAGGGATCGTCCTTATGATAAGTTGCCCATTGTATGACCTTGCCCAAAGTCGCTCCATCAACTTGCACCGGTATATGCTGTTCATCGTTTCCTATGCCACGATCGATCATACATTTGATTATTCCGGAACATTTTGCAGCTTCTACATCACATTCGAAAACTTGGTTATCTGAGGACTGTAGTTTCAACATCGGCATGTTTCTGTGTTTTTATTTATTATTGAATCTGTAGTGAAGTAGAAGATGGTATTGCTTCTGCTGCCAAGTTTGGATAAACTTTAAATTGTATTTTGCTTATGATATGCTTCGTGCTACTGCCTTAACAGAACTAATTCCACTTGACGAAATCGAGACTATTTATATTGCAAATTTTCATTAAAACATAGCTTCCAAATAATTCTTTAAGTCATTAAGTGTAATGATTTCCAAGAAATAGAATTTCGTGATTTCCTAGAATGGCTAATGATGCCATAAAGTGATTAGCAGGTAGCAAAATTGTTTATTTCTCCTTCCTGCAGATAAACAAGGAAATTTATCCAAAAAAAAAAAAAATGAAATCATCATGATCGCCAAACCTGGGAAACCCGATCAAAAATTGTGCTCTTACTGTCCAATCAGCCTTGCCCCCTCTGGGAAATTCTTCTACAGTTCTATAAGTCTTGAAATAGATTACCCTCTATAAATGGGACTTCTTGGCTACTACATAAATGAATACAATATGGGCCACCAACCCATGAACGTTTTGGAGTGCGAATTGGTAGTACCTCGGGTACGAAGTCTGACCAGAGGCTATTTTCTGGTACCACGAGTGGTCAGGAGCCCACGGAATTGTTTCCGTCCTGACCAGCGGGTACGGCCCCCTTGTGAGAGTATCGTGGTGGCTATGGATTAATACCCAAATGCGGGTAGAGTAATAACTCGATGTGGAGTTGCGTTATACAACCGGGTGCTGTGACCCAGAGAGCAGCAGAGGTTTAAGATGGGCCCCGCTCCCCACCAAGGAGAGAGTCATATTTACCAAAATGAATATGACTCAAATTTGGGACTTGCGGATATATATCCAAGGGGACGTTGATTGACGTTTGTCAATCCATGTGCTTGGCACCGTGTTTTTAAGTCTTCACAGATAGGTGTGCACGTAACACACTGGTGAATATTCTTTGCCTGACTATTGCCTTTGCAGGATGAAAGGCGTATGATTCCTGATCACCAATTTGGGTTCAGGAGAACCCACGGAACCCCAGAGCAGTGTAATCGCGTTTTCAACACCTTCGAAGACCGACAGTACTGTTTACCCGCTTTTAAAAGAGTATGGCACCCAGTAATTTTATTTAAACTCAAAATTTTGTTACCGGAACCTTATTACTTGCCCTCCCATAAACCTAAATGAAGACACTATTGCGGTAAGCACATCTGCGAGATACCTTGAACTAACTCTCGATAGAAGATTAACTTGGCATATATTATATATATAATTCTTCTGTGAGTGTGTATGTCACTGAACTTCTCTTAAACGACTGGACCGATTTTGATGAAATTTTTTGTGTGTGTTCAAGGGGATCTGAGAATGGTTTAGATTCACAATATGTATGTATATCTATTATATAAAAATTAAACTTTGTTTGTTTGTTTGTTCGAGTCTTATGCGCGGCAATACCATTCTTCTGATTGCAATGAAATTTTTTGTATGTGAATAGTTGGTTCCCGCCTTGGACATAGGATAGTTTTAGATCCGATATTTGGGGCAGTTGTCGCGTAATTGGTGAAATCAATTGTTGCATATAAAGCTTAGAGACATATTTTTAAATTCATCAGGTCGCCTGAGTTAACACCCTAAGGATACTATGCCAATTTTTGAATTAAATTATTCGATTCGTCTCATTTTTTCAAAAGTATTTCAAGTGCTGTGCAACGCACTACAAATTGTTTTGAATAAATTGAAAGACTCTATAATACAATAATACTGAAGACAAGGCCAGGTGTACGTTGCTGTTCATTTGTCAAGTCACTGGAATTTTTTCTGTGTCTGTCCGGTTGTCCAAAAAAAAAAGCGGCAGGGGGAAGCGAGAATGAAAGACCAAAAATATAATTCAACTTTCCTATTCATGATCGTACTGATCACACAAGTTTAAGGATTTCGGTTGCCTGTGCGACGCCGGGCTGTGTACTCTAGTAATATTATATAATAACAGAAAAAAAAAATAATATTTTGTTAGAACTGAAAATTAACTTACTCATGTTTTGTAGCTCTGAGCTTTTTGTTACACGCTTGGCCTTACTCACCTTACTTTCAGTGGTGCCATTTGTAAATAAAATATGAAGTGTATTTTTTGCACCACCACAACAACATAACCTCAAACGAATAAACAATACAAAATTTTGCATTTTTGGTTATAATCCCGATCACTCGAATCATTATTGAACACTAGGCTAAAACAACACCTACGATTTGGAGGCTAACCTTGCCGTGCTGAAGTTGTATCAATTCTATTCACATATGCTGAACTTCGATATCACACAATCCTGCTGAAATGCTTAACCAATCTGACGCATACGGATTTCGTTATGGCCAAATGTCTCTTGTTGCCACAACAAATGAAGGATGAGAATGTACAAACCATCATCGACTTAGCTGATATATTGGAACGTGCAGATTTCACTCTGTTCTGGCAACGAGCTGAAGTCAATCGGAATAATGGATTCCATGATGTAAATTTGTATCGCATGTGGTGGCCACCACATTCCAGACCATCAAGAAAGATTTGTAAAAAGAATTACTTGGTGGCATTGAGGACTCGACACTAAAATCGTGGATGAAAAAAAATGGCTGGAAACATCAAGGCAAAGATTTGATTGTTGTTGCTGTGCAGGATGATAAGATCAAGACGAAAAATATTACAGAAAAAACGATTTTGAGAATATTGCCGGTCTGATGGCGTAGTGCATTTAATTGCATAATGTAACCAAGTGTCCAGTAAATAGTGTAGTGTGTGAAGTGTCATTTGGAATAAATTTCTTTTGATAAAACAACAGAAATCTTCAAAGTTGGTATTACTATTATTATAATGTAGTCTTCTTTCATATAATTACATTATATTTAACAACACAAAAAGCTGCATCAATCCGTATACGGGCAACCGATGGATATATAAATCATGTTTAAGCACTATTAAATTGATGGATTGATGATGAAAAATATTAAGTAAACTTAAGGCCATACCAAAACCAATTAAAATTCCATTTGTTGATGGTGGCGTGGCGAAGGTCGTATTTGTTTTAAGTCTGCTTTTAAAATTTCTTCAGTATAGAAAAGATTTTATCGAAGGCATCATAGATTTCCTGACGTACCTTGGCGCCTATGAGCACCACTTTCCCGGAAACGAATATCAATAGCACCATACGATAGATGAGGCCAGGCAAAAGTTCTGAACTAAAGTTGCAATGCGTTAGCACAAGGCCTTCCAGGCGAATGGGAAACTTGACATCACAGGATCCAACCATATTTTGTATTTTAAAATCAATGGGTAGTTTGTATGGGAGGTACCCCTCCTAGTGTTTCGATTCGGATGGTTCCTACAAATGTTCTGCGTATGGTAAGAAGAAAGGTTCGTGCAAAATTTTAGCTCTCTAGCTCAAAAACTGAGGGATTAGTTTGCATACATACAGACGGACAGACGAACATGGTTTAATCAAGTCGTCTAATCGAGCTGATCAAGAATATATATACTTTATGTGTTGTTTTTTCTCCTTCTGCCCGTTACAAATTTCATGACAAACTTATGATACTATTCACTTCCGTGAAGAGTATAAGAACAAAGTATTGTTGTACAAAACGGATATTGAAACCAGTTTGGACTTATGGCATACAACTATGGGGAACTGCAAGCAACTCTAATATTGAGATAATACAAAGATATCATTCAAAAACATGAAGAATGATATGCAATGCTCCGTGGTTTGTTACCAATAACAATATACACAAAGATCTTAATATTTTGAAAGTAAAAGGGGAAATCAATAAGTTCTGTATTACATATCTGGATAGATTAGAAAGCCACAACAATACCCTAGCCTTAAATCTGTTAGATAATAGTGAAGAGGTTCGCAGACTAAAAAGACCACATGTTCTTGATCTACCTTATAGAGCCCCCTAACACAATAATAATATAATAGTAGAAGAGTTTAAATACAATAAAATATAATAATTTATTAATATAATCAGCATTTTACATATATTATAAAATCTATTTAGTATTATAAGGTAATATAAAAATAAAATAAAAAGTTTGTATAAAATTTTAATTTATCATTTCAAAAAAATATTTTCGTTTCTTTGAATATTTTTTTTTTTTTACTCATACCCATCTTCAAAATTCGACGTATTTCTCTTTTTCCTTTGCATATATGTATATAAGTCATTTTTGTGCCGCTCATATGCAAAAGGCCAGCAATATCTAAATAATATGCAGCCTCTATTAGTTTGACCAGCGTATTATGATTGACTTTTAAGAAATCAGAGTCCCACTTTGTAATGCATCCGCATTTTTCATCTCTATAGGGATCGTCCTTATGATAAGTTGCCCATTGTATGACCTTGCCCAAAGTCGCTCCATCAACTTGCACCGGTATATGCTGTTCATCGTTTCCTATGCCACGATCGATCATACATTTGATTATTCCGGAACATTTTGCAGCTTCTACATCACATTCGAAAACTTGGTTATCTGAGGACTGTAGTTTCAACATCGGCATGTTTCTGTGTTTTTATTTATTATTGAATCTGTAGTGAAGTAGAAGATGGTATTGCTTCTGCTGCCAAGTTTGGATAAACTTTAAATTGTATTTTGCTTATGATATGCTTCGTGCTACTGCCTTAACAGAACTAATTCCACTTGACGAAATCGAGACTATTTATATTGCAAATTTTCATTAAAACATAGCTTCCAAATAATTCTTTAAGTCATTAAGTGTAATGATTTCCAAGAAATAGAATTTCGTGATTTCCTAGAATGGCTAATGATGCCATAAAGTGATTAGCAGGTAGCAAAATTGTTTATTTCTCCTTCCTGCAGAAAAACAAGGAAATTTATCAAAAAAAAAAAAAAAAAGAAATCATCATGATCGCCAAACTTGGGAAACCCGATCAAAAATTGTGCTCTTACTGTCCTATCAGCCTTGCCCCCTCTGGGAAATTCTTCTACAGTTCTATAAGTCTTGAAATAGATTACCCTCTATAAATGGGACTTCTTGGCTACTACATAAATGAATACAATATGGGCCACCAACCCATGAACGTTTTGGAGTGCGAATTGGTAGTACCTCGGGTACGAAGTCTGACCAGAGGCTATTTTCTGGTACCACGGGTGGTCAGGAGCCCACGGAATTGTTTCCGTCCTGACCAGCGGGTACGGCCCCCTTGTGAGAGTATCGTGGTGGCTGTGGATTAATACCCAAATGCGGGTAGAGTAATAACTCGATGTGGAGTTGCGTTATACAACCGGGTGCTGTGACCCAGAGAGCAGCAGAGGTTTAAGATGGGCCCCGCTCCCCACCAAGGAGAGAGTCATATTTACCAAATGATATGACCAAATTTGGGACTTGCGGATATATATCCAAGGGGACGTTGATTGACGTTTGTCAATCCATGTGCTTGGCACCGTGTTTTTAAGTCTTCACAGATAGGTGTGCACGTAACACACTGGTGAATATTCTTTGCCTGACTATTGCCTTTGCAGGATGAAAGGCGTATGATTCCTGATCACCAATTTGGGTTCAGGAGAACCCACGGAACCCCAGAGCAGTGTAATCGCGTTTTCAACACCTTCGAAGACCGACAGTACTGTTTACCCGCTTTTAAAAGAGTATGGCACCCAGTAATTTTATTTAAACTCAAAATTTTGTTACCGGAACCTTATTACTTGCCCTCCCATAAACCTAAATGAAGACACTATTGCGGTAAGCACATCTGCGAGATACCTTGGACTAACTCTCGATAGAAGATTAACTTGGCATATATTATATATATAATTCTTCTGTGAGTGTGTATGTCACTGAACTTCTCTTAAACGACTGGACCGATTTTGATGAAATTTTTTGTGTGTGTTCAAGGGGATCTGAGAATGGTTTAGATTCACAATATGTATGTATATCTATTATATAAAAATTAAACTTTGTTTGTTTGTTTGTTCGAGTCTTATGCGCGGCAATACCATTCTTCTGATTGCAATGAAATTTTTTGTATGTGAATAGTTGGTTCCCGCCTTGGACATAGGATAGTTTTAGATCCGATATTTGGGGCAGTTGTCCCGTAATTGGTGAATCAATTGTTGCATATAAAGCTTAGAGACATATTTTTAAATTCATCAGGTCGCCTGAGTTAACACCCTAAGGATACTATGCCAATTTTTGAATTAAATTATTCGATTCGTCTCATTTTTTCAAAAGTATTTCAAGTGCTGTGCAACGCACTACAAATTGTTTTGAATAAATTGAAAGACTCTATAATACAATAATACTGAAGACAAGGCCAGGTGTACGTTGCTGTTCATTTGTCAAGTCACTGGAATTTTTTCTGTGTCTGTCCGGTTGTCCAAAAAAAAAAGCGGCAGGGGGAAGCGAGAATGAAAGACCAAAAATATAATTCAACTTTCCTATTCATGATCGTACTGATCACACAAGTTTAAGGATTTCGGTTGCCTGTGCGACGCCGGGCTGTGTACTCTAGTAATATTATATAATAACAGAAAAAAAAAATAATATTTTGTTAGAACTGAAAATTAACTTACTCATGTTTTGTAGCTCTGAGCTTTTTGTTACACGCTTGGCCTTACTCACCTTACTTTCAGTGGTGCCATTTGTAAATAAAATATGAAGTGTATTTTTTGCACCACCACAACAACATAACCTCAAACGAATAAACAATACAAAATTTTGCATTTTTGGTTATAATCCCGATCACTCGAATCATTATTGAACACTAGGCTAAAACAACACCTACGATTTGGAGGCTAACCTTGCCGTGCTGAAGTTGTATCAATTCTATTCACATATGCTGAACTTCGATATCACACAATCCTGCTGAAATGCTTAACCAATCTGACGCATACGGATTTCGTTATGGCCAAATGTCTCTTGTTGCCACAACAAATGAAGGATGAGAATGTACAAACCATCATCGACTTAGCTGATATATTGGAACGTGCAGATTTCACTCTGTTCTGGCAACGAGCTGAAGTCAATCGGAATAATGGATTCCATGATGTAAATTTGTATCGCATGTGGTGGCCACCACATTCCAGACCATCAAGAAAGATTTGTAAAAAGAATTACTTGGTGGCATTGAGGACTCGACACTAAAATCGTGGATGAAAAAAAATGGCTGGAAACATCAAGGCAAAGATTTGATTGTTGTTGCTGTGCAGGATGATAAGATCAAGACGAAAAATATTACAGAAAAAACGATTTTGAGAATATTGCCGGTCTGATGGCGTAGTGCATTTAATTGCATAATGTAACCAAGTGTCCAGTAAATAGTGTAGTGTGTGAAGTGTCATTTGGAATAAATTTCTTTTGATAAAACAACAGAAATCTTCAAAGTTGGTATTACTATTATTATAATGTAGTCTTCTTTCATATAATTACATTATATTTAACAACACAAAAAGCTGCATCAATCCGTATACGGGCAACCGATGGATATATAAATCATGTTTAAGCACTATTAAATTGATGGATTGATGATGAAAAATATTAAGTAAACTTAAGGCCATACCAAAACCAATTAAAATTCCATTTGTTGATGGTGGCGTGGCGAAGGTCGTATTTGTTTTAAGTCTGCTTTTAAAATTTCTTCAGTATAGAAAAGATTTTATCGAAGGCATCATAGATTTCCTGACGTACCTTGGCGCCTATGAGCACCACTTTCCCGGAAACGAATATCAATAGCACCATACGATAGATGAGGCCAGGCAAAAGTTCTGAACTAAAGTTGCAATGCGTTAGCACAAGGCCTTCCAGGCGAATGGGAAACTTGACATCACAGGATCCAACCATATTTTGTATTTTAAAATCAATGGGTAGTTTGTATGGGAGGTACCCCTCCTAGTGTTTCGATTCGGATGGTTCCTACAAATGTTCTGCGTATGGTAAGAAGAAAGGTTCGTGCAAAATTTTAGCTCTCTAGCTCAAAAACTGAGGGATTAGTTTGCATACATACAGACGGACAGACGAACATGGTTTAATCAAGTCGTCTAATCGAGCTGATAAAGAATATATATACTTTATGTGTTGTTTTTTCTCCTTCTGCCCGTTACAAATTTCATGACAAACTTATGATACTATTCACTTCCGTGAAGAGTATAAGAACAAAGTATTGTTGTACAAAACGGATATTGAAACCAGTTTGGACTTATGGCATACAACTATGGGGAACTGCAAGCAACTCTAATATTGAGATAATACAAAGATATCATTCAAAAACATGAAGAATGATATGCAATGCTCCGTGGTTTGTTACCAATAACAATATACACAAAGATCTTAATATTTTGAAAGTAAAAGGGGAAATCAATAAGTTCTGTATTACATATCTGGATAGATTAGAAAGCCACAACAATACCCTAGCCTTAAATCTGTTAGATAATAGTGAAGAGGTTCGCAGACTAAAAAGACCACATGTTCTTGATCTACCTTATAGAGCCCCCTAACACAATAATAATATAATAGTAGAATAGTTTAAATACAATAAAATATAATAATTTATTAATATAATCTGCATTTTACATATATTATAAAATCTATTTAGTATTATAAGGTAATATAAAAATAAAATAAAAAGTTTGTATAAAATTTTAATTTATCATTTCAAAAAAATATTTTCGTTTCTTTGAATATTTTTTTTTTTTTACTCATACCCATCTTCAAAATTCGACGTATTTCTCTTTTTCCTTTGCATATATGTATATAAGTCATTTTTGTGCCGCTCATATGCAATATCTAAATAATATGCAGCCTCTATTAGTTTGACCAGCGTATTATGATTGACTTTTAAGAAATCAGAGTCCCACTTTGTAATGCATCCGCATTTTTCATCTCTATAGGGATCGTCCTTATGATAAGTTGCCCATTGTATGACCTTGCCCAAAGTCGCTCCATCAACTTGCACCGGTATATGCTGTTCATCGTTTCCTATGCCACGATCGATCATACATTTGATTATTCCGGAACATTTTGCAGCTTCTACATCACATTCGAAAACTTGGTTATCTGAGGACTCTAGTTTCAACATCGGCATGTTTCTGTGTTTTTATTTATTATTGAATCTGTAGTGAAGTAGAAGATGGTATTGCTTCTGCTGCCAAGTTTGGATAAACTTTAAATTGTATTTTGCTTATGATATGCTTCGTGCTACTGCCTTAACGGAACTAATTCCACTTGACGAAATCGAGACTATCTATATTGCAAATTTTCATTAAAACATAGCTTCCAAATAATTCTTTAAGTCATTAAGTGTAATGATTTCCAAGAAATAGAATTTCGTGATTTATAAAATTGCTAATGATGCCATAAAGTGATTAGCAGGTAGCAAAAATGTTTATTTCTCCTTTCTGCAGATAAACAAGGAAATTTATCCCAAAAAAAAATAAAAAAAAAAAAAAGGAAAAGGAACTGACGCCACTGTTTTTGCCTTCTTTCTGGAACAATTCTCGTAATTTCTATTGTGCTACAATAGTGTCCCAGGAGATCCACGAGAGAAGACTTAATCGAGCCACAAGAGAATTAAGGAAATTGCTCATGGAGATCAGAAACAAAGCTGTCGGTAAATTTCTTGAGGAATTTGAACCAGGAAGTGTTGAGCATAATTTTTGAAGTGCGACAGGTTACCTCAAAAGTATACGTAAATCATTGATGTAGTCTTAGATGATGTTGATGATGTTCATGTTATGGCATGGGCCCACAAAAAAGAAATACATATTTGCGGGCAATAATGTGCTTGGTTGCCTTTGAACTTACACATTCATGTGGTCTACAGCTATTATGCTACTCGTATGTTAATATTCTACTGTGTTCTATTGTAATAAAAACTATATATGCTTTTCCTATCCAACCAATATCCAACTGAATATGTAACAAAACAAATAAAATAATATTTATTGTAGAAGTTGAACAGAATGAAAGCGCTTACATATTCATTTAAAACTTATTAAGTCCAATGATTATAAGGAAAAACTTATTATTTTATTAATTTTTTATGTTTAAAACTCGAAATACCAAGAAGCCTTACGTTCCACTGTGATGCATACGCATATTCAACGAACTGAATCAGGTCCCCTAGAACTGAATTTGCCAAGCTACCCAAATATTTAATGAAATGTTATCCGAGGAGTCGGGCCTGTTTTTTAAGAAAAGGCTTGATTACTTTCGGCTTCTTCTTTATCCTCCTCACAGCTACGAAATAAGTCCGGTTGGGGAAATGCGTCCTTTGAGCATTTAACCCAATGCACAATAATTTAAGCTAAGTTTGGTGTGATTATTAAAATTAAAAAAAAAATTTAATGGATGCAAAGATTACTGAATCTGTACAAAATTTCCTATGGTTAATGTTTAGTGCCTCCGCTATCTCCTGACAGCTTAAGTGCCTGTCTTGCTCCATTAGTTGCAAAATTTCACCGACTTTTCCAGTGACAGGCCGACCGGTGTGAGGTGCATCCTTAACATCGAAATTACAGGAATGGAATCGAGCAAACCACTCCTGGGTCCGACGTTCGCTAACAGCATTCTGCATATTTTTGCAGCGTTTTTCCCTTTTTTATATAGTAAAAAAGCATCGCCTAGTGTATTTCTTCCGATATTTCACTCATATTCAAATCGGTATAACTTTTAACACGAGCAACAACTTACAGGTGTCTTCACCTGAAATATAACCTTTTAAAGACGTGTTCATTTGACACAATCAGATTAGTGTTGTCAATCTAGTGGCAAAAAACCGCGGAGACTTTTTATATGGTAGCAGAAGGAAAAAAATAAGTCATAAGTCTCGTATGTTTAACATAATGTAAACTATTCCCAAAGATTTGAGTCTTGGCTCATTGAAAGCTTTTTCAATGCGCATAACAGATAAGTAGCTTTGTGTTAAAAGCTTAACTTTACATGCTGTGGATTTTGTTTAAGTTGCTTGAAATGCTCTGTTAAAGGTCTATTAATTCGTTTCATAACTTTTTTTCACTTTTCTTTTGTTCTTTTTCCCATTTCACCTTCTCGTTCGGCTACGAAAAACTTGCAAAGTGATTTATATAGATCGGGCAACACTGATCTTTATTATTTTCATAAAAACATTAACGCAATAGTTTTTCTACATTCAAAAGTAAAGTCGCTTCATTTCGCTTTACAGGCTTTTTGATATATTATCATCCTTGATTGATTCCAAATCGTATAAAGAATCTCTTATTCTTTTACATGCGTCTTCTCTAGCTGACCAATTTTCGCAAGGGACGAAGAAGGACTTTTTTGGCTTTGAATTTTTGCCTGTACCATCATATGATTGTCCACGCTAGTATTCAATATTTTTGGTGGAAATATATTAATAAAAATATTTTTAATTTCTGTAAAGCATAAAAACAAATTTTGTCCTCGAATATAACGCCCATGAAATCAGCGGCCCTGGGCTCCAGCCTACTCAGTCTCCGTTACTATCTTAGGAATTTTATTAACTCAGGAATACGGTAGATTCAAATTTAAATTTCATTTGGCTTAAATACTAAATGAGTAACTAAGTTGAATGAATTCGGCGTCCGTCAAATAAAATTCCATTGAAATCATAACACTTAAATAAAATTAAAGATTTTGTAAATTCACGTAAAATAAAGAAAACAAACACTTCGAACCGAATTCATTAAGTTACGAGTATACAATAATAATTTATCAAATTTTTTGTTTTATTTATTTGAATTTACTTGTTTTTTTTTTTTTTTTTTTTTTTTGTATTTATTTGTTGATCTAAAAGATAACATAACATAACATTTTGTTTTGTTTTACTTCTTATTTATGGTATGAGTTGAATAAACCTCTTCACTATTCGCAAATGACAATTCACTGTATTATTCAAATAGTAAGTATATGACTGAAGTCACTCCGACTTCATTTATTCGTTTGCCTCAAATCAATCAGCTTAATCCAATTCATTTTATTTCCATTCACTGTTTTGTTAAATGAGCCATAAATTGAATAAATATGCAATAAAAACAATAAAATTATAAGAAACAAAATGAATGAATAATTGTTAGATGCAAAATTGCCAACTAACTGAGTGGAGAACAAAAAACCAGTTTTCAAAATATTCATATTCAATACAATATATTTTGCTAATAGTTTTTAAAGTGTTTTCTATAGACAAGTAAAATATTCTGCATATTCAATGAAAGAAAAATGTCAATTGAAGTCCGATTTGAATTTATTATTTCTTAATTTTATTTAACCATAATTGCTTATTGAACACACATTCTAATTGGATAATAACAAACATAAGCAATCGATATACAACATATTTACCTACATAAGTGATTTTGCTGGTGGTCATATACTATATTGTATTTCTTGGGTGGGCGATTCCATTCAGACCAAGCTTTCATGAAAAGTCATTGAATATCTTAGAATATCTTACAATCTTGGCACACTAAGTATTGTAGTTTGATATGTGCATGCAATTCTCTCATCAACTACAATAAATATTGTGTGTTTTGGAAATTCTGTTGTATCATTTGGTTGTGAATTAAGGATTTTGATACTCTTTGTGCATAAGACAAATGATTTGCTTTCTGACAGGTAAGGTGAGATACCAATTTACAAGAAGTTGAATAGTCTTTTAGTTAGTCATCTTCAGGTTATGATATCATATTGTTATTTATATGTAACTGATAGACGTTTCTTAGCTTATAATTTTGTGAAATTTATTCAATTCAAAATTTTCAATCGTATTGCAATAAATTTGATTAGCACTAAATTTCATAGGAAAATTTGTTTGAAAAGAGCCATGAATATTAAGTCACTTACTTACAAGTAAAAATACTTGTATTCATAATATTTATTACAGTTGGCTGATTAGATCATTTACTTTGGCATGTTTAGCATCCCAACGGGAATCGAGCTGACCAAGCCCGTTTGTCTGTGTTACTGGCTATCAAACTCCACAGTAAATGAAGATATTTAGATATATAGAATGGGACTATCGAGCAATCAAAAGCTTACGAGTTATAAATTGATGGTAAGTTAGATACATAGATAGCCTCTAACATATCTTAAACAAAGTAATGTTGCTTTGTTGTAAGTTTTGAAATGATTTGAAGTGCAATTGCAAAATGTTAATGTAATTTTATAATAAGGTGCTGGCTGCTCTTTCATGCTTAGATGTTCCTAATAATAGGCACAAGTTTCTTAGTACAAAACTATAATAGAGTCTCCTATTATATTAAAGTTTACATTTAACTTTGATAATTAACAAAGACCAATAATAATATTGTAATTGATAACGAAGTACCAACAAAGATCTATTGAAGAATTTTAAAACCACTTACAACTCGATATGCCTAAAAAAATTAGCATGAGATAAAAGTTGAAGAAAAAATAATTGAAACTCTCAACAAAATTGTTTTTTGTTTTTTTTTATAAATATAAATAAAAACAAGAAAAAAGAGAATGTGCACTTCGGTTATTTCGAAGTTGTCATACTCTTCATGCACGTCTAGAAAACGTTTTTACGTATGCTACTGTGATTGAGCATACAGGGTCAGTACGCATACAGCAT
Organism: Amiota minor; assembly: GCA_037043295.1. NCBI lineage: Eukaryota > Metazoa > Arthropoda > Insecta > Diptera > Drosophilidae > Amiota > Amiota minor. The sequence goes on from JBAMAW010001787.1 coordinate 100,976, forward strand.
TTTAACCCTGACATTTAAAATTTATATAGTTGACAAAACATTTCAAATTTCAGTTTGATAATACAAAAATCAAAAAAGTTTTTCTAAAAAGAAACCAAATTTGAATTTGGGTTTATATTGGAGCTATACGATCCACTAATCCTAGGTGCAGCGTTTTGTGAAAAGGAAATTTTGTGCAAATTTTCAGGTTTCTATCTTACAAACTGAGGAACTATTATGCATACATACTAACGGACAGACAGACAGACGGACATCGCTTAATAAACTCGTCCCGTCGAACTGATCAAGAATATATTTATATATTTTATGTGGTCTCTTTTGTCCCCTTCTGCATGTTACAAACTTCATGATAAACTTATGAACTGCATGAAGTGAATGAAAAAATTTTCAATTGCAACAAGTGGGAAATTACTATAATTGCCGTTAAATTGCGCTGACAGACTGATGACAGAATAACAAACTAATGAATGGATGACAAAACAAACTACATACACCACATAACAATAAATAAAAAAAGATTGTTTTTCCAAGAAAACAAAGTAAATAAAATAGAATATCTCAATTTAACATATTTGATAAAGTGCAAGAAAATTCATCGGGTGTTGGTGGTGTCTGTTGTTGCTTAATCATAGATATAAAATAATGCAAATTTAAATGCTGGCATTTCCATATGAAAGAAGATTGATTGCACAAACATAGAGTGTGTCTAGAAATAAAAAATATCTCCATCTGTTGACAGAGAAACCGGTTTTTATTTATTTAGTTTTTTTTTTTTTTTGCTTATTTGAATTTAAATACTGAATATTTCTTTTTTTGGTTTAGGTATTCCCCAATTATTTGAGACATGCGTAAGCAAATCATAAACTGTAAAATGTAAATGCATTCGAACTGGTTTAGTAAGGAAATTTTTAGACCTCATTAACTAGAAACTGTTTTAAGTTGATTGAGGTACTTTACTTGGTTCTTGGGATACTTGTTTATTCATAAAATTTTATTGGTTTTTTTATTTATTTATTTATTCAAAAAGCAATTGCTATAAGCATTTTAGTTACGCATTGAAATTGTTAAAATTTTAAATTTGTGAACAACCCACGACTCCTTTCACTCATTGAATTACTGAAAACTGAAATCTGATACGAGTAGTTTGACGTAAAAGCAAAGCAAAGCAAAGCAAAGCAATAAATTCCCATTGAAGGTCAATTTTGATGTGGTTTCGTGCATTTACTTCATGATATCATGATGTGTTTGAGTCTATGCAACATAGTATTGTATAATTTTTAATAAATTATTAGTTTAAAGGAACCAAAGATTTTAGATTGAGTTACTAATCATAAAGTTGTTGCATTAAAATCTTGTTTAGTTTATAATTAAATGCATTGAGAATAAAAATTATGTCAGTGAAGTCTTATAAGTTAGAAAAATGTTTATCAAAATTTCTTTTATTATTATTTATTTATTATTATTATTTTATTTATACTGAAATTTATACTGAAAAAATTATTAAAGACATATTTTAGTTAAATGTTTAATGAACAAAATCATACTTATTGTAGTTGGAAGTTATGGCAAAGATTCAAAAATTCCTCATTGTGTGCTCTAGGCTGTGCTACATGTATGAAAGTTTGAATCATTAAAAGTTCAGTGTAGGTGTAATGAAAGTGTTGCTTCAATTAAAGTTACTTGTACTATACATATCTGTTGAACTAAAACTAAGCATTTCACTTTCCTGAGTGCCTTATCTTGCTATTTTGTTCAACTGTGCGAATGTGAACTGTGTTTGCCTTCTTTGAAGCCAATTCTCCCCTTTATGTCCATTATTTTGAATGTTCCTTCTCCTCAGGTGTGAGGTGTTTCAATCATGGTTATGAATCAATGCAAAATCATGGCTTTGTTGCTATGAAGTTTAGCCAAACACTCGATTGAAACATCCTTACGACTCTGTGTTTGTTCCATTGTGAGTAATCGTGGCACCCATCTTGCGCACAAATTTCTCATGTCAGTCGACAGCCATTTTGTCTAATCTAATATTAAACAGATTTACTCAGATTGGAATTTAACTTTGCTTTGTTATTAATTGGTCTGATGCCTTTCATATGAGAGTATTGTATGACTTATCGATGACGAATACTTTTTATTTTTATAAATGCAGTGAGAGCGTTCACTATTGATGGTTGCCAAACCAAAATTCAATATTTTAAAATTAAGCTTTATAGGATTGATACTTTTCTTCATCCCACTGAAGATTTATACATGTGGAGATGCCAACCAGGTTCTATTCATTCTGTTTCATCTTCATTCAAAGATTTCTGTGTTTTATAATCATGAGTTTGACATAAGTTGCGGTCAAATGATCCATATTGATTGATGGATACATTGACTTGCGTTTCCTATTGTTAAATCATGGCAAAATCATCAATTGTAAATTTCAAGTCAACTCAAAATACAGAAATATTTCAATAAAATTGATGAGTATCATTAGATATTAATTTATTCATTATATCAAATTTCCAATTAATTAAAATCAAAATACATGAAAATTTGTCAAATACAATATGATTTAGTACAATAAGTAATAAGATGTTTCTTGAGGCAACATTTTGTCTTATTTCGTTAAGCATGATTTACCTTTGAGTTTCTTAATAATATTGTATATTATTTTTTAAATAAGCATATTTAAAAGCAAAGCAAGTCAAAGACTTGTTTGGTTTTGCTGTTTTATACATTTATTTTTCATTTAAATTTGTTAAAATAAGTGACTAGTAGATTTGTGGTTTTTTTTTATCGAATGCGTTCTATTGACCGCAAAACGTTGTCAAGTGGCAAGAAACAAAAATCATGCAAAAATATTCCACGCAAACTTGCTTGATTAATAAGTAAATAAAAAAAAAAAAAAACAAAAACAAAATATGTAAAACAGAAAATTTATTTATATTATTTAAGATATTTGGAGTCTTTTGTACTGCGCCCACTATAAATAATTTATTACATAAAATTGATATATAAAATAAAATCTATAAAAATTAATAATGAAAACACCCATTTGTCACGATTTTCTTTCTGATTTGCATATTCTATCTAGTCTGAACTATATAATAGTTAGAAGAACAAAATATATAATAGTTAATAGAACAAATATAGTAGTAGTAGCAGTAGTAGTAGTAGTAGTAGTAGTAGTAGTAGTAGTAGTAGTAGTAGTAGTAGTTGTAGTAGTAGTAGTAGTAGTAGTAGTAGTAGTAGTAGTAGTAGACTGACTTCAGTGAGTGAAAGAACCTTGACTATTTATGTAAAATTTTTTATTAAAATTCAGAATGTATAAGGTAAAACATTAAATTAAATAAAAAATAAAAAATAAACAATCCCTTTCATGTTTGAGTAACAGAAAAGATTTTTGATCTTACACGCGACGACAATCGTTTTTGACGCCGCCTAAACCAGTCTCTCATGATTTGATGCCTTTAAGCTCATCAAGTGATATAAGAAATACAGAAAGAAACATTGTGTCGTCATGATTCACATATAAACATTTTCTCTCTTCTCTAATAGCTTGATTTCTTATTGTTTACTTTGCTCTGTTAACTGTTTTTTTTGAAAAAAGTATCATTCTTTCTCTCCCTCTCTCTGTGGTTTGCATCTGTGTATCTCCTTTGTTGGCTGGCGCTTGAATGTTTCAACTTTGTTATTTATTCCAATATTTAGAAGTTTGTGGTTTCAGTTTTTAGTTTAGTTTTAATTGAGATCGACTCGGACGTGCATGTGCGAATTGTATTCACTCGACTGGAATCGAATCGACTCAACTTAATTTGCAATTTTAATTGCAAAAACTGAAACAATTTTTATAAAATATTTAAGTGTTTATATTCTTTATGTTATTTCCTTATTTTCATTAAATATTGACAGTGTTGAATTAAAGCGAGTAGCTCAGTTGTGTGTGAACTTGGAAAATTGTGTCTAAAGTACTTTTTGTTTTCGAAAACAAGGAAACAAAAAAGAAAAATCATCAAGTCATAAACTTATAAAAGTGGAAATCCAATAAAAATTTATTGTGTAAGTTTAAATTTAGAACTTTTTAAAGATGTTAAAATAAAAAAATTAAAAATTTAATTTATCTAACAACATCACAAACATATGAATTCTTATTAATTAAAAAAATAATAAGAAATATACCTAAATGATGAAATCTTTTGATAAGAGATTCTATCTATTAACTTAGAGAATAAATTCAATTGAAAAGAAATAACCAAAGTAATGGCATAAGAGCATACACAAGTGACATATATCGTGGAACTTTAAATGGCAATAGATTAATTTTATATTTAAAGTGAAGATATTACTAAATTATTTATAAAACTCAAGAAGTGAACAGGCAAACACTTGACGTGTTAAATGTCATGATAAAAAAAGCTAAAAATTCGACACAAAACGCTACAAATTGCGGTAGATTAAGAAAAAAAACAAAACTCACAAATTCCAATGTTATCATCTGCACTGCACAGATAAAAAACGATCCGATTGCCGAAATCGTAATTAAAATTTTAAGAAATGTTAACAATTTCTTATAGCAACAATATCCATTCTCTTACAAATTCTTAAACATTTGAAAATGTTGTGCAGATTTATATTTAAAGTTTTAAATTTTGGAAATTGTTGTTTTCTGTTTTCAAAAATTCACTTTAATTCAATTTAAACTCAATTAAACATTAAAATTAAATTCAATTATATATTTATGAATTTTCACAGAAATTGTAAGGACAAATAAAATATCAAATATTCATTAAATTCTCTAATTACTTGTTTGTTTTATTTTTATTTTTTTGATTATTGAAAATCTACTAGTTGACCACAGAAAAACAGAAATTAAATTATGAAAAAATATAATGGTTTTTATTTATTTAAAATTAAATTTCTATTGAAATTTGGTGCAACGTAATTATAAACAAAACAAAAAAAACAAGATTATTATGAGAAAAAAGTAATAAAAAATGTTGCAATGATAAAATGTATCACAATTTTGTGCACTCGTTTTAAAAAAGTAAGGCATAAGCAGAATAAAACCTACATATGGAAAATTAAAAAAGAAAAAAATGTTCTACATAATAAAGTTAAAGGTTTTATGTAAAAAAAAAGAAAATATTGTAACATGAATAATATTGTAATAATATTTATATTCATGGAACAATTAAGAGCAATAATATGTTACGACATATTGTACATGACTGTCGTGTCGCATGTAGTGTGTTAAGTACTTTGGCAGTGACAAATATGAAATTCATATAAAAAATGAGAAAAAAAACAAAAAAAAACCATAATGAGACAATAAATGTTTAAAACGAATTACCACATAATTATTTAAATTAATCAATTAATTATTTTATGCAATAAGAGAAATATGTATTCATTTGTATCTTTTGTATTGTATATGCGAAAGTGTATGAACCCATTAAATAAAATACTAAATGTATGTATTTCCTCTTTATGAATTGGAAAGGAAAGAAAGTCATACAAGGAATAGTACATTATAGTCGGTTTCACAGAACCTTAAATGCCCCATAAAATACTGTTTAACTTTTGCAAGAATTAATTTAATTTCAAATTTTATTTTCAATATCTTAATGTGATTGAAAGAGAACATCACTATCCCAAAGCTACAACTGATCTACATAATGAGAGCTTGTATGCTACTAAGACTATTTTGATATTTCTACTTCGAACACGTTGGCTACGATCAGATTATCTTTCGAATGGGAAGATAAAAGTGATAGCCAACTACTCACTTTTGCCATATGTGACACATTGCTACATTTGTTCTATTCCTTGGAAATATTAATATTTTACATGATATCCTCTAAGTTCCTATTGCAAATCACTTTTTTTTACAAATACTATGTAGCTTATTTTTTTGAATGGAATTTAAGGTTCCTTGCCATAATTCGAGAACTTCCACTAAACCATATTTTATTATTTTCATATATCTATGTATACATTATGGATTGTCTATGATTCCTTACAAACATTGACACAAAGTGTTCAAAGCCTCTTCATCATGCTAAGTGTGAAATGAATCAAAGCCAAAGAAATTAATGAGGGAAAATGAAAATGCGCTCTATTTCAATAAATGGCAAAGTCATCAGTATAAAAGCGAAAAGCCTGTCTACACTATAGCTACCTAGGTCTATACGCGTACAATATGTAGAGCATAGTATGAAGCCTTATTTATATGCATACAATACACATGAGATTGACACATTTTCTTCACATCCAACAGCAATGTTAATGAATTTCACTAGACTTATGGATGCTGATGATGATGCTGCCATCTGAACTTAGATGTGAGTAGTATTTTGTGTAAAACTTTCTACAATTTTAAAATTGTAATTAATATACTAGTACGAGTATTAGTTCCCCATTTTTACTCTTCTCTTCCTCTAAATCTCTGTTATTAATGTCTACAATGGTGTACATATTGGAAGCGTAGGTTGAGTAAAAAGGAAGGAAGTTTGTCTGCTGTGATGGCTTAAGAACAATGAATTGGTTGCACTTAGCAGTCAACCACAAATGATTGAATGCTTTGCTTATTGTTTTATTTTAATTAAATTGATTTACTTTACTTGTCTTTCCAAAATTTGGAACAGATAACAATGTTCAATATGTACGAGTATAGTACAATATATTTTACTAGTATGTAGTGGTAAGCCAAGCCAAGTCATGTTTATCTTAATCAACTTTATTTTGCTTTATAGTAATGAGAGAAACAATAAATAAGAATATTCTGTAAATTTGTTTTCGTAAAGACAAAGTTAAGGGAAGAAATTAAATGAAGAAATGAAAATAAAGAAAGTTCAAAGACATTCGATTCGTTTTGATTCAATTGAATGAGGAGGGGTGATGGTTTCATTTATGTAATCGAATTAAGTGCTCTTGAGGCATTTTCTTTTCATTTTTTTGTTTTTTGTTTCATAGGAAAAACTTTCAAAGAAGTAAAAGAAAATTGAACAAAATTGGCGACAAATCTGCTTTTTACGCATTCTGAATTCTGGTTTTGGTTTTGGTTCGCCGTTGCCACCTTTAGATGTTCAAAAGGCCAAACACTGTGTTACTTAGGACTGAAGTTTATGTCTTTAAATTCGAGATTTTACGATATCTAAAAGATATAAATTAAGCTTGAGGCAAGGTTTTTAAAACTTAAAAAAGTTGAGCAACTTACAAAAAAGATTTTTACTTTCATTTTCTACCTTCCTCTTGTTGTTCAAATAAAGTTTTATAATTTTTTTTTTTTTATTTTATTTTCTGCTTGTCTCATTTCAATTAATTTTAATTAATTTAAATCAATTTTAATTAATTTACACCCAACATTATTTTGTTTATTTTTTATTTATTTCTTTATTTCCATTTGATTTATTGTTGCTCATTTCTTTCAATATACTTAGTGAATGAAATGAAATGAACAGAAAACAAAAAGATATGAGAAACATAAACTTTAGTATTTGTTGATTTTATTTCGATACACAAACAAATGCAATTTTTATTTGCATAATTTATTTTAATTTAATTAAAATATTATACAATCTTTCTAATCAACTTAAAAGGGGCGGCACTAAGCACTTGAGTTTACATTAAATTTTTTCTCTATAAAGTAAACATTGTTTTATAAAGTACAAAAATTCGTATGTCCAATTGGAATTTAAATCATGAAATCATGAAACGTTTTAGTTTTTGCCATCATTGTGTGTCGATTGATCGATCACATGTTGAATGTGCATAGTAGAAATAATACATTACATAATGCTGATATGCTGATTTTGAAGTTGTTCATTTAAGTATGAAAAATTGTAATTGTAATTGGCATTTGTTGTAATCGGAAATCGTGTGAATTTTGATTTGCTGATGCAAGTTGTTTAAGTTATTTAGTAATCATGAAGTCTAATTAAGAACAGATTAAGATAGATAGATAGATAGATACATGGAAGTATTATAGTAATAGTAGTTCTTTGATTAGAATTGACATTTCATTAGAATAATGTGAATGTAAAATGATTTCTTTTCCGACACGAAATCATAGGAAGTGTTTTCATTTTTATTAATTTATTAGAAATGAATTACAATAATTTGTAGCAACTGAACATAAGTAAAAATGAAAATTGTATGAATGAAATACTAGAATAATTATTTTATTTATTAATTATAAATCCAGTAATAAAATAGAAAAGTAAAAAGAAAAAATAAACAAGAAAATCAATTCAGTTCTGTTTCATTCAAAGTGAAATACTCTTCAGTTGTCAAAATTGTAATTCTAAAGAAAACTTCCATTGAATTTAATTAAATAATTTGTACTATTTATATTCTTTGGTACTGATTTCGTAAGTTTGTTAAAAGTTTCCTTTACAATTTCATTTTATTAGAATGACTGTTTCATTAAAACAATTAATTCAGTGAAGAAAGTTAAATAATAGTAAGAAACTGAGAATTTTTTGACAAGCAGCAAAAGTTAAGATGCAAATGCGATTCCGCTGCTTACTTAATTTATTAACAACAAATAACACGTTTTAAATGAATTTAATTCACAGAAATAATATACATAAATGTACTTAAGGCGCATCGAGAAATAAGTTGCAGCTCAAGTTTGTTTGAAGCGATAATTCTGACTTAATATGAATAATGATAAGTATTAAGCGATTACAGAAAGTATCTCACATTTCAATATGGTAAAACATTTAGTATTTACTTGTGGATGGATTTTTGTAACTTTTAGAAATCTATACAAAATTGAAGCATGATGAACTGGTCACAAACGCCTTTCAAACACTCTTCATGCAATACTTTGTCAAGCCTATTATGAATTGTGTGAACTCTTTTTTTTGCTGATATTGATACTCTATGTACTTTCTGTATTAGGTTGCATTTTCGGGTTATGTAAAAACATTGTAACATTTTTCTGAAACACACTTTTGTAATCATTTAGTTTACATAAAACTCCATTTAAGCAAGGTTTACATATTCTTAAACTAACTTAAATTCTCAATTGAAAATTTGTCCGTACACGGAGGGTTCCGTGCCTGATTGTGGTTTGAATGGGAGGTGCTCCTCCTAGTGGTCCGATTTGACTGATTCCAAAAGATGTACAGCGCATGTATCAATAACCTATAGTATCTAAATTTGAATTCGATAGAACAAAAACAAAGAAGTTTTACTAATAAGAACCTGAATTTTAATGGGGGTTTGTATGGGAGGTACCCTTCCTAGTAATCCGATCAAACTGAAATTTCGATAATATAAGTTGCTATTGTATAGCCATCAACCATCCAAATTTCAGGCTCGTGGGATTTCTGAATCGAATAGCTACCATACAAACTAAAAGATTTCTTGTATGGGGACCCCTTTAAGTTTTTGAAAATAATTTAGTTTCAATATTTGCTGCTGATGCCAGGATAGAACTACATATGCTGTGAAAGTTTCAACTCTTTACCTATGGTCATTTATGAGATATGACCAGAGGACGGACGGATGGACGAAGTCTCTGCAATAGTGTTCCTTTGGTACCCTTTGGGTCTGGAACCCTGAAAACGACATGTAATTTTGACCTAACCCAAATGACGCATGGTTAAACTAACCTTTACAAATTATTCGCCATTGCAGGTGCAATATTTATTTAGAGTTTTCCTGCAGCAAGACTGTGCAAGGCATAAATCTTAATAAATGCAGAAAAAGAAACAAACATACGAATATATTTAGTTAAACATTTTTAATTATTTAACATGTTAATAATTTTTTGAATCATGGCAAAGTGATAATAATAATTACTTTATAATATTAAATTGTATTTTATATAAAAATTTAAAACAGACTTCATGTATAATTAACTTTTAAAAAACCTGTTTTATTATTCTTATTTTTAGTATTTTGTTTGTATTTTTAATCGCGTTTATAAGCCTAATTAAAAATTCCAGAATAAATACTTTTCAATATGCATATTTGGTAAAACATTTGTAACTTGTTCGTCTTACGAAACAGTCAACTTGATTCTTTCAAAGGCCTCAACTCATTCAATACTTTTTGTCTTTTCATTTAGACAAACAAATATTTGCCACATCTACGCCAATTAGACACAGAAACGCAATGAGAAATGAAAGAAGAAAAAACAACAACTTTGATCTCATCGAACTATGGATACACTTCTTACTTATATAGATGAAATTGAAAATAAATGATTTTCATTTATAAGAGGCAATGAAAAATATAAGCAATTTTAAAAAGAGTTGGTTCTGTTCAGGTAGAATTGCCTTACTAATTCCTCTATTGAAAATAAGCTCAGCCATTGGTGGCTCTATGGTATAAACATATATAGTAATCGGATCACTACAACTGTGACAATTGTTTTTTGTGTAGATCAAAGAAGACCGGCAACACAGAGACAGATAGATGAACTTTGGCCTCATACATACTACTCATGTATGCTTCATTTCTCTCTCTTTTATAAACATCAGACTTAATTGGAAACACCTATTCACATTTAAGTTGGGGAGATGTGATAAAAATGGAACATGATAAATATACAATATATTTGTGAGAAGTAAAACTATCTGTCTATTGAACTATTTACTCAGTTAGTGAGATTGTGATAAGAAACTATTGCCGTTTCTGTTTGTATAGATAGATTTCTGTTTGTATTTCTTATTTCTTCATAGCAAAATTGTTGTTTCCTTGAACTTGAAATTGCAGAAGCTTGTACACAAAGTTAATTGCTCTTTTGAACTATATGAGGGGAAAAAAAGAGTTCAGCATTTTTTTTTTAAATGAATTTGTTTTTAGTACATCAAATTGGAAAATGAAAAACATAAAAAAAAAAAAATACCAATTAAAACGAGATTATATTTGTAGTTCTTTTACTTACAATTACTTTTGATGTATCTTTCCATGGATAAATGAAAGTTCCAAGTTCAAAACTAGAAAAACATGATTGAGTGTGCAATAAAATTTAATTTATTTTTCTTATTTTATGTTTGGCTATTTTCAAGTTAGTTTTCAGAAAGAAAATAAAAAATTTGATTGTCACTACAAATGAATTTTCAAATTGAATTGTTGTCTCTAAAAGTAATTAGTATAAACATTGAAACAAACATGAATACTTGTATAAATAAATTAGTTAAATTGCTGATTGGAATTTGTAGTAGTAGTTGTAATACTAGATTGCGGATCAATGGGTAAGTGGAACCTCTTTTAATGCCAATTTGCTAAAGTTGAATAGAACAATAACAAGCATCGAGAGATTTTTGCTTAAAACGCGTTACAAATTCAATTTATGCCAAATGTGCCACAGAAATATCTGTATTACTGATACACCAACCCACCCATACTCATGCATACAGATACTCTAGCATTTGTAGTCACTTATACAATACTTGTACAATGAAAGAGAGACATAATGAAATGTACAATTTAGTTATTGTACAAGCCTTTAACATGTGTAGCAATGAACGACAATTTCAAGTACATTTTCCTTTCAAAACGTGCAACACACACATAGATAGATAGATAGATATACACATAGATACAACATGGCTATGGCTGGTTAAATTTTGTTTCATTTTGTTTTATTTTGTTCATTCATTCGTTGGTTTGTTTGTTCGGTTGTTCGTTCGTTTGGTTAGTTGTTTTCGAGTGTCTGCCTGCATCGTGTTTGTTGGTTCGTTTGATGCCTCAGCAAATGGTGTCTGCTTTATTCTTGTCCTTTTCTTTCCTTCTCCTTTTATTCAAATCTCATTATGCCCCTTTTTTTGACTAAATGAAATTCGTGTACGCGTTTCCGTTTCCGTTTCCCGATTCAGCATTACTTCATTGCGCATTTTAATGAGTTCCGGTTTAGGTTACTCGTACTACGAATTGTTTTGTGTCCTAGAACATTTTGTTCTAAACTATGTTATGTTTTGCTTACCGAGTTGTAGACAGTAGAAACACACACATTTACCATTTCGCTTTCTCTCTCTCACTTTCTCTTTGCATGCCATACTCTATTTGTGTATAAATTTTCCCTTACTTTTACCTTTGCAATTTGCATTTTGAACAGAAATTTTAGAATTTTCATTTATGCAAATATTGCATTATCATTGTAGCATCAAAAATTATTTGGCTTTCCATTTGATTTCATTTGATTTTGTTATTTTGTTACTATGTTTATCTTTAGAGAATTTGGATATCCGTTAAGTTTAAATAAAACTTTACAAATTTCTTACTATTATTTTTGTTCACAAACATAAGAAATTATTAATTTTATCAATTATAATATTATATAATATACTTTACATACATTACAAATACTTTATGAGTAGGATAAAACATTCTACAATATAACATCACATAAGTTATGTTGAGTCAAAGTTAATTAAGTTCAGTTCACTCATGTCTCTAACTGGGATCTTAAATGTTAAAGTTAAGTGAACTAATAACAAGTTGATATATCTAATAATTTGTTGTAGTCTGAATTAGCGTAGATTAGTGGATTTTCTATTTGAGTACCACAAAGTTAATTTCATTTTGTCTGAAATGATTTGTAAAATGGAATTTTTAGTATTGCTGAACCTTGAAAATTGATTGATTGACTGATTGATTGATTGATCTGTAAGTGAGTTTAAAAATTGATTTATTAATATAAATTTCATATAAAGTATATAGTTCATTGAAATAATTTATTTTCTTTTAATGTTTTTTGTTCCAAGCAAGCAAGCAAGATTCTGATGATGATTTTCATTTTTTAGGTTTTTTCCTTCCTGGTCAGTTTCTTATTAATATTCTGTTTTTTTGGTCTTATTATAAACAAAAGTTATATAGTAACTAAATTCAGAATATTTTTATTTTTATCTAATTCACAGTTTTCCTTAATTTAAAGTTAATATTATTTCATGAAGATTTTACTTACTTTTAACTTCACTTCCCTTTAAACTTTGACTCGGCAATCTTAGCATCTTCATTCTTAGTTTGTTATTTACTCAATCAAAATCCTAATCGCATCAAATGGCAACATGAAATGTAATTTATGTGAACTCATATGAGATACCAACCATGCTGACTTAATGGGCCTACACATAGCAATAAGGACATCACTAGAAACACTTACAGAGAAACGGAAACAGAGAGCAATTTAAGATGATGATGACGAAGATGTTGATGTTGTTGATGATGAGGATGATGGTGATGAATAGAGAAAGACTCATGCACATGTGTGTGTATTCATACTGCAACTTTGTAGAAGTTTCAACTAATTTGCACGTTTCATTGTTATTACTATTGGTGCCTGGTGTTGCATATTTTCAGGCTGCCACTGCTGCAAAACTAATTTACTACAAGAACATACTTTTTGTGTTTGTATGTATGTATACATATGTGTGTGTGTGTGTGTGTGTGTGTGTGTGTGTGTGTGTGTGTGTAACCATATAGAATAATATATTCATGGGGTGCAACGTGCATTTTCAATAAAAATCTAAACGTGTTGTCGTCAATAATCGCATCAACACCATTTTCACTTTTACCTTCACACTCAGTCGCCCAATCACCAACTCACCAACTCACTTCATTCACCTATGTATCACACAGATACTTAAGACATAAAGTCTGTGTGTCTATGTGTATGACAAAGGAAACGGAAATGACAGAAGAGAAAGTGCCTCTGTGTGCGAGTATGTGGTTTGTTGGCAACACTTGGCTTCTTTCACTCCTTTGGCAACAGTTAAAGCGAACATAAACCCAAAACGTGTTAAGTGCACTTGAGTTGTTTGCATTGCCATCGCCACCAGTAGTAGCAGCCGCAGCCGCAGCAGCTGGAATTCTTTAACCTTTTCCACTTTCACTTGATATTATAAGCAAGGATCTGCTTTGACTGTCATATCAATGTTTTTATTTTATTTTGGTTGAGAATATGAAAATTCTTTGCGTCTACTTTATGTAAATGTCAAGAGCTAAAATAATAATAATAATCTCAGGAAAGTCAAATAAGAAAAAGCTGTAACACTTACACTCACAGTTACAGTAACAATGTGTATGTGGGTTCTTTTACACATTTTGTTGATGATATAAAAACATGTTAAAAGCTTCAAAAGGCTTTCGTGTTAAAAATTTTTGCACAATATTGCACAGTATAATGACAGAATGCTTCCTGTGTGAGAAATAATAAAGAAATGAAGCCATAACTTTGACGCAACAATAAACATAAAATGCTATCACACTTCACCTCGGCGGATGAACTGTCTGATTAAGTAAATGGCTGTGTGGCTGACTAGCTTCACCTTAGTTCAATAGCAACAAGAAACACTAAAAGCAAATAATATGAAATCAATAAAGCGAAAAAGCAAAGTTAAACAATAATAAAAAAAAAAAGGAAAAGTGCCGACCACGAGCAAATATTTGTTTTGGTTTACAGTTTACCCCAGTGCATCAGCGTTATAAAGCAGCACAAAACGGAAGAGGAAATGTATTGTAGATGATGATGATGATGTAGATGATGATGCAAATTCATTTTATATGGTACACATAACAGAGCATAAATTACAGGTATTTTCGTTAAGTATGTGGCCTAAATAGTAAACCCTCTGGGTGCAAGCACAAATTCATATGATAGCCAACCTTCGCCCTCAACCCTCTTACCAAACAATCTTTGTTGGTTTTCTCCTCCTTATATAATTTCCCTTTCTTCAACCATTTTATTTGACTTTCTTTATTTGTTTATATGTTGCTGACTTGCCGCATGAGTTTCGTGCCCATTTCCGCCCATACACACTGAGACGATAGACGATGCTTGCATTTACATTCCTTTCATTTTCTTTGTTTTAACAAATAACTAAAACAAAAACAAAAAAGAAATAATAAAAAAAAAAAAAAACAAAACAAAAAATAGAGAGAAAGAAAACAAAAGAAAAATTTCCAGTTGTCACCGAATTTATTGCATCTACTGGAGAATTTACTACTTTTGCTTATTTGTAATTTTGGTTTTGGTTTTGGCTTCGAATCATTAGTAGTGAGTGTTTTCTGTTATTGTTGTCATTACGTGCGACAACATTGTTTTATTTATGACCAAAGGTTTGCATACCTGCAGGTACTTGAGATTCCTTTTAAATCTTACTTTATGTTTTGGTTTTGGTCTTGGCCAAAAGTTATTTGCTCTCATCCATGCATTTGTTATTCTTGGTTCTTGGTTCTTGGTATTTGGTTCTTCTTCTCATTCCATACAATGTAAAAAGTGGCTTGGACAGGCACAGTGCATGTGATCCCAGCAAGTATGATTTTTGAAATGCATACACATTCATTGAGCATATCTAAGGTATAATGAAGAAGACAAGTAGAGGAGAATTTAGAAAATAATCTTGATATTCCAACTCTGTTTTATCTACTGGAAAATTCAAAACAAAAATTTCATAGCTCTTGTTTGTTTGTTTATAGAAAGTAATACACTTTTACTTTAGGTTGTTGGGTCATCTTTCATTTGCAAGTTGACAGTTCGAAATAGCTTTAAGATTTCCTTTACAGAAAAAAAAAAAAAAAAAAACCAAAAAAATTGCTCCCATTCTTATTATGTAAAAAGAGAGAAAAATGTATTTGTATAATCATATTCACATTTGACTTGCGTTCATTCGCTGTAATTCATTATTACTACTTTACTTTTTATAATAAAGAAACACCACCAATCAATTTGGTAGTGTTTGTTTGACCAAAAAAACAAAAACTATAGAATTTTGTATGAAACTTTAAAACATACAATTTTATTTTCAACACATTTGATGAATGCCGTAGATAAAATGTTAATGACCAACTGATTAAGTTTACATTTTCTGTAATGTAAATAAACATTTTTCCCCATTGGCTGTTAACAGTCAACAGTAACAGGCCACTTTACTATAATTTTGTATTTCTCCTTTACTTTTGTTTCCATTCCATTTCTTAGCAAGAGAAATTTTAACAGAATTTAACATAACATAACATAAACATAACAGTGCTTAAACGTGATTTTAAATAACTAAAAGCAAATTCAGTGCCAAATTTCAAGTGACTTTTTTCAAATGATGAAAATTATTGTAACCGAGAAAGATTTTGCCAAAGTTTTTGATGATTGTGATTGCTTTAATTTTTCGATCTTTATATGGTTTCTTTCAATTACTGTGCTTTATAGTATAGATAGTCAGTCTAGTAACATCTGCGTCGTCCTTCTGTTAACCTTTTTATATGAAATAATCTTCTTTGTAAAGTAAAAGATCAAACTTATTAAAATGATTTTCTTCTTTTTTTTTTTTTTCTTATTTTTTTATGTTTTAACTTTACTCTCCTTTACTGAAATCATTGTTCTCTCTGAAATGAGACTGAGACAAGTTCTATAAGGCTCAAGTATGAAATCCAGCATTTGAATTTTATAGGTAACAGAAGTGTTTGTGCGTGTGTGTGTGTGTGTGTGTGTGTGTGTGTGTTTGTGGAATTGTGGTGTCTTCACCACAACTTCTCTGAATTTCTGATCATAAAAATGCTTATTGAGACGACGAGCCATGAAAATGACAACGGGGCGGCTATTACCATGACAATGATGATGATGATGATTAGAACATAAATTTATAAAACTTCATGTTGTGATACTGATGATGATTTTATTTTGTTAATTGCCTGACATTGATTTGCGTTGGTTGTCAGCATTGAATGTACATTAAACTAAAAGCGTGGGAGTCTTAAAATCTTTTCATTTTATGACAAACTACAACAAGTTGCTTAAGTGCTTAAAGTATAATTCACAACAATTCAAGAAGCAATAGAAGTAACAGAAAAAGAAAAGAAAAGAAAGAATTGTATATTCACGGCTTTTATGACTTTAAACGTCTGTCTTCGTCGTTGTCGTTTAATGATTGTTCTTCATAAAAATGAAAAATTAGAATCATAATGCGTTGTAATAAGTCAAAAAAAGCCACACTTTGTATTATGGCGAGTACACAAAATGACGATGATGATAGAGATGGAGATGGAAATGGAAATGGAGATGGCGTAAGTAGTAATAAAAACCAACAGTACGCGGCTTAAAGTATGCAATAAAAAATGTTTTACACTTGAAGAATATCAAATGAATGAAGGAAGGAAGGAAGGAAGGAAGGAAGGAAGGTGGTTTATATTCTCACTTTTAAGCAAATAAAGTTAAACAGTTCGCAATTTTTATGCACAATTATGAAAAGGATTTTATTTTTTTATTTTCCGATTGCTTTATTTTGAATTTGAAAGGTGTTTGTTTTTTATTTTTCTGTTTCTGTTGTTTTTCTTTTTTTTTACGCTTGCTCGATTCTTTCTTGCATGGATTCGCTTGAAATATTAAAACTCTATAAAATTTTTACTTAAAACTTTTTACTACTTTTCTTTACGTTACTTTTACTTAACTTTGACTTACGTTACTTCTTTGTTCATTTTGAAGTTTCGTTCAATGTATATTTATGTTGTATTTGGCTTTAGAGAATTGTGTATTTGCTCTTTTGTTTATTTTTCCCTAGCAAACTTATGTGCGCTTTATTATAACAATACAACAAAATATCAGCATTAACCACTTGAGCATTGAGTATGACAGTTTTATTAGCCTTTGACAATAAACTTGTTAGAAGTTGTTGCTTCTACGTCTTTGATTTGTTAGCTACAAAATGCACAAAAGGAGACTACAATTTAGAAGACTTTCAAGAAGAAATTTCAATTATTTGATCATATTATTATTTTTTTGAAAGTACTTAAATCTCTTACATTTTTTAATGTTACCATTTCATTTTTATTTTTCCTATCAACATTGAAGTTCTGCAAATATTTTTCAAAAATTTTTGATGACAGTTTTAGTTTTTTGCTAAAATAGTTTTTCTCTTTAATGTTATTCGCTTCGCTTCTGTTCTTCTTTTCAATGTTTTTATTTTTATTTCATTGTGTATTTATTTCGATTTGATTGGAATAGTATCCGAGAAACTTTATCTGTGTGTGAGTATAAGTCATTGTCTTTCAATTTACACAATGGCGCTTTCTGCTAAAATTCAGTTAAGTAAGAAGAAAACAAGTTGAATCGATTAAGTGAGTGTCAGCATATGTGGTTGTGACTTTGTTTTCGTTTCTTAAATGTCTTTGAAGCATTTCTCTTTCCACCGGTTGACAATAAGAAGTAAACAGGGTGCGTTAGCGAGTTATAGATCCTTCAAACCGCAAATATAGTAACTGAGGCACTGAATGTGTTTCTTCTGGTTGTTTTTGTTATTATTGAAGTGTAACTTTTTTAGCGAAGGGAAGTGAATTCAAAAAATATGAAAATGAAATGTGACGAAAATCAAAATTTGTCGATGGCAAATACAATATGTAAGCTAAACTTCTAAAGTAGATGATCAAGCAATATTACAGAATATTGTACTGTTATATTGTTTCAATACAAAAGATTTATTTTATTTTTCGGTCATTCGGCCACTAGTTCGTAAGTTCTTTCGTAAAGTAAACACAATCAGTAAAGCATTTTTTATCTCTCTCTTACTCATGCATAAGCATTCATTCTCTACGCACATTGCATTGTTTTGTGCGTCTCCCCACTACTTGTCTGAAGCATCATCGCATTTTGATTTTCGTAACATTTCATTTTTTAATTTCTAGATTTACCTCCTTTCGCTTAAGAAGTTTCATCTCCATTTACATTTTTAAAAAAAGATTTTTAAATTCTTTTCATTATACAATGGACATACATTCTAGGTATTTTGTTTATACTGGGTAGAAATATCGAATATGCTGAATGACTTATTAGGATATAGAAATAAAGATAACTAGATGTTGTACCCTGTTTACCAGAATGTTTGTTGAACTAAAATATTTCACTGAATTTAAGTTGAAAATTGCAGATAGAAGTTTTCTTAAGGAAAGTAAATGTTTGTGTTTTTACATTGAAAATTGTTCCGTTTCCTTCCTTAATCCAAAGTTTCTTAACAGCGAACACATAACTGACACATAATCCAACTTCAGACAACTGACAATGGCAATGATTCTTCAAAAATATGTTATTTACTTTTTATTTCATATACTTCATCATCATTTTAAAATCATTTTGAAGATTCCAATAGATTGATTAAAAATTGTTTAAACGTTTAAAAACTTTAAAGAGTTTTTGTTGAAACTTTGTACATCTTAATTTCATTAAATATTTATAAATTGAATATGTAAAATTGTATAAAAGCGTACTTAAATGATGATGTTTCCTATTTGTATTCTAATTATTTATATGAGAGATCAGGTCACTGTTCCATTGCATTATTGCAAAACACTGTCAACAATGCATATGCAATGTTATTTGTAAATTACCAATTCCACTTCAACAGCGAATTATCTTTTCCACGAATTTGAATTTATTCACTCAATCAATCAGGCCGAATTGGTTCAATTATTTGGAAAATAAACTGTTGCTTGGCACGCCAACTTAACCGCCAATAAATTGAAAACAATAAAGTGCCCCGTTTATTTGCATAGTTCGCATTGACCCAAAATTACCCACAATTTGACAAAATTTCAAAATCTTCTACACTACTCATTGTCATGCTTAACACAGTTGTGCTAAATGCCTAATGACATCCATAATGCAATGGAAGATAAATTTGGATTTTGTGGAAATATCCCCACAAATTTGGGGAGGCTTGAATCATTTGCTTGCAAAACACATAAATGAAAACAGAAATTATTGATGATGATGTATTATTGTTATGTGATTCAAGATAACTTTGGGTCAAGTATGAGTTGATTTATCCCAAGTGTATAATGAATGTCCTTTAGCAGCTTAACTCATTGATTTTGTACAAACTTTATGAATAATTAGCTACAAGAATTGTAAGCCATTGTAAATGTAAATATATGTATGAAGTTAGTCGCATGCTGCAAAGAAATAATCATTTGCTTGATGAGCAAAGAATGGCATTCAATATGTTAAATTAATGAATGACCGATCGATGTATAGTTAATTACAATCATTAGTATATTTGTATATTTGTATTTATGCGTGAACAAAAATTTATTTGTATAATTTTAGGCAATTTTAGGCAATAAGGTCGAAAGTGAAATAAATGTTTTCGCCAAAGCATATGCGGGCTAAAATCCTTCGAGAGAAATGTGAGGAATCTCTGATTGATTATTCTAGTAAAGTTTTACCAATATACTTACAATATTTGTGCCTGAATGCTCAGCAATATATACCATCAAAACATGACATTTTCTTAGTTTAACATATGGAAAAGTGAAAACAAAAAACTTTCTGGAAAAATTACAGGAAAAAAAGAAAGAATATTAAAGATGTGTATGTATCTATGCATCCTTAGCTAATATTTGCTTAAGGTTGATATTGATGTGTGTGACCAAAAATCACTTTATAGCATTAAAAGTCATAAAAAAGTTTTATAGCTCAACGCCTCTCTACCCCCTTAAAATATGCAATGCATAATCTATATAATTTTAAACAAAAAACCCATTTTAGACAAATGGAGGCAGAAATGGAACCATAAACTTAACAAAAATGGCCCATAATTTTGACAAAAAGTGTAATGATTCATTCTCTCTCTCTTTTTATCTCTATCTCTCTCTTTCTCTCCATATACATGTGTGTCATAAGTAAGCCTTTTTTTTATCAGCTGAAGCAGTCACCATTTTGTTCTTTTTTTTTTTGCCTTTTTATACATTAAAGCAAAAAGAAACAATGGAACAAAAAAAATTGTAGAAAAAGTGACTGATTTTTAAGCATTTTTAAGGACAAAAAATCCCATTGATAGTCAAACCATACTGTGTGGTTTATTGTTTTATATGGTCATATCTTTGTTTTTTTAGACTTTTCAGACGCATTCATTGTTCCGGAGAATTTCACTTTTTGAGACTTACGACATTTTCATCACTCTGACATTCAACACTCATGCTACACACACTCACTCACTTGGCTGATGCCTTGCCTTTCACATTTTCGATTTTCTTTTAACAGTTTACCATGGCGTCCATGTATGTGTGAGTCAGTATGTTTGTGATTATGTACGTGGGCGTAGTGTTGTGTAACAGTTTCATATGTTGAGTCAATTTGTGCTTAAGCAAGCAAGTAAAAAAAAAAAAGAAGGAAAATCCAGGCAATTTTACACATTCCGAAAGAAAGGGGAAAATGGAATGAATTAAAGTTGAAATGTTTACAAATTTGTACTGCGAATATGATATTTGATATGTGATTCTCTCTCTCTCTCTCTCTCGCTCTCTCAGTTGCATATGTGTGACCATCTCATTTACTCAATGTAGGCATTAACAATTTCCGCTGTTGCGGCCGAAAGGAATAAACTCATCATGATGATGTTGTACACGGATATCAAACCGCAACCATAATAACTGAGGCGCTGACTGTGTTTCATGTCATTTATCGTCAATGTTCATGATGTTCTTGATGTTCTGCTGGATGGTTTTTTATTCTTATTTTTATTATTATTATATGTTTTATTTTTTTTTTTTATATTTATTTTTTTTTTTTTTTATTTATTTTGTGGTTTATAGTCATCGGTGTAAAGTATTTTTTGACAAGAATCAACTATAAAATGGGGGGGGAAAATGTTGCATACATTTAAGTGTAGACAGTGGACGAAAGTAATGGTAGTAAATTCATTTGTATGTGTGTTTGTGTGTGTGTGTGTGTATGTGTGTAAGTGTGTGTGCATCAACTGTCAAATAAAGCAAGATTTTCTTTATTTTCTCTTGTTTTTTCTGTTTTTTTTTATTTCGCTTATGTGGCTGTTTTTTTCATACTTGTATTTAAAAGTCAACGAGACCGCAAAGTGGCAGTTTTTTGCAATCTGTGAACGCGTGTGTGTATTTGAGTTACTTTATAATTTCATTTCATTTCATTTCATGTTGTTACATAAGACGACGATGTAAGTCAAAAAGTGTGTTTGAGTGTTGATAAAACACAATAGGATAACAGAAGCACACAAAGTAAGGCAATGTTGGATGTACTTAGAAATGTGTCAAGTAAAGCTGTGGTGAGAAGAGGAGAGAAGGAAGTAAGTAAGTATTTTACTTCAGCTTCGCTTTTAAAATGTAGACAAAGGAGACATCTTTATTTGCTTGTTAGTGTGCTAGCCAATAATGCTCTCTTCCAGTATTTATTTATTTAATTTTATCTTTCCTGATTTTTCGCAGTTTATTTTTTTTTAGTAAGCATAAAGTCCGAGTTTCAATTTGACCTTATTAGATTATGATAACTTGATGTTAGTGACATTTACAAATACATATCTGCAATTCCACAAGACATTCATTATTCTGTAAGACAACTAATATTGTCAGGCACATATCACAGTTTGTAATCGAATTGCATGATAAGCTTTTGCTGACGGTCCCTTAAGGCAATCGTTATACTTACATATGACCCAGAACTGACTTGCGGGCCATAAGATGTGATTTGATAGAAAGATATGTGTGTAAGAATTTGACAAATTTAATAAGCACTGTAATGACATCAACAAGTCAAAGGAGGAAGTCATGATCTCTAGATGGTATGACATATGCCAAGTCAATGATGGTTTGTCCCTTCACAAACAACATACACACATAGTAACAGGAAAATGTTGCTGACAATTTTGAGCACAACAAAAGCCACCACAATTCCATAGCCCGCTCATCCAATATTACATAACATTACTGATGATCAATGTTAGCAGAGTCTCAAATGTATTGTATGACGATTCTTTATGGGTGAAATGTATTTTTATGCTGTAAATTTGATTTATTGTCAAGTTAAGCACCTTGACTGTTGTTAAGTGATTCGATTATTGATACAATGTTGGTTTTTTCGGAATACGTGTGAGTGTAAACCTTCACATGCAATTGACTAACATTTATTAATGTTGACATATAGAGCTGTCATTATCATCATCATCATCATCATCATCATTGTCGTCATCAGCTAACGTTGGGGCTTTTTATGTGCAGACATTATAAATTGCCTAAAGCTTATTTGTTGCATAACAATTTGCGTTTGTTAAAGATATTCAAAGCCATCCAATTCTGAATGTGTGGTGTTTCTTAAAAGCTTAGAATATTCTTTGATGTAAAATGTCACCAAAAAACAGACAACATTAATTTCGTGTGACTTCTTTGCTTAAATTTTAGATTAGATTGTGAAAAGCAGAAAGAAAGTTTCTCTTTAAACTTGAAGTCAATTTTGACTTTTGCAAGTTGAATATACAAAATGTTTTCTTTGCTCTAGAAACTTGTTTGTTTCAATTTTGCGATTTACTTATTTTAAATCAATTTTCTGGCCGCAATTCAAAATGATTCTAATGGAAGATGGTGCAAAAATCTTGGCAAAAAAGAACTGCTGTGCTTTTATCACACAACTTAAGTAATGGGAATCAGAATAAATATTGCAACTCAACATCTTGCCGGAAATTTGATACTGAAAATGCAGACAAAAAGCAATAATTTCTTTTTATAATTCTTATACATAGAGAAGCGATACTTTCTTACAAAACCCAATTAACAATTTTCGATAACAGAAATTCTTGTCATCCCCATAAGCATCTTAAAGTACAATAGTCTAACAATTAAATTAGAAAGAATTTCCCTTTTAAAACTTATTGCAAAATATCATAACATTTTATTCTTATGAATCAAGAATCTATGCATTTGTTCCTTGAATATAAATAAAAATATAAACTAAAGAATTTTTTTGAGATAAACCAATTGATGTTGCAATGATAAACTTATTTTACTCCAAAGCATTCATAAACTACAACGAAAGTTTCTTCAATTTTCGCAAAAACATTTCCTCTGATATCTTTTTCTTTTTGCTGAATTCTAATGTTCTGCTAAATATAAAGAAAGCTGAGGTATTAAAAGAAAAAGGACACCTTTTGCTAGTTGTTGTCATTGAAGCACAACCATAATGAAGTCTTTTATTTGAAGAAGGACTGCTACGAATGACAAGTCATTTAAACCATTTTGTTGCCCAAAAAGTATGCAATAACATTTTTCCATCAAATGCCAACTACCAGGTTGGTTTTTCTATCCACTCGTATCTATGTGCCAAGTCATATGTACCTTCGTTTGTCCTACTGGCAGTTAGTTTCCCTGCCAGTTAGTTGGCTTACCCATTTTATGTTTAACAAACCTATTAAAAGCCGTTCATGTTCACCTCTCACGCCCCGCACAATCACCCAACAACAGTACAAACGAAGTCTTTCTTGCTGCTACAAAATTAATTAAGCGTATTGCGTCGTTGATGTTGTTGCTGTTGATGTTGTTGTTGTTGTTGTTGTCTCATCATCATGTTAAAACTTTTGACATTTAAAATTTCATTCAATTAATTTTGGTGCTCCGTGAAAGTATGCAACAACAAGCAACAAGGAACGATGACGATGAATAAACATAGAAAATCAATTTTTCAACTCAATTCAACTAAGAAATAAGAAAATCAACATGAAAAACAACCAACTTAATCTGTGAAAGTCAATGCGTTCGTCACAGGCATTTGTACCTGTAGCTAAATTGCAAGGACTGTTGTGCTTTTTCTGTTGTTGTTGTTTTTTTTGAACAATTCATGGACGCGTTAAAGCAGAAATTAAATGAATGTGTTATATCGATGTCATCGGCATCATCACGTCAAAGCATCGTCAAAGCGTTTTCAAAGTCCTTACTTATATATACTTATATATTGTATATGTATGTATGTAATGTATGTATGTGCATAAGATGTAGCTTTGCTTAACTTGGATCATGGCAAAGTATGTCACCAGCCCCTAAGCGTTGGTGCCAAGCAATTTAACCCAAAACGGAAATTCAATTCAATCAAAGTATTTCGACTTTTTCTTGTCTTGGCTTGTTCGTTTGGTGTGTTTCGCGCTGTCGTTTACTATTTCAACGCTGTTTGAGTATGCTTTATTTTTTTTTTTTTTGTTTTTATATAAGGCAAAAATTAAGTTGTCGCTTTAACGTCTTTACATTCAAACAAATTCAACAACCAACTGCCAACCAACTACAAATTCATGTTAGTGCATTCATTTTAAGTATCGAAGCAGCAAGAGAACTTCAATATTTTCCTCGAATAAAAATTGTAGCAGTACACAGGCGTTAAGCCATTACAGGATGTAGGATGCTGTTCTTCTATAGGCACTCAATAGCATAAACAAGACTTGTAGCGTAAGTGTTGTGCAAACAAAGTAGTTAAAATAGTTTCATGGTTCTTTCGTTTATTGGTTGTTTGGTTTATGTAGATATACGACAACTGACTATTGATTTATATATAGCTAGAATCCTGCGTAGTTTGATTCCTGGCATTTACTGATCTCTTGAAGTTTAGCAAAGACTACTCACTAAATACTTTGATACTAATGAGTAAGTTATGCATGTTTTAGGCTTAAATGCATTGTGTTGAGGCATTCAATGTTTTTGGTTAAATAAAAAAAAAAATACTAAATAATGAAAAAAAAAAAAAATGGCAAATTTCAATAAATATTGCCAAGTTTCAGGACTCTCTTTCTTTTATCAAATTTTTAATTTAATAATAATAATTTATAAAATTCCAAACTAGTAAGTAGTAAGCTAAAAAGTTTATAGTATAATTCTGTTGCCATTAACTTTATCTATTCTTTTTATTTCGTTGATTTTAGTATCCAAAAATGGTAAGCTCTGTGCCAAGCGATGAAGAACTCGCTTTAGATGCAGCAAGAAACAATGGAGCTGGTGGCATTGGTGGTGTCAATCCAAATGAAGTACATATAAACAAGGATACAAATGCAACACATGTAACAACGCTCGAAGTGATGCCGCAACAACAAACTACGCATCCATCGCAGCCACCACCATCACCACGTCAGTATGAGCCACATGAACGTTTCGTGATTACCAAAAATGTTGTTGTTATTGGTCTGGCATTCATGATACACTTCACGGCCTTCCATGGAACATCGAACCTTCAGAGTTCGGTGAATTCGGATAAAGCGCTTGGTACAACAACTTTAGCCGTTATCTATGGCTCTTTAATATTGTCGAATATTTTTTTGCCAATGACGGTGATTAGGTGAGTGAGCGACGGTAACATATACAATACAATAATATTAAAGGATAAAGGCAAAGGATGTTATTGTAGATGGCACTGAATGGTAAACAGTATTGGCTGTCGTAATTGAGATGCGCATACAAATTTTATGCTGCTATAGTAGAACACAGGACAATATAACATAATAGCGAAAATTAGTGTTGAAAATGCGATGCGAGGCGATGCGATGCAATGAAGCGCAGTGAGAACATAATCGATTTCATGGGAAGTTTGCTTTGACATTTAATTGAGTATTGCTAGGTGGTGGGTGTCATTCCCTTGTTCGAGCAGCAGCTCAAGTATGGAAATTTATCGCAAGCGATCGAAAAGGTCACATAAATTATCAAAGACAACCAGCCAGAAACCTGATGCTGCTTCTGCTTACAAGATACAAATTTACTTTGGGGAATAGCTGCCTTCGAATCCTATACGCTTCGCCAGTTTTCAATAATTTCCGAAAAAAGATTTCTTTAAATCGTAAATTTATGGGTGCGTTTGCAGCCTACTTTCGACTGACATTTTCGCCACGCAGTCATTTAATGTAATATTCCTTCATCTTTTTCTGTCCATAATTCTTTTGTCTTCCATCCTCTATTTCTTGCTCATTCTACACTTAAATCAGTTAACACGGTGGCAGCATTTAGATTTATAGCCAAATCGTGTATGTGTTTGCTGTTTCCTTTGTGCGCGCGGGAAAAAGGTATTTTCCATTTGGTCAATATTATATATAATAAAAATTATTGATTCGCTTCTAATACTATCGTCTTAAATTTCTTTCATTTCATTGTACATATTTTCTTTCCTATTTCTTTAGCTGGTTCGGGTGTCGCCTGACTATGGCTCTGGCACTCTTTGCATATATGCCTTATATAGCCGCTCAATTCTATCCACGCTTCGAGACACTAATACCAGCTGGTCTGATGGTTGGATTTGGTGGTGGCCCACTTTGGTGCTCGAAATGCACGTATCTGTCTACCGTCTCTGAGGCATTGACACAAGTGCGTGGCAATCGTTCGCAGAAAGATGTCAATACTGTGAAGTTCTTTGGTTTGTTCTTCATTTTCTATCAAATGGCTCAGGTTTGGGGTAATCTGATATCATCTTCAGGTAAGATGCAGTATTTGTTTGTTTGTTTGTTTGTAGCTTATGAACTAATTTCATTAAAACTTCTCTTAGTGCTTACCTTCAGTAGTTCTGCTACTCATTCGAATGTCAGCATGGAGATAGAACCGCTTGTTGCGGAGTTGAGTCGTGTGGGTGAAATCTGTGGCGCACGTTTTTGTCCTGGCATTGATGCGGGCGTTAATCCCAATCTCCAACCACCAGAACCCTCACAAATTCAGTTGCTCACATCGATTTTTCTTATCTGCATGGCTGTGGCAGTAATAATGATGATCTTTGGTGTCAGTTCACTAAAGCGGTATGTCAATTTGTTTGAGTCTTATGTGTTTAACCCGTGACTTGTATCATTCATATTTGTAGTTATGGTGTCAAACGTGGCCAGACTGGTGATGGCCTATCAGGCTTAAAACTGCTTACGGTTACCATTAATCTTTTGCGTAAACGCCGTCAAATTCTAATGTTGCCCATTACCATGTTCATTGGCTTGGAGGAGGCTTTCCTAGCCGTTGACTATACACGCGTAAGTTATTGATTGATATCATCAAAATCAAAATCGAATTTTACATTTTTTGTTTTTGTTTTTTGTTTTGATTTGTTTTGTATTGTTAGTCTTTTGTTGCCTGTGGTTGGGGAATATCGAAGATTGGATTTGCTATGATTTGCTTTGGTGTTGCCAATGCCATTGCCGCTGGTTTCGCTGGAGCCCTCGTTTCCAAAATCGGACGTGTCTCACTGGCAGTCCTTTGTGCTGTTTTAAATGCTGCCCTCCTGATCTACATGTTTAACTATGAGGCCCGTGAGAATGATTACTTACGTTATTGTGCATTTGCTGCCGTTTGGGGTATCTGCGATGGTGTTTGGCTGGTTGTCGTCAATGGTAAGTAAGCTTGTAAAGAAATGCGAAGCGTAGAGGTTTCAAAGACATTTAAAGAGAATTGCTCGAAATCACCGAAAGTGAGGAGAAAGAACGGTGGTAATGCGCAAATGAGCCAAAAAAAAAAAAAAAAAAAAATTCTCGTGATATTTCATTTTAAAACATTTTACTCTTTTTCTCTTTGCGCTATGAATCCAACAAAAACGTCGCTGCGCAGAACTTGACTCAAGATTTTCATGTCCTGGTTTTTATATCTGCATGCCCGTTAAAAAAAAAATAAATCTTCGCGAGTCAGATTCGTACACGGAGGGTTCCGCACCAGATTGGGGTTTGTATGGGAGGTATTACCCCTAGTGGTCCCATTTGCCTGATTCCAACAGATGTATCGCGCCTATTTAAGAAACTTATGGTGTCTGAATTTCAGTTCAATAGTCCAAAAAAACAAGAGAGTTTTTCTAATAAGAACCTGAATTTTAATGGTGGGTTTTAATGGAAGGTACCCTCCCTAGTGGTCCTAACAAACAGAAATTTCTGATCCACTGCCACTAACCATCCATATTTCAAGAACGTAGCATTGCTGGATCGTATAGCTGCCATACAAACCAAAATGTTTCTTGTAAGGGACTCCTATAAGTTTTAGAAAATATTTTAGTTTTAGTATTTGTTATTATTGCCCGGA
This sequence comes from Amiota minor, assembly GCA_037043295.1. Taxonomy (NCBI): domain Eukaryota; kingdom Metazoa; phylum Arthropoda; class Insecta; order Diptera; family Drosophilidae; genus Amiota; species Amiota minor. The sequence continues at coordinate 129,707 of JBAMAW010001787.1, forward strand.
TAGAACTACACTATTCTGTGAAAATTTCACCTCTCTAGCTATTACGGTTCATGAGATATGACCTGAGGACGGACGGAAGCAATAGGTTCCCGTTTGGTACCCTTTGGGTACGGAATCCTATAAATGAAAAAATACAAATTTTACATGAAAAATATGAAATTTTGTTGTAATACGTGCCCCGTTTCTCCATTTTGATAAATTTTCAATTTTCATGACCAAAAACCAACAGAAAAGGTCGCAGTCGACTGAAAAAGACCATAAGTTGGCGTCGCTGCCGTTGCGTTCGTGTCTGGCTGGTTGTTGTCAATAGTAATAGTAAAAAGCTTGTAAAGAAAAGCTTTCTGTTGAAAGTGTTGGCATTGCCAACAGCAAAAACAAAAACTTATGCATTCTCACCAAATTTCTTTTAGCTTTTTATGGCATCTTATTCCCAAAGCATCTGATTGCTGCTTATAGCAACTTTCGTTTATGGGAGAGTACAGGTTCTGTAATTGGCTACGTCATTAGTTCCCAGCTCTGTACATCAACCAAACTTGTCATTCTTATGTGCGTCATGTGTGTGGGATGCATTGGGTAAGTTTTCAATGTGAACATTTTAGATCTTAGTACTAAAACTTTTATTTCTTTCTAGTTATGGCCTCATTGAATATCGAGTTTGGCAAAAACAAAAAGCCATAACTGCCATGTTAAGCGATTGATCAAATCATAGAATATAATTTTAAAGTTAACATATTTTTTTCGCCATAGTTTTTAAGGATTTTTGTATATTCATTCATTATTGTGATATAGAAATATGCATAACATAACATTTTTTTTATTAATATATTATTTATGAAAATAATATAATAAAAAATTCCAAATTATAATTTGTTGATCAAAAATGATTTCAATAAAATAATACAATTAACTTACTGTTGACCTTTTGGCCTGGTCCTCATACTCACATGACTTGAACGCAAGTGTAAATGTTTGGCAAAAGAAAAGGGAATTTACTCGAGAACATTTTCATATGATTATTTTTCATAACTTTCGACGTGGATTATTAAGACAAGATTAATTAACAAGATAAAGCACCTTCCTTCCTTCAGCACGAATTCAATCCTGGTCGATGTTTGACTGTGTTCAACATCTACACACGTGAATCATGGATCTATGCATTTGACCCCGAAACAAAACAGCAATCGACTGTATGGGTCTTCAAAGATGAGCCAAATACAATACATGTTTTGCAGTTACTTCAATTGTGCTTCGAAAATTGGTTCAAAAACATGCAAAAGTGATGATCCATGATGATCCTCATGGAGAATATTTTGAAAAACAATAAAACCAATTCCGATTATAAATATTTGTTTTTTTTTTCATTATTAGGCAAGAAATATGCTTTGCAAATAGAAGATATGAGTCTGAGTCAACAGGCATCAGAACAAGTGACAAAAGACCAATTGAAACCAATAGGTTAGAAGGTTGTAAGAACTCAAAAGAGTTTGAAGAGTTGTGGTGAAGACGAAGGCTTCCTTCTTATTACTAATTATTGTTAAAACAGTTGATTTTTTTATAGGACCACTCTAGTACAATTGTGAGTTCAGAAATGTTGTGATGTTGTCTTGTCAGCATATCCATTAATTAGTTTCACCTTTGTTGAAATAGTTTTCATGATGGTACGCTTTGCTTTCAGTAGTTGGATGTTGACTTGATCATAAAATCCAAATAAGTATCAATGTTAAAGTGGAAGAAAGACATTGAAATTTAACTCCAACTTTTACAGCATTTAATAAGTATATTATTTAACTCGATATACAACGAAGATGTAAAGGCAAAATAGGTAAACTGATAGATTTACCCATGTTTTATGCATAATCTGCTTCTAAAATAACAACAATAAAATCAACATAGACGAATAAAAAGCAGCAATGAGAATTTCAGTAATATTGCAGTAGCAGCAAAAGAAAACTATCACATAGAAACAATGTAATCCACAAAACAATGAAAATAAGTGTTTATTTTTTAAATATTTTGTTTTTATTTTTTTTTTTTTATTACAATTATCTCCATGTCTCGTTTTCATATTTGTGTTTTATTTTTTCATTTCTTTTTTTTTAATAATTTTATCAGTTTATGTCTTTTATTTTAGTATTAGAATAATTTTAGTAATTTCTTTATTCTGTTTTTTTTTTTTTTTTTTTTGTTTTATTTTATTATAAATTGTAGTTGTTTCTAAATAAAAGTACATTCATTTCTTTCTTTGTTTCATAATGATCATTCATTATTATGAATCTGTTTTTTTTTTTTTTGTTTGTCGTCACTAGAATTTTATTTTTTAGTGTTTTGCCATGAATTTTGTTATATTTATTCTTTATTTATTAATTTTTTTAAATAATTTTGATGCAGTTTTATTTTTTATGTATTTTTATAAATAATTTTTTGTGTTTTTTAAAAGTTAATTTTTTATGTTTTAGAAATTTAATGTTTTATTTTTTTTTTTTGTTTTCTTTGTTGCCAAATTGTAATTTCTTTTTCCTTTAAAAAGTAGAAATTTTTGTATTACATTTTTGTTTCTTTGGAAATTGGTTGCTTTGCTTTAAATAATTTTAAATTTTGTATGAAATTTATGTGAATTTTATTTTTATATTTATTTCTTTGAATTTTCTGGAATGGCACATCAATCATTCAATAATTCGCTTGTAAATGGGGGGGAAATACAGAGAGAGAGAGAGAGACATCCTTACTATAGAGAAGTAAATTTGAATTTGAATACAGACTACTTAATTTATAATATGTAATTACAGACATTAATATTATTTCTATTTCTATTTCTATTTTTAGTTCTCTTACTTTTACTTATTAATTGTAATAATATTTTGTGTTAATATTTCATTTAATGTGCTTTCATTTTATTTCATTTCTCCATTTTGTTTGCTTTGTTGACAAGTTTATTACGGCAAACTCGTACTTTGTAGTTTACTTTTATGCTATTTTGGGGATATGATTTCATATAAACTAAGATATTATATTATAAGTAATATTAAATGCTATGACACACCATTTGCTTAAACTTTGATGATGGCTTCATTTCGATTCAACTTCGTGGTTCTTCTTTTCTCTATCATTATGAATATTTCATATACAAATATTATTTATTATTATTATGATTATTATTATTTATTATATAAATTTGTCTTGTTTAAAACTATCACATGAACAAAGAACATTTATGATTTACAAAGACATTAGACATGACACATTCAAACTTAAATCTGTACAAATTTCATAAAGAAGAAAGTGAGTGAGAGTAGAAATGCTTCTTATTATCTAATAATAATATTTGTATTATTTATAAATTTTTAATAATTTTAAATTACAATTCATTTTGTTTTTTGGGGTGTTTGGTAAATGGGTTTTGTTTTCCATTCTGTTTTTTTTTTTTGTTTTTTTTTGTTCAGCAAAATGCATGTGGCTTTACTTAACTTATCATTTCCATATACATACAATTTCACATTATATACAGAGTAGACTTATTTACTATACCTATACGAGTATAAGGATGACAACTCGTTGGCCTCCTTATACCATGCCCTTGGACATCATGCGTACAGTGTTTTTGAGAGCTTGCCGCTTATTGCAGAACCAAATGCGTATAACTTCACGTTCATAGCCCAATTGATGTGCCAAGCCAGTAATTTCGGTACCTGAGAATAGGAAATGGGAAAATACCCAATTGAATTTAAGTTGTAACAATGAATAATGAATTTGAAATCCCTTCAATTACCACGCACTCACCAGAAGGATGTGTATTACGCTCGAAATGAGCATTGAGTAACTCCAAGGCTTGTGGGGTAAAGGATGTGCGACGTTTTCGTTTCTTTGAGGGTTCAACACCAATATAATCGGTTAGATGATTTTGTCCTGATTTATAACGATTCCAGTGACTAAGGAGAAAGGGAGAACATTTTTATTAGTATAACTTTGTCATATCCTAGGATAAAACGTCGTGTGGAACTTCTTCCATACTCTCACCTCTCTTCGGCCTCTTTCATCCAGCGCTCAAGCACTGGTTTTATTTTTTGTGCGCTCTTTGGCGTTATATCCAATTTCTCGAACCTGCACACACATTTTGTAAAAGAAAATTCATTAATAAAACGGTAATAGTAATTTACAAATAAATGAATGAATAATGTTCTTTTTTAGAAGAAGAAAACTTAAGTTAGTTGAAGTATGCGCATTTATTGGTGAAAATTAAGAAGTGCCAGGACATTGTCAAGTATTGGTTTCTTTCAATTTTTTCCCTCCAATTTTCAATAAAATCAATTTTGAAAAATCATCATTATAATTTTTTTTTTGTTTAATTTTGGGTTTGGTAAATCAAAATATATCAAGCAAATTAATTCGTAATCTTAGAGTTCCACCAAAGACAAAGAAAATCATAAAAGAATAACAGCAAAACTACTTTGGCAATGCCCTGGGCCAATAATAAGTTCAATACAAGTAAGTCAGTACTTGGATAGTTTGATCTAATAAAATCTCTATAAAGCGCATACTTAAAATAAATTTAACATATTTATTGAGTTGAGTAGTTTAGAGAACAGAAAACTTGAAATTGCTTATTGAAAACTCGACTCTTCTTTGTCTCGCAGATAGAGAGAGAGAGAGAGAGAGAGAGAGAGAGAGAGAGAGAGATTCAATTAGCATTTTCTTGTTAGTACAATAAATAAAAAATCATCATCATTTAAATAATAAATTAATAATAAATTAGCAGACACAGATAGTTTGTCTTAGTTAGTTTAGTTTTTTGTTAGTTGATTGGTTAGACTTAGACTTAATATATGAAATTTCTGGTTTGTATCTCACACGTACATGTTCTGTTGCTGTGATGATAGTTGAGCGGCATACATCTGAGCAGCGAGTGCACTGCAGATCACAAGTGATTGCATTTGTTTAAATATTTTTGTGGAATTTTTTATTTTTTATTATTTTGAATATAATTTTTTGTGTTGTTGTTGTTGGCAATAAAATATAAAAACAGATACAAATAATTTTATTTAATTTTATTTTTAAATTTAAGCATTTCTCTTTTTTGTATGTAAATATTATTGTACTTAAAAATGAGTAGTAAATGTCCTGGCACTATAGAAATTTCCAGAAATATAATTTGTTTTTAATTGTTTTTTTTTTTGTTGTTGTTATTTTATTCTTTTTTGTTTGTATAAGCAAAATAAAAACTGAAAGATTACTAAGAAAAAATAAAGAGAAACAAAAAACAACTGACCAAAAGTTGTTTATTGATTATTTATGTAGCTAGGACCCCCTCCTTCCTCCCTTTACTACTCTTAAGAGGATTCAATGCATTTTCAGTACTACAAGAGTAAAAAAATGTAAATTCACTGAACTTTGAGATTGATTGAATAGTTTTAAAAATTTGTAAGTCAATAAAAAATTACTGGAAATATAATATTTGATCTTGTCATTGTTTTCTTAAATATTAAAAATCATGAATCCTCTGTTCTATGGAAAATTTGTTTGTTTATTGTTTATTCTAACATATTTATAAAGCAGAGTATCAAAATGTTGAAAATTTTGCTGTCCTATGAGGGCACATTTAACTAACTCACTAGTAACTAAAGCATTGATATACATAGGTAGTACAGTCATTTCAAAAACAAATTATTATCACAAGGAAACTTACCTGCAGATGGCACTCTGACTGTATGCTGGCCCCTCTGTTACAGACAATGCTTGTCCAACTTGCGTTTGTGTCAAACCTAAAGACAAACGACGCAATTTAAAAGCTTTGGCGAATTCTTTAATCTCATCCAAATCAATCCCATCGACGACATTTGTTGTGGCCTGATTAATTGTTGGCTCATCTATAATATTTACATAATACAAAAAAAAAAGAGAAACAGTACGAAAAATTACATTAGAATTATGTTCACACTTAAGCATAAGAAAAAAAAAACACTTAAATCTTAACTTAAATGAGAGGAATAGTAGTTCGTCATATTAAATTAAGTTGTAAGAAATAATTGCTAATAAGCTACTCGTATCAGAATGACTTTATTTACAGGCGGTTTTAAATGACAAATGTCAATGATAAAATGCTCTTTCACTTAACTTGGTCTAGCAGCTTAGCTTAGCTTAATTACAGTTAATTGCGGTAATTGCAAAATATTATTAGAAGCAAACAAGTAAATAGACAATAATGATGATGTCGATGTCGATGATGATGATGATTATGATGACGGTGTTTGTGACAGATACAATGAAGGTGTGTTTTTGATGTAGGCGTTGTAGAAGTAAGGTGTGCCAATGCAACACTTCAAAGTATCTTGTTATGCAAATAGTTGCCAGTTATCATTAAGTATATATAGAACGGAATGACAAGCAAAAGAAGCGAAAAAGTAGTCAAGTAGTAGTTGAGAGAGTTGGTTGGTTGCTTTGATTAATAAAACTCATTTAGTCTACAATCATTCAAGGGATAGATACTTAGATGCACTTAACTTAAATCATACTTTGTCTTAAGCTTCATTCTTCCTTTCTCTTTACATATTGAAAAGAAGTTACACTTGTTTGTTTTTGTATGTTGCTTGTCTATTAAGTAAGCGTAAACTTATTGCTTTTATCTGCTTAATTTGTTAGTTGAATTGTCTTTCCTTTGGCATCAGCATATCCTTCTTGCAACATAGAATTTTGATTTATTTATTAATGATATGCAACAGTATCACAACAACACAACACCAGTACACCAGCCCACTAGAACGAACTCAACTGAATAGAAGAAGCAAAAGAAGATCCCCCCCCACTCTCTACTCTCTTTAGCCAACAATCAATGGATGGAATACTTTAGCTGTAATTAAGCCTTGCGCGCTATATGGCATTCTCGCCTTCATTGCCATCGTTGTGTTCTGATGTTGTTATTTGTTGTTTGTTACACGTACTCGAATTCATCATCATCATCATCATCATCAGCTTCATGATGTTAATATCTCTCCTTGTTGCATCCTTGCGCAACTTGAGCTTTTAGATTTTATTATTGTTGTTATTGTCTTGTTGTAAAGTGAAATATGTCATTAAAGATGAAAACATCTTAAGTTTTTGTACGCGTCAATTAGTAGTAATTAAGCAGGATATTGTCTACAATTTGTATGCACTGATATGATGATGATGATGACGATGATGACGATGGAAAAAAGGATGCAACAGCTTTATTTCAACTACTATACTACTACTACTACTACTACATGGTAGCATCATCACCATCATCACCATCATCAACATAATCTTCTTCTATAGACAGAAGTGCACTTTTTGACTCATCGAATGGGGGTTTTGATGGTTTTTGTTTGATTTATTATTCTTTGAATTTGTAATGTCTTTCAACGTAAAGTGTTGATTTAATGTTTTGTAATTAGTTTTGGATTTTATTTACATAGATGGTATGGAAATGAGATTTACATGAAAGTTAAGTTTAAGTTAAGTTAAATCATTGGGTAAAGACTTTAAAGAAATGAATAAAAGATTTTAAAAGAAGATTATAATATTCAGATTTAAAAACCCCCTAAGAAATAGTCTAAGATTACCTACATTTGTATGATCGATAGATCTCCTCGTCGTTATTAACTTTTTAACATAACTTTTATAGATTTTTAGTTCCAAATTATTCACAACAAATTTCAACTATACATATTTCTAATGATTACGAAGTCCAAAAAATGGGCCAAGTGCGAGTCAGACATGTACACTGAGGATTCCATACCAGATTGGGGTTTGAATTGACTGATTCCAAAAAAATATACCGTGTCTATATAAGAAGCTTATAAACTGTCTAAATTTCAGTTCAATAGTTCAAAAAAACAAAAAAGTTTTTCGAATAAGAATCTGAATTTTAATTGAGGTTTATATGGGTGGTACCCCTCCTATGTGGCCGATTTGCCTGATTTCAACAAATGTGCAGCACCTATATGAAAAGCATATAGTTTCTAAATTTCAGTTGAATAGAACTAAAAATAATAAGAACCTGAATTTTAATATAGATTTATATGGGAGGTACTCTCCCCAGTCATCCGAACAAACTGAAATTTCGACAATATAAGTTTCTTATGTATAGCCACCAACCTTCCAAATGTCAAGATTGTGGGATAACTGGATCGTATAGCTGCCATACAAATCAAAATGTTTCTTGTATGGCGACCCCTTTAAGTTTTTGAAAATATTTCAGCTTTTGTTTTTGTTGCTGATGTCCGGATAGAGCTACACCTTTTGTGAAAATTTCAACTCTCTAGCTATTGCGGTTTATGAGAAATGGCCCGAGGGCGGACGGACAACGAAGTCTCTGCAATAGGGTTCCTTTTGTTACCCTTTGGGTCCGGAACCCTGAAAAACAAATCAACTTAATTCACATTTCGCAATAGTATTAACCTATGTTGATCTTTCGATTTCCATTTCAGATATAAGTAATTTTTATTAATTTTCTTATTTTCTAAACATTAAAAAACTCATTAATTTTTCCAATTCATAACACAATTCGACAAATCCATTTTCAGTCAAATTAAATTTATTTACATATGCGATGCTTAACTTTGCCAAAATTACTTAAAATGGATTTTACATGAAAAGCCCAAAAGTTTATCAAATTGCAATGAAACTTCAGAAGAAAGATACATATGTACGTAGATACATCATGACAAAACTGTTTAAAGAAAGTAAAGGGATAAAGATAGAGTAGTGCAACATAATTGATGAGTTGCGGGATTTAGAGCGCATCTAAATAAAAGTTATTGACATGTGGCTTAGGTTAAAGTAGGGGGAGGTCAGGAAGGAAGCCAACCGAGCACATTGTAGAATCTGTAAAGTTGTGGAAAACTCTTACCTATGTAAAGGAGAACTTATGAGTCTAATACGAATTACCGTGTGCTATTCGTTGAATAAGTCAGTCAGCGTGCTAATTGGAAACTTGTTAGGCAAAAACTTAAACTGAGTGCGTGAAGAGATAAGAAAGGAAACTACAAAGTATTATACGAAGTTTAAGGAGCAGGAGCAGTCAAAATTTGTTTATTGACAAAGTTGACAATTGACAGTTGCCAACTTCAATGTGCAATTTATGGTTCGGTGACTTTATGTCACAGTTTGTTTGTTCTTGAAATGCACTTAAACTAACTTAAATTGACTAATTAGAAACTTAATAAGAGTTCATAAAAAGGCGATCTTTACTCACTCGGTGAATCCATCAGCAGATCGTGTGCCGAATTATCATTGCCGTTCGGCGAAATGTGTGGCAGCAGATGAGATTCGTTGGGCGTACGTTCACGATCTCTATCACGCTCACGTTCACGGTCACGTTCACGACAATTGCTTGGACTAAGCCGGAGTGGGTGAGCCAGGGCATGTGACATTGAAGCAGTTGACGATGAGGGGCCAGGCGAGCTGCCTGGTGACACAGAGACAGCTCGAGTGGCAGTCGCACTAGGTGGACCCAGAGATTTCGTTATGGTTAGCTCGCCATTGGCGGCGGAGAGTCTGCAAATGGAAATAAGCAAACAATAATCAATGGGAACAAGATTGAAAATTGATTGTTTACTCACCTATTAATGCTGCTAAGTACATTGGCTGTGCTTGAGGAGGCACCAGCATTGGTGGCGCTGTTCGCACTACTAGAGGTCGCTGTCGCGCTTGGTCCATTGCCAAGATAGTCACGTTCACGTGGAGAGCCTACCATACCAGGTAGATGTGTTGATGAGGAGGGTGAATGCGTACGGAACAAAGGTGATGAATAGCCTCTTTCATTGTTTGTCACCGTTGTGGCTGCGATGCCTTTTGTGGATGCTGTTGATGTGGCGCTTGGCGAGGAATTCGAGGGAATGGCGTTCGCAGCTGAAGTTGCTGTGACATTTGATGAACGCTCATGATGATGATGATGTGGATGCTGTTGATGCTGATGAGTGGAATGATGATGAGAATGCGCATGATGGTGATGATGTGGATGTTGTTGATGCTGATGCTGCTGTTGTTGTTGATTGCCGGTTGCGGATGTGGCAGCAACAGCTGTTGCGGTAGATGTAGCAGAAGCAGATGTCACAGACGACGATGCGCCAGACAACGAACTTGACAATGCTGAAGTTGCATTGCGAGAGGAGTTTGTTGTCGCTGTCGCGCCCATGCCGGAAATACCGGACGTTGCTGAGCCGATAATAGGCGTTGAGCTACGTGTATGATGTTGACTCAGATTGATGCCTGTTGTCTGATGTGGTGCACTGCTGCTGCTGCAGCTGACGCCTATAGGACTGTGTTTCTGTGTCATTGCACTGCTACTACTGCCCACAGAATTGGGTGATGTTGTGCCCCCTGCTCCACCGCTACTGCTATTACGAAGATTATGGCCAAAGTGATGATGACGCGACACAACATGTGACGGCGGTGGCGGTGAACTACAAACATTGTCTGATGCATGTAGCATGCTCGTCTTCAGTTCTACTTTGCATGCAGTCAGCTCATCTGGATGTCTTAGGCTAATCTGAGGATGATGTCCGCCGTGACCATGCAATGCATGATGGGCATGGGTACCCAAATGTGTTTGTGTCTCTGGATTAATATGCAATTGTTGCTGCAGGTGAAAAGCTGCTGCTACCGCGGCAGCTGCTTTCGATGAATTTCCTGAAGCACCGGGTGAACTACTTGGTGGTGTTGTGGGCGGCGTGCGTTCAACAGAACGTCGACTTGATAAATGCAGTTCCGTCGCATGATGCCCATGACCATGATGGGGCAAATGTGGCATATGGCTGGCGGCAGCGGCAGCGGCTGCGGCGGCTGCAGCAGCAGCGGCAGCCATTTGTTGTTGCTGCTGCTGTTCACGTTGTTGCTGATGCTGATGATTGACGGCTGCAGCTGCAAAGAGCTCGGGATGCAATGCCGTCAGCAATTGTTGTACACCCGATGAGAAAAGATTCGGTTTGAGTAAATTCGTTGGCGTTTGAGCAAGTTGTGGCAATGCTGAACCATGTTGGAGGGCAGCCAATGTTGGTGGTAGGCCAGCAGAACCAACTGCCGCTGCAGCAAGTAAATGTTGTTGCTGCTGTTGTTCCCGTTGTTGTTGTTGATGCTGCTGTTGTTGCTGCTGTTGTTGGTGGTGATGATGTTCCCGTTGTTGCTGTTGCTGTTGAAATGACGCAAACGCACCAAAATTTGGCAGAAATTGTTCGTTGGTATGAATCTGAGGACTCACGGGTATCGTGAGAATCGTTTGGACCGCAATACCTAATTGAAGAGAAGAACAATTATATGAAGTAAACTGCTAATATGCTCTTATTCTGAAGGACTATATATACTTAGCAAAATATTCATTTAATCCGCCAAGCGGTTTCTTTAAACTTTAATGTCATATAAATCATACAAAACTACATGTTTACCGATTTAAACTGTTCAAACAAATACTAAAATTTTGAAAATCAACAAACTAAAGATACAAGATCTAACTCATTGATGCACATCCATACCAAAAAAAAAAAAAATGGGTCCTTAATCCTTATGAACCCACTAAAGAAGATTTAATCAAAGGCATGCACCTCCAATTGAACCCGAACTATTCTATGTTGCTAAGCTTTATCTATTTTCGTTATTTTTTACTTACCTTGCGCCGTCGGTATGAGTAACTGAGCACCCTGTACTCCTTGCACCAATTGGCCCGAGGCCAGGATCAATTGTGGCATCTGTGTACTCGCTGGAGGCGCTTGTAATGATGGCGGTGGCGATGCGGTTGCCGCAGCCAAAACATTGGCTAACGTTGAGTTAGCGGCCAAAGAGGCAGCTACACTGGCACCGGGTGAGTTGCTACTCGGATTATCTTGTTGCACTGATGATGATGAAGTTGAAGCTGCTGTGGCAGAGCCATTGCCAGAGGAATGACTGCCATTATTGTTGTTGCTATTGTTGCCGTGGCTGCTTGATGAATTATTGCCATTGTTGTTGTTACAGTTGCTGGTTGTGTTGCTACTATTGTTATTGCTGGTGCCAGTTACATGATGCGACAAGACTTTGTTATTATTGATATTATTTGCTAAAACATTCGCGGCTGTGGCAACATTACTTGGTGAACCCGACGAGGCAGCGGCAGCAGCAGCCGCAGCAGCTGCCGCAGCTGCTAGGATGCCACCACCATTGCCACTTCCGGCATTACCAACAGAAAGATTCAATGGCGAATTAAGGGCAGCAGCTGCTGTGATGCCCGCAGCTAATCCTTGAAGACTTGCCAGTGCAGCAGCGGCTGCTGAGGCATTGTTACCAACGGCGACATTCGATTGATGTTGCTGTTGCTGTTCGTGTTGCTGCTGCTGCTGCTGCTGCTGATGTTGTAGTGTTGCTAAATTTTGCAATTTTTGTAAATTTATCATGTCTTGCACTATATGGAGTTGATGATGATTCAGTTGAGATGGCGTGATATTTGTGCATTAGAAAATGAGTAAAGACAACAAATTGGTTTTTTGTTTGTTAGAAATTAGTAAAATTTTTCAAATGACTTCAGTTGAATAAAAGTCAAAAGGTCGCTGGTCTTCAGTACTGTACATTTCTACTGTCGTAGGTTGTATAAGCCAGTTGTAAACTATGAAGCCTTACAACTCTAGGCTAATTGACAAAAGAAAAAGTTAAGGTAATCCATAAAATAAAAGTTAGTAATTGAGTTTTATCCACATCCCAAATATCTTATGAAAAAAAGGTAACCCACCACCATAATTTTTCCTCTTTGTACCAGTCGATTCTCGGTCTTTAGTTTCTAGTGTCCTCTGTTTTGTGTTCTGTTTTTAGTTATAAAATTGGTCTACGATATGTACTCACTAGTTCCATTTAAATGTGCTGCTGCTGCTGCCGCTGCTGCCAAAGCTTTTGCCTGCTGCTCGTGATGCTCTTCCTCATGTTCAGATTCCGAAATGGAAACATGACGCCGCTGATGAGCTCTAGTTTCCAACTCTTCATCTTCGCCTTCCACTTGCATGGGTTGTGGCGAATTCGGTGGCGATAATTGCAAGCCATTCGGTGAATGTTGCCGATGATGGTGATGATGGTGTTGCTGGTGATGATGATGATGATGATGATTTGCTAACGATGCCGCTTTGGCTGCTAAATTCTTATAGAACTCAAGTTCTTTAACATGTTCCTTGGAGTCATAAGCGCTGTGCGGCGAATGTTGTAATTCATCTTCATGCATTGTAGCATCTTCGGTATTGGGTGAGTGGATTTTATGACTTGTGATTTCTTTATCAAAATCCTGTAACAGTAGAGGAAACAGTAGTTATTTAATAAAATGGTGCAAAAACTCATTTTGAATGCTTTAAGCCTTATGTTCTTTGTATGTAATGAGTAAATCTGTGACAACCAGTTAATCACTATGTACTCCACTCCACAACTCAATGTGACTTAATCATATTATCCTTTAATACTCACTGCTCATCGTATATGTATGTATGTTTGTATGTTTGTATTGTATGTAAATGAATGTCAATGGAATTGAATGAATGCAATTGAATAGAATAGAAAACGAGTTGAGTCTTGTCAACATTTATTAAATTATATTTGAGTTTATAATTATGTAAAACAATATTCAATTGTTTGTATTCATTACATTGAGTCCGATGATGATGATGATAATAATGATGATGATGATGATGATGTTGTTGATGTGTGTGTGTGTGTGTGTGTGTGTGTGTGTGTGTGTGGTTGTTTGTTTGTGTGACTTGCATTTATAATATTACTAATGATGATGTGACTCTGCATTTCATAACATTGTATCTTTTCTATTGTATCTTTTGTATTACTGAATATGTTGACTTTATTTGATTGGTATTATTATTTAAGCAACATTTAAAAGTGTTAATAAGTTAATTTAATTTTCGCATTGTTGTAATTGTTCTCAGCTGTTTGCTTCATTTTTGGATGATGCGTCTTGTTTATTTGTTTGTTTATTTTCTGTATGATGATGAGTTGAGTTGTTGTGTGTTGTTGTTATGGCATATTTTTGTGTGTTGTTGTATGTATGAGTTTTGTACAAAAATATGAATAAATTTATGTAAATTTAATTGGTTGTAATTGTCTGGCTATGAGTTTGGTTGCTTAATGAATAAATGAATTTAAATTTTATTTGAAGGATAATTTTGGGAAGGCAAATAAATAGAATTCTTTTTTACCCAAATTAATTCATTTGGTAAAAGAAAACTAATTTTTTTATTTATTTTATTTATAAGTAAAAGAATTTTCTACTTTTCTAGAAGAAAAACCCCATTTTTTATTTTTTTTATTTCACGTCTTTAAATATTTAAAAATTTGTTTACATTTCCTTTTCTATAATAAAATATTCTCCTCAACAAGACTAATTGCATTTATTGCCATGCCACGGATATTCTATTTAATGCTAATGAACCAATTTCTTAAAAATACAAAAAATAAAACTGTGGAAAAAAGTATATAAAATCTTAGGAATGAATGAGAAAAAATGAGGAGAAAAACAGATACGACATAGAAACAAGGTAAACCAATATAATTATTGGCAATTAATGCTGGCGACGAACGCTAAATGTATTTAGCAATTGGCAAAGTGTAAAATAAAATAGATAGAATGGAATGGAAAAGAAGAGTGAGTAGTGAGAGCAAAGGTGATAAAAAAAGGACACTATGGTAGCCTGCCTGCCTGCCTGCTTGCTTTCCCAGTAGCATTCGACAAGGACCAAGTCAGAACAACAGCAACTGTATCTTGTTGAAGGAGCATTTGTCCTTGTTCTAGTCCTCTGTCATCGTCATCATCATCATCGTCGTCGTCATCGTTGTCGTTGTTTGGGTTGCGCAAAAGGCTTCAATTAAATTTTATTTGCATAGGAAATTAACATAATTGCAGTGAAAAATAAAAATAAAACACGTAAAAAGAATTGAGAAAATGTTTAGATTAGTTTATATTTTTAAAGTGTTGTAATTATTCCTTTACTTAGGTGAATTCAATGAAGGCACTTAAAGTGTTTACAAAGGAATTTTATAATTTATATCACAAAATATTATGTAGAACAACAGTTTCTCTAAATATTCCAAGAAATTTTAATATAATAATCGTTGTAAAATCAATTATACCGAAACAAGAAACACACTTCAAGCAAAGGGTGACAAGAAATTTTGACACAAACACATGACTTAAGTTTTATAGTTTGAATCATACGAGTATCTTAAGTCATTTAGCTAGAAACTAACCGTTTATTATTCATCCATTATTTAACTTTGAATTCGTGGTAAGATATTAAGTTTTCCCAGCAAATTTGTCCATACCAGGAATCCAAGAAATGTATTTCATCTCCAATTTGTTTAATTAATACAAAACTTGTTATAGTAATTTCATTTTTCAATTTCTAATACTCATTCCTTAGGCCACTTTAACATTTTTTTTTTTTGCCTTCTATTTACGCCCTAAGCTATGCAATAAAAATCATAAAATCATGCTTCAATGCCTGTCAACGCGCATATGCACATAATTAAGTGTCTGAAATGCTAAAAACTAGTGACATTAATGGGCGCCATCAAAGAGCAGAATATAGTAGTTGCCCAGCAAACCATATACGAATAGGCGATGACTTCAGTTGTAACGTGTAAAAAATTGTGAGAAAAAAGGAATCCAAGAAACATGTAATAAAAAGCGCACACAAATCGAAACTAAATTTATGAGTAGCCAGTCAAGTAGGCGGGCATGCAGGGAAACAGGAAAGCAAGTGAGGCATGAGAGATGTGCTATGTGCATGTCCTTTGTGACCAACAGCAGTAATAACACTCACTAATAGTACCTAGGAAAGTGTAACATTAAACTAGTGGAGGGACTAGTGGTAGGGAGAGTTGAAAGAGTGAGAAGAATAAGAGAAAAAGAACCCACGCATTGATGTGCAAGGGAAATGAATTAACTTTTCAACATATTTACCGACGCTCAATTGCATATGGTGGCGGCTGATGCTAGCAGCCAAGAACGATCCAACGCTCCAAAGGACAACAATATAGACGAGACGACATACGAGAATATACTAGTAGTACCTCTCTCCTATGTAGATGAACATAGTTATCATTAATGGCGTTCTTATTGTACTTAGTTCATGTTGCCTGCCTTCAGGCGATTTATGTCATTTGACAGTTAATGAAGTTAGCACAAATGATAATGAGTTTGCTCAGTTTCCGTTCCATGGCATTGTTCGAAGCGAATGAGCAATATGGATGTCGATGGAAAGGACAAAAAAAAAAAAAGAAACAATAAACATATTCATGTTAAGCAATAATGAGCACTGATTAGAGTTTGTTGACTTGATTTGATTCAAAACTTAGTCATTTTTAGCTCGTTTCAATAATATTTCCAACTGAACTCACATCTCCTCATTGCTCTTTTTTCTTGCATTCGGCAAGAGAAAAAGAAAAAAATCCTTAAATATTCACTTGCTATAGTACAGTATGTGCATTGCTCCTATGTACTTGTGTATATGCAACACATAAAAATTTATAGCTTCACTTGGCCTGACCATCGCCATGCGATGGACACAGTTTCACCTCATACCAACCAGCCAACCAACCAACCAACCAACCAGCCAACCAACCAACCAACATATCATCCAACACTTCGTCCAAGTGTAAAACTCTGAAGCAACACAGGAGACAACGTGGGCAGCAAACGTCTGTTGTCCACTTGAAGCGCAATAATTTTTCGACATACACGACTTTTACTTTTATTTTCATTTTCTTTACAACATCATGTGCGCGCCTTTTTTTTTTTTTGGATTCTTTGTTGAGGAAGTTTGTTGTTTTGTTTTATGCTTTCTTTTTCGATTCAGCAACGGGAGAAAGAACTCAATGCGCCGCCATCAAAAACGAAGTCAAAAAATAGAAAATGAATTGAATTATTGCAAAAGAGAAAAATCAGCAACAAGAAAAATAACAAAATAAACAAAATTAAAAACAAAACGAAACAAAAAATCCTGTTATACTTTATACTTGTATGCATATAGGCGCAGATCGAGCGAGCAGTAGCAGATGGAAAAAGATTCCATAGGATGGGGATGGGATAGGGAAATATGAGATGGTTCAAGCATAGGGTGGATGCTTGCAGACACCAATTGCATGGTGTGACTGGCCATGGATTGACGACAGAAGCGTCTGTTTGTTTCTTATTATTTTTTTTTTTTGCATTATTTTGGGCGCGACGCGAAATTATAATTCACACATGCGATTGCCAGCAAAGGAATCGGGGTAGGGTGGGGATACAAGACCATTCACAAACGTTTGGAATGAACAAATAAAGGAGGAAAAATAAAAGTATGAAAGAGGAAATAAAAGTAAATTATTTCAAGCAAATAAAAGGAAAGGAAAGAAGAAGCAGAATGGGACACAAAATGATAACAGTCATGTAGTGGGCACACACACCCGTTGGGTGTTTTTAAAAATGCAATTGCCAAAAAAAAATTAAAAAAAAGTAATCGAAAAGTAGAAATTTTTAAGCTCACATCATCATCATCATCATCATCATCCACCACCATTCACTTCTTCATAGCCAAAGTCACTTGCAATGCGTTGCGAGTAATTTCATATCGTGTTTGCTTTAATTGCAAAAGCAGCCCCCAAAGGCGACTGGGGCAATAGCCGTGGCAACAAAGTAAGTAATAGTGCCTTGAACACTGGACATTGGACACTGGACTTGTAGAGTAACCCTCTGCTGTCCACCAACCCAATCCACTGACAACTCTGTCACGGTACATGACGATTTTTTTGGCAACTTTTTCAACATTTTTTCGTTGATTCTTCGTTACTTTTATTTTAGTAGGGCGGATGTGCGGTGGGAAACACACGATGGGCCCCATAAATTGTTCGTAAAAAAATGTATATATGATATTTTTTGACTTGTTCCATTTTTGGGCGCAATATGTTCGCTGGTTCGTTTGGGTCCTTCAACCATTTTTGTTGGTCCATTCATTTGTTCGTTCTTTCGTTCGTTCATTCGCCGTTTGGTCATCAATTCGTTATTGTAGTTTGCATAATGTGCACAGTGTTGCATACATTTGCAGTTGACTGTACTCAAAGACTGGTCCCCGGTCTCCTGCTCAGCTCATCTCAGCTCAGCTCAATTCAATTCAGTTTTGTTTGGCTTGACTTGACTTGGCTCATTCATATATGTATGTAAACATTTTCATTTCTTATTATACATACTAGATATTTTTGTTGGTGTAGATACAATGTACAACAACAACAATAACAACAACAACAACAATTTTGCATATTTTATTTTTTCTTTAATGCACATAATTTCATCTCATGTTATATGGCATAGAAATCTTTGGCTTTGTTGCCTTTCAAATTGACTTTGGTGTGTGTGTGTGTGTGTGTGTTGAGTGCTTTGTGTGTTCAATTTGATTGCTTCAATTTTATTCCAGGAATATGTAGAATATTATAAAATAAAGGAATAAAATATGCACAATATTTTTACCAATTAATATTTATGCATTTATCGTAGATAAATAGTACATATGTATGTAGATACTTAGATACATATGTAACTGTATCCTTATGTATAACTGTTTATCTGCCAATGGTAATTGCAAAAATTTGATTGAATTACATTTGGTTGGAAAAGGAAAGGAAAGAAATGTGGCCAGTTTATATAGATGATATATTTAAAATGAATTCAACTTTTATTATAATTTATGAATTTGTTTAAGTTTCAAATATGAAAAGGATAGAAACAAACATTTATAATATATAAACTTATGTATGAAAACCTCAGAAATTGCTGAACATATCGAATGATTGCAATGGACTAACTAGCGACAGGAAGTTTGCTAATAGATCTAGGAACAGATCTACATAACATGAACAACTGACTTGAATTAGATCAAAATAATCTATAGAGATAAAAGTCAGTTGCATAAATTTGTAGTTATATGGTTAGAGTAGTAAATGAAATCAAATGAACTTCTTCAAAAGGTGAATTGAAAGTTTAAATGATGACGGAAATAGAATAAAAACATGAATAGATAAAACAAAACATTTTGAAAGTTTTTACAAAATATTTTTTGCATTGAAACTAATATTAAAATTAATACATTTTATTTTCTGAAAACTTTTGTAATTTTCATTTAATCTGAAATGGATTTATGGTATTTATTTTTATTACATGAAATACATAAGCATTCATAGACAATAATTGAAGAACTCATTTTGTATAGAGAAAGATTTGCTCAGCTTAAATACCTCATAATAAAATTAAATAATTTAGTGAATATTATTATTTAAGTGTAGAAAAATTTCCATAGGCAATTTTCATTGCAACAATGATGTCAATGGCCCTGAAGGCAAACAATCAACTTACTAACCATAAAAAGGGGAAAGGGAAGAATATAGCAAAAAATGGAAACAAACATATTACAAACACAAAAAAAAAAAAAAAAAAATAGTAATACAAAATGGGAAACAAAACATTGACAAACACAAACTCTTGCACACAATTTCCTCAATGCAAAGTGTCAATAAGCAATTTAAGCAACGTTTGCATCATTTGCCAATATTCATTCAATACATAGATACACACACACTCACACAGAAGCAAATGCAGAATCCGAATCAGAGGTACACCCTTTGCATCTACTGCAATCGCACACACACACACACACTATCTCTCACTCTCTGTATTTGTATCTCTGTGTCTCTTTATATACTTTGTATATTCTGCTACAATGTCCAGCTGACATTGCCGGCAAAAATGCGAAAACCAAAATAAAAACAAAAAAAATAGAGTAAAAATGAACAACAGCAAAATTGATGAAATACTTACAAAAAGGAACAAAACACAAAATACAAAATACAAAAACCAAAACAAAACAAAAAATGAAAGCAAATGAAAGGAAAGGAAAGGATTGGATAGGAAAAAATGGCAACAAGAACCGACACAAGCGGAATAACAGAATCGAAGTGACTGAGTGAGTAAAGCACAGAAAGCGCAGCACGTTAAAGAAAATAACACAAAAAGTAGGCTATATACATTCAGCTCAGTTGAACATTACTACGTGTATGTAGTAGGAACTGTGTGGAGAATGACAGAATGAAGGTCTGAAAGTATGCAAAAAAGAATGTAGGAAGAAAGAACAACAATAAAAGCGCACAATGTCAAATACCAGTCAAGTTTTTTGTGGGGGAAGTTGTAACTCAGACTCGAACTCCACGAATCAAGCAAGCAGGCAGGCAGGCAGGCAGGCAGCCATAGGCTCAGACTCATTGAAATCATCATCATCATCATCGTCATCGTCATTCGTAATCTCATTCCTTTACAGCATTGAGTTTTACATCATAGTCCTCACTCAATAAAGGTAGACAGGAATATAGGTAGATGGATTCATTGTTGTAAAGCAATCAAACACCCTTACTCTAGCCACCCTCAAAAGTATGCAATGTTTTACTATGTACTATTGTAGTAGAACTGAGCAACGATGACGATGACGATGACGATGACGATGACGATGACGATGTTAATGTTGTTGGTGATGACGGTGAAGGCGACTAACATTGACCAGTCACCCACCCTTCATCATCACCATAATCACCATCGTCATCAAAAACATGTCCATTTACTTGAGCTCCAATTCTATCTTTTCCTTTTTCTTCCGTTCCCTCGTTCGCCTTTTTAACTTTTCCCCCATTTCTCTGTCCATCGAAAAATACTCTCCCATGTACAAAAAAATATTGTTGTAAGTTGCGGCTCGCTTATGCCCATTTTTCATTTTATGTACCCACTTTCATCGTCATCGTCGTAGTCGCTCCTGTTCCTGTTGTTGTTGTAGTTGTTGTCATTCTCATCATCGTCGTCACCGTCTCCATCACCATTGTTGGTTTTCCTTTTTTTTTTTATACGATTTTTCCTGATTTTCCTTGTTGACTTTTTTTTTTCTTTTTCGATTATTTTCCTTTCATTTTTTATTTTTCAAGTGTTTTGTGCTCAAAGTTGCCTGCTACAACTTGCTGACTGCTTGGTTACTGGTCAGCCGCAGTTATTCTTTAGTGAGTGAGAGCGCATTCAGGATGAGCAACGCTTGTCAATTGTATTAATTTCTTTTCATTTTTTTTATTTGTGAATACAAAAAAAATTATAAATAAATATAAAAATAGAGACTATAAAAACACGTTGTCCAGTAGTTCAGTGCTCAGAGTTCACTTCTACGTTCGTTCGTTCATTCGTTCATTCGTTCATTCGTTTGTTATCCATTGGGAAAAATGTCCAAAAATGCAAATAAATTGCCATCACTCAGGCTCAGACACTTGCTCAGACCCTTCTATTTTCAAAAAGAGACCATCATCGCAATCATCAGCCCAACACACTCATTCTCTCGCTCCATTCCTTTTCACTTTTTATTTTCTTTATTCGACATTTATTTTTTTTTTTCGACTTCGAAAATAAAAGTAAAAGTTTTGCCTATTATGTTTTTCTGGCCGCCACCAAACATCAACCCACCCATATTGTGTGTACTCATAGCTATGGGGGAACTCACGCATAACACCCGAGCGTATAAGCCTCAGCTGTTCGTTCGTTCGGTTATTTGTGCCCATCACCATCATCATCGTCGTCATCGTCATCATCGTGTACAGGCAGCCTGGTTACTTTTTTTTGTTTTGGACGTGGTCAGTTCGGCCGGCGGGCTGTAAAGGCTCTTAAGTAAGGTGGTGGAATGAGGAGTATTGTGACTGTTGCCTACGATTATCTGCATGTATACCATTTTTTCGTTTCGATTTCCCCCCTTTTTTTAATTTTTACAATTTTTTTTTAATTTATGTTTTTATTTTGTTTTTCTTGTTGAATTTTCAATGATTTTTTTTTTGTTGAATCTTTCTACTTTTACTTTGTTTTTTAGTTTTGTCTGTGACGTTGATACTTGAATTTATAGCGACCAGTGGCCAGTGTCCTCCTCATTCACCGTTCACTTATTCAATATCTCATTCCCTTGATTTTTTTCATATGTGAACCCCACTCAGACTATCGCCGTCTGTCCATCCATGCTTGTTTTGCTGTTATATTGCATTAAAAAAATTTTAATTGGAAGTTCTAACGATTTTCACGTTGTATTGGCCTCACTCATATCTATTAACATTTGTAAGTGAGTATCTGTATCTGTGTCTCTCTCTCTGTATGTGTGTGTATGTGTGTGTGTGTGTATTAGTATCTATTGTCTTTGATTTTGGCATATATTGAGTTTGATTGGCTTAGTGTGTATGAGCAAAGGGTGTCCATTCTTTCATTTATTATTTGTATGCTTTTTTTCTCCATTCTCCTCATTAAAAAGTTGATTTGATAAGTTGTTTCAGGAATGGAATTATTGATTGCATAATTTTTTGGATTATTACAAAAATTTCTATATGCCATGAGGGCACTTAAATACAATTGATAGCAAAAAATTATTCATTTTAAATGTGTTTTTCTTTTTATTTTCTTTATTAATTATTTCATTCGACAAAGGTTACTTTTACACCAAACAGCAACAAATTAAGCAACAAATTATTTAAAAAAATTATAATTTATCATATTTCAATCAGTTTTCATTGTTCATATCAACTACTTACAAATGATATTTTCTGTTAAACAACAATTGATTTGCGATTTCATTTTCCTGAACTCATTTCATACTTTTTGTTTTTTTTTTTTTTGTTTTTAATTCGTTTTTAAAAGTAGGCAATAAAATGCAAGTAAGTACGAAATAGTCGACGTTATGTCAACTGGTAGCAATTCATTTCAATTCCCACCTGCACCCAATTCCATTAATCTCTTGGCCTTTACCATTGCATGTATTTGCTTTGATGGTAATGCGCTCCCTTCGGATTCTTTTGAAGTGTACGAAATTAAACTTTGTGCTCTTTTGCACGCATTTCCGGTGCAACCAACAACACTATATCAGATACCAATGCATTTGATCTGCCATATATATTTTCTTCTCTCTCTCTCTCTCTCTCTCTCTCTCTCTCTCTCTCTTCCCATCTTCTCCTCTCTTAATCTTCTTTCCATTCAACATCACCATCATCATGTAAATTCTTTTTTTTTTTTTTGCTATTTTCTTTTTTATAACAAAAGATTTTTGTTTATTTTTTAGGCGTCGCCGCCGTCGTTTGTTGACTTCGTCTTTTGCTTGCTTTACTCTGCTGTTCGTAGAGTGTTTTGTGTTGCATAACGGACGGCGCAGCGCAGCGCTTTACTTTTAATGTCTGTTCATTTCGCTTTGGTATTGTTTTCGTTATTATTGTTCCCCGGATTGGTGTTGGTTTTTTAGGGGCCAGTTTTCTTATACTTGTTCCTTTTTCCATACGACAACAGGGGAACAAAAATACCTTCCTTTTGTTTTGGCTCTACTCATATGAATGTGTGTTGAGTTTTTTTTTTTTTTTCAATAAAAATGTATGTGTGTGTGTGTGTGTGTGTGTGTGTGTGTGTAGGGGTACATGAGTACAAGTATGTATCCATGTATCTGTGATTGGTGTGTACATACATATGTGATATGTGTATCGGCTTTGCTCGTTTAAGAAAACGAAAAAGAATAGTTGGTTCTGTCGCTTGCTGATTGGCGGTTGGCGGTTGGCGGTTGTTTTTATTGCTATTGTAGCTGCCACCCGTTTTATTGTCTTTGCCAAGCTCACATACATTGGTATTTCTATTCTTACACATGCATATATTGGTCCATACATACATGTATCTATAAATGTGTGTGTGTGTGTGTGTATCTGTTCGGCTTATTAAGAGCCGTAAAAATTGGGTTTTTGCACACTTATAGCCATAACTTATTTGATTTTTCTCTAAGTTTGATAAATGCTTATAACTTCTTTGATTAATTATACAAATTTAACATTTGCAGTTGCAAAACAAGAAATGAACCATGTATCTTTCATTTTATCCTATTTTTATTGTCAAACCACATCATGCATCAAAAATTTCTGTTCCTTTACCATTTTATCATATTTGCTCGCTTTCCACATTCATTACAATTGAAAATGTAATTACTTTACTGCATATTTGCAGCATGTTCTTGTACTGCCAGCTACTGTATCCAAACATTGTATGTGTGAATGCATCTTTTTGTTTTAAATAAAATTAATATTCCTATTTTTCAATTACTAGTGACACTTGTCTCTGTGTACTTGTAGTTAGATTCTTCCTACCCAATTTCCCCTAACTCACAAGTTTCGTCAAGGGCTTGACATGGGCAGTCTTTGCAAAGAGCCGATTCCAACTGGTAGACAGATATACCGACATTTACTGGTAAGAATGCGCCACAACAACAAGAACAGAAAGATACATAAGAAAGTAGTAGAATATAATGAATCTAGATATACAAAAAACAACAACAACAACAAGAACAAGAAGTCTCAAACAAGAACAAGTAGAAAAAAACACACCCAATGTAAAATGTCATTACCGTTGACATAAATGAATAGTTGCATTCATTGCATTTGGCAGGCAGAGAAAGTAACAAAAAAAAAAAACTAATGGAGAATTAGAAACAGAAAAACATTAATACAAAAAGGGAAAATGTTGAAAATATTTTAACATGATTGCCATTCGAGAGATGTGACTCATAAAGAAGGGAGAAGACAATTGTCAAATATACAAGTATGAAATGAAAAGAGTTGAAAAAGTTATAATGAGAAAGGAGTAAGAAAGGATATATCCAACTAAGTAGCCATAGAATCAGCACTTCTAGAATCAATAAAATAATCTCTTAAGCAACTAACTCAACAAATCAAAAACAATCACTTTATAGACACACGATTTATAAAATGTTTAGAATTCTTCTAAAATTCAAAACCATTTTTAAGGTTTGATTAAAATTTGTTTAAAAAATCGTCTTGATAGTAGCGAAATTTTTTGTGAAAAATTTTGGAAAATAATAAAAACAAACAGATTTCTTAAGAAAATTGCAACAAAAACCAACAAATTATTTATTATATATCTAATGAATAGTATTGGTAAATTTTTGGAAATTTTCACATGTACATGAAATTCCTGTCCGTTCCGATACGCAGAACTACTAAACTGTAGAATAGATTTTGACACAGTTTTCACTACCTTTTAGAGAATTTTTTGCAGAAAGTTTATTTGTAGAGAAAACTTTTATTAAGCCGAAATAAGTATTTGTATAATTCAATTTTGTACATATAAAGAGGCAGAAAAGGAAGCAGCATCAATCTACATACAATGCTTGAAGGAATGAAGTCCGGAGTTTTACGTGCTCGCCTGTCTGTAAAAGACTTAAGAACACGGTGCCAAGCACATGGATTGAACGTCAATCAACGTCCCCTTGGATAAATATCCGCAGGTACCAAATTAAAGTCATATTAAATTTGGAATATGACTCCCTCCTTGGTGGGGAGCGAGGCCCGCCTAAAACCTCTGCTGCTCTCTGGGTCACAGCACCCGGTTGTATGACGCAACTCCACGTCGAGTTATTACTCTACCTGCATTTGGGTATTAAACCATAGCCACCACGATACTCCCACAAGGGGGCCGTACCCGCTGGCCAGGACGGAACAAGTTCCGTGGGCTCCTGACCACCCGTGGTACCAGAAAAAGCCTCTGGTCAGACTTCGTACCGGAAGGTACTACCAATTTGAACCCCAACAAGTTCATGGGTTGGTGCCCCATTATGTTTTCATTCATGTAGCAGCCAAGAAACCAATTTATAGAGGATAACCTGGATCACAAATTATAAATGAAAATAATGTTCCCTCCAGGAATATGAGTTATATACATAAAGATATAAAACCCAAAAGAATTTCCCGGAGGGGGAAATGCTTGAAGGAATATCAGAATCGTTTTAACTTTTCTTCCAGCATCAGATTCTTGTTTATTACATACGCTTTGATCATAATTTTAGGTATCTCATTTACGCCTTTCACGCATGAAAGAGACAATTAAAGTTGTCAAGCATGTCAAGCATACATTCGCACTTTCTGTGAAACATTTTTCAAAGAGCGGACGTATTGTGATCGCCATAAAAGTTTCGTTCGTCTTTGACATTGCACAGCTTAAAATAAAACAAGAAATTAGTGATTGATCTGCTTTGCAGTTGTCATCTTCAAATGATTGATACTGCTTTTTGACTGTGTATCATTTTGCATACCCATCTAATCAATACTAAATATTAGTATATGGTTACTTATGTATCCAACGATGTAGGTATATAACCCATGCTACATTTTCATCACTTAACACAATAATATACATAAACATAATAGAAGAGAAATGAATAAAAGAACACAATACAATAATATTCAAGTGAACTTAACTCATATGCCATGATGTCTAACCAATCAATATGCAATTCATGAAAAATTTAAAACCCAAAAGTGAAAATAACAAAAATATTTCCAAAATTAAACAAATAACATTGAAGACTAAAACCTAAAAGAATCCATGTAGTTATAGACCGGAGAATGGGGGGCAGTAGAGATAGACAGATAGTTAGACAAGGAAATTGTGATGAAAGAGAGAATGAGTGAAAAACAAAAAAAAAAAAAAAATTGAAACTGAATGAAGAATATGCAAAAATTGTATAACAAATAACAACAATAAGGATTTTTTAATTAAGTGGAGTGAGTCAGTGAGTGAGTGAGTGAGTAAGTGAAAAAGCTACACTAAAACACAAGAACATGAGAGCAAGATAGCAAATATAATGAAAATAAATATTATAGATACATCTATCTATCTACAGATATATACACACATATGAGTTTGTGCATACTAAATACTCATAGATACATGTGCTAAATGAATGATGATAGTACATAAACATACCAGTTTAGATGATGGTTTGTACTATGTGCACTTGCATGAAGACGCTTGTGGTCAAAATGCATTTGAGTTATGAATTTACTATTCAAATATCTTGTTGATTTTTGAAATTATCAAGTTTTTTTGGTTTTTCTATTCTCTTCCTTATCGAAAATATTCAAACCAAATCGAGAAAGAAGCAACCAACCAACAGACAAAGGCTGCTTGCTTAAAGGTAGGTTAAGAGATGTTCATCATCTATGTTTATATGTATGTGTGTATGTATTTATGCATCCCTATATGTACTCGCACGTATATGTATGTATCTATGTATGTGTACAAGCAAATAGCCTTTATGTGTTTGTGGCTTTTTGTTTGAATTATTAAATGCTACGTAATTTATTTGATTGTGATTTTGTTGCTTTCCACACAATACTAAGAGAGAAAAAACAAAAAAAAAACAGAACAGAAGAGAAGAGAAGAGAGAAAAATAAAAGCATTTAAACAACAACAATAACAAACTCTTAATATTTTAAGATTTTTCCATATTTTTTAAATTTTTTATTGCCCACTCAATATACAAACTATGAAATAAGAGATACATTTATCAAAGATACTTTGAAATTTGTTGCATTTTTCATGTATGTCTTGTCTTTTTTTTTTTTTTTTGTTGTATTAATAGAGTCCTCTAAAGGACTTTAGTAGAAGTAGTGTAGTCTTTGTCGTTTTCATTGAGCAACAAAATACGGTTTAGTTGAGTTTGGCAGTCGAGGCAAATCATGTTCAAACCAGTGGACTCAACTGAACTCAACTCAACTCGACTCAACTCGACTCGACTCATGAGTATTCAATTAGGCGCATTATGAGCTACATTAAACCTACTTCTTGCTTAAGTGTGGGGTCCATTTGACTATCAATAAATGCATGTCTGCTTTCCATCCTGCCTGCCTGCTTGACTGCCTACATTGTTATAAACTATTATCCTTTCAATCTAATTAACTGTCGTTGCGATAAAAAGGCGCAAACTAAACCGACTAAGGTAGAGTCAACCAACCAGGCAGCCTAGCAGCCAGTCAGCGAACAATGACAGTTACCCTTACCCTTACCCTTAACCACACTCACACACTCCTTCCTTTGTGTCCTCTATCCTAGGCACCATTAACGCTCTCCTCCATTCAGCCTTTTCTATTCAACTATAACGTCGCGTGCATTCTACCTTTGCATGTCTGCAACAAGCCGCCAAGGACTCAACTCTTCGCTTATACTGGCACTGGTTCAGGCATACAAGCAGATAGGTAAAATGGTAATGCCTTATCCAATTCGCTCAGGCAGAACTGGGATAGAAACAATAGAGAAAAATGGTAATCGAAATTATAAGCAACACCCACATAAAGTTTTGCGCAAATGTGGCAAGTAATCAATAGCGCAAAATTTTATGTTTAATTAAAAATGCCAACTACGATGACAACGACAACGACAACGACAACGAACGACTAACGATAAACAAAGTTAAGTTAAAGGGGTTTATTCCAATAATGTAATATCTAACTCTTACACATATGCATTCACTTGTACGAGTATGCATGCATGTACAATGTACGTTTCATATGTGGATACATTCATAGAATAAGTAAATTTCCAATTCCAATTGGCTTTGGTTGCTTCGCGTCTTAAGTAATCAAATATGTAGTTACTAGTAAATATAATATGATTGAACAGAAATACATATGCAAAGCAGATACTCGTACACTGACACTAAGACAAAGTTCAAGACGGAGAGCATACGAATATAATGTATCTTATTCTAATAGGTTACACTAGAAGTTTGGATGTGTTGTTAGCTTGGTAGGTTTCCTTTGTGGCATTAGCGTCAAACTGACAGTTCGTAATTGCATTGCTTATTGTGTAATTAAATTGCGAGACAAGAAGCAGGCATTGGATAACAGATGTATAAATATAAGAGAAGCAGGATATAACAGTGCACATATACATATGTGGTCGAGAAAGGACATGTGATTAGAATAGATGCATGTGTAATAAAAGTTGTGGTTATGGAGAAAACTTAAGTTGCTAAGCCAATTATTGCACTAGTTAGTTGAATTATGAAATAAATATCATAATACGATTATCGTTAGAGTATCGAAAGGAACTTACAAGGTTAGCACAGTAAATTAAAAGCAATGTTTTCAGCATTTATTCCGGTGCGCGAAGATACTTAGTAGTTGAGAGTCTTCGTCAATAGCAATGACCTTTGACCATTTTTCAGTCAAATGACATACGTCATCAGCGGAAGGCATAAAAGTTTTTTTTTTTTTGTTTCACTTAGAAAAAGTATTTGGTATTAATTATGCATTTTTGAAAGTAATAGAGAAATAATATTTTGTATGCGGTGAATTAAAACAAAGAACAACCAACAATTTTTCATTCCATATATTTAAATTACAATACAAAGAATTGGGATGTAGGAAGATGAAAATGCTTAACTCAAACTAAAAAACTAATTAAAATTACGGGAGTTGCCCATGTCAGCATGGTTAACAACAGGCAGAAACTTAGGGGATCATCCAAAGCGTAGTCGACGATAAAGGCTCCCGACATCAGTGGTGGAACTGATTTTTTCCAGGCAATATTACTTTGTACAGCTGTCAGTGATGGTGGCAGGTAAGGTGGCTGACGAAGTTTACGACAAAAACTGCCTACTACTATTACCAGGACCCCAATGCAGCAATGCGGACTAAATGCAAGCATAGGAAAATGCATGTTCATTGCGAACTTTCAGGATGTTAAGGATAAAATCATGTATTCGCATTTACGGTTAATTTCGTAGTACTCACAAGTGTATGTTTGGGTGTTTGAAAAAGATATGTTCTGGAGTGTGGAAGACAAGTTTCTGCTGCACCAAATGCTCCGCTCTAATCAAGTAAGCCAAGTGCATTGCTCAGCATAGAACAGAACAGCACAGAAAAGCATGGAATAGAATTGCATATTTCTAGACTGATTATAATTGCTGCGCAGATCACCCAAACACCCACCCGCGCACCCATCCAGAAACTGCAAGCAGAATGTCAAGAACAGTCAACGACGAGAATGACGACATGGGTAAAGATTGGACCGGCCGCAAGTGTATCTAGTCCACTTGGGTTTTTGGGTAATTGTGCAAGTGTTCTTTCGTTCAGAATGAGTGCATGGGTGCCTGATTGTAGGCAATAAGGCGACTGTCGGTCTTTACTTCGTTGGTTCCGGGACCGGCCGCCTAACTGAGCTTAATATATACAAAAGCAAAGGCAACATTGAAATCTCATAAAGGCGTACACAGTGTGTCTATTTCGTAGATATTTAAACATAAATGCAGTAGCCCCCAGAAATTCACCCACATTACCCACATTGCCCACATTTACATGCCTGTACACATCTTTGGAACACCAGTTGGTATGCAACATTAAAAAACCCGAAGCACAAATCCAAACAAGGAAGCAAGAGGGTTTGGAAAGACATGAACAAGGTATCCAAGGCGAACGAATGAGTCTGTCGCCATTACAGAACGTCGACAATGGCATACAAGTTTTATATATGTATGTATATATGTATATACCTCCTTGTCCCTTTGGTCAATCGTTGGCCATCGTCACTATGTTTTGCATGTTTTACCCCCGAAAATTTCTACCTTTGCTCCGTGCCCACCTTCATCATAATCATCATCATCTTCATCGGCACTCTCGCTGCTGTTGTCGTCGTCGTCGTCGTCGTCTTCATCGTCTACACCTCAAATGTATCTCATTTGCATTTAAATTAGGAATGAAGTACGATTTGTTATTTTTGTTGTTGTTACTCCAAAAACGACGACTGACATCCTTTACCTTCCTGCCAGCCCCCCACAATTTTACTACAATAGTACGAGATTTGGGGGTTTTACACTCTTAGTCTCCTGGTTGGCGGTTTTTAATGAAGACAGTGTGTGCCTTGCCTTGCTTTCCTTTTACTTTTATATACATATATTTATATAGGCGCATACATACATATATAGATGCATGTAGCATGTCTACTAGACTGAACAGTTAGAGTCTGTGTTTGAACTTAAAATCTGGTTATAGTTTCGTTCATCATTATTCAATAGCAAGAGGAGAATGAGTAGCTCCTTCTTAGAATGCTGGACATGAAGACTCGATTACATGCTACAAATGCAATACTTATGAAAAGACCCCACCACATTTGATCGTTTTGAATTTTGAGCATTTCTATATTCTATTGTAGTAGGTGATACAATTAAATTGGTCTATTTGCCTGCAAATAAGCATAAATTATTTTGTCTTTACGTTTCCCTAAAACTCTTTTATTCTCAGTCTTGTGTTGCGATGTATTATTGTTGGACCTTGTTGTTGGCTCGGATCTGTTGGGTCGGTTTATGTTAATAACCTTTTTGCGTTTCAAATTTTAATTATAAATGTTATTCAATGCCATAAATGTACATACAAACATGTGTTTGCACTCACCCTGATTAGGGTACGTGGGGGTCAATTCAGATTAGGGTTAAAGTGAACTGTTTCCACTCAAATTTTACAGGCATGTTATGTTTTGTTTTTGTTTTTTTTTTTTTTTTTTAGGGTTCCGGACCCAAAGGTAACCATCCGTCTGTTCGTTCGTTCGTCCGTCGGTCCTCGCAATAGCTAGAGAGTTGAAACTTTCACAGAATGTGTAGTTCAATTCAGGCATAAACAATAAATTCTAAAACTAAAATATTTTGAAAAACTTAAAGGGGTCGCCATACAAGAAACATTTGGGTTTGTATGGCAGCTATACGATCCAGTAATTCCACGAACTTAAAATTTGGACGATTGGTGGCTTTACATTAGAAACTTATATTGCCGAAATTTCAGATTGATCGGATTACTAGGGAGAGTATCTCCCATACAAACCCCCATTAAAATTCAGGTTCTTATTAGAAAAACTTTTTTGTTTTTCGTTCTATCAAACTGAAATTTAGACACTATAAGTTTCTAATATATGCACGATAAATTTGTTGGAATCAGTCAAATCGGACCACTAGGGGGAGTACCTCCCATACAAACACCAATCTGGTACGGAACCCTCCGTGTACGAGTCTGACTCGCACTTGGCCCATTTTTTTCATTCTTTCTTTTTTTTTTGTGTTGTGTGTTGTTCATAGTTCAACTTCTAATTGACTTTTTGGCAAGTTCGAATTTTTCTTTAACTTCAGATAGATTTTCAAATTCAATTGAATGCTCAGTAAAACCAAATAAGCTTGAGAAAAAGAAATTCTTAATAAGAAAAAATTTTCAAATTATTCAAGGAAATTAGTTGATTAGTTGTCTTATGCAACAATGACAAGGTTGCCATAAATTTCTCAATTGGCAATACTACAAATATTTATCTAAACAGGGGAAGGGTGAAGGGTGAAGGGTAAGCAAAATGCTTACTTAAGACCACAAAAACATGTTTTCATTGTGTATGACAAGCAAAATATACACAATTCTTAAGAAGTTGTACAGCACATAAAATGTTAATTTATGCCATTTTAAAAGTTGTCGATGCAATGTCTACAACCAACAGGACACAATAAAACAAGTAGCCGTAGCCATAAGGATAATAACAACAACATCATGAAATAGATAAAAACCACAACAACAAATGACGCAAGTGTAATTAGAAAGCCTGCATATACGCATCGATAGTTATTGTATGTATAGATACTTTTACATAAAATAAAGCAAGAAAATCATCTTAATGTACGAGTGAGTATATCGAAAATGGAAAATGATTATTGTCTGTTGTCCTTAAGATATTTGACCATACATAGAGATATATGCATTTGCATGTTTATACATACATATAAAGACTCACACATTTCAACACACACAGATACCATTATCTTCTTTATATTATTGTATTGTATTGAATTGTATTGTATATAAGACATAAGAAGAAATCCTTAGCTTTGTCCAACCGCCTTCAATATAATCTTCAGTATTTAATTAGTGTTTCAATCTATGTAAATTTATATACACAACAGATACTTATTTGAAATTCTTACTTAAAGCCCATCAGATACATTCATTCACTCATTCATTCATATGTATATAAACAATTAGGACAGAACTGAATTGGGATGGATTGGTTGGTGTGGGGTTTTTTTTACCATCTATTGGGTTTGAGTTTCAGTTTGCTTGGTTTGGTTATGCAAATTCCATGCCAACACCTTTTACCGCAAAGACCAAGACCAAGACAAAGACTAAGACGATGATGATATAATGGTGATGGTGATGGTGATGGTGATGATGATGACGATGATGATGATAAAGCAGTTGAGCAGTTGAAGACATCATGTATACAAGAAGAGAAAACTTAAGTGCATAGACACATACAAAAAGGATAACCAAAGGATATGTTTTATATATTTTATGCACACTGACACTCAGAGATATATACATTGATATGTATATATAGAAGATACAGTATAGATGTAGTATGTACAATTGCCTTTTATAATTAATTTTATAGTTAAGTGTATTTCAAGAAAGTTAAAATTACGAAAATTCGAAAATTTTCTTTGCCTTCCACATGGAATGAGAATTAGGGACTGAGGGAGTGGTGAAGAAGTTCCATTAGAGTTCCACACATAGAGCCAAGGGCTATGAACTTATGTTATTTTCCTTTGATATTACTGTATCTAAAACAGTATTTAAGTAAGTGAGTGAGTGAGTGTGTGTGGCCCTCATTTGAATTTCTGAATTTTGGACCCTTTACTACTACAATGGCCCATTTTAAGGACATTTGTCTTTTTGGGCCGACAATGATGAGGACGACTGGGTCTCATGGCGAATCCACATAACTATTGGAAATTAAATTTCTTCTGCTTACGCGCCTTGCTATATTTCAATCTAATTAGAACAAAGCTGACAGCGCGACCTAGCGAATGACTAAAACATGCAAGAGTCCTTCCGCGGTAAGTGGGTAAGTGGATGAGTGTAAGGTCTTGGAGTACAATTTATAATAAGTAGTAGCAAAGCAGACTAGTATTTAAGCAGAGAACGAAAACGACAAACAAGTTGTAGGAAGAAAGTATAGAAGTCCAAGGAGTGTTTAGAATTGGATTTTGCGTATGTTGATTTCATGTTTTCCTCTTATTCT
This sequence comes from Amiota minor, assembly GCA_037043295.1. NCBI lineage: Eukaryota > Metazoa > Arthropoda > Insecta > Diptera > Drosophilidae > Amiota > Amiota minor. Next base: position 163,635 of record JBAMAW010001787.1, read on the forward strand.
TCTTGTTATTATTGTCTGTCTGCCTCTTGCACTTCGTTGTCGTTGTCGTTGTCAAAATATAAGCGAACGATGCCAAGGACAACAACAAAAAATAGTTGTTTGATAAGAAAAAGTGTCTATGTCTATGTGTATGTCCACCACCAAGAAATTCATGTAGTTGCACAAATTGCGAGTATTTAACTGGAAATTTACATAAATTGTAAATGTTAGATGTAGATGTAGTTTCTTCTTCGAAATGGAATAATGCAGTTTGAGATACTTTTCAATGTTCATATATCATTAAAGTAAAAGTACTGAAAGTTAATTAACATAAAATTTTATCATATTCAATCAGTAAAAAGGATAGTTGAAAGCCTTTATTTTATGTATAAGATTTAAAGAAAACATGAATTGCAGATAAGTTCAATAAGCAAAATTTCTGGCCAAGCTTAATAGTCTTAAGATCACTTAAACCAGAGTTGTCTTACCCACGGCCCTAGGTAAGCATCAATGCGGCCCGATGCGGCTCAAATGACACAGAAAAGAGAACAACTTACTCAAATGTCAGTGAATAGTATTCTAAGTTTGCCATGAGTTTGTAACGAAGAGAAGGAGACATCGGATACCCCCATATATGTATATTCTTGATCAATATTTGTCCGTTTGTATGTTTATGCTCTCTAACTTAAACCAAATCACCATGTATTTTTCGTGACCCAGGGAACTGAGAATGTTGGACACCTCTGACAACTTCAAACTTTCAATATGACTACAGGATGATATTTTTTAAGAAAATATATCTCTTATCTAATTAATATCTGCTAAATATGTTGAATAACAAATCAAAGTTTACTTATAATGTTTAGTTTTAGTTTTAAGAATCAATCTAGTCATCTTTCACAATCAACTCTAAAATAAATAAATTTCATTGTAAGACAAAGAAAATTCCAAAAATAATTTATGCTTGCATAAAAGCTACAATGAATTTGTCATGTAAATATCTTTTGAACATTTCACCCTACTCTTGTCCCATCCAAGCCATTTCTTACCCATCTCCTCAGTCATTGTTTCCATCCATTCTTTGCAAAATAGACCATTCTGTTTCTCTTTGTTGTAAATAAAGTAAAGTAAAAATCATTTCACTTTGTCCAAACTTAACAGGATGAGATTAATTTCAGTGTTCTCAAGAATTTAATGAAATCATTAAAATGTTCAAAAGGAAATATTTATAAGGTTTAAGCGTTTATTACAATACATACGAGGATACTCATACATTTAAGGACGAAGGACGACATCCATGCGTGTACATAAACTACTAATAATTATAACTATTTTATATATTTGTATCTACTACATTAAATATGTACCTCAATATTATAGTTATGTATAATAAGCCAAAGGACATTGCCTTAAGGTGGCATAGACGACTATAATTTGCATGAAGAGCCCTTTCCAATCCAATCGTTATTTATGTATTCGAAACGACCATAAAGCAAGACATTGTCTTTGTAGACTTTGAAAACATGATTTTAGTGTTTAGTTTATTTCGAAAATGTTGAATTTTAAACAAGTCATAATATAATTTTCCTAAGCAGCCCAGCCACACATCCATACACCACTCTTTGTAACCAACCCACTCTGCAACTTTGTATCCTTTGGCCCATACTCCTTCCTATTGCTAAACAGTATGTCTTGTCCACAACGTCTTTATTGCCTTCGTAATTCTGTTGCTGTTGTCCTTCATCTTTGGTTCTGTCGTTCGTTTGCTTTTAATCCCTTTTCTAGCTCATTCCACCATCACGACCACCACCACATTCTACTTGAGACCAAAGCAAATTAGCTCAAATGTTAGCGTTTTCAATACCAAAAGACACTTCTTCTCCTACTTACTTGTATATTTTACATATAAGATAGATGGATAGATGGATATATTGTGAAATTTAAATTAGATACAAAAGTATCTATGTCCTTCATTTATGCTCTTTATGTATGTGTGCGAATCTATGTAGTATATGTGCGCGTGTGGCATAGTATCTCACACGAAATATTGTAATTTTCTTGCAACTAAAGACGTAAACGGATATTAGTAGCAAAATTTCGCTTGATGTTTTACTCCTTCCTCCGTCTTTCATAGTAAATTGAAACTACTTATGACAACGCCTTTGCCTTCGTCTACGACAACCTAATTCTTTACCACTCCTCACCGCACCTCTTTCAACATCTCATCATGAAGATCCAGCTTAACGGAGGCTAAGTAGTATATACTTCTACTTACTAGTTTAAATAATCCAATAGCTTGTGCAGAATTTTTTGTTGGTGGGTGTTTGCATTTGGTTGGTTGGGGACTGGGGAGGTATTCGATAGTTTAGTTTGGTTTGGTTTGGTTGGGTCCTGACGTTATCGTCAACGTCCGTTCCAAAGTTCATGCGGTGGTTCGTTTCCCTGCCTCGTTCGCTTTCTCTATTATAATTTCTAATTATTTTGTAGTCAAGTTCTGGGCACTACTACTACTACTACTACTACTACTACTGTATAGGATACATTCAAGTTGTTTTTTGGTGTTGTTGGTGCGGTTGGTGTTGTCCTTTTGTCCGTTTATTTGTCCTCGACCCATGTGGGTTATTTCATTCACTCGCTCATTTCTTCGCTTAGTAGCTCGCCCAAGTCTGGCGAATTAATTAAGTGTTTTCGTGTGCGCTTGGCAAATCCTTTTGCGGTTGAGTTGTGTACCCTTTTAGCTACTTTTCTTGGATGAGTGAAGAAGGATTGGGGATGTCTTGAACAGCTTAAGATATGCCCTTATGTTTATGTGCGTTGCTTTAACTGTTTACAAAATCAATTTCAAATTAAACATTTATGAAAAGCAGTGAAGAAACAAAAAAAAAAAAAAAACAATCAAAATATACAAAAATAAATAAATCTATTGCATGTAAGAACCGCGGATAAACATATGGATGAATATTATAGATACTTTTAGCTTTTTGTATATTTAAAATAATTTCAAGCTGTGCAAAGCAACTCTTTTCTTTTTAATGCCTCATTGTTGTTTGTGTATGTATCTCAAGCGAAGTCAAGTCTTCAACTAGAATCCATCAATTACCGAACGTGTTTGTATCTTGTATCTACAGACGTCTCTTTAAGAAGCGAATCTGCGTATCTGCGTTTGCTGTTATTCTTGTCGTTGATATTTAAATAGTTTTGTGATCGTTTCATAAGTTTGTTCTTTCACTTTATCCGTCTATCTGTCTGTCTGGCTGTCTGTCTGTCGATTGGTTGCTTTGCCTGTCTCTGCCTACAATCTACAATTGCTTGCTCTTAACTGAGGAGAGCTCATTTGCTTTTATTGTCTTCAGCTTGATTATGCACATGCATTTTTAATGGGCCATATAAACAGATACAGCTATGTATGAGTATATACGAGTAGAAGATACAAACAGAAAAAATCACAAAAAAGGGACATATCTGAATTGGTAATTTGTTTAAACGACTTTAATCATTCAAGTTTTTTGAGCGATCTGCACATGCGCATCGATAATCAAGCAACGATACAAGTCGCGTAGAACTTTGCATGATCAAAACAGTCTCTGCCTGACTGACTGACTGACTGTCTTCCTTTAAAAAATTATCTATATATACCTAAATATGTCTGTACAATATACTATATAATATATGATGTAGCATGATGGTGTATACATCATGTCTTTTCTTTGCGTTTCATTTACATGCCAAAGTATTGTATCTCGTTTTAGTAAGTAAGATTCTCAACTGTTCCAGTTTCGATTTATACGCAAACATTTAGTTTTTGACATTTCTGTTTTAGTTTCAGCCTAAAGCTCAGATCAGCTCAACTCAACTCAACGCAACTCAACTAAACTCAGTTTGAACTTGTCTTTTAGTTTTTGCATATTTTAAGCCAAAAGATCTCGTTGTCTCTGTTATTTTATATTATGCAGGACATTGAAATTTGAATGAATAGTTTAAATGAAAAATATCAATTTATTCTTTCTTTTTGTTTGGGAAATTCTTATTCTTATTGGACAAAATAAATGGTACATTAAGTTTATAATTAGTATTTAATTTAACACAGAAGATGATTAAAATTAAAAGGCAAATAAACCCATACCTATAAGCAACGGGATGCTGAATGTTGAAGACGACAATATTGTCCATTAAACATGGAGTGTTCTTCGTCATATATGATAAAATATTTTATCAAGCCATCTAAACTATCGTTTCGAGATAATTTACAATAAATCAAAAATATAGTTTCCTTCTGGAGCATAGTGCCACCCATGGGTCTTTAAAACAAATTATATGGATTCTCCTGCTACTACTGCTGCACCTACGAAGAATGATAATGATTTTAATAGGAACAATGGAACGAAAGGTAATAGGTAGAATAAATTCTATTAATAAGGCAGTTAGTTGCCTATATAGAAAACCTATCCATTTTTTTTTTTTTTTGCGAGATAAGCTTACAAAGAAAGACAAATCAAATTATAAGAAAACACTTTAAAATATGCTAACATTTTTTGCAGACTGAAATTACAATATTGTATTTTGTTTTCTTATTGTACTTAAACCAGTCATTATGCATAATAAAATTGGCACTCATTGAATGTTTATATAAAGTTCTGTTTAAATTTTACAATATAATTTTCCCTACAAATGCATTGAGCGCAATGGACAATGATGACGATGATGGTGGCGATGACGATGGCGATGATGATGATGATGATGATGATAAGGACAACTGTGACTGTATGAATGCAAATCTATGGTGTAACAAACACGGTTTTCCTTACGAATTTTCCGCAATGAAATTAAGTTAATGCAAAAGTTTTATATTTGAAAAATAAGTACAACGACATTGTGTTTTAAGCTTTCTACTTGTCTCGCCTCACATCTCCTCCAAAGGCTTATAGAGTTTGTTGAATGGTCGACAATGATGAAGACAACTACGGCTACGGCGGCGGCGACGGCAACGATGACAATAATGAAGCTTAAAGTTGGACCTGTGACATAGAGATCTCGTATCGGTGGTAGCGGGTGGATAGAGAAATGTGGTATGCAAAACTTTCATCCGAACACTTTTTGGACATTTCGAATTAGTGTTGAATGATAATTATGCGCAACAAAGTCACTTGGATTTTTGTTTTTTTTTTTTTTTTTTTGGGTGTGGTGTTAGTTTGTTTAGGTGGCAAGAATAGAAAAAGCGGTAAAATTTACTTTTCTAGAAACTTCAAAAGTGGATTTATGATAATGGAAATATAAGACTTAATATGCTTTTGTTATTTTCGTAGAAAATTTTATATCTAATCAAGTTACTTTTGATCCAAATGCTAAAATTTGTATCAGTTTGTCTTGACTCTTATTTGGAGTAGCACACACAAAAAAAAAACAAAATTTTAGTGAGAAGAAAAAAAAATATTTGGTTCAAAATTCTAAATTCTAAATGTCAGTTTGTCTTGAATCTTATTTAGAGTAACACAGAAAAATAAAAAACACAAAATTTTATTGAGAAGAAAAAAAAATATTTGGTTCAAAATTCTAAATTCTAAATAATGTTACTGAACACAGCGCTACGCTCCACAAGAACACTATTGGTAAAGCCAAAGGCCATTGCTCGGCTTTCTCTTGCAACCAGTAGGTGTCATTATAGCAAGAAACACAATCCACCCCCTAAGTGTTCTGATACTGGTGCAGATACTTGTGGTAAGAAACAGGAGGATGACAAATGTGCTGATCCAGCCAAAAAAAAAGACCCTACCGACGGTTTCGAATTCCATCACCTAATAACCACTAATAGAGAATTATGTTGCGACGATCCCTGTATGGATCCGTTTCCACGATTCGACGACTGCCTATATAAGGAGTCTGACAAGGCCAAGCGTCCGTATCAAAGAACTTGGGTGGAGTGTCCAGCTAAGCAGATCAAGCCTAAAAAGATTTGTTGCTTCCACAAAGGCATACATCCGAAGATAAAACGTCGCAAGCGTAAACCTAACACGGCTTGCCCACCACCCGAAGTTTGTGGGGTCACCTCAGACGAATGTCCTAAAATCATCATGCCCGGATGTCGTCCAGCAAACCCTACTCCCATATGTAAAAGAGTAAGAGATAAGGTTGACTGTGTAAAGGTTAAAACTCCTTATCCATGTTATTCTGAATGTGAGCATCCGAAAGCGAGACGTAAACGCGCAACTGAATGTAAGTGCTTAGTATTACCGTCATCTTGTGAACTAGCAAGAATATTGAAGAAATTGGAAGACTCGGGCCAAAAACATAACTTCTCAAAATGCCCATGAGAGATTTACAAAAACTATTGTACTAAATTAAACTAAACTCCAGGACCCACACATATTTTTGGCTACATTTGAATGAAAATTTCTTTCTCCGAAGACTAAATTAATTAATAAAAGACTTAAAAATATTGGTTTTGTTATTAGGGGTTCATAATCTGGGTTTTGCATTGTCATTGCATTATAAAAGAATGATGGGGAATCATTTATTGTAGTTTGATTCGAAAATAAATGAATTCTTAAAAAAAAAAGTACGGTATTCCAGCCGGCTAGATAGAAGACACTGTCAGGCCTAAATGGAAAGTAAATGAGTGCGCACGTGCAGTATTTATGAGACGGCGTTTGGCCTTGTAGCGGTGTCTGCCTGCTACCCATTCGCTTAAAGTCCTTGTGACAGTGCGGACAAATGCTCGCCTCCCGATCCAGGAGTGAGTCATCTTTATCAAAATAAATATGAGTCCAATTTGGTACCTGCGGATATATGTATATGCAAGGGGACGTTGATTGACGTTTATTAATTCATATGCTAGGCACCGTGTACTTAAGTCTTCCACGACAGGCGTTCACGTAAAACAAATTGGCATTTCATTGCCACGCCTAAATTCCGGCAAGTTCTTTAAAAGATTCATTGTAGAATAAAAATCCTAAGAAAACGGACTGGCCTCAAGAAATATGAGGCTATTTTAATTGCATGCAAATGTTTGCTTTATAATGATATTGTATTCAAAATACATACATCCCAAGTTCATAATTTTAAGGCAATGAATTTTCCATACAATAAATTTATTATAAAAGAAATAAGGAAACCAGGTTCTGATTTGCATGGCCTGTACCGCACAAATGATCTTGTAAACGAGTATTTTAGCATACAAAGAAATTTAGTATGGTTATAGGGATGTAAGGCATCATCAGTATTGCTCATGGGCGCTTAAACAGCAAGTCGCCTTTTTGCATAGAAATGAAAACGAAAAAAAAAAAACAAGAAAGAACGTTATCTTCGAATATGCCGAGGATGAAATACTCTTCACGGGATTTGTATGGGATGTACACCCCCTAATGGTCCGATTCAGCTGATTGCGACAAATGTCCTGCGCCTGGCTTGGAAATTGCTAGTGTCCAAGTTTTAGTTCGATAGGACAAAAAACAAAAAAGTCTTTCTAATAAGAACATGAATTCAAATGGGTGGTTTGTATGGGAGGTACCCCTCCTAGTGTTCCGATTCGGGTGGTTCCGACAAATGGCGTGTATGGTATGTCGTGCCAAAATTTCAGCTCCCTAGCTCAAAATTGAGGGACTAATTTGCATACATACAGACGGACAGACGGACATGGCTTAATCAATTCGTCTAATCGAGCTGATCAAGAATATACATACTTTATGTGGTCTGTTTTGTCTCATTCTGCCTGTTACAAACTACATGACAAACTTATAATGCTATTCACTCCCGTGTAGAGTATAAAAAGTAAAATAAAATAAAAATTTACAATCTTAGTCAGCATGTCATTTTCTTTCAATTTGACTTAGCAATTTGGAGTTAGACAAACATCATTTTATTTCGAATAAGCGTTTCGGAAAGTTCTACAAAATTCTAAATTTTCTAAGAAAATGTTAGTCAATAAAGCGCTACGTTCCACTCTAATGGTACATGGTTGTACAAAATATGCAAAAACCATTGCAAATTCGGTCGTGATAAGCAGCAACCGTTTTTATAGTAAAAAAACTGAAAAACCAGACACTAATCCACCGCCGAAATGCAAGGGCGAGGGCGGCAAAGATGTGTGTTCTAGTATTGGAGATGTAGTATGTGGCAAGAAAGTACCGAAACCTAAAAAGAAACATGGCTCAGACGGTTTCCAGTTTATGCATTTATTAACTCTTAATAAGGAACTATGTTGTGAAGATCCCTGCCCGGACGCGTCGCCCCGATATGATGATTGCCTATATAAGGAATCGGATAAGGCGAAGCGTAAGTATCAACAAACTTGGGTAGAGTGTCCAAAGATAAAAATCAAGCCTAAGGAACTTTGCTGCTTTCCAAAATACGACTATCCACCCGTTCCACGACGAAAGCCTAAAGTATCGAAAAGTACGAAGAAAAGTGAGGATTGCGGTGCAACGATTTCAGCGTGTACCAAAATAACATTGCCCGGTTGTCGTGCAGTTGCTTCCGATGTAAAATGTAAAAGAGAAAAAAAGAAAGCTTTTTGCAAAAAAGTTAAAGTACCTTATCCGGCCTATTCCGAATGTGATCGCCCCAAGGTAAGGCCCAAACGCAAAACCGAGTGTGAGTGCTTAAGACTGCCTCCAACGTGTATCATATATAGAATAATGAATGAAATGGAAAAGTCTGGCAGGAAATTGAAATGTCCATAGGTGACAAAATACGACAGTAAAATGAAGAGAGAATGAGTGGACGATAGCGCTTTATTATGACACATCAATTGAAATACATAATAATATAATAAAATATCAAAAAAAAAAAAATTAAATATCAATTTTTTTTTAAGCAGGGGGGAATTGGCAGAGTGTTAGTAAAACCACATGTACAGAAATCTGTTACATGGAATATTTTTCCCACGGTAGTATAATTCTATTCATACTACGCGAGTTATTATAGGGGCATCTTGCTCGGATTCCCAGAGCATTGAGCAACGAGCATTTGCCCGGAGCGTAAGTGAAAATACTAATGTAAGATCTTGATGCTGGTGCTAATAATTAATAATCACCGATTTTTATATTCGAGGTATTTTTAATCAATTTGGTCCTTTGCAATTTATTTGGACCAGTTTTTGAAAAGAAAATCAATTAAGTGGCCGCCACAAATTGTGTTTTTTTTTTTTTTTTGTTGCGTCTCGGTCGATACTGCGATGAATTCGGCACGAATGTTTGCCTTAAGATCATCAATGGTCTGATGCTTGCTTGCGCACATGATGCTTTTCAAATGACCACACAAAAAGAAGTATGGAGGGATCAAACCTAGAAATCCACCACCCAGGCGAGTCAATGTCGTCTCTTTTTGACTTCAGATGTTCAGGAAAATTTTCGTTGATTTGCAGTGTAGCATGGCGCACCGTCTTCTTAAAACCTGTAACCATCGAAACGTTTTCCACGCATTTACGGGCAAACATAATAAGGCAACATAAACCGATATCGATTTCCCATGACTATTTCGTTTTCTCTGTAATAATATGGCCCAAGGTTGGTTTTAGCGCAAACCCTAGAACAACTGGGAGGGTACCTCCCATACAAACCCAAACTCAAATTCGTGTTCTTATTAGATAACCCTTTTGATTTTTTTTTTTTTTTTGTATTATCAAATTGAAATTTGGATACTATAAGTGTCTGACCAAATTTTAACCGAGCAAAGCTCAGTCGCCTCGTCATGGTTTCTTAATTGTGTAAATCTTACGGCAGAAAGGTATATTAGATGTGTTTAGGTATCTGGAACGGATTTAAGGCGAGTCCAATTCATCAGTAAGTTGTTAATGGGACAAAATCGCAAGAGAGATAGGGAGAGATGGCTGTGGAATGGAGTTAGATCACGAATTTAAGACGATTAACATAAACATTAAGATTGCAATCGTAATATTGTAAATTTAGTCTATAAAATGAGAATTTTACGTTAATTTCATGCCATTTTAAAAAAAAAAACTAAGCAACCATAGACTGAAACAAAAGTAATGTCAAATTCATTTACTTCGATTTAGGGCTTTAGGGCAAATAAAATTTTCATTCTGTTCTCGGCTTTCTTACGGAACGTTTAAATTAAAAGTCGTATTTTTTTTTCTTCTAAATCATTCAAAATTCAAAATTTTATCTAATAAAAAAAGAAAAAAATGAAATGTTTATCGAGATTTTCTAGACCAATTGGTTCGTTACTTGGACGTGGTGAATTATTTTGGCGGCCTAACAATGTACACGTGATGATGACCAGAAATTTTGCCGATGGCGATGGGACGGGGGCATGCAATAAGAAGAATCTTACAAAGGATCCTTGCGGTAAGCCGCCAAAAAAGAAGGAAGCGAAGAAAGAGAAAAAGGCGGAAGGTAAAAAGAAAGGTTTTGTGTCCATGTGGCATATTCCCGGTTGTGAGAAAGAACTTATATGCGACTTGCCAATACGTTATGACGTATTATATTATCGAACATCAGACAAAAACCGAAAGTACCAAGTAACTTGGAGCGAATGTCCCAGGATTTTAATTAAGCCAAAAAAAACCTGTGTTTATGATCAAATCAAAAAACCAAAAATTAAACGACGCAAACGTGGCGCATTGAGTATGAAAGAACAATGTGTGACACAAGTCGCGATGCCCTGTAAAAGTGCAGTCAAGGACAAGTGTCCCCGGCTAGCGGCACCCTGCTGTCCGCCGGCGCGCATACCGCCACGTTGCGCCAGAGTTAGGGAACGCAAAATCTGTAAGAAACGCCTTTGTCCATATCCCAGCTTTTCGGAGTGCAAAAAAGAACCACCAATACCGAAGCCACCAGTTGAGTGTGGTTGTCTCGATTTACCAATGATGTGCGAGGCATGGGCCCATCTCCGACGTCGTTTGGCATTAGGTTTGCCACCTATTGCCAAATGCCCTTAAGTAAAAGCTGAAGAAGTATAAAGTGATTTTCCAACGGAGACGCCTAAACCTGAAGAATAGCCATACAATTTCTAAATGAATGTCTACATGGCAATTTTCTACTATTACATAATTAACCACGTATCCTATCATATTGTAACATAATAAAAAATTCAAAAACATATAATTTGATTTTTCATTAAGACATTTGCAATAGCAGCATGATAATACACGATAGTAGTAGCATAGCGTAGTATATATTAAAATATTGTTGTTATTGAATTGATTAGCAAATTGCGTCAAGTATTAGAACTCTAAATTGATGTAGACAAAATACAAATTAAATTCCAACGCCAGTAACGAAGCTGCGAGCGAAGAGCCAAGATGTTTAACGATGTCTATAATGATTAATCCTAAATCAAAAATAATACTGCCTTATTTCAAGGTAACGCAAAGTACCGCCTTAGCCATTGGTCGTAACTTGATGTTTCTGCGTATCCAGCATGGTGCAATCATTGATTTTGGATGAACAAATTCAAAGAGAAATACCCATGGGAATACATGGGGCAAGGTTCAAAGCATTGAAAGCAGCCAAACCAAACGCACTTAAACTTTCTTGTCGGTGCATAAAATATGAAACTGGATTACCCACTCTTAAAGTGAGAGTCCGCATTCAATAAATTAAACGTGAAAACATTATTGTAGAAATTTTATTATATATCAGACCTGCTTCTTTTTGGGCTGCTTATTCTCAAAAAAATAATTACAGTTGAACATCGCCAAACACTCCTTTGCCACATGGGCAATAGGGTTGCGCTTTTGGTCTAATGTGAGCAATCGGGCGAATAGTTTTAGTGATACCATACATTTTATCGACGATTTCCGGTGTGACGATGTCTTTTGGGTGACCTAAACGTTAGGCGTCACTTGTGCTGCTATGACTAGAACGGAATTCAGTAAACCACTTCTTAACCATTGAAATTGATGATGTAGACGAGTCCCCATAGCATAATACTAATCAAACCTTTCCTTCGTTTCGGTGGTGGTTTTCTTACGCAAAAAATAATGCTTGATGAATACACAAAATCCAACTTTCCCTTTTTTTCCAAAACAAAACAATCGCCATCTCAAGGATTTTTTAGAACTTATTGAACGACCATATGGGTAAGTAATGCAAAAGTTTAGTCAGAAAAGTTTTAAGCTCGGAAAACTAACCAAAGTATTCCATTATTATCTGGGGCACGCAAAATATAGTCCACAAGAAATATTCAGGAGATTTTCTTAAAAATTGAATACTCATATCTCTAAAACTGTAAAAATTATAGGTGATTTTTAGATAAAAAAATGAGTTAGCGTCATGTTTCTGTCTGGGCCTGTACCTCTTTAACTGTGTTATGTAGACAGTTAAAATTTTCACAGAGTGTGTATTGATTAATAAGTATACGGGAAATGTCGGAATTAGTGGACCTAAATTTGCATATAAATCTTAAAATCAATCAAGTCATCTATGCCAAACGTCTCAGATAATATGTCAATATTAAAACAATTTCATTTATAAAATACATAATTGAATCCTCCAATTCAATTCTATTTATTTCAAGTTCTGCGATATGTACAACATTTTGTTTTGAATGAATTAAAAGACTGTAGTATAATACTGAGGACAAGGTGTGCATTGTTGTTCACTTGGTATGATATTGAAATTTTATATACATCTACAGTGAAACCAGTTTATAATTCTTCATGTAAGAAGTTACACCATACTATCACGTGTGCGGGCTACATGCGCAATCATTTTTTCTTAGAATATACATAAACTCCTCGTTTAAGTAGCCTAACTTTATGTCATAAGGATAAGAATCATAAAGACATTTACAGTGCGGGAAATGTACATTTTTTGAAAAACGCATTTAAGTATGCCCAGTTTTTGGTCATTCTCGACTGACTTCCCCATTATCAGCTGATTATGACACCAAACAATTTTTAAATAATTTCAAGTTGTTGAAATTTTAATAAAATAAGTACTTGGCATGAATGAAAAAATGGAGCTGCAAAAACTGTTCTAAATCATGTATTTTACATACACAAATTTAAAGTTTTCATAATAACCACAACATTCCATTTGTAATTTGTGTAACCGAATGAAAAAAAACAGCTGTTCGGAATGCGTAATCATTAGTGTGACCATCAAAATGCAATTCGATAAAAAATGCTCATACTGAGTTCACTGCACAATGGTTATTTACTATTTATTACTAGCTTTCTTCTGTGCGTATGACGGTCATACACGGTGCAGGTGCTGCCGCAGCGGTTTCGTTGCATTAGTGAAAAGAAGTGTGCGTATATGTGACACCGATAATGCTGCATGACTTGCTGCTGTTGATGTTTGTTTAATAATTTGCTTGCAGCACCAGTCACACTGTCAGTTTGTGAAACAGCAGAGCAGTGAACTGACTTACGTTACATTAAATCGTACTTTATTAACGTTAATTCAATATTTGTTTTTTAATTAAAATTTCCTTATCCTTCACCTTATTACTTTAATCAAGTTAAGGTATTAATTAAAATTAATTATATTAAATTATTAACATTGGAGCCTTAGGAGCAGGACCTCTATGTAATTTCTTCTTATATGAGATTCTCTACATAGGCTTTTGAAACTGTATAATAAGGGAGATAAGGGCTAGAAGTCACCTTAAAAACTGTAAATTATTATTGAAACATATTGTTTTGTCAAGAAACTTGACAGCAACATCGTCCGCAATATCACTACAAAAATTCAAAACAAATGAATGTTGCACTCGTGTGTGGACTAGTCGTGAATCCACATATACCTGCTGCATGCTTGTATAGGGCCTATAAAATATTCCTTCCTATCCGTTGTGAATGACAAATTTATATATATGTATACATATGAAGTTAGTTGTCAAATATTTCATTACAGTTCCCTTTCCTAAAGACATCAGACGAGATATTTCTGGGGAAATTTTATAAAAAATTTCGGCTAGCAAAATTTCTCTTGAAGTAAAATTTTCGCTTAACAAAGTTAATAAAGACAAAGATGCATCATAATTCATCGGTATTACGTACATTTTCTCGTCGCCCAACATTGCTATCTAACCTAAATAATACCTTGAGAACATGTCTGGCGTCTATACGAAATATCAATAGCTTGTATAGCGAAGATACGTGTGAGAACTGCGTGGATTATGCTCCTTTGGGATCGTCTGAACCACCACCAAAGGAAACAAAACATAAGGCACATAGCCCATGTTGGCAAGCGCTACGCCGCTCTGAGTATAGATGCCGTACGATGCCCGAAGATCCCGATGTGTCAAATTTTGTTAAGCCGAATGTATGCACTTTCACACCGTGCCCCTATAATATACGGTTGGACAAGACTAAGTATAAGATATCCGACAAGCTTAATAGGAAGTATGCACGAACATGGCACGAATGCGTTCAAGTAAAGCCCAAGCGTAGGCCTGTTTGCCGTATTAGAGGAGCTCAAACTCCACGACGACAGAAAAAGCGAAGAGTAGAGAAGCAGTGTCATGTCCTGTATGATGCCAAACGTGCAGCAAAACTCGGTCTTAGAGTGTGCAAACCCAAACCCAAAAAGCACAAGTCGGTGTGTCCCAAAATGAGCTTGTGTGATTGCCCAGAAGCAAAAATCCCGCCGAAATGTCATCCAGCCACTAAACGGTCATATTGTCAAAAGCGATTGACAAAATATCCAAGTTTTTCGGAATGTTTAATTGATAAGTTACCTCGGCGGCATCCTATAGAATGCAGATGCCTTGACCAGCCTATGATGTGTGAAGTGTGGGCATACTATCGCCATTGGAAATCATAGAATCATCTTTGTCGGTGTCGAAAACTTTATCTGACCAATTTACAATAAGAACAACTGGCATCACTGCAGTTCATTAATAATTTCGAACAATTAACGTAGAATATCTTTTTCTTGGTGCAAGTTCTACTTGACATAAACTCAACTTTTGGCTCAATAATTGAAATCTTAAATGAATTATATTTTTTTTGCACTTACTTTTGATAAATTAAATAAAACAGAACCTAAATTAATCATACTAAATAAAAAATGTTGTAAAAGGTATTCTTGAAATTCTCATATCTAGGCGGAAAGATGAAAATCCCATTAAATAAGGTGAGTTATTCCCTGCGAAGCAATGCCTAGAAGTCTATCCGATTAGGTTCATATTAGCACAAAGAGACAAATGTACACTGTCATCCAGTAAATCGTGCTCGCTAATAGTACAGAAATAGTCAATGTGTGACTCATTTGTTCTCAAAGGTCAAATCTAAATTCAAAGGAATAACAGTTCAGACCATTGAAAATGGAAAATATGCAGGGACATAAAATGTCATTAATCTTAAGAGATGAAAGGCAATGTATAACTTGTGTGGTCATCCTTCATTTATGAAGCCAATTCCACAAATCAAGGAAACTAGGGTAATAGTGATATTGTATCAATTACGTTTTTGTTGCAGAAAGCTCTGTGTGGTTCAAGTGCCCTTAAATACCAAGTGATTAGCAACCCTTTATAAAAATAGCAAATAGGCGAAAGATTTCATCTAAGTATCGCAGTTACAGAAAGTTTGGTTGAATGAAATTATCATGGCCACATTTTCTTACGAGATTTGAACATATTTTTCATGGATGTCATGATGAAAACCAAAAATAATTATAATAATAATAACTGGAATTAAAATTCTATTAAAGAAAATTTGAAAGTATATAATTGAATACTACGAAAACATACATAGTAACATGGACTAGACTCCAATTTTAATTGTTTCCAATCAAAAATTATTTTAAGAATATTTTCGAGAACCTGATTTATTTTATCCTGAAAACTTTAGCATTCTTTGCTTGCAATATTTTAAACATGTTCAAATTGTCAGACATAATCAATGCCTTGTGGAGGAAAGAAACAGAGAAAGTAAGTGCCAAATTATTCCACAATTATGGAGCGAATCTAGTAAAAAGTGAGAACCGACGAAACAATTGTTCTTCTTTATTGGTACCGAACAACTATAACAAACCCGATTCAATAAATATAAGTGATCATATCCGTAGATTGAATACATACAAAAATTTGTATTATTACCCGGAAAATGACACTCAAATGCGATTTGATAATTTGTATTATAAGCCATCGAATAAGAAACGTAAATATCAACGTACATGGGCCGAGTGTTTGGGCGTAAGGGTTCGTCCTAAGCAATTTGCCTACATCGATGGTGAAAGAGTTGCTCCGACGGTAAGACGAGTATTTCCCAAAAAAGAATCACTAAGATCAATCGATTTGTGCAAATACAAAATGAAGACATTCGAGAAAAGCTTACTGAGACGACCCAAATATAAAATTGCAAAGAAACCTACAAACAGCTGTAAAAAATGTGCGCCGTTTCCAAGCTTCTCAGAGCATGCCAGATGTCCACAATCATATCTTCCTAACTCTGAATGTCTATGTAAAGTTCGACCAAGTATTTGTGATATGTGGAATGACTACCAAAAAAAAGGACGCCATTACAACTTATGATAAAATAATGGTAAAACTTTATGAACTTCAAAAATTCCTTAAAAATGTCACATATTTGAACACTTCGAAATTCAAAATTTAATCAAAAATAATATTTTCGATAACCCCTCCCCAAAAAAGATAAGCAAAATTCTAAATTCCAAATTAGCGAATTCCATGATAATTTAGAGAACAAAGACAATCGGCTTAAGTCATGAATGTCATAAAAATATTTAATCAAAATGCACCACTGTTGCAGAGGACACTGCCAAGTTTACGTTTCCTATCAATGTCAGCATCGAAGCTTATATTCCCAGACCCGCCCTGCGGACCTTCCATACACTACAGCAATATTAACTTTCAAAGCGGGCTCACTGCTTATAAGGATGATTTTAGTAAAACTGCAATTCCTATCAATAATGTTCGTCATAAGTGTGCTTTACCTTGGAAACCCGTCTACCGGAAAAAGTTAATCAAATCTGAGCTACCGCACCCTCCTGTACGACATCGTTCAATGTGGGACCCACCAAAAGACTTCGATTGGCAAAAACATTTTTACAAAAGTTCAAACATGCCGCCTCGTTTCGATGACATGTACTATAAGCCAAGCAATAAACTGCGTTGCTATCAACGCACTTGGTCTGAATGTCCGAGGCGCAAAATGCGCACGAAGCAAGTTTGCTGCCCAGATAATATCATGCCGCCGGAAGTGCAACGCGTCAAGAAACCGAAATCTTTGCAGACGGCGTCTATGTCTAATGACGTTAATCGTATGCGTGGGATATGTATGAATAAACGGGGCACTTTCGGCTGCCCAAGATTATCGATGCTTAGTTGTGGCCCAGTAAGGACACCACCGACTTGTCACCGGCATTCATCCAAGGATTGTAAAAAACTCAAGGCACCTTTCCCCGCATTCTCTGAAACTAAGCCACCAAAATTGCGACCTGTATCATTTAGGCCATGTAGTTGTAACAAAAATATAAGCATGTGCGATGTTTGGACTGAATGGCGCCGGAAAAAATCAATTTGAAACCACCATAGAACTAAATAGCCACCGACAGACATGCCTAGTAAGTAACTAATTGAAATTGATTCCTACAGAAAAGGAAGGGATCTTTCATTTAGGTGCCTCCTACATGTAACTGGCTATCACGTCATTTGAATGAGTGTCAGAATGATGATATGAGTGTGTCAAAATAGGTATTAACAGAAGTGGAATTTGCCATTAAATTATTTTATGTACATTTTTAAGTGTAAAATTTTGTATAATAAAAATTATTTTTCTTCAACGAAAATTCATGGTGAAAAGATATAATGATTGTGTTCTTCTCTATTTAATGTCAATGAATCAATCTGTTAAGTATTTTGTGTATCTGGTACTATGTTTAGTTGCATTTCACTTTTCCGACTGGATTCAATAAAGATGAACCGTGAACAAAGGGAACGCCAGCGTATATTGTCGATATTGGAAGAATCTGACTCGGATGTCACATCATCTGATCAAGAATCAACTGATGAAGACGATAATCTCAATGAACATAGTCAGGCCGGTGACACAATATATACCGTCCAAGCCAGCCAAATATGGCATCAATATTATCGCTCTGGTAGATTCACGTAACTTTTACATAAAGAGTCTCGAAATATATCCCAGAAAATATCCTAATGGACCATTAGGATACGCAAGCAACAAGCCCTACGATGTTGTTGTCTTAAAAACAAACCGCAACGTGACGTTTGATAACTGTTTTACGAGCAATGAACTCGTGCAGCATTTGCTAAGAATAAATGACATGACCCTTCCGAATTCACTAAAACTCGTAAAGTTGAACTTTTTTCGGTTCGTTTTGGTTTTCAAAAAGAGGTCTGGTTTCTCATGTCCCCACAAAAAAAAAAAAAAGATATGCTCCAGCTGTCAAGCCTCCATCCAACATGACGACAATATTGATGATTTAACCGGCGCGAATGCGTTCGTGATGATGATTCCAATTAACTTTTTGTTATTTTTTTTTTTTAAGATTACCGTGTTAAGATTATAAAAGTATACTTAAGTCAATTGAAAGTCTGATAAAAATAAGTGTTAACTATTGTAGTAAGAACACTATCTTCGTCTATGCCGAAGATGAAATACTCTTCACGGGATTTGTATGGTCCGATTCGGCTGGTTCCAATAAATCTCCTGCACCTGTCTTGGGAACTGATAGTATCCAAGTTTCAATTCGACACGACAATAAACAAAAAAGTTTATCTAATAAGAATATGAACTCAAATGATTGGTTTGTATGGGAGGTACCCCTCCTAGTGGTCCGATTCGGCTGGTTCCGACAAATAAACTGCATATATTAAAAAGAAAGGTTCAGCACTCTAGCTCAAAAACTGAGGGAATAATTTGCATATATACAGATGGACCCCCATGACGCTAGGTTAAGAAAGTGCAATCATGAATGGTATGAATTACCACCCTCTGTCTTGAAACCATATTGTTAACAATCTACCGCAAATATCACGATTCAATTCAATTTCAAATATGACTATTTTTCAGTTTTTCTTTTACTTGTTGCTCGTCTTTGCCATTGCGATCATGTAAAGTGATATGAAAATTGTGTTACTCTTAAAACCTAAAACACAGTTTGCCTTGCTTTACAATATATCTACAAATATAATACTATAATATTTCGGCAGTCTTTTAATAGTTTTCTTTCAATCAAAACTCTGTCCGTATACTTTTCTTAAAGCCCTCAAAAAATTTTGTTTCAAAATCAAACGTTATCCATATTGCATACTCAAACACAAAAAAAAAAAAAAATCATTTACTGTGATTAGCAATGGCTGCTCCCATATTGGCTACAATTTGCATTGAGAGATTCACTAAAATGGCCGCTGGATACTCGCGGGTGAAACCTTGGACTCTAGGCAACAACAATGCCTCACATAAACGTTTGTTGTCGTGTGTCATGAAAAGCAGCGAGACACCCAATATAAACTTAAGTACACCGTCATCACCTTCGGGGCCATTGACGCCATCGCTGTATCTACGTAATCGACCATTGATCCATGTAGAAAAGACGAAACCGCCAGCAGCATTTCGAAGCAGTTGGCTAAATGGTGTGGATGTACAATCAAAACCGTTATTAAATAACCGTTTGAAGGCCAACGGTTTCAATACTAACATTTGTGTGGGCCCACATGCGATTTCTCCCACTGAAACTGTAAAGAATATTGATATTAAACCTATGAAGAATGCTGCCCGGATTGATCTTATAAATCAAATTAAGTTCATAAAGAGGGTTGAACCAGTAGACCCAATTACACTCAAGAAACCAGAGATTACTAACATAACGAACTGCACCAAAGAAAAGACTGCCGAACGCTTTGGTATTAATGGTGAGCCCGAAGGAATCTATTACAAGTCCGGTTCCATTGCTGACGCAGCACGATTTGCCTTGCTTGCTCCAAAACCCTATATGGGCAAAGATCTAGTAGGAGACCCAGAGGCTTTGAGTCGCATGAAGTTATATCGTGCTTGTTTCTAAACAACAGATCCTTTATTAAAAATTGAATTTCATATATTAAATGCTCAGTTAACTCTTGTGTACAGTAGATAAATTCTTCAATAATGGTGATAATCTTCTACTGTATACATCAGTTAGGTGGGCATTTGAATTTAGATTTAGTTTAGCTGTTAAAACCATACAAGGGTAATAAATGTTCAAAATGACTACCAAACAATATTCTTTCAATTATTCTGCCCTTCTTTTTTATTTCAAAATCAAAAACAAAATTATCTAAATTTAATTTTACACAAGTAAACCAATTTCTTCTTTTAAATATTTAAGGAACTCTTTCGG
Organism: Amiota minor; assembly: GCA_037043295.1. NCBI lineage: Eukaryota > Metazoa > Arthropoda > Insecta > Diptera > Drosophilidae > Amiota > Amiota minor. The sequence continues at coordinate 183,884 of JBAMAW010001787.1, forward strand.
TCTAAATTTGTTTAAAGAATGTTGTCTCCCAAAAAAACTCTTCTCAAAATCTCCGGCTTACTGTCTGTGTGCAATGGCTCAAATGCAGCTTTTCTACCTCTTTCAATTGCTGCGAACCAACAACTGCTGAAGGTAAAACGTTTCAATGAGAGCATCGTGCGAACCTACAAAAAGTGCAGAGGCAGTGATATCAAAGATACTTGTAAACCACCATCGAAGTGCCTGCCACGACTAGAATGCCCGCAATCAATGGGTTGCCCAAAAGTTGCGAATGCACCGCCAGCCGGTAAGCGGGTTCCATCGTTTCATAGCATGTGGGAAGTACCAGAAAGAACAAGAATACGTCAAGAACTTGATAAAGAAATGTTAGCAAAAGGCACTCCCAAAGAATGTTGCCCTCCATGCTATGATATTCGGTTCGATGAGTTATACTATAAAGCATCGAATAAATGCCGTAAATATCAAAGAACTTGGTGGGAGTGCTGTCCGCGTTTAGTCCCGAAACGCGTCTGTTGTTGGTGTGACGCGGTACCGCCTGAAGTGGAACGACGCTGCCCTGAACCACCAAAATGCGGTCGACCTAACATGTGTAAGCCCGCTGAGGGCAAATGTCCAAAAATAGCGATGCCATGCTGCCGGGAAGTACGCGTACCACCCAAGTGTCACGTTGGTCGACGCAAGACAGAGTGTCAAAAAGTATGCTGCCCATTTCCCAGCTTCTCGGAATGTGTCAAAATGAAACTTGCCGATATACCACAGAGACCACCAGAATGCAGGTGCTTGGAGAATTTGTCCACGTGCACGATGTTAGCATATAAAGAATACGCCGAGAGAGTTGGTATTCCAATTTGGCCATGTCGTCCGCGTCGTCCTTAGAGCTTTTTAAACGAGTGTGTGAGATGCAGAATTTACTCCATAGGATATATCCAGCAGAATGTTTGTCAAGTTATATGTGCATATACTTTCTTGAACATATTGTTGCATATATCTATGGAGTACAATAATCTTTGCAAAGAAATCAATATTCTAAATTCAAATCTAGTTGGCTACGAATTGTTTACCTTTTGACTTGCCTTTGATAAAATTCTCAGTTCGATTGATCACTTCGACAGTCCACGTACAATAAATTCAAAATTTAATAAATTAAAAAATAATATACACTAGCCTTTAAATTTGGTCATATTTTCTACATCCCAGGAACATGTCCCGTACAAGTATCGCAGCCCTTTTCTATTTTATATCACGTTACATTAACCAGCGATTAGTTAAGGACAGTGTTCGTCTTCAACCATGCCAATTCTTAACGGCTTTAAATATTAAAAACTATTCAACAAAACAATCTGATAAGATATCCGCTCTCACAGCAAGTATACAGAATTGTGCCATGGAAGTGTCTATGCACATCAATCCCAATTACAGACAACATAGTGAGAATATTCAAGAGCACACTCCGTTTACGTTTGAAAATTTCGACGACAAGTTTCAGATAGATTGGACGAAGGCGCGTCCTTTGAATTTCGTAAAATATGAGGATCCAAGAAAAATGTCCACAGTTTTGGCTACAACAAATGACGCTGCTTCATCTGATACTTTGACGCCACAAGCTGAGGATGCATTGTACAGGGGCATGACTTGGGAAGAAACTATTTTAGATGATGTAGATGTGGTAGGCAACAACTACGACGCTAAGGCAACCGACAAGGAAGACGCTGCGGCCAGTGCCAAGGGCAGCAATATAGCTGAAAATGTTGAAGCTTTAGACACATCTAACATTAAGGACCCTGACTTGAATGAAAATATTAACATTTTAGGCAGTGATACCACTAGCGATATCGAATACATGAATGATAATGTTGAAATTGTGGGCAGGACTTATCCTACAAAAGACACGGATATGACATTGAACACCGATACAGAGGATGTGGACACATATAAAAACGAAGCAAAAGAAATTATGTCTTCTGACGTTTGCAGTGTCCAGGAAGTAACTAGTAGTGCCGCTGCTATGGGATTAATAACCGATGACGATGCCCAAGTAACTTCACAAGATGAAGTAAATGTTTTAACTGAAGCAGAAAAAGACACTCGTGACCAGTTCGAATATCGAATAATGGATTGGAAAGATGCTCAATCATATTCAGATATGACTGATAACGACCAGCAGAATCAACGTGTTGTTGTAGTGCAAAAAGAAGAGTTTCCAGATGAAGTATATAAGCAAGTATTGCGTGTTGCCTTGCAAAGGGCTTTACAAAAACTAGAATCAAAGGATGACGATATTACGGCAAGAATAATCATTAAGGGATCTAAATTCTAATAAATAAATTACAAATTACTATGGGACTTACTGTGGCTAAATAATAACAAATTCGAAAGTACATAATGTAATTTTCGGACAGAAAACTCATTTTGAAATCAAAAATATAAAAATAGTTATAAAATTTAAGACTGCGACAATAATATATAATCACTCGAGAAGACAAAAATCCAATTGACTCTTTGGTTTTCTTAAGTAGTATACAAGAAAATAAATAGTTATAAATGCGAATAAGTAAGGCTAGTTCAATTTACTTGATCTTAAAAGCCCTGCCTAGATTAATTCGAGTCATCACATGGAGTAAAATTAACTTTGCAAGCATACAACATAGAAACATAGGAGATGCTCAAAGGTTTCTATTGACTCTGGCTAACAGCATTTTCTGCGCATGTCGGTGCTTATCGATCCCATCTTGTATGCCGAACTTGTCACAATGCTATCCTGGTAGGATCAATAAGTTGTATGTTGTATATTGTAGTTAGTTGTAGGTTAAGGGTTTCCTATTAACGGTTTGAAGTTAAATCCCAAGTGTATATCGATTATGTTTCATTGACTATTTAAGTTTTTATCTTCATATGATACTTTCAAGTTATAGTAGACTTCACTAGAATCCTTTTTTTAAGGGGGTTTATGATAAATGCATTGAAGAATTATGAATTCTATGTAGTATTAAATACTATGAAATTCATCATGTGTTGAGGTAATTTTCTGTTAATTTTGTTTCTTGTATATAGAATAGTCGACCTAGTTTAATACTAAGAAATCGTTTAACGTTTAGCGGTAATTAACAGTTACACACTTACACATACTCACACACACACACACACAGGATTTTAGAAATGCACTTTAAAGAAAAATAAAATGGAAGAAAAAACTACTCATGTCGTCATGTTTAAATTTAATTGAACACATTTTGTTAAATTAAACTATTTCGCTTCATGGACCTTTTTCTTTTGCTGCGTTGTTTTTATTCAATGGCAAAACGGATATCTGTTGGTCTACCACCAAAGACTAAAGACAACTCAAAGTGACTTGATTCTATGTCTACTACGATATTTGGTGGCCATTGAAATGCAAAACCACGTTTAAGAATCAGACAACAAGTGGAACACAAATGTGTGTAACTAACTACTCGTACTACAGTAAAAGAAGTTGCAAGTAGTTGGCAGTTTACGTGTATTTGATGTTAAATTGTCGCATTTTAATGCGAAATTTGGCACACATTCTCCATGCGTTTGTAAGCACTTAAACTGGTGATTGTTTGTTTGTCTGTTACTTTACTTGTTTATTTCTTATTGGTGATTTTTTTTTTTTTTTTTGGTAGCTCCCCAAAGCCCCAAAATCGAATCAAATTGCATGGAATTGCAAAGAACGCAATCAAAAAACGAAACGAGTTCAACATGCGTTCTGTGTTGCGGCTGATTCTGCTATTGCATTTATGTTGATGATGATGATTGTTGCTTTTGTTAATAGCCTAATTAAAATGTGCGAACGAGGAACCAGTTTTTCCTCATCCTCTACTTCCTTACTTCGTTCGCATTTCGCGTTTTTTGGGTACATCAAATCAAATAAAAAATAATAAAAAATACCTCACAATGGCGAAAGTATCTAAATACATCGCGTGTTGGATACACATACTACTAGTACAAATGCCAGGCGCCTGCCTGGGCGACAAGCCAGCGAGCGAGTGAGCCAGCGATCGGGCGAAGGCAGCGAAAGCTTGCACACAAATCATGTCGCCTGTTTGTCGCCTGAGCATGATGACGAAGGCAATGATGATGATGATGATGATGATGTGAATCGTCGTGTTTATGTTCTGCTCGCCTGCCTGCCTGCCTGCCTGACTGAATGCATGCATGCTTCCTTTCTTGTAACATTGCTTTTGGTTGCAATTATATATTTTCTAGTTGATAATTACATTATGCAGATTATCACAAACACACTCTTATACACACATAATCATAATGAAAGATAGACGGACAGACAGACACATGTCACTGTCACTTTGACTAGCCTCCATTTCGCACTCTTCCTGCATTTGTGGTGGTTATCCTTCTGCTGCATGCAGAACCACTTGGGTTTGCTCTAAACACAAATGTTACTCATTAGCATACATCAAAACGTGTCATGCTTGACGCTTGCTTAAAGGACACTAATGGCCCCCTAGACATGTGTGTGAGAGAAGGATCTTTAGACGAAATTAAAATGCTTTAAACTTACCACTCATGCTTTATGAAATTATGTCTCTGATTCTTTGTTGTTCTACTTAAAGCCACTTTACTTGTGCTACCAAGAAATTATACCCATGAAAGTCATATGACATTTTCAAGTTCACTTCTATGCCACCCGTTGTTACCATACTCACCTCAACATGTCCAATAAAAATTATTTCTCTCACACATCCACTTGCACTCTCCAGCACACAGTTTCTTATACATTCCACCTAAGCTGAAATTGCGCTCAACTTGTGCTCATTTCCTATATGAGTAGTAAAATGCCCGCTTCTTATAGTTCCAACCAACCAACACTTCTTTTTCGTTTCAGCTCAGTTCACTCTTATAACTTCTGCTCCCTTAAAAATCATATCAGCTTTACTCGGTGCCAAGCAAACTGGACACTCACTCACAAAAGTCGGACAGACAGACGCCTTAAGTGTTTGTTTCCAGATACACTAATTTCTCTAAGGCGAATTTCCTACTCACTCTCCTACTACAAGGAAAATGCTTGCTTCACTTCAGTTGGAAGAAATAAAAATATTTGATAACAATATACCACGTTGGTATTACCAACATATACATACATCTACATACATACCTACAATACTACGTAATAGTATTATATATGAGTATATGTATATATTGACTTTAGAATGGTATGTGCATTTTCTCTCTTTTCTTCCGAATATTGAGGTAGGCAAGTTATACTGGTTGATGTATGAGAATGAGTATAAGAATCTCCAGTGAGTTTTCGTTTTTGTTTTAGATTTAACTTATTGTATTTTCATTCTGTGTATGTATGTGTTCTTTCTTCGTCTATTGTTCTGTGCGCCTGTTCAAAGACGTTATCGTGAGAGAGAAATGGCGATAGCTGAGTGCGTTTAAATTGAGTAAATAATATATAAAGTTTGTATATAGAATATGCAAGTAGTATGTGCATGTATTCTGTATAGAATTGAACACTTTAGAATATATAAATTATTATTCAATAAAGTAAAAAAAAAAAAACTAAGAGAAAGAAAGAAGAAATTTCGATGTCAAGAAATAATATTCGATATTTTTTATTCTTTGATTTGAAATTGTCCTCATAATAATTATTATTATGACTGGAAGGAATATAAGAAAAATTGGAACAAATGATTCACTTCAAAACTTATTTCAACCACTGCCCACTTTGAGCTGTAAAATAATTCTAGTGCCCCCAAAATTTTTAATTTTAAGTCATCGGAAGTAAATAATAGGTCAACGTTTTAAATTGGCGAGCCGCATTGGGCCGAACTGATACTTACATTGGGTTCAAAGTTAGAATTTGAAATTAAAGCATCCTAATTTGCTCTGAGCTTACTACCGCCTTCCTAAAAGCATCCAGCGCCAACAGGGGAACACCTATGATTTAATTCTTCAGAAAGAGATAACGTTGCCATAGATGGTTTGTTATTGTTTTGTAATAGCCTTATAGCAAATAAACAAATAATAAATAAACACAGTTAACAAATATCAATGAAGTGTGTTGTGCGCCGCATGCAATTAAATTTGTTTAAATTGTTCGATGGTATAGGGCATTATAAAACCATAAAAAAAAAGCCTTGGAGTTACTGATGGATTTCAAAGTATTAGATTGAAAAAGATATTGTTTCCAATATTTGCAAAGTATTTTGTAAAGCAAATTTCCCCTGTAAATCTATCACATCTAACATAATTGAGTACTTAAGCAAAGTTTAAGTTTTATTTAAAAAATAATTTCAATTTTCGCAGCTTTTAAAAATGTACATTAAACATTTTATAAGCAAATTGAAATACCATAATTATTTTGAGTATTTTTTTAGTAGTATGTACATCGATATTCATTTATACTTACTCGTACATATCATTTTAGATAGAAGAACATTACAATAAACAAAAAAAAAAAACAAGTCTTATCAATAAGTTCACATCAAACTTTCTAATCGCACAATAATTGCGCATTTTGGCGCAACATGACAGACACTCACTCTACAGCAACTCAACTCATAGACTCATGTCATCATTTATATATTTTACTGAGTATGCTACTTCGACAAATACAGAGAGATGCACAGTTTAACAATTAATGATGTGGCTAAGCAGTTGTTGTTTGTTTTTGTGGTTGCTGCAACATAAGTGACATGCAACATACGCAAATCGCCATTGTCAATCATTGCATGGCCTCAGACTTAGCAGCAATTGTATTGGCAACATTGGAAACACTGGCTGGCTCTGACTGGAGGCCGAGGTTGCTGTACTGCCAGCTGCAACATGCAACATATTGCATGCGAGTAATGCGTATATTTTAATTGAATGTTTCTTCGTCTTCATCACTATCATCATCAACAACAACATCATCATCATCATCATCATCATCACCATCATCATCACGATTATCGTCATCGTCTTCTTCAGACAAATTTTAGTAAAGTTAGTAGAATTACCAATCCAAAGTAGAAAAGAGCTTGTTTTGCATTAAGTAACTAAGAGATAAAGATTTGCTTTGCCTTTTGCTAAGAGTTTTGTGGACTTAGAGTGTGTTATGCATGCAACAAAGTGTTGCATATTCACACTCTAAAATGCGTCAAAAGTATGTGGACTCACATATTTTTATATTAATTTATTTATTTAAGATTACACGAATGAGAAGGCTAAGAATTATGGCGTCTGGATATGGACAATTGACAATTGGTTTGGCAAAGGGGATAAATCAAATGTTAATGCTAACAGTTTTGGATCCCTACAACTTCAACAGTATCAATATATAATTGGGAAATTGTCTATCATTTTCTTTATTTATATTGAATATGGATTTATTATTTGATTTTCTGCTTGTGTTATCAAAGATTTTCTAATTGAATTTTTGATCATTTGAGAAATGATTTTAATTATTTTCTACTTTATCTTATTGAACTCTCATCTTTTCTTTTTGACATACCTACAATTTGTTATTTGCTTATACGAGTATAATTTTACTTAGATATTTTCACATTTTATTTGTTTGTAAAACTCTTTTTCTCTTCTCTTTCTCTATGCGAGTCTCATCTGCCCTTTGTTATACTTCTAAATGAATTTGCCATTATTTATTACTTCAATTTTTAACTTGTATAAGATTTTATATTTTCCCATTCTTCTCTAGGATTTTACTCGATTTTCATTTGCATGCAAATTGGTTTATTAATTTTTGATTTATGCCATTTTATTTTATTGACTTTATTTGTTTTTTTATAATGAACTTTTTAATATAAAATGTTTATTTTATTTTTGGAAGTGAAACTTCTTTAGCGAAGGGGAGTAAATCCAAAAAATATGAAAATGAAACGTGACGAAAATCATAATTTGACGATGTTATTATTATATTGGAGATATTTAGGCAAATATAATATGGAAGTGAGCCTTCTAAGGTAGATGGTCAAGCAATAATAAATAAATAATATAAACTAGTTATGAATTTTATTTTTCGGTCATTCGGTCAATTGTTCAGTAAAGCATTTTTTATCTCTCTCTTACTCATGCATAAGTATTCACTTGCTACGCTGCAGACGAGCCCGCACAAGACAATGCGCATTGTCCCCACTACGTCTCTGATGATGCTTCAGACTCATTCAATCATTTTGATTTTCGTCACATTTCATTTTCTAATTTTTGGATTTAGCTCTCTTCGCTAAAGAAGTATCTCATCCATATTGTGCTTATGAGAGTGAGGCACACTACTTAAATTTTTTTTTTATTTATTTATTATATAATTTATACTTTTTTTTTTAAAGTTACTAGGGGGCCAGCCCCCTGCTCGCTTCGTTCACCAACCCCCAATGAGCATTTACATTTCTATTTTATGGACATCACTGAAAAACTTTTTTATATAATAGATGGATATGAAAATTTACTTTAATTGATAAGAAATCCTCCAAGAGTAACTATAAATGTGTGAATATAAATGTACATTTATGAGAGAGACAACACGGAGAACAAATTTTGCACTTTATGATAGAAAGGAACTAATATGTCAATTAGTTTTCCATATATTTTTACATTTATCCTTTAAATTCAAAAATTTTCATTGATTTTTCTTAACTTTTCCGCATTTAGCATTTTTGCATGTTTCCTATTCACTTTAGACTGCTTGCAATATAACAAAAACTACATGGTAACCATTGTAATTACACATGTTTCGTCATCAACAATATTTCTTGTGAAATTTTTCTTCACTCTACTCACTACTCTCTGACTAAGTACGCAGTATAATTTCAACCCACTAAAAAAATACTCTACTAATATTTCAAAAGTAACTTTAAATACATTTTTAATTATGATTTCGAGGCAATAATTATGACCTAACAATAACGAACAACAAAACCAAATTCTCCAACTGGTATGGTAAGTATACTAGGGACAAGCCACCAAATCAAATAGCCCACTGCCACTACACTACTAAGTTGCCATTAAAAATGTGTTTGCTGTTGTTGATGATCGTTGGTTGTGGGTCTTTGGTTCTTGGTACGTCATTGGCCATTGTTCATTGGTACACATGTTTAAATGTACACCAGTGCACAAGTAAGTGTATGAATAAATGTTGGACTCTCTTACACTCTCTGTGGGTCTGGTCTAATGCCCAACGGACCGCGTGTTTAAATTAATAATTACGAAGTCGCCGCCACCACCACCACCACCACCACTGGTAAATAAGTAGTAGCAATACTAGTAACAGTAACAACAGCAACATTGACGCCGTCGTTAATTATAACAAACTTTGTCGGCGTCAGTCAAGTTATCGGCCTGTAAGCGTTTATGTCTATGTCTGTCCGTTAGTCCATTCGTCCGACTGACTAACGGTCTGTCCCCCTATTTTATGTTTGTCTGCCACAAACAATAATTCTTGCTAAATTACGAAAAATAGTGCGCGAGAAATGTAATTAATGCATTTAATGTGTAATTATTTCAATTAAATGATATTTGTTTCGTGCGACCCACGTATTCTTCTTCTTGGCCCAAGGGGTCCGTCCTATCTTGATTAAGGGAAAGAGAGTGAGAGAGAGAGACTGGTTGGATGTAAGAGAAGAGTCGGTGAAAAGAGCAACCGCAATTAAAGTGACAAAAGTCATTAAATGTCCTGACCAAGTTAATTGTTATTTTCGTAGATATTTGCGTATGTCATTTTTTGAGCAATAAAAATGGTTTGGAATATTGAATTTATTAACCTTGTTCCTTGAGTATCGATATCGGTAATTGTACAACTATAGTCCTTGTCTTAAATAAATCAATAGAGACTTGTAAGTAATCAATAACATAGACTTGACTTTGTCAAGTAGTCAGTTGCCAATTTCTTTATAATCAACTATTGTACATATCACAAAATAAAATGATCTATTGACTTTAAAAAAAAAGGGTAAAACTTCAATTACAAGTTAACTAAACAATTTTGCAACTGCCACAAAAGCACTTATCGATAAAAATGCCAAAAGCTTCACAACAAAACAAAAAAAATAATAATAAAATAGAAGTGACCAAAGGAAAAAACTTCAATTGCGGAGACTAATAGTCAGTCAGTATTTGTAACTACGAGTAGCGCCAAATGTGTAATTAAGTTGCAAACAAATGATGTTAGTTCATACATAAATGACGCACGAAGTAAAACAGAGTTACAGAGGAAAAAAATGGATCACACGTGCAACATATGCTGATGCTGCTACTTCTTCTGCTACTGTTAGTTTTAGTGTTGCTGCTTGTGTTGGTTGCAAGGTGCCATAAAAGTGTAGAGCACGAACACGATAAAAATTAGTCAGTCAATGTGTGGAAAAGGGAGGCAGTCAAGTTGTTTTGTTGTTGTGTGTATATTCGTACACATGTGGCATACTCTTTCTACCATATTTATTGGAGTTTTGTTTTTCATGTTTAGTTTAAGTTTAGCAAGGACATTGCAACTAGATCCGTCGACAACACTTATGCATAGATCCAACCAACCAAACTCCTAAGCATGCACAGTACCAATGGCAGTACCATCAGTACCATGACTAATTAAAACGAACAATACGAAAATTAATTACTAAAACAGGTTAAGTTGTGCGCAATATAATAGTTTACTACATGCAACAACGAGTGCCAATAACACAAGCAACAAACCACTAACATTGTCGTCAGCAACATCATCGACATTTTCATCATCATCATCATCATCATCATCATCATCATCATCAGCAACACCATCATCAACATTACCAACACCACTTTTAATATCAACAGCAATAGCAATAGCAGCAGCAACATGACTAATGCGACAGCAACTGAGCTGTTTTGATACTGAGACCACCATCACCAACATTGGCGTCAAATTGTTAATGCAAAAAACCAACAAAATTGTTGAAAAATATTCGAGTAAATAAGAGAGAAGCAGAATGAAGATGGCTTAACAATGAATGCACAAACTGTGCCAGAGTCAAGCTTATGAAGCTTGTTAGAGAGAGAGAGCAATTGTACGATTATGACAAATAGACAGACAGACATAGACTGATGAGAAATAGTGATAGGGAGGGAGACATCATAGCATATGTTCTACATAACAATATCATCAATGATGATGCTGAGTTATTGCTATCAAATTCAACTTAAACAAAAGCTTTTGCCTTGCATTTTAATAACTTAATAAAGTACTTCAGAGCATATGTCACCTTACTACTAGATTTTGTTACGAAATTCCATTTGCGTCCTGTTCTGTGTTAGTACCTAAACTTTCTCAACTATCACTACTGCTCATGTCAAATAAAGATAAGAAATTTTGAATTAATAATTTCTTGAAAAAAACATTTATTTATTTAATTGCTTTGGAAAAATGTCACTAAAAGATAATAAAGCAATTGAAAGAATATTATTGGCAATTAGCAAACTAATAATTATACGAGTATCTGACACGTCCTCATTTTTATTTCCATATTTTCAACGATGAAAAACGAAGGTCAGTGATGATGATGAATGAAATGATTATAGGTATAGAGGCGTGCTTGTGTTCATCAAAGTTTTATAAGTTTTTAAGTTTTTTTTACCTCTCTTCTGTTTGGGAAAAAAAAAATGTCCCACTAATAATAATAGCAGGTAAATGATCAATAAATCGATGTATGTAGTATATAATTTAACCGGTTTGCAAGGACACATAAGTAATATTATGCGATTGATATACAAATTATAAACAATATATTTTCCAATACATGAATTCATCGCTGCAGCTGTTTTGTCCTTCTAATTGTTTTGTAAAAAGAGTAAAATCACATTCAATCGATAATTTTTCATTATTTAATAAAAGAAATTATGAGTTATCCAATTAGCGGTTCCATATTAGAAGTATAGAGGGTAGAAAATTCAAGGTTTATGGTGAGTCAGATAATGAAAGTTTATGGAAGTTTCGCATTATTTGTAATTTAATTAGTTTTTGTGATTCTTAAATTCCAATTAGTTTATTTGAACTGTTGAAAAGGTGAACAGTATTGATTCAGGAAGCCCTATACAATCTCTCTAGCACTGGAGGATAAAACACCAATCTGACCTTAACTGAGCTAAGGTTTCATTTTGCTATCATCAATAATTGGATGGCGGCGTTCTAACTCAACAGTATTCTGGCATGACTCTAATGCAGTTTCAACTGCCCTCCGATGTAATTCATCACGCCCCGACTTACCTTAAGACAATAAAGTACCCGGATTTGTCATTTAAGTCAGTAGTTCTAGGCGAATTGTACAATGGAAAAATGTATGCAACAAATTTTTTATTATGAACGAAATTTCGTTTGCCGAATAGATTCGAATGCTGGAGAAGGCTTACGGTGAGCCTTGAAAGACGGTCGGAAGATTGTCGAAGACTTGCCTCGTTCCGGATGGGCATCGACATCTGGCACTGACGATAACGTCAAAAAAATTAAAGAAACCGTGCTCAAAAATCGTCATGTTAGTGTTAGAGAGTTTGCACAAGAACTCAATATCAATCGTGAAACAGCTCGTTTAATTTTTGGTCAACCATTTGGGCATGCAGCGCTCCGCCGCTCGCCTCGTTCCGATTGAGCTGAATTTTCTCCAAAAATTTCTCATCGGGCAACGATTATCAACGATTATAAAGCCAAAAACGCGATAAATAATTTACTCAATAAATTACATATATATTAAGTATTTGGATAGCAAAACGCCCCCTACTTTTGAGTAAACATATTACAAAACTTTGACAATCGATTAACCAAACTTGGTTGGATAATTAATTTTAAGAAATCCCTATATAAAAGTTAAAACTTTCTCAATTGTAATTCATATTATTCATTTCGAAATCTCATGTTAACATTAGTCAATTCCAATGAACTTTTTACTTCTTATGTTCAGTGACTTTCTTAGCAAACTTTATGAATTCATTCAATGACTCTGGCTAACAATAATTCCGTTTCACCGCCAACTCTGCACTCCTCCATCATTATTTGTTCATAGCACAATATAATGAAAGCAACGTCATTTGGCAACACTCCCCGATTTAAAGAAATTATGCATCAGTTTTGTTGTTGTTGTTGTGGCCATAATCCAACAAAGAATTAACGCCTGCGGCGGCTACACGAAATGGAAAAGAGCACAAGAAGAATTCTTATTGCAATTATCATCAAACTTCGTCAATGGGTGAGGAAAGAATGGAGAAGATGGAGAAGAAGGCAGAAGTTGTTAAGTTAAGCAAAGAAAGCATTAAATAAAGCGAGCAAAGTAGCACAACAAAGAGTATTGCAAGAAAGAATGAAAGAAAGGTAGGAAAGAATTCTAAGAGTGAGGAGCTATTGCATGGAACTTGGCCGAAATATCACAAGTATAATAAACGCGTAAAATATTACTAAATGTTAAATTCTACTATGTACGAGTATGTAATTCTAGACAGTGGACCCTGCCTGCTTAAGCCTGGCTTGGCTTCAACTGCACTTGAGTACGAAGAAGAAGTTGAAATAATAAAGTAGGAGGATTGACTAACAAATAGAAAAATTATCACAATTGTTGCATCTTTATGAGAGAGTCAATTGTGTAAGTTTAACATTCGAAAGGAGTAGTGTGTACACAGTGAGAAATTTTAAATCAGAATTTGAATAAGAATTACATTTAATTAATATAATTGAATATTTCATTAATTTGTTAAAGCAAAAACTGAAATACTTTCAGTGTAGCTGGCTGGTTTTGGTCGTTTATGTCGACCGACCGCACATGCATTAAACATTAATGCGCGCACGTAACAACAACAAAACAACAAAAAGAACGCCATCAATAATAGAAACAAAAAACAAAAAACCAAAAACCAAATAAACAGACCTTTTGGCAACGTTTCGAATGTGGCATCCTATTGCAGATACTTGCCACACCGAACTCAATTCCCCATTGCCGCCTGCCATTTGGAACGTTACGCTTACGCTTAGTACAGCTTAGCTTAGTGTGGCTTAGCTTAGTCCAAAGTTGAGTTTAGTATTGTTGTTGTTGGTGCTGTTGTTGTTGCATCGTCATCGTCATCGTCGTCTACACAAACATGGTCATAATCACGCGTTAAATTAATGAGTTTAAATGCTATTTTTGGCTTTAACTATTTAAACCCGAATGTGCAACGCGTTGGCTTCATAGACCGCGCTGCGCATGCGCCTCTTACAAATTATGAGTGCGCAGTCGCTGCTACTTTTGCTGTTGCTTCAGTTACTTGTTATTTCTGCTGCAACTCTTAGTCATTCGCGTTCGATTTGCCAAGTTCAATGCGCCAACTTCGGCATCGACATCGACATCGACATCGACATCGGCTACGGTTTGCGGCACTCAGCACAAAAATATTAAATTTATTTTAATGCACTCGTGTAGTTCGCTTGTTTGCCTCTTTCACCCATTATCTTGACAGCAGCAGCAGCAGCAGCAGCAGTAACTCGGTCGTTCAGTGGGTCTCATATTGCCAATGGGTTTATGTTTTTTTTGTTTCTTCCATTTATTTTTCTGCCTCTTTCTGCTGAGACATGAACTCTTTTTTTTTTTCTTTAATTTTCCTTATTGTTATTGTTGTTGTTGCTGTGGTTATTGTCATTATTATTAGTAAGAATTATTATTGGTTTTAAGGCCAACTGTGTGCTTTTATTATTATTTTTGTTTCGTTTTGTTTTCTATTTATTGCTGCATGCCACATTTGGCATTGCAGCTAATTATTGCAAATGCTGAATGGAATGTGGGCAAAGAAATATACTTTTGTACTATGTACATTTACTGGCTCTTTTCATAAATATTTTAGATCGCAAAAAAAAATAACTTTTCAGGATCTTTTAGCCAAATAAATACACAAATCTACATCAAATAAACTTTTAATTCACTTTCCTACTTGTATTAAATATTTTTATTTTATTAAAAATTCTTTTTGCTATTATTTCTTTCCCTTTTTCTTCCTCGTATTCTTCTTTTGTTCACTCGGAACATGCCAGGGACACACCTTGCTGCTTGCTCTCATTTAAATATAATCATTCTTCTTTTCAATTCAAGATTGATACTGAGATACTGAGATCCAAAGTTCTTATCATCCTGTATTCAATTATACTTTTTCATTTAATGAGAATTAAAAAAAAAAAAATATTCGACTCTTCTACTTTTGTTCTAAAATTCTTTATATATAAAAACTATTTCTTTCAGTGTAAATTGCACGCTTCAAACATTTATAGAAATTTTGCATGGCTTTGTTACTAATCCAATGTTATTCTGTTAAAACAAAAGTCTATAAAAATCTTAATACAGACTATATCCAGCTGCTGCTGCACATAGTATGTAGTATGAGGGTCAATTAATTTACAACGCTTATTCGCTTATTTCTTGGCTCTGTTCTGTTCAAAGAACTCTACAGTTCACCATAACCATAACAAAAGTAAAATAACAACAATGCGAATTGTTTTAAAAGTGTTTCTTAAGCATTTGTCGTTTGGACTTTAGTTACTTTACATAAAAGGAAGTCTAACATTTTATTGAGAAGACAGAATGTGTAATTGGAAAATGTCAAGAATATAAATTTTATGAATCAAATGAGAATTTTTAGGTGTCTGCTTCTATGTACTAATACGAATATATAGGAATATTGAAATATTGATATGAGAAGTTAAAGTTCAATGATTCCTTCCCATGTTTTTAACATTCATTTCAATCACTAAAATTTATTTGTTCATTACTACTAATTTCATTTTGTTTTTAATTTCATATTTGTCCTTATGTTATACTTAATATACTTTGGTAGTATATTTGCAGTCCTAAAAGCTAAACTTAATTCGAGCGACCAACTGAAAACTCAAAATAAACTCAACTCAACTCAACTCAACCCAATTCCATGCAACATTCTCTGCTTTTGTTATGTGTTGCATTTACTGATCTCTTTCTTTCTACTTCTTTACTTCTACTTATGCTTCTGCTTCATCATCATCATCATCAACATCGTCGTCATCGTCTTCGTCTCCTTTTTGTCGTTTTATTAATTTAAAATTAATTGCAAATAAATTACAAAGCAATTTGTGTGTCTTGAGTGTGTATACCTAAGTTTGTGGTGTAAGTGTGAATGTGTGTATCTGTGTGTGTTTGATTATTGAGTTTAAAGTTGTTATAGTTAGTGTTGTTGTTGTTGTTGTTGTTGCTGTCAAGTTGCAATGTTGCCCAACAACTTTACTTAATTCGTCCGTTGTCGTTGTCTTCGCTCGTCGCGTTGCAACTAAAATTAAATTGTGCATTTAAAATTATAAATTAATTATCTCACGTTTAATAATAATAATAACAACAACAACAAAAATATAATGATGAAATAGTTTATAATTTTAGCTGATTTTGACGTTAACTTTACTATTTTTGAATTTTTTTATTTTTTTTTTTTTATTTTTTTTTTTATTTACATTTCTGTTTCTCAAAGTTGTCTCTCATTGAAAATTACTTGTTTAATTATGGTTTATTAAAAATTATTTATAAACAATGTTGCTACTCCTCTGTTGACGTTTCATTTGCAACTTTTCTTTATTACCGATATTTTTATTGTTATTGTTGTTGTTGTTGTTGTTGTTGATTCATTAGCATTGTTCGTTGTTGTTGTATAATGTTTAATGTCATAAATTAAAAATATATGTATGGATGGATACTACAACAGCAACAACAAAAACCACAGAAATTATCGTGCATTGCGTGCTAATGTCCAGTTTTGGCCTTTACTCATTAAGTTCAGACCGATTGGAGAGACTCATTTCATTTCGATGGCGACACATGAAAATGGGACACTTCATTCAAGTGTTTGAGTGTACTATCTTTGGAGTCAATGAAGTCAGGATTCCTTTGTATCCCAGTTTCGTTATTATTCTCATTTTTCTGAAATCATATTCTCAAACATGAAAACTTATTTCATTCACAAAAATTTTGTGTGATTTTTTTTTTTTTTTTTTTGGTGTGTTATATCAGGTTTCTAGTGAGAGAATCAATTGAAATTTTGAAAATGATGGTTGGTAAAATACATTTTATTCGATACTTTGTCTATGAAATTATTAACAATTCAAGTACCCATTCGATTGTGGTTTAAGTAATAAGTAAAGCTTGGTAAAATCATTATCATTGCGTAGTATAAAGCAAAGCCTAAATTTCTATACGTTCCTATTCGCAAAACTTCTAAACCATGCAACAGATTTTGATGCGACTTTCACTGTCATTTAAAGAATTTTTTCCTTATGGTTTACATGCACATATACAGTTTATGCAACAATAAAATATTTAGCCTTTAGTACTTAACAAGTATGTAAGGAATATTTATTATTAAACTTAGTTGTTAGTTTGTTAGTTTAGCCACTAAGTTTAAAGAAGAAAGTTGTTCTAAGTTAAGGTGTAAAAGTGATGTCAAAAGTCTTCATTTCATTTCTAACATTATGAAGTGCGGTAGACTTTGCTTAACAGCAAGCAATTTTTTTCATAATTTTTATTGCAGCTTAGCTAAACTTTACATGCATATGCCCGTAGAATACTATCTTCCAGTTCTAGTTGTCATATATTGTATATAAAATACAGTTACCTCTCTCGTCTATAAATTGAAAAATTTCAAATGCCTTATTAATAAAGTACTGAACACATTACACACATTTCACTTAAAGGAAAATATTCATAAAAATATTTTAGCTAATTTAAGTTTATTTTTATTTTTTTTCCAAAGATGAAAAAAATAAATGATTTCAAACTAATTACAAGCAATTTACATGCAAGTCATATGACGTTCCTACTATCACATACCAAAGATTGAACTCAACACCCACCGCCTCACTTCTGAAAATACCTACAAGTAGAAACAAAATCAGCAAATGAAGAAGAAACAACGAACAAATCGAGCTAATCCCAATAGTAAGCAGTAAGGAAGCTAACAACTCTAAAGAAGAACCGGTTTGATACTTATGTATGTATATTGGCCATAATCATTATGACTATGGCGATGATGGTGATGACAATGACGATGTTGATCATTAACGCCGCTGTGTTATAGCCATTAAGGCCTCATTTGGACTCCCCCACTTGAGGTGAACTGAGCAGAGCTGAGCTCGCATTGTCTAGGTAAATCCGTTTCGAGTGCAAATACCTCGGCTAAGCAATGCCATAAGTGATCTGCAGTTGCAGTCTGTCCACAGTGTCCCACAGTTCATTGCGCATGCGCGTCAGCTAAACACGAAGAAACATGAAGCAACTAAAGCAGACAGCTTGAGTTATAATTAGTGACTCAAATTAGTCTACGTGTTTGGCTATACTCATGGTATAGGTAGCTCTACTGCAATAATTCGACTTCGAGACTTGGACTTGGCTTTCAAGTTCTTTAAGTATAAAAATTTGTACATCTTTACGACTTTCACATTATGCAGCATTGGCAGTAGTAGTCTAGTGGAATTAAAAGAAATAGAAAAAGGCTTAAAGCGAGTTTGTTTCATGGCTTTGGATCTCATAGCTAATGATCAGCATGACTAAGTGCAATAAAAATATCTATTCATATATTCATATGACCACATGTACTTACTATAGAACGACTAGTATAAGCATAAGTCCATGAAACATGATGAGCTGAACTAAGCTGAGCAGAGCAGAGCAGAGAAGTAGGAAAAAATGTGCCAAACTTTTGTTGGCCTGAACTTGGTTTTCAAATGTTAGCGTTCCTCATTAGATTTGCTTGAATGGACATTGATAAATTGTAGTTGTGTAAAAATTATGACAAGAAAATGGTATCTACGATTCCTGTTATTCTTCGACTCTCTTCTCTCCTTCCTATTTAATTTCATGCCAGATCTTAATTCGCCTTCGACTTAGTCATACAGCAAGCAAACAAATACATATGTACTAACATACTTATGTATTGTACATACATATATGGTACAGACAAAAATCCAGACCAAATTTTAAAACGAGTTACCACCAACGAATTCATGATCCATGATATCCATGCACTTCATAAGTGATCTTCCCCCTCTGACATATTCAGCATATGATGATGGTGGCGGTGGTGTTGGACTCATGCTACTTTAATACAATATAACCTCAATTAATACAGCTGCACAAAATAATCATAAGAAAATCTTGACCAAAAAAATAATAAATATACAACAAAAAATTTTGCGTTGCTTGTAATTAGCTGCAATTCTACCCAATCCCTACTTCCCCAACCCCTGCCACAGACAATCAAGACCCACAAACTAGGCTCATTTTTCATTATTAATAGTTTCCCCCCTTTCGCTTTGCATTGTTTGCTTTTCTGTTCGTCGCTCGCTTTAATATGATTTTTATTGCACCTGGATTTTCTTGTTTTGTTAATTTTTTTTTTTTTTTTTTGTTTGCATTCACATTTGTTCATATTTTATCGCATGCGACTTTTTTTGTGTTTTGTTCATTTGTCTTTTGAGTATTGCTTACTTTTGAGCTCATTTTAAGCTTATTATTATTTTGTTAACGTTACTTTTTTATTTTTTATTACCATAATATATTGTTGTTGTTGTTGTTGTTAGTGTTGTTGTAAATGATTATGCGTTTACTTTTGCTTGTTTTCGTCCCGCACCAAAATCTACTTAATCCAGCCAACTCAGCTCAGTTCAGGTCAGTTTAGCTCTCAATCTTTCTTGATATGTTTGTAACATATTTCGAAGGCGATTACTCATTTGAATGCATTCACATAAATTTTCAAGCGCCAATTTTCGTATTTTTTAATTCTGTTTTTTAATTTTTTTTTTTGGTTTTGTATCATTTTTTTATGAATTGCCAGAAGCCAAAAATGAAACAAAATAAGATTAGAAAAAAAAATTTTACATTTATAGGTTTAAAGCTGCGTTACAATCGCATAATTTTATTCAAGCAATTATTTTTGTTTGTAGAGTGTTTTCTGATTAAAAATAATTACAATTACTTTGGAGTAGTCAATTAGACTGAGGAACCGGAATGAGCGAGTCCTTGATACATGCAACATTTGCAATTCTTTTATTAGAAAGAGATTCTCATTAAAGAAGAGAATTCTTATATAAAAAATAAATATAAAATAAGAGATGTCCAAAATTAGGATGTTTATAGTAAAACTTGTAAAAAGAAATTTCAAAGCAGAATTTTCATTATCCATTCACATTTCATATTGAATTATCAGTGCTTCTTCCAGTTTCCGAAACACTCCTGGACTTCAAGATTTGGATCTTTGAATTAATGTAATTTAACTGATGTCTAACCAAACTTTTTCGATGGCCGACAATAGACTAATTACCCCACATTAGCAGGTTACTAATAAGTGTATTTTTACCAAAAGAACCATGACAAATCGTGAGAATTGGATTAATACAATTAGATACTTTTTGTGCATACTGGTGATTCTTTTCATAAGTTAAAAAATATGTAAATTTATATTGATTTTTACTGTTAAGAAGCTTAACCTACTAAATGATCTGATAATAATCTTAAAAGTGACCACATAAATTAATAAAACATTTGTTGTTGTGTGGAAAAATGTGTTTAATAAAGGAGAAAAATATAAATTAAATTGAACTAATCAACTGGGACCCCCGAAACCACAAACTGCTGCTGCTGCGGCTGCTGAGTCGTTGAAAAACTATTTGAGCCTAAAAAAAACTTGATATTTTGCTGAAAGGCAAACACGAGTGAGACTTGAACTCTTGGATCGAATTCTCGACGAGGCAGCACAGTGGTGGCGACCACTGACGACTTCAATTGCCAATTGCGATTTCTAATGTTGAAAACATTTTTTCGAGGACATGCGAGATATTTTGTATTTTTTTTTTTTGTTAATTTTTTTATTTATTGCTGACAATCACAAGATTTTTATTTATGTTAAGTTTATTTTTCTAACCATAGTTTCTTTTTTCTGCTCTTTAATGATCATTAAAATTGGGACAGCATTTTTTTTTTTTTTTTTTTTTTTGTTTATTCTTTTTCATGGTTTTGGTAAATTGAGTCGCAGTTGCTGTGAATGTCACAAGATTGGAGGGAAGGAGTTGGTCAAACTAAGTAACTTTATTTGTGTTTATCTTATCATGCCTTTGGCTAAATACAAAAAAAATTCTCAGCAATTGACAATGTTGCCCTTGATTGTTGCTCTTATTTTATTGTATTTAGATTTCATTATTTGTTTTATGTTATTTTTACTTGTATTTTTTTTTTTTTTTTCTAACATGCAACAAAGTTGTGTGTTGTTTTGAGATGAATTTTTACGATTTGTAATTTGTATAAATCGTACATTTTATTTTTAATTAATTCTAAGCGACTTTTCAGCATGTGATTTCTCAATTACTTAGAGATTAGGCTAATTAAGTGCAGCATGTTGAAGAACTTCAGCCATAAACTACAGCTACAGGTTCTACTGGTCCAAATAAATATTGTGATTGCAACGACGGCACAGTTACTCATTACACATAAGTAGTAAAAAATAAAACATGATTTTCTCACTCACCGACTCTGTTTTGATGTTGAGCGCCAACATTTGTGGCGGCTGCGATGGCGATAAAGGTGATCGTGGTGAATGTAGTAGATTCCTTGCTTCTACAACTGGTCCCTCGGTGGCATCCTCAACAGCCATGTCCACACCCACGGCCACACCCATGTCTGGCGATATACTATGAGCTCGTTGCGTTATGCTCTCGTTGAGGGAGCTTGGATCACGCACGATTAACGTGGGACTGGTTGCAGCTGCTGGCGGTGGCGTCTTGGCCACCGATGAGGAAGTGGCATAAGGTGAGTCCAGCACTAGACTTGAGGGACTCTTATTGGCATTTGAGGAGTTCGAGGGCACTATGGCCGCCGTTGTTGATGCTGTGGAGCCGGTGGTTAATGTAGAATTGATTGTGGCCGTTGATGAGGCTGTAGACGAGGTGGATGATGTTGACGATGAGGATGATGAAGACGACGATGATGATGATGACGAGCAGGACGATGAATTATTGACATGCATCTTGTTATTACTAATATTCTTATTATTGTTATTATTATTGTTATTGTTATTATTATTAATATTATTGTTGTTGTTGTTGTTGTTGTTAATATTATTGGCTATGGTGACTGCTGGAGCTGCCGCAGCCGCTGCAGTTTGTAGTTGCAATGGCGATTGTGGACTTGCCAATGTGGCACTTAAACTACCACCTAAAACGCTGGCATCAACCACACCATATTCACGTTTAATGTGACTGTTTGTCGTCGTTGTTGCATTTGTTCCGATCACATTTGTGCCGGTTGTGACGCCACCCAGAGATGCGCTTATAGCTGCCTCACAGGGCAGAACAGTCCCAAGCATACTGTTTTTATGGGAGGCTTTACGCCTATGTTGATGGTTATGATGGCGTTGTTGATAATCCTGCTGCGGCTGATGCTGATGCTGCTGTTTTTGATGATTATGATTTTCGTTTGTCGTTGTTGTAGTTTTAGATTTAGTTGTGGTTGTTGCTGTCGCCGTCGTTGTCGTCGTCGTCTCCTCACAGCCCTCGGCCATGTCAGTGCGGTGAGTACATTTTGATATAACTAAAAGAAATAAGGGAAAAAATTGTAAAATCTAAGATCAAAAATTTTACTATGATTTTACAAACTAATAAATTTTATCAATGATGATTGTTCTCATATTACCAACTAATAAAATCCTTCGTTATCTTTTTTTATCTCGTACAAAATAAAATCGTTGCTTATTCATTGAACATTTAAATTACTAAATACTTATGTAAGCTACCAGCTACTACTTCCCATTCCTGCCTGTATTAACTTCTTCTCACTTACGCCTGAGCCTGAGTCTGAGCCTGTGGCTAAGCAATTACTTTTGTCGAAAATTCTAATTTAAATGCTAAATTCCTATACATATTCAGATAAATATATTCTATATACATAATATATTATAGTATAGTACATAAGTAGGAACAAATAAATACTCATGCTACTTGCCAACAAGTTTTAGGCAAAATGTCTTTGTCCGGCATGGAATACTAAGACGTAGCTTAGTACTTAGTATATAAACTCAAAACAGAATTCAAGTTCTATGCATATCTACCTATTATATTATTGTATGTATATATATATATATAGAAATTTATATACATTTGTTGTACATACATATGTTATATATGTCCATGCCACACACACACATAAAACGATTTAGAAATGGAATGAGTAGCCCCTGCCCACACAACCAACGTTCATAATTTAGAATTTACATTTTATGCAAACATTATCGAATATATTTCGTGCACTCAAACACTCATACTCCGGCATTAATTTCATTAATTATCCTTTTGCACAAACTAACGGACGAACGGACAACAGGAGCAACAAGGAACAACAGAAAGACATCATGCTTATATGTATATCCTTAGTATGACCAGAAGAGTAAAAGAGAAATACAAGAGAATACAAGTGAACGAAATGCACAGACATAAATTCCAAATGCAAACCAACAAACTTGACCGATCCGAACGCAGTCCGAACTTAAGTCTCCCTCAATTCCTCATTCCTAACACTCTTATCCCACATTTCCCATATAGCATGCAGTCCTTGTGCATGTCCTGTCAGGACAAAAACAAAACCAAATGTAGTAGCTTTACCCCTCGAGCATTGTTCGACTTAAAGTTGAGTAAGAGACAAAATGTTCGAGTATAAGAAAGAGAGTAGTAGAAGCAGGAAAAGAGAGTGGGAAAAGTAGGGACGATAACAACAAACGAAGACGTCGTCCTCGTCATCATCACCATCATCGTCTTGTAGTTATTGTTGTTGCAGGAATCGATGTCCAAGGCAACGTTGCAGTCGACATTGTCGTCTCGTAAACGAAATTTTTACACCTCCACCGCATTATAATTTATACTACAATATTATATGTACAATATAAAGTTTTTGGTAGTACAAAAACATGAGTGTGAGCAAATGAATTCGAAAGGATGTAAGAAGGTATTATTCGTATGTCTGAGATGAGAAAACTTGTTGTTCGTGTAATGTTTAAGAAAAGTATTCATTGGGTTTTCCTAGTTGACGAAAGTATGGGACAAATATTTTAGGAAGAACTGAAGCCAAATAGTTAAGAAATAAAGGGCTTGAACTCGAAATGAATTATATTTATTATCATGAAGAAATATTATCATCAAGCTAATAGCTCAAGGGATGCATATTCCCGGGAAATTATTCTTTAAAAACCTATCAGAATTGTCATTGGGACCCATAGAAGTTTTGATAGATTTTTTTTAAGATAAATTGAATGGAGTAGAGTGACATCTAAGCACCTCAGAAAGGTGTAGATTCTTCGGCTCCTTACACTCTTCAATGTTCAGTGTTTTGAGTGAACTAGTCACTCACTCTAAGCAGTCAGGCTTAATGGATAATATGCCTACACTAATTTTATATACGAGCACAACTTGAGAACCTAAAGCAATTCAAGGAATCCTACTGGAGCCAGTGCCACAAACATATTGAATCTCGAAGTTTCGAATCGAATCAGTTCTCTGCTGGCTCCAGAAAGTATTATAGAATTATTCTGCCTCATTTTGGGAATTAGTAGCTTTGATGTTGCCATCGTCCTCAATGATGTTGTAGTCTGATAACGACATATCAACAACAACAACAACAACAAATGAAATTGTGTAATTGCAACTGCATATTAATGCTGGTGACCAGAAAATGGAACGGATACTGGTGAACGGAGAAAGAGAAATCGAAACAGACACAGCCCAAAGGATATCTTGCTTAAATTTCGTGTACACAAGTTGATAGGAGTAGGAGGATAATAATGTACAACTAGTCAAATCATCTTTGAGTATGAGTTACCCAAACTAACCACAATCCAACACACTCAAACGATTTTAAGAGGAGCACTGTCCTGTTGGGAAGGCAGCAGCAAGGCAGGCAGGCAGTCAACGAACGAATGCATTTGCGAATGTTGTTGGCGGGCGATGATTTTAATGCATAATGAATGCGGCGGCCAACAAACCCATTGCACCTCCCTCCTACCCGTAAACTTACCACTACC
The DNA here is from genome assembly GCA_037043295.1 of Amiota minor. Lineage (NCBI taxonomy): Eukaryota > Metazoa > Arthropoda > Insecta > Diptera > Drosophilidae > Amiota > Amiota minor. The sequence goes on from JBAMAW010001787.1 coordinate 208,904, forward strand.
GTGACTCTCTCTCTCTCTCTCTCTCATTTTCAGAATTGTCTGTAATGCAAAATCCATGAGCAGAAGTTTTACTTCTTTTCCTTCCGACGTCGGTCAGACATCCAGTTGTTTCTACTGAAATGGGTGGACGGACACAGGACTGTGGGACTAACTGTATGTCCGAGCACGTTATAAAGACAAAGGAGTGTTTTCCTAGGCCATAATGAGCAGAATTCAAGACTTGCATGTCCTTTGCATGCAACGTGCAGAAGGAATGCAAGCGTAACGCTCAGTTTCAGTTCATATACAGTCGAGATACGACCAAGTGTGTATTGGTATGGATATGCGTCTGTGTGGAATTGTATAATAGGAGAAGTGAAGAGATGTGGGTAGAACGACGTGGGTTGGGGCTTTAGTCAAAAACTCAAATGAGGAGGATGAGAATGCCAAGGAGATAAGAGTATGAGGGGAAGGGTATGAATAGGGGCAGGCGTAATAATTAATTTTGCTCCTTGCATGCAAATTTCCTTCTCTCTCCCTCTCTCTCTCTCTCTCTCTCTCTCTCTGTCTCTCCCTGCTTTAAATGTGTTCTCCTGTTGTTGTTGCTGCGAATATAAGAACAAGAAAAATAACAAACACAAAACACAAAACAAACAACAACATTATTATTAAGGTATGCGTCAACGCCACACTCAAGCAACAAACACACACAGACACACACACACGCACATACATACACACACAAACACTCGTATCCACACATTCATATATGCATAAGTATTAAGTGGACTCTGCTTATGTGCCTGAAGAAAAGTATTGTAAGGGTATGCAAGGGGGGGGGGGGGGGGTGGGGGGATACCTTGTACTCCTCACCACCATCTTCTTCCCCACAACTTCTCCATGGTCAGTTTTGTTGCTCGTTTATAATGCAAAATTATGTTTAACTGCGCTGTGTTGCGTTAAGTTAGTCAGCGAGAAGAGGTGCGTTGAGAGAGGAGTATGCTGTTCTCATATTAAGGGTAGTTCGTTCATCCTTTTAACACACACACCACCCCCATTCACTCCTATCTAGACTAAGTATGCAGACATGTTCTTGTTATTATTGGAACAACTCAACCTCAAGGTTTGAAGAAGAAAGTTTTGGCGACGTTGACTTCCATCACCATTACCATCCTACGCCGTGGTCTGCCAATTCCATAGTTAAGTAAAGTTGCATAGTATTGGTGGTCAGTAGAGAGTAGTAGTAGCCTGTAGTAATGGAGTTCATTGAGTGTTGCAGAAGTTGTTCTATATCAGTATTGATATGGGTAATGAGTGACGTCGGTTGCAGGCAGTTTCAAAGAGTTGGAATAATGCGCGTGTTGCTGACGGCACTTTGAGGTGGCGTTGTGGCTACCTTTTATTACAATATTATTATGGGTACTTCTTATTATTATTATTATATAATGGTCTTATTATTTTGTTGTTGTTCTTGTTGTTATTCTTGTTGGTTGCATTTTAATTACATACACAATCACACACACGCACACACACACTGCTTGTACAAGAAGAAATTATTTGCGTAATTTATAGAAAACATTACAAGTCGAATGAAAGCTTTTCTGGTATATGGAGAAGCACATATTGAAGCATCCATATGATTTATTAAATAAAGTTAAGTTTTAGAATTAAGTTCGCATATTTAATGGGATGTAAGTCTTGATTTACACCATGCATATTTTTTGTTTGTCAATCCATTTTTAAAGTTCTAAACTGGTCAATTTTCTACCATAGCAATGAGTCATGAGGGAAACAGTATTGCCAACAGAGAAATCGTTCAATTCTGTATGAAAGTTAACTGGCCAATTATGTATAAATTTCCCTTATAATATGAATTTGGGGTCCCTTCTGGCTTCTCATTACTTCTCGACTACAAATATTTTCCTTAAGAGTTTCGAGTCTTAGTAAACATGTATCATACAAATCCGTTCTACTTCTATTTGTCTCTAACTTTTTGCAAGTCAAATGTTTGTTAAGTTTCAAAGAGATAGAACAATATTCCATATTTCTTCTGAAATTCTTACTTTGCGAAAGATTATTTTCAAGATTACATCATACAAAATGATTTTAAAAGCCTGTTGCCAAAGCAACCTGGCAGCACTGTTTCCTGGTTCGGTTTCTGTTTCTATTCTAGTTTCAGTTGCAAATGTACAGAAATCTGAATCAGTTTCTGATTTATGTGGCAACAGGTCTTTAGTATTTAAATCCAAACGAGAGAAATCGATTTTATCATACTTTTCCATTGTTTAATGTTTCTAAATATAGTTCACTTGCAAAACTGATTCCACTTGAAGTTTTCTTCATTTCACAGGATTTCCCCAATAATTCGGATGTGAAAGTTACCCAATAACTCAATAAAATCATTAAAATATTGTTAGTACAATAAGAAAGAAACATGTGTCTAGCTCAGTGTTTAAAGATTTCCTTAATTAAATGTCATTTTCAGTACAACAAAATTGTTAAGTTAAAATGTTAAACAAATAATTTGTATAATTATGTTTTGTTGTTTTCCTAATTCAAAACGACGAAATATAATTGATAGCAACATTTAATGTTTAATTGAGTACTGGTAAAATGTTGCGGCAACATGTGATGATTTCCTGTATAAATTTTTATATGATATTCATTTGCCATTCGCTCGCTTGTTCAATCGATTGATTGGGATTGATTTTTTTTTTCTTAATACAAATATGTTATTCTTTTTCGTTTTTGTATTGTAATTAATATGCATTTTATGATAAACTTATCAAAAGTGCAACAACTCAAGCAATGAATCCAGCTACAAAATCCAATAACTAGATACCCGTATATGCAACAACAATAATAACTACAACAATAACAACAACAAATATCATGTTGCGCGCGCACTAAATAGCACGATTAATTATCAACGCGAACTATAATTCCAATGGCATGAAAAACAGACAACAATTTAAAGAAACCATAAAACCAGTTTCACAAATTAAACATTTGCTAAAGCAATCATCATCATCATCATCATCATCATCACGACGATCGTTGATCACCATAGCCATCGCCATCGCCATAATCATGATCATAATCATAACCATTGACAACAACATCATCATCATCATCAACATTATGAGCATCATTTTAGTGCGGCAATCATGATCAGCAATGACTTTTAGTAACAACCAAAAAAGTAAAACAAAACAAAATAAAACCTGTATAATTATCCTCATTTTCCTGCTCTATTATGCCGCACATACACACACACATACACACCCATACACACTATTATAATTTAAGTAATATCCCCTTCGTCCAGGTAGAGGAATGTGGGGGGTCTGGCAAAAGCCTCACTTGAATTGAATGAATAAATTGTAATTTCCATGTTGCAACAAACTTTCTATTGGCAAATTTATCATTTAAATAAAAAAAGCCTGCTTTGCTTAGAGAATATTTCAGGAGAAGGAGGATGGTGACGATGATGATGATGATGATGAGATGGTGGTATTGGATTGCTGGTGGCGGGTGTGGCATCATGCAAAATGTTGCATGGCAGTGGCTTCGAAACATATTAAAAAACGCTTGCAACATTTTGTCTTAACATTGCTCTTAAGTTGTTTCTATCTGTTGGCAGTGTACAACCAAAGAAGACACCTTCTTTCTCATAGGCATAGTCATCCGCTTATTTCATTCCTCCATTTGTCCATCCATTCATCCGTCTGTTTGTCCAACATATTTCCATGCATACTTCTAATCATGCGTCTGTCCGTCCGTCTGTCTGACCATTTGTTAGTTCGCTCGTTCATTCATTCGTTTGTATGATGCCAATTCGTAGCGATATTCAAATTAATAAAATCATCAATAATTTTCTACACTTGCAACAAGTTGTTCTTGTCAGTCTTAAAGTCAAATTGCAGTTGTTGCAACTGTTGCTGTTGCAAGTTTACTGTCGTTGTTGTCGTTGTTGTTGTTGGTGTTGTTGTTGTTGCTGTTGCTGTTGCTTTAAGTTGTTGTAATTAATAGTCAAACTAAATTGTATCAGGCGAGAGACTTGAGACTTGCGATTTGAGTTCTCTAGCATCGTCATCGAAGTCATAATGTATTTTTCAATGTGGCACAAAATAATTTTGATTAACTAACTTTCGTCCATCAGACGGACACTTAACTATCTGTTACACAAATTGTTAATTAGTCCCCACCCCATTCCCCTTTTTCTTGGATGGGGGTCTTTAATAATCTTAAGCTTTGGCAATATTTAATTATTTTCTGTTGATAGCAAAGTAGCACAAAATGTAAATTACAATATTAATTACAATTTAGAAATAAGTGAAATCTGGTAGACAAACTTTACTTATTATTACTCATATTTCCTTATCTCTTTCATATTTGGCGTTATATCATTATAAATCTATCCATTTCAGCTATATGCCAGTCTGCATCGGGTTAGCCCCCAACCTCTCTCATATAACCCTTTTTTTCGGGGAGCTTCTCCTCAATCGAGCTTCGATTAACGTACGTGCCCAAAGTGTCATTCTCGGCACTGCACTTATCCATTCTTTAATCAGTCTTCCAGCTATACTACCTCGACAACTCACTCACTGCCTTTGGTACTTTATGCACAGCTTAATATTATAAACATACAAAATGTCCTTTAGCCAACCCCAAAAAAATAAAACATCCATTCCCACTTTATTTCGCTTTCATAATACAAATAATAATAATAATAATAATATAAAAAAACGCAATCCAATTTCAATCGAGGTAGTCAGTCACTTAACCCAAACCTAAACCTAAATAAAATACCAAAAACCAACACATGGCATTCAGGATAAATCTTCTATAACCAAATGAAATTGCATTAATTTTTGCAAATTTCCATAATGAGCACGTACACGACTTGTTCCCCTTTCCAATTTTTACCATACATTACATAATACTCGTATAACCCAAGTTTAACCCATTGTCACACAGACACACACACGCACACACTCACACTCATACTGTAACAGACATTGCGTGCACAAAGAAAAGGGGATTTCGTTTTTCTCTTGAGTGAGTGAGTACTCACTGCCTCCTTCCTTCCCTCCATCCGTCGTTTGCGTTCGCTTGTACGCGAATTTCATTATTGAGGGTTGCAAAAATAAAATTAAAAATAAAAATTAAAATAAAAAATCATTCATAATTAGTTAAAAACAGGACTATGCTATTTTTTATTCCTTTCATCCACCCCCAATAAAAAATATACCGACAACAACACATCGGTTGATTCACTGACTGACTGAGGGGCAGACAGCCTGACAAATACAATATATTGTAGTAGACATGGACAGAGATTCAATACATTTGGCTCATTTTCGTTTAGAAAAGAATTTGAAATGGCAGAAATTGGTTTGTTTCCTCCGTTTTTATTTATTTTCACTTTCTTTAGTTCTTTCTTTACTTCACATCTTCATTTCTTGCTGCGTGCGTGCTCAATTGGGGAGTTGCTTATGGTCGCCGGCTTTGGTCGTTCTGCTTTATGACTCGTGTTTTCATATTCATGATGTTACGCCTTCACTTTCCGTCGTTCTTTTACTCATTACTTCATTCATTTATTCATTATGTTTGCCTTGCTTTTGTTTTTCGCTAATTTAGCAAAATTATGACTGCCGTTACCACGTCATCATTAAATAGGAACCGGGCGACTCAATGTGCACTCTGTTCTGAATATCCTTTTGTTTTTCATATATCATTTTTAATTTTAGACTCTTTTTTGTTTTTTTTTTTTAGATATTTTCTACTTTTTTGTTTGTGTCATTTCCAAATGCATTAAAATATCAGAGAATTTCATGGGTTTGCATGGAGTATTAGGATAGAAATATATATATGTGCGTGTGTGTGTGTGTTTGTTTGTGTGTGGGGTTAAGCGTTTGGCCAGTGGCATGACGTGACGCGACGTGGCATGGCGGGCTAATGCAAATAAGAATGCGAATAACTCATTACGTGGCACATTAAGGACACAAACATAAAAAAGAACACACACACAACTAAGGATATAAGTATACATACTTATGTAAGTACATGCATGCATTCATATGTGTGTGTGTGTGTGTGTGTGTGTGTGTGTGCAATTGAAGCCTTTGGGCTAAACATAGTGGGTCATTTGTAGGAAACAAAGCCAATCGAGGGGTTCTGTTGTAGCCTGAGCTAAAGGAAGGAGGAAAGAGTTTCCTTTTAAGGGTTGCATATATTGCCTCCTTTAATGTGACTCTTTCTATCATCTAATATAATATGGGATGGGATAGGATAGAACAGTCAGTCGATAGCATTTATTCTTATTGTTGTTGTTCCTATTAGAATTACTGTTCTTGTTGTTGCTATTATATTATTATTCTTATTGGCAATGCGTGCCTCAGTTTGTGGCACGCAAATTTCTATTGCCTTCAATTTTCTTTTTTTTTTTTTTTTTAATGATTAAACAAAATAATAATGAGTTTATGCACAATAATAATAGAAACAACATCAACAACAACAGCAAAAGTGGTAACACATGCATGTAAATGTCTGCCAATTGATGTATGGATGTGTGAAACTGTGTATGTGTTTGTGTTTGCAAGCGTGCCATGTGCCACATAGATACACTCGCACTTACATACAATATATATTTGTATTTATGTAGATTTTTAGCAATCACTTCTTTTATAATGTTTAATCGTGTGTAATTTTAAGAAAATTGCACGTTTTAATTCCGACCGAAGACCAAACCCTCATCATTGAACACGAATTGTTCTTGCAATTGCGAGGGGGCATTGGAATGGTTGCAATCGCATACAAAACTTGTAGATATTTTTATGAATAAGTACATATACAATAACATAAAATGCACTTGTGTCAGTTGCAAAAATATTGCCAATTTTTTTTTATTATTTTCATATAAATATGATTATCATATTGGAATTTGTTGTTATTATTGTTATTATTTTCTTGGTAATCGATTTTAAGTTTTGTTATAACGAGGGTCGAATTAAAAAAAAAAAACAAATCGACCGCCTTAAATGATAAAACTATAATGACTTCATAACGACTGAAAACATTTATTATCACTCAAAGATCAAGTAGTTGATTTTAAACATAGAATTCATATGACAATGGGATAAAAACGAAGCAAAGCTCTATTTATAAGAACTCTGCACTTTTGTTATACGCAATAGATCAAGAATTATTGGACAGCTGAATTCAAAGTCATATCATTTGAGAAAGATCAAAAAATTGTATAAACGTTGTACAAAATGAATTGAATTGAAGGAACTTACTTATAAGAGAAAATATATTTATTGATCTACCCATGAATTATTGTATTTATTACTTCCAAATGAAAGCACTAAGTTCTTTAAGTCTGAAAATGAAAAATACCAAAACAAAGAAGAGTTTTAAGTTAAATAGGCTGGTAAAGGGGAATGGAGAGTCTGATATAGGAAGGTAGTAGGCAAACTTTTGCATATATTGTATGAGGCATTTCAGTATATATGTATGTATGTGAACTGTTATGTAAGCAAATGTGTTGTAAGCAGCAATGTATGTTAAATAAATAAATAAATATACCAAAAGAGAGGAGTCCCTCACACATATGAAGATGTTAGAAATGGAAAACAAAAATGGGCAGAAAAAGGAAAGGAGAGAAAAACATAAAGTTAAGGAAAACCAAAGTTGGTTTTCGCTTAGGTAATTTTTCTTAACTGAGATTTTGTCTGAGGTATATTCTAGTAGAAAGGTGTTTTGGATATGTAAAAATGTATGAAGTTTTAAAAAGTTTTTTTTATCAGAATAACAAAGTTTTTAAGAACTCATGGCATAATAAATTACAATATTTAAGAATTCTCAAAAAGCAGAAAAAGGATTCACAAATTTAAATTAAAGAATATAAACTAAATGAAAAGAAAATAAGAAAACAATAATAATATTTTTGAACTGATTTTTGTAAAGCGTTCGGATTCTGTAATCTGACTACATTAAATAGAGTTTACTCTATTTGTGACGAATCTTATTCAGATATCTTGAAAAATGAAACATTCAGTATTCATAAAATAAGATAAACAGATAAGTAGACGAATACCTTAATTGATTCTCTTCATCATGTTGATCATTTTCCCATAAGATTTTTCTAACTGCATTGATTATAAAAGGCTTATGAGCGATAAAGGCAGTTCAGAACTAAGGATATGAGAATAAAGTAAACATTTTGCTTCTATTTGTTCTTTTGTATATTAGATTTATGCTCTACCCGGATGTCTAAGTCCTACTTAATCAGAATTACTTTCATTCAACTGAATACTAAACAAATTGAATATGTGTATATCTAAATTAAATTCAAGAAGTCATAATTTAGCTTCAAATTAACATAAAAGATTTATCGTTTGATCCACATATTTTTTCCACGGTTTCAAATGTTTAACACTTTGTCAAGATATTTATCTTTTGATTAATTTTTCATAGCAAATAATCATGACTGAATTACTTGATTATCAACCCCGAATAGAATATTGCAAGATCTCATACTAAGCATACTCATTCACATAATTCTCACTTCTAACATGTCTTATCTAAGTTAACACCAAACATAAATCGTAGATTTTACACTTAATATATACAAGCTACAAAAACAAAACCAACAAACTAATAAAATTGGAATAAAAAACACCTTTATATAACCCCAACTAAACTAAGAATTATTATTTGCCAATTGGAATAACAGAAATTCATAAGAGTTGCATTGCGTTTTTCAACTAATATAAGCTAATGACATTTTGTTTTATAAGTACCCTATAAACATGGTTATAAAACTTTTTGTGTAATGTTTGTAACCAATGGAGAACCAATATTAACAAATATGCAGATACATACAAAGAAATGATCGAGTTGATGAGCAGAAACAAATGTGATTGCCATGACAGAGACATTTCTTAAAAAGTGATATAATTTTTAAAATGTATTAGCCTATTATTGGAAAAATCGTCCCCATAAAATCCAAACAAATGTAGTTGTTCCATAGATTAATTGCTCTGTAGCTTTATAAAACTTATATTAGAAATACTCAGAAATAAATTTTTTTTATTTTATCAACTTTTCCATTTCTCAAGTAAATTAAGCGACCCCTTTCAGTAAGAATATATCACCAGTCTTAACATTATAAATATAATTTTAAAAGGAACCCAAAGGTTCAAACTTGATAACATGAAGCTTCAGGAAAAGAGGAAATCGAAAACTTTTTCATTTCATCATATTATTATCGGTTTTTATAACACATGAAGTTAGTAGGAAAGGCATATGAGCTTCGATGGAACCGAATTTAGAGTTTGTTCTGACTTGCTTTTCTTTCTTTAAATTGGAACACATATGGATGTATGTATTGTAACTTGTTTTATTTCAATTTAGTTAAAATATTTTATTTAATTTACTTAACACTTTAAATAAATTAAATGCATTTACAATCCTACAAACACTCAACATATGGACGCCATCTACAGGCGTTCAACAACAATAATAATATCAACAACAGCAACAACAACAATAATTAACTACATACAACACTTTTATCAACTACTCGAGACTCATGTAGTACTAACACACATATAACATAGTAAAATCAACCATATTTATTGTATATTTTACTTAGTACGAGTATAAATGTTTGTATGGATGAATAGACGACGAGTATTCAAACGAATGTAAATGGATAGAAAAATGCCATTGGCGATTTTTTCTTATTATTAGAACAAGTTAAAATGAAACGTAAAACTAAGTAGTTTATAATAAGCTGGATAATACCTACATACCATATATATAAGTATATACAATATACTTTAGCATTGTATATCTATAGAAAAAGTTTAACAGTGAGAGCTAAACATATGCAGATGTTGTTGCGTTTAATGACGTGAACGACGTGAACCTATACACTGGGCAATTATAAACGCTCCGTTAATAATTAAAAAACCAACAAAGTTGTACTTAAAGTCATTTCAATTATATTACGAGTTTTATAATGTAACACACTCCTCACCAGTCTGCACCATCCTCTCCTTCCTGCTTTCCTTCTTGAAATACCGGAGCCCTTTTCATTATATCAACTTTCTTGCTCTAACTATCACTAATTACTGTTTAATGTTTTCATTTGTATTCATTGTTGCCCTAATTAATTATGAGATTATTTATTCGCATGTTTTAATAAAGTCAAATGCAATGAAAATAATAAAAAGGGTCTTAGTCATTAAATTGATAGAATTTTATTAAAACAAAAACTGTATTCCCATTCATCATCTAGAGAATTTTAGTGCTACAATAGATTCCAGAGAGAGTCATAAAAGAATTTATCTTTATATTCATTTTTCATAGATAAACAATAAATCATTTGAAAAAGATAGAAAAACATTTCTTTTCGTAATTTTCCTTTTATTTTTCAATAAAAAAAAAAAAATAATCTCCTTTTAGGTTTATGCACTTTTCCAATCTTTTTTCTGTCCATAAAGAACGATTTCTTAACTTCCTCAACTTGTTCGAACTGTGGTTGAACAGCGCCGAATATTTCTTTAAAGTGGCGATACAGTTGCGCTTATGGTCGAGTGTGAGCAATCATGGCAGCCAATGCGCAGATAGCTTTTTCATGTCCAAATCTGCCGATAAAATGAATTGTACCCACTCAGTTGTGATGCCTATAATCTCAGCCATTCTCACGCAATTTCCATTTCCGATCGCTTAATATCATTTCATGGATTTAATCAACGATTTCTGGCGTGAACTGAGCATTCGACGTCACTTGTGTCGGAACGAACACAAAGAATTCAGTAAACCTCTTCTTAACTATTGAAATTGAGGGTGCACACTCCCCATAGTATTTATCAAGCCTTTCCATAGCAACGGTCATTGTTTTTTTACGCAAAATATACAACTTGATGAGCACACGAAATAAAATTTTTCCCATTTTCTCCAATACAGAAAAGTGTGTTGCTTTAACCACTTGGTCGATTTTAATAAGATTTCAACAGCTGATTAGTGTTGGACTTACCTTCGAAACTAAACAAAATTATCGATGCTTGGAGCTTCCTATTTTTGGATTTTCTAAAGATTTATTAATGTACCCAAGTACATTTATATCGAAAGAATTGAAAAGATTAGAAAGGTTGGAAGGTTGGAAAGGAGTCCATCTACTTTCAAATAAGAATGTGTTACCATATGGTCTGAAAAAGTCTATAATTCTATTATCCCAATTTGATTTTAATTACCATCATTTCTTGCAATCATTGTGTATAGAACAAAACTCAGGGTTCTGAAGAAGACAACTTTAACAACGTGTTTTGAGTATAACAATCAAAGAGAAAATGTTGGTTTTTCTTGTAAAAAAAAAACACAGTTTTTTGCAGAACCACAGCTGAACCCGAAAAGCGCTGTCCACTTTTTATCATTTCAGCGTATGGTTGCACTGAGAAATATCCGTTCCTGGTGACCAGTTTTAGGTGGTCATGTTTTACTGTCAAATTTTACATTTGAACTCAGCGAACGTGCGTGCAACGTTCCATTTGTATGTGAAAAATGTGGCCCAAAAATCAAAACTCACAAATTTTTACTCACTGAAGAAACATTCTTAATTAGAAGTCTCAGGCGAGAAGATCACAAGTAGAGAATACAGGAAGAGATATTTGTTAGGCACTTATTAAATGGGAAGGCTAGAAAGTATTGTTATCAGTTTGAAACTATGTCTATTTATAAATTTTCTTTAGAGATAATGCTGATTATTGTTCTCCATTATGAATGTCTACTCAGACAATGAAACCCTGTTGCCTAATGTAATGATTATTATTTCATTATAATAAACAACACATTTAAATGCAACTAAGTTTTAACAATTTGAAAAAAAGTCATTAATTTGCATAGAGCAAAAGGCCGGGGGCTCATTATAAAAATTAAATTATTAGTTATGGTAGATGTTTATAAGTAATTATTATATGTATAAGCTTAACAAATTTGATCGATTAATAGATATTTTTATTTGTTGGCTTATATAGAAAAATCTATTAAAACTATTAATGGTGTGGAGAGAATTTGTGAGGAAATATTGATAATGTTGGTAGACATAATGTAATGTTTGAAGGTTATTGATTTAAGTATTATATTTTTAGTGATAGTAGAAACTTATTGAGCTAATTGAAAGACCTTTTAAACATTTTTCAAAACCTCTATCTATATTCTAATAATAAATTGCTGCTCATCACATTATGTTGTTGCGTTGGGTGGAAAAATCTAGATTGCAATTGCCAACAACAATCATAACAATAACAATATCAAACAGCACGACACCAACTCAATTGTTGTACAACAGTGTTATGCGCTTATTGTTGTTGTTTAATGACGACGATGATGATGGCAACAATATTTTAAAGCGACTCATATGTTGAACCCAAGGCAATTCCTAGTCTTATTGGCTTCATTTGATGCTTGACATGCCAACACCGCCTTCTTTCGTTCTTTCATATATAACTTCTCCATCCTTCTTTCTACTCAGTCTCAGTCCTCAACACCAGCTGTGCCGCCTTCTCGCCTTAGTCTGTGCCTTCATTGCGTGCAAATTTTTCTACTTCATTCATTTAATTTTTTATATTTTTTTCTATAAAATGCAAATTAAGTTTATGACTACAAAAACAACACTTACAAAAATATTAATGAATAAAGTGAAATTTTTGTGATTTCAATTGAAATAAATTTCTATTAATTATTTTAATTGTTTATTAAGAGCGATAGAAGGCATATCTAACCAAGTAGAAGAGAAAGAACTCTTACAAATAAATGAAAAAGTAGATCAGTAAGCAATGGAAGAGAGGAAAAGACAAAATATAATAAGAATTCGTGTTAATTGAGATTTGACCTGAAATTTGAAATTCTTCTCAGAAATTGGCATAGAACATGGCGAACTGACACTACGAGAAAGTTGTGAAAGTATTCATCCCAATTAAGAACAAACAATGCATTTCTAATTATGTAAATGCAATTTAAGTGAAAAAATTGATAAATGAGAAATACGTAATATCTCAAATCAATCCTAGATGAAACTTCTTCATCAAACTATCTTTCAAAATACATCTAGTATGCATAGAATTTAAACTGTCTTAAGCCAGAAAATTTGGAATTCAATATCCATTCAATTATGTTTCTCTGTTATAAGAATAAAATTCTCTTCTAATAGATACTTCAACCATCCTCTCCTATTACTGGCATCATGTAAGAGAGAATTATTATCCAAAACGAGTCTAAGGTAATATATAACATGGACAGGGTACTAGAGCATGGACTGCTTAGCACATATCACAAGAGAATTTTGACAAACCACAACAATCAGATACAAACTTCGGAACAAAGCAGCCTATGGACATTTGTATAAGAGCGGTCATTCTCTACTCCGGTGTGAAACTCCATTAACTCCCATTCCTAGTATTGTAAATCTCAATAAAAACTTTTAATTTAATAACCTCAAAGTAAATTATGCAATTTTAACGTTCAATAAACCAAATTTGCAATTTTTCTCGAATTATTTTTCTATTCAATTATTGAATTTGAGTTTTCTATTATTTATTATAAAAAACGTACGCATAAAATTAAATTAAAAAAAAAAAAATAAATGGCAAAAAAATGAAAATTTCAAACATGAAAATTACCACTCCACATGCCAATTAATGCAAATTACAGAGTGACGACGACGACGAACGAGCGAGTAAGCATAAATAAGACTGCAGCAGTATGAAATCATATGAAATTATGACACAATTAAACGATATGGTAACGCCGCGCAGGGTTGTCAAACTGAATGCGTGCATATTAATGTTGTTAGAGGCTATAAAAACTCGCCTACAAAAAGAAAAAGGAAAAAAAAAACACAGGAAAAATCATTAAAAATAATTTGGTGAATACTAAATATAAAATTTTCTGTTTTTTTTTTTTTTACCATGTTGGCATGGCAACTCTAATACTTCAATGGCTCATTACATGGTTATTATTACGCCTAAGGTGGGTTTCTGGCTGCAACTTATGCATAAATGCATGACTCAAGGCATCGATCTAGACTACTATGTACAATATATACCTGCAACGACCGCCTTCCCTTCCTCTTGGACAAAGCAATTATTGCCACAAGCTATCTGTCTCACTCTTTCTTTCTTTTCTTATTAGTTTGTTTATTGTCTCATGTCGTGTCACGTCACGATAAACGATTTATGCGCATGTGCGACATATTTGGGCCACGCGCATGCGTTGCCGCGTGCAACTTTCTAATAAGTAATAAGAAAAAATAAAATAAAAATCCATTAAATTTTGCTTGACGCCGCAACAGACTTTGTCGTCATTGTCGTCGTCGTCAATTATACAAAAGCTATAGTATTTATGTTTGTGGAGGGGATAAAGAATTGAGTGTTCTACTCATTAAAAGGTTAAATATCTTTACATTGAACTCGTGGCGCAGTATTTTACTACTATGCTGATGGTGGAGAGTATTTCAGCTTCATCTAATGAATTTCAAATCGCGTATTCGCCTTCGTCGTTCGGTTCGTTCATTCTCAATCAGAACGCTATACGAAATTCCAATTGTTTATTTATTTAAATGAGTCTAAATTACGCCTCATTGAAAATGAAGAAAACAAAAAACAATAGCAACAAATAACAATAATAATAATAATAATAATAATAATGATGATGATCAAAACTTATTATTGTTGTTATTATTGAAAATTGTATTTTATTTGAATTTTTGCTTTTGTCTTTTCTTTTCATTTGATTTTTAACGAGCTTGATTGAAAGCATCGATGCTTAATTTATGTGACATATAATCAATTATATTCTTATATAGACTTTTTTCCACCACACAATCAACAACATTTGTATACATGATTGTAAGTATTATATATGGAATCAGAATCTGGACTGAATCAGGGCCATATTAATAAGTGATCTTAATGAAAGAGACCAATTGGAATTTCATTTTTAATTTAGCACAAAACTGATTTCATTTCATTTCATTTCATTCACTTTCCTCATTCTCTTTCACTGTCACTCCCCTGTCGCCCCATGGTAAGTACCATCAACCCTCTTAACATAACATAGGCGTACGTACTTCTTAGTCCCCTCTTTTGGATGCTGTTGTTGTTTTCAATTAGACAAAGAAATGAAGATAGTAAGATAGTTTTATGAACAGTTTTGTTCAGGGGCGTAGAAGATAAATTACAGAGATTTAAAATATTATTCTTAGGGTTGAGGTATACAGATTTTCATAGGTATACAGATTGTCTTAAAAATGGAGAATTGTATTTTACAGTTTGCATTATATACTCAGAAATTACAATTTTATTGTATCGAATAATAATTTTAAAATTAGTAGAACTTGTTTCTTCTAAAAATTTGACTCAGAACTGTCCTACAATATATTAATGCCATGTCAACCTAATATTATTTTACCATTTTGCCTATCACATCCGGTTTTACTTTTAGTCCTTAATTTGAGTAAGAAAATCTATATTGCTTTGATGGTGGTGGTGATGGAGAAGTTGATCTTACTAATCTCTATTATTGAGTAGCAGATTTTATTGTTGTTTTGAATATTTTATTTATAAATTTACAAAAAGGTTTTTATGTGGAAACTTCAACATTTGTTAGTAGTTCTTTTTTTTCCCCCTTTTAAATCTATGTCACTGAACTAAATTAAGTAATTTCTGTCGTTTCTACTAGAAATTATTGTATATTCTTTCTTTATTAATTTGTGCTTATTAGAATTTATTTTATTGTTTATTTCATGTTTGGCGTCACAAATGACGTCAGCATCATTTTCATCATCCCCATCATCATCAGCATTACTATCATTATCATTATCATGATTGTCATACAAACGTTCTTATAAGTAATGGCAATTAATAAAAAAAATATACAACCTACAACAACAAACAGCAACAATTAAGTAAACATTCTCTCCTCTCCAAAGTGTTTTAATAATGATTTTCAATATGAAACAAGCGCAACAATCAAAGCAAGCAAACACAGATACGCACACACACACGCACACACACACACACACACAGATTTACGCCAATTGATTGCAAGTGTATTTGTTAGTATTGCCATTACTGTTTGGTGCACTTCAGTTGGCGCTACGCATGCGCAATGATTTTAATTTAATTTTTATTTCTAGTTCTCTTGTTTCGTCGCTCATCTCATCAGTTCTTCACTTCACTTATCCCCTCCTCAGTTCACATCACACCATTGCTCGATTCCATTCGATTCGCCTCGTTTCATTTTTTATTGAATTGAAAACTATTTAAGTTTGACAGATTTAATTATTGAGAAAAATTGATTATGCTTAAAATGCTTTGGTTTAGAAAAAACAAAAAAAAATGTGAAAAATCAATTTAAGTTTCATAAATGCAAATGGCGTCGTTGTTTTAATTTGCTACTTCGGTTTTTTTAATTTTTTTTTTTTTTTCTTTTCTTAAATAATTTTTGTTTATATTCAACAAACAAAAAAAAAAAAAACAACAACAATGAAGGCGTTCCGATTTCTAAGAATTAATAAGTAAGTTCAAATCAGAGTGCGAGAATTGCTTATGTCATAAGAATACAGTGGGTACTCAATCAGTGCGTTTAGTTTTTTAAATATTGTAGATTTATTTATCATTTTGCCTCTTATGGTTGACTGTAAATATACAATATTCTGAGATACTGAAAAAGTTTATGCAACTTTAACTTTTAAAGAACTCAATAGCAAAATTAGAAAAATATGTAGATTTCGTTTGAAGAATTTTCTATTTTAATTTGTTTTAAAATGTAAATCAAACTTTACATAAAGTTTATAGATGATTTTTTTAGAGTTACATTGAAGGAGAATAAGAATTACAAATAAAATAGTTCCTTTCTTTTGAGTTAGACATCTGTCATTATTCTTAAGGACTGTTTCAATTCATTTGGCCATAGGTGCTATACTTAGGACAATTGTACCAGGCTTTTTTTTGATTTATTGCCATAATTGTGTTTTTCTTCTTTTTGCTGCAAATTTTCTTGGCAATTTATAGCTTGAAGTGAATGGATTGACTTGGCAAACAATAAAATCCACATTATGGTCTCGATTTCCTTGCTTTGTATCGCTGACTCCACAAAGGGGTCATATTTTCCTCAAGATTACTGTCACCAACAGATCTCTATACAGAAATCCTTGCCTCGAAAACCAACACTATGTTCGACAGTTTTTCCTTGTGGGTTTCTTCCTCTTTTAGATGACGACTGTTATTTTGAATTGATTTGAAATGTTGGATCTTTTGGACCATATAATCAAACATCTTTCTGTATCCATGAAATTCGAGATTTTAATTGAAAAAAAAAACAATGTATATTTCACTAACCAACTATTTCACTTAAAATTACATAGTTTTGTATATAAGAAGTATATTTTTATTCCGCAATTTAAGAGTTTAGAATCAAATAAAAAAATTCCAATTAATTTTCTGTTAACTATTTTTTTTTCTTTCTGTTTCTGTTGCACTTGATTATAATCACTAACAATAATAAATTATAACAATTTTTTTTAGAGCTTTGTAAATAAAAATGAAAACAAACATGTAACTGTAAAAAACTAAACTAAATCAAATCAAAGGTAAAACAATTGGCAATTGCAAAAAAAAAAAAAAATGTGATAAAAATTTTATACCAAAAATTATTGTTAGCCAAAGGAATCATAAATGTAAAATCTGTGCAAAATTGCGCTGTAAACTGATACACAAATAAACAAAAAAAAAAACAAAAACAAACAAATACTTTATACAAACAAGCATATGATTTTATGTATGTGTGCATGTGCAAGTATCTGTGTATCTATGTGTGCCAATCAATGGATATTTATCAGAAATTATTGCCAATTGAGCACAACAAAACAAAAAAAAAAACAGAGGAATAACAACAAAACAACATAAAATACAAAAAAGAAACAGCAAACAAAATTCGAACTCATTTAGGCTCATAAATTTTAAACAAAAGACATACACTTGTGACTATTGTTGCATGCACCAACGAAATGACAAAGCCAACAAATAACAATTTGTATTAATATTTTTGTAAGCGACTGTAAAGTTTAATTTAAACAAAGAGTAAATACAGTTGCTACCAAATTAATGTATATTTCATATGAATAAAAGGGAAAAAATGGAATAAATTTAAATTAAATTCAAAATAAATAATATTAAAATTGAGGAAAGTAAAAAATAAATTAATATATTTAAAAAAACAAAATAATTTAAAATATGGTTACCATATGTATGTAAAAAAGGAAGTGTTGCAGTGTGGAAGAAGAGGACTAAGGTCTGACAATCAAGTAGAAGGAAACAGGAGGACAGAATATGGTTGTAATTGTTTTCCGGCAATGAATTGTGGATGAAATAATTTCTCTCTGTCGATGACCAAGAAAATGAGTCAAATTTAAGAATAGAAAGGGACAATTGTCAAGGATTGTCTGCTAATATTTTCCATTAGCATAAGTAAATTAAGGTTACTTCAAGTTGACCCTGGATTCCAATCAAAGCTTGGATTTATTCTTAGTTAAGGCTCCAATGGTACTATTATTGAATGTTAGCCAAAAGAATCATGTGATTTTGTTAGATTTTATTAGGATCACACAAGGGGAATCACATTCAAGTTTCCCGAAAGATATTGAATTATGAAATCTGTTGATTGATTTTCTTTTCTTTTCCATTTGTAGCAAACTAAAAACAAACTCTGGTTGTATTTCTTTCCGAGGTGTTCGGAACATAATGCATACTAGGATACTAGAGTATCTTCAGAATCTTTTGGTTAATGTTTAAAATATTTATGGGAATCTATCTGGTTCTTTAGCATTTTTAATGCGTTTACTTTAGAGAGATTGATTAGTGATTGAAATTGATGTGATTTTCTTTTTTGCTTACCTTTTGCTTGCTCCAGTTTTTTACGTGCGCTACTTCTTGTTGATCTTTCTATCTTATTATTATGATTATTATTAGCAATTGTAAATTTCCAATTGATTTTTTTTTTTTTTTTTTTTTTACAAATAAAAATCAACAACCAAGTGAAGCTTCCGTCTTAAGATAAACTGCAATGAGATAATGAAATCAATGAATTAGATTGTTTACAATAGTAAAAAGAGAGAAGAAAAATAAAGAAATTATCAGTCAATGCTCGGATCATGTAAAAGACACTTCCAAGAACATGAAACCATAATAAGAAGGAATAATTTTCTTTTTATGAATGAAATGAGTTAAGTGAGAAAAAAAAAGTATCTTAACCAAGTTGTGTACAAGCAAATAAACAAACAAACAAACAAACTTTAGAGTAAGTGGTAATTGACACATACATAGATATTTATGTGTATGGCTATGTTTGTTTGTGTGTATGTGCACATATTTATTTCTATTTGTGTTGTTTATGTAATAAATAAGCTCGCGACAAACAAACACACAACTAGCGTCAACAATAACAGAAGAACAGCAAAGGCAACAAAGCGAAAAATCAACAGCACCAGCAGAACAAAATTGAAAAGATACAAAATGCCAATGAATAACAACAACATGATAAATAATAAAGAGCAAGAGCAGCGCTAAACAACCAGCAAACAGCAAAAGTAGCAAAAAGAGAACACGGAAAAATAGTAGAATGGGCGAAGAGTGATAGAGAGAGAGAGAGAGAGGAGTGAATGCAAGTGTGAACATCGCTTGTGACGTCACATCAAATGTGACACTTCAATTGCCATGATGGCGGTAGAGAAGTTGATGGCCATGCCGATTGTGCCGACTGAGAGGATGACGAAGTTATCTTCGTCAATGTCTTCGTTATAATCTCAAAGCACCAAATAACAAACAGAAACACCACCGCCACCACCGCCACCACCTATACCAACAACACTTTTCAAAGGCACAAACATGTATAGAGGAAGTAAGTACGCGAGTGATAAGCAGTGAAGCTGTGAGTACTAAGCAGCAGCAAAAAAGCAATGAAGTTGTAAAGGCGCGTAAACAACGACAACAACAACAACAACAATAACAAACAATAATGTTAAGAAATTCGCATAAGGCGCCGCAACTGCCGCCGCCGCTAAACTAAACAACAAGTGAAGAAGCCTCAAAGCCACAAAGCAAAACTGCGGCAAACAGCAATAACAAACACCAGCAACAAGGAAAACAGCAACAAAGCAACAGGCTGAGAAAGCATTGAATCGTGTCAAGATAGCAAAACAAAGAGGAAAAAGAAAGAAATGTTTGCCGTTTAAGTAAAGTCCATGACAGCAAGAAAGAAAGGTTAGTTTATGTGAGAGAGGGTGAGTCTGGAGAAGTCAGAGTGCGATGATGATGACGATGATGGGAAATGGAGGCAGGATGGTGTATGTGATTGTGTGAGTGTGAAAACGGCGCGTGAAAAAAAGGAAAAGTAAAGTAAAGAAGAAATTGTTGGTTTCTTTTTTCTTCCAAGAATTAAACGGAAGTTTCGGAAGTAACAGTTTATGATTTAGCTAAGGCAAAGCAATGAAGAGAAGAAAAGAGAGGCAGCCCAAGGGCTATATATATTTACTTTTATAGCTTTCTTTGCTTTTTTTGTGCTTTAGATTCATTTTTATTTAGGCAATTTTTTGTTTTGTTGTGTATTGTTTTTCTTATTTAGTGTTTGTTTTTGCTGTTTCGTCATTTTCTTTGCTGGGCGCACAGCAAAAGATTTGTAACACTTTGAATAAACATAACCATAACACAAACACAAACGCAAACATAATCATAAACTAAAATGTTTTTCTTTTCTGCCTTCTCTTTTTTCTGCTTTACTTTGTTGTTACGAATTATTTAACTTTATACAAAAAGAGGAGAGAAACATATTTGGTAGAAAGGGGAAACATAAAGAATTTCCCCAAAGTTGAAGTTTTAGGTGTTGATGATGAATGAGTGAATTACACCTAAGAAAATAAGTGGTGAATGGTCAGGGAATGAGGTGAGTTGTATAGAAAATGTTCTCAATGGTGTGTGTTCAGCAAAGCTTTATTGGGAAATTTAACAAAATTTTAGTTTCAGCGAATACTAAATACTCTATTCTCTTCAATTCTATTCAATGAGATACCATTGAAATCGATTTTTCCAAATTGAAATCCTCAGCCAATAACAATCTCATTACCAAGTTAATAGTCATCATCTTTCAATTTCATTTCCTTGGTTTTTATCACACGATTTGAACTTCTTGAGCAACCTTTAACCTTGGGTCTTTTCTTTTTCAATGCAAGTGTGGTGTGACGTGTTGCAAACTTTATGATAAAGTGCTAATACCAGTTACTCACCAATCATAATAAGTGTAGAACATAAAATTGAGAAAAACTTTGAGCCCGAAAACACTTAAACATATAATTTGGCACACACTTAAACTTAAACATTCCTTCTTCTTATTCATGTTTGGTTGGCCACCTTTCATCTTTCGTTGCCCGCAACAACCACTTAAAAGTTGTCCTTCTAAATGTTGATGCCCTCCCATCCTTCATTGACTCCACCATACTCTTTATTTATACTTACTATATACATACAATATAATAAGACTTGCCGCATTCAAAAACAACACACACTTGAACTCCAACACAAAGTGGAAAACAACACCCCAAAACCAAAACAAATTTCTTTTCTTCATTTCGACTTTTTTAAATAGAAAAATCTTTTAAGCAAATTTTTGTTGGCACTTTTCTGTTTCTGTGCTTTCTGGCTTTGAGACGAAATTCTAGTAACAATTTCATGCTTCTCTGTCTATTTAACTGTCTGTTTGTCTATCTGTCTGCCTGTCTGTCTGTCTATTTAGCTGCATGAGTCTGGCAACAGGTTGTTTTGTATGTGCCCCTGTGTGTTGCCATGTGGCTGTGTGCCTTTTTTTGAATGAATGTTCGTAGTTGCTCGTAAAACGTTTTTCTTTTATGATGATGATGATGATGATGATGATGTTGATGTTGATGATGTCCTGCTGTACATTGAATACATAAGGATAATGTTGGCTCTGCTTACTTGCTTACTGCTGTGATGTCTGTCTGTCTGGCTGTCATTGTCCTTTTGGCGTGCGCCCCAAGTTGCTCTTTAGTTTTCATTTTATTTTATTTTTTCAACTTCCTTTGAATGCTAACTCATTCCACTTTATTATTGTAACACTTGATGGGATAGTGTTGTGCGACTTCATTACAAGGCGCCTGCCTTGATCCTTATTCCTTTTTTTTTTTTGTGTCCTTTACTCTGTTACTCTTTAGTTGATTAAGTGCTCTTACGATTAAGGACTTGCTTCATGTTTGGTTTCTATGCGGTTAATCGTTATACAAATGGGTTCAAACTACCGCATTGGGAGTGCCTCCTTATTATGCAGATTCACATGGGAAACCTTAAGTTCAATAAGGATATTCTTTGAAGAAAATATATAAGGGAAAATCCATTAAAAATACATAGATTCATGTAATCGATACTAGGAGAATGTGCAATGAAAATTCTCCTTCATTCAGTTATTTATATATTTATAATTGACAAAGTGATGATCTTAGAACATTTTTCCCTTATTAATCAACAAATCAAATGTCTGTTAATACATGTGAAGTAAGGCCCAAAAATGCCACTTAATTTATAGACGCACAGTTCAAAGGTGTTGAAAGGCAACAGCTAACAACAGTCAACACCACAAAACACATTAACAAAAGAGTAAAGTCACTTAACACAAAATGAAAACTGGGAGAAAAAACCGTTTACAAAATGAGCTGCCAAAAGCCTTAAAACCAAAATTAAAATAGAAAAAATAACAAAAATTACCAGTCAAGTTTAACCAAATGAGAAAACCACAGAAAAACGTCTGAAAAAAAAAACATGGAAAGGAAGGCAACATAGGATATCTCTATGCATTATCCTTTATATTAGAAAAAAGTTTTTACAGCTAAGGACGACTTCATGAGATCCTTTTTCGCGCTTGCTTGCTTATATTTTGACTTTGGCTTTGTGGCCCGCAAGCCAAACCCAGCCAACACAAGCCAAGCTGCCGTGTCCATTGCTTATGACCAATAATGCCATAAGTATGAACCAAGTTTCTCTGATAGTGTGGGCCAAAAGAAAAATGTTAATTACCCTTTTGTGTGTGGCCAGATGCGGGTACTACGGTCCATGTGTGAGAGCGTGTCTGTTTAAATAGACCTCATACATGCCAAAACAAACTTTGGTCGCCAGAACTCCTGAAATAACAAATAACAAAAAAAAAACAAAAAAAACCCCAGCAACAACAGTAACAAAAAGGATATCTCAAGCTCATAAAAAATGGAAAGACTAAAAGGAGTTTGTTATTTGAAGCAATTAAAATTATTATTTTAATGTCAACACCGCCCAAAAACAACAACAGCAATACAATAGCAACAATAACAATAGCAATAGCAATTTAAAGGATAATACTTGTTAAATTCAAATCCTTTTTTATTCTGTTAGCCTCTTCTCTTTTATTTTTTGTGTTGTATGCTTAAATCCGTTTAAATGTTTTGAAAGATTTTTGCCGCCTTCTTTACTGCCGCAAAAGATTCTTTTGCCGACGGCAAGTCGCAACCACACGCAGCAAACTCTCAATCACCTCTCTTCCTCATGTCATGCCAAGTTGACTCAATTCAAACTCAAGTCAAACCACCAACTGGTTTTATCATCAACTACTCATTCTCCACTCCTCCACATCATAATCACCACTACCCATCATCATGATCATCATCAACATCGTTGTCGTCGTCACCATCATGACCAACATCGTCTTCTGTTTCAATTTTTCGTTGTTGCAACTTCACCTTGTTTCCTTTGCCTTTGCCTTTTACGATTTTCATCGTTTCATTCATCTTTTGGGGTTGATTTTACGCTTTACGTTACCATAACAGGCGTCGAGAAATACCGTAAAGTGTTTTTACGGTATTTTGAGGTCACATTCTTTTTTTTTTTTCTTCTCTGTCGATTTTTTAGGTGCTTTTCTTTTTTGGTGGTTATGGTTATCATCTTATACGAGTAGCAACTAACATCCAGCGAAGTGCATTTGGGTGATTTGTATTGAGTTTGTTTTTTCTGAAGATGGAGTAGATTTGAGTTTAACTTAGTTTTGGTTGTGCTCTACGATGTCTATCCATGAAGGAAGTTATCAAGTTTGTGTGGATGTAAATTGCACAAACAAATTTGTTAGTGTTGATGTTTTGATTATTTTGTAATGGGCAAAGAATTATGTTAGATAAATTAAAGGGAAGAAAATCTTTTAATGTGACTGACTTTGATGGTGGAGTTGAATTGTAATGGTGTTTAAGAATGTTCATTTTGAATGAGGAAGTTCAAGGGTAGCCCCTGATATTCCCCTGGAGAAATATTATTTTTTGGGTATCATGTAGAGTAACAAAAGTTGTAAACTCAACAAAAACAATATTTTTTTGTTTTTTTAAATCCATCAACTTGTGATGATTGTGATCTGTAAATGTATGTTAAGAGATCTTGAGATTATAAACACCTAAAGCTTAGAATTTTAATTGAAACTGTTTTAAGGGAGTTTTATTAGAAGTCTTTAATAAATCTATTTTAAATTCCCAGAGATCTGTGGGTCTTGAAGTAAATTTGAAGAAATAGAGCAAATCTAATGCACAGTGGCCTCAATGTTTGTATTAGATTTTAAGGTGACATTCGCAAAAATGTTAACACAAGTCAATTTTATTTTCAATTTTATAATTCACACACATTTCAACATCAAATCAGAAAAACGCATTAACAACTTATACCACATGACCAACAAATCTCATAATTGCAACAACAAAACTTGATGCAACAAACAAACAAAAAAAAAAAAAAACATTTATTTCTAATTAAATAAAAATTATAAACATTTTTCGCTTTTATGACAAACGGATGACGAACACATAAAAATGTGAAAAATATAAATTAAAGAACGCAGTGGTGAGGAGAAAAGAAGGGAAAATATTTTATAAAATTATTATTAAAAAACAACAATAACAACAACAACAACAAATTGGCGCTCCAACAACACAATTGAGCAGTGGCATATTGCAACTAACCTAACATTACCTAGCGCAGTATCTGTGTACTATATCTGAGAGTCTTTCTTGGGGGCCAATATGACTTCAGTAATGGCGGTAGCCAAAAACGATGCTGATTATTGCTGATTGCCACGGCGAGTCAGCAGCAACATGCATTCATTTGTACGTGTTCGGTTGAGGTTTCTGGACACAGCGACAGCAATAGCAACAGCACTAGTAGCTGCGGCCATTCCAAGTGGCAACATCGCTGGCGTCATGTTGACAACATAAAGTGACCAAAGCAGCCACAATAACAGCTACTTAAGTGCATAAAAATGGAATGAGAATTTTATTAAATTTTTTATAAATTCTCCTTTATGCGTAATTATGTGATTTTTCATTGCTGCAGCTGCAGGCCACACGCCCACAAAGTGCCGCTAATGCCGCTAATGCCGCCAACACCAACAGTTCCACAAATGTTGTAAGCTAAATTCTATAAAATCCTCACCTCTCTGTGGATAACCTAATAAAATTTAAAAAAAAAAGAGAAAACAAAAAAATTATCTTAATGCCTCTTTCCATTCTATGTATGCAGGCAGCTCCCTTGGCTTCTCCACTTTCTCAAAGTTCCCATTTCGCGTTTGTAATTAAACATAATTAAAATAATAATTATGCCCATAAATGCATTCGAGCGTCGACTAGTCGCCGTAGTCACAGTCGTGTATTCAACGTCATCCTCAACATCATGATGATTATCTAAAGGATTTTCACATTTGCTTTGATGTTTTTTTTTAACGATTTCGCAATATTTACGTTGCAAATCTTTTCACATTTCTCACCCTTCCAATCTCCCTTACTCGTCAAACGCTAGGCAATTTATGAAATCTTTTAATCTTGTGCAATTTTATGACCTGTTGTGCGGTTAATTTCTTTACGCTTCAGTTGCATTTTCTTTGCATCAATATAAAGTGTTAAAATCTCTGAAGATCATTGATTCTTTTTTCTTTCACAATTGTATGGGATTTATCGATGTTATAATAAAAGTGGTCACATGAATATAAATTAAAGTGTTAAATTCTAGATAATTTTAAGGAGACTTTTTTAAAAAATCGTAAATATTTTATATTTAATTTAATCAAAATGCTGAGTTACTTGAGATAAATAAATAAATAAAGAAATTCTAAATTTGTACTAAATAAAGAGGAATTAAAAAACCATAAAGGTATTTAAACATAGAAATCTAATGCTGTAAAGACTCAAATACAATACTTCACTACTCATTTTTTTGATTGTTTAAAATTAATTATATCTAAGGTCTGCTGAAGACAAGTACTTCAGGTTATAGAAAAGAATCTTGGAAGCATCTTCCAATTTTGAGACAATTGAAAACACATTTCTAAGAAATTTTATTATCAAGAATTATCACCGGCTTTTCAAGTGGTCACTCTACACTCAGCTACTATTAAGTAAAATAAACTGATTGCCTCCAATTTTAATTGTAGATTTTGTAGAAAATGTTATAAATCTTTGCTTCACTTGATAACAAAAGTCGGAGTACTAAGTACTTAATATATAAATGGATCCAAAAAGCATAGACTTTCCGTTGAAAAAGATGTTTGTTTAAGGGTTGCGGACCCAAAAAGTTACCCATCTGAATACTATTACTAAACTTCCGCTTTCAGTTGAATAATTTTTCACAGAATATCTATTTCTGTTGCCGCTATTGCAACAAATAATAAAAATAAAAAAGAAACAAGAAACGTGTGTTCCAATATGCACCGTAAGCACAGCACTGTTGGGAAGAGGCTATTTTTTCCATTTTTAAGAGCATTGACACAAGTTTAGAGAGGATAGAGCCATCAGTGCTACTCAAATGTTGTTTCCTTTTTAAATCTTGTACGATGAAGAGAATTTCTTAAATATAATCCGCAAATAATTTTCATTGACTACTTTTGAAGAAAGTAAGAGATTTGATAGATCAGGAATTCAGAGAAAGGTGAGATACAATTAACTGCAGCCTAGAGTGGACCTATTGTGATAGTTACATTTCCTCCGACATTCTGGCATTCAAATTCCAAGATTTTCTTTGCATGTAAATCTGCAATTTTATTTGGTGTTATGTAATTTTTATTCAGATAGCGGAGTCTGATCGAAATTAAGCCCTCACAGTGATATAGTAAATTTCCTGCTGTTCATTACATTCTCTACATTGGTCCTTTCGACTAATCCGCTTACTATAACTCGGCAATATCCTGTTAAGTAGCCTGAAGCTACTCAAATACCTAAGTCCTAGGATTTCTTCTGTTTTTATTTTTTTAATTT
Organism: Amiota minor; assembly: GCA_037043295.1. Taxonomy (NCBI): domain Eukaryota; kingdom Metazoa; phylum Arthropoda; class Insecta; order Diptera; family Drosophilidae; genus Amiota; species Amiota minor. Next base: position 236,265 of record JBAMAW010001787.1, read on the forward strand.
TATTTTAATGAAACTCCAAGGCAGCTCGCAGAATGATTGTGATCTAATTAGGACTTTTGCAGCTCCTCTTCTGACCAGTTCATTTACCTTTTTGATCACAACAAACGCACTGTGTCCACGTACCCAAATGTATGTTGTATTAGTTTAGATCTTTAATATACGTTTTACATCAGACCAAATTAATGTGGAAAAATGATAAAATGCGTTCAAGAACTGTACATTCGATTGCATGGAAACTTTTAGCATTCTTAAATTTTTTTGTCATTTACATAAAATACGAGAAATAACAAATTTATGCAAAGCTTTTATTTTATGTATCTTTTCTCATCTTTGCTTTTTTTTTTATTTTTTTCTAATTAAAAATTATTCCACTTAATAATAAAAATTGTGCATGATGGAAATATTTTTGTCAGAAAGCTTTTATTATTCTTATTGTTGTTTATGTTTTTTAGTAAGAAGAAATGATGATGATAATTCACTATAAAAGTAAATGAAAATAAAGATCACTTTGGTTCAACACATTGATAATGACAATGACGATGATGATGAAGATGAAGATCGTGACGATGAAGATTCTGATGATTATGAAGCTGTTTATGATGGTGATGACAAAAAATGCCAAACCCACACAATCAAAAAGAAAATATTCTCTAAAAATGATACAACATACGCTACATACAAATATATAAATGCCACAGATGCAGTGAAATTAAAGTATCTCAAAAAGACACGCACATGAATTATCACTTTAGATTGAGTTGAGATGAAGGACCGATGAAGTGTATAGTAGAGCGAAGAGGGCGACAGCTCATTTAATAATGAACAATAATGAACAATAATAATCAACAACAACAATAACAACAACAACAACTATAATAATAATATATAGTTGCAGAAGATAAAGAAATCGAGAAAAGTCCGAGCAGATGAGACAGGAGGTGTTGCGTGTATACGAGTGTATAATGATAGAAATGAGAGAAGAAGGAGAAGAAGGAAAATATGAATACAAAACGAATTTTATCAACGAACGCGCATCATTTCAATTAAGAAAATGTCACAAGTGTCCAAATGGTTGCTGCCACACAATCACACACACACACACACAAATACATTCAGATACATTTATTTGTAAACGCATGGACAATAATGACATGAACTTACTTTCTCTCTCACCACTTCTCATTGGCAATAATGTGGGGGCGAAATCGTCGATTGACTAAGTAAATGACTGACTGAGTGAGTGAATGTCGCCTGAGCGTATGTTAATAATGATAGTAATGACGATGATGATGAAGATGATGACTATGATGATAATAAAAGTGATTATGATATTGAGCTCTCCAAATGGTTTCAATGAGCGTGATACATGCAGCACACTTTTTGATTTCATAAAGAAATTATTGCTTTCGTGTGACATTTTTCTTTTTTTTTGTTTTTTTGTCTACTTTTGCTTAACTTCTGTTGCTGCTGCTGATGTTGTTCCTTCATCATCATCATTTTTGATGATCACTTTTCGTGTAGAAAACGTTTTATTTTTATAATCGTAATTAATTTGAAATGTTTTTGCCGTTTGCCTAACTCACCACTTCTTTAACCTCTTGCTTTTTTATGTTAGTTTTCGTCAACTTTAATTAGTAATTAAACAATTTATACTTTTCAGTTTATTTCTTTTCATTTAAGAGCACGAAATTTTCTTTTCCACTTATTCGAAAATAATTTGCTCAATTAACAATTAAACGATTTTAACTATTTGTCTTCTACGATGTACTTACTAATTAATGTACATCAATTCTTTCATTTTATAATTAAACACAATTACAAATATAAATACTAGTATGTTAAGGAAAATACTCGTACTTAGCAGATACAAATACATAAAGAACACGAATGATCAAAATTATCCTTTAAGAAACATTTAATCCAATTTTAAGACATGCAATCAATTTATATTCAAGAATTATAATTATTGTATTTTAAGTTGAAAATATTTTAGTTCTGATAAATCATAATTTTTTAACTTAAACCTAAAACACAAATAAGTTTTCTGTTTCTCTAATGGCACCACTATATGTATATTTTATCTCATTAAATTAAAAATATAAATTTACTTAGATACTTGCATCATAATCTATGAAATATTTTATCTTAATAAAAAATCAAGCTTAATTACTGATTTCCCTTATTAGCAAAAATAATTAAATGCAAATGCGACTAGAAGAAATAAAAAAAAAATAAGTATAAAGTAAAATCAAAAGAAACTACAATGATTGCAATTGAGTTGAAAAAAATGAATTAGAAAAGTATATAAACAAACTCATTAAGTGCAAATTTATTACCTATTTATCGAGCTATAGAGTTCTCGATCAAAGTCAAGGGTTCTCAATTTAAAGCCACTTAGTTAATCAACAACAATACATTAGATTTATTATTCTATTTGAATTTGTAATTATGATTACATAATTTTGTAAAATAAATAGTGAGAAAATTTTAAGATATTCGAAATAATATAATAAATAATAATAAAATAACTAGGATTAAATTATGTAGAAAAAATTAAACTACAATCAAGAAATAATGTGTTTTAATATTGAAATTCACTGATCCAAATAAGACAATATTTTGTTTATGGGGATTTGGTGTTTGCTGATGAATCTATGAATTAATATAAGCCACTCCGACTTGTAATTATCGAAGTAAGTAAACTTTATCAAACTATGGAATAATATGTATAATAAAATATTACGAGCAATTTGTCATGTCAGTGAAATATGATAGGTAAAACAGAAAATCATCATCAAAGTCATCAAATTTAAGGTCTATAATATAATTTTAATATAATAAAGACAATTCAAAGCAATACAAGGATCGGAAAGTGCTGCCAAAGTGCTTAAGCCTATGATGCGTGTCCCTGGGATGACTAGAAAGAGGAAAAAGAAGGAAAAAAAAACCGCACAAAGAAGTTTTCACTTCAAAAATTATGGTGCTCAAAACAAAGAAGAAATTTTGGGAGAATAAAAAACCCAGTGATGTGTATTTTGAAATATTTGTACGTCATCTACGCAAGGATTAAATGATTATCCCAATCAAAAAAAAAAAAAAAAAAAAAACATTAATTCGAACTTAAATGTCTTAAGCAACTATTTAGATTATTATATCTGACATATTGTATAGGATCTTATTTCTTTTCATTGTGTTTATTTGAGTTAAATATATTTTCTTTATTAAATATATTTTGTGGATTAGACCTTTTACACAATTATGAGCAAGGACTATCAATTGGGGCCCTTCGTTTGTTTCCAAACAAATCACTTGGTTTTCTTTAAATTTTATTTGTTAGGAACATTAAACCACTAACAGGTATAAAATCTTATTGTGAAGTCTTAGAAAATTTACAGAGATTGATTTAAAATCACTTTATAGAAGGAACGAGTAATTTTATTGACTTGAATGATTGAGTGTTGCTAAGTCTTAGTTTTTGAGATGTGAATATGAAATTTAGTACAGAGGTTTTTGATCATAAATTTGCCATAATATTGTATATTTGAAAGAAATGCAAAAATTAAAGTGCTTTATAAGAAATCTATTGGAAATTAAGATCTCTTCTATCTATTGCACATCAATATATTGTATGTATTGTATATATTCTGTTCTTTAAAAGTGTCTATAGGAATGTTGTTCTAGATTTAATTTGTATAGAAAAAAAAAAAATCTATTTACGTATTGAAAGTATTTCTAGAAAATATCTGAAATACTTAGTATAGTAGTGTATATTTCCTTTATAAAAACAGTCATTGTAGTTGGTAATTTCGAATCGAGTTTGACCTATTATTATTGTATTACAAAACCAATAAAAAAATAAAAAAAACAAAATGTGTACATAAATAACAACTCAATTTAATAGCAAAACAATTCTAATAATTTATTTTATTTTTTATTCTCTTTTTTAATGTAAAATTAATAAGTATCTAATTAGATGTAATTACAATAGTAACAAAATTACAAACAAACTATAGACAACATTGGGTATATTGTTTGAAAGTAAGTTGCAGTTTTGTACATACAATTGTATTTTTTGCATTTAGAACGCATTCTGGGAACTAAAATTGTTACACACACAATACACAATAACAAATAAATGATTGATAACTTAGTATTGTACTATTAAAGACAGAAAGGGATAGTTACAGATAATGAAATACCGACGGTTTTAAAGTCAAAGTATCTAATATGAGAATAGTTTAATTTGTGTGTATTGTGTTGTGTGATGAGTTACAATAAGAAGCAAGTGTGTATGGCGTGTGTTGTAGGTACTATATCTCATTGAAAAAGCAGCTCATTTGGCAGGGAATGATATTATTATTTTATTTTGCTATTTAAATTGAGTTGAAAAATATACTAATAATATTATAATAAGTATCATATAATGCATAGCGTAGCAAAGCATATGGGATACAATGAAAAATATTGTATTAAATGAAAACAAACAATTCTAATTCTATGACAATGTTGTTTACTTGAAAGAGGTGAGAGTAGAATACGACGAGTGTAGAGTCATTGTTGTTGATGTTGATGTTGATGTTAATGTTGAGGATTGTAAGCCTGCAATTTACTGTATATTTTCATTGTTGCAAAAAAAAAAATCATCATCATCATCATCATCATTTGTTGCTTATTACTTATAACAATAACAATAACAAAAGCAAATGAATGAATATAGTTTATTATAATTTATTATTGCATTTATTATTCTGATTATATTTAGTTTTGTGCTTTATGCCTATTTTTATACAACATTCATGTAGAGAAAGAGAGAGAGAGAGAGAGAAAAATCTAAAATCATCAACACAAATGACAACAACATAGAAACATATTCAAGGGGACAATTTGTTTGTCTATTCAGATACATTTTTCTATATCTGTGCCTGTGTCTCTATGTCTCTCTATGACATCAAATTATCGCATTATTATACACACTTACTTAGTATTTTTATATGCCAAGGGGTTAACTATAATAACAAATATCTAACTAATGTAAAATATTCTGATAATCTCATCAAATTACAATACAATACAATATAAAATTCAACCAAAAATAATGAAACATCATCAAACTCAATAATAAAATGATCATCATAATCAACATTAATATTAACATTAATTTTACCACTTAATACAAATAAATAAAATCTTAATTTATTTCAATTTCAATTTCAATAATACAATAATATTTTTATTTTTGTGAATTTTCTGTTCATTGTGTTTAATGATTTGTTTGTTTTTATTTTTTTTTTATTTATTATTAATTAAAAATTTTATTTTATTTAATTTTATGAATTTACATTGAATTTGATTTTACATTTAAAGAATTTTATAGTTTGTTAATGTTATTTGATATGATTTGATTGTTTTTCTTTCCAAGCCATCCATCATTCAATCATTCACTCACTCATTCATTCACCCATGCATGCATTTATTCATTCATTCATTCCTTTCATTGCACTGAAACTCATTTTATTAAATATCTTAATAATGACTTCGTCGTCGTCAACTGCAACAACAACAGCACAGAAAGTAAAAAAAACAAATTATGTTTAATTAAAATAATTATTGCTTTTTAGCATTTTTCGCTAATAAATTAAAATCTTAAATGTTAATAAATTTGTTATTATGTTTTTTATTTTGTATTATTGTTACTGATGTTGTTGTTGTTATTATTGTTATTGTTATTGTTATTGTCTCGAATTTGAGTCAAGGTTTCTATGCTGAAATTAATATTAAATGCCTTCGTCGTCGTCGTCTCTATTTTCTATACAAATATTGTACATAAACAATTTATTATTTCTTTATTATCATTTCAAATTCTAGCATACAAAGTCAATTGGTTATTTATAATTATTTATTGTAAAATTATTTACAATAATTTTCAAGACTCATTGAGTACAATCAAAAAATTTATATTAACAGGATTAAAATGATTATCTAATTTTGGAGATTATTAAATATAAGAATTGATTAGATATCGATATAAGGATACATGAAAATCTTTAAATTTTTAAATTCCTGTGTAAACTTAAGCAATTAATATCTTAATTTTTGGAACATTTACTCTATCTAATTGTTTATTGCACCAATTATCACGAAATTCCAAAAAAAAAAAAAAATAATAAATAAAATCATCTGTATGTCATTGCACTCCTTTTAAACGACTGGACCGATTTTGATGAAATTTTGTGTGCGTGTTTGAGTGGGTCCGTGGATGGTTTAAATTCACAATTATGTCCAGTTAGTAGTGCATTTCGTTTTCTTTTTCAAGTCGTTCTTGCCACTCTTTTTGATTGTTAATTTTTAAGATCTTTGTTTTTTTTTTTAGCATTAAAATTTGAATAAACCTTGGTTAGCTATTATATGTTTTAGCAATATAATATTGTATTTTTCTGTGCAAAAATTTTTGATTTATTATATAAAAGTAGATACAAATTTCGGATGATGAAGAACATGGAATATTAAAAAATAACTTTTCCTTTATAAAAGTTCTCATAAAAGATTATTTGATAGGCAAATCATTGACATGATTGGCAACTGCTTTCAATTCATATCTTACTAGACACTCAGGCAGGCCTCTCCATCGAAAAGAATTAGTGGATACTGATTGGTTAGCCCGGCTATCTAGTAAAATTTATAAAGAGATATTTGACAAAGAAGACTTGATTGATTTTAAAATAATCATCATGTTTGACGGGCGTTCCGTTCGGTTTTTTAGAATGTTCTTTCTTCTTGAACCACCCCAGGATTTGACGCTATCAAAATAAAAATACATTATTCAAGCGTTCGAGCCATTCTCGATGTTTTGGGAAACTAATGCACTGCAACTGATTTTCGTATCAGTATCATACCAATATGGAAACATATATATGATTTACTAATTAAAATAATGTAATATTTCCTATGCCGTCGGTATTTTTATAAGTATATACTCATTGTTTCAGTTGTTGTATGAGCCTCAATAATAGGAATTAAATGTAAAAGAAAACCTTCTTCATATCATTATGAAATTAATAATATATATTCAAAATAAATCCGATTCTATTAAGATATACAAAAAAAAAAACCCCCCTATAATTTATATCTTTTCTTTTGGATATAAAATATCTTTAAAATATAATAAATTCAAATCGGTTTTATCATTTCAAAAATATTTTCGAATGAGAATTGTTTAAAAATGTGTCATAATTTATAAAAAAAAAAGTATTTTATTAAATTATAATTACCATTAATTTGAACTGGATTAACAAGCAATGGATGAACTTTTGAAGCTTTTGTAGATTTGTTCTTTTTTTATTTTATTTTTGGATCACAAATATTTTTGAGATTTTTTTTTTTTTCACTTAATTAAAAAAATTGCATTTTATTTATGTGTTTTTTTTTATAATCAGCCAAAATGTTTTGATAAAATATTTCTTTTCGATCCATCTAGTTTTCACAATTTCTTCTTAAAAATTTTGATAAAATTCCTCTTCATTTTCTTGTTCTAATACCAAAATTTAGTCAATAGATTTTCAAAATTTATAATTTTTTCAAATATTTCTCTTCTTCTCTTGGTCATTCCTTCTAGAAAACTTCTTGCTTTTCTTTAACTCATCTTCATCATGAAGACTTTATATGCATAGATTTCAGTATTACAGTTACAGTTAAAAATTTGGCGAAGTTCATCGCTTTGTGAAATTTATTGTTAACACAGAATGTTGCCAACTGTAATTAATCACGCCAATAAGAATTTGTCGCAAACAGAATGAGTAACTGACTGAGTGACTGACTGAATTTTCTGGCAACTTGCAACACAAATAAAGTAATCAAGAGAATTTATGCCATTGACAACAACAACAACGACAACAACAATAAATGAAGACACAAACACAGTTTCACATACACACGCGTGCACCACACACACACACTCATGTGCAAAAAACAGTAAGAAAACGATGCCGAATGTTGCACGTTAAGAATTTACAACGATTCTTGTATCTTTTTTTTTTGTTTTGTTTTACATAAGAAAGAGTTCGAAAGAATTCTTTTATTTAATTTGTGGCACACGAGCAGCAAAGCAATTCTTCAGTCAAACTTCAAGATGAAGAACACATAAGAGAGATTGATGGTTTTATTGTTATTTTATTTTTATGTTATCGTTATCGTTGTTACTGTGACTATTACCGATGTTGCTGTTGAAGATGTTTCAATGTTGTTGTTTGTTGCTGCTGTTGTTGATGATGATAATGATGATTATGATGATGGCACACGCCGGTTTCTTATGACACAAATGCACGCACGCACGCACACTCACACACAAATACACTCACTCACGACAATCACGACGTAAAGAAGCGCACGAGTGTAAAACAATAAGTCACCGTGATTTTCATAAGAATCACGAAATTCAAATGTCGTACAGAATCCGAAGATGCGTGTGCGTACGAACAGGCGCAACGTCGTCAAAAGACTAAGACTGAATGAATGAGCTTTTTGGCGCAACTAAAGGCGCGCGCTTGGACCCCCAACAGCAACAGCAAGACCAGCAACAACAACTACAAAACAAATAATAATTTACAACAACAAACAGAATGCAATGCTTGCGCGACTACAACGACTATTACGACGACGGCGATGGCGATGACAAACACGAGCAAACAAAACAAAAACCAAGCACGAAGGCAACCGAAACGATACCAAAACACCGAAGCCGAAGAACTAAGCCGAACCGAATGAAACGAAGCAGCACCACGATTCATGAGTGTGTTTGTGTATGTGTATTACTATTTGTAGTGCGAAAGAGTGCGATGAGATCCAACGAATGTGTGCGCGCATACCGAAGAACTCAGTGTGTTTTGGTAGGGTAAGTGAAAAAGAGAAACCAGATACTGGGCAATGCCAGTCTGCTGGCTAGGACAAGTTTATTGTTGTTGCAAACAGGCAAGCGGGTGGCGGTGGAAGCGTAGGCGGCGTTGCTGCTGCAGCGCAGGAGTAAAAATTATGAGTGTATAAAATAAAAATAATGACGTCATTAAGCTAGCAAATGAGCGCAGCGTACATATAGTAAATGAGTAAATGAGTGACTGGATGAGTGAGAGAATGAGATACTAAACAAAAATTGTCTGTCACTGGCAGTCGACGTCAGCAGAGTAGTTACAACAATACAAAACAAAACAAAACAAAAGTAAAGCAAAGCCAACTAACTAACTGTTTTCTCCATCGTTAAGCGTGAGTGAATGAATGGCAGGCGGCGGTAAACAGCTCATTTTCATAGATACTTTTCGATGCAGGAGAAAACTTAACGAACATTGTGCGAGAGAAAGAGAGAGAGAGAGAAAGAGAGTTAATGCAAATGTGTCAGAGCGAGTGAGTTCGGTTGAGATATAAGTAGGCAAAATGAGCAGAAATGCATGCCATTAGAAATATGCGAGTGTGTGCGTGTCTATCTGTGTGAATGTCAGTTAAATGCGATTCTTATCTAATAAGTGTAGCAGCCGAAGATTATTTTATTAATCTCCGAATGCAGATTGTATGAAAAAATGAAGGGTTGCAGATCTTCAGGTAACAATCTCGGGTCCTCCCGGTATAAACATACATTGTACATTGGCTCGATCATCCTGGAAAATTATTTAACCGCTATCTTGGGGCTTTGAATTTTGTGCAATCATGAAAGAGAAGAAGAACTTGTTGAAAGTCTATTGAGGAATTTTATTTATTAAAGACAAAATCTATTTTTTTATAAATGCTTTCTTGGATTCTTTTATGCTTTTCGAAATAGATAAATTGGTTCTTTGTTAAATTTTAATTAATATTTTTGATCGACATTCTCAGCTTAATTCCCTAAATAGAAGGACACTTTCGTGTCTGCGACATCACAATAGATATAATATGGTTTACCGGCCCCTACTTTTACCTAAAACTCTTCGATTTGCGACAATTTCTACCAAAGTTTCAAGAATCATAACGATATCGTTTGAGTCCTTCTAACAAAAATGCTGAAGATTTTTAAGCCAAGGCAAATAGAAATAAGAAAAATATTACACGTACAAAACAAGGCAAGAGATTAGAAGCGACTACACATTCGAGGCATGTGGGAAGGGGCACAAGCAACAAGCAACAAGCACGAGAAACAAATTGTTGCTAACGAAAAGAAAAGAAAAACGTTAATTTCAAATTTATGTGGAGCGCAATTGTAACAACAAGAAAAAGAAAACAAGGAACAACAACATCAAGAGGCAAAACAACAATGACAACGTCATAGCAGCATATTGCAACAAGCCTTGCCAGGCTACACTTCTAAACAAGAAGTGCTGAATGAAAGGAAGGAAGATGCTGCGAATGCATGTTAAGAAGTTGCTAAGAAGCCCCGAGGGCGCGTGCTGAATTTAATCAGTTTGTGTGCTGCTGCCGCTGCAGCTCCTACTGTTACTACTCCTTCCGCTTCGTTCACATTTTGTCAGCCACCGAGAGACTATAAGTCGTCGTCTCTATGGAGTCAGAGGCAGAGTCAGAGTCAGATTCATCGCCATCGCTGCCACACTTGAAGCAAATGACAATCAAGTCAAAGCGCAGCATTTCAGTTAAGGGGAAGAAGATTTTAAGAGCTGTGGGACGCAAAGAAGAACTCAATGAGATGAGAAGTAGAATTCAGGCAAAGTGGAGATCACGTAAATTAGACTTTCTGGTGCATAAGCAAAGAGCAACTACAACAACAAGATAAATTCAAATGTCCGTTGGAGGCAAGTCAAACATTTAACGGTAATACGCTTTTATCGCTGCAGGAAGCAAATGTTTTAAATGAGTGAAAAATACAATAACAACACCAACAACAGCAAACAAACAGAGCATTAGAACAAAATTTACAAAATTAAGTTGATGAGCCCCGGCAAGTCAAGTCAAGTCGAACCAAGCTTAGCAAATCTAGTCCCACTTACTACTACTATAGTCCAAAGCGAGACAAGTTGAGACAAGCAGCACCGATAGACAAAGCAACAACAATGAAAGAACGGGGAATGGATTCAATTTTGGTGGGTGGGCAGTTGCAACTGCGACAGCTTCACTTAAAATGTTGACCAAAATTGGCTTAAAATAACAACAATTTTATTCATAGCATAACATAGTGCATACAACAAAACCTGAACTCAGGCAAAATATTTAGACAGAAAATGGAGAGGGGAAGGAGGGAGGCCTTTCCAGAGTGAGTAAAAAGTAAATGGTAAATGAAACAAAGATTTCCGACATCAATGCCAACGTCATCGACACCTAAAGACAGTAATAGTAGTAGTAGTAGTAGTAGTAGTAGCAACAATACCAGCAGCAGCAGCAGCAGCAGCATCAGTGGCAGTGGCAGTGGCAACAATAACTAGACAAAGTATTCATCGGATTCATTGAAAAAGTAAATAAAGAAGAAGGGTGGCAAATAAGGAGGAGGAGAGAAAAAGCTATGGCAGCTTGGTCAAGGTTTACTCTCAACTCAATTCGAGCGTCAACAAAATTGAACAACTTTGATGACGACATGAAGTTCATTGCAGACATCTCAGAGTCAAGTCAAATCACCAAGTAAAGTAAATGGATGGGTGGGTAAGTAAGGGGGCCAGACACTATATAGACATACCTACTCGTTCATACATACATACAAACACATGATGCAAGAAGAAACACACAAATACAAACAATCAAACACACATTTATAATATTCGTACATAGACAATTGTGGTCTTAGACAGGTAAAAACGTTATGCCTATCGCTTGCTTGCCACAAAATTCCTTTACTGCACTTTTGTCTAGTCGTTTTTGTTTGTAGCTTGCTTTGGCTATTTTCAAGCGATACCTAACCTTATTGACCAAATCTGGTAGTTGAGGGTGTATAGTTTTTGTTAATGAGAGTAAATGCAGAATGATGCAGGAGATCGTGGTGATGGGGGGTAGTGGCGAACCTAACATTGTGAACATAAAATGTGAATTAGTGCAGAAATGTTGTGACGTTGCTGCGTTTGAGATAAAATGAATTGAGTAAAGTTTAAGTCTAAAATGATAATGAGGATTATGATGATGTAGAAAAAGAGGGGAAAATTGAAAGTAACATAAGATGATATAAAGGAAATGTTTGTAAAGAAAAAATTAAAATACAATCCTTAGTTAAAGGAGGAAAGAGCGAGTGAAAATGTTATGGGAAAAGATTGAAAAAGTTCGTTAAGAAATTGTGAAAGGAAAATTTTCTTTAAATTTTGGTTATTTAAATATAATCATGCAAATGCAATCTCATAAAATAGAAGATAATGAAAAACTTTAGTGCTATAATATTTGATAATGGTGACCTCAGCAAACAGCATTTATTTAAAAATACATAATACAAAGAAAGGTAAGACAATATACTAATATACTATTACTGGGATCAGTTTACGTTATTCATCTTTAAGGAGTATACCTAAAAAACAACCTTACTTTTTAGGGTTCCGGACTTAAAGGGTACCAACGAAGGCCTATAACTAAGACTTCGTTGTACGTCCGTCCGTCCTCGGATCATATCTCAAAAACCGTAATAGCTACAGAGTTGAAATTTTCACAAAATATGTAGTTCAATTCGGGCATCAGCAACAAATACTAAAACTTAAAATATTTTCGAAAACTTAAAGGAGTCTCCATACAAAAAACATTTTGGTTTGTATGGCACCTATACGATCCAGTAATTTCACGATCTTGAAATTCGGGTAGTTAGTGGATATACATTAGAAACTTATACTGTCAAAATTTCAGTTTGATCAGATTACTAGGGAGGGTACCTCCCATACAAACCACCATTAAAATTCAGGTTCTCATTTGAAAAACTTTTTTTTTTTTTTCCTTTATCGGACTATTGAACTGAAATTTAGACACTATAAGTTTCTGATATAAATGCGGTACATTTGTTAAAATCAGTAAAATTGGACTACTAGGGGGAGTACCTCTACCTCTATACAAACCCAAATCTATTACGGAACCCTCCGTGTACGAGTGACGAGTGACTTGCACTTGGTCCCTTTTTTTTTATTTTTTTTTTTTTTTGGATCACAATTAATAAAAATAAATTATCGAAACTCTCATTCTTTGCATACTACAAGATTTGCAATCTGAAAATTTGAATACCTCTAAGCTCATTTTAACGCCCACTGCTACTGACTGAAGCTTCCTTCTTTTTAGTCCTTCAGCCTATTTTATTTTTTATATATGTACTTGTATGTGTACTTATTTACCCACTCCACTTTATCTATAATAAAATAGCATGCATGCAACACTACTGCACTTCTCAACATAACATAACATAATGCCACACGTTGCACATGTTGTTATGACATGTTAGACTTTTCTGTAAATTAATGTTTTGCTAAATGTGAATATGACGACGACGACGAAGACTACAACGATGCCTTCGTTGCACTAAACACTTCACTGACAACCAAACCAATCCAAACCAAGCCAAGAAAGATGCAGCACAAAACCCACTGCTGCTCAAACATTAAGAGTAGACTACGATACTACAAAGACACATTCAAACACGCACTTAACATGAAACTAATTTTGTGTAAAACCGGTATTCCGGACACGAGTTGTGACTTCAGCACCATCACCAATTTTAATATCCTCAAATGCAACACTTATAGGTCAGATACCTTGCTCCGCTGCCATCTTAGAGTTGCCTGCCACCAAGGCCCAGGTCCCAGTTGCATTTTTAATTCATACCAAAGTTATTATTCCAAATGTATTCGTTCTTCTGCCGATGCTGAACCTGGGGTTGCTGCTGCCGCTTCATATCTATGGAGCTGTTGTTATTGTGTGGCAACTCGAATGAATTATGTTATTTGAAATTAGTTTGTGCTTCACCTCTTTACCATGGCCAATGATCCCGTCCGACGCTCTACAAGGCAATTCGACTCAGAACCCTACCATACCCCACACTCACCATTCTCGCCGCTTCATGTTTGTTGCCTATACTATAATTCGTCTTTGCAAGCGAAGTCGTTTAATTTGGCATCCAAACCAAGTCAAAGACTCCTCCATTCCCACCATCAGCACCATCAACAAGTTTGAGTTTGAAATTTGCGCATGCGCAGCGCCTCCGGAGTAATCAGGTTAATTTTAATATGCTCCGCGCTCACACTCTTTCCACTCCTTCAGTGCTGGTTGGCGGCAGCGGAGGTGACAGCCAACTAGCAGCAACTGCTACAACACTACTTCGAATAAACCAATTGTCAGGGGTGGAAGTGGAGGAGGGCATACATCAGCAGTTAATGGAAAAAATCTCAAATGATGTTGCAGGATGCTTTTGTAATTAGCAGCTAAGACGACGACGACGTAGATATTGCTGTTGCCATTGCCGATGTCGACATAGTTGCCAACAAAACAAATGAACGAACGAACGAGCGACTGTTCCAACGGACGTGTCGGAAAAGTCCCACAAATTTCCCCCATTACCTCCTCTTCTCGTTTTCCTTCATCACATAATTTGCTGCTTTTCATTCGTAATTATAGCACATATACACATATATCTATCCACTTTTCCCCTTTAAGACTCTACCTATCTATCTATGGTATATTCTCTAAACAGATACTCGTACATACTTATTGCTTATGAGCCTCTCTAGAGATGTCTATCGTTATTTTCCTACGTCTTTCTTCTGTCTTCTTACAAAGTCGTTTACTTGACTTTTATCAATTACCTGTAATTTTTGTTCGTCGGTCTCGTTCGTGAAATAAATTTTTATGTATATTTATTGCATAAATTAAATAGCGCCAGATTTTTTTCTACCGCAACACCCTCCTTCCCCACTCCTTGCCATATGCAACCCTCCACCTATCACCATTACCATTAAAAGTATTTCTTCTACTAAATTATATTGTTCGCATTTTATGTCGATTTTTTATGCGTTCGAATTTCTATTTTGAAGTGTTAAGTTTTATGAGTCCGACATTTGAAGCTTTAATTTTCATGATATTCGAGATTATTTTGCTTCTGGCTTCATTCAGTTGTCGAATCGCAGTCGATGCGTTCGATGTTGACATTTCAGTCTAACTAAATTAGCAATAATTCATGATAATCGTTCGTTCGTTTTAGAGGCTTAGAGGTTTCGAAACGTATACTAATATAGGTATGCATACATGAAAGTAGGCTGAGTTTTATTTTAGAGAGCTGAAGAACTTGACTTGGTAGAAAAGGTGACATATATCCTAAGTCTAGGTTAAGGTGGCCATTGTACTCTATTCGCTGTCATCAACTGTTAATTTCCAGCATTACTTCTAATATCCCCTGATGCAGCTGGTTATGATCAGACAAAACTCTAAAATTCTTTCTGCAAAGGTTGCACTATACACTGAGATGTGCTCAGAATGAACAGCGCCCTTGAAAATTTTAAAACACGAACTACTTTGAAAGCAATTCATTATGCTAACGAACTAATAACATTTTGACTTTATGGTAGAGGTGGTCCTAATCGCACATAAAAGCAACCAGTAAATATTCTTGTGGCAGTTGCCTTTAGAGAATAGCATAAAATTGCGACCTTGATTATTGCCTGTTATATTGTTCTTTTTTCAGCCATATCTTTAAGAAACTTTACCACTAAATATATTTTAAAGTTCAAATTATCTGAGGCAGTTAGTTATTAGTTATTTGGGCTAAAGAAGAAAACATTTTCCCTCCAATAGAAACTTTTTATAAATCCATCACATATTTCTACATTTTGTTAATCTTTGTGTTAGAAATTATATCATTTATTAATTATGTTAAGGCCTTGTACAACTTTTTGATTCAATTGCTTAAGTTGCCAATTATGGTTACAACATTAATTCACATAAAATTTACAGTGGACTCTCGTCTAACGAACATAATTACTCGTTAAGCGAAACCACTTTCTCCATATCAATTGATTCCAATTGTGATAATAAGTTTCAAGTCGAAAAAAATAGTTACAAATATATTCTTTCCTCATTTCGTGTAATGAAAGTTTTATATAGATTTTTAAGGAACTTGCTTATTCTTGATCGTCTCTTCCAGACAATCTGGAATAAAGAAACACAAAAAGAGAAAATACTGTGTGGAGTTGTTGTTTATTATTAAATAAATCTCGTGATTGCTTAGCCATTGCCTTCCTTCCTTCCCTTTCAATGTATGGTGAAACAGTTTTCCATCTTGCAGCATTTTCCTTAATTCACCGGAAGATTGTTGGTCTTCTGCTGCTTCTTTCTCTGACCAAGTTTCCTCAACATCCTCTTCCTGTAATGTAGAATACAACTCCATAAGCTCTTCGGTAGTCAGCTCTTTCACAAGATCATCGTTATCAATATTAGTCACTTCAAGCCGCATCTCAACAGGCAAAAATAAAATTTCATCGACTCCATAGACACACATTCGACAAAACTCTCTGGCCAAACCCTTTTCCAGGAAAATTTGAGGATACGTTGGTTATACTTTTGAAATATTAGTCTTATCAATACAGAAAATAACTTGCTGAAAATCAAATATTTCATAAAATTACGTTCGTTATGCAAAATACTCGTGATATGAGTACTCACTGTAATTGTTTGTATGAGAATAGAAAGAACTCTTGACGCAAACTGAAAAGCATAAAAAATATTTTATTATTGAATTTTATTATTACGTACATAATTTTGGTTTTTCTTGTTTGAAGTCTTCCTTCTCTCATATGGAACCAACCAAACCAAGTTGCGACACGCGCTTTCACATTCCGCAGCTCATTATCCTCGGAGGCGAGTGTGAAGATATGATGACGATGACGATGACGCTGAGGCTGACAATGTTCAAGAACAGGCTCAAATCTGCCTATAGGAAGCATAAAGAATTGAAGTGGCCCATCGAAGGCAGCTGCTGTTGCAAATAGTATTCGTATCTTGTATTTCTGACGACGTCGTGGTAATTTTGTAATATCGTAAAGTATTTTTTAATTGATCGCTCCTCCCTATTGGATCTGATCATGTTTTCTCTTATTCCCTCTATCGTTTTGCTCGTCATCACCACCATGATCATTATTATCATGGCTTTAACTGAAGATGATGCCTGATCTTGTCCCCTTATCCTCTCACAAACTTTATGATGTGGCAAGAAATTATGTTCAAATTTTCATTTTATAATAATTTCTCAACATTATAGGATGAAACCAGTTCTCTAATATGCTCTTAGGCACTTTACCTTTTAGAACATACTTACTACACAATTTGGTCTTACAGCTTTCATTTCAACTTAGATCTGCAAATAGTAATTTAGAGCGATAATTCAACGAATATCATTCTTTCTGAAACAAGTACGTATTTCTGAGTAGATTCCCTTTGGGTGATGCGATAAAGAGTGGTGAGAGAAGTAAGTTGTCTTTGGTCCTTTCAAAAATCAATTTTGATTTCATATGCCTTTGATTTTTTATGTCCAACTTCCTTAAGACCCTCTGGCAACATCTTCTTTTTGTCTTGTCCCTCTTTACACTATACAACACTATATACTATACTATACTTTACTTTACTATATAGCCCAATTGTGATTTATGTACGCTTAATATTGAGTATAGCCTATGCCTACATGAGAGATCGAACATAAAGTTTTGCATGGATCATAAAAAAATTAGGCACTAATTATGACGATCTGCGATCGGTGAAAACCAATTAAAACTTATTTCACATTCATACATAAATCAATAGATGATTTATGGGTCTAGAGCAAGCAACCGGAAAGAAGGATAGCTTACTCGTATGTAGGTATATGATAAAATTGGTATGTATTCTTCTTTTATTTGAAGTATCTCATTCTTTTATTCTCTATGAAAATCGTGTATCTTGTACCTGCTGCTGATTTCGGTTTAAGTTTAAATCTGAATGACTTTCATTCATAACCTGTTGATTTCTGACTTCACCGCACCACTCCATTTCCATCTTAGTGGTGCCATTTCCATCTGTTTCAATCCGTTCCGCGCCCTCTTTATAATTAGGCACAGTTCTTGTCTTTTAATGCATTCAAAATACAATAATAATTCTTTTTTTTATGATGAAGTTCTTCGTGACTTTTGCTGATCTGAGCTCATTCTATGGCAGAGGCTATGGCGACGACTTATTTAATATTTATTGTTGGCAACTTTAACTTTAACTTGCATTTTATTTTAGATTATTTATTTTGTTTTCATTTTTTTTTTTTTCCTTTTTAATTTAACTTTTAGCCACACAACAGCAACAGCAATAATATCCATGATGAGATACTTCGAGGATGAAGAAGTATAAGATACTTCGAGGATGAAGAAGTATAAGATACTTGAAGGATGAAGAAGTATAAGATACTTGAAGGATGAAGTAGGCAGTTTTGCATTCTTAAACATAATTGCATGTGGGCGTGTCGCTATGAAATTTCTTTGATTAAAGTCGATTAAAATCTTTTTATTTCTCCTCATATTCTCCTCTTTTTTATTTTCCTTATTTTTATTCGCTTTTAATTTCGTTCGCAATGCGTTTCTCCTTTAAATAAATTCAAGGATTAAACATGCTTTTGAGCTCATTCATTCACGTTTTTTTTTTTTTTTTTCGTTTTAGTGATTTTTATATTTCATATTTTACTGTAATTATGCTTCATAAATCAGATTTATTTGCTGGCATAGTCGAAGTTTTCAAGGTTATAATTAAGTAAATTATTGTGAATATGGTAAACAATAAAAATGAGATGAGCAAGAGACAAGACAAAATTTGCAAAACAAGAAAAAGGGTTAAAAATACGAGTAAATAAGAAAAACTTGATTATAATGAGAAATTATTTTTATGAGACATAAAAATATGTACAAATTGTTTATGAGTAAAAAAAAACAAAAAAAAAAACAATTATCGGTATTTTCCAATTGCGCCTACAGTCACATAAAGAAACTTCGAATGACCCAAAACAAAATACTTAAAATGATCCTAAATCTCCCATTCCACATTTATGCAACTTGTCTGCATGAGTCAAAAAATTCTTATGTTCTTTTGACATGACGAATTACTGCTGTATAGAACATGCCTTAGGTTAGTCCCAGCCGCATTATTGTAAGAACCCTAGCTTCTTTATTAATCACTCTAACCTATATAATAATATTACAGCTGAAGACTCTATACACAACTGAACCCCATAAACATAATCATTTAATCAGTCATATAAAATTATTGAGATTAAATAAATACATACATATTGACATTTTAAACTAAGATCACAAATCAACTCATATAATTGTTACAATAGATCATCAAGGCCTAATCTAATAGATTCCAGGCATTTTTTATCGTTTGGATTTATCTTAATATCCAACAATTATTTGCACCCTGTACAGTTCATTATGAAAGAATGAGCAAATATGAATAAAACCCAGAAATTGAAATAATGGCAATTGAAAATAAAGTGATCAATAATAAAATTTGAAATGTATGTTGGTTTTTTATTTAAAATTATAGACTTAATGAAGGATTCTTGGTTTAAAAGACAAATAGATTTTCCATATCTCCAGTTTTATGCAAGAATCGCACCTTCTGCTATTACCCTTTCATAAGTAACTTTTCTTTCACTCTCATGTGTGTTTGAGGAGTCCAGCATATAACGAGAAAAGAACGCATGCATTAACAATTCATTAGTAACATTTACTAGCAGATCCCATTACAGATCACAACGATACCAGCGATGCCTCAAAACACGCATAGTACACCGAATTCTCGACGCCATTGTGGGTACTTAAAAATCGTCTCTAAAGCCATTAGAGAGTTGGATGTTTGGATGTGCGAGTGTAAGTGTATGAGTATCTTTGGATGCGAGTATGATTAGAAAGGCATGAGAGCGTCAAAGACGATGGAGGTCGAGATGGTGGAGATGAGTATAAGGAGAAGACCCACTCAAGTGGACTGCAAATTATGTGTCTTAAATTGAAGTTTTACGATGTTAGCTTTAGACCAACTAGAGTATGTGGAGCATCCAGCTGTATGGAGCACGCTACAAGCAGAAGCAGCAGCAGCAGGAGCAGCTAAGATATTTTGTCTAAGCGTTCTTCATGATCATAAGCGTCTGCCTCTTCTGTCTTCTTGCTCCAGAACTTGTTCCTGCTTATGTAGTAACTGCGCATGCGAAGCACATGCAAAACGTTTCCGACTTACGATGTACTTACTTTGTTACTAACTTCGCACTACTTCATCACGAAGTCATCTGCTCTTCCCGCTCAGCTCAGCTCTGTTTGGCTCACTTAACTCATCATCAACATCAGCATCATAGTCATCTATAGTTCAGTTCAGTTCAGTTCAGTTCTCTTCATGCATGCTTACATAGTCCAGTGACTACTGCTCCAAGTCGACGACTCATTTGCTTCGTGTCTTCGTTTAGTGTTTGTTTGAGTGTTGTATTTCATGTTCGTTGTCTTATTTCTCTTCAACTTGTTCTTTCTTGTGTTGTTTGTTGTGTTGTGTTGTGTTGTGTTGTTTATGCGATGCAGGATATGATAATAATTACACCTTCTGATGATGCTATTGCTGCTGTTCTTCTTCTCTGACACCTTCTTTCTGCTACATCTTAACTCAACTCAGGTTAACGCAGCTCAGCTCATGTTGTACATAAGTCTGCATGGTCTTCAATATACCTACAATCGTTGGTTCTCTCCTTTCTTGGTTTTTTTCTCTTATGGTAGAGCGATTAAAAACTGATCTCATTATAATTATAAATTCTTTATAATTTATGAATCCAAAAGATGCCCCTCAGCTTCATCGTCTCGTCATTCAATGGAAGTCTGTGTATGCTTTACAAGTGGATTCAAGTTATACGTATTGCTTTTTGAGAATTCCGATTCGGACATGTTGGAAGTATTCATTATAAATGCCATAAATTTGTTTGCCATATTTTATTATATGCGTAAATTCGTTATTTTCATATTGAGTGTTGTTGTTTCAGTTTAGGAAATTATTTATTTCTCCCTGTTTTGTATTTCATTTTAGTAAAGTGATTCTTGGCTTCAAACTACAATCAATAATTTCAGAAACAAATTACCTGAAAACGATCTAAGAGATACCATGAAAGAAACAGGTGATATAATATAATGTACTCTTTTCATTCGTGCGTCTGAAATATATCGAAACTTTTCAAAATTTGGATTTGAAAATAATAAACTTAATGATTACTACATAGTTTATTTTTTATGAATACTAACATAAACTAATCCAATATCTTTCTCATTACCAATTTTATTATTACCATAGTCACAGGACACAAGCACAGCAATTTCCACGAATTCGTATCTTATTGAAGATATACAATACATACATATATTGACTTGGCTCTTCCACATGCTACTCTTCTAACTCTTCTTAACTAAATGACATCTTATGTACATGTGTTGTATGCCTCACTAATTCCCGCCAAGCCACCCATATGTGTAGTCTTGCCATACTCATTTTGCATTTTAGTTTGTAATTTAGTTTCATTTATTGCGATTTTACATTGACGCCTGACACGCAAATTCGTGTAATCCTTTTTGCACTACTACTCAGCAAGCAGCAAGCAGCAAGCACCCTGATCCGTACACACTCTTTAACCAAACTTACCTAACCGAATGCATACAACGCGAGCGCGTAGCTTTCATAGATATCTTCGTTAATATACTATACCATACCATCATACCACATGACACCATACCACACTACACCAAACAAAGTCCAATTAAATTATGAGGTCCACACGCTACGACGACGTCTTACCAAAGAACCCACCAAAATCTGTAGAATAGAAACAACAACAATACATACATGTTTTACGATTGTGAGTATTAGTTCTACTATTACATGATGCCATGCCAAGTCCAGAGACCAAAGCTTAAAATACTCACACTCTCACACTCATTTTCTCTCAATCCAAGTAAAGAAAAGAAGATTTGGTGAGAAGGGGCTCAGAAGATGAAAGAAGTGAGAGGACCAAGAGGCAAGCAATTCACATGCTGATTTTGTACTGGAGAGTAAGTTTTGTGAAAATTAACAAGCCCGCACTATGGAATACAAGGAAGAATTTATGTAAAGACCTAGACCAAGACCAAGACGAAGAGTTCTTCAAGAGACCGCTGCATATGCTTCACTTGACAAGAAGACGATGACGACGAATGCCTCGCCTTATATACACACTCATTTGCTTGGCAGTGAGCGAGTACTCAACATTCACTTCCCTTCCCCTTCTTGTTCTTTACTGTAGTCACTCTTGTTGTAGTCGTCGTAGTCATAGTCGCTCAACCGTCAGACCGACCGACCAACCGTCAGACCGTCAGACCGAGCGAGAAACCGTCTTGACTGCGGTGTAAGAGTAATTAAAATCCCTTGATTAATATGTAAATTTAATGAGATTACGAATTCAACGAACAAGATTAGGAATTCACGGTCTCCTTTTCACCAAACTTATACAGCAAGAATAATAACAAGAACTGGAAGTCCAACTCACTTCGGTCGTTTGCTCTGTTTATTTGTCTGTCTGCCTGCCTGACTTTCTGTATCTCTCTCCTCTCTCTCCCGTCTCGCCTATTTACAGTCGACTTACGGACAAATGTTGGATGAGTGTTGAGTGTATCTTGTAGATACAATATATTTGCTCAAGTGTCATGAACACCCCTTTTCGTCTTTCAACTTTATTCATTCACCCATTCATTCATTCGATTCATTCGATTCCGCATGCATTGCTTTCTTCAATCGTTCGTCGTTTCATTTTGTTAACAGGCAACTTCGCGGCAGTTCCAGTCACATTCATCCACATATTTGGTTATGTGTGGCGATCTACCGGCCACACTCGCCAAGTTTTATTTACTCGCTTGTCCACACGTCTGCCGTGCTGCCATCATCCGACCACATCTGTAATACATACGTGGCTATCAGGACTTTTGCTTTACTTTTCTGTTGTCGCTTGTTAACATTTCTATGGAAAGCGTTCGCCGTCTTGATTTCACCTCCTTCCATCTTCTTCTCTAATTCATTCCTTTTAGCTAACATATTCGCCTGTCTTTGTGGCATATGTAGCTTTTAGGCATTTACAAAATGCACTACGAGTTGTGTGATTTTTTGAATTCAAATGTGTGCCACCCAGAAATTGTGACAGAAATAGTGGCAAATGTTACGAAGTTTAAGGAAACGTGCGCATAGAAGTCATAAATCTCGAATGGGGAAGGGATTTATAAAAACTTTAATACAAATATCTTCAAAGTCGAGTTCGTATTAGTAATTAAATCGTAGTACGACATTGGTTCTTTATACAGAAATAGCTGCATTCTTTCTCTAAATTGTAGATTCTGAAAGTACTAGACAATCAATTGATTTCGATTGAACTCTTAAATCGGAAATGATTTTAATCTAAGCACATGGTTCTTTGATCTAAATATGTTTAAGCAAATTGGTCTTTTCGGATTCTCTTCTTATCGCATTCACTCTAACTCTATCTAACTCTACTTAACGAAACTTTTCTTTCTCTTCACTTCTCCATCAATTCAAATGAACTCTCTCCTCCCACACCACACCCATTCGTAATGTTACTCATTCACTCAATCACAATTTAATACACGCTCAACCCCACTTGTTACGTTTTATTCGCAAAAAAAAATATTCACTCAACTACTGCGCAACTTTGTTGCAGCATCCGCAGTCAAATCCACATTCTTATTTGCTATTTTTCTATGTTGGTTTTTTCTAGTGCAAAAAAAAAAAAAACCCCGACAAACCCACATCACATACAACGTCTGACAATGCCCAACCCCTAAAGTAGCAATAGCAATCGTAATACTCTAGTAGCCTCCCCTTCAATCTATTCATCTTATTAGCAGCCACAGTAGCAACAACAGGAGCAGCATCGAGATGCGGCAACAATTTTCTCATTAGCAGCACGTTGAGCGTTTTTCATGTTGTTGATTTTCTTTTAGTGCTCGCTCTACTTTTTTCGTTTGTTGTCGTGCACTTTTCCATGCTTTCCACGTTCGCGATTGGGCCGCGAAGCTGTTTACGGGCAGTGAACTGCGATTGGTGCGTTTTAGGCTCTGATTGATGGGTTGAGGGCCACTGGGGGGAGGCTGACAACTGACTTAGAAGGAAGAGTGGGTGGTCTGCCCTCATCCCTTGCTCATGGTTGGGTATTTAGGCAAATGTATATTCCCTATTTCCTGTATATTGTATTTTTGTGGTTTTTTTTTTTTTTTCGCAAAAGTTGTTAACTTTTTGACTTTTCGTTTAAGTGCTTTAGATTGATTGAATTGAGGAAAAAAAATTTAGTTCTATATGGGCACAGAAATATGAACTTATTGAAGTAGAGAGTCCTTCTAGAAGCATTTAATATAAACTAAACTGAATTTCATTCAGTAAATATATAATCATTCATTAGTAAATACCTAAAAGAGGCATCGAAATGAGAATGTACTCTCCACATTCAGAAATAGAATAACGGTTGGCCAAAGGATGGAAGTATTTACGCAATTTCAGCACTTGTCTCACACATAGCACGCATGTGGTGCATGAATAACACAGATTTTTCGCACCAAAAACCAAATTAAACCCATAGTCCAATGATGCCACAACAGTGCAGCTAAGCAAAACCATGAAAAATGAAGGGGGCTTTGAGAGAATAAAATCCGATTAATACTTCACGCATCTGAATGTGCATATTTTCGTATTGTTGCACCCATTTCCATACGTTGAATATTACCAAAATTATTGGCCATTGTTTCTCAGTCTGACTGAGATTCTGATTTTGGACGCTTAAAGTCATCGACAGAAGCTTCTTTACAAACAAAATAAGGGTAAGTTGAATTATGGGATTGAATCATTGATAGACCAAAGAACTCAGTCTTTGACCTATTGACTTCGTTCCTTCTTCTTAATCAGTTTGCAGTTTTCAAATCAATGTAGTAAATTATCATCATCATAGAGATATAAGAAAATATGTGTAGGAAATGAATTTAAAACAACTTTCATCATGTAAATTTAAGCTGCTTCAAAACTCTTGGAGACAACTTTATTTATAGACCTAACTGAAGTTTCATAAATGCATAAATGTATAAGATGATGATTAGGGAGGCCGTAGGACTTCAAGAAGGCCTTGAAAGATTTAACTTAAAGAAATCTACCAAACAAAACAAAACCACTTTGGTAGACAAATCCAAGCGACATTACTTAGTAAGTAAACCTCATAACCCAATACAATCAACCTTGTTTCTAGTGTAGCACTGCAATTGTTACTTTTTCAAAGCCAAGCATCGTTTATTTCTCGAGAAATCAGTGAAATATAAAACTTTTGCTTTCGCTACATATTGCTTTTGCCTGAAATGAAGTGTATGTGGCGAGTGGCAAGTGGCAAGTGCCTTTGTCTAGGTGGTGGTGGAGGTGGCGGCGGCATTGACTGACTGACTATACACAAGTATTTGTCTGGTTGTCTGAATATGTGTGATTGTGTAAAAACCGTTTCAAGGACTTTTCAAAGCTCAGAAAAAAGACCAGAAAACAAACATACAAACTGCAAACTGCAAACATTTATATCGTTGCATATTTTTGAGGGCGTAGCGTCATCGTTCCATTCCTTACGACCATTCTAGTCCGTCCGTAGTCCTTCCTAACCTTATCCTTATCCATCCTGATTTTTCTTTTCTTTTCGTACATCGTTTCGTTTTCATTTTGTTAAACTCTCGACATCACAACACACAAATATACTAAGTTCAATCTTTGGCAACAGGCGTGTGCCGTCTACCCTAAGTCCATACCTTAGTCCATACTCCTTGTGCTCTGCTATCATCTTTTGGCTAAGTTCGCCTCTGTTCGGCATCTGTGACTGTGTATCTGTATCTGTATGAAACTGAGTTTGCTGCGAGTTTCCTTTTTTCCAATTTCTTGTTCTTTTTTGTCTTCGTTTTTCATTTTTTTTGGGATTATTTTTATGGTTTTGTGTTCGAGCAATAGCAGTTTTAGAAAATGGGGCACATACAGAGAGATTTACACACACACATTTTGTTACTTGTCCAGTTATTGGTATTTATGTGTATGTGTGTGTGTGTATGTTCTTCTCCTCTCACTCAATTGAAATCCTTTCTCATGCCTTTGCCTATATCTTTGGTGTGAATTTTACTTTTCATTGAAGGCCAAGCGTGTGCCGGGTCCTTAGTCCTTGATCCTCACACATACTCACTCACTCAGTCACTTAGTCGTGCTCAGAGTTCAACTTCTTGTCATCGCTTGTGCAATAAAACTTCACCCCCAAAAGCATGCAATATATTCTGTGTATTTTCAGTCTCAACTCGAGACTCTTTTTCGTCGTCCGTCTCGTATCCCTGTTCCATCTCTTTCTCCGGCTTTAGCTTTGACTTTGCTTGTTTCTATACTTTTACTTTCTTTTTTTTCCCCCATTTTATTTTGCATGTTTTTGCTGAAGGTCAACTAGAAGTGTCTGGATACACTCAGACTCGTTTCTCGAACGCAAAGAAAAAATGGCACTTTTTAAGGGTCTCCTTTTCTATTCACACATGTATGTCAATCTGTGAGTCTCTGAAATGGGTCAAGGCCAAAACAACATGTCTCTAAATAGTATGTGTGCCTATATCTTTTGGTCTCCATCATTTGATATTCGCTTTGCTTTGCAACTTTAAAGCCTTGAAACTTTAAAGAACACTCACTTTTCAACGAAAAAAAACAACTGTTGCGCCTAAAAGTTTGTGACATTCCAACAAAATTTGCCAATTTGTAGCAAATTTAAAGTCGTTTTGGGGCCGTCAATGGAAAATTGTTGGTGTCGGTGTCAATAGTAAAATTTATGCCAGATTTTTCACACTTTAGGGTGCCTCACCTCATCTCTGCCTAAATGTGTGCTATGCTTTTTGTAGTGATTTTGCTGTTTGTATTTATTACAAAAGGCTGCCTGCCGCATGTTTTTGGCATGTTTATCCAATACAAACTGCAACAACAACAACAATAACAACAGCAAAAATAACGATGCAATAGGCCGGCCGGCTGGACGGTTGGTCTAGCATTTGTCGAATCGATGATGATTCATGTTGCATACGTTCAGGCGGCAACACTTGTTTCTCACTTGTTTTTGCTGTTGCTTTTATTATTCTTGTTGCTGTTGTTGTTGTTGTTGTTGCTGTTAAAAATTGGTCAATTGGAATGTAATTCATGTCAGAACCGCGCTGTGCCACGCACAAAACACAGATTTCTGAACAAAGCGTGCCAAAATGCAGCATATTCAATGATCATCTGAAGCAGCATGGAGTAGGGGGCTGAGAGGCGAGCAGGCGAGCAGGCAGGCATCCTCATGACGATGATGATTACTCATACGCATTGTTTGCTACCAAAATTGACTAAAACAGAACAATGCGAAAGCATCGGAGGGATAGAAAGACTTACGCATGCCAGTCTCTGGTCATCTATGGTATCCTGTCTGATTGTCTACTATACTCATATGTCTACCCCTCATAGTATTTTATCTGTTCTGTGTTGAGTTGTTCATGCGTTTGAAATGCGTTTTAAAGCATTTCCGGTTTTTGGCCTGTTGCACTTTTTGTTTCTGTTTTGTTTTTTTTTTTTTTGTTTTATATGCTTTTCTCTTGTCGTCGTTGCTTTTGTTTTTGTATTTTCCTATGCCTTCACACTTTTGCCTTTTTGCCATTTATAGAGAGAATTCCCATATATTTTTTTTCAATTTTTTTTACACATTTTTTTTATTTTTTTTTTTTTGTGTTCATGCCGGCGTCTACTGAAAGTGAAAACGTTTGTTTTGCGGCAAAACAACATCGACAAATGAATAAGTTTCACAATATTTTTCTTTTTTCTTTTTTTTGTTTCTTGTTTTTGATTTCATAAAACAATATATACAAAATATTTCTATAGATTTAAATAAATAAAATATATAAAAATTGTTGCATTTTCTTTTTTTCCATTCTTTTAGTTTCAACGGACTCAATTGAACTTGATTTTTATCGATTCTAGTTTCACTTTAAGCATTAAAGTCGCCGGTTTATATGCATCAAAGGTAAAGAAAGAAAGTATTGAACCCAGATTTTTAATTTTTTAATGGAATGTGTGCAACATTGCGTATGAATGATATTTTTAAAAAATTGAGAAAGCAGAGAAAAGTGAATAAAATAAACTAGTTTATATTTAGATCAATGCAAAATAATGTTATGCTTTTGCGCTCATAGCTTGTATATTAGAACAAATGAGCTACTCGCATTAAACAAATGATTGAGAAAATGCTCTTCATAGTATTACAGGAATAAAACCATTGAGTTGAGTCCACGAAGCACGGTAGTGAAGACTTCAAATATTTTCATATTTGCTTAGCCTCAGGACTTGTAGGGCTTAATCCCTTTCTTTATTGAACCGTTGGAAATCAGTATTACGAATGTACCAAGGAGCATCAATAACACAGTGTGCCACATTGTTCTGAATCCTTTGAATATTGCTTAAGCTGAGTAAGTCCACAGGTTTAAGCATTTGCAAGAAATATATAATATTAATTAATTTAAAGAATAGATTCATCTCAGGTTGGGAAAAAAATTGTAAATATATTATAAGCATTAAGAAATAACAAGGGAAATCCTACTCAAATTAAGCAACATTTATCATAATCAGGCTTCCTTTACTCATATTCAATCACCGTCTTCAATCTGCTTGCTGAAATCTATGAATTGGTTTGGTAGGGTTACACAGATCCTTCGCCGAAGAATTGTAGTTCATACAGAAGCCTTACGGCTCATTGTAATGCATAACTTTGGGGGGGTTTAGATGACGAGGTGAAAAGATCTTCCTAGGAAGAATCAGAAAGTATACAACATCTCCTATGTGACTACTCTGCTTTTCTTGAAAGCCAAACCAATTTTCTTGGGAAACCTTTCATCGATGATTTAAGCGATTTGCAAATCATAACCACTGGGGACCTGACTTAGTTCATTGATTTATTAATGCTTTAACTTTTGATGGATATGTATTTTCTTATGTCTGAAGCGAATTTAAATTCAACTAAAAATTCAATATTGAAGTTTCCTCTCAAATTCCTAACCAAAAAAAAAAATTGTATCATTGTCATTTTAGCGAAAATTTTAAACTGACAACAATCACACTCACTTACATAAACAGAAACAGAAGATTTTTGTATCTGACGCGATTTTTGAAACTTGAAGCCTTCTATATACACTAAGCCCAATCAAGTTAACACCTACAACACTAACACCAACATCAACATCAACTGATATTGACAGTTTAGAAAATGTGAAAAACAAAAACAAAAATAACAAATCGAACTTAAAAGCAAAAAAAAAAAAATGTTGAATGAAAGACAGCTAAAAAATATAGGAAATAAAAAATATATGTATGTAGTAACATAGACTTTTCTTAACCCTTGACAGTAGTAGAAGCCAACCCACAAGTCACCCACCAAAGCGAAGAATACAAAAAGGTACTACAACATCAGCGCCAAACATTTATCAATAAATTGGCAAAAACACGTCACACGCCCCCCCTTGTCCATCATATCAATAGATACATATATAGATGGCTACGATTCATGGGCGCAGGACAAAGGACGAAAGCCAAAAAAGTAGCGCACGATTTTAACCCACAAAAGAAACATGAAAAGTGGAACAAGCATAAAAAGTCAAAAATCGGAATGAATAAAACAAAAACAAAATGCATTTAGTATGTGTGTGTGTGTGTGTGTGTGTGTGTGTGTGTGCGTGTGTGAACCAAAGGAAGGGTTTAAGGAAAGGAACCAGATGATTCGAGTGAGGAGGCACTAACTGAACAAAAAGAGTAGAATGTTAAAGCAAAAACAGTAGGAAAGGTTGATGCCGCCAGCGCCTCCTACCGAAACAAAAAAGAAAAGCATTTTCATTTTCATACTGCGACAACGCCTAACGCATAACAATAGCAACACAAACAACAACAACAACAACAATAGTAGGTACAGTAAAAACAACAACAAAAAACATTTTCGGAAAAAATGCATAACAATAACAATAACAAAAACAATAGCAACAGCAACAGCAACAACAAGAAGAACTGCAAGGCAATGGAAATGGCTAAAAAACAACAATAATAGCACAACATAAAACATAAGCAAAAAAGTCAAAAATTGGCATACAAAATATCACAACGCAACATGCCAAAAATTGCAAAAACAAAAACAACAACAAAGAAAGAAAGAAGAAAAATAAAGTCCACAAAGAAAATGATGCCAAAAAAGCGAAAATCAACTACTTTTGGATATTGGACGACATTGGTAGGCGGAGCTATTTTTTAACAAAAATTCCACCTATTCTCCCCCTCCCACGCACAAATTGATACTCATGCACACACACACACACACACATATATCCCAATTTATATAACTCAGATAAGCATTGTACATTCACTGTTGTTGTCGTTGTTGTTGCTATTGGTGTTTTTGCGTAGCTTTTATGCTTTAAATGCTCAACATCCAACGCCCACCCGCCCATTGCCATCATACTCACTTATGTGATACCCAGTAGCGCTCAGAAACGCATTTTTTGTATTTTAGTATGGGGCGTGTTGCAAAAAGAGGCTCACTCACTTTGTGTCTTCGTGTCTGTAAGCTGAGTAGGGTTGAGTAGGAGCGGAGAGAAGAGAAATGGCAAAGCAATAAAATTAACACAACAAAAAAAGCATCTTTTTGGCGCCTAAAAAAAATAAGGATAAAAAGGTAGATAAATGGCAGAAAATGACTAAGAATTAAAGAAGCGATCAGGGAGTTAAGAAGCAGAAAAATATGGTATGTAAAGCAGAGGCTCCTAAACGATAATCCGTTGACCACTGCAAGCACCCAACGAGGTCCACGAAGCCGTCATATTGTATTACACACAAATGTTTACTTAATGGATCTATGGATCAGGTAAGTAAATCGTATCTAATGGTATATTTTGATAAGTTTACATCTAGAAATAATTAAATTAAAACAGCAATTCACTGACATAATCTCAGCGCACATGGTTATCTCTCGATTCTATGAGTTAGGTTCCCGCCTCATTTGCCACCGGTTCCAGCGTACAACTAGCCGGGAGATTCCTTTAATGTCGACGGTTGCTGTTGAGAAATTTACCTGCCATTAACTGGAGTACACATGGACTTATCCTAGGCCGACCATCGACAATAAAAGAACTAGAAACTACACTTTATAACTTAGAGTAGCAAAATAAACTTGAAAAGGATATTCATACAGTAGAGCGTTGTCGTGCTTTCGTGTCAATGTTTGTATATAAAATTTTGTATTCATTTTAAAAAATATACTAACTCTTTAGAAAATTAAAACATTTCGGTGCCCGTGGCAACCAATCGAAGCCACCACCAAACAAAATAAAAGTAAATAACTGATAAACACCTGAAAACTGAGCAGCTCAGTATATAATTATTAATATGAATATTTCAGCTTTTTATAGCCATAAAAAGGTAATCAGGATGCAGCAAGTCAGGATAAGAAACAAACAAAGAATACATTGCCAATTGGGAAAGGCAATGCAATAAAATGAGCAAAAGTCAACATTACCTAAGGCGGAAAGCTACGATATGCGGTTAAAGTGTTGAAGCATGGTAGCAGAGGTAGCACGGCGTTGGATATTAAACATTGAAATGGCAAAGGATCAAAACGATTCAAACTGAATCCAATCCGGAACAAGTCCAAGCAGCTGCTATTTGGTTAATGATTCACCAAATTATGCAGCCACAAATGTAAAATATTGTGCAACGAAACGCAATCCAATGCAATTCAATGCGATCCGATTCAATGAGATGTGATGTGAGGCAATGCCATTGAAAATACCAAATGAAAATGTTTATTAATTGAAAATTTTAAGTAAAAACAGGAGACAGAAAAGGAAACTGAACCGAACTGAACCAAGCCACACCAAACCAAACCAAGCCAAACCAAACCAAACTGAACCATAGACCCGAGCTGAACATACCAATAATTGTAGGTTTTGCTGGCATAGTATGCTGAATTCGATGACTCTTTGCTTCCATCCACATAAGCGGCGGGGGTGTCATGACCGGGGCAACTTATTGCTTCGTTGCATCACTCGATTTCGATAATGTGGTCGCTGTTGGCCACAAAAACAGGTTGTTGTTGTCAGCAAAAAGTGGCATTCATGAGCTACGTTTCCAGCATCGAATATGCATCACACCATCTGACTCTACCTACTGCACTCACCACAATACAACTCGATAATTGGCTGGTTAAATATATAACAGCAAAAACAACAAACAAACCACGCAGCAAGTAGAATGCAACATGAAAATATTCATCAAATAAATATAAGTAAATATTTTAAAGAATTAAGTTCTTCTTTTTACCAAGGAAAAAAGCTCCAATCCAAGTTGTTGGATTGTTGGCGACATGTGTGGTTCTTTTATATATTCCTAACTATTGTATATGAATGATTTTCATGACATGATTTGATAACATAAAAATATCCTTCATAGAACAAGGATCTACATAACTCATTCTTTCAAAATATAGGGTTTTGAAAACGAAAAATTACATTTGGATTGAAATTTCTATTAATTAAATAAATTCATAAAATCTCCAACTCATCAATTCTATTCTCTATATCTCAGTACAATAATTAGGCAAACAAATTCTCAGTTTTTGGCAGTCAACCAAACTAAGTCCGTAAATAAATGATCCCATGACAATTAGGCGGCAGGCATATTTAGTGCTCTATATTCACATAAGTGAAATGCGCTTTGAATTCAAAAATACCCTTTAACATAGGAAAATGCACTCTTCGTTTTCCTAATTAAACATCTTTTCAAATCTAAGCGAATATTCACAAACAACATTGCACACTTTAGGGCACTCATAAGTTAAAAACGACAAACAATCATCATCATCATCAACATCAACAACATACTAGCACACCGAAGACAATAACAACAATAAGGACAACAAGTACACGAACAACAACGACGAAAACAATAACAATCATAATATGCATCATCATCAAAGTATGTTTATTTTTTTTTTTTTTGTATATTTTTTGTAGTATATTACAAGGCACTCGAGCGTTAAGTATGTTAACAAGGCAAGTGTAGAGTCAGTTCCTCAACTACTACTCTCTGCTTTTGCTATTGCAACAATTGTAACAAGCCAACCAACAACCGTCATCAACCCTTTGCCTTGCTTAACAAAAAAAAATATTTATACTTGCATATAAAATATAGCATACTTTTGAGCAGCTCAAGCAAATGTACAGCAGCGGCACAGCGACGCTTCCTCTATTTATTGTGTATACACGCGAGTTGAGAGCGACTCAACTGAGTGCATCATCAACATCAACATCAGCATACGCTATCTACTACTCATGATCATGAACAAAAACATCATCACCATCATCATGATTGTTGTTCTTCAAATGTGTAGGGGCATAGTTAGTTGATACTACTTGATCTAAGTGAGCGAGCTACTTAAGCATTAAGTTATATATTTTTTATATATTTTATTTTATTTTTGTTCTTACTTACATTGCATGCCCTACTTAGTTTGAAAACCTTATCTCACCCTGCAATGTTGACTAATTTTTTGATAAACGAATTACTGTAGGAGTACAGTACATAATTACGAATTTTAGCTAATTTTATTCTATTGGGTTGTGCAAAAAGCCATCGCATTTTGTTCAACATGTAATGTTCTTTATTTATTGAGATGCTAATACGATATTATTGTTATGAAGTACCAGTATTTTACGTGCTCACCTGTCTGTGAAGACTTAAGAACACGGTGCCAAGCACATGGATTGATAAACGTCAATCAACGTCCCCTTGGATATAAATCCGCAGGTCCCAAATTAAGTCATATTTATTTTGGTAAATATAACTCTCTCTTCTTTGTTGGGAGCGAGGCCCATCTTAAACCTCTGCTGCTCTCTTGGTCACAGCACCCGGTTGTATTACGCAACTCCACGTCGAATTATTACTCTACCCGCATTTGGGTATTAAACCACAGCCACCACGATGCTCCCACAAGGGGGCCGTACCCGCTTGCCAGGACGGAAACAAGTTCCGTGAGCTCCTGACCACCCGTGGTACCAGAAAATAGCCTCTGTTCAGACTTCGTACCCGAGGTACTACCAAATTCAAACTCCAAAAAGTTCATGGGTTGGTGGCCCAACTTGTTTTCATTCATGTAGTAGCCACGAAATCCCATTTATAGAGGAAACCCTCAATCACAAATTATAAATGAAAATAATGTTCCCTCCAGGAATATGAGTTCTAGGCAACAAAACTTATAGAACTCCAGAAGAATTTCCCAGAGGGGGAAATATTATTGTAATGTCAAATGTTAACACTTAACTTAAAAACTTGCAATGTCTGTTTCGGCAACTTTTTAGATCAGTATTTCCAAAAGTGGTCTTGTGTGCGCTGAAGACTTTCCGGGGGGGTAGTAGGCAGCTCTGAGAAATGCGGAGAGCATTAATGCAAGAACCTCTTGAATAAATGTTGAATTATGTTAGATCCAAATAACATTATTTATAGTGTCCCGATCAAATGGATTAGCTCAAGCCTGAGATCACTTTGAAAGACATTAGTCATAAGTTTGATTTCTACATACATTTCAATATCATCAAAAATATTAGCATCAAGTTACAAACACCGAAAAGTAGGCCATACAATAATCGCAATAGCCGCTCTAAAATAATTGCAAAGGGTTTTTTGCCTACTTTTCTGAGTTGTTGTTCACTGCTCATCGCTACTTTGTTGTTTAATTATAACATGAGAAATGCCCGCAAGTAATTTAACATCATTAGTGGGACTACTTGGCCGTCTTTTTTAGTACTTAGATACTAGTAGTCGCTGTCAACTCAAACGTTTGTTTTTAGCCATACACCCACACATCCACTCCCACACTCCCACATTTACAATAGTACAGACAAATACTTTTATTGTATGTATGTAGGTAGGTAGGGAGAAGGAAGTGACTCATCCACTGTCATCACTGAATGTGAGTAGAAAATAACATGTGGAGTGCACTTGTTTCCTTTTTTTCTATTTCCTACTAATTAAGCTACAGAAGGGCAAACAGCAAAATGAAACAAAATAAAATAAAATAGAAAAATGTTAAGTAACTTGACGTTTGTGACAGAAACAATAGTTTTTTGTTGGTCGTCGTTTGTCGTTGACTACTTAAGCATAAAATAGATACATCTAAGTGCCATAAAGTATACAATCTCATCTAAGACAAAGCAAAAAAGATCTAAATACTTGTACTACAATAAATAAATGAATAAAAGTGTGAGAAAGTATTTTGATGCAGGCGAGTGAGAGTATGAAAAAACAAAGCTTTTTGTATAACTTAATTTTCAACTTAATTGCATTTTACTTTAGCCAAAGCATAAAGATACATAAACATGTATCAATCCAACATACATATGTACATATAGTACATATACTTGTTTATGTATCTACATATTAGATACTCAAGCATTGTCTTATTATATACTTTCAGATTTACTCAACAGTAAATATTATATATTATTTTATATATGCATATGTATATTGTCGCATCCGGTCCTACGTTTCTTTACATTGAACAATTAAATTTTGCTCAAAATTTTCATACAACAAAATGTCATTCAACTAATTTGCATATAACAAGCCACACTATGACTAAGATACAAACAAATATACACACACACATTGAGACACACTTACATATACAATAGATCCATGCATAAGTATGGTTATGGTTACAGGCATAGATCATAGAAGAGTCGCCATATTTGTATGCGTATGTGGCATGTCGAAGGATTCAAGAGGCAAAGGCGAAGGCGAAGGCAAAGTAGTTAAAGAACCAAAAATTTAATGTAAAATTTTATGACAAACATCCGGACAAGCTGGGATTTCCTGCATTCCTAGTTTATCTAACTTATTCACTCACTCACTAACACGTTGTCTTGATAGTCTTTGTCTTTTTCTTTTCATCTTTCGTGTATTGGACCCTCTTCTTACTCTTCTTCTTCTTCTGTGTGGTGACATAATCCTTTGTATCTTAGAGTGTGTGTATGTGTGTGTTTTCAGATGTGGACAAATACCAAAAGTCTTACACTCATCACATCATCGCACACATATGTATGTCCAAATGAGGGAGAGAAAGAGAGATAGATAGAGAGAGAGAGGGGAATAGAGGGTCAGAGAAACACAGTTAGATAAAGAGAATTTTGTCTCGCAAAATATTTGTCATACGCATAAAACTCAGGTGCATTTAAGAAATGTTTGTGTTGTCCTGTACGCACAAAAGTATGCTGCAGCATAAAATTATTCAAGTTTGAGTTGCTTCTACAAAATGCCAATGATAATGTTGATGATGATGGCAATGATGATGACTTGGATTGTGATTATGTGATTCTGCTTAGGTGTTAACTTGCTTTTGGGGCAACATGCCAACACTTCAAATGCATACGAGTTTTGAATCTTTCTTTTATCATCTTTTCCAGTAGCCACCTCCTAAATTTTTGCTATGATTGATAGCATTTTGTCATCATTGCATCATTTTGTTGCATTAGTCACCTATGGAGCCCATCAAGCCTAATGTCGAATGCCTGACTTTATTAATCTATCAAATACTGAGTAGAGCCAATTGAATACTTACACTTTTGTTCATCTGCTCATCTTGCAAATATATTGTAGCCTGCTTTTAGGTAGTCAATGGTGAAATATTTTATGTTTATTTTGTTGCGACCACAATACATTTTTGTGGCATGACATAAAATATTATACTTTTTTTGCATTACGAACCGCACTCAAGCTGCGTGAGTATTCCAAAAGACATACGACACGACGACAGTCGTCAGCTACCGGAAATGCGAGGCAATTACATACACCAACAACAACAACAAACAGAGGGACAAACAGATAGACAAGCATATAGAACAGTTTGGACAGATGACCAACCAACCAAACCCAAGTTACATAAACGTTTATGCCTTCATCTGACTTGGCGGATTTAAATGACTGACTGACAACCTCAGCAGACTCATTCATTCATACACACAAGTCAAAACATTCAACTGTGTACGCTCGCTTCTTTCATCATTGACAATTTTTGCTGATAGCTTTAGCTCAGCTTATTCATCCTTCTCTTCCTCCTCACCTATTGACTATTCGCTCTCTCTCACTCTCTCTCACTCTCTCTCTTATATGTTCTCTAGATATTTACGTGTATATTAAAAGTGGGTTTTTGTTTTTTATTTTTTAAAAATATATTTTATTGTTTGGTTATTTTTTTGGTTGTAGTTAAAAGGAAATGAAAATTGTTTTATGCGGTTACGCCGAAATGTATGCAATGTCATATACCCAAACATGGTTTTTTTTTCTCTCATTTTGCTACAAAATTTTTTAAATCTGTAATCTACTTGCCGTTCAAATTATTGGACTCGTAGTGGTGTTGTGAAGCGCGTTAAATGAATTTACAATGAGCAAAGGAAATGGTTTCTTTTTGCAAAATTATAATTAATTTTATAAATTTATATTATTTCACATATGTTAATAACTTGTTCTTTTATTGAAGTAACACGATGCTCGTGCAAGTTTCAGATTCTGGTTTTATCAATCCAGATAAACACAACACAATATTTTCTCTGGGGTTCTTAAGCTTTAAGGTAAGAAATTACTTCAATTGATCAGGTAACTGGACAATCAGTTATATTTTCTAACAAATTTTAGTTCATAAGATGAAGAATATTTCACCTGAAGGTGAACTCACTTCTATTTAGAATGTATTTTCCATAATCTTTTAGACTCAATATTTTGTTGTCAGGAGAAGTCAGATATTATTACTTAGTCTGCAGAAGCTTATCTGAGACTGAAAGAATATTCATTGTATGAATAAGTTATTGCAAATGTTAACACATCAGGATAAGGATAAATAATTTTTATATGACAATCAATTGTTTCTTATTCAGACTGATCATTTAAAATTTTTGGATAAGACTATTCCCAATACTATACAGCATCTGTCTTCAGGAAGTCAAAGTCAAATATTTCTCACACTCTGTCCTTTTCCTTTTCCTTTTGATTTTTGTTTTGTCATTTTAACTAATTTCCGTTTGATTAAAAAATTATGCAGATTCACGAAAATGCCAACAACATCTTATTTCGAATACAATGAAACCAACAAACTCATTCAACAACGTCAAACCGTCCGTTGTTCATGCACATGTCAATCGCATTGAGATCGATTTAATTTCGCGCTTTTAGCAATGAACAGCAGTCGGTAACAGCAGCTGCTACTACTACGACTTTTGCTTCTGAAATCCAAAAAACCAAAAATTAAATAAAACAGAAAAAAAAAATACAAAATCAGCTTCTTATTTACAAAACGAAATCAAGCAATTTGCATTTTCTTGCGTTACTTGCAAACTGAAGCGAAAGCACACAACAGAGCACAACAACTTGCAGCTGATTTGCATCCAAACGAAGTCGTAAACAGGAACACACAACAAACCAACCAACTATCGAAGTAACCAACCCACGGCATTAGCAATAACAGCAGATACACCAAAAGCTGATAGGGAAGAGAACCTGCAACAAGCAGAAATCAAAGTCGACGTCGAAGAAGATGTTGTTGTTGTTGCTGTCCAAGTCACATAAATACACAAACACAGTAATAGAACCAACTAAGCTAAGCCACCAACAGTCAAATTGGATCGATGTGGATTAATTCATTACGAAAGCTAAACATAAGCAGAGAGACGAAGAAACTGATGAAGGGACTGACTGCCTGAGTGAGTGAGTGAATGACTGGACTCAGTCACTCATACGCTTGTTGTTTGGTTGTCGTCGCCCAGTTGACTGGTTTTGAACTGATCCCTTTTGCCAAAACTATCATCTTCCCCAGCAACAGCAACAGCAACAGCAAATAGATGTAGAATCATCATCATCATCAGCATCATCATCATAATCATCAGCAATAGGAATCGCATTGAAAGCTGAAAGCGAACCTTTTTGCTTAATACCAAAAAACTCATTTGAATTTAGTTTTCATTTAATTTAATTTAATACGGACTGCTTTTGGTTTTGATTCCCCATCACTCCTTACCATCATCATCATCATTTTATGCCACACTCACTCACTCACTCACTCACTCATTCTACGCTCCTTCCTCATTTCCATCATCATCGTCATGTTGTCTTTCATTCTCATTCCATTATTGTTTTGCATTTTCGTCTCTTATTACTAGTCGGACTTATGTAGTATTCTCCATCCTGATGATGCTTTAAGTTGTTGTGATGATGATGATGATGATGATTTTCATTAGTTTTTTCCTTATAAGTTTCAAATCGATAACGAGCATTCGTCGAAATGATATAGACATGCTGCTGCTGCATATATTGCAATGCATACGAGAACATTGAGTTTATATTCAATTGGAATGACTTAATGGGCATTCAGACAGTGAGCGAAAATCTGAGGATTTGTTGTCGCCCCCTAGTCACATTTGCACTTGTTTAAGGTTGAAGAAGATTTCGTTGAGTAGGCAGTGATTGGACAGCTTGTAAAACATTATGTATTTATATAGAATGTTAAATGAAATAAAGTTGCCCTTTTTTCCTTTTATTTTTACAAAATAAATCGATTTCCAAGGATTGAAGAAATAAACTCTTTACTTAAAATTCTAGTTTAATTACATTGAAGAAACTGAAAATACATCAACATTCTTTGATCTCAAAATAATGAAGTGGCTTTAAAATAATGAAACTTATGCTTTTAATCATTTAATCTTTTAACTGTTTTTGTAAAAATAGTGACTCAATAGCTTACCATCTTCAACGACTTCTGATTTTGGAAACACCGAAAGTACCAAGT
Organism: Amiota minor; assembly: GCA_037043295.1. NCBI lineage: Eukaryota > Metazoa > Arthropoda > Insecta > Diptera > Drosophilidae > Amiota > Amiota minor. Next base: position 276,130 of record JBAMAW010001787.1, read on the forward strand.
TGCGTACGAAAATTCATGACATTCTTCTGCCACTCATCACTTCATTTAAAAAGTTCTTCTGTAGAAGTAATGAACTCGTCATTATATAGCTATTTTATTATTTTTATAAACAAATACTTAGACTCATTAACGCCACACAACTGATTATTTTAAAATGCAGAAAATTAAGGCTTTAATTTTTTATATAATTTACTTACTTTTTAAGTGTAGTTTTCAAACTACTATATATTGTTATAAAGGACCTTAAAATGAAAATTTTAAAATCCATCAAATCTTTAGCAGAGATATTTCATAACCCATGCCAACTCATCTAGATTTCAACTTAGTTCCAATACAAAACAAATAAACTCATCATCTTCAATTCAAATACAAAACATCTTAAAAGAGAAAACATTTTAATTAAACGTTTGACAAGCGTGGACAACTAACAGGAAACTCCTTAAACTCCTTGTCCCTTGTATGTATGTTTTTAGCTGTCCAAAAGCGAAAACCCAATTAGAATTCTTAAGCAAATTAAAAAAAATTACATTTGTCATTTGTGATAGACTTCTTCTTCTTCTTCGTATTCTTTCATCACATTTACATATAACTTTCTTCTTTTGGGATTTCTTGTATTACTCTTCCATTGACAATATTAGAATGAAGCATTTAACAAAGATAAATTAGCATACGTTTACCTCTTCTTAACTCAGTCCACTTCCTTTTGTAGTTAAAGCGGCCACCGCTAGCACCACCACCACCACCACCACCATCATTACCATCACCATCACCATCACCATATTGTACCATTCCAATAAACCCTTTAAATAAGCAATAAAATTAACCCTTTGCGAGCGACCAAAATACGGACAATGATGCGACGAACCAAGAAATTTCAGGGTTGCTTGCTTACTTTGGCGCATAATTAAAATGCATAATTATACGAAAGAGGAGAAAATTTTCTCGACATGACATTAAAATATACCAGAAAATGAAAGAACTGAACTGAAACGAAATTAGTGAAAAATCCAATTGGCATTTTTAGTAAATGCCAAAAATTTACAAATGCAAATCAATATCATCAAGCGGTGGACAATAATCATAATGATGATGATGATGATGATGATGATGATTATGTCTGAAGAGTCCCAACAAAGTCCATTTATGGTCGACAAAAGACTTAACAAGACTAGACGACCTGGTTGAGTTGAGTGTTGGTGCTTAGCACATCATTTTGTGCAGGCAAAATAGATTTCTAATTAGCATAAAATTTACGCATTTCCCAAAGTTTATTGAGTCGAGTCGAGTCAAGTCGAGTTGAGCTGAGAGTTTTAGGCTTTAAACCCTTCCCAATATGTTGTACTATTTGTACTATATCCAAAATATCATTGGGTTGGGTTTGATTTTGGTTCTCGGTCGTCTCGAGATAACATTTGATAAAGAAGAAATTCTATAAAGAGCATAAAATGTGATGGAATAAGTAAAAGCAAAAGCAAATGAAGACAATTAATCTCGAAAATTGGGTAATATTTGACTTTTGTGGTTCTTATTGTTCTCTTTTTGTTGTTGTTGTTGTTGTTATTATTATTGTTGGCTTTCTAATTTGAATTGCAAATGCAATAAGCAGAAATCCACAATTGAACCAGTTCACAGTCTTGCGTTGGTCGCCCTACAACCCTTTGATGTTGACATACACAGATATATAAAAATTTCTACATTTCTACAATAATGAAAAAAAGTTCTTTCTTTTTTTAATATTTTTATTTAATTTTTGTTGTTTTTTTTTTTTTTTTTAATTAAATACAATAATAATTTTTTTGTATTATTTTTGATTGTTTACATATCTTTTAATGAATTTTTATGTAAATTTCGAAATTTTTATATAAATTAGAAAGGATCATCATCACCATCGTGATTATTGATTGCTATCAGAAAATTGATGCTATTTAGATTTTTATTGTTATATTCTATGAGATAATTAAAAACACAAAACATTTCATCTCACCAAAGTTTCCATACACTTCACACATTTATAAGTGCTTCATATTATTAATGCAATGAACTAAAATTTTGATTTGAATTATATTTAATTAAGCAAGTATAAAAGTAAATCACAATTTTTCTGCTCAAGCCACTTACTTGTTCGATAGCTGAAAGTCGAAGAGTTTCTCCAAGGACTCAAACATAAGCTTTGTGAGGTCCATAGATCATTAATAGTGATTATGTCATTCATGTCCTCTGTCATGTCGAAATCTTCAATCCTATGGAAATTGCAGAAAATAAAACAAATTAATGAAAGTCTAATGAATTTCACCTGAAAAGCAGATCATTCCATTATACACATATTATTGGAGGCTCTCGAAACATTAAGCGTAATAAACAGCACACTAAAGTGATATACATTTCACACAACAGTGAAGAGTGCAAAAAATGAAAACATTTAGGAATATTATTGTTAATAAATTAATTTTAATTGTTATTGTATATTTTTTATTTAGAAATTAGTTTCATTGAAAACATAAAATGCAAGAAAAAAACAACAAATTTATTGACAATTATATTAAGTGTATTGTCAATTTAGAAAAATAGATAGTTTTTGATACCAAAACTGAATTTCAATACTATTGATTGATAACTCAAAATGAAGTTAGACAGATTTAAGCTTTTACCATTAGTTTGAAACATGATGCATAATTCAGCTTTGTAACTGGGAAATGGATGTCAGTTATCTTTAAAAAATATTTCATTCAACTCAACTAAATGAAATGACACACTTACAATACTATCCACCAATCTATTCATATCCTCCCATCCAATTCCAGTGAAAAGAAATTTTGCCTAATTTGAAAATTACATTTTCTCACTTAATTTGTACAAAAAACAAATTTATTACGAAATGCTCACAAACATCAAACTGAACAACAACAGGCGAGAAGTGGAGCTAATTAATTTGCACTCGAAGCAAGAGAAAATTTAATTGCATAATTTCGGATGTAGTAGAAAGCAACATGGACCTGCATAGAAAATGAACTTTGCACTAAAATTAAAATCTCTAACCTATTTAGGAGACAAACTACAAAGTGTTGATGATGATTATGATGCTGATAATGATCATCAACGAGATGCTGATGAGGCTGTGTGTGCTACTTGATGAGAGTAGAGGTCGCATAATAATTATTAACATACAGATGCAAATGAAGCAGTTTCAGAGCAAGAAAAGGACTCAACAACTGATGACTGGCTGCAATGAAAATGCCAAAGGACATGACCGCGAACAACGAAATTCAACGCGAGCAACTAAGTAAACTTGCTACGTAATATAATGATAGAGAAAGGAAAGAAAATGGGGCAGTGCAGCAAGGACGATTCACAAACTGGGTTGCATGATGATGCTGATGATGATGATTATGGCATGATGTGCTTACAATGCTGCGCCTCCATCTTCTATGTCTTCATCTTAATTTGCACGAATTTCATTTTGTGTAAATTAACAGCAGCCATTTTTCAGTAGTTTGAGTTGAGCTTCAAACACAGACAGGGCACCACATATTGAACCGACATCTAGTCATGGCTATGGAGTAAGACATCTTGTTATATTCACACACATAAGTATAGCTGCATTTAGAAGGTTTCGCGCTGGCTTCTGTCGTTGAGTGCGTGGTTATTGTGGCATGATCCCATGTCCTTACATTCTATGCTTAGGTATCTTGTAAGAACTTTCCTTATTAGCCATTGCAGGTGCTTGTACAATAACTTATCTTGAGCATAGCGAGTATCAACTTTCATCACCGCCATGACTTGGTGTCGCAACAGCAACAAAATCTAAACAGCAAACGGTTGTCTAATTGCCACAGGACATCCGCTGACACTTTGCTGCTTCTACATTTGATGTTGCTTCATGTTGATGGTGGCTTGTTGCTTCGACGGGTGCATACTGCAACAGATTTCAATTAGTGATTCACTTATCGTAAACCCTCTTCCGCTATCTTGTGTTAGTTAGTATCTTTTAAATAAAGTTAGTAAAACATTGTCCTATTTTTTTCAAGTATTTTATTTATTTTATTCAAGGTTTTTACCTTTTTTTTTCTTTGTCAACTCAATTTTAGTGCATCATCGTCTAAGATTAGGCAACACTTTCTCTTTTATTTTATATTTAATTTTATCATAAAATGCATAATCATGACTCTTTGTGTGCTTCTCTCTTAATAATAATTTACTTTTGTTGTCTTGGCAGTCACTTTGAGAGCAATACGTGACTCGCATTATAATTTGCCTTATTAGGGACGCATGAATTTGTGTCATGTGCATGTGAGTCAGGTCAGGCCTACTATTCTATACTAAGTATAAGTATAAAGGATGAATGGATTTGAAGCGTTTCAATTCGTAAGTCAGGCATATGTAATTTTGTAGTTTTTATTGAATTTAAAATTGTTTAATTGAGGAAGCAATCAAGACAGTTAAACGAGAGAAGATTAGATGCATGAAATTATGTTTTTTCATAGATTACTGATAAGGTTAGTCCGTAGAAGGCAAACAGGAAGCATTCCAGGATGACAAAAAGTATTTATGATTGGTTTAAAATAAAAATAAAAATAAAAAAAAAAGAGAAATGACATTTTAAAAATATATTTTTATAATTTCGTTTGTGAATGAGGTGTTAAGATATTAAAATCATTGAAAGATTATTCTTGCAAGAGGTTACCAGAAGTTCTGTTTGATAGGAGTCAAGAATGTCATTTCATGATGATGGTCAGTCAATGAAATCAAAAAATACATATTCTACAATATTCTTTTCAGATTTGATATAATTTTAATAGAAAAAGCTAGAGATTGAAATTAAAGATTTTACAAACAAAAAATTTAATGAAAAAGCGGTCAAAGACTTCGCTCTATTTTGATACAAACTAAGTGATTTTTTTGTTTTTTGTTAGAATCCATGTAACTTTTCTTAATCATAAGCGATAATCTATGAACAATTTCATAACTGATATACTCTTAATTGCCACTGTAAAAGGGCTCTTGGAAAAAAAATTACTCCCCAAGATTGTTAAGCTCAAGCGAATAAAAACCACCTGCAGTTTTCTTATACTGTGTACCTTCCATAAGGCCTGAACACCAAAGGGAGGATGGACCTCCCTTGAATGTATTGGAGAATCCCATTCTCATTAAATAGTCAAACGGAGTATACGTTTTTAATTTATTACGTCTGTCGATGATTTTTCTACTTTTTGTGGCGATTTACCAGAAAAAGCTTCCTCCCCGAATGATTGCAACTGCTAACAAATATACATACAATCCTGGACTCTAGACACACGTACACTCATGCACACATACACATACACATACACTTACCAGCCATTACAGAAACACATGCATGTATGTATAAAAATCGCGAATTCGTAATTTTGGATAAATTTTGTTTTCTCTGTTTATTTTGTTTTTATTATGTAGAAATTCCGCGATTTTGTTCTTATTTTGGCATAAAAAAGTATTTTGTACTATAAAAAACCAAAACGACTATGAAGAAGACCGCGAAACGCGACCAGAAAACAACAAAAAAAAAAATCCAAAGCTAAAGAATAAAACAAAAAGAAATTAAAAGCAAAATTGTAAAAATTTTTGGCTACAAATGGAACGCCAAAGCTGGGCAGCTGAAGCTGAAGCTGAAGCAGGAGCAGAAGCATTGTTTTCCTTAATTAATGTTTAATCAGCAGGACTCAGCAGTGCAAAAGTGACCAATAGCTACCAAAATGGCAGCGGAATGGGAATGGGGGTGGGGTCTGCTTGGTGGGCAAGTAGGTGGATAGGTGAATATGTAACAGACAAACTCCCACTCGCGTTTCAAGTGACCAAAGCAGCGAACCACATACGATAATGGTCAAAATAATAAAAACAAAACAAAATAAAATAAAGAAATGACCAGCTGAGCACAAGCACAAGTTTGACGCTAACCAAGAAGTGGAGACGGCATGGGATCAGTAGGGGGACTTGGACTTACATGGGGGGTTTGAGATTCGCTTCATTCGCTAGGGGTGCGCATAGATAGCTGCGCTTAAATCTACTCTACTCAACTCAACTGAATTTAACTCAACACGACTCGAGTCTACTCAAATCGTTTTGTGCGATGATGAGGATTCCGGGAATAAAACTTCGTGTGTAACGTCGTCGCTTTTCTTCGTTTTGATCGTTTTTTAACAATTTCCAGTGAAGCGAATCCCATGCCAAGCGAACAGCAACTGGAAAAAAAAAGCAAGCAAAGAAACACCGCGGATGAATTGGTCAGCGAAAGTTGGTTTAAAGTAGTAAGGGAGGAAGTTTTATGGTGGACACGAACTCAAAAGGGTTGCTATACACAATATACGGCAGTATATTGTTGTTGAGAGAGAGTAGGCTGATTGAGCAAGAGTACGGGGAGTATGAGAAGTAAGGGACACATGAGGTGCAGTAACGAAAACAAACTCGCGGCCAAGAAAAAATTAACAAAACACAAAACAAACTTCGCCACATGTAAAATGAGCAAAAAAAAAAAGTGTTTTGATGGTGGATGCTGAGGTGGATGATGATGATGATGATGATGAGGATGAGGATGATGGTAATGGTAATGATGAGTATGGTGCAAGAGACTTGAAGCAGGCAGTGTGAGTCACTTGAGAGCAAGCGTTAAGTAGAAGCACAGTGGACTTGGGTTCCATATTTTCAACACGCGGCATAATCATCAACAACGTCATCATCATCATCATCATCAACCTCCTGATGGGTCTTCATCTCACCAACTCGCACTCTAACTGACCATGAAGTCAACTGTTGTGAGCTGTGTTGTGTGTGGAATGCGTAGATCGGGTGGCGACCATTTTTGGTCAAATGTGCCACCAAATGTGCTCCTTTTTCGACAGGCGCAGACCCATGTGGCAAGTATCGAACAATGCTAAAATATATACAAAAACAACATAAAATTTATCAAAAAAAAAAATAAATATGTATGTCTGTATGTTTTTGTATATCATCTTCTGCTTCAGCTTCAGCTTCTACTTCTACTACTACTGCTACCATTTCATCTTAGTTTTTATTTTTGTGTTGTATTCTCCATTGAAATATTTTTTGTTGCTGCCACAAATAAAAGGAAATTTTTGCATAAAGCGCTAAAAATTGTAATAAAAAAGTAGGCAAAAGTAAGCAAGGAAACAAGCACCAAATGCAATGGAATAATCGAGGCGAACAGGCACAGGTACCCCACCATATAATCACGATGACGATGACGATGATGATATTGATGATGTGAGATCCCATGGCGAATATGTGGAGAACCAAATTTTATTCTTTGTATTTTTTTGGCGATTTCTAGACTTGTTTCGTTTGCTTGTTTTTGTGTAAAAACAGACAAATATTCTCACTCCTACGTTTGGGGGGTAAGTACAATACAATATATAGATGGATGGGGGTCTGTTTTTGGTTGGATGGTATGGATGGTTGTGATGATTACAAGCGCTTGGACAATCGACAATTGTATACTCTGTGCATGCCACCCCCACCCCATTCTCCTGCATTTAAAAGTACAATATTAAGAAGAGTTGGGTGCTAAAGATGTTATTTGGTTGGGGTGCGTATGCGTTAAACAGGAAGTCAAATTGGACAATGGCGAGCATTGACTACTATGCCCATAGTATTGTATATCTGTTTTATATAGGAATATCGGTAGTTAGGGTACATGTAATGGAGTTTGATAAAGGTTGCTGCCATGTAAAATAGCTGAACTGAAAGTTTGCTGACAAGAAATTGTTAAGTCGTGCTTGAAGTTCCTGCAATGCTTATGAAAATGAGCTACAAAATTTAAGAATAACCTTAAAATCCTTATATAAGAATAATTCCTAAGTCATTAAAAGAATAACAATTTGTCAACTTTAAATATTCCCAATCTTTGTCACACTTGCTTTCTACTCGTATTCTTTAAGCATCAAAGTTACAATTAAGATAAGATTACATCAAACTTACCAACATATGATTGATGGTGATATTAAAACAAAATAAAAAAAAGAAAAACATAATTAATAACAAAACACATGATTAAAATTAGTCTTAAAACAATTTTAAGTACATAAAATTAAACGTAAGATAATATATAAGAAATCCACTCGTCTATGACCCGTTGGAGGTATTTTTTCAGAAGGAATGTGAGAGCCAATGAGCGATGTCCACTTGATCTAGTAGCAGTTCGTTCCAATTCCCGAAGCCAACGTAGGACGATGATGTTAAGCGCACAGGGCGAGATCTCAGACGAGAGGACGTGATAGAACTTATTATAAAGAGTGCATAAAACTCGGAAAAGATGGTGTAGGGCATAGTTAGTTGTGCATGTACCTATAGCTAAGGGAACGTAATTTCTAGGGACACAGAATCTAAATTGGCTCAAAAGCAATGACGAATCAACATTACCAGTACTAAGTTTATGAAGAAAGAGTTATTCGACGATTTTGCAATGATGGGAGATCTATAAGAAGAAGACTGCTAAAGTATTAAGGCAAACGTACACTGGGATCCCAATTTAAACCACGAAGTGCAAAGAGAAGGAATCGCTTCTGTATAGACTCAATGCGGTCTTGATGTTTTTTATATTGGGGGCTCCAGACACACGAACAGTATTCAAGTACAGGGCATAGTTGTGAAAAGAATCTTGGTAGTAGAGGGATCGTTAAGTTCTTTAGACCATCTTTTAATAAAGCCGAAAATACTCTTAGCTTTATTAATAGTTGATGAAATATGATGGTTGAAATTCAATTTAGGGTCCAAAATCACTCCAAGGTCACTGAAAGTAGAAGCACGTGCCAATGAACTATTGTAAGACTAAAAAGGCTTGAATATTTTTTGTACACAAAGGGGGTAAGAATATTGGGCTCTAATCTTGAGTAAATTTAGAATTAATAGGCATATTTCTTCAACAGTACAACCAGTTCTTTGTATTCTAAATTTATCACACATCAGTTGTGATTGATCGAAGGATATTGAATGAAGATTATTGGAAACTTTATATCTAAATTGAAATTGTAAACTAAGATTTTGTATCTAAAGTGGAGAATGGATTTGAAGTTAGTTACCGAATCACATTGCAAGACCTTTACAGGTTTAATTATTAACAACTAAAATGTGGTTTCATTCTTTCCATAAAAGTGAAATAAATATAAATCAATAATTATAATTCTTTTTATTACAAAAAAACATACGAAAAATGTTCTAACTTTATGTAAATTGTGTATGCAAATCCTGAAGAGTACTAACAAATGTTGTGGAAAACTTCAAGAAAAAAAGCCTAAATATTTCTATACATATTTCTAATTTACTTAAATTACAGATACAAATACAAATATGTATACAATATACAATACATACATATGTGTATAGATAGATATGTCGTTTGTAAAATGAGAATGTTGAATATTTACATTCAATAACTTTAAAGTGATTTTTGCAAATGCATAAAATGCATATTACACATACACATACACATACACATACAAGAGGCATACACATATACACCTACACTAAGATACTATATATACATACATACTTATATAATATATATATTTATTTGCATTTATATGCATACACACTAACAACATTTAAGACAAAGTTTTCGACATAATGAAAAACCTCCTAAATAAATGTATGCAATGAAATGCATTTGCTCCTTCTTTTATCCCCCTTCCTTTTATTCATCCTTTCACCATGGATTATTACAACCAAGAAGCAGAAGAAAAGACGAAATAGTAGAGAATATACAGACATATATATATATATATATGAGAAAGCAACTAATACACGATTGCAACTTGTACTAATAATAATGCAAATGTCTGCCTGTCATTTCTGTTCATTTACTTAAAGTTCCTTCAACTCAAACCTAAAATGCCAACGCTAACGCCAACAAGGACAGCGGCGGCAACAGCAACTGCGGCAACAACGACAACGGCAACGGTAACGGCAACGTAATGAAGCCAACAGGACAAGCAAAGGCAGAAAGCAGAAGGACTCAAATCACATATACACTCACTCACACACACACACACACATACTCTATTAGTTATAGTCCAAAATTGTGCATACGCATAGGAAACTAATACATGCAGAAAATTAAAAGCATAAGCAGGAGAATGGGATTGGGATTGGGAATGGGAATGGGAATGAGCAGACGAAGAACTGTGGAATGAAAGCTTGAAGGACGAGTGTACTGAAGTTGTAGACGACTTGGGCGCTTTAACTGAATTAACTTGTTCGAAGCTAGCAAGTAAGTAAGTAAGCAGCAACTCAACTCATACTCGTATGCCTTACCAGCTTCTCTTGTTTCTCTTGGCCTACTGCTGGCCATGACAGTCGTCCACATGAACCAATTCAACATGAAGAGAGAGAATGAGATTCTAGAGCGACAGCAACAAATCCTCTACACAAGCTGCAGCAACTTCATCGTCTTCAGCAACAACATTGTCGTCATCATCATCATCATCATCGTCATCATCATCATCATCGTCATCATCATCGTCATCGTCCTTCCTTCTTCATATTTGCCTGCCATCCATCCTCAACTTAACTTCGTACTATCGTAGTTCCTTATGCCATATTCTATTCCTCCTTCTTCATTTGCCACTACATGTTCTTCTCATAACATTTTCGTTTGTAAATTTTGAATTTTCGTAATTCCAAATGAGAATGCAACTTCCGGTTGCGCCATACAATGCGTCACTTCGTCTTTTGCCACAGAGCATGCTTCTCCTATTACTCCCTCCCTCCATAGAGTTTTGGTCATTTTGTGCGTTTTCTATGTATTTGATGCTAATTTTCGCAAGCACACAACTAACTGATGGCAACAGAGAGGGCTAAAGCAGCGCGAAGGGCTTTGTTAATGCCAAAAACTTAAGCAGCCTGAAACACAAACTAACAAACAGCCAAACAGACAGACACACAGACAGACAGACAGGGAAGAAACTGATGAAGGAATGGAGGAGCAGAACAGACAGCTGGCAGGACTATAACAGAATGCAGCACTCGCTCTTGTGTCGAGTTAAGTCAAGTCAAGTCAGACGGCTGGCAGAGAACGCAACATTAGCCGCCTGTTTTGTTGGTCTACATGGCTCTTTTTGGGTGGTTTGTGAATGGTTTGGGGGATGAGCGAGTCTTAGCAACACAACTGGACAGATTTATAATTGTGCGCAGCTTTTGTTGAGCAACACGCATAGCAAACTAACGACAGAGAAAGCAAGAAATCAAAAAATGAATAAGCAATAGCAAGAGCAAAAGCAAAAGAGTTAGTCAGTTCAAGGAGACGCAGAAGGAGTAGACGACGACGACAAGTCCTAGCTGCTTTAGATGCATGTCCTTGCTGCATAAAAAGCAACAATAACAACAACAGCAACAGTAGCAAAAACAATATTCAGTGGTATAGGCTTTTGTATTTGTGCAAAATAAGGAAAATTTAGCTAAAGAAGGCGATAAAGATGAAAAAGGCGAAGACAACGAAGACAACTACAAGGCAAAGAAGGGGGGAAATAGTTGCGTTTAATGTATGCAGACAAGTGCTTAATTAAGCAGTGACGTTGAACAGAAGGAGCATATTCAAAGGATTTAGAATGATGAAATTTATAATTTATAGATTACTAGATGTCCGATTTTTTTAGACCAATTTGGCTTAAAGTATAAAATCCACGACAAAGTGATTGATTCTGGAAAGTATCCTTAAACTCCTCTAATTAACCACAATTTATTGTGATTCAGGTGAACTAAACTGATATTTGATATTCAAGATCACAAATTTAGATAGATATTGTAATATAAAGACTTCTATAGAACTACCTGATAGACTTCTCTCACCATTATTTAATAGATTTCCACACACGCCACTGACCTTGCTTAATTCATTTATACTGCAATAGTTCATTTATATATGAATGTCTCTTGGTATGTATATGATGATTGTCTAAGTATGTATGTGTTATCAAATGTCACACACACACACACATAGATACACATATTCAGTGAAGCAAAGACATGAACAAAGTATGTTGGTGTCGTCGTCAAATGAATCTCATTTGCATTTAAATTAGGAACCCCCTGAAGAATGTATAAATGCAATGTGGCTTAGCAATGGCGAAGGAGCCAAGAGAAAGTTGACTAGCAAAACAGGCGGTGGACCAAGAACATTGCCATCATATCCCTTCTATTTGTATTCTAGGTATGTATATATATGTGCGTTTAAGTTGTCCTTGCTGTTCCTTGTTGTTGTTGTTGTCGTTGTCGTTCTTGTTGACGTTGGCTAGTTGGTAATGTAGGTAACTCCTGACACGGACTCACTTTGTCTCTGACTCTGAATCTGAATAGCATTTGCTGCATAAAATCTGTTTTAACATTTCGATAAATTTCTTATGGCTAACAGTGGGTAGTTTAGACAAAATGAAACTATTTAGAGTAGGAGTAACAAACTACTCTACTAACTAAACACAGTACAGAATAGTGTTGGTTGATTGGGTTGGGTTGGGTTGGGTTGGGTTGGATTGGTTGGTTGGTTGACTTCACATGAAACGATGTCCTAGGAAGGTTCGATTGAGTGTGTCTGTTTAGTTAGTGTGTATGTTAGGTTAGTCTGGTGACTTCTGAATGCATAAATGTTGATAATAATGTTGAATAAAACTTGATTTGTTTGCTGCTTAATACGTTAGTATCGTGCATGTTGTCGGCCTTAAGTGTTGAAGGCTTAATGGAGGAGGCAAAAATGCAGTAGCGTATTTCTGTACAATAGAAGTATGATTGTGAAATCACATAATGAAAATTGATTTTAGTTACTTACACTCTTTGTTGAATGTCATTGAATGATTAGTTAAATGAAATGAAAGAAGATCACATGAATGTCATATACTTATATTTAAGTTGCTTCTTAATATAAGAAATCTTAAATGGTAAAAAGTTTATTTCGGAAATCATTATCAACATTCTCTTTGAGAAAGATATTGTTTTTGAAAGCGGTATTATTAAGCTGTCTAAGTTACTTAATGCAATATCAGAAATTCTGGCTTAAATTCTTTGCAACTCCCTAATATACGACACTGTCCTACAATTAAATGACACTTGGGGCGAGAGAACTCATGCCCTTTAATTGTATTATATCGTATGTACTTGTATATACTTACTACCTCCCTCTTATGTTGACCATTCGTTGTATTCAATTTAAATCAATGTAGACAACAACAGACGATAGATATACTCAATCTATATACAACAGCGTAGGCAAGCTTCAAACAAACAAAAGACCTTTATATATTGTACTTATGATGCAAGTTTATATAAGGTCACATACATACAAATGTAGATATTTTTACATAAATAAATATGTATATATATTTATGTATATATAATAATCTGTTTACTATTAATATTATTTCATGTGAAACATAAATACTTTGGCAATACTTGATGCAACACAGAGGTTGCTTGCCAACATATCAATAGCAGCAAGGAACTGCATTGCTTCGACTTAAAAGATGTTTATGTGGGTAGACACACATCTGTGTGTTTATGTGTGTGTGTGTGTGTGTGTGTATGTGTATTTATATGAATTTTGAGTTTCTAATTATAAATGATACTCAAAATCATCTACACATATGTATCTTATATGTATTGTATCTCAGTATCTGTGTGTTTATATACAAGTCCAACAGCAGACTCAAATTTCTTAGAAGCCAGTAAGATGGCAAATCCTTATATGCCATAAATGGACAATGAACCTGCAGTATGCAGTCTTCCAAACCAAATTTGTTTGTTTCTTTGTTTGCTTCCTTGTCCTTTGTCCTTTTCATATGCATTTTGTTTATTAAACTGCAATGCTTATGTATCTACTAAACAACAATGTCATTATATACTCGTTTCTATCCAAGTGATATAATATGTACATATCTACATAGTATTTTGCAGTTATGGCAAAGATCAGCAGCAACAGCAACTGCATTACAAATGCTGGTTTGCTTTTAAAGAAATATAACTAAAGATTAACAGAAAAATATAACAAAATTTAATTATAAATAAAATCTAAGAACTAATTTTAATTAGAATATATAAAATGAACAGTATAGTACTTCCTCATATTATAAACAATCTGCACTTACTTATTACTCATTTTAGTCGCAAAGCATAAACGAATTATGCAAAAGTTTCTTGTTGTTTTAGCCAACACACAAAAACAAACTTTACTCATCCACATCAAGTGATAAAATATCATCATTTATGAGTCAAAGACAATCGTCAGTTAGTCAATCCATCTATCCATCCGTCCATCCATCTATCCATCCTTGTATGTACTATACAAACCTGTCTGTCTATCTTACTATTGTTAAAAGCTTCATTCGAAATTTCATATATATAATATTTATAATAGATTCATATTTAGTTTAGTTTAGTTTAGTTTAGTTTAGAAACGCTCTCAGAAAACGATACACATTCTTCTATCCATTATTATCATCCAACACAAAAGAAGCCCACTTTCAAATTATTTGTGGGGTATTTTTGGATTTTTAGATATTATTCAACTTAATTTTCACTCAGCACAACAAAAGCCTAGAATCCAACAAAATAGTTTTTAAGAGTAGAACCTTGACTTTCTATCACTCTCCCTCTCTCTCTCTCTCTTTCTCTCTCTCTCTCTTTCTCTCTCTCTCTTTCTCTCTCTCTCTCTCCCTCTCTCTCTTTCTAAACACAATTCTTTGTAATTCATCTAAACTCTTCGTCACAAACCATCTTAACTCATTCCATTCTAATCCATTCCAATTCATTCCAACTCAACTCAACTCAACTCAACTCAACTCAACTTACTTACTTAGCATTGTCATCCATTTGCTTATTTTGCATATTCATAATTTCATTTTATGTATTTCAATTAGATAAGCATCATCATGATGGACATCGTCATCATCATCATCAACATCCACATCTTCTTCAACATGAGTCCATAGTGTAATCTAAATGGAATCTATGCTTAGTTGCTTGGTATGAGTATGACTAGCAGCTACATAGATAGACAGATACACATCAGTCATTTTAGTTAGTTATTCCTGTTGTTATTAATGGAAAGTTTAATTTTTAAAATTCCCAACTAAAATGCAACTGATTAAAATATCTGAATTTCTATTTAAAGAACAAAGTGCTTTCTATATTCTAGAGAATAAATAAATTAATAATTTGTTTCTTGTAAATAGTTCCTCATATTCAGAAATAGGACTAATAACTAATATTGTATCAACTCTTACATATTAACTCTTACGTGTCATTCCTGTAAGAAAGAAAGAGGAAGGAGTTCACTTTACACTCTGGATGGACCTCTTTTTTTTTCTTTTTTCTCTGTTACAACTTTAATTATACTGTTATTAAACTTAAACAACTTAAATTAAACTAAATACAAAACAATAACAAAACAACTTATATTAACAAGTGGGAAGGAACAAAACATTTAATATGATCTAGTAGGGAGGTCGACAGGATGCGATCTTCTCAGCCTCCTCGACACCCTGACCCCTCCCTTTCTGCGTCGCCTTAAAAGCCGCCTGGCTAGATCGTTTGGATGATTTGCCAACCGATTAATGTAGTCCTTGGCCTGACGATTAATCACATCGCCAATTTTTGGTATTTTCAAGTCGTGCTCAAGGTCCGCTGTGCGCATGAACCAAGGGGCCCCAGAAATCACGCGCAATGTCTTGGCCTGCAGAACTCTAACCTTAGTAATATTTGATGCTTGCTGCTACGCCTTTCATGCTGTAAGCCATATGTCAGGAGCAATTATTGCTTTAGATATGACATGATATCTTAGTGACAGTTCATTGCAAATGTTTAGGAGTCAGATTTCATTAATCCAGTCGGAGACTTTGTTGCACTTGAGATATGTAGGTTCCATATACTGTTATCCAAGTATACACAAAGGTGAAGTTACCTCCTGAGTTTAAGGAATTCTAACGATTGAGTGTAAATGTCAGACGAACTTACATTTCTGCTCAATGACTTGTTTCCTCCAGTTAGATCATTTTGTCATGATCTTCAAGACTGTGATAATTGCCAGGACTGTACGCAGCTTTATATTGTGAAACTAGAGAAATTGCAGAATTATCTTTAAACGTGACAACTGATAAGCTTTTCTGAATCTAATAGCAGTAGCTGGTCAAAAAATGTTTAACCTTTTTGTGATAAATGATGTATAGTATTTGCCTCAGAACGCAATGCAAAACTTCAAACTATCCAAAACCATTGTAATCAAAGTCCTTTATTGATGGTAACTGTTACATCTATTAACCAAAAGATGAAGCAATAAAAGGCTCTTGAGTTTACTGAGCAACCCGTCGTACCAATATTCGTCTGATCTATTGATACTTCGAGATACTGCCATAACGTACGCCTTGGCCTGAAAGGCCTTCAAAGATAGTTACCCCATTCAATTGTCCAGGATTCGGATAGGAACATCGGGGGATTGAGTAGTTTAATCAAATTTCAGTCGTATCCACTTACTACTAAGACAGCAGACTTCTATTATTGAATATAATATGCATATGAAACGGTATAGATTAATTAATATTGGAGTGGTTTATCACTTTGGCCTGAGTTGGACCAAATAAAGAATGCCCTATAATTACAGCTCTTCCAAGAGTTTAGTTCATTAGGAAATTTAATACTTTTTCAGAAAATAAGTTTGCACATTTTATTGGATCTCATATTAGATTACATTTGCAGAAGCAAGATATCAAATGTCCATAAATTCTTTTAAATTCCTTAAATTTATTGTACTTATTTTATAAAATAGTCACAGTTAAATTAGATTGTTCTACAAAGATAAATTACTACTTTAATAAACAAATATGCAATGTGTTTGCCTGACATAAATTTGCTGTAGTTTGTATTACATTTAGTCATTAATACTACGGTTAACTGAGTATCTACTATAATACAACAGTTTAGTCTTTAAAACCTCACGTGCTTAAAAGAATAAAAAATCGAATATTAACATGCTATAAAATTTAATTTAAAATTGCCTTGAACCACACAAATTAAAATTATACATAATAATAAACCTGATTCAATTGATCTACAATAAATAATATTAATTTTATCCATATAAAAAATAAAATTATAATGTATAATTTCTTAATGTTTCCTGATTAAGTTTTGTTGCATGTGACAAGTTTATTTAAATCGAACCCACAGCAAAACAGTTCAATTAATAATGAAACCAACTGGCAAAGCGTGTGAGAACTAACTTTCTAAAGGCAGTCAGTCAGTCAAAGTATCCTAGAATAAGGAAAGTTTATGTGATGTTGAAGAGAAATTGGGTGCCACAGCAAACGCATTCAATTAGTTTCATTATTACGCGTTTGACGTCACTACATTTATTACTTTCTTTGTCTTTGTATTTGTCTTGTTGTTTCTGTTGTTATTGTTGTTGCTGTTGTTGCTTTACTAATTTTCCAATAAATTAAATGCAGAAGAAGGAAAATGTCGAAACAAAAGCAAATGCTAAAGCTTCACTAGCGCGAAATATGCAAATTTCTATTGAAAGGAGATGTTTGAGGAGAAGAAAGATGCCAACAAATGATTTTGTCAACTGAAAGATGGAGTAGGTGTAAGGCGATTGAGGAGAGGCCTGAGAAGAACCCTGAACCATGTTACCATGTTGGTTTTGTATCTAAATTAATTTCCGAGGCTGCGACAAACTTAGCTTGCGTTGACTTGACTTGGCATGGTATGATGACATGACTCGGCCTGGCTTGGCTTGACTTGGCTCGACTCGACATGGCTTCGTTTGGCCTGATTTAGTTTGCTTGGCTTTCAATTCGGGTTTTTGTCAAGAGGGTCGTGGGCTTTAGATGCAGGCATCAACACTGACTCAGACTTCCTTTTTGGCTCACATAATTGCATTTATTATTGAGCGCAATGAGTTAGTTTTTAGTTAGCAACAACAAGTGAACCAAACGACCGCAGCAGTAACAACAATTGCAACAACACAAAAGGCAACCAAACAAGGTCCTTTTAGCAGGAGTAGAAGGCTTTAAACATATGTAGACTGTGACTGTATATAGCTTGTGTATCATCATATTAGCAATAAAGATGTCGATTCAATGCCAAACTTCTAAAACCTTAGTACTAGATACACACGCATACTCATACCCATACCCATACCCATATTCATCATACCCACTATCCTTCTGTGACTGCTACCTCTTGCCTTTCTACTTTTTGCGTACATATTCATATTATTCATATTTATAATCAATATAATAGCTGTTGCTTTGACTTTTGACTTTATTGTCATGTCATTGAAAGTTTTCTAATAGAGTAAGTAAGACACGCTATCATATATCTACATAAATATTTCTACTTATTTACATACATATACCAATGTAAAATATACAAACACACATGCATATACAATAGATATATACAGGCGAATATACATATATAGTAGTATATACTTAGATGGGTAGAGAGAAGTTGTGCACGCAATGACTAAACAATAACATAATTAATTAGACGCTTTATTGATTTTGACAGAGGCCTTTATAATGTGGCATCAATCAACTTTTCATGGCATGAAGCATTCATTATAGAGACAATTTCTTATACGACGCTAATTGGACTTTAAAGTGTTGAAAAGTTTACCAAGCGAACATCTTTTGGTCAAAGTTGGTTCTGATTCTAATACACTTACAATATTATTAAAAGAAAAGTTCACAAGATCATTGTTAAAATAGGAGTAACGAAAAATTATATTAAATTTTAGTTGCACTCCAATCTTTGGATAAATTCCAAGCATTCCATGATGCCGTGGTTTACACTTTTAATAAAAGTTCTTGGAAAAATATATTATATTTAAGGTTAACACTTTACTAATAAAATAAATAAATTAATTAGTAAACCTTCATCTAAGAATCTCGTTTCATATTTGATGAACAATTGTCAATTACTGAGGTGTAATTATGGCACTTTATGGTAAAAAAAAATAATGTGTGAGTATAATTAAACTCCTTAAGCTTTTGACAGATATCTTCTTTATATATAATAATATATTCGAGTGTACGAAATTTTGTGACTTTTAATCTCCTAAACGGCTAGACCAATTTTTTTGTTTTTTTTTTTTTTGTTTTTTTGTTTTACTTATTGAGTCACCAAGATGGTTTATGCTTCACTTAGACCCATTAGGTGCCGCTGTTGTCGAGATACAAGCACTTTTTTGCCAATTTTTTATAATTTTTTTATCTAGCGCACACTATACTAAGCCGATTTTAATAATTTTTTTTTCTTAAAATTACAAATAAATTCTAACGAACAGAGTTGCGTACTTATTTTTTTCAGTTTCTAACTTTTAATATAATATTTTTAAGTATTAAGTTTTTTGAAAACCACTGCAAGACCAAGCATAATGTTTTTAATGCTTTGGTTATTGTTATTATTGTATTTTTTCTCTCCTTGCACTTTTTGCGCCCATCGTTTCTGGATTTTTTGCTCATTTAAAGTGGGACAAGAAAGAGACAGTGTGTTTCGTTGTTCGAGGCTATTGTCTAATTTTGGTTAGTTGATAAGGGAAGTGGGAGTGTCATGGGGAAGTCGTATACCACAAACCAAAATGTGTTTTTCCTTATTTTTTCCTCTTCTTCTTTCGAGTATTTAAATATTACAAACATATTTCGAATACCACGCGTACGAAGTCACGGGAACAGCTAGTAATATATAAATTATTATTGTACATTATGTAATAATACAGTTGAATGACTAGTGTTGAGAAGTTTTATAATTCCTGGGTAAAGCTAAAGTTGTTCAATACATACAAATATAAATAAAGTATTCCGGAAACATAAAGATGCTGTAAGAAATCTCAAGCAACAACAATAATAATTGTCAAAGTATTACAAATAAATTATTGTATAAAACATTAATCGAAAATCCAATCCAATTAGAATTTATCACACAGAAAAAACACTAAGAGAAAATTTGCAACTGAAATCTCGCTAAGATTATTTCAAAAGCAAACGATCGAAAGAGTTTCATTCAAACTCAATCGTCAATCAATGGAACGGAAATGATAGATTTTCATATATTATAGAATCAATAAGCATTTCAAGTTTTTAAATTTTAAACGTCGCTTAACTGTATCGAGTGGATTGTTTTTTTTTTTTTTTTTTCAGGTTGCCATACCAAGATATCCAACAAAACACAAGACAACACAACAGAAAATTAACATAATTGAACGCATTTTGAAAGCGACAAACTGAAAGAAACAAAAAAAAAAAAATGAACAACAAAGAACGAGTTTCAGTTTACTCAAACACACACACACACACACACATACATACACACTGTCATCAGTATCTGTGTGTTTTGTTTAAAAGTTAATAGAATTACAAATTAAATCGCACACACACAAATTATAGATGAAAAACGTAACTGAACGAACGTCAAACGACAACAATGCTGATGATGATGATGGCAAAATGACGAGTTGACGATGACGACGACGACGACGACGACGACGACGACGACATATTGAAGCAAAGTTACCTGAACGTTCCCATTAGATCAAGTTAAATATTATGTAATTTCAAATTAGATCTTGCTATCTGTATATTTTGAATGATTGCAGACTAATTTGCAAAGCAAAAATGTCTCAAGATGTCCACACTGTCTATGTATATATTGTATATCGTCGATATGAAGATTTCAAAACGAGTTTCAAAGAATCTTATTCTTTTTTCATATCATAGAATGGTTTTAACATAGATAGATTTCTTTTTCAGGGTGTGTTTATAAAAATTATTGTAAAAAAAAAAAATAGCAACATAATTTCTCTAACGGACACACATTTCCTCTATTTTGTATACATTTAAGTTTCTAATTTTGCTTGCATGAAACTCATTCATTCATTTTCTAATAATTTTTCATACAAATTTTATTTCATTACATATTTCATATTATATAATTTTTGCAATTTACGTTTTAATTTCCTGTACCAAATGAAGGTTGAACAAATGAAATGAATATAAAATTTTTATAATAAATAAATTGCAATTGTTGGATGTGCGTGTGTGCCCACCCTAACATAAGAGCGTATTAATGGGTTTGCTTAAGCCCCTTTTTTTTCAACTCAGGAAGTTCATTAATAAAATATTAAATATTGTAAATTATTGTATTTTAAGTAAATTACGCACATGAATTGTAATCATACATCAACAAATCCATATCGTAAGTTTATCTGTAGATAATGACAACATTCCCTTTTTCATTTGTGGGACTTCAACTTTAATATACATTGAATTTTAATTAATTTTTGTAGTTTCTTGTTACCATCGTAATAATCATAACTGGTTTCATTCACAAATGTATTAATCAAGTAAATTCAATTAAAATTTGAAAAATTTGAAATACATTTTGAACATTGAAGAAATAAAGTAATTAACTTTAATTGCTGTGACATTATTTAAACTGCTTTTAGCGCCTTCAGGCTATAAAGCGCAATTTGATACAAACTTGCAAACTCAGTGTTACACTGAATGCGTGGCAAACGTCTATGAAGCGTTTAACTTTTGCAAAGCATGTAGACAAGAAGGCCAAAGACCCCATCGTAATGAGTTGATGCTAAAGTTATTAAGTGATTGCGAATAAAATTATTAATTATTTATACAAATTTTTATTGATGAATCCAGTTTAGTTTTCTCTTCAAAAAAGTGATCAGTCAATGTGATACAAGTAGATTTAGAATGTGAACAGAGATGGGATAGACTTGGCAAAAGATAAGTTTGAGATGGAATACAGATTAGCTAGATGATATTGAAATGGATTAGTATTGATTAGAAATGCGTACGGATGATTAAGATAGGAAGAATGTGGAAGAAACATGGGTTAAAGATGGAACAATTATGGGATAGGGATAGATTAAAGATTGGCTGGGTTAGAACTGAATATAGATGTTGCTATATGTAACATTGCATTTTCTTTTTGAATATCTATTAAGGGGGTATTCTGGTGTAGAGCCCTTCCTTTTTGGGTATTTTTCAAACTAGGATAAAAAAGAAATTAAAATCATTTTTAGTATCCATTTTTTTTTTTTTTATAATATTTATTGAGTTTTAAGGTATATAAAAAAAAATTAAAAAACAAAAAAGTCAAAAATTCATCCAATGACAGGCCGGTGAAGTGGAGTTGCCAGTCAAGCGGTGCTCCCTGGTTGACATGATTCCAACCCTTGTAGTGATTTAAATCAAACAAATAAAAAAAAATCTTAATCAGTAAAGATGACGCTATCTCTTGGACCTTAGCAAAAAAAAAAAAAAAAATTCACAAAATGGGGTCCACTTGAAAAAAAAATTTTAAATCCAAGGTCCAGGTGATAAAAAGACGTATAAGAAGATTCTCACAAAATTTCAAAGGAATCGGTCAAATAGAACTTGAGATATCGTGTCAACTACCTGAACAAAATGAGTTGTGAGAAAAACGCGTTTGAAGTTTGAGAAAGGTTTCCAGTAGAATAACTCAGATAATACAATAATATTGGCTTTTATATGGAAATTTAAAAGTGCACAATATAATATAATTTAAAGAGCTCGAGTCGGATATAAAAGAATTTCTGGAAATAATGAATCCTCAAGTCACCCGGTAACATCTGCCGTTCATTGTGTGATCGGCCGGCTTAGATGCCACGTCACAAAATCCGCTGTATCTCCCAAAATAATTCGAATTTTGAAAAATCCTTTTAAGAGCATATTTTTGAAAATCTAAACTTTGAAAATATGCAAAAAAAAAAATCAAATTTTTTCAATTTTCTAGACCAGAATACCCCATTAAGCATAAAACATACTTTAATACTGGTTAACAATAATCGAGGTTATTTACTATTCCACATCATTGATAGATTTCAATACAACAAAAAACAAAACATAACTTTTTTAATTCACAAATGATTCCTTAAACTTCAAAAGAAATTGTGAGACCACGTTCTATTCAAATTACATTAATTTGTGTTTAATATTAATAGATTATAATTACCTACATAAAAAGTACTATCAATTTCTATGGAGAGGCTGCCGAGTTACGATAGAACAATGATTAGTTCTTTTCGAAATTAATGTTACAGACTTTTAACTGAATTCAATGTTAATGGTAATGTGACACATCACACTAAATCGTTCAATTTGTATTTTCAGTATATAATCGACACATTTAGCAATAACATAACTTACTGACTACAAAAACAAAGAAAACAAAATCACTTACCGTAGATACATTAACGCATTACAAAGGCCCAAACTATTGAAACGTGTAAGAACTCAAAACGATAAGAAGATAGCAAAACAAAAGCAAAAAATCAATGCAAAAACAAAATCATAAAAGGCCTGTCGCCTTTATGAAACTTTTGTCCATGGGTAGGAAACAATTTTCAAGGGAGCATTGTGGGGGAAGAGGTTAGAGGGAAAAAAGAGTAACTGACGTCATTAAAATGAGAGTATTTGAAGTAGGAGAAAAACCGCAACAACAAGAAAAAATTGTGCTCAAGTTGTAGAAAAATGAAAGAAGGCAATGAAGGAAAAAAAAAAGAGAAAAAACAAAGGGGAAAAATAAAACTTAACGAAAAATTTCATAGAATTCATTCTAAAGCAAGAGAATGACGAAACAAATAAGCTAAAGAGAATGTAATCTACAGTAAAATATGAGAGAGAGAGAGAGAGTAAAGAAAAAGATTTTGAATATTTCAGAAGTTGAGTAGAAAGAAATATTGAGGATGATAAGAATTTTTACTTAAGAAACCGGTTTCGTTTGTCAATAAATCCAGAGACTTTGGAGGAGCGAGCAATAAAAGGAAGTTAGGAAAGAATGAAAAAATTTGATTCTCGGTGTTAAAGTGCGCTAGGTCATGTCTATGACTTCTATCAATCCACTTTAACAATATTTTCAGCTAATAAGAATTTATATCAACAACAGTCAAAAAGTTCAGGATCAACATACATTTGTTCTATAAATTTTGCCAAACATTTTCCATAAACTTAAAACCCGAAATGAGTTCAACGTACCAAAGTATCTAAAATCATGAACAAATCGGCAAATCAAAAAGACATCAACATCAGCATCAGCCAAACCAAACCAAGACGATGAGGTAGGTTGGTATGTATGTATGTAAACCTTTCTTACTGCTCGACTCTTTGCTCCTTCCGCGTCTTGGTAGTACAAAAAGATACAAGGACTCAGCCTCATCTCTTAGAGCGCGCAGCACAACTCACATGTAACTTAACCTCATTGACCAAACGCATTCGACGAACATCAAATGTGAATTAGTGCACTAAATATATTCTACATATAAACATACACATCTGTGCATAGTATTTATGCGACTAGGTATATATGGATTTGTTTGTCTGTCGTTTGTCGTTCCATTCACCATCGATGTCGGCGGTTGGTCTTCAGATTTAGATTCAATACACAACCAAAGCAACAGCAGCAGCAGCAGCATCAGCAACAGATGCCGTGGATACCCAGCAGAAGCAGCCAGCGGTGGTCGTTGATCGAAGGCGTTTGCCTCATTCGTTGGACATTGCATATTGACGGTGCTATGCATGCATAATTTCCAAGCATAATTTAATTTATAGACGATATAGCAAGCAATAGGAGCAGCAGCATCAGGAAAAAGTAGGAGTAGCAGCATCAGAAAGGAGTAGGAGCAGGAGGAATACACCAAAAAGACCACATTTGCATAGACTTTACTTAACTTGGTTTGGCTTGGCTTGGCTTGGCTTGGTTTCGCTTAAAATTGTAGTTTGAGTCGGTGAGTCTATCTAAGCCACAACAGAAGAAGGACAGACTGCGCAACTAGAAATTATTACATGATTGAAGAGGCGGGAAACGGGATGCGGTGACGACACTTTAACCATATCTTCTCCTCTATGCACTCACTCATTACCTAACTTAATCGAGTTGGTATGGAGTGGAACGTTCACAGAAAATGCAGAACGAAAATTTTAATTGCGCAAAATTTTGCACAACATCAAATATACGCACAGATACTTACAATATCTATATACCACATTTCGATGATTTGAAGTCAGGTAAGACCGATGGACTAAATGACTGACTGACTAACTGACAAACTCTCAGTGTTGAGTCAAGCATCTAAACTCAGTTCAGTTAAACTCAACTCAACTGGAGTCGCGTTGAGTTGAGTCAACTTCGAGATCGAGGAGTTCGTTTTCTACTACTATTTGCGGCTGCCAACACTAAAAGCCAACACAGGTTAATGGTGTAAATGTTAACAATGAACTAGGAAGTGCAAATTTTGTTCTTATTGGAACTTGTCGGTCGGTGAGTTGCTCTTGCTCTACTAGTTGTTATTATTGGCAAGTTATGTGCTAGACCACCTTGTTGCTATTTTAAAGTGCTTTTCTTGTTGTTAGTTAAAAATTCATTTGCGGATTCTTCCCCTTTCTTACTTCATCTACCATCTCCATGTAGTGGCTTCCATGAATTGTACAGAGTTGGTTAATTAAAAAATGAAAAAAAAAAAAATAAAAAAAAAGAAAAAACAAGAAAAGAATTATTTGCATATTATAGCAAATTAAAGGTGTGAAGTAGGTTTCTATGATGGTCATAAATCTAATATAAAGGAAGAGAGAGAATCAAGAAGTGAGAGAAAAGAAGTAGCAGAAGATCAGTGGATGTGCGAATGAAATGAAACAAAATATTATACAATAGAAGAGAATACAAATATATTACCTGGGTCAATACTGGGGTCATCTAAATGGTTTTATTATTTAGCATGAACATTACTCATCGGAAAGATTTCATTATCTCAGTATTAAGGATTTTCAGACAACCCACATACTTAGTATTCCCTGATTCATGTTTGAAAATCATTTGAAATTCTTAATTCTTTAACAGACTTGTGTGATTATATACATATATACTAAGAAATCAAACAACTAATCAGAAAAATCCAGGCATCCGATAAACCGATAACAACATTTTCCCAACTCAATATTATATTTCATTTCAGTTAACATTCCAACAAAACAAATATTCTCTCATCAAAGGAAAGTATTAAATTTTTCTAAGGACACAAAAAAGTTCCGCAAGAATAAAGATGAGGATAAGTTTTTAGAAAACAGCAGTAAAAACTCATATCAATTCATGGGTTAAATTGTCACTTAAAACTTGTAAATTGTTAAAGTTTCTCACTTACTAAGATTTCATTCAATTAAAAATTTGTACAAATTCATCTGTCTGATCGCAGATTCTTACAACAAACTGTTATATTATCTCAATCCAACAATAAAATATTAAAAAATTAAAATCCCACAGACATATTAATGCCGACTAGTCTCGATAGCCGACCGTAACTAATAGTTTTGGCGCCCAATTTACTAAAAACCTGCATTGCATTGGTTTAAAAAAAAAAGGGACAACCAAATTGTGGTCCTTGCTTTCAGAAAAATTGAAACCAGAAAAAATTATTACTTTGGTGGCGCCGATGAGTCGCAAAACTTAAACAAAATTGCACCCAAACAAAGGCGGTAACTTCGGCGGTATTGCACTTTGACTTTATTTTATTTATTCATTTTATTTTATTTTATTTTATTTTATTTTATTTATTTAATTTCCTGTCACTTTTTATTGCCATGAAGCATCATCAGCAATAACAAAAAGACAACGGAAATAGTTTAATTGCACAAAAAATCTATCAGTAACGAACTGAGAGATTGAAAAGTTATTTTTATTTTTAACGATTTCGCCCCTTGTTTTTTTATTTTTATATTAATAAACAAAGTAAGGGAGTAAATCGCTCATGAAGCGATTGTGGGTTTGTTTTGTGGAAAATGTCAATATGTGACACTTTGAACATCCGGTATCCGTTTGCTGTGACTATAAGGAAAAGCCCTGACCAACAGAATGAAAGTAAAGATACACGGACTACAATACATAGAAAGCGAAGAGGACTTAAGGAAAGAAAAATAGAAACATCTGCTGTCATCTACCTTTTGTTTTTGTTTGAATGACAATTCAATTCAAAATAAGTTAAAAAATTGAAACTGAAAAAATTAATAATACACAAAAAATGAAATGAAAAGAGAAACGTAATTTTATAAATTTAAATATAATAATAAAAATTGTTTTATCCTTTCCTCTTTGATGAATGAAATTTAATAATAAATTGTATTAAGCGCTGAGCCATAAAAATTAAGTTAAATTAATTAAATGGGGTAAAAAAGAAATCTTAACATAAAAAATAATAATTAATAAAATAAAAATACACAATACAAGTTCTGGTACATCATTTTGCAAGCCACTTTGTCAATAACCTTTATACAGCACGTCCCATAAAAATGAGCACAAAAAAAAATTCTGTTAAACAAATAAAAAGACAATAAATATGATGAAAAGAATATGAGAGAGAAAAAGAAAAAGATAAAAAGACAATTGAAATAACTTTTTGTTTTGTTTTACAATTTTTTTTTTTTTTTTTTTTGTTTGTTTGTTTCCTTCAATTTGTATTGCCTCCTTCTTGTCATACAAATCTTGTTTTTTCAACTCTTTCACTTATTGAAGTCTCCTCGCTACACTTTTTTTTCATTCGAAGGATTTAGAGTGAAGTCTGTTCCTGCTACAGTTGATGCTGCTGTTGACTTCATTGTATACGACATTGTCGACATGTGTCGATATATGAATGCATTGAATAGAAGACTCAATGAATGACTAACTGACTGAGTGACTGACTGGCAAACTGACTCTTTCATAGAAAAGCTAAATTCTTTTAAAAAAAAAAAGAAAAGAAAACGGAAAAAGAAAAACACAAGAAGAATGTGACAAAATTCAAGCAAAAGTTCTCGTTGTCGTCATCACCAGAAAGGAGTAAGAGCAACAACAATTTTCCCAACAAAATGGGTTCAGTAGTAGCGGGCTGTATTCTATCTGTTATTCGAAAGATGGTCTACACACACACACACACACACATGAATCCGGCATCATCGTTGTCCCTCGAACCAAGTTATCTAACATTTGTTCTGCATTCCGCTAGCCATTTTCAAAGTGTCAGCAACTTTAGACAAACAGGAGACATTGGCGAGACAAATAAAAACGTCTCGTAGTAGAGTAGAATGAAATTTCAAGGACATTTGCTTGCTTGTATCCCATATGCAGCAACAAATGAACAAACGTACGAATATCATATATAGACAGAAAATACAGTACAGTATTCAAGGGCATCCATACTCGTACATATAACTAACGTACTATATAAATACATGTATGTACAATAAAGCATAGAACAAAAGGTTGAATCAGAAGAAAAGTGTAAAATGAAATAGAAAAGTCAAATCAACAAATGAATGAATGAATGAATGAATGAATGAATAAGAAAAAGGAGAGTCTTCATCTGCAGGAAATTAAAATGACAGAGCATGACAAACTATAGGCAAAAATCAAATATTATTGATTAATTCTTATTTTTATTGATCCTTGGTCAATTTTAACTTGCACTAAGTATGTCTAAGTGTTCCCTTCAGTAGCCAAAGGAAAGGAAGAGAACTGATTTAGTTTGCTTTATCGTCGCGCTTATTTATACTCAATTTCAAGATTATCCTGATGACCTTGACTTGAAGATAATTTTTAATTTATAGAAATTAGGATAATTTATTGCAGCCTCCACTTGTTTAAAGTGAAAATAGTTTTTTGATTGTAGAATGAACTTTCTAACTAAAAGCCATTCTACAAAGAAATTTTCTGTTTCTCTCTTTTATTAATTTCCTGATTCATTGAACTTGTTTCTGTTTTCTGTGAATACTTCAAAGGGATATTTAGATAATTGCATGTATTTTTTATAATTTTGTATTAAGAGAACTTAAAGGTTAAGGCCCATTTTCAGTGTCCTTTCAGTTCAGTTCAGTTCAGTTCAGTTCAGTTCAATTCCCTTCCTGAAGTATTGTATATTTGTTTTTCTTTTTACTTTCAGTTCTCTGTTGATACTAAGGTGCACAAGATATGTTTCTTTTCATTTTAAAAGCTTATGCATGTTTTTTATAAACTTCGTAACATTTTTAATATTTTTTTCTCTTATGTTTTGATGTCCCAAAAGATTATACCAAATTTTCTATATATTCTATATTTTTTCTTACTCTTCAACTTAACTTTGCAATATTTTAAGATTTTTCTATGCATTAAGAAAATATTTCATTTTATGATTTAATTTATTAATTTATTTTTAAAGGAAACATAACAAATAAACAAACAAACAAACAAGGAAAGAGATGCATATAAGAATATGGACTCAATGATTTAAAATTTTTAATTAAAAAATAAAAACACATATCAAGAAAAAAAAAATAGAAAATAAATTTGAAAGTATAAAAAATGAAAAGAAAATCTGAAAATTAAAATTGTAGAAGAAAGGTGAATTCAGTCGAAAGGCAAAAACTAATTTCTAATACAAACACAAACAGCATCAACTACAACAAAAACAATAAAAATAAAGACAAATAAGTAAAGGTACCACTAACTACAACAACAACAACAACAACAAACAGTAGCACTAAAAAGTGCTCAACAAAAAAAATCCAATTAATCTTGAGTCCTTTGCGAGAACGAACTAGCGACCGGCAATGACGGTTTGAAGTAGTACATAACAACATCATCAGCAACAACAACAACAACAACAACAACAATAACAACAACAACACACAACGAGGAACAATAAAAAATGTTGCTCATTAAAAAAACGCGACAAAAAGAACTAAACAACAATAACAAAAACAAGAGCCAACGAATAGACCCACGAGCCAACGACAAGCAACCAACCATCTTCTCTTCTCTACGCTACTCTCAACTCAACTCTACTCAGCATTATCCTTGCCACACTTCCATACACACACACAAATATCCTTAATCATAATAAGAAGCACGCTAAACAGAGACAGCGACAACGACAGTGACTATTTCGACTTTAGATGCTGCGCGCTGCGCGGAAAATACGCGCATTTTATTTTCTATTTTCCTCTTCCTTTTCTTTTTCCATTTTTTTGTACGCGAAAACCCAAAAGCATCCTTTGGATACCCAAAGCAAGAAAGGATGCTGTCGCACGCCAACGACCAATCACAAATTCCGCGAAAAACGTGGAAAAAATTTTCTATATAGAAACATACATACACACACACACACACACACACACATTTATATACCCGGAAAATGAAGTTAAAATGAAAAAGAGATTAGCAAGTAAAGACGTCGTCATTGCTTTCCCCAACAAACAACTGAGTGAAAATTTTTAAAGATAAAAAAATAAATTTGTGAATTTTCATAGTGTTTCTCGTGGCTGTTGGCAGGAGAAAGAATTAAGTAGGAGAAACTGTGTTAAAGATTGAGAGTAAAATTTTCGACTCTTTCTCTCAGTTTATTTCTCTTCTTTTCTAAGATATTTTCTCTTTGAAATATCATATGAAGATGAAATGCGCAAGTTGACACAAGTTGAAGAAAATCATTTTGCTTTCTATCAACAAATTTTCTTATTCTCACAAAATTTCATTATTCCCTTATTGATTACTCTTTCTTTGGATTCGGGTTTCTCCTACTTTTCAAGACAAAATATACTATTCACCTGAGGTCTATAGAAATTTTGCCATACTCTTTCAGCTTCCATTGAATTTTCTTTAAATTCTGCTATCTCATTTACTTTTATGAAGCGTGAGTGTCCAAGACTTCTTCTTTTTTAAACTTTTGCAATGCTTTCAATCGTTGATTTTCAATATTTTATAGACGTTTTCTAATGTCTCCATTCTAAGATCTTCATTGACTAGTTATTTCTTCATTTATTTATTTTTATCCTACCAATTGGGTCTTATAAGATTTTCATTCTTGTTCTTTCTTCTTATAATAATGAGGTTTTAGCCTCGACATTAGTAAGTAATAACGTCAACTTCTAAATCTTACTTAATCTCTTCAAACATTCACTACATACGTTTCTCCTTTCATTATCTCTCTACATGATCAACATTTCCTTTATTCTCTTACACTTATTTAATCCTAAATAGTTACTACTTCATCCACCACTATTCATAATCACTTTTCCACCTAATCACTTGGCGTATACTTAATTTTATCTCTTATAAAACATCAAAAACAAGTATACGCAAGGTATTCATATTCTCTTAAAATCTTTTGACATTCAAGTCATTGCTCTTCTCTCTTAAAATGAATGGACCAAAACAATGCTCTTAGTTATATCAAATACACTTATGTACACATATATTAGACATTAACGCAATGCAAACCCAAAAGGACAATGACAACGAAAAAGGACCAAATAAAGAAAGAAAGAAACGATGCTGATACAAAAATTAAAGCTAAGCAAAGCAAGTGAAGCAATAAAAATACTTTAGACAAACCAAAGCAAGGAAAAAAAGACATTTTCCATTTGTAATTTTTTGTAGCTTTTCCTTTGTTTTTTTTTTTTTTTTTTTGTATGAACCTTTTTCTTTTTTCGAAGCAATTTTTCGAGGCTTTAATTTGCCAGGCAGAGCCAAGCCTACTTACTCGGCCCAGACGCAACGCAATTTTCTAAGCCAATCGGAGCGCAACCTAAAAGCGAAGCAAACGAACAGAAACGAACAAAACAACGACAAAAACGACAGGAAAAACGACAACGACAACGACAACTGAACTTACAGGAACAACAACTAACTATACTCTTTAAGAGGACAAGGCACAGAATGAAAGGATGCTGTACTACTGATTATGCCGACAATGATGATGATTGGTATGAGAGTGAGTGATTGGATGGATTATGTTCAACTCTATTTATGAGGACAACTTTAGGTGCGTATGAGTAACAATTAATGATGAAGCATAAGACTTAAGAAAAAAAAATTTGTCTCCCATATTCTTAAATCTATGGAAATATACAATACAAGAAAAAACCTTTTGCTTTCATAAATTATCAAAATACAAAGTAAAAAAACATGAATCCTATAAAATTTATAGACAAAAAATTCGCGATTTTGACCACATGCATCGTCGTCATCAACATCAAGTCCCCCCATACAAAGGAGATGGCACAGAATGAACCTCATCATCTCTCACATGAACACACTCATGGACGCCACACATAAATCATTTAAAATGCGCGTCAATGACCATTTCAAATGTATTTCTGTGAATTTTATTTTGATTTGTTTTTTTTTGTTTTATGGTTTCGGAATTTTTACGTAGACAAAAATAGTAAAAAACCAAAATATTTCGAAAAAAAAAAACAAAAAAATTAAAAGGAAAACCGCTCAAACGATTTTTCCCTTATAAAAGAGTATGGGATTCAAAGGAAAATGAAAATAGCAAATAAAATCAACAAAAAGATAGAAATAAACAAACATAGTAGATATGTAGATACAAATAGAACAAAGCAAATGGCATAAAAATCGTGCAAGTCACAGGAATCAACAAACGTAGAATGAGTCAAAGAGACTAAAAGTGTAGAATGAATGAAAAAGGGTAAGGATAGGGAGCAATGTAAAGTAAACGATTGTTTGTTTATTTGTTTGTTGTAAGTATAGACTATGATGATGATAATAATGATGATGATAATGATGATGACAATGACAACAGCAAAAAAGTATTGATAAAAACCGCGTGTCTACACAAAAATAACAACAAGAACACAAATAACAACAGAGACGCACATGGAAAGAAGTCATCCAAGTATAAGTGACTAAAGTGACTATGATACAAATAACAATAAACAGATAAAAATAACCAACAACAAGAGCAATGAACGCAAAACAAGCTAACTTAGCCAAGTCATCATCGAAATGGAAATAGGAATAGGAGATGTTCGGATAGAGAAGGTCGCGAGGCTGAAAGACAATTAAACTAATATATGTATAATTGATGACCAGTTAAACTTTAAGAAAAAAAAACAAAAATGCTACTTGCCTGGCCAAATCAAAATTCTACAAATTTCATATGCTAAAATGCCAGACATGATTGATGGTGCAAAGAGTGTTTATTATGAAAACAACATCCAATTTAGAATTTTTGGTCAAGTTTTAGATGAAGAAAAGAAAAGCTCTTTCCGATTATATAATCGAGTTTTGTACCATAAAGATGGATAAAATCATTAGATAGTCGAGTTGACTTGCTTCCGATCTTGTCGGTGTTTGTTAAGCAAGTGAAGTCAGAAGTGAAGTCAATTTCGGTAGGAACACCAACGTACGTTTGTAATCTACTCTTTTAATCCCTTTTCTAATAAATAAAAAAACATCTTAGAAAATTGTGATTTACATAACAGAATGCTATTGCATCAATATTCAACTGTTTTCCTATTTTAATTAATTTTCAATCGTTTTCAACATTTATTTTTCGGCAAATGCATTTGAGTCCCAACTCTACTAGGAATAGCAATCACCAAACGACATCAGCAACTGAAGAAACAGTACAACAGAGGAGATAATGAAACAACTGTGGAACGAATATACTCACTTTTGAAGCAACCCAGAACTATAAGCAATCTTCCATACTACAATCTAATTCAATTCCTATGTAACTCGCTTCACATCTCTCTATTCCACCAACCATTTACATAAGCTTGACTGATTATATAAAATATATTTCATACATCTAAAACAAAAATACTTTTATTGAAATATTAATCAACCCGAAGGTTTTTAAATTTTGGTATCGTCTTTAGGAAAGTCACATGTGCTTAAAGGAAAATGATGCCTTAGGTTTTTACAAACTCTTTATGAGGAGGTCATTTGGATTGAAGTCGTTTTAGCCGACGAGGAGCTCATTTGTGATTTGTACCCTTGCCTTAGTAAGCGATCATCATAACGGCTGCTGAAAAAATGTATTTCTTTAATCACCGTTGACATCTTAAGGACACGATGTAGTATGATACTCTAAAACTAAAATAGAAATATAACAAAATACAATCAAACAAACTAAGATCTGCCCTAGTTGCTTCATAAAATTGTAATTAGAATTAAGTTCTCTAGTTTACAATAAATCAAACAAAAAACCTTTTTAGAGATTATTATTGTTATTCAGTTAGCAAGTTTAGTTAGGTAGTTTAGAATTGAAAAGTGAAATAGAACTCAAGTAATAGTACTAAGTATATACTATTTAAAATATACCAGTATGTCATTTTCTATGGTTACCTATTGCTTCTTAATCCTTTTGGTCATTAAAAATCTTCAAACGATTGAAGATCATTGTAATTACTTAAATTGAGTTTCGGATCAGATTCATTTAACCCTCCAATTAGTGGGTCATCCATCCATTGCCCTTATACGAGGTACAAGGCCCACAGATACTTTTTTTCTATTTGTATGGAATTTTGTATGAAAACGCCATTTATTTTCAATTTTTTTGTTGTGTTTTATTATCATATTGTACACTAATTATAAATGTATTATGGTTTTTAGAAAGTAAGTATTTATAGGGAAAAGTATACGCAGGTAAGGGTAAATTGAAAGAACTCGTTTAAAATGTGTTCAAACAATAAAACAATTAAAAACAAGCCAAAAAACTAATTACTAATTACCTTGAACTTTTTTTAAGCAATTCTACATAAAATTTCCTTGAAACACATGTGGCGGTTGGGTATAATTCCCATGAACCATCAAGAAGTAATCTCAGTTTGAAAATGAAAAAAATTCCTAGGGACCTTCTCACTTAACGGAGGCTTAATGCGATTGTCAATTCTTAAGTGAAAATATGTTTTACCTGATGTACAATTATATGAAGATTTGATATCGAACATTGATCATCCTTAAAGGAAAACTCTTCTGTTTAAAAATTAATACTATAAACTAAAAAGTTCTCCATTTGGTAAATTCATACAAATATTTTCAATAAAAAATTTAAACTGATTCAGTTTGTTTTAACTTTATTTACACACAAAAATAAAAAAAAAAAACACTGTCAAGAAATTTGATTTCCCATTTGCAAAATCTTTGATTTACAATACTTTTGTATTGATCTTGGCTGGAAAATATTTCCCATTGACTATTTTGTTTTTTGTTTGGTATATTTTTATTTTGCTAACAAACTTACGCATGATGGTTTTCTTCAAAATAACGATACATTTATATTGATTTAAAACCATTTCTGTTGCATTGTCAGGGTCACAGGTCAAATACTTCAACTGTGTGAACATTTTAGTATTTTTTTTTTTTCTTTTCTCATCTCATTGTTTTTTCTTTCAACCTTTTCTTTCTACCCCAATTTTATTGTATTTGTGCATTTAGTACAAATATGTGTGAAACTGTGTGTGTGTGTGTGTGTGTGTGTGTGTATGGATATATGTGAGTATGTATGTTTTTGTGCAATGGCAACAATCGTGTGCAACAGCATGTTGCAATAAATCAGACATTGATCCAAATATTTTTGTGTAGCACAACATGAGACTCAACACGACACAACTCAACTCGATTTCCTCTGTTTTTCCTTTTTTTTTTTTTTTTTAAGTTTTGTTTTGTTCACACTTTGATGTGTTTTTTATTTTGTTTTTATAGGAAAAATCCTTTTTTCAAATGACCTTGAACGGGTCAAACAAAAATGCATGTTACAGAATTCAAAATGCCAAAAACCAAAAAAAAAAAAAAATATAATAAAATATAATAAAAAGAAATAAAATAAAAATGCAGTTATTCTTTAGAGTATGTACTATAACGTTAGTCTGTCTGTCTGTCCATCTGTCTGTACTGAACCTAGTACTACTACTATAACATCAACACAAAAAAAAAGTATTGATATATTTCTATATATAAAAATGTGTTAAATAAATACTTACACACATATCTTTCTATATACATTCACATTCACATCCACTCATCCCATCACCCATACATAAGTGTATGTATAGTGCGTGCCACATGTTGCAAAAATTGCACAGAGCCAACAACAACAGCAACAAACAAAAAAGTAAGTCACAAAAAATGAAAACCAGTTTTGTTCTTGCGCCTACATACATGCAATATGCAATTTGCCTTGTAATAGACCCATGCTGGCCATAGGCGCTCGGTCGGTCATTCACTGTGAAAAATGCATTTTGGAACAAACAAAAAAAATTGAAAGAATTGCAATGTCCACCAGCGATCGACTATGCTGAACAAAAGCCTTTTGAATATTGCCTATTTTTGCTAGAAGGATGATGACGATGATGATGATAAAGACGACAGCAACAGCTGTTGCATGCTTTAGGCTGTAATATAAGTTGCAACAGTTGCAAGTTGGGTCGGCGATTACCACCCAAAAGTGCATGCACACGACAAAACTTACAATGGAAATGATAGAGTAAATGAAAAAAAAAAAATTAAAGTTCAAAAGCCAAAGTCAAATAAATCAC
Source organism: Amiota minor (assembly GCA_037043295.1). Lineage (NCBI taxonomy): Eukaryota > Metazoa > Arthropoda > Insecta > Diptera > Drosophilidae > Amiota > Amiota minor. Next base: position 312,480 of record JBAMAW010001787.1, read on the forward strand.
CAAAATATCGAAGAAAAGTAGTCGGAGCAACAATGGAATGGAACTTCTATGAGGGAACTAAAGAAAGTAAGAAAGTTTACTAAACTGGGGGAAATCAGTATACTACTTTAACAATAGTTAAAAGCCTGAAATTATGCTTTAAAAAACTGAGACAAAGGTAAATCAAAAATGATATGCATTTTTTGTGCAGAATTCGGATTTTTTTCAGCAAGATCAAAACTCGTTCTCTGTAAAGAAATGTTTGAACCCAACTGGGTTGAACAACGAAAAATGCCTAGTTTTCCTTTTCGAACTAATCTACTGTTTTATCTCTAATAAGCAAATATGATTCCATACCGACAATCTATTATTCCTAACCGTTGATTGATTCCTTTCTTGGAATATATTTTCATTACAATTTTGTCACTTAAATATGCTACAAAATACTTTTAAATAATAGTTAAATTTCTTTATCGAACACTTTAATTAGAAAATATATTGAAGTCTTTCATGTTAAGAAAAAAAAAAAAACACGTGAATGTGACAACGTTAAGACAAATATTGTAGTTACTTTTACCTTTGTAAGCCTAAAAACTCACCACACTTTTAACAATTTTTATTCATTTCTTTTTCTTTTCTGTTCTCTTTGGAAAACCACAGAACGAAAGCACGTTTGTGTTTCATTAGAGAAAAACCTAAATTGTGATTTGAATTTGAAACTGCAATTGGGCTTTTCTTTTTTTTTTTGGCTAAACCCGTTTTACTACTATTTACCAATCAGATTGTATATAGACACCTTCCGATCCTACAAAACTCTCGATTCGGTAAAGAAATCTCACAACGAACTACATAAATAAACAAGCAAAAATGCGAATGCGTGAAAGGAAATCAAATTGAAAAAAATAACAGCATCAGCAAAATTGCTTATCTAACTTAAAGTGGAGAAATGGGTGAGTCAGTGAGTGAGCGAGTGAGTGAGTTGAGTGTCACTAACATTGTACAAAGTTATCTAAACTATACTGGTTTCCTAGTCACCAAAATGTTACCCAACATCATCATCACCAACATCTCCATCACTATCAGCAGCAGCAACGTCATCATCATCATCATCATCATCATCCCACTGTACTAGAATTTCTTTTGTTAGTATTTTTCTGATTCTGTGATGAGAAGTAAAAGGAAGAGAGAAAAAACAAAATAACTAGTAAGCATCTTTCCTTTTTAATTGCAAACTAAGCGTGCGGTAGATAGATAGACAGACAGACATTGCATTGTAACCCACACATATCCCTAGGGGTCTGAGATGCATCCCCAAATAGTAGGCTTCATCATGGTAAACGTTATTGCGCCTAACGCGTGATAAACAACGTGAATGTGCAAGTGAAGTAGATGAAAAAAAAATCTTGCAAAGGAAGGAGAAGAGTGAATAGAATAAAAGCAACCACCAAAAACCAATACCATAAAACTATAACCTCACACTCTCATACACTCACTCACACACAAATATACACGCATACACACTTTTTCTCATTCGCAACAGCAGCCGACAAGGCGGAGCCTAATAGTTTTTTTTACTGATGCATACTTTTTTGCGCCACTGCAAATGCAGCGCGTGTAGTTGTGGTAGAATTATGTATGTATGTGTGTTTGTGTATATGTGTCTGTGTGGCTGTGTGTCCACATAGAATAGTGCCACGCATTTCTTCCTATTCTATCAGTGTAGAGTGACAGAATGACCGACCACCCTTCAATGGGCTCAAGGTTTTTTTATCTATTTAGACTAGGGTTACCTATTTATGTATGTTGGCTTTCTTTCTCTTTGCCTGCACCAGTGTTGTCTAACGTGTTAGAAGAAGGCAGTAAGTACACTACTATGCACAGTGTTGCTGCCTACTACTGGAACATTGAAAATTGTTTTTAGAAAAACGCGAAATCTTTTTATCATTTTTTATCATTTACAAAAAAGAAATGACAAGAAATATATAAAAAGTAGTACAAATGAAGTACAAGAAACAGAAAACATTGTAAATGGTAGTTGAGAAATTGGAGACATGGTAAAATGAAAGCCTGAAATAGTGAAATAAAAAGGATGGGTTGAGATTTTTCATTTTCAAATGTTTAACGCATACAAAGTAAGCTACAAATAAATGGAACTGGTTAGTTGTATTGGCATGAAGTAAATGGAAAGTACAATAGTAGAAAAAAAGAGGAATGAAAGGTAGATGGATAGAACAAAATGAGTAACTTAGGCATTTAGCTGTTAGTTTTAGTATTGATTCTACAGAATCTCTCAGTATTTCTATCCTATGTCAGTTATTATTGTATTTTTTTCGTTTAAGTCATGAAACGAGATTTGAACGTCCTAGAAGTAAGGAGAGTAGGTAGGGCTATTAGATTGTTTCACAATTAATCACTATCATATTTGTCAGATCAGTCATAAGTCTTATATGAGGGCTTTCCATTCACATATCCGGGAAACTCTGTTTCGGACATACGTGTATGTGTGTTTACGACGGCTCAAAAACTAAAAGACAGACTGGAGAATATAGTCTAAGCAATTCTCATCATCACAATGACCTTCTCATCTTATGTATTATAATTTTGGCTTCACTCGAAAAATTTGACTATTTTTTGATATCAACTTAATCATATCTAAAAATATCATCAATTCATCTTAATAAACTTCAAAATGATGCCGCAAATGAGTTCGAAATACAACACACTCATTCTCACTAAACATTTATAGCCCCAAAAATGATTAGAGAGGAAGATATAAAAAATAAAAATGTTAAAAAATTATGCAAATAACCGGCAGCTATTTAAATCAACCTGAAGTTTGGTAAGATCAACATTTAAGGGTGGAGTGATAGCAGACAGAACCAAGAATTTTACAATGAAGAAAAATAATAATAATAAAATAAAATATAAAAATTGTATGAAAACCTGACTATGATGACGATGGCATTGACGTTCCTGTTCTTATTGATGGTGATGGTAATGTTGATGGTGATGATGATGATGATGGCGCGAGCTATACTCATACTAAGAGATCGGAAGGACTAGGATCAAAATCAAACCCATTGAGAGAACTGTAGTAGACAGCAAATGAACAACAAACGAAATCAACGGAATAAAATTTGATAGCAACGGGCAGCACAAGCACAAGCAACATAGATCTGAGTACTGGTTCGGAACATGAGTTGAAAGTAGTTAGGCCAAAAAAAAAAAAAAAAAAAACGGAGGTGTATAAAAGAAAGCGCCTAATACAAAAACACGCTGAAGATATTAGTGGCAAGAGACATCGGTGGACGGCATAATAACCATCAATCAAGCGGCATAGACAGGTGAACACATCCACAAACACTCTCAGTTGAGCTAAACTTGGTCCGGGGTCCAGTTCAGTCCAATTCGGTCCAATGATGGCCAGGCCATTCATTTCATGCGCCGGAAACAACGACAAAAAAAAAGTTGCTTTGAAAAATAACGCGAAATTTCGCATTTCACAAACATTTCGCATTAATTTACCAAAAGGCGTTGGACTAAAAAAAAGAAGAGAAAGCTCAGAACCAAAAAACGGGGGCATGAAGATGAGGTTGAGGACGACAGCAGTGTGAAGCGCCAAAAATAAAAATGACCAAAGAAACAAAAGCAAAAATTTTATTTCAATTTTGATGCGACTAAAAAACAGAAAAAGAACAAATGAAGAGTAGAAACAAAACTCACAATGAGCAAAGTATAAGTGCCAGGGGCAACACACATGTAGTACATGAAGACCGACCTCAGACGTCAGGATGAGTTCTGCCATGTATCGAGGAGGCAGCAAAGTACAGCATACAACTAAAGGCCGTTACATACATATTGCTCTGTTTTGTTCTTCTGTTCTGTTTGAATTGGTTTTGTTCCATTTTTTTGTAGTCGCCTTTTAGGCAACGCTTCGCGTGCACAAAATAAAGTACAAGTGTAAGTCAAAAGCGTATTTTAGATGTGAATGTATAAAATAATAGAAATAGAAGAGTACTGGACATGAAGTCAGTCAGGCAGGCAGGCTGGTGACCTCATCTATTACTAGACATACTAGTGCAAGGAGAACCCCGAACCCATTAAATATCTTTTTACTGGTAGTCGTCGTCGTCATCATCATCATCATCATCATCACCAGCACATTGTTGGCGCTAAACGTGAAGCATTTAAGCATCGCTCTAAAGCATTTAAGTACGCATTGCGACGATGCGAATAGGTCTCGGATGAAGTATATGCCAGTTATGCCAAATACCACTGAATGCGGTTGAATGCTATTCCATTCCATTCCATTCCAATCCAATCTGCCACCCTGCTCCATCCAAATCTTTTGATATCATATCATATTTCTAACTAAAACAATTGAACTTTAAGATTTAATTTTTTAAGACTGTTATCATCACTAGAATCTGCTATAATATTGTATCTTTTTTATTTCCATTTTTCAGTTTCATTCCATTTGTAGCTTCTTTTTTTTCTCATCAATTTTTATCTTATTCTTTTTTTACTATTTTGCATTTTGTTAGCCTGTCTATCATTTAATTAGTCAGCAATTTGCCAAGAAAAACTCGTTTAACTGCAACATTTCATGGGGTTAAGCCTTACTGTACTTAGAACCCCGGCAGGTGGGTGGGCGGTGTGAGGGGTATATGGGGTCTTTATTGATCGTTGCTCAATTTGCATTCAATGCTATGGCAACAAATTAAAAATTGATTGACGTTTGATTTGGCTAACGTTATCTTCTTGTTCTTGTTGTTGTTTTTAATTTGCAATTTGTTGCAATATTTTTTCTAGTTTTGTTTTTTCACTTTTATGGTCAACTGACAGTATTACGAAAGCCATTTTGTTGTAATATAAACCTATTAGGGCTTGTTTCACTTTTCCAATTCATTTTTCATAGATGAAGAGCATTAGAAAATGTTAAAAATGTAGAATTTTCAAAAAAAAATTTGCCATTTTCAGTGGTTAGATAACGAAAATATATTGTATTTAATGACCAATTATGGAAATGAAGCCAATTTGAAACTTTAATATAAATATAATATGGGTTTCTGCTTATACTTATTCCAGAATAACTTTATGCATTATTTAGGAATAACACTCGTCTATTCATCTACATCTAGGTTCGCCATATCAGAAACCTTATATTTCGACACATACTTGTCTTCTCGCAAAGTCATGCCGCTTTTCTACGTCTATCTTGTGCATTTGATTGATTGCACGGAAGGCTGTGGCCAATGGACAATCGCTGCGGCTTGTGGAAAACGAGGTCATCATCCTCCTCCCAAACAACGTGGCTCGGAGAAGCTGGCGTCATCATGCCCGTGGCCAATGCTGGAAGACCTCCTGCCTCATACAGTTTTTCTTGGCTATGAGCAATTTGAGTAGGAGTACAGTTGGCCTCAAAGTCTGTAATTTTTTGGTGTTTCAGTGTGAAAAGACCAATATTATCCGTCAGTTCGTACTACACCGTTTCATAAAAAATGTACTGATTAAAAGATGAAACCCCGTTCCCAACTATAACTTTTCTTTTTTTAGGTTGTTGTGTATAAAAAGTTCACTATTTTAAAAAGTTAAATAATTTTTTACAATTAAAGTGTTCGCTCACGGACAGATGAGATGAAACTTAATCTTTGAAGTGAAACTTCTTTAGCGAAGGGGAGTAAATCCAAAAAATATGAAACTAAATGTGACAGAAATCTAAATGTGATGATACTTGAGAGACGTAGTGGGGAGATGCACAAGGCGTAGAGAATGAATGTTTATATATGAGTAAGAGAGAGATGAAAAATGCTTTTCTGATGTGTGTTTTTACGAAGAGCGTACGAACAAGTGGCCGAAGACCGAGCGAGCGTCTGTTGAGAAGAGAAGTGCGCGGGTTGCTTGTGTTGTTGTTGCTGCTGTTTGATTGCTGCTGAACTGTTGTTGCATTGCTTTATATTAAAATTGCATTTATGAAAACCAAACACAATTATTATCTCTCTCTTACTCATGCCTAAGCATTCAACTACGTCTGTGAAGCATCATCGCATTTTGATTTTCGTCACATTTCATTTTCTAAAGAAGTTTCACTTCCATATTGTGCTTATAAGGCTGAGGCACACTAATTAAGTTGTTTTAATAAGTTCAATCACCCTCTGTGTTCTTTAAATTGAGTTTGGACTTTGGATTACTAAGCAAGTACATTTTTTAATATTTAAGATATTGAGCATTTGCTTTTATGTGAAGACAGTCGACGATTTAAATGTTGTAAATTCCAAGGTATTTGACAGTATTGCTAACTGGTCTCTTGACACTTTAGGGGGCTCCTATCTCCTATTTCTAAATGTTACAAACGCGATCAAACAGGCCTTGGATAATATTAGAGGCGACAAAAGCACATAACTAACAAGATGCATAAGCATAAAAACCATTACCACTTTTCTAGAATTAAGTTTCAAACATCAATAATAAAAAAAAAACTTGAAAACCTCTCAAGTAACTTAAGGCAACCAATTATTTGCATTTCTTCTTTTTTCTCATAATTGCAAAACTTTAACAACTTTCTTTTGTATGCCAACCAACAAATCTATCTAACTACAAACTAACACCCTACTACACTTCATGCAACATCCAGTTGGCTTTTAACACAAAAAGTATTGAAAATATTTATATTTAATAAATAAAAACAAAGATACAAAATTTACGTCAGAATAAACTACTATAAGTTTGTCCAGTTCAGTTCAGTTCGGTTCAGTTCAGTTCCGTCCAGTCCAGAAGCCAGCTGAACCTGACCATATCGTGTTGTATCGTTGTTGAGCTGAGTGAAACCAAAGCATTTTATAAAATGATTGGTTCTAAATTTTCTAGTTATTGCAACTAAAAACTCAACATAACTCAATGGAACTCAAAATAATGAAAAAAGAAGAAGAAGAAGTATAACTTAAGTTAAAATAAGTAAAGTAAAGTAAAAACTTTAACTTGATAAACTTTTGCCAAAGAATATCGACTGCTTCATTATATTACAATATTTCTATAAAATCCCCAACTCCTGTACACCATTTAGGAATCTATGCCTTGGGTTGTTGTCCATTTTAAGGCATTCGTTATAGTTGCTACTGCCATTGCTGTCCATCAGTTGCATAACATTGATGATGTGATGTGATGTGATGAGATGAGATGAGATGAGTTAGTTGGACACAAAATAAAAGTTTCTTGTTGCAAAAACACACACCAAACTTAATTAGTGTTCAATCAACAATAAACTATAAACACTGTTCTTCTTAGGTTATATTCTTTACGTAGAGCGAGTTGCTTGTCTCCGTAATAAGAAATTATGAAAACTTCTAAGGTGGTTGCGGACAGTCTCTCCTCCAACTTAACAATATCATCATTGTAGTGTCTTCTGTGTTCACTTTACCATTTCTTGACACACTCTTTCACTCACACACTGACTGGTCATTTTGTTTTTGTTATATTGTTTGTTCAAACTTATCGAAAAAGTACTTAGTTATTAGTACTTTTAGCCTTTTCGTACACTTGTTCAGCATTTTCTTTGAAATTTGAGGGTCTGCAATATTTTATTACATACTTTTAAGCAATTTCTATGTTAAATATCACTTTTGAGTATTTTAAGTATATTGGGAAGAAAATTCTCTTATTTTGTTCAGTGATTGTTGCAAACTTATTTTATTTTTTTTTTTATTTTTTTTTTTGGGCAATTATTTTTATATTATTGATTAATTTTTAATAAACAATATATAATAATTCAAAGGTTACTTGAAATTGAATTTTACAGTGAAACCATGAGTATTGAAGGCCTTTCTTCTTCTTTTTTTTTTGTTTCAATTATAAAACACCTTTTCAGAAATTTTCTTGTTAATTTCATTAAAAAACAAAAGGAAACCTCAAAGTATAAACTTTAGCAAATTGATTTTCCTTTTCTTATTGTGTGGTGAAAGGAAGGAAGAAGGCATATGAATCATAAACATAGTAGTGACCAAACTTTTGACTTTTACATAAAGTATGTATAGTATGTGGAAAATATGCTGCTGCTCAATATAAACATGAGAGGAAAAACTTATAAGAAAATTAAAAGAAAATTTTGCCATAAAATGCATAAAAGTTATTAAGTGCATACAAAGTAATAAAAACAAATGCAAAATTCACATACACACAAATACAATATATAGTACAATATACATACAAGTATGTGTGTATTTATCAAAATACTTTTGTATGCACACATGCATCTGTAAACTTTGTAAATCACGTGTAGTCATCGACTTCCTGCAAGTTGAAGATGAAATCCTTTCAATTTTAACTCGTTCTCTTTTCTTTCTTTTTTAGATTGATACTCCCTTGTAGTAGTACAAGTATATGAAAATGGATGGATTGGTTTCATATAGATATATAATTCTCTATTTCATAGCTAAACACAAATGACTCATTGGACGCATTTTCGATATTGGCATTTTTATTAAAAAAAAATATATAAATTTTAATAAATTGTGCAAATAAAAAAAAAATATTTTCATTTCAAAATGAAAGAAGAGAAAATCATTTATGCAAAGATAGATAGAATTAGGTTGGTTGGGTAAGTCAATGTATAAATTGTGGATAATTGATATGCTAATACACAGATGTATAGAATAGAAACAAGTATCTTACTTTTCCTACTGAAAACCTATCTCAAGAAAGTAGTTAGTATACACAAATAATGTTTTTTGTATGTTATTATATCAAGTATACAAGTATTGGGCGTACAAATAGAAAACCGCCGTTTTCCCATAGATGGCGCCAGCGCCGCTAATCGGTCGATAAGTACGATCAGAAACATTACATAGCCAGCTGAGGTATCGGTCAACAACTCATAATCTCGCTTGTGTATTTTGACTGTGCTTTGTCCTGTTCGTTAGCGAAAATGGCAAAATTCGAGCCTACAAAGGGCCATTTGCGGGAAGTGTTGCTTTTTGCATATCATTCGAAAAAAAATGCTACTCAGGCGCATCGAATGATTGTAGAAAGTTATGGTGAAAGCTATATTAGTGAAAGAACGTGTCGGGAATGGTTTCAAAAGTTTAAAAATGGCGAATATGGCGTGGAAGACAAGGAACGTCCCGGTCCCGTTAAAAAGTTCGAGAATGCAAAATTAGAGACTTTGCTGGATGAAGATTCGTGTAGAACTCAACAGGAACTTGCAAGTTTATTGGGCGTGACTCAGCAAGCCGTTTCTCATCGCCTAAAGAGCTTAGGAATGATCCAGAAACTGGGACATTGGGTGCCGTACGAGTTGAATTCGAGGGACATCGAATGGCGCCTTTGCATGTGCGAACAACTCCTCCAACGGCAAAACAGAAAGGTTTTTTTGCATCGCATCGTGACCGGCGATGAAAAGTGGATACACTATGACAACCCGAAGCGGAAAAAATCGTGGGGGCTTCCCTGCCATACATCAAGTTCGACCGCAAAACCGAACATTCATGGCTCAAAGCTGATGCTGTGTATCTGGTGGGACCAGCTCGGTGTAGTGTACTATGAACTCTTGAAACCGGGGAAGCCATCACATCGGACTCAAATAATACGATTGAATCGAGCGTTGAAGGAAAAACGCCCGCAATACTCGGAAAGACACGAGAAGGTGATACTTCTACATGACAACGCTCGGCCACATGTTTCCAAGGTAGTCAAAACATACCTGGAAACTTTGAAATGGGACATCCTACCCCACTCGCCGTACTCTCAGACATCAGCCCATTCTGATTTGATTTATTCAGATTGATGACGCATGAACTGGCAGCGACATCACTTTCGTTCTTTCGAAGAAGCCAAAAACTGCATTGATTCGTGCAACTTACGTCATACTGACATAAGAATTCACAGAAGAGGAATGCAAAAGCTGCTAGAAAAATTGGAAAAAGTTGTGGCTAGTAATGGAAATTATTTTGGAGATTCAGTATGTAACGAGTTTTCTATAAGAAAGTATTCAAACATATGAACAAATATTAAAAATTCATCATCAATTTGCATAAAGAAACCCAATATAAAATAAATAAATAAATTTAAAAGAAAATCCCCATTCCACACTTCTTACAAATTCATGTAATTTACATAATTTTTTCAATCTTAATATCAGATACACGGCCGGATAGCTTACGTACCAACACAGGTAGACAACAATCATTATGATGGAAAGGAGAAAAACTATTATAATAATACTAGCAACCTGCCCTGCTTTGCACGGGTGCTATTAATAATAAATATATCACTTTGGTGTTGATAGCAAGAAATTTTATTGATTCAGTTTTTTAAAATATTTTGTTTACAATATGTGTTTGTATACAATGGTTACAGCTTTCTTGTCATTACTTAATAAGATAAGATTTTATCTTGAAGTGATGCGCGAAAGAGCTTCATATAACTGTCATTGGAAAAAACACTCAATACTCAGGTCTAAACCCAAAACGTTGAATGTTTGACCTTGCGAATTGTTAATCGTCATTGATTAATATTTGTAGCTTATCCATCTTCTCCCCGACATAGCATCAAAGGATACTGTAAGCTGCCATAAGATCGGTGTAACTCGGATATTCTGTTCAAGTTGTCGTCACGATTGTGCAATACAATATCTCGTTTATCAAATTGTTGTCCAGCTATCGCAACTGCAACTTCACTCGTAGATGGGTTTTGAAAGACTGTATGTGGCAGTTATGGGAATGTGAAAAATCTTGTGAAAATCTTACCAAACTTTAATCCATTGGTTGCACGACACTATTGTTGTAATTTGTATCGTTGCCAACCAATATAACATTTGCGCAAATATTTGTATGGCCAATGCCTACCTTTAAAATTAATGTAGTTGTAAAAATGTATATGTATAGTGACTGAACATTAATAAAATATTTTTAATATTGAATCAACAAATTTTGTACATGCGAACCTTTCTAAGAAAATTCTTTAATTAACAGTGAAAACCGTATCAAAATACTTTGCTTGGTTTAGAAGTAATCAATATTCAAACATCTTGAAATTTCGACTTTGCTTTCTACTATGTATAAAAATATATATACAATAATAATAATATAAAGGGACTTAACTAAGATTGTATCTTGAGGACTCATTTATAAACATTGGTCAGAATGAAATGAAAAATCGATTTTATACACCAATTGAAATATCAACGAACCATTTAAGACACTCGTATGTGAAAATTATAGATTGATTCGATGACTTTGTTAGGCCAAACAATGAGATTTTTACAAGCATCCAAGTTTCTCATTTCTTTGTATACAATGGTTTTTAACAGAATCTCATTTCAATTTGGTACAGTTTTCCCAATTATTCTTCATTTTGAACTCTTCCATATACAATACTATGATTTTCAAGGTCCTCAAAATATGCATTCTTCTGAGCCACAGTCTCTGCCTTCTTTGGAACTAGTAAATTGTTTTGAATATAAAATGTATTACAATGTTATATAACAGTGGGTTTTACTTTACTTTTGATCAAATCTACATTATTTCATTAAATTTGTGCTAGTGTTTTTTTTTAGGGTTCTGGAACCAAAAGGTACCAAAGGAACCCTATTGCAGAGACTTCGTTGTCCGTCCGTCCGCCCGCCCTCGGGTCATATCTCATAAACCGCAATAGCTAGAGAGTTGAAATTATCACAAAAGATGTAGTCCTATCCGGGCACTAACAACAAATTCTAAAACTAAAATATTTTCGAAAACTTAAAGGGGTCTCCATACAAGAAACATTTTGGGTTGTATGGCAGCTGTACGATCCAGTAATCCCACAATCTTGAAATTTAGAAGGTATGTGGCTCTATATTAGAAACTTGTATTGTTGAAGCTTCAGTTTGATCGGACCACAAAGGAGGGTACCTCCCATACAAACACCCATTAAAATTCAGGTTCTTATTAGAAAAACTTTTTTGTTTTTTGGAATATCAAACTGAAATTTAGGCACTAAAGGTTTTTGATTTAGGTACGGTACATTTGTTAGAATCAGCCAAATCGGCTAACTAGGGGGGATCCTCCGATACAAACACACCAATAATATTCATGTTCTTATTTGAATTTTTTTTTTTTGGTTTTTTGGACTATTGAACTGAAATTTAGACACTATAACTTTCTGATATAGGTACGGTACATTTGTTAGAATCAGCCAAATCGGCTAACTAGGGGGAGATCCTCCCATACAAACCCCAGTCTGGTACGGAACCCTCCGAAAACGAGTCTGACTCGTACTTGGCCAATTTTTTTTTTGTCTTATTTTCTTTTCGGCAACATTTTTAAATTTATTTCACTTTATTGTACGTATTTATTTATATTTTTATTTATATTTATATTTAATTCAATTTTTTTGTTATTTTCTTTTTTACTTTTATTTTATTATTATTTTTTTTTTTCTTCCTCACGCGGAAATTAAAATTTCTGCAAGAGTAAAGCATAGAAAAACTAAATTTCTAAAAGGAAACATAGATAGATAGTCAGGACCAGACCAGGACACAACAAATGTTAAGCTTTGCACACTTGCGCACGTTCATTTCGCTGCTTGCTGGTTGTTTAGTTATTTCATTCACATCACATAGAGTCCGTGTGAGTGTGCTTATATCTGTGAATGTTTGTGTTTGCATTACGCCCTTTTGGATTTGCAAACACCTAAAGTAAACGAGATGTGAACGAAGGACCGACAACAGACCCTACGAACAACTGAGTAAGCGAGCATAACTTGAAGCGCTTAAATAAAATGAAATAAAATGGAAAAAAAAAATATAAAGAAAACAAAGCTAACACGCGCTCGCACTCTTTCCACGCTTCTTCACTTCCAGTCCCATTTAATGCAATCTAAGCGCAGCTGCTGCGTTATATCATCATTATGTTCCACATGCATGTGTGTATATGTATGTTTACCAGTGTATGTGTGTGACTATAAAATGTTACTTTTGCTGCTTCAGTTCAGATTTAATTTCGTAAAGTACTCACAGTGCAAATTTTTTGTTTTACTCCTTCACCGCCAATTTTTTTCGAAGCGCCATCTGTGTGTATGAAGTATGTGTGTGTGTACATACTTTTATATGTGAAGAATATAGGTGTTGTGTGTGTGTATATAGTTTTTAGTTTTTGCTCGTCTATAATTTAATTCTACTTGCATATTTCATTTGCGGCACTTTTAGCGCTTGGTCGATCTCAGAGTCAACTCAACCGTCCCTGCCACAGGTGTTGCATCTACCATGAATTATGAGTATGAAAAGTCAACCAAAATTACTTTTTTCTATCATAAATAGATTTTAGCAATATGACAAAATTAATGCAATATTTTAAAGTCCTAATCGATACACAAACAGAGAAACTACATCCTGATGTCATTCATTCAATTGTGACCTCATTTAACATATAATATAATAACTTTACCCGCGCATTGCTACGCTCTTAACCTAATGACTTATACACCTAAAACCTTCCTGACGAATTACTCCATCCACTGATGAACCCTTATGAAAATAAGTTTGATACTTTTTAATATTATCGCTTTCAGACAGACAGAAGTTTCTAGATAACATTGAAGTCAGTTTGTGACTTCATTTTCGAAACGAAAGCTGACAAGATCAAATGCAAGTCAACTCTGGACTATGACTTTATGCAATATTATGAAATGAAAGTCTACTTTATGACTGGACACTGCTTATGTATTTATATTTCACTACTTTAAACTTGACACCCTTCTGCTTTGTTCATCTAAATCCGTCAACTTCTGTTTTCCTTCAAGAATCTTACACATTAGAATGTTATACTCTCGAATAAAAGTCTTATAACTAAGATACTATATCTTAATAACGAAAGTATTGAACTGTTCTCCATTGCTTCTTCAAAAGCAAAACAATGTTCGAAAATATCTGTTAAAGACCCCTCTTCCTTTGTCCCTTCACATTTCATTCTAACCATTCTTTGTAGGTCTAATTAAAATTGCATATGTAATTTCAACTCAAATCATTCACGTATATTAAACCATAAGAAATCAAACTCTTGTAAAAAAGATTAAATTGTATGTTTTTTTTTTATATATTTATACATATTTTTCTTCTTTTTTTTTTATGTTGTATAAACAATATTTTTACTGTCGCATTAAAATTAATTTTCGCACTCCTTTTCATTTTCTGATTCTTCCAACATAATGTTTTTGTAACTTTTAACTAACATTGATATATTGAAGTTAAAAGAATAAGGGTTTCAGCAAAGTCGACTCTATTTTACATTCCATCGAATATCTAAGTTCAGTTTGCTTTAGAAGAATATTAAACAATTTAATTTATTTCGGGTTTTTGGTGATTAACATTTTTACTCTTTTTACCTACGACTTAGAATTTAAAAGATGTAACATAAAATTATGTATTTACTGGATATGAAGAACACCTGCGGAAGAGTATCGTTGCCTCTAGAAAGGGTCTAGCATTCATTAAACAACCTAGTGGCACAGTTCAAATAATCCATGACATTTTCGGAAACCAATTTGATGATTTGTTTTCCAATATGTTCTTCCAATCACTGATTATTGCAATTTAACACTTCAAGTTATGTGTCTAAGCAAATATTAAATCTTTTTTTTTTTTTTGGTAGAAAAGATTCATCAAGTTTTGAACTTCATATAAAGAATATTTGATTTGAATCACGATTTTTACCCATATTGTGTTAACCAAGCCTATCAAAAGCCATTGTAGTGTATTACTTTAGCCATTGGAACCTTCAGAGAAATTGAGATATACATAATATTCATGTGTTGGTGCATTTACTCCTTCATTTGCTCACTCTACGAGTTCTTCTTATTTTTTCAACATTTAAGCTTACTTCCTTACTACTCTTGACTCTTGTTTTTCTCTACACAATATTTGTCTTTTTAATAAAATAATATTTTTACAATGAATGAATACTGCTATTTTTTATCATTTTATTACTGTTGTTGCTATTGTTTTCGTTGTTAGTCTGGGCAGACTTTGTTACCTTAACAATGTTGTAGATGTATATATTTTTTTTTTCTGTTGATCCTTCATTCATTTCCTTGCTGGCTGGCTTACTAGTGCTAACAAGTTGAAGTGCATGGCAGCAAAGACAAGGATATGAAACGAAAAAAAATATATCTTAAATTAACAACATGTAGGACTCAAATAACAAGCTTCAGACTAGGCAACATCACATACACATCAGGATGATATAAGGATATTTTTTTCTATTTATTACAATATTATTTTATTTCTCTCAACAAGTTAAAAGTTAATGAGACAACATAACTTTTGTGGTCAGTAAAATGAGCTCGCGTGCTTGTTTAATACAAAAAAAAAAAAATAAAGAAATGTTGGAAAAAATAGAATAAATTTTGTACACTTGGGACATAGGAGCCTTCTCCATGAGGATTTCCCAATTGGACTGCACAACGTACATCCACCACAACTCTGAACCCAAGCCAAGAGTTGCTGTATGCATCCACAGTTGTAATCAATGTACACTGGCTCAAGTTTCTAGCGGAAGCTGGACACAGAAGAACACAAAAGAGAAGAATTACTGACTAAAGTCAGTAGTGTTGAGCAATGCGAAATTAAAATTTGGTGTGGTATGACGAAGTTTTACTTTGTTTTCTATTCATTTTTTTTTTTTCCAATGTTTTCTACACTCTTCTCCTATGTATTGTAGTTCCTCATTTGCGTTGTTGCAAGGTTTTTATTTTCTTTCCATTTTCAACTTGATTCTACACCATGATTTTCTTTTTTCTTGGCATTTTTAATTTGCTCTGCGCTCGTGTGAAAAATCTCATATATTTTCTCGCGTTTACCCACAAACTTGGCACAAGTGTTTTCTCACCAGTTTTCCCTATTTTTCCCATTTTTCCATCATCCTTTGCTGCTTTTTTTTTTCATATTGTCATCGCTTGTCGTGTTAACATTTTAAAATTTATGATTTTACAGGCAACTTGTCAAGGACAATAGTCATTTATTTACCGTGTTTCTTTTTCCTATTTAAAAGCAGACTCTCCTGCTGGGTTATTCTACTTTAAATTAAATCAACTAAATTTCTATGTATATTTTAGGTCCTTTCAAAAAAAAAATGGATTCACTATCTACTGGATGATGTTGAGAACTTCAATGGATACGAACCGATAGTTCCCGTACTTCACAGATATTCTATTGCCAACGAACGCTGCCAATCAATGTTCAAAGTTTAAAGACTTCAGAGCTTAAGAATTTATTCTTAAAGGCGATAAGTTTTTCATCAATGCAATTTTTGTTAACAAATTTTGGTTTTTAATCAATTTGATGATTTAACTCCGTCAGTCAGAATAATTATTCAATATGAGTAAATTATTGTTACTTCACTCACACACTTTCTTTACTTAAAAACTAATTGGAAATATAAGTATTAAGATTAGTTTGGTTCATCTTTAATTATCCACTGTCAATTCATTGACATTGTAGCATTTATGTATACACTTAGTATTTCTTGAAAAACATATTGTCAATACTCGTAAAAGATCAATTCATTACCAATGTACGTTAATCAAACTGTAATAAACTTGTAAAAGAACATTCGATTCAATCAATCATTTAATATCCATAAGTGACAGTCAGCTCATTGACAAAGATATTTATCACATTGTAGTAAATGACATTATTACAATATAAGGTTAAAGTTTCTGTAACTGAGACTGTCGAAGATATAAGATAGAATATCTTATACATGTCTGTATGTAAAAATATATGAACACATATGTTTGAGTGACAAAGAAGTAATAAAAAGTGGTACGAAGTAATGACAAAGAACACAACCAACTTGTAATTGTGACAAACGCTGTCAACACAAGGACAAGCGAACACAAGTATGGACAACAACAAAAATACCAACAGAACTTAAGATACTTTTGACAAGCGTTGAATACATGTATTAAAATGACAAAGGATACAAGGACACAAGGAAATCATCAAAACGGAAGTGACCAAGCGAGGTATGTGACGTCGTCATGAGTTGAAATGGTGACAAAATAAGATAAATGTTCCACAATGAGACTATTGGACACATTCAGGAGGATAATGATTTTAAGGTAAGGATGATTTTGAATGTATACTGATGTGGTACAGAAGAGAGACAAAGAAAGTGTAAGTGACTGATTGGTGTAGAAAATGTGATTACAATAAATTTTAAATTGTTCAGACGTTGGTTTTACTTTCAAATAGAATACAAAAAAAAAAGGATATTCATTCAAATAAAAGAAAAATGGTAAATATTGTATAAAACAGAGCTTATAGACCATTGAGTAAGCCAAACAACGGCTGATACTTAAATTTATTATGCTCACACTTTGCTCTCGGTGGCTAAATCAAGAAAGGAATGGAAATGGAGATGAAATTTAAAGTTAGGCAGGGCGCGATATACATTGGTTCCTCCCTTATGAAGGTTTCAGGGGAGTGAAGGAGATGGTGACAGTGTTATATGCATCAGCATAAGCTAAGCAAAGACAAAGATTATATAAAGTGTGAGTATGTGATGGAGGATAAACTCTCGCGTTATATTTTATTTTTTATTTTTCTTTTCTTTCCATTTTTTTGTTTATGTTTTTTTTTTTGTTTTTATAGAAATGTTAACCACTAACCAACTTTATTTCGTGAAGATTTTTTATTTATATATTTTCATTTCTCTCCATAAACGACTCAACTCGAACTCGCACTCGTGTACGTGAATTCGATACAATTTTGACTCCTGCACCTTTTTTAATTCAATTTATTTTTGGATTTATACGTATTTATGCACATGGGATTCATTTCCGTTCATTTCGGTTCTACTCTGTTCTCTTTTTATCCATCTATCTTTGGGTTTTTTACGTTAGAGTCAAATATATTTTCTCTGTATAGTATTTGTTTTTTACCAAACCAAACATTTTTAGACATTTTTTGTTATTCGCGATATCGTAGACAGATTCTCTGGGATATAGAAAAACGCGCACAATTTTAATGAAAATTGATGAATCAAAAGTGAGCAAAGGTAATTGTCGGTCATGCATTAATGAAGCAAGTAAAATCAACTAAATTATATATGTATATAAAACCAGAAAATCATGGAAAAGGCGTCTCTCATTCATATTTCCGCTTCAGCAGGTCTCAGCCTAGAAATATCCTATTCACAAGAATAGAATAAAGTTGAGAGGGTTTTACATACATAGATGCAGATGAAATGATGGCGAAGGCAAGCAAGTTAAAACTTATAATATTTCGATAAAATTTTGACATTTCTTAATTGAATTCCACGACATAGGTAAGTTCCTTCGTTCATAAGAGAAAAGGCAGCATCAAAAACTTATACGAGCTCCTCAAACATCTCACATCCCCCAAACTCATCGAACTTAAACTTAACATCAAAGTTTTTGCAATTGAAGGTGAGAAAGTAAGGGCAAAACTACAATAAGAAGATGCATGAGAAGAGCAGAGGCCAGTCAAAAATCAAATTAGAACAAAAGATGGCAAAACTAATAACCAAATCTAAGGCATATGGCAGGCTAAACATGAAGGACGTACAAGATGAGGATACCCAATTGTAATAGGTTAAATATATATGTTGTAGCTTGAACTCTTCACTATTCACTTCCGCACCTGATCATATTGTAGTAAGAGCATTCTGCATTGTGAAATTTTATATAACTTCATTAAATAATTGCACTCAAAATGCATGCAAGGAACCGCAAGAACAAGTCCAATCCAAAGAATATATTCCACTAGTTTCATGGAAACGCAAAGGAATGGTGGTCGGTGGTGAGTTTGGTTTGGTTTGATGGTTGGAGTTGGGTAGTTTTGGATTCACAAAACTTTTGGCGTTGAAATGGCGAAAACAAGCAAAAGATGTGCACATTGCTTGTGTGAAGTACAAAAGTCTAGAATATTCACATATTTTAGAATTGCGTTGGTTGCGTGTGTTTGGTTTGGTGTTCATTTCAGATTTTTGGGTTCAGTTTGCTTTGGTCGTCAGAGAAACAAAAGTAGAAATGGTGGTTTCTCTGCATTTGTGTGTGTGTGTGTGTGTGTGTGTGTGTGTGTGTATCTGTATTGAGGTTAGCTTCATTTATGTTGCCATTAATTTTGATGTTGTAAAATATATTGAATTTACTGATTTTCAATTGAATCATTAGATGGAAATCGAAGATGATCGAAGAAAGGTGACAATGAAAATGATTAGAGAATCCAGCTGTAATTTTACATTTTTTAATTGCATCATCAAAATTTTTACATTTTCAATCTTTATTATTTATACCTTTTAAATACCTCAAATCTTAATTTTCTTCAAGAACATAACAATTTCAAAACTCTTTCAACTTTGAAAAGTGTTTTTAAGCCAAATGTTATGGTTTAGAAACAATTTAAATAATTTTATAAGTATTGTAATAGACTAATTTAACTAAGCACCTCTCAATATACAAAGTAAATCCTTAAATGTCATTGGGAATTATCAATTATTATATTTTTCAATTATAACTTAACTTCTTCACCATTCTTTACTCTCAGCTTCAATAAAAACTTATGCATTTTGTTATAATCCAATAAATTTTGCCATTTGTTGGGTGGGAAAATTATTGAAATTAAAATTTCACAGAAATTATCTCAAACGCAATAATTTACAAATTATCAGCGCATAAATGAGCACCGAACATTAAATGTAAAATAAAACAGGCGCCGACCAATATGATGGACACTGAGAACACTTAATGTCCAGCTGCAGTCGCCTCGCACATGGGTTGTTGTCTTGTTGTCTCCTCTCCTGTTTTGACCGAGTTCATTATCAGTCTGGCATCTGGTTTGCTTGTGGTAAAATGCGTGAAAATTATTATTTGCAAATAAATAAATTTTAATTTTAATTGGCTTATTTAACATTTCAATTAAGCCAGAAAATCATGAAACGAGAAAAATAAAGTAATAAAAACGAAAGCAAACGAAAATTGGCGTAAAATCGTACAAAAAAAACACCAAAAACCAATAAAATGCCGTGAATATGTGGCGAAATTTGTAGTTGATAATCGTGTTGCTGATTATCATGTTGCCAATAATAATGTAATTGAAACATACCATAAATACACACAGTCCCTTAAATACTCATCCACTCAAGCACATTTGTGGCCGCATTACGCGTAAACAAAATATTGCGTATACGCTTCATGGTTTATTTCATGAAAATACATAGTAGTATTGATATTTTACACGCTTTAACTGTTGTTGTTCTATGCCCTCTGTGTATGTTTGTGTTAATTTAAAATTAATTAAGACAAAATCATATGTTAAATCACTAATGAAATCTGTTTAAACAATTGAGGTTAACAAAAAAATATATTTTTGTGGTTGGCACTAGTCAGCTCTTCATGAAATGCAATTGAAAAATTTTAAATGAATTTTAATAGAATTTTTCAAAAACCTTTAAATATATTTCACATTAAAAGTGATTTAGTTTTGGTTAATTAAAACAAGTAATTCGATATCCAAACTATAATGCAAGATGCAAGGCAATACAAGGCAGGGCAAAAATATATTTTGCAATGTCATTTGTTGATCAAAGGCTTTTTTCTTCTCATGAAAATAATTCAAGTTTTGCCTCTTTGGGTTTGCTATAATAAACAGAAGAACAATCTGCATTACTAGGCAACAGTGTTTTAGGTCTCTAGGGTGACTCCTATTTAACAAACGGATGATCAGCTTCGTAATCTGGACATCTTGTTGTATAGTAAAGGTTTTACATTTAAGTTTAGATCGTAATCTCTGTTAGAAAAGATTAAAAAATCCCATTCACGCCAACAATCTCACTACTTTCTTCTCTTATTTGCAAATATATTTATCGACATAAATGACGCTTTCTGGCATTATTAATTTGCTATTTCTTTTATGGTCTTATATTCTTACATATTGTATAAATATATTAAGACAAAAATTACTACATTAGACCTAAAAATGACATGAAAAAATAAACATGCAAATATCTTTATGCGTTGTCCTTTGTAAACATGTAAAAAATATAAAAATTGTTGAACGATAAAAATGACAAAGAAAATTCATATTTCACTTAATTTTTTTTGTTTTTTTTTTTTTTGTTTTGTTTTTGTTTTTCCCTTTTTTGACATAAAATGTTTTCTCACAGCAAGCAAAAGTCCTCTTTCTTTATGAACCAAAAAATGCCCATCAAAAGTGAAATGTCATGTTAATAAACATAACAAAAGACAAAAAATATAATAATAATCATAATGATAATGATAGCAACAAAAATAATAGAATAACAAAAGGAATAAGAATAGCAAATAATAGCAACCTTAATTTATAATTAAATTAATTGTTGTAATTACTTCATTAGTGGTTTTTGTGTTTGCGTCTCCTGTCTGCGCGCCTTCCTTTGCTGTCTGCTTTGTATTCATTTATGCATGGAGTTGGGGTTAACCCTCTCTCTCTCTCTCCCTCTCACCGTCTTGCACCTTTATGACAACTCCTCTGTCACGTTTTGTGTCTATTTTATTTTTTCCTTTCCTTTTGTTTTGTTGTTTGGTTGGTTGCCCATTAAAAGCGACACCAAATTACACAATTAGGCAACATTAACATTTTATATTGTGTAATTGTCTCTGTATATATTTGTGTATATTTGTGTGTGTGTGTGTGTGTGTCATTATTTAAGATACCAAATTCATAAGCCCCAAATGGAGTAAAAACAATTTAACCATAAGTGAGTGTTTTAAGTAATCATTAGAATGTAGACAAAGGAAGACAGACAATAATGCTTATGTTAATAATAACAATTCATCGATTATCGATGAAATTCAATTGTTGTGTGTCTTTATTATTATCTAAGTTTAGTTGTAGTTAATGATTTTATTAGAATTTACTATTTAAGTATTTCCATTTGTTTGCTTTTGTTTTCGAGGTCCTTTATTTTCTAGGTTAATGGTGTGGCATTTGTTTAGTTTGGGGTGTGAAGAAGATAGAAAAATTAACTTATTTATATAGACAAAATTATTTAGTAATAAAAGAAGAGTCACAACAACGTTAATTTTCCCCATTTCAACATTTTGTGCAATTCAGAGTACATCATCATCAAGGAACATAACACAAATAAGTCAGTGCATAAGAGTTTCCATAAAAAAAGCACCCACATAGAATCTCATGAGTCATTAGCCCTTTTTGTCCCAAAAAAAGGTATCTATGAAAATCTTGAAATCTTGTTCACTATGAAGATATGTATATACTAACATAACAAATTAAACAGATATTCATATACATATTTAATACTTTTATTATAATATTGTACAATGTTGTATGGATCAATTCCATTACCAAGATCTGATACTGGGCACTTGTGCAGGTGCACCCATGTGAAGAGTATCACTGCATGATGTTATCAAAAGATGAGATGCGGACAATAAACTATAAATAAAAAAAGAAAAAAAAACTGATTATCTCAAAACAAGTAATGCCTCCAGTTTGGCAATATGGCATTCAAATATGAAGGACCGCTGCTCCTTATTTAATCAATGCAATGTAAAATAAGGCCTAACCACTCATTAAGTGGCTCGGTGTAGTTCATCTTAGCTAAACATTTAGAAAGTGTAACTTTTAATAATCAGTTTTCGTATGTAAAACTTTGCAAAAATGGCAAATCTTCTGACCCGAGGGACACCTCTATCAATTGGAGTATACTACGTAGGCTTTTGTTAAGCCGAAGATGGCATTTTGCTGGCTGGCAAATGACGCAAAACAAACAACTTGCTTGAAGTGTTATTAGAGAAATTCTGCAAGCCTCAAGATAATATGGTCTGATCCGCCACCAGTACTACTACTGAAATGATTATACTAATCTTACTAACCTCAGACTTGCGTATCATTGCACAACGTTACTAATACAGCTATCGCGAATTTATACCTTGCGATCAACAGACATACACTGAATATGGTGGCAAGCGTCTTTTTAGAGTTTGACTGCTTTATATGGGTAAAAGGATAAATATTATGGGTACCAACTCTAACAGGCTGACTCAAGTGAAAACTATGAAGACTGAAATGCATATTGGGCGCAATCTTAATGCTCAAGCAGAAATTGGGTGACAAAAATATAAAATAACTTTGGATGAGGCAAAGAATCTGGGATCTGGCTATTAAAGTGTTTAGCAAGACTTTCGATACTATCACAGCATTTCAACACTGAGACCGAAGTATTTATATGGGAGCTATACGATCCAGTAATCTTAGGGTCTTGAAATCTACACAGTTGTTGAATATGGATCGGACACTTATACTGTTCAAATTTCAGTTCAAAGACACAAAAAACAAAAAAGTTTTTCTAATAAGAGCATGAATTGGAATCTGGATTTGCACAGAAATTGCGATTTTAATAAGAACATGGATCTTAATAAGGGATTTGTATGTGAAAGTACCCCTTCTAAAGGTCCGATCAGGCTTCTTCCCACAAATGTACAGAGTCGGTGAAAAAGAAATCTTTTCAAGGATTCAGATTTCTAGCTAAAAAACTAAGGGACTGGTTTGCATACTTACATACCTACGGACAGACGGACATGGCTTAATCAAGTTAATACTTCCTAGGGTCTTGAAATTCACACGGATGGTGAATGTGGGTCTGACACATATAATGTCCAAATATCTGTTCGATACTATACAACAAAAAAAAAGTTTTTCTAACTGCCAACTAACAACTAGAAACTTAACGAAGATTTAATGTAGCAATGATATACACTATGCCAGAGCAGAATAAAAAATTGTAGCAGTAGCAGCACTCTTTCACAAAACTTACTAAGAGAGTGCGGCACATAACATTCGATTAATATAAAATACTCTCTTAGGTCAGGCTTAGTGAGTTGCAGCAGCACAGGCAGTTCAAATTATCAAAAAGAGCCCAACAACAAGCACGTGGCATGTTGTTTATTTTTTTTTTCACGTTTCTTTCGCGAATACTGAAAAACAATCACAACAACATTTAGCAATTAAAGCAAAGAGAGTCACTCAGCAGAGCAGTACAAAGAGCTGTGGAAAATAAAGCAAGAGTGCATGCAGCAAGACAACTCTTTTGTTCTGCTTGCTGTAGCAAAGCTTCAGCTTTTGCTGTCGCTGCCCACAAATGCATGTTGTACCATCACCTTCGTCACATTAACAGCGAGCGCTCTGTCATCGGCAGCAGCAGCAGCGTATGAACAGTAGAACAAGTCGCGTGTGGAAAAATGTAAAAAGCAGCGAAGCTCTCGTTCGCTCGCTTGCTCTCTTCGTTTGTTTTTAACATTTTTTGACATTTTTTCTGCTGTCGATGCCGCCGCTGCTGTTGGCGGTGCCCCCACTGTGTCTGTCTGTCTCAATCTCATGGCATTTTTCAGCATTTTGCTTTTGTGTTTTGCATTCGTAAACAAATTGTCTGATTGGTCGATGAGTTGTTTGCCAGTCACGTTGCTTGGATGGAGGCTGAGTGAAATATATATATATATATATATATATATATATGTGTGTGTGTGCTCTTACTCATTCATTCACTCGCACGCTCATTTGGGTTCGCCGCTCTTACTCAGTCTTAGTAAGCACCGTCGGTAGGTCTGTAGATGGGTTGGTAGGCAAAACCCATTGCGTATACGTATGCTTGCTTCATTATATACACTCACAGATGCATATGCAGTATATGAATATTTGTGTGTGTGTTTGTATTTCTACTTATGTGTATGTTTATAGTTTTTTTTCATATGCTTTTCAATTTTCTCTCCTCTTATTAATGCGTTATTTTTTTCTGATTGGGTTGCGCGATGCCTTCAGCTGCTGCTGTGGATATATTTACACAGATACTTACTATATGCATATGGACATGTGTGTATTAATGTTGTTGTTGTTGTTGTTATTGTTATTGCTTTTAGTTTTGTTATTTTAGCGCATTTTTCTTGCCTACTCCTCATTTCATATCTGTGTTTGAGTGTCTTTGTGTATGTGTGTGTGTGGAAAATGTGGAAAATTGCCTATAAATCCTAGTAGTACCCAACCCAAAGCCAACCAGTAAAGTTTAGTTATGCGAATTCAGTGTAATGAGCAATCACACAAACATCACTCACTCACTCTCTCTAACACACACACACACACACACACACATCTACGAGTACAATATGATTAGTTTTACTGTCTCTCTCTCTCTCTCTCTCTCTCACACACACACTCTTTCTCTTTCTCTGTTATCTTCTACAATACTATTCTTTTTTCTAGTTGGCTTTTCTCGTTTGCTTTTAGTTTTTTCTCAATTGGAATTGTTAATGTTTTTGCGTGTTTATGTTAATCGCAATGGGAGGCTCAGCATCAGCATCAGCATCAACAGCAGCAGAAGCAACAGCAGCAATGACTTTGTAACTTGTATCTCTAACTATGCTATGCTATATATGAATATCTTCAACTACAACTTCACATGTTCAACATATACAAAATGCATACATAAGTATGTGACTGAGTAAGTACGTGAGTGAGTGAGTGAGTGGTTTTAGTATCTGTCGCTCTGCTGTATTTTCCCCTTGCTTAGATGACGCCTATTTTCCTATGTATCTGCTGCATGTGGATTTTACTTTATTTCTATGTTGTTTTTCAATTTTCATCATTTTTTTAACTTTTTTCGTAATTTTTTATTCTCATTTTCTATTTGCGTTTTGATTGCGCGTTTTCGTTGTTGTTGTTGCTGTAGTTGATTTTCATTTTTGCTCGTTCTTTCATGGTTTGAGTTGAGTTTGTTGTTTTTACAGGCATTTTTTTTTTTTTTGGTATGTTTTAGTTTAGGCAGACATTTTCTGCTTGAAACTTTTTTTAGAGCAACATAAAATCCTCCCTTCCCATCACGCCACAACTAGTTTTTTGTTATATTGGTTGTTTTAGTTATGAATGTTGTTGTTGTTGTAGTTCTTCTAGTTTTTTTTTTTTTTTATGTAATGAAAAATTGAGTTGCGAGTTTTGCGTTCTGAAACCATTTTTTAATTGCAATTTTTCATTAATTAAAATTTGCTTAGTTTGCTTTGTGCAAAGTTTTTCATTTCTCATTTTCGTTGTTTTATTTCGTCTTTTTTTTCATGGGCTTTTTTTCGCAATTTGTTTTCTTTCTTTCGAGCCTTTCGTCGCTCTTGTAGGTTTGTTTTCTAAAAGCATTTGATTTTAGTTTAAAACGAAGTGAAGTGTTCGAAAAATTGTAGTTTAGTTAAGAGAAAGCTAACTTAAGTTAATGAAAAATTTAATCAAAAAATATAACTACTTAGTATTTTAAGAACTCCTGTAAAGTCCATAGATATAATTAGAATCTATTAAGGAATCAACCTTATTCCTAACCATCGAATATCCTTTTGACGACTACGAAGTCTATGCAAAGCCTCGATCTCTTTGAAACTTGCCTATCTGGAAGAGTCTCCTTTGACTGCAACTAAAGGTTGTGGTCCTTGTGATCGCTGCCGGCACTTGAACTGGGCTTTTCAATGACTTTTCAACCTAAACTATTTGATCTCTTAGAACCCCAATTTTATAGCTGCGAACTAACTTTTGTTGCTTCTAATTTCGTTACATATTCGTTATTTTCTTGATAACTAGATTTCCTGTCTATAAATAAATAAATTCCCTGGCAATTTTCTGAAATATGCAATCCAAACTCTGCATAATATTTGTCATTTAGAAATGAAATTTGTGATAAATTTAGAAAAATATCAAGGCAACAGAATAAATTCCTTTCAGCACTTTATAAGACAAATAAAATATTGAAAAACTAAAGAAATTAATTAATTAAATATATACATCAATTTGGAATGCTAAAAATTTCTCACTTTACAGAAAACCATTGGAGCCTCTTCATAGAAGTAACAGTTTTATTGTTGTTCTCATAAATTATTGTACATATTCTTTGATATTTGGGATAAATTTTGCATTTATTGATGCCTGAAAATAAGAAGATGCCTGTATCTGAGTTAATAAATTTGCAAATAGGAGTTTTAACATAATAATAATCTTTTAACAAAGCAAAAAAACAATTATTTTCAATAATAGAAAAAAATCCCATTAGTATCTTTAGCTATTTGGGATCCCAAAACGTAGTCATCTTCATCTTCTTTGCTGACCACACATCAAAATGTTGTCAGTGCCAATGGCAGTTGCAGTTGCAGATAATGGGAGAAAAACATGAGTAGAAAAATATACCAAAGTTATCAACTGTTGTCCCCCAACACACACACGAATTCCCATTTGCCTGAAAAATAACATTTTTTCAAACAATTAATGATATGAGACCACAACATCAACTTACAACAATAACCACATCCAATGATGATGGGATGAAGACCAAAAAACCGAAACCAAAATCATAAACCAATGAATGAGGAAAAGCTAAAAAGTGCGTAAGGCAAAAAGTAAGGAAAAACAGAGATTGAATGAGATCCACATACCCATTTATTCACGCATCCAATCCACCAATGCATCCTGCCACCCACGATTCGCACATGCAGAGAAAAACATGCGGCATATGTACATCAACTACAACAACAACAAGAGCAAAATGTGCGTTGAGCTGATTGGTGGATAAAAGTCAACACCAATACATTCTTATACACATATGTGTGTACTTACTTACGTTGAGGGGAAACTGATGAAGTGAACACATACGCTAAACCGCAATGGAACAAAAGCACATTAGTGGAAAAATGTTTATAGAATGGGATAAGGACAAATCTATTCACTTTATAGTACTTACATATTGGTGAGCGTGTGTTTGCCACCCATATGAGTGTGTGTGTGTGTGTGAGGGTAGAATGAGCGTGCAATAGAAAAATGGTAATTAAAATGGAAAAAAGAAACTAGAAAAATGAAAGCATAGCAAGAGAAAATGGTTGCTTTTTAATTACAACTAGGCGCAGCAGAAGCAACCAGAAGAACTCTGGCCGGCAAGCAAGGCTAGGCTGGCGAGGTGAGGCGACAGAAGTCAGCAGAGTTGAATTAGAAGCATAGAGAGAACTTGAGTTCGGTAAATTGATAAAGGTTTCGTTTAAAAACTTATCAGAACCCACTTCATATTTGTCACGAAACTATACGACAACATGATTGACTAACATGACCGAAAAAATTCGAAATATTGTCGGAAAAAAAGTAAATTCTTGAAATGGCAGGCCTACATAGCATACTTTTATATACATTTTTCTATTTTTCTATACATTTTTCCAATATTAAATGCAATGCCTACAAGTATGAAATGATCTTTTAACAATACAAATCTATTCTATTTTGCTCTATGTCACAAGGGTGCTTAGTCTTTACGCCTTTATCGTTTTGGTCAGTTTTTGGTCATTTTAAAAAAGTCATCAAAATGGAGAAACGGGGTACGTATTACAACAAATTTCATATTGTTGTTGGAAAATTTTTTCTTTAAAAATTTTCGATAAAAAATTGTCACAAAACTATGCGACAACATGACTGACTTCAAAATATTTCTTTTAAACAATGTATGTACAATACTATTTATTTTTTTGTTTTTCTAGGATAAAAAAATAATTAAAATTAAATCTAAAATTCCCAAAATTTTCTTTTAAATAATAATAATACTTCAATATGAGTGACAATCTTAAGGAAAACAAAAACAATGTCAAAACCGGCTCACACAATCAATGATTTTCTATGTCACAAGGGTTTGCAGAAGCAGCAGCCAACCAGGCAAGCAACCGGAAACCATTGCAACTTTTAGGCATCACTTTAGTATGGTTTACTAACATTTTTTATTGTAATGCCCCATGTATCTATCTTCTATTGTATCTATACATATGTGTATGTATATACATTCACATGAATGGGTGTTTTGTAGATAATTTTATTAGTATTTTTTTATGAAACGTTTTTCATAGTTATTAGCGCCGTTTTTGGCACTTTTTCCATAATTGTTTCATTATTTTTTTTTGCATTTTTTGTAATTACAATGAATTTTATATTTTAGTTACATGCATTTCTCTCTAGAAAATATTAGTAATTATTTCATTTGTAATAATGTTTTTCTTACTTTTTACTTAGATTTTATTGTATACATTTTGTTAAATAAATATTTTAAAGTGTCAATAAGAGAAAGAAGCTAAAACATATAAATAGAAAACGTGGAACGTTTTTCTTTCATACAATCAACTCCAACTAGGTTAGTTCATAGAGCTTAAACTGAAGTCAGTTAGTAGTCTGGAATATGAACATAATATACCAAAACCACCACAACCAAATATTTCTAAATAAATAAACAAATAAATAAAGCACATCTTTGCAAATATGTATATGAGTTCAACAAATGTGAATGAATGAATGAAAGAATAAAAGAAGAAACACAATAATTTGTATATTGAAATTTTAATTATAAAAATTATAAACAAAAAAAAAAATTTATTCAACTTAACAATTGGAATTAATTATTAGAAATAAAACGGAATAAAAATCTTTTGTGGATTGCATTTACAATAAGAATTGGAAAGTTCATTGACTTTAATGAGCTTGAAACAAAAATAAATAAAAGGAAATTTGGCAACAAGGTAAACAAAAAACTATTGTATAAATAAATTACTAAATACAAGAAATCAAACATCTTTTTAATTTTAATAATAACCTTTAACTACCCTTTCCATTCTGAACTAACCTTACAAATCCTAAGCAGAAGTAACTTAAGACTTAATAAAAAGTGAGATTCTATCTATGAAAATTTATTTACTTTAGAGATTCCGAAATTCATTAAAGTAAACATAAATAAATGTCGTTTCGTCTTTTATGAAATACAATAGTTCAACAATAGAAGAGTGTGGGCCTCTTCTAGATTGTCAATGTATGGAATATTTTTCTGAACCCATTTTCTGAACTGAGTATAAAATTATGAATATTTATTTAATTCTATTTGTTTACAACTACATATTTGTTGTTAATTATGTTTATTTGTAGAGCTTTTATTTTATGTTTTTATTTTACTTGTTGACTGATTACAATTTGCCACTCACTCACTCACTCACTCACACGCTTTCTTCTCTTAGTTTGTACAATAGTAGTTACGAGTATTTTTAATCCACAACCACAAACATACTTATGTAATGACAAAACTATATACAATAATTCATGAAACCATGACATAGAAATTTATTAAGTTATTTTTCACTTTTTCTTCATTTTGTTTTTTATTTGGTTTTGTTTAATTCAATTTAGATAAAGCCAATTTTGACATGAGCTCTGACGATTTTTTCGCTGCAAGGCTTATCATCACACAAAGCAGCGTCTGTTGCACATACGTGTTACTTATGTGTGTCAGTATTTGTGTATCTATGGGTGTCTTTTTTTTTTTTTGTGTGTGCGTTTATATTTTGTCAAAGTCAAAGCTCAAGCTGTCAATCATTTGTTTAGCTATCGCAAGTTACTATATAGAGAGACAGAGCGCGTGCCTTCAAATGCAATTCAATTAAAAACACAGAAAGATATCAATGTGAAATTGAAAAATAGTTTTACTTCTTGTGGGTGGAAGTTGGTTGGTAAATAAGCTAAACAAACAATTAATCAAACTAAATTGTTAAACTTTTGCAACCTTTAAACATAATAACAAGTTCAAAAACTTGACACCAGACAAGATCAAAATAATAATAATAATAATATAGAGTTCCCAGTCATGCCTTCGTGACTTCTTTATTTGCACAACTGTACTGTGTTTTAATAAAAAAAAAAAAAAATTTGAATAATAAATGAATAAAAAGTAAAAGACAATTAGTATTGTACATTAACAGTTCGCTTATGCTGCACATTGGCGAAGGCCATCTCAAATGCCTTTGACATTGCAATCAACGGTGGCGTATGCATAACATTTGCCTATTGTAAAGCCTACGAGACCATAATATTATCTTTCATGTTCTTCTGTTATCACCGACTTCTTATGTTCCGTGCTTATTATAAAGTTTATTTGATTTAAACTTGATTAAAAGTAACCAAAACGTTTTGTTTTATCAACTGTTTTCATTTTCTTTCTTTCCTTCGCCGAATCCGTACGTAATCTTTTGTACTTTCGCTTCGCGTCTTTTATCTTTGTCTCAAAATAATAAACTAATTAGTTATTTTTATTATTGCACGTAAAAAAGATATTACCATTTATTATAATTCAGTTAGATCTCAACACTGAGACCTGCTAGTTGTGAGGTGCTGAGACCAAAATGGAACAAAAATCTTTGTGTAATTAAAAGTTATAAATGAATTCATTCAAAGGCAATACTTTTTGAACTAATTCATATTTTTTTTTCTTTTTTTTTTTTTTATGAAACAAAAACAGTTATTTGTACTTTAGCACTGCTGTTGCTGCTTGTCACAAGGGCCAATGCCTACTTTGAAGGCTGTGATACGACTTATAATTTGAATTCTGGAGTCTCTTATCTTCAATCACCTTACTATCCTCAAAAATATCCAGCGGGAACATCATGTCGCTATAGATTTATAGCGCCCTTGGATTATTATATTGAAGTCAAGTGTGATGTTAATATGTATTCGGTAAGTTAAAGAATGATGTGAAAGAATTGACAGAATAGTTGATACAGAATATTTTAATTTCCATGGATGTGTTCTCAGTGAATTGTATTCTAGAAAATACTTTGAATAAAATTCCTCTTTTTTGAAACGTCTTCTGCTTTTATCCAACTTATCTTTTACATTTTAAAATGGATAATAGTTGTACAATAATATTTTTCATTCTCATTTCTTTAACACCAACAGACTAGTGGTGGTTGTAGTACAGAAAACCTTTATGTTGATCGCGATGGTGATGTCCAAATGCGCGGCTCTGAAAACTTTTGCGGTAGAGGAAGTTTTACACGTAACTCTGCTTTTCGTAGTGTTGTCTTGGCCTATATATCAACATCAAGTAATACGGGGACATTCCGTTGTACCTTAACGGTGAAACCTCAATCATGCGATTGTGGTTGGGCTGTGAATTCACGCATTGTCAATGGACAACGGGCGAATATTAATGAATACCCAAGCATGGCAGCACTTAAGGATCGAACAAGTAATCTACGTTCATTTTGTGGAGCAACAATAGGTAAGTTTTAAAAATAAATAGAATTTCAAAGCATTTCAGATATCTTAAACTATCATTTCTTAATAGTTCATCGCAATTATCTTTTGACTGCTGCCCATTGTAAGGCTATCGTTAGTGCTGATACTAATTGCATTGTTATTGTAGGCACTAATGACTTAGCTAACCGTAAGTACAATACTTAAAATACTCAAAATATCATATATAGGTACATTTATTATGTATAGCTAGTAGCTCAAAATTCTATGCCACATACGGCGTGCAAAGGATTATCGTACATGAACAATACCGTGGAGAACCAAACACAGTGAATGACATAGCAGTTGTTGTTACTTCAACCGCCATGGATTGGTCTAGGGGCGTAGGACCAATTTGTCTGCCACCAGCGGGAACGTAAGTTTATATTTTTAGTAAATGAAACAATAGTAATTATTCACAAACTTTAATTGTATTACAGTTCGGATGCCTTTGGTTATGCCAATGCTGATGTCTGTGGTTGGGGTACTACGACATTTGCGGGTCCCACGTCGAACGCCTTGCTAAAAGCACAACTTATGATAGTGGAAAACAACCAATGTGCACAGGAATTTCAAGGCATCAATGCTGGTCACATTTGCACTTATGATTCTTCAGGCAACCGACGTGATTCTTGTCAGTACGATTCAGGTGGTCCAGTCATCTTACGTCAAAGCCGCCAGTATCTTATTGGTATTATTAGTTATGGCAAAGATTGTGGAAATGGTCAATACCCTATGGGTGTCAACACACGAATTTCATATTACCTCAACTGGATACAAAGTAAAATCGGTACATCATATTGCCGGGTATCGACTATTGCATGAATAGGTGAATTTATTGTAAAATAGAAAAAATTATCATTTCTTAGTCTCAATAAAAAAAAAAGAAAATACATAATATATAGTCAAAAAAAAAAAAACAAAGCTTTTCTAAAGTCATTAACAAGGTTAGATTATTTTAACTTTAAAACAAAAGTTACTTTATCTTGATATTTATAAACATTTTATCTTTTAGATTTTTCTTCGAAATTGTTCGCTAAACTGCTTAAATGCCCCAGAAACAGTTTATCATAATTTTAATTGTAAATCAAATTGATCTTGAAATTTTTATAACATTTTCTAAACAAATGGATGAAAAATTCGGTCCACTGATGCTTAAATACATTTCACTCCCATTGAGACGTAAAAAAAAACTAGAAAAAATGTTACCTTCTACTATGCCGAAGATGCAATACTCTTCACGGGACGCAGTGAATGTTTCATTGCAGTTGGTTGGTTTGTATGGGAGGTACCCCCCTAGGGGTCCAATTCGGCTGGTTCTGACAAATATCCTAGGCCTATCTTGGAAACTGATAGTGTCCAAGTTTCAGTTTGATAGGACAAAAAACAAAAAAGTTTTTCTAATAAGAACATGAATTTAAATGGGTGGTTTGAATGGGAGGTACCTTCCCTGGTGGTCCGATTCGGGTGGTTCCAACAAATATCCTACGCATGTATTGGAAACTGATAGAGTCCAAGTTGCGTATGGTAAAAAGAAAGGTATCAGCTTGTCTTGACTCTTATTTGGAGTAGCACACAAAAACAAAAGACAAAAATTTTACTGAGCAGAAAAAAAAAATATTTGTTTCAAAATCCTAAGTTCTAAATGTCAGTTTATCTTGACTCTTATTTGGAGTAGCACACAAAAAAAAACAAAAATTTTACTGAGCAGTAAAAAAAATATTATTTGGTTCAAAATTCAAAATTCTAAATATCAGTTTGTCTTGACTCTTCTTTGGAGTAATACACAAAAAAAAAAAAAAATTTTACTGAGAAAAAAAAAAATATTTCGTTCAAAATTCTAAATTCTAAATGTCAGTTTGTCTTGAATCTTATTTGAAGTAGCACACGAAAATAAAAAAAATTGTACTAAGAAAACAAAAAAATTATATTTCGTTCAAAATTCTAAATTCTAAATAATGTTACTGAACACAGCGCTACGCTCCACAAGAACACTATTGGTAAAGCCAAAGGCCATTGCTCGGCTTTGTCTTGCAACCAGTAGGTGTCATTATAGCAAGAAACACAATCCACCCCCTAAGTGTTCTGATACGGGTGGTGACACTTGTGGTAAGAAACAGGAGGATGACAAATGTGCTGATCCAGCAAAAAAAAAGGACCCTACCGACGGTTTCGAATTCCATCACCTAATAACCACTAATAGAGAATTATGTTGCGACGATCCCTGTATGGATCCGTTTCCACGATTTGACGACTGCCTATATAAGGAGTCGGACAAGGCCAAGCGTCCGTATCAAAGAACTTGGGTGGAGTGTCCAGCTAAGCAGATCAAGCCTAAAAAGATTTGTTGCTTCCACAAAGGCATACATCCGAAGATAAAACGTCGCAAGCGTAAACCTCTCACGGCTTGCCCACCACCTGAAGTTTGTGGGGTCACGTCCGACGAGTGTCCAAAAATCATCATGCCCGGATGTCGTCCAGCAAACCCTACTCCCACGTGTAAAAGAGTAAGAGATAAGGTTGACTGTGTAAAGGTTAAAGCTCCTTATCCAAGTTATTCTGAATGTGAGCATCCGAAAGCGAGACGTAAACGCGCAACTGAATGTAAGTGCTTAGTATTACCGTCAGCTTGTGAACTAGCAAGAATATTGAAGAAATTGGAAGACTCGGGCCAAAAACATAACTTCTCAAAATGCCCATGAGAGATTTACAAAATCTACTAAATTAAACTAAACTCCAGGACCCACACATATTTTTGGCTACATTTGAATCAAAATTTCTTTCTCCGAAGACTAAATTAATTAATAAAAGACATAAAAATATTGGTTTTGTTATTAGGGGTTCTTAATCTGGGTTTTGCATTGTCATTGCATTATAAAACAATGATGGGGAATCATTTATTGTAGTTTGATTCGAAAATAAATGAGTTCTTAAAAAAAAGGTTCTGTCTTCCAGCCGGCTAGATAGAAGACACTGTCAGGCCTAAATGGAAAGTAAATGAGTGCGCACGTGCAGTATTTATGAGACGGCATTTTGGCCTTTTACTAGTATCACGGGTGGTCGGGAGACCACGGAACTTGTTGCCGTCCTAGCCAGCGGGTACGGCCTCTTTATGGGAGTATCGATCAAGAATATATATACTTTATGTGGTCTTTTTTGTCTCCTTCTGACTGTTACAAACTTCATGACAAACTTATAATACTATTCACTTCCGTGGAGTGTATAAAAATAATGAAATATCAGCATTATAAGCATAGCATGCACATTCTTTGAAGGACAAATAGACGGAAATATGGGCAATGTCGTGTCTCATATTTATTATGTCTGGGTTGGAAGTAAATCTATATACAAAAAAAATTTATATGCAAAATTATAAAATGCAAACAAATAAGAAATTAAGTTTTCTTCAAATTAGATAGAATTTACTTTTGTATTACTTAAGAAATGCAACAGTCATCCATCCACAAATGGGGCAACTCCGGTTGAAACATATGCAAATACTAGTTTTCATAGAATCAGCAAAGTGTTTTTGTTTACCAGGTTAAAAAAAAAAAATTATATGATAATCAAAAGATCTTATCTGAGGAACCGTTAATTGTTATAATTCTTGTATCCATTAAAATAAATTCTTTAATACAATATTATTATTTCAAGCACATAATTTAGTATGTCTTATGGAATCATTTCACTACCTTATTTTTTTATTTCTCAAGTCAATAATTCACTTATGCAATTTCATGTGTCTTATCAGTCAAATAACCTGACTTCATTTTTCTTTAATTGTTTCTCATTCAAAGCTTAACAAAGAATTCAGTTCACCATTGTATTTCAAGTTAAAATGTTGTACAGATACTACTTTTGTAATGGTAAATGGTTACCAGATCTTATTCTCCTACTCTGCCAACCAACATTTCCTTTCCAATTATCTAGTGCTACTTTTGGTGCTTTTACCTAGCAGCTGTTTAGCTCAAAGTTGTGTCCTAAGGGAATATAATCTGCGCTATACAAATGATGTGATTAATATCACAAGTGTCAATTATCCAGGTTCCTATGCTCCGGGAAGTAATTGTCGTTATCGCATTGTGGCTCCCTTGGATCATGTTGTTGTGCTTAATTGTGCTTTTGAAGTAGTGAGCTAAAGATTTGTTTTTTAAAGTGATTCATTTTTTATACTTCTAACATCATTTCTAGTATCCCAATAGCTGTGGCTCAGAGTTTTTTTATATTTCGCGTGATGGTGATTTGGAATTTCGTGATAGTGAAAATTATTGTGTCACAGGTCGCTTGCAACGAACTTCTAATTTTCGTGAAATCGCTGTAGCTTATTATTCCAATGGACCTCAAACTCAGCAACGTGGTCGTTTCTCTTGTCAAGCGGTTGCACGTCAACAGAGATGTGATTGTGGTTGGTCCCTAGGAACACGCATCGCGAATGGTCAAGAATCCGGTAAACATGAGTATCCATCAATTGTAGCTCTACGTTATAGAGGTTCTAGACAACGTGTCTTCTGTGGTGGCTCTATAGGTGGGTGATAAATAGTGAAACTATAATGATTTTGCCAAAAAAATTTAAGTCTCTTACGATGCAGTGAGTCATCGTTTTATTGTGAGTGCCGCACATTGTACACGTGAGTATCCTGTAGCAAATCGCATTACAGCATATGCGGGTGATCATGATCTAAGCAGTTGTAAGTACAATCTCAGCTATAAGCAGATGATATTTTCCAGTATGTATTTTAAATTCTCAGCAACGGAATCTGTATTCGCTGCACAATATCAAATCCAAGCGATTTTCAATCATCCAGCCTATACGTTCAGTGATCGTGGTGATCTCAATGATATTGCTCTTTTACAAACTCAACGTCCAATAACGTGGTCAAGAGGTGTTGGACCCATATGTCTGCCATTTCGACAAGTGTAAGTTTCACTATGTATGTTCATCCAATCACGTCCACTTTACAAACTGTCATATACAGTTCGGATCAGTTTGCTTATCTTAATGTTGACATTGCCGGTTGGGGGACTCTCGGTTTTGCTGCCGCCAAATCGAATACTCTTCAAAAAATCACCTTACTCACTATGGATAATCGTGCTTGTCAATCGCAGTACAACAATAGCATATTACAATCACAAATTTGCACTTACGATTATCGTGGTTTGGGTCAGGATTCTTGTCAATATGATTCTGGAGGTCCAGTCATATTGCGTCAACAGCGTCAGTTTCTGATCGGCGTCGTAAGTTATGGACGTGCTTGTGGTCAACGTTATGGAATTGGTGTCAATACACGTATAACAACACATATTAATTGGCTCTGGAGATATTTAAATCGAGATGCAGTCTGTAGCGTTTAAGTGGATTTGCTGGAAACAATCTATAATAAATTTATTAATTATTTATTTCAATTAAAGCAAATCCTTAACATAATTGTCTTTCTTAACGCCTTTACAAAACTATGCATCTTTATCTTTAAGCTAAAAAATAAATTATTTTATAGACTTTGTTGTTATTGTTTCTGGTTATTGTTCTTACTTAGCTTGTTGACAAAAGACTTAATTTGCATTTAAATTAAAATCGAGGCCTGCTGCTTTGGCAATACTTTGCGTTCAACTTTAGACATCGTCTTCATCTTTCAATTTGTCTTGATGCACAATAATGATGATGTCGACAACGATGACAATGATGATGATGATGATGATGATGATCGTGATGATGACTATGGTTATGTGATGCAGATGATAATAATTAAGTTATTGGCTTCTCAAAAACAGAAATGCAATAAAATGTTTAAAATATTTGGTGATGAAGTTAACACTGGATTTATCTTCAAGTCAAAAAACTGCATTCATTACAAGGATATTTCAATGGTATTTATAAATACTCTTAAAGTTAAATAAATGATTTGTTATTAGGAAAATATATTAAAAGGAACGAACTTAACATTAGGCATGTATCTCAAGTAAATGGCTGCAGGAAGTGGGATTGCTTGCTGATGGGGGAAAAAGTGACTACTGTGTGCCGTAACTAAGATGGAAAAATAATTTTAGTATTAGATTGCCGGAGATAAATGATTGGAGGCAGGGTAACGTCATTTGGCAAGACTGGCTTTCAATCTGTACAGACGGCTCCAAGACGGAAGATGGAACGGGCGCGGACATCTTTTCGGAGGAGCTAACAGCCTTTCCTTTCCTTTCGTCTACCTGATTGGAGTAGTGTGTTTCAGGCGGAGATCTATGAGGTCTGGCAAGCGGCAAAGATGATTAGCACCTTAGGAGAAACCTCTAGGAACGTATCGATTTATGTTGACAGCCAGGCTGCTATTAAAGCTCCGTCGGCACATAGTATTAAGAGTAAAATCATCCATAGCACGGTTGAGGCTCTTAATCTAGATAGACGGCACTCCCCTTATTCCTCTAACAGCCATCACAATGAGCCGTAAGGCTTCTGGGTGATCTCGCGTGTTGACACCGTCGGCCTAACCTAACCCTAACCCTAACCTAACGAACAATAAACCAAAATGTTTAACAAATGCCGTAAAGAACCAACTTTTCTCTTTATTAACATTATTAAGTTAGAACAAAAATGGTTAAATCGATTATCTTTTCTATGCTTATCATGACAATAAATGCATACCTTTTCTCAATGAAAAAAATAGTGAAATAGTAACTAAAACGGCAACGATGATCTTGAAAATGCAATCCGATTACTGATTGCTCTCTTCACCTGAACGACAGAGTGTGTCACATGTTTGGGACAAAATTACTCTAAAAATGCTGACATAAATTTCTTTATGTAATAGAAAAATATCTTTCTTCAGTATAAAATAACAATCTATCTGTTTTCCGATCATTGATTTCACGACGTCATCATAAAAGGGATAAGTGCCTAAAGGAAGCATCAATTAATTTTTGCCAATCATAATAATTTTCTATAAGACACATTACAAGCAAAGCCAACTTTAATAAATAAGAAAGACATATTGTAACTATAGAAATCTATGAAAATGATATAGTAAGCTATAATTTCATTCATTCATTGAAATCAGTCTACAAAATTTCTATCAAAATTTAGTTTAGAATTTGAAATTTCATAAAAATTACGGCTGCAAAATTTTTTCTTGGTAATAAAATTAAAATTTTCTGTGATGATTTATTCCGTGGCGAAATCAACGAAAAAGATAATGGCATTCAAAAACTCTGTCAGAAACGTAGTAATGTTGCAACGCCGTTTGGCGCATACATCAAGGACTTTAGCTGACACCTTACACGAAGGCCGTTTACTCAACAGACAGGCACTCTTACGTTCGGAACCAAGACAGTTTAAGCGAGCGGAAGCCCCTATTATGGAGGACGATGATGAAATTGAGCCGTTATCTAGCATTGACAAAATGCTTTTAGAGCGCGCAATGAATCCGCTACCGACACCTCGTCATGTGGCCAACCTTTCACAAAAGGTGGTTGGGCCTTATAACTCGTTTGATGACCATCGTGCACATTGGGCTGAATTTCGACGTCGATTGGTCTATGGGCGCTACTAAAATTCAATTAGATTAAAAGGTAGGACCAAGGGACATCTAATGAATATCGCCATTCACATGGTAAAACCCGCAAAAGGACTGATGCACCAGTAATACTGAAGCTACATTTGGACAGATAGAAGCAATAACATAATCTTCGTACATGGAATTTAATCTATTTATATAACATTTTGTTTCAAAATTTATCTAAATTAAAATGGTTTTGGAACAAAAATCACGTACTTGTTTCTCTCAATCATTTCTCGAAACATAATTATACAATTAAAATAATTCACTCGCATCATCACATGAAGTATCTACTTAGACTAATTTTACATTTAGCAGGCGGCACATCAAAGCAACAAGACTGACCCCCATCCACCATCATTGTCCTTTTACTCGGATACTGAACCTGGATCTGGATGTGGTCCCTGTCTGCCACTTGTGTGCTTAATTACGTCACTAACAAATCCTTTTGTTGCAAACAACAAATACACAAACACAATAAAACAGAAAACAGAAAACAAAGAGAATGAATTGCAAATTTTAAAAATTTTATATCAAAATTAACTCAAGTCAGAAACAAGAAAAAAACCCAAAAAAAAAAAAATAAACCAAGTAACAGCGAAAAAATCAGCATTTGTTGTTTTGTTTAAGTTAATTGCAGACAAACGCTTAATGTTTGTTGAATTGTATCTCAAGTACTCGACGGCGTGCTGCAGCACCGCAATAGTAAGTTTCGAGTGAAAGGACAAAGATGTGCAACGAAGTTACGCTTCTCACTGTAGTGACTAACATGGTAGTTCAATTAAGGAGATGCTTTTGGTTTAGAGATATTCGCAGGGGTTGATCAATTCTAGCGCACCGCTTGGTCTCAATCCTCGCCGCAGATTAGAAAACCAATAAAAACGGCTTACAGTAGGAGCTTGGAATTAAAAAAAACGAATGATTCAATTGCTTCCTTCTCAATTACCACTAACTACTGTTCAAAAGAATGACCAATTAGTCTTTTCTTAATTTAATATTGTAGGGTATAAACTTTCCAGTGAAGCTTGACCAAATTCTTTGTTCCTTGCTTGCATTATCAACAATAATGGTCGGCATATTTATAATATTACTACTACTTGCACAACTAAAACTTTATACATATTCTGGGTGCGCTACAATTCAAAGAGACCCAATTATAATCTAAGAAAGCCAACTGGGGTACACAATATATTGTAATAATTAGAACTTTCCATGCAACTATCCTTCTTTCGACAGATTTCTAATAATATGATGCATTAGTAAATTGTCATAATTTCTTTTAGTTGTTTTAAACATCTCATCAGCCACCATAGTCAACAGATCTTGAATCCAAAGACTGGCAATTTCTTCTGAAACATATGTACAAAAAAAAAAAAAATTCAAAAAGGCTTCAAAATCTGCCTTCCAAAACTTTTTATTTCCAGAGAGCCAAACTTTCTTCAGGTACAGTCGCATCTATTCTACTTCCGAAGAACCAACCAAGATACCATAAACGAATACTTCGGTATTTAGATCTAGTTCAAGACTGTCCAATTTGCGACCCAAGTCAGATATCAGTGTGGGACAAATGAGGACAATTTTATATATGTTTTAAAGCCACCTTAAATCGAGGACCTTGTTTTTTTTTTTCTAAAATCACTACGTCTTCTTCTCCATAATGAAATCATTGCTTACTACTTGTGTATAGAGGAGCACCGTAACAGATCTTATGAGCAACACTATTGATCCAGAAATCCATTCTTCATTGTCCTTTTGTCGGTACTGTTATCTCTGTAAATGTATTTTACATTTTAATGTAGCCCAATTAAAGAAATGGCACACACAAAAACTAATGCTGAACAGAACTTATCAAATTTGGGATTATTAAAAATAAAGGAAATGCCAATTGCGAAAATTGTTTTTGTTTATTCAATTCAAATGTCATCTGTGTGAGTGGCAAAGGACTTGCTTTGCTTGCTATGCACTTACTTTCCTCTGACTGTCAATTGCAAAATACACAAGCTAAATTTCTTTCAAATTGTACATATTTCGATGGATGAAAAAAATGATAGATTTTTTTTTAATTTAATTCAAATGTCATCTGTGATTACTACTACATGTGAATGGCACAAAATATACCAGTGCACCTCTGACTGTCAATGACAAACAAACCTCTGACTGTCAAACACGCTCTCTTAAAATGCAGGAAGTTTTTAACCATATGAAGAACAATTGGCCTTGAGAATTGGACAGTTCTGACCGGTGGTTGGCGTGACTAAATGCGTTTGCTTAGTCACAATGTGCTGGCGGAGAAAAGCTCTGAAACTGCAGCAAATATGACTCTTAATCAATTAATAACGGAAATTATATCAAGAGCACCCTTACTTGTACCGAATGCCATCAAAACAGAACTCCTCATGAAAATCAAAGCTATTGTTACGGAGAATATTGCCGAGGAGAAGGTTTATGAGCAGTTAATAATATGATAACCAAAATGTTCAGAGGACACGTACACATCCATTTAAGTTTTTAAAAGATCCAAATCGAAGAGTTCATATCGATTAAAATTTCCCTTATTTATACTGTACGATCATATTCCTTCAACTCCATGTTACTATAATTATTTCGACTACTGTTTTTTGTTTGCTTGTCCTTTGCTATCATCTGTCTATTTGTCTGTCTGTCTTCTGCCACCATAAATCTCATCACAATTTCCTATGCTTTGTTGCAATTTTTTGCCTCTACACTTAATTCTTGGTTTTTTTTTTTTTTATTTTTATTATTGTATTTTATATTTTATTATTTTTAATAAAAATTCTCATTTTATATGCAATACAATACAACAATATTTTAATGCCAAACGCTTTGAGCTTTTGTTATTTTGCAGTTTCTTTCGTCGCTTCTTCTATATCCTTTTCCCACTTATTCATATTTTTTTTTTTTTTTTTTTTTTTCATTCAAGTGGTTTTTCTACCTTGCCTTTGTGGGTGAGCTACTGTTGTTGCCTTTTTGCTTTAAAAAAGGGTTCAAAATGATATGGTATAGGGGGAAAAGAAAGGGAGAGAGCGCGGTCCTTGCATGACAATAAAAATTATGAAGCGTATTACTTAAGTGCACTTATTTTTGTATTTTTTCTTATATCCCCTCTTTTTTGCAATTTTTTTTTTTGTTTTAAGTTCTTTTTATGTTTCTATGTTGTTATTTTATAATGTTAGACAAGCTAGCAGAAATACTTATATACCTAGATAGCTGAGTGTTACAAGTAAACTTGTAGTGCCTTCCGAACTTCCGTGTTAAGTAGACAAGAGAGACTGATTCAATAAATGAATGAATGAATGAGTGAGTGAGTCAGTGAGTGAATGAATGTAGAGTGCCTTAGTACTCGAGTCTTAATAAAGGCTCGAATACTTTAGGTACTTGGCTGATTTAACTTGACTTGGGTAGTTTTTGACAAAATAAAAAAACCAAAAATAAAAAAAAGAAAAGCACCATGAAATGTGGGTCGATTAGACTTAAGAAATTAGGTTCGTTTAAGAATAATAAAAACGGTAGACTAAATGAACAACAACCCAGAAATAAACACAAAACTCTATTGAAAGCCAAAGTTTATTTTGATCTAAAACTTAATAACATCACACTCGCAAATCAGGCGGCATCGTTTTCTCAAGTTAGTAAGTGCCATAGACCAATTTACGTCGGAATTCGGCCCATTTATGTTTCTCACCGGATAACCGATATTCGGACGTAAATGGATATGGTATTACTATCAATTTATAAGATTTCTTTTCTAACTTGCTGGCTTTTGCATTGTTTTCGACGGGACAATCGCATTTCGTACATAGACCTCGGGCATTGTACGACGTAAATCTGGATGGCCTTCAAAATTCTCCAATTCTTGAAAAGACTCGACTATTGTGTGCTTAGAACATTTTGGTATCCTCCGCAAATTCGTCAACAGGTTAGTGTAGTACTTCGATGTCCTGAAACTTTGCATGAACATTTTTATTCTATTTTTTTTTTTTGTCCAAAATGAAATTTTGAATTTTATTGTCTACAATTTATTTATGTAAAATGAAAAGATTTAAACAAATTTGAGAAAACTATCAAAAAAAAAAAAAATAATAAATTCAAAATTATTTGAACAATTTTCATGTCCAGTCCATGTTTATTTCATAATCAATATGGGCACTTCTTTGAGGCCATTTCGGAACAACGTAGGTTTAATTACAAGATCATTGCATCTAAATGAAAAACCTTACGGAGTGATGCAACATAGACCCGATAGTCGTTTTATAAATCAGCCTGTTGAAGCACGCCAACTTGCCCCGCGTCTGCTTGTGAAGAACTTTCTCTCCAAACACGTCAAAAAGTTCCAAACGGAATTGCATACACCAAGAGACGTCTGGACGGAAATCACAAATGATATGATATATCTTCAAACCATATCGCACTACAATGGACACCAGGTATCGTTGGTCGGACTTTATACACCAGCTGGCCCAAGAAGTGCTCCAAAAATGTTAGACAAGTACACCAAAATTCATAAACTGAAGAGTTGAGTCCTATAGCATTGTTAATATTTTTCAAGATTAAGAAATTTGTAGCTCTTACCTCTTTATGTATTAATAAAAATTAAAAGTTGTTATAGTTTAGAAAATATAAATATCAATGGAGAACAAAATCATTTGCGACAGGAAATAAAAAGAAAAATGTATTATTTTTACAATAATTTCTTGGTTGCTGTGTTGGCATGTTATTTCTGACTTGTCTCATAAATACAGTCAAACCAAGCGTGTTTAATCGAATCGTGCGACATTGTAAAGTAAAAGCTGACCAAAATTTTGCAAGAGAAAATTTGCACGCTGTCAACCGAACCCAGTATATCATAATGGTCCTCGTTGTTATAGGCTCAACATAAGTAAAGAATTGCTAGTGCGATATAGAATTGCTCATGATTCTCCACAACAACGGCAAGGTCAACGACACCTATGATGTATAGCAAGCAACCTTCGTAATAAAGGGAGAATATTTCTATTTGGCCGCCTTACATGTTTCTTAAAATCAATGTTAATCATGCAACTTACAAGAAAAAATAAATAAATAGAAATCTATTTCAATCAACTTTTATTATAACAAAATATCAAGGAAAAGACGAAATTAAAGTTGTGTAAATCTCAATTCTTAGCAATTTGGAAACAATTTATTAAAATAGGCCTGGCGGCCTTCTAAGCATAGACAATAGAATCTATAGGATCTGCTCCCAAATATAAAAGAAACCATTAAAAGCTTCGATTTTTAACACCCAGCAA
This sequence comes from Amiota minor, assembly GCA_037043295.1. NCBI lineage: Eukaryota > Metazoa > Arthropoda > Insecta > Diptera > Drosophilidae > Amiota > Amiota minor. Next base: position 357,380 of record JBAMAW010001787.1, read on the forward strand.
AAACACATATTCGAATTTAACATTTCGAAAAACGATTTTTAACTCGATTTGTTTTCTTTTCTTTTTTTTTTTTTTTATATTTTACACAACATTTAGTTGGCTTTTGTGTGGCGCGCGGTTTTATATAACACTGACTCGACATCCCCAGCCACCCATCCAATCAGCCTATTTCTATCAACAAACCACCAAGAAGGGGGACCTCCAAACGATGACTTAGTAAAATGCCCGTCAATTGCATACCATTTTAGCCATGTTTTCATTTTTAAATTTTTTGTTTTTTTGGTCTTTTTTCTTATTCATAGATGATTTTTCGCTGGATAGCAAATTGCTTTTGAGCTTGTTAGGTAGGACCAGGGCAACCAACACGCTAATGAATGGACGCATGTCTGTGCTTGAAATTGCACAATTTTTGGCGCGTAACTAAGCACAATACATATTTTTTTTTTTTTGGTTTGTTTTACATTTTTCGCAAATATTTTTTACTTCAGTCACTGAACTATAGATTAGAGATGCCTAACGAATGCTGCGATCAAAAAAAACAAAAAGTCGGAGAAAGTAGCTTCAAAAATTCGCGCTTAACTGTGTTGAGAAATAAGGCTTGTGTATGCTAGAAAATATGCAAAAGAAGTGTATAAAAACGATACAAGCAAACCTCCTTCTTATTAATTTTAAAAATTCACCATACACAGCAGGACATGACCAAGTCAATCTAAGTAGTACATTATATGTGGGGGTGTTTGTGTGTGTTATTTCAATTAGTTCATGTTGCCACGCCCTAGCACCTTCCCAAAGCCACCATCATCAACATTCAACTTTCTATATATATGGGAAGAGCAACAAACCTAAATTGAACAACGCGCAAAGAAAATTTCTAAACAAAAAAAACGAAAGAAAAACTCTATCCAAAAACCAGACCAAAGCACCAGACTCTCATGTAAAAACCAAGATTTGTGCATACAGCATGCATTCAGCTGTGTTGTGCGCCTAAATGCATGCAAAAGATAACACACACGAATTGAGCTATTGAAAAATTGCATAGACTGGGGGGTTATCGGTCGGTCTATGGACTGTGAGCTCAAGCCACCACATATGTTTCTATCTATCTATCTATCTATATATCTATCTATGCAGATTGCAATAACTGTCTATCCATATATCTATCTATCTATGTATCAACAACAACCAAAATCACATATATATATATATACTATAGATTTACCATATCTAGTATGCATGCATTTCTATGGATGTGAGCTTCTTATTGATGCTTAAGCCTAAGAGCATGTTTCATTTGTTATGCCGAACGTTTAATTATTTATATGATGAAAAGAATTTGTAATTGAGCTGCAAAAGCAAAAAAGAAAAGGAAAAGAGGCCAATCATTGACATTTTTGTTACTTTTTCTTCGTTTTTCTACTCTTTTTCTAGGGTAAGAAAAGTACTGAATTTTTTGCTTTCATTTCTGTCAATGTTTCAATTCTCATTTCAATGGGGTTGCATAGCAAATCTCTGGCACTCGCCTAAAGTAAGGCTTTTGAAATGATTTCTATAACGAAGTTTGTGGGAATGGTGATTGTGATGATGATTGCAGGCGTTAATTAGTTGACATTTACGCATAATTGCGTTTTAAAAATGCGTTTGAATGAATGGAAGTTGGTAACCAGCTAGTCAAGCGTTAAGTTTACTTACAATGACGATTGATGATTGATGAAGAGTGTGAAACTGCGTCAAGTGTTAAAATTTACACCTGTAGGTGTTATGTAAGCACCTCCTAGCTAAGCTTTGCGTGTTCTTAATATGCGTAAAATGAATGATATCGTGGAGTCTTTTTCAAGTATTTACTTTTGTTATGTGTAATCATGTGCAGAAGGGTTTTCCTAATTGAGTTGAACTGAGTTGAGTATAAAATTATTATTAATTGGCTTTTCATCTTTATATCGGCATATATTATATAATATATCATAAGCTAGATCAATTGATCAATTTTTGATAAAATACATCATCAAGCACTCAATCGAATAGGTTTTCAATGGTTTGATATCAATTCCCTCTTTCCTAAGCTTAATTTAAACAGTTGCTAGCTCAAATCATCGTTCGCATCATCTCATATAGCCTCCGTGTTTTTGGATAACAGTCTTCAATTCAGAATTATTTTAATCACAGTTAGACCATCATGCTTCGATTATTATTGTGAATGCAAAATTAATTCTCTCAGTTTCACGTTTTCCTGCAAACTCTACAATAGAAAAGTAAAACACTCTCACTTTCTTCTTTATAAGCTGCCTCAAGCAAACTATTTTCAGATGGCAGTAACAGCACACCAATCAGTCAATTAACACATTTCTCTGATGATTAATGATTAAAATATGACCCATATATTTATGATTGTAGAGCGTGGGTCGACTGCCGCAGACACTAAGACGACTTCTACCATTTTTGTGACTTGTATTTTGACTTTTGCTTTAAATAAGTAGCCAGTTTTTTCAACTAATTTGATCATGTTGCGTGTCAAGCAAGCAACACCTTCATCTGGTGCTTATTAATATTTAATGATGAGCCAATTAAGAGAAAAATATGGAATTAAAAGATATGAAAAGAGATTCATAGATTCTTCACGAAAAAGACTTGAAGCATGCGCAACGGGTTTAGTACGCAATAAGCTGGTGACTAGTGTAGACTTCACGAGTATGGTGCTCTGTTTCGTTATCTTGATACTTCTAGGCCAAGTTTCTGGTCTTTTTGAAGAGTGCAATCATATATTGAGACTTGAGGCAAATGAAAAAATCTACATTAACTCACCTTACTATCCACGTGACTATCTCAAGGGCACCTCATGTCGCTATACAGTAGAGGCGCCAACAGATTATAAGATTAAATTCAAGTGTGATATCAAGCTAAATACGGTAAGTGAGTGATGGAATATGTTTACCTTTCAAAAGATTAAAACAAGAATATATTTTGGAAAGAAAGCATTGAAGTGGACCATGATGCTAAGCTGGCTAAATTCACTCAAGCCTTTAATTTAAGCTTTACAAATAATAAACATGACTGACTGATGCCTTTTTAACTATTTTATTTCTCTGCACAATAAATCTGATCGGACGGCAGCCAACGAATGACACGCGTTGCCGTCACGAGGCATTCCACTTCAATCCGGAGGGTGATGAGCTCCTGACAGAATCCGAATACTTTTGTGGCAATGGCAATTTTGAACGCAAAAGTTTTCTGAATCGTGCAGTGATTTCATACATTTCCAACTTGCCCAACAAGCGCACATTTCCCCAACAACAGCAGCAGCAGCAAGTAAAGGTGGGACAAACGGAAAGAAGGACCAACAGACGAGCTTAACAAACACGTCCAAATCGACGACTACACGAAAACCAACTGCCCAAGTTGCTACTACTGCTGGTGATGAGGACTACTCAGAAGATTTGACGGGTGAAGTGTTGAATGCATTCAATTATGTGGGCATAAGCAATGCTTTGGCATATGTGGCCTCATTCTTAAACAATGACAACGACAATGACGACGAGGAGAATGATGATGACGATGACGAAGATACAGATGCAGATGCAGATGAGGGCAGAATGTATAGAGATGACGACGAAGATGTTGATAAGTCGAACAATAGTAAACCAATTATCAGTAGTGTAACCTATTTGGACAAGTTGCCAACACTCACGTTGCCATACGGACACTTAAATGGCACAAAGACTTCAAAGACTTCCGTAAAACGTGCCAAGATTGTTTCAAATGATGGTGGCAGCATTGACGATGCCAATAGTTCTCTAAGTCTCTCTGGTATTGGGGGCGGACGTTTCTCTTGCTTAGTCATGGTGGAGGCAAAACCTAGTTGCGATTGTGGCTGGAGCAGACCTCAAAAAATTGCAACGCCAGAATATGAGGCAGGTGTTAATGAGTTTTCATCTATGGCCGGTTTACAGACAAAGAAATACAAACAGATTTTCTGTGGTGCTACAATAAGTAAGACAAGATTAATCTGATTCCATAATATAATTGAACTTTATTAAATATTTGAACCTTCTCTTTTAGTACATCAATGTTTCTTACTATCTGCGGCACATTGCTTCCAACATACAGAAACTAAACAGTCCTCTCTAATACAGGCTGTCGTCGGTGAACATGATCTTACCACAGGTATGTTATAGTTGCTCCTACAAAATACCTAAAGTATCCTATTAATAATCTCTTTCTAAAAACAGTTTTCGAAACCCTCTATACACGCATCTATGACATCGCTGAGCTCATATTACATGATCACTTTAACATTTCATCCTCCCCCTCCTCCTCCTCCTCCACATTTTCATCGGGTCAACTTCTTAATGACATAGCCTTACTACGCACTACCCAACCAATCACTTGGAATCGTAGTGTTGGACCAACGTGTCTACCCTGGAGAAAACTTCTAGGTATTCCTTCAATATACTCATTTAAATCATATTTAACTGGTCAACGATTGGATACCGCTGGTTGGGGAACTACCTCTTTTGGTGGCATGCAAGCTCAACGACTACAAAAAACTACTCTAGATGTTATTGATATAGAACGCTGTCAGCAGCTCTTAGGAAACTCTGTGGGTCCCCATACTTTTTGTACTTACACACCGGGAAAAGACACATGTCAATATGATTCTGGAGGTGCACTTTACGATCGGAATTGGGGACGTCTGATGGCTGTTGGCATTGTGAGTTATGGCTATGCTTGCGCAACAAAGCAACCTTCGGTAAACACTCGTATCGCTGATTATCTTAAGTGGATTAGAGCCAAGACACCACACGTAAAATATTGTATTCTGTAGTATTCGAAATAAAATTCATCATTAGTAGTTCACCGATTAATATTTTCTCTCATTTGTTTTGTTTGTTTTTGTTTTTTTTGCACTCATTCCGATTTTTACACATTTAAAATAAATCGCGGATTTAAACTAAGCAGCGCAAAGAGAATCAATATCGAAAAAATTATCAGTGAAACGCGAAAAAGTAGAAAAGCTAGAAAAATATTTGCACAAAAGGGTGACTTTTGGCTTTTTGGAGTAAAGGAAAAAGGAAGCACTGGGCATTATGAGCTGCAAACTTGGGTGGGAGGACACAACCATTGGTCAACGGCAAGAGTAGACTAACGGCTGTCATAGAAAAAATATGCACCAGGAATATCAGAAGCGGGAGCAGCTGAGACAGTTGGCAGCGCGCACCAGAAATGACCAAACTACCTACTTACCCACTCACCTAGCAACCTAACACCAAACATTTGATCACTGGAGGAGTCGTTGTCGGCCAACCAAGTTGACCATCATCCAAAGCCATGCACATAGACACACACACACACACTCGGTTGTTATTAATGTGCAAAGAAGGAAGAGAGAAAACACTAAAGAAAAGTTGCAAAAAGAAAGAAAAGAATTTTTTTTAAAAAATAAAAAATTTGTTGGATTTGCGAATTAATGTCCACAGTCAGAAGTTGCTTTGGAGTTGGGTGGCTGCTAAAGCACTGTTGTGTACTATAGTGTCAGGATGAGTATATTCGAGGGCTTATGCAAACAAAGTAAACGTTTGTTTGAGTTTTTGGTTAGGTTTTTCACACCGTGTTCAATCTACAGGGGGCAGGCAACAAATTCCTATGATGGATTGGGTAGCAGAAGTTATTGCTGCGCGGATGTTATACAAAAGTTCTGGGAGTTGAAGTAGGGAACTGGATAAACTAGAATACAGAGACAAGGAGCAAATGAGCAAAGTTAATATGGTAGGTAGGCTGGAAGGGAAGCATAGAGCAGAATAATTTAATAAAAAAAATAAGAATTATGGCTAAAATGAAGAAGATTAAAGAACAAAACAAGGGACCAGCATTAGACGACTACAAGAAATTCTGATCGAAATTAGGGAACTAAGACTGAAATGCAATATTTTTAATAAATTGGAGGGAAGTAGTATAGATGTTTATTATTTAATAGTTTGATTAACTAGCCGCCATAAGTTTCTTTTAGAATAGTTTATTACGAGGGAATTGTGAAGTGAGGAAAATGTTTAAACTTTTTAATGCCTTTGTTTTAAATCTCTTGCCAAAACAGATGTTAGATGAAAGTGGGAAAAATTTAAAGAATAATTAGTAATTTTACCAATCATTGAATCCAAAAATTCTGTACTCATGAGTCTCTTGGGTTCTATTTCTCTGCCCTCTGCATATTTATCTCTCATGCATATTTACCACTTTTTAGTGTTTTATCACTTTAGTATTCCATTGAAAAATACGACTACTATGACATAAAAAATTTAAGTTTATTTCGCCATTTTTAATTTCCTACTCTTCAGTGTATGTTTTGTCGTAAACACAGTTAAAGTTAGGACAATAACTGGGCAAAGTGGAGCTGATTCAAGCCATGGTATGAGTAGCCAACCAAACTGGCTAAAAAGGATAACAACGACAACGACAACGACGACTATCCTACTATACTACTAGTCTATGACGACCTACCGCGACATATGAGAACGACAAATGAAGAAAGGACAAAAAAGAAATGTTTAAAAAAATTAAATAAAATTTTGCGCGCAAAACAAACTGCAAATAATTCAAAGTGGATACAACTAAAGCACAGCCACGGCACCCAGTCAAAGCTAATACAGATACGAAAAAATGTAATAAAAATTAAAAAGAAATAAAAACGAATTAAAATGACATTTCTTTTTATATTTTTATATTTTAGTACAATTCTTATTTTGTTTTGTTTTGTTACGACGCTTAATTCTATGAAGCCAAATAGAATGACAGCCTGGCGGACTCTGTCTGGTGATGTTAGAGCTAAGGTAATTAGTAAAGAGATTATTAAAAAAGAGAGGAAGGAGCATAAATGAAAAATATTATAGTATGTTGATCATATATCTTTAAAAGAACTGGAATTAAAGTTTATATATTCTTCATAATATTTTATCATAATACAATACAACAACAATATTAATATGAAGAGAGAACTAATTTTTTTTTCAAAAACTCTACTTCATTTAATTTAATTAATTTTCTTTTTTGACCAACATTAATGATTTGCCTTTCCTTTGAATTGAAAAACTAAAATTTCATATTTCAGATAAAAATCAACTCAAAATTTCCAATTATTCTCACAATAAGAAACCATTTACTTAAAATTCTTTTTAATTTTAATTTTAATTCAAATTAAAAATAAAAAAATTGGAAAATCTCGAAATTTTCAAATTGATATGAATTACGAAATTGCCCTATGTTTCAAGCGAACTATGGGGAACTTAGAGCACATATTTCGAATTTGGTCATGTTTGTCAGTCATACTGTCGTATTTGTATTGTATGTAATACGTGCCCCGTTTCTTCGTCTTACGTGTCGTATATAATTTAATCCTGTAAGTAAGTAAATATAAATCAATAAATAAATAAATAATTTTTCATTTAATTAATTTAATTTCATTTCATTTCAATTCATTTTATTTAATTTCATTTCATTTCATTTCATTTTTTTTCATTTCATTTCATTTTTTTCATTTCATTTCATTTCATTTCATATCATTTCATTTCATTTTTTTCATTTAATTTCATTAATTAAATTTAATTTAATTAATTTAATTTAATTAATTTAATTTAATTTAATTTAATTTAATTTAATTTAATTTATTTTATTTATTTTATTTATTTTATTTATTTTATTTATTTTATTTATTTTATTTATTTTATTTATTTTATTTTATTTTATTTATTTTATTAATTTTATTAATTTTATTTATTTTATTTATTTTATTTATTTTATTTATTTTATTTATTTTATTTATTTTATTTATTTTATTTATTTTATTTATTTTATTTATTTTATTTCTTTTATTTATTTTATTTATTTTATTTATTTTATTTATTTTATTTATTTTATTTATTTTATTTTTTATTTTATTTTATTTTATTTTATTTTATTTTATTTTATTTTATTTTATTTTATTTTATTTTAATTTAATATATTTATTTATTTATTATAAAACTAAGATTATAATTATAAATTATAACTTAGATATACTACGAGCAATAGCGACAAAGGCCTTCAGCTCGTTAATTTAATATAATTTCTTTTTTTGACCAACAAATTCGAGTACTAAATGTAACCAAATTCTGTATCAGCGGCGACATCTTCTGAGTACATGACCAAAACAGCAGATACATGACCAGAAACACGAAGTACTGACCAATCTAGTAAAAGTTTTTATTGGAACTTAAGAAATGAAGAGGAACCTTGTCTAACCATACTTTTTCGGTTGTTGTTTATGCTAATAAGCAGTGTTAAAAAAGACGAAAATAATTTAGTATCATGGCTATTTACCCAAAGCGTTAAAAAACAAACTTGGTGGCCGTCAGTCATAAATTATTTGTCACGAATTTCATGATTTTTTGATCCTCCCTGTCCTTGTCAAAGGTTTTTGAGAATCTCTCTATCCAACCCAACCCACCACCCACTCGAGTAACAGCACATATCTTGCAATTTTACACTAAGAAATGATTAAATTTCTTCTTAACAATAATTGAGAAATCTTAAAAACGAACTAATAAAGTTTTAAAAGTTTCTATAGTGGTGAGCTAAAGTTAAAGAATCTTTCCAGTGCTGCGTGGTCCTCCCAGGTTTATGGGGCAGGAAAGTCATTCCGACGAAGGCGCGTGCGACAACTCATATAAGATAGTGATCGAGCTAGTGGATTAGGATGTTCCGAGAGCTTAACAAGATATGAAAGAAATGATTAAATAAAACCAGAAGTTTTAGTACTTTAGATTTATGACATGTGAAGTCATGAACTGCTCCCGTACAATACCTAGTGACTAGTAAAAAAGATTTATATATTTTTGTTTCATTAAATGTTTATATGACAACTAAATTATATTTGGTTCAATCCAACGTCCAGATTTTGGATGTGTTGAGCAACTGCAAGCAAAATCTTCGTTTGGTTTTAACAAAACTTACATATACTTCATATAAGCTATGTTTAAAAACATATGAGTTTAATAGTGATGAATTTGAATTGAAATTTATATGGGGAATGATTTCCCTTTTTTAGTAAACAAAGCTCGAAATACTTGGAGGCTACATAATTTGCAAAGAAAGCGACCGAGAGAGACAAACAGTTGTAAAGATATAACCCTCCTCCTCAGGGTGAACCCTTCTCTATACATGAGTATCTTTTGTGAAGGTCCTTGGACGGTACTAGTATCCAAAATATTTTCAAAACTATAAACAAAAATGATATTTAAAGAAATCATTAAGAATCGTTAAGTGCATGAGTAATATGTGTATTTTAAATGGACTTAGAATGATAAACTACATAAAAGTACAAGCTATGAAGGAAGCACTGCCGCACTGTAAATACTTATATAATTTAATAGATCAATTCTATTCCCTACAATCTTAATGTATCTACTAAAAGAAGTTTTCAACTGTTTATGTTCCTTAGTTAAAATTTGTTGAATATTTTCCTTAAATCATATAAAAATCTACAACATTTTTAATTTAAATAAACAACCCCCTAGTAGTACGTAGACATATGTATGTACATATATGTATATGTATGTTATACGGAGGCAACTCCTTTTTATTTACGCAAACAATGTTGCGCCACCAACCGGAACAATCACTCAAGGAAACAATGAATGCACCGCTGGACTTCCGTTGACCAACTGATACACAACAACAAATAAATAATATGTATTGTAATAACAGGTACTCGAAGCAATGAAGAAAATCCCTAGGAGGGCATATCAAAACAAATTAAAGGAAGTTTAAATGCGAGGAAAGGAAAGCAAAGTATCTAAACATGAAAAAAAAAGCAAGAATAGAAGGCAATGTCTGGACATCTTGGACAAGTGCATTCATTAAGAAACAAATGTTCATATGATGATGAAAATAAAAAAGAATTCCTTTTCAGGCCTTCCTTACACAACAAAAAACAAAAAACCTCTGTGAGGTCCTTTCTCACGTAACTAGATAAAATATTGTAACATTTACAAGAAAATTAAGCATATAATGCGAATCTTGACCAATCTCAAACTCCAACTGACCAAATTATGTAGTATTGATTGAGGATGTCGGTCTGTGTATCTTTTGAAGTTTATATAAATGCCGCGTCCACACACACACACACACTTAGTCAATGTAAATCCAATTAACGCGCTATGCTTGAATCCTAACAGGTTACCTTCTTTTGTTCTTATGAATGAATAAAGGAGAAATAAAATATTTTTTCATTTATTCTAAATGTTTGTGTGTTGCGATTTAAAACGCAAAAGTGGAAACCCATTAAAACATTCGAAATATCTTCTCTCTTTCGTAGAGCTCCCACACTCTATTCGATCAAGTACCTGTCGCTGCCTTACTGCCTTACTTTAATTTTTTTGGCTCTCACGCTTGTGAGAAACGCGCTTCATAAGTGTGCGCTTGCGCATATCGAATTTCACATTGAATACAAACTTCTTCAATCGAACATTGTCCCTTTGTCTACATTCAGTTAGATCCTTCTTTATCTACTCATGCATTGCTCTGCTAACATTTCAGAAATGTCTGCCCTTTACTGGTAATCATGCATCACATCACTTTACATCACATACTTGCACGATTGCTTTAACGATCTATGGGATATGCAAATGTTGTCCTGCAGTGTCCTTTTTTAAAATTTTGATAAATTCTTTCAACATTTCATGATGTTTTGTTTTGTTGGTTTCATATTAATTAGAGTTTTTGAAATTTGACGCTGACCTTTTTCCTTCTTCTCTAAGATTTTCTTTTACTAAAACATTTAATGTTTCTCAAAATGTAATGAAATTTTCATGTTTCGTACTTGGTTATTGAAATTTATGAGCCATTAACATTTCATCGTCATAAAAGAGATTGATTTAGTATGACTATTTCAGTTTTATTGACTACCACATATTAGTATTAGAATACATCGAACAACTGACCACCCATTGAATTTAAACACCATCATCCATCATACTTCAAACACACTTAGGATTTCATCTGTCAAAAGTAATACTTCAATAATAGATTTCAAATATTCTCCATTCATTTTTTTTTTTTTGTTATTAATTTTCCATATTCTTGGCTGATCCTTTGCTAAATACCTGATGAAATACTTGTTTATAAATACTGACCGGAATTTTCTTTGCATCTCTGTAGAATTTTCCTCTCTCATCATCTCATAACACGATTTCATGCATTTTCTCATTTCAAAACCAACTCAATAAAGGATCAGAAGGTAAATAAAATACACTTGCTAGCGTTGATGTTATCAGCATTGAGGGTGGGCCCACATCAAATTGTGCACTGCCCTCTCCATTCCTTTCCCTTGGCTGCTCTATCAATGGATTCTCATTTCGATACCTTTACCTTTCTTTATTATTCATTTTCTCATGGCACTCATCATCAACAATAACAGGTCACAAAACTATGTTCAGTTTGGTTTGGCTTAGTTTGGTTTTGTTCCCACAGAGTAGTCATGTAGAATTTATGTTTATTAACAATTTTTGCAATTTAGATTTCTACTACATCCTAAGAATATATGTTTTATAGGTATAGCCAGTAACCTGTTTGTTTGTTATATTTTGCCCAAGACCGGAAGACAGGAAGTGCGTGTGGTTTTTATTGGGAAACAGTTGCTTGTTTTCTTTTGTTTTGTGGGTGTCTTAAGCCTTTGTCTGCTGAGTTTCTATGCTCCTCGACCTGATCTATTAGGCAATTATTACAATACGTTTTTATCTCATCCTTGTTTGTTTTGACATGTTAAATTGTTTGTGTTGAAATATACAAGAATTTTATGCATATTAACTGCTATTATCCTGATGCTTTCTCAAAAAAAAAAAACAATGTTCAAATTGTTTACTTAAGAAATGGAAAAGGAAAATGAAAATTTTTAAACTAGATTTGTGTTCCTTTATGTCTCAGAAATAAAAAATAAAATGAATATTTCCCATAATGCACAACAAGCAAGCAAATGTATGCCTTCACACAGATATTATCCTTTTATAATCCTTCAATAAATAAATAAACAAAAAATTCCAGTTCTAGCGCCATTCCCCATAGCAAAATTCGCTAGAATTTCAAAACAAATTTGACTTTTATATGTATATATATAAAAATAAAAGGTATACAAAAGGACAACAAAGCCTACTAAGGATATAAAACTACCTGCGAGATCCTGTAAAAAGAATGCCTGGGAACTAATCTTTGAGTGACACTGAGTAGTGCTACTCTTTCATTCCACATTTTTATATTTCTTTTAATACAGCAAAGTGCAAAACTAACACACAGCGAAATTGAAATTGAAATGAAAACCGTAACACTCCAACGCACAAATACTCACACTCTGAAGGGCAACAGGTTCACAGGACATACATACCTATATACGTGACAAACAAAAGGAATGATCAAGCGATCGTTGAACATCGAACAGGTTCAGGTCGCTTATTTCTTCCCCACACATCTAAAAGCAGCTCAAGTAGGCGCTTCTCTTTATTCATACACAAACATTGATGCAGGTCCTTTTTCTTGTTCTGGTTCTCGATTAATGATAAACTCACACACAGTGTTAGGACCTCTATAACCTTCTTATTGATATTGTCATTCCTTCATTCCATTATTCGATCGCCCGTTTATTTATTCATTTCCCACATAGTTCACACGCACTTGTTGTTTGTTGAGAACTAGAACTGGCTTAGAAAATATTTCCAAATTCTTATCGCTATGTTTGTGGGCTGGGAAAATTAGCTCAACATTTAAAAAGATCATAATTGGATTGGGCTTACTTTAGGGAGGAACAATTAATATAAATTGTTATAATTTCATCGTCCCATCGTCCTTCATATTGGTTTGGTTTATATGTTTTATGTTTAATGTTTATTTATTTGGATGAGATTATTATTGCAAGGTATTTGGTTTTGAGATTTAAGAAATCTTAAAAAAAACATGTATGGTAGATATAATAGCTGAAAATAATAACAGATAATCATTAATTGCATTGAGAAAACTGTTGCGTTTAATACTCATAACTATAATAATTGCTTTGCCTGATGAAATAAAAAAATTGTCAAAAACCAGGTGTTGGCTAGTGGTCCGATTAAAGATAGCTTATCATATCTAAAAACATTAAATGCCAATGCCAATGCCAATTGATATTTAAGGCATTTATTTTCAATAAACGAAAAGCTTGAATCGATCTATTCTTCAGTAAGTTGATTAGTAAGGGTAGATTGTAAGATGCCAGAGTTCCGATTTTGCAATACATCGTTTGACGATGTTGTAACAATAAATTTATTAATTCTAGTTAAAATTTAATAATTTTATATAATGTGTTTTGCTTTGTTGGCTCAAGAAAAGGTTTTAAGATTCCATTATTCCTGATACTATTCACTGGACAGACATCTCATCTTAATCTAAACTCTAATAAGTTTAGAATTGACTATTCACTTACTCGATTATTCTTTGAATACTGGCCCACTTTTTGATTAGATTCAAGGCCAGTGACTATGATGAGCAGCAGAATTATTTGTTTTATTGTCAGTTTCAAAATGCAAATAAAATACACAAGTTTTTAAATTTTTCATTAATTTCCTTCTTCATCCTTCTGTTTATATAACATAATTTCTATGAATTCTATTGTAGAACAATCCAAGTTATAAATCATTCTAGAAACTCAAAAATACACGTGTTAAGGACAGGACAAATTACCTAACTTGCATAATATTGTATAAAAAACGTTGATTTTTAATTACAAAATGTCTTCTATTCTTAAAAAACTGACTGAGTACTAAGAAATCTATTCAAGCATTTAACTTTTTAATACTTTTATTTTTTTTTTTTTTTTTTTTTTTTTGAAAAATTTGAAAAAATCATAAAAAATTTATGTACTCGTAAAAAACTCAAAGCAAGCATTTCATGCAATACTAAAACCACCCAAGGTAAGGACAAACATTTTTTACGCAAAACTATATTTTTTATAAAAAAAAAAAAAAAAAAAATTGGAATTAATAATAACGAATCATCTCTACAAAGCAACAATGGCTAATTTCCAGTTAAACAACTCATTTGCAGGTCAAAAATCCTTCTCTAAATTCAATCCATAGATTCTTTTTTTTTTTCTGAAACTCTCTTTTTTTCCATGTTTCTCAATCAGCTAAGTAAATGCTAATCTTTACGCTAATAGTACTGACTCAAAAACAAAACGCAAGGTTATCGATCCTTACGTGCATACATACTCGTACTATATCCTTGCTTAAACTAACTCATCATCAACTAACCCAATGACGTGGTTATTGTGGCCCAAAACAAATAATCACCTTTTCGGATCTTTGTGCAACGCAAATGTCTTTACGAGCGCCTCATAAAGTGCGAATATCCTTTCTTTTAAGCATTTATTTTAACCATTACGTACTTTATGAAAGAAACCTTTTAGCCTTTAACTTTCAACTCGTTGTTTCTCTTCCTTTAGTTTGTATTTTGCATTGTAGTTTCTTCATTCTTCATTTCAATGCATTTTCTTTTAGTTTACAAATTTTTCACTAGAATTTTCCTTTTGCGTTGTGTCACAGCATGGCATCCTTGCAAAACAACCTTGGCAATGGTTTCACATTTAATAATGACGATCAATGGATATTTTCACAACGCTATAAAGTCATTAACGCGCAAAGGAAAAGGAAGATACTCGTATGAGGAGAGAAATCGATAGAGAGCAAGTCAGTAAAAGTTTGAAAACCATATGATGATGATATTCATTGATTTGTGTTGTTGACTTGCGTTTGTTAAAACTGTCTATTTTTCGTAGAATTTACGCAAGGATATTGGGAATAAATGGAGTCACAAAATATTGTATGTGTTTGCATATTTCAAGGCAACCAAGTCCAGATCACCTTCGAAACATTTCTACATTATTCTATAGATAGCAAACAGTAGCTACGAGTATATGCAATTTCTCTGGAGTGAGTCCATCTCATCCAACTCATACAACTTGCTAGTCTTTCTAAACTGAACTATGTATGTATAAAGAATGCAATATTTGCTTTTGTTGCTTCTCATTCAATCAAACTCGATTGCACACTACAAAACTAAATCAAAGTGTGTCATATCTTTACACGCTTCTGACACATTCCAGTCGAGCGAAAGAACTCTCTATCTCTATGCCAAAACAATCTCTAGACATAAGTATTTACCACATATGTATGTACATATACATACTCAAGTTCTTAATACAAAAACATCCAACTGTGAAAAATATTGCCAGATATCAGACGTCAAGATAAATCTTCAAACAAAATTCACGCATAGAAAACAAAATGGCTGAAGTGTGTCAGCCATGAGGAAAGGATCGACGATTTGTAAGAAAAAAAAAATATATTTTGAAAAACTTTCACACGCGTTACGATGCAGTCTAACAGCAGCAGCAACATCATCATCCCTCCGCCGCCCAAAATTCAACCCAAAAGAACAAAAGAACCATGCAAAGCGATCTTATTCAGTCCCTTTGAAATATCTTGGTTTTATATTTTCTTTGTATTTCACAAAAAGAAATCATCGAAGGGTGAACAACTCAGTCGATTTGAAAAATAAGGAAATCCATAACTAAAAAGCAAAAACAACAGCTGCGTTCTCTATTTCCATAAGGGTCGAAGAAGTCGGCTTTAGATCTAACCAAACAACAAAGGGGAGGCAGGCATTATAGACCCTTCTTGAATATACCTACAACGTGTTTCTTTTAAGGTCGTTGCGCTTGGTCGGTCGCATTTTGTCTTACAACCCTCTTTTTTAGAACCTAAAGTATTTCGCAAGATTTGAGTCAAAGTTTTGCTCTCTGAAAGCAAATCAAAAGACGCATTTCAGTTCGGCGAACCCAAAAAAGACAAATAGTTAAGCCGTGCCACCCCTTTGCATTGTACGGCGAAAGCATGCGCAACCGACTCGTTCTTTTTGCGCAGCTTTCAAAAAAAAAACAAATCATGAAAGTTCAAATTCTCCTATGATCATAATATCATTCTGTCTTTGATCTGTTTAGTTTGATTTATATGACACTATAGGGCAGGCAGTGAAGGGCAAGGCAGTCTAATGCCATGCGGAATTGATGCGACATCATGCGTGTCCTTTCTGTATTTGATTGTCGCATGTCTTCTTGGCATACACCTGGCCACGAGTTGCTAACCGAAAGAATTCCTTCATTTGCCTATCACTAAGGTTTCTGATGTCAGTAGTAAACTTGTTCTTGAGACAATGTTCGCCAGCATTTAGTACACGCTTCAGTGATTTTCATTTTAATTATAAGGATACTTTTTAATAAAAATTCCTCTTCGAATCAAGTTGAAAACATGTTCTATCAGTTTGTATATCTTGAGGCATGTAAAGGGTCTCGTTTTGATTAGGAATTTTGTTTATTACCTCCAATCTGTGGACCATTCCAAAATTTTGATGTGAAACATATTTAATTGGATTTAAATATCCCAAAATTAAACTTTTCTCAACCAGTCAAAATGTGATACCATTGATAATCACAATTCTCTAATTTCTTCTGTCTTATTATTCAGTTTCTTCATCTTTTATCATATTATTATTTTTGTATTTTTACCCCATTTATCATTTCAAACGAACTCTTTCTTTTCTTAAATATGTTTTCTTTTCCGATTTACCCGTTCCAATCTTAAAATCTATACTGTCGAAATCTTTTCTCTTAAGTCATTCTGGTAGAATTTTTTATCTTATCTACTTCGCTAGCATGTCTCCTATACGATAATTCTCTATGATTTTCCGTGGCTACTCCCTCTCAACCGCCTACTTATGAATCCAACCAACCATCCAACTAACCAAACTTCCTTAACAATTGGTTTCCTTTCAAAATCAATCTACACCACCAACACCACCAACAGGCGTGAAAAGATGCATTATGTCTGCTGAAAAATTCTTCTCGGAAACAGCAGGTTGACCATTTTATTTACTAATTTTCATGGTTGCCAACAAATTATCTGTTTTTGGGTAAAGAACAGCGAGAGATTGGAAAAAAGCACCCAGCATGAATTTATGCGGAAAAGTGTTTGAGAAAACCAAACCAAAAATAGCAACCTCAAATCCATGAAAACATACATACACACACAGCAAGTGTTGAGTCGAGTCGAGACGAGTCAAATGTTTTCCATCACCACTCACTCACTCACTCTGAGAGTCCACTCCAACAGGCGTGATGACATTGTCACCATGCCATAAACCCATTATGCATGCTCATTGGCATAAACGATACTAAACAGACAATGTGATCTTCCATTATGCCCAGGCTAAAACAAGACAAACTAAAACTAAAGTAACATTTAATAACATTTTTATTTAGTTCAAAATAATCTTAGCTCTCTGCTATTTTTTTTTTTTTTTTTTGTTTAAGTAAATTTTGCTTTGTTTATAAAACCAGAACGCGTTTTCTTAGAACAATCACAGTTAATGTAAGGCCATCGTCATCGCCATCATCATACATATCCTTATTTTCTTTTTGAGTCTTATTTTCTTGCATTGTTGTTTGTTGTTTTAGTAAAAAGGTACAAATGCCAAATACTAATAATGATGACAATTTTTAGTTTTTGTTTAAAGAAACAAAAAAAAAAAGAAAACTTATCATTGTTTGAATGTTGTAAATATTTATATATTTTAGGAAAGAATCCTAGAGTTTTTCTTTTTGCGGAAATTTTTGAACTCATAAAATGATTACAATTAAAATAAAAATTTGGTTTCGACATACTTTTTTTAATTTTTTTTTTTTTTTTTTTTTTTGTGTTGAAGGACATGTGGAGGAATATACAAAATTTGTGGATTTCTGTTTTACCAATTCTGAAATCTATGACATTTCATTTTAAAAGTTCTTGTTCTAGAATTCCAATATTGATATTATTTTATTTTATTTCATAGATTTTTTGAAATCATCTCTGTCATCCACCTCCAGGGCTAATTTTTCCTAACCTCTACTACTTTGTTATTAATTAAAAAAAAAAAAACAAAAATTTACTAAAATTTTGCTTTCAGGACTTTTCTTTGATTTGACAAACTATCTTACAATCTGTCATTAATAAATGGGTCTACGCATTTCCTGATCCTGCATTAGAAAGTAACACAAACCCAAATAGGATAAACAGCTGTCAATGCCATACAAAAAAGGAAAAAGGAAAAGAAAAGAAAACTCTGATGGCGCGTGCCACCTTGGAAAATGCACCGGGCACAAAGTAACGTATATTTCAGGATCACCGAGAAACAACTAGGGGAGCTGCTGCCGTTGCTCAACAAATAGCATGCATTTTACCAGACTCAATATGCTCAACATTCACTGAGTGATCCCAATTATGAGACTCACTGGTTCAACATTGCATTGAGTTCTTTTGAGTTCATATTTGATTGTGTCTGAGCAATGAATTTTACAAGGGGGAAACTAGTTTTTCAAAAATGAACTGTTTGCAGGAAATCATTGTAACGTCTTTTCTATTTGATTGTTGGCTTACTTCTTTTTTTTTTTCCTATATTTGTTCATTTCTTTAGCCACACTTTTTAGTTTTGTAAGAGAAACACGTGCCACGTGTTTAATTGGAGGTGCTATTGTGTATTGATTACTATAGGGAAAGATGTTCTTTTTCTTGGGACTCGCAAACTTAAAAGGATTTGACGGAACAGATAACTAAAAATGATGCATAGACTATCTTGATGCTCGTTTTTTTTTTGTTTTTTTTTTTTGTTTGGAAAAAATATGATATATAAACCCTTTTCATTTACTTACTCTAAACTGATTTCCGGTTTTCTAATAATTTTTTATATTAAACTAAATTAAATCATTTTTTAAATCATTCGAAACTGACATTAGTACAATCACAGCACAACACAATAATAATGAAAGCATCGGACGACCCTCATTATGCCATAATTCATGTTGAAATGAATGAGGGAAGTCAACTTTGAGAAAGACCAACTACATTGGTTTTGTCCAAGTATGAAAACTGTAACAACATCAGAGCAATGGTGATTTATAAAAAATGCATACATTTTGCAGAGATCCAACGACCCCTCCACTACTCAACCATCAACAGAACCGAACCGAACCGAACAGAACAGAACAGAACTGTGACAAGTGCTTCCTCAGTTTCAGTTGAGCTCAATGTGGTTCAGTTCAGTTCAGTAGACAACGTCAGTCAGCAATTTTTATGTCAATTACAACCGACCGACCGGCAACCGACGAAAGACGAATGAATCTGTGAATGAGATTTTGAATGAATCGTAAATATAAATGAATGAATGGATGAATAAAAGCATAGATGGATGGATGGATGGATGGATGGAAGATTGTTTAGTTGGTTGAATGGATTGATGGTTGATTCATAGGAGAAATGGTTGGTTGCATCGAGAGATGTTTACTTGCTTCAATGGTCTGTCTGACTGTCTGGCTCTCAGTCTATCTGAGCAAAATGTTTATAAATTGCACATTTACTGTACATATTATGTTGGACACATTGCTTTTTAGCCTTGGCAGACGACCAACCGCACATATTATAATGTACTAACCCAGTTTTGAATTATGCCCTAAGCGCAATCATTTAGCCCTTTTGTATGACTCTTGAAGGTAAGTCGTTGGTCGGTTTTTAAAGTACTTTTTTAAAAGATATTGCCGTCATTATTTGCCACATCATCAACGACATCACTTGACATACAATACATAGTACAAACATAATACGAGTATAAAATACAATACAATTTATGATTCTATATACATATATTTGCTTACGTATATCTTTTTGCAAAGATTTAAATTGCCTGAATGTCGTGACAGATTATATCAATTATCTGTTGACCTAATTTGAAGAGCGTAAATGAGGAAGAATAACAGATAAAGTAGATGGTGCTGGTGATCAAGAAGACTAGATTTATACTCTCTAGAAAAAGAGTTTTATATGATATTATAAGCACATATAAATAACAACGTTATAGTACAGGGAAGACCCAATTATTAGATACCCCGAAACCAATCAAAGCTTAATAATGGCAAACAATAAAGTTTGTGATTTCTATTGGCGTCAATAAATGATTTTATAGCATCCAGTAAACATTTTCATGGTTGAAGGAACGTCGCAAAAGTTGTAACCGAAAGACGATATCTTAAAAATTGTGAGGAACTCTGGGAGAATGTAAATATTTGGACAAACTTTTTTCTTCTTTCAACCACTTAGTTTTAAAAGTTTTTAAGAAACAGGAGGCGGACTTTGCGGCAATCATTCAGACTGAATAGCAAATTTGACTCTACACAAACAACATTGAAAACCTTATATATCTTATTAATCTCAAGTAGTCTCCTACTAATTACAATTGAATTGAATTTTTAAACCAGAAAATCTGTTCTCAGGGTCATCATTTCTATACAATAAATGTACAATAAATGGAAATTAAATTTACACTTTAATTTTAACCATTAATCAGTTATTATCAACAACATTGTAATCTTTCAATAAAACCACAGATCATGCATTTTTTCCTCTTTAGAACTGCAACACAACAACTGACTGACTCAATTCAATTGAATTTACGAATTTCAAGAATGAAGAGGAAAATTTACTCGTAACATTGTATGGATTTCAATCTGTTTCTTATACTATAAACCACAAATTTGTTTTGCCTTGATTGACAAAATCAAAAAGTTTACTTTAACCAACTGTTAAACGTAGGCAATTATTGTATTTTTATAAGATCTTTAAAATTCATAATAAATACTTTTTCACTTACATACAAAACTTGTACAGTGTGGTAAAAAAAACATATGTTAAATGAGTTGACAGTTTCAGATACAAAAGACAAAGAAGTTAAGTGATACAGAAAAGAGATGATAAAATAGAATTGCAAAAGTGTGGGAAATATTCTTGAAGGAGAAGATACTACCGAATGTGGCAATGCGGGTTCTGAATTGTTAGCTGTGAAAATATATTCTTATAGGTACAAGTATATATGTTAAGACTGTACAAGGGACATAGTTAGAAAACAGTCCATAGAATCTAGTTTTCTAATATCCTATGAATATGAGACAAGGACAAGAATCTAATGGACTTATAACTCTACTTCAAGAACGGCACTAACTTGCATATTGTCCGATTCATTAAAGGAAACTTAAAAAAAAAAAAAAAAAAAAATATATAATTCTTATATCTCCAAAGAAAATTACTTCCCTCATATATGCACCCTAGAACTTGAACCAGTTAAACTTAAAGTAAACCAGTCAAATGCTGAGAAAGTAAAACCCACAATATCTTCATCATCATTACTATTGTACTACCATTATCAATATTAATAATCAATTGGAGGTTAAAAGAACAAGAAGAAGAACATAATGTATACAAAATGTGGGAATATAAAAGAAAACGAAAAATTAAATTCCGACAGAGTCCCAGAGATGAAGTGATCGCAAATCAGCCCGCATAAAGATCCAATGATAATGTATAGAATATTGCTACTTGAGTATGGGAATTCTCCTTCTCATTGTCGTTAGTGTGCTGACGATAGCCAGATTAACACCTACAACAATAATACAAAAATAACAACAATGAGAACGAGATCAACAACAAGACCAACATGCAAGTATAAAGCGACAAAAACACCTGTTAAAGTAAATGTGATCGAAGGAGCAGAAGATCTGCTCAAAACAAAAAAAATGCAAAAAAATTTAAAAAAGGCTAATGATGATGAAAATATTCCCAGGCATTTGATGATTGAAAATGATATAGCGGAACAAACGAACATTGATAGATAGATAGATAGATAGATGTATAAAATGAAAGGTAAAGAAAGGAAAGGACTTTAGTTTTATTTTCAACTGTAAATGCACAACAAAAGCGAATGCTAGGAAACCAAAAAAAAAGAATAATAATAATAATAATCATAGAAAGGAAGTAAGGAGAAAACGGAACTCAATCATATAAATTTTTTTTAGCGAATTCGCTGTGATGTTTTAATATAAGAAAGTAAAGAATAGAGAATCGAATCCATCATCTGGAGCGGATGTCCTGCACGCTTCAAGCATACGCAAGCAACAAGAGAAAACAATATAAATGAATAAAAGAATTGGTGAAAAGTAAATCGAAAGAAATTGAATAAATTATTTGTATATTTCTGTTGTTTACTTTGAAATCGCATAGCGGATTTTATGGAGGCAAACAAAGAAAATACAAACAATCAAAGAAATGAACAACAGAATCTAAAATAAAATACCGCTATTAATGCAGTTAGATACGAGTACTTTCATTTTGGAAAAAAAAAGAAAAATCCCGCAATAACAACAAGAAATTTTATTTAAATTTTGTGGTTGTTTGATTAGAAATACAATGGGAATTCCGGAAATACTTTTAAAGACATTAAGTATTTCCTGCTTTTTGTTTGGGAAAGGATCCAAAATGTACGAAAAAAGAAAGAAGAAATTGGAAGTTGACAAAAAATGAGTAAACAGTTTTATTTATTTTTATTATACCTATGACTTGCAGGTTAAATAAATATCCATGAGAACTAACTAACTAACTATAAGTCAGTATATCTGTATGCCAAGTCTAAAGGGTGACAAACTAGCAGACCTATGATGGGATCATGAGGATGAGGCTCAAGTTGTGCTGCATGTTTTTCTTTGATTTGATTTTGTCCTTTCACATCACAAGTTCCATAAAACGACTGGAGCCCTGTAGTCTCTTAAAGTTGAAGTAAGTACGACGTAAGTCCCTTACATATTTCAGTATTAAAAATGAATGGTACATATTCAGTAACTGTTTATAGGACCCCTTGGACTCCCTCTCTCTCCTCTTCAATGTAATGTGTAGATGTGTATGTTTGTAGTGCATACTAGATGAACTCGCCTCTATTCTAGTATGTGTACCTCAACTCAAGTAAGCAACATAATATGATAATTTGAGCTGTGAGATAATTTAATTCCCACAAGTGTTATTTGGTTAAATAGACAAAGACAACAAGAACAAACTAAGAAAATAAAATAAAAAGTTTTCATTCATTTGTTTGTATATAAACAAATGAAAATAAATTAAATAAACAGAATATATGTAAATAACAAGAAATGCAGGCGAGAGAATACAAGTATAGTAAATATTTTCCCTCTATGCTTATCCAAATGCAACAACGACTGAATACTATGATGGTGATGGTGGTGATGGTGGTAGTGAATATGAAAAAGTGGTGAAAATGAAAATAGAATGATAAAAAAATTACACTAGGTCGTGTGGGTGGTGAATGTAGACATAAGTAGAATGAGAGAACAAACGACGATTAAAACAGAGAGAGTATGGAAAAGCGTGGGTGTGCCGCGGGCACTTATTGTGAGCGTGTGTGATTCTGTCTGTCTGTCTGTCTGATGTATGGTGAATATTCATATTAATGCATGTTGAAATGGAGAAAAAGAACAAGGAACTCATAACAGAGATATAAGTAAAGACAGAAAGAGTTAACATAAAAAGGAAGTGTGTTGCCTTTTAGCATCGATTTAAAACAAACAAAGCTTTTTTGTTTGGGAAATCATTTCCTCTGTCCTCTTTATGAGTTCATCAAAGTTCACAATGAATTCTGATAACCAACAAATAAACGGACAACAAAATGGAAAAACAACACAACGAATTATGTATTCTCTTTTAACATATTTAAGAAATCCCCACTTCCCCAACAAAACTGAAAATGATGCCGATTGAACTTAAATGATCTTTTTTCTGTAAACTGAGCTATGCTGATATTGGAGCTGTTGTTCTATAAAGAGAGATATAAACAGAGAGATAATGATGAAACCAAAGAAATTGACCGCCAAAAAGGTCATGAATGAGTGAGGGAAATTAAGCAAACATCAAAGCAACAAAACAAAGGAAGGAAGTTTATAGGAGAACAGAGGCCAATGTAAACAACAAAAACAAATGTTTAAGTAAGAATTTTTTTGTGTTCTTGTAGCTTAATAAAGAATCCATAGTGAATAAAGAGTACGAGTATATAAAAGCTTTTTCATTAAGTTTATTGTCTGGAGTTGTCAAGAGAGATACACTTGTATGCAAGCAATATCAGCCACACACTCAGAGAGTCTCTCCACACACGCACAAACGCACGCAAGAACTTTTGTATGTCAAAAATTGATCTTTTTATGTTATGAAGTGTGTGAGATGTGAGAGACTAAAATGTGCATGAAAATACATTTGTAGAAAGAAGTCTTCCGTTGCATACCATGCAGGCAGGGTGTGTAGGTAAATGAGAGACCTCTTGTCTTCAGAAAGAATAAACATTTATGCAAGAGACACAATTTAATGGTATTTTATGCGTGTTGCATAGAAATTATGAATGCATATCGGGAGGTTGCTTAGAATAGGAATAATTTAGAAATGCATGTACAGTGAAGCTTAAAAAGAATAGTACGTACTTTACTGAATGTTCATCATTATGTAGTGCACACTGTGGCCACTATTAAACAAACATAGACACCACATGGCCCACATATGGCAAGTGAAATGCACTCTTCAAATACAAATGTGCCTTTATAAATATTACACAAAAAGCAGAAAGAAAACCACTAACCATATGTAAGCATACGAGTATCTTCGATTCCTCTCTTTTTCTCTTTCTCTGCTTATCCGAATTCCGTCATGCTTGTTTAATCGAATGCATCGCCTAATTTAGCAAACATTTGTCGTTGTTGTCGGTTGGGTTGTTTGTTGCTTTTCCAATCGAGTTCATCTAGTTATGTATATTTACAATAATAACAATAAAACTCATAAATGTGCTTTAAAAAGTTCAACTCTTCATTAAAATGCAATAAAAAAAATCCATAAACTCTCACTCTCTCTCTCTCTCTCTGTCTCTCTCTCTCTCTATTCTCCTATTCTCTGCTCCAAAACCATTGTCTCTATATATTTCTTCTATTTTTATAGACCCACATTATTATTTCATTCTTCTTCAGATTAATGCAACTCTATTTTGTCCTTCTACACATTCTGTTGTATCTTATTCACTGATAAGAACAAACGTTTTGAAAATGTAAGAAATAAGTATCTTTTGAAATATGTTTTCTTCTGTTACTTTTTACTTTGTCGTTTGTACTTTGAAAATAAAGTAAGAAACTCATTCGCTTGAAAAACACTTCGTTTTGTGTTTGGTTTCTTTTTTTTATGATTTGTTCATTGCTTCTTCGTCATTGTTTCGACTTGAGTCATCGTACCCCCCACACACACACACAGTCACAAGCACTCGAATATACACAGAACCACACACATACATTCAAACATATAAACTGTAAGATATTTTTTCTTCTTTTTTCGATGTACATACATACATACATATGTATGTATGTATTTGCTTTTTACCAACAACTACAACGGGGAACAACAACACCAATATTGGCCGCCGCATAAAGTATAACAATCTACCGTTCATTGATCGCAAAAAACAACAGCAATAACAACAAGAACCACACCGAAAGCATTAACAATTACAGCAATTGCGTTGCGCAGTCAACGTCGCTGCTGACTTACTTCTGCTTCTTCCAACTCCGTTTTTTTTTTTTTTGTTATTGCTTTATTATGTCCACCACCGCCTCACACAAGACACACCAGCAGTTCTTAAGCTTACCTATGATGTGCAACATTTCTTTCTTGGGCCTTTTCACAACCGTAGGCAGATAACACAGTTCTTTAATTTTTATCTCAAATCTGATGGGAATGAGATGGTGAACCTTTGAGATCCAATTTCTTAATGCTCTTTTGCATTACATTTATTTATTTATTAACAAACTTTCATCCTAAAGCGAAAAAAATATACAGGTAAAATTGCTTATATGTACAATAAATCTAATATATAAAAATTAATATTTGTTTGTTTGTTCGAGTCTTATGCGCAGCCATACCTTTCATCTGGTTGGTTCCAGCCTTAAACATATGATACTTTTGGAGCCAATATGTGGCGCGGTTCTCGAGAAATATGTGGGGATCAAATATTGCATATAAAACTTTGAAAAACATATTTTCAAATCAATCAATCATCCATCTATGTCCAAAATCTAAAATAATCAAAATGCTGGTTTGCTGTGACTCTATAATAATATCAAGGAAAAGGCCAGGGAGGACAAGGCCATTGTTGCTCATTTGACAAGTCATTGGAATTAATTATATATCTGTCCGTTTAACCGTGAAGCTGGAATTAAAAATGAAATACCAGAAATGTAATTTAACTTATAAATAGCAACTGACCACACAAGTTCAAAGAATTCGGTTGGCCGTGAGACCCAGGGCCTGGTACTAAAGCATTTAATGATACAAATTTTTAAAATTTGACGATGTAATGTTACTGTTTCCTCTGCCCTCAGAAATGAGATCAGCGAACCGCAGTTTAAGAACCACTGCGACATGCGATTACTTACTTTGAGCTTCACTCGATTCAATCAAGTAACATAACTGCTAATGTACTTCTTTCTCAATTTGTTGTTGTTATTGTTGCATTTCTATACACACATATCCATATGAATGGATGTATATTGTTATTGCTATTGTTGATTTTGTTAGTTTCTTTGGTTTTTTACTTTATTATTTATTCACTGATTTATTTGCGGGAATTACGTTTTATGGTGTCTCATTGCTGGTTGATTCTTTTTGTTTTTGTTATATCACTTTATAAGCAAACGCGAGTTGCTACTACTCTCTTTGTTTTTTGTTATTGTATAAAATAATTGAGTATCTTTCAATTGGGTTATGGATTAATTCATATGCTTATGTACTTTTATGTAAATAGTTATGTATATTGTTTTTTTCATTTTATTTATGCATTAATTAATAGTCCATATAGAATCTTAATTGAAAATAGAAAATAAAAAAAACGAAGAAATAAATTTCTTGAAAAAGCCAGTAAGACACCCAAGGGTAATGAACCAAAGACACAAACGTTTGAAGACAATGACCAATATAACAAATAAGATCATCAGAACATCACATCAAAAGAAGGACAATCATAATAGATTGGTTATCAAAATCCTTTTGATTACATATTTTGCAATATTCATAATGAAACTTAGGGTCTGATCCAAATTCTATAAATAAATTCTGTTGAAATTCATAAATCAAACATGACTCAGATATTACAATTGCAAAAGTTGATGTAAAAACCAGTTTGCTTTGCATTTTTTATCTTCTTAACAAAACAATTAAACCTTTATCATTTTTTCTGAGTGATTGATTGTTTGGCAAAAGTTTCTAATCTTTGTAAAATTCCCATAACAAAATAAAAACAAACGATGATGATTCTTAGTCTATGAGTTATAAGCTATGATACGCGTGAATTTCTTTAAACAATACAATGAGTTAAGTAAATATTTTATTAGTCAACTCTTCAGAACATAAAATAGTCATCAAGTAAGATATTTTTACATACAATATATATAAGGGGTTCCAATGAAACGAAGCGTCTGAGCGTTAATCATATGTACAAACAACAAAGAACCATTATGATGATGATGATGATGATGATGATGAAGAATACTTACTTCGAACCACAGTCAAAGTGTGAAAAGTACATGGCGGCACGAAAGATCTTCAAAAAGTCATCTTGTAGAAGTTCCTAATACTTCTTACTCATTACCAATAAAGTGACTTTAAAATCAAGAACCAATAATGGTAATTTAATGTGAAGTGACAGCTTCAATAATCGGACAAACTTCGTAGACATAAGCAGAAATGTTCAATTTTTGAGAGCTTTCATAAAAGGACCCTCACCTACGATGTATTTTTGACCAGTTATGGAGACATCCTTTTAAATTTTAAATATATATCAAACATTGAGATCCTTCAAAGGTTTCAGACCAAACTACTGGGTAAACCTGTTGGAGCTCCCTGGTACGAGAGAAAATCCGACACACACAGAGATCTACAGATTCCCACGATCCGTGAGCAAACCGCAAGAATCAACACCTCATATATCTCCAGGCTGGAAAGTCATGTTAATCATCTTGAAGTCTACCTGCTTGACAACAGCCAGCACATCCGAAGATTGAATCGGCGGCATCCACTGGATTTGCCGTTCAGAGTTTATGATTAATATTCAAATAGAAACGTAGTAAGAGTGCACAATCAAATTCGCTGAATATCGTTTACGATAGATTGCAAATAAAATATAAATTTAAAAAAAAAAAAAAATAAATTATGTGAAAGTACATATATTGTTTCCGGTTAATAATGAATGTCGTTCAAGTGACCTCATCTCTACTACAAAATATAAATTTTGAATAACTAACTGATTCATTTAGTCATATTTGCCCGATGATATTGCCTTTGAGGTGCTCTACAGTTTCAGGATTATTCACAGAAACTTTACTCTTCAAGAAACCTCATAAGAAATCCAATAATATTACATCGCATGATCACACTTCACGTCAATTCTTCAAGAAATTATCCGACTATTAGACTTAATAATGAATTAAATTAAATTAATTAAATATTAATACTATTCATTCGTGTCGCGAACCATTTTAACAAACAGCAATGTATTTACTTTATATATGAGAAAAAAAAAATAGGTGTAATTTAGTATCTGTAAAAAGAAATGGCAGCAAATTTAAGAAGATACCTCCAATCTGAGCACACTATAGTTAAGATTCCATTCAATTCATTTTAATTTTCAGGCTATTAACTTCAAAAGTGATTGAAAATTTCGTCTATATTCTAAGACGGGACTTACATATTCTAGTAATTCATATTATATATTTAGTGATATTTGATTTCATTTGAAATTCAAGCAAATGATTAATTTATTGTTATTTATATAAATAAAATCCATTGATGCTTCTTCTTTATATTTTGTTGAAATGTTACTTGAAGCCCATCTTCATACATGAAACCAAATATTTGTTTATCCAATATCAGTGGGAACTTTTGTAAGACCATCAGTGAAATATTTCAGTACTCCTCTTACAAATCTATTTAAAAAGTGAACTGAAAAACATGAGATAAGTTTGTGTTAACCTTTATAAAAAATAATACAATAATAAAAAAAAAAACAACTGGAAATTTGATCGATTTAGTTTTTTAATGTAGTTAAACTAAAGAAGACTTTATTAATGCAGAGTATATTAATCTTTATATTTATATATATATATTTAAATGTATAATTATGATCGTAATATTAATAATTAAGAATTAGTTTATATACGATTTGATTTTACCTTTAAATTTTTCTTTCTTTTATTTAATTTGTATTTCTTGTTTTTTTTTTTTTTTTGCTTTAAAGATTAATTTTTATTTTGCGATTTTTTTCTTTTTTTGTTTTGTTTTTATTTTAGTGTTTAGTATTTTTTAAATACATTTTAATTTTTGTTTTTTTTTGTGTTTTTAGGTATTTAAGTTTCTCCTGCGACTAAGACTAAATACAATTCTCAATGCTTTTGTCGTCAATAAAAAAAAAATTTTGGTAAAATACTGCAAACTCAATGGGCGCCTTGCCTTGCCTGCGTTTCATTATTTCCACGGCCTTTCACTAACTATAAAAATGTATCTCACTCAACCTATAGATAAATGATCAATCAAAGGAGAACCTATAGTAAGTAACCTATGCATCTATGTCTTGTATGTATATATGTATGTGTATCTTTTATCCTATATGCAAGATAAGTTTGTTAGGTTTTTTTTTTTTTTATATATATATTGTGAGGATGGAGATTTGTGTATGTGCTGCTGCAAGCGTCGTTGTAGTTTTTGTTCCATTTTGTGGTTAGTAAAGCAAAATAAAATAAATAATCATATAAATTGGTGGAGGTTGTTAGAAAAATTGCTCTGTGACTTTCATCCGACTAAGTAACTTGATTGACTTAGAACAATTCTAATTAGAAAAGACCCTTCTTCTTTTTCTCCTTCTTGCCATCAACATTATCTGAACTACTATTCGCACCCAAGCTTCGTCGTTTGAGCTCCTCCAACGTGACATGATTGATGTCTTCCCATTCCTTCTTCTCTCTTTCGAATTCACGTCGTTTCTCTTCAAGTTCACGAATTTGCAACTCCAAAGCCTTTTTGCGTTCCTCATGACGCCTCGCAAGTTCCAATTCAGAATCTTTGAGTTTTTGCATTTTCTCCTTAACCTTCATATCAAATACTTGTTCCATTTCCGCTTCCATTTTCTTCATTTTGAGCTCATGTTCACGTTTCTCCTCTTCCATTTGTGTGAGGGGATTTTTGTTCGAAAGCCTTGCCTTGCCATCGACCAAGCCCAGTTCGGATAGCTTGCGACATCGGTAATTCTCATAGTGTACATTATTCGTGACATCTTTCAGATCTTGCAAATGTGTGCGTATAACCATATTGCGTAGCGCAATAAAATCGCAATGTGCGAGATTCTCAACCTCTACCAGACCCCAAGGATATCGTCGCCCACGTACCTTTTTGCCATCGACTTCTATGATGGTATTAGCACCGACCACTGCAAATGGCACACGGCTGCGTAGACTTTGTGTTGCTTTGGATTCAGCTGCATCGGCAGCATCTTCCAGTGTCGCAGGGAAATCATAGATCTTGATTTTATGTTGAGCAATCTCATTGAGGATTTGTTTCTTGAAGAGATGCACTTCATCGGGTGTCATTGTATCGGCTTTGGCCACCACGGGCACCAGATTCACTTTGTCCGATAAGCTACGCATACATTCGATATCCAAGGGACGCAAACCATGACCAGTGGGCGCAATGAAATACAAACAACAATGGACTCGATTGTCGGATATGGATTTGCGATAGACCCGTGATTCCGCGGTCAAATATTCTTCATATTTACTATCGACATATTCCAAAATGGGCACCCAACAGCTGCTATTGTCGACAGCATCACCGAAACCTGGAGTATCCACCACAGTTAGCGTTAAATTGACTCCATTCTCTTTGAGTAGCACCTTGGTGGCCTCAACGGCAACTGTTTTTTTCTTACGCAACGATGGACCGGGATACTGTTCGGCATTATAGATATCCGAGAGGAACATGGAATTGATCAATGTCGATTTACCCAAACCACTAGCACCGACCACCATCAATGTGAATTCGAAGCCACGTTTCACTGCCTTCCGGTAGACTTGATTGGGCAGATTGGCAAAGCCAACATAGCCTGCAATCTCCATTGGTTTCTGGCGCACGGGCAGCGGTGGCTTCTGTGGTTTCTGTTGCGATGCAGCCAGTTGTTGCTCTTTCTCTTGCAGCTCGGTATTCACTTTGTTTGAATCGCTAGCACCATTTGTTGTACCATTGGCGGCACCACTTTTTATTCCTGTCGATGAGGAACCATCTGCTGCTGCGGCCGCTGCTGCAGCTGCTTTTGCTTCGGCCAGATGCAATTTGCTACTGGCGCTCGATGGCACACTGGGCGGTTGTGTTAGAGGTGGTGGAGGCGCACCAGTTACTCCAGCGGCTTGCTGTTTGTCTCGCAACGCCAACTGGGCCAATGTGCTTGGCAGCGATGATATTGCTCCATTGACCGCATTTGTACGAGGACTATGAGTGTTCATTTTAAGGTTTTTCCTTTTCTTTCTTTATCGCTTTATCTTTGCTGTTTTTGTTTTTCACTTTAGTTTTCGTTTTTCGTTTTTTTTTTTTTTTTTTTGTGTGTTTGATATGTGCGCGTCTGTTCCTTCTTCTTTTTCTGCACACAATTTATAAATTTAATGCTAAAACGCGCTGCGATTATTTTTTTCTTGTGTTTTTATGTTCGCGCGACGGTGGTTTTGTTGCTTTTGCTTAACTAATTTATAATTTATTTCTTGCACTTTTTGCTTAACTATGTTTTTCTTTTTGTTTTTTGCACAATTATTTGTCACGCCTAGTTTTTTGCTTTGCTGTTTTCTTCTTCTCTTCGCTGCTCTTCTCTTCTATCTTCTATACACTTTAACACTACCGTCTTTTTTTCCCTCTGTTTTAGTATGTCAATTTTAGTGTCAACAACAATGCTGAATGCTCTTCTGCTTTCAACTGCTGCTGCTTCTTCTTCTGCTGTTACTACTTTTCCTTCCTTTTCGCTTTATTTTCTTCGTTTCGTTCTGCGCTTTTGTTATAGTTTACCGTTTGCGTGAGCGAGACACAAGTGACTGAGCAAAAGACGCGTTGCTGCAATTTCTGCACGTACATGTGTATGAGAGAGACGCAGTGAGCGATACTCTGAGAGCATGTGTGCATGAGTAATAATGCCCGCTCTCAATAAATGAGTGGAGAGAGCTGCCAACTCTTTGGAATGAACACATGGGTTTTAGTAGATTTTTTGAAATGGTGGTAAAAACTATTTTCCATAAAGATATTTTCATCTAATATAAATAATTTTTATTTTTTTCCCTTCATTAAATAATAATTTATTCATTTATCATATTATTTATGTAATGTATTATAGTTGCATATTCTGAAATGATTTTTCTTTAAGACAAGTTGCCAGTTCATGGCTATAAACTACAGCAAAACACAGCATTGCCAGCATTCGTTATTTAGAGCGCGCTTTATGAATTCACAAAACACATTCAGTTTCTCGCTCTCTTTGTTGGTTACTCTCAACATTTGAAGCATTCAAATTCTATGGCATGGTGACTCCTTTCGATGCATTGCACATATTAATCAGAGTATTTAGAGGTTTATCTCTAGTTTTCTGTACATTTATTTTCAACATTTCAAGGTCCATGGTTTATCATAAGCGGCCTTTGTTATGTTTCATATATTTACAATGTCATAAAACCGCATTTTTTTTATCAGTTGCTCTTGCGCTCTTTCTTAGCGAACAGATACTCGCAGAGAGAAAAAATTGTGTGTGTCACCGAAATCCCAAACAGCGTTGTTGGCTTGTATTGTTCCGTACACCGTACACTTAATTCAATGTAATGGTCATTTTAGTTAGCAAAAGCGGAATTTTGAATGCAGTATAGAGCTTCATTCTAATCCTAAAACCTTCAAAAAAAAAACAAAAAATACCAAAAATTAGACGTCATGCCTGTTTAAGTCCTTTATAAGATCGTCACCTGACGATTGGCTAAGAATATTGTATATAATTCGCACACGAAATCATATTTGCGTTAACCCTCAAACAAATTAACCACCAACCAATCTATATTTGAATTCCCTAGTTTCGTCTGTTACTGATGGTTTTACTTTTTATGATGATTCCGGACCCAAAGGACACCAAACATAACTAAAATATTTTCAAAAATTTAAAGGGGTTCGCATATAATAAACATTTTGGTTTGTATGGGAGCTATATGATCAACACGATGTTGGTTGGTTGATGAAAGTGGCTTAGAAAAAAAAAATTTCAGTTTGATCAGACCCCTAGGGGGGATACCTCCCATACAAACCCCTATTCAAATTCAGGTTTTTATTAGAAAAACTTTTTTGTTTTTTGGACTATCGAACCGAAATTTAGAAGGTCAATCTTCAATTCACCTACGTTTAGTTTCGGCACTTTTGTAGCCAGCATCAAGCTCTCGGCTTATATCGTGCATTTGTATGCCTGCACGATAGGCTGTGGAGACCGCGACTTGGGGATGGCTGGATCGTCAGACCCGTGACTTCTGCCAGAAGTCCCCCTGCCTCTATCAGTTTCCATTTACATTTGTTGGAACCAGCCAAATCGAACCTTTAAGGTGGGTACCTCCCATACAAATCCCGTGAAGAGTATTTCATCTTCGGCATAGTCGAAGATATCGTTGTTTTTAGTTATTTTCTGAGTTTGTTTTAACAAAAAAGTATTTTAATTTAATTTTAGTTTTCACTTAAGGTTTTGTACATGTCCAAGGCCCCCCATTAATCAAACCATGTTTAATTGGAATTTGGCTTCTACTTTGATTTTAACTTAGATTTAGTTTATAAATATTTTTATAAAAAATTTGATTCACAACTTACAAATATAACCATCTGTCACCTGGGAGGCAACTTAACACCCTTTCACCACACATTAGCATTCCAATTAACCTGAAACTGACTTCTTCAATTGTAACCTCACCCTCAACATTTCAGATATGTGAATATTTATTAAAATTAATTCGTCTTCATGCACGAATGTCCTCAGCGTAGTTCCCACACACGACTCCTGTCTGCTCCTAGTTGTCCTTTGGCTCTCGACATAGTACAGTTCGCATGCCATCACAGACTGACACACGCACCAAACATGAACAGAAACTTTTCGTTGTCGTTGTCGTCGTCGTTGGTTTGTTTACAATTTAAATTCTCATGCATTGAGCTCTTTCTAAACATGCATGCACTCATAAGGGGGGAGGTTAGGCTTTAGTTAGTGACTCGCGCAGGCGCAGGCGCTTCCTTGAACACTTGGCCATTCATATCAAGAATACGAAACCCACCACCAACAGCGGCACCATCATGAAGCATCGTCATTGCATACATTATTATTGTCCTGATGACGCTGTCAGCCAGCCAACGTCATTGACATTTCCTTAGCTTCCGCATGCATTGTTGTTCTCCTTAAACCTCCCTGCCAGCCGCCAGCCTACTTCCTTGTACGGCTTTCGTTGGCGGTGGTTGATTTCCTGCTTCCCCCTTTTGCACGTGGATTTCTTATTTGTATAGAAAATACCTTTAGTCGATTCGATCGTGAGAAAATAATTTTCTCACATTTTATTCTAGGCCAGAGGGACTTTGTCTAATTTTAGTCGAATTGTTATTATGATTATTATTGATATATGGCAGAGTTCTCCGTGTATAAAAATACTTCGACTTTAATTATTATGACATGGTACATTTGGTGTGGATATTTCTTGAGGAGACTTTGACTGTCCTCAGAGGATATTGTTTTTTAGATCTTTTCAACAAATTTTCTTCAAACTCATTCTAATAATTTCAAAGATCACAATCAATTTTAAATTCTCCTAATCCAGGAGAAGAAGAAGATCAATATAGACAACCCTTTCTTCTGGTCTCAGATTTAAAGCCAGAGAAATTAATAGAATGGAATCGAATTGAATAGAATTCCGAATTTTGTGCGCATGCAACGGCACGCTTCATCAGGCAAGCAGCCCTTGAACCAGAAGTTTATTGTCTAGAAGAAGGGGGAATCATCATTGTAACTCAGAACTCATGCTGATGTAATGTTTGTCAATATAAAAGGATACACAAAAAGTCTGCCAGCAACGTCTTAGCGCCAGCAAAGGCAGCAGCTAGGCAGATGTGCGAACTTCATCTCTCTACTTCCATGTTTGGCACATGCCCAGAGTTTCGCTTGCGTCAGCGTCTTCTAATGTTTATCTTTTTACTTAGCAACCGCAGCATGCAAGGGAAACAGTGGCTGCCTGAAACTGGCCTCTTCTCCTTCAACTGACCGAAACGATTTGCAGCCGTCTTTTCCAGATCTAACACTCACTCAGTCGGTCTGTCATAAGTATCCTAATGAAAATTGTCCTTTAATGTCCGTTACATTTTGCAACGAAGTATATTTTTTGTCAAATATTTATTTGCCCGAAACACACTCAGAAATCAATCGTTATGAAGTCCTTTTTTGGATCAATGAAACGTGCCTCATTTCATTATTTTAGACATTGTGGTATGAAGAAGGCAAACAATAGTAAAATATTAATAGGAAGAAAGAACAAAAGCGTAAATCTTACTTATATTTATTTTATCTGATCAATCAAGAGTTAAATATATTATACATATGTATTTATCTCTCCGGATTTTAAGTATCCTCTGAAACTTCTCTTTTGTGATCAGTACTTTTACAAACATTACATTTCGAAACTAACTAATGGATTTCGAAATCTCTGTTTAAATCAAACAAATACTTCTTGTTCATCTCCCCAGAAGTGCAGCCTTTTCCAAAACTTCTATCAAGTGATGAGATCAGTGTTGCCTCTGAAGCAACAATTGATCGTTTTCCCACGTTATTTCATAAACAACACAAAATCATGAGCTTGCAAAATAGTTAATAAAGCACATATGACGATCTGTGTGTCTGTCTGACAGTCCGCATGACTTTCTGACAAAGAACCAACATAACAAAAAAGAAGAAAACATCAATGATCATTATTAGCACCGCCATCATCATGATCATCGTCGGGTTCCCTTCGATAATGTCGAAGATCGAGTAGAACAATAAAACGTGCCAAAATAAACTTTTCAGTTTTAGGACCTTGAGAAAAAGCCCTACAACAATATTTTTGATTGACTCAATTCATGATTCTTCTTGAGAAACAGAGAATGTTTAAAGCAAAACATTAAAAATGAAGAAAATGTAGAAGGAGAAGCAGAAGCAAAAGAAAAAGAATTGCAAACTTGTGCAACGACACGAACAACGAACACTTGATGAACTACTGCCTTATTTAGACTCAGAGAGTAGCTACCCAGTTAGTTAGTACCACTGATGATCGGTTGATCGGTCTTTATGTCTGTTCGCCTTTCTGGATGTCTGTCTGTCTGTCTCTTTGTATACTTTCCCAAGGCATTAAACTGATCCTGGCTAAATGGCGTTTAGTACTCGGCTACTGCTTTGGTTTAAGCTGCCCACTGCTGTTTACTCTTCTTCTCCTTGGGGGCCAAGATTTTTGCCATTTGTGCGTATTTTTAGTATGAAATACTCTGTTGTTTTTTGGCATAATATACTTTTTTCAATGCAACATACATTTTTCAATCATGAGATACTTATTTTTTTTTTCATTAAGAGATACAATTTCTTAACATAAGATACTTTGGTTTTCTCAGTATCAGATAGTATTTGTAGTTCTTTTCTTGCACTACTGAAACGCACGATTTACACATTAAAACAATTTAATTTTTATTATGCCAGAAGTTCCATTTTTTTCTCGATTTCGCCTTCATCGTTACTTAATCAGTTCTCCCATTTAGACAGACAGAAGTAAAGAATCCTGTGAAGTTTTGCTGTTGGACCTTGCTTAACCTCGAATTAGTTTGTGTGTATTTTTAGTTAGCCGTCTGTGGGAAACAATCTATAAAAAAGAAGGAAAAACTACAAAAGTGAGTTTATTTTTGGGGTTGCATTGGGTTTAGATGATTTCGCCTGTGGCTGTCTGTCTTCTGTTCCGAGTTTCTTCTGTTTATTTGGTTTCCCTTCACGAATGTGCGAAGAAATACATATGATTATTTAAATGAATTTCACTTTGATTTTTATGTTTGTTCGGGAGACATAAGTAGTGGAAGGGGAGCGAACTGTATGCATGCGTCTACCTCCACCTCTACCTCTATCAATTCTTATGCCTTGAAGGCATCTCGATTGACGCGGTGACAAAAGGGGACTTGTGTTAATTGAAACTTTTAGTTGTATGTTCCATTCAAATTTGTTGAGAATTTATGATATGGAAATGTATAAACATTTATCATAATTTTTAGTGGTTTTTAAGAGATCATGTTTAAGGTATTTTATACAATTTAGGAAACTATCGCCAGAAGTCACATACACTAGTTACAGAAAGCGAAGGAAGTAAGAGGTCTTTAATAATTCTCAAATATAATATTTCTAGATAAGTTTTGAATGAAAAACTTCAGTGGTCCGATCCGCAAAAAAATTCACAGAAACACTCTCCGAACTATGCTAGAGTCTTAATGAAAATTTTATCAAAATTAATACAGTGATTTCGGAGTCCATAAGCTGGATACAAACATCCAAGTCATAAGGGTGTATTTAAGAGCTTTAAATAAAGCTTTTCAGGGCCACAAGCTACATGTCTGATAAATAAAAAGTAGGCGAACCTTACCATAAAAATTGGATTGATAATCTTACATGGTTATTTATGTTTAGTTCATAGTTTAATCATATGTAAGATCACTTTATGAATCTAGAAATAAACAGGGTAACCAAATACGCAATTATTCCATATTATAGATCTTTATAAAACTCAGGATTATTAAAAAATGTCTCATACTGTTAAAAAATAAAACAAACCTGTAAGAAATTTGCGACAGCAATAGTGCAATAATCTGCAAAGCGCCACTCATCCAGATCTCCACTGAGATTGAGTGTTTGAATGTGACTCCATAACACATAGAACTGAGTGTATTAAGTTTCGAGTAAAAACTCATTTATCAATTTTTCAATGCAATAGGGTTGTCAAGCATTTGTGTTATTATATTGAGCAAAATTCCATATAATAATAATAAAAATATATGTAATTTTATGTTTAATTAAATTTGATATCTCACCACTAAAACACCTCAACTTAACCACGTAGCAAACCAAATTTTAACCAGAAGTCGTAAAAATCTGCGAACGAAAGTCATTAATGTATATTACATTATTTACGGGTAAACGCAGGATATTTGTATTAAGAATATACATAGGTACGTTTTGATGGAAAATGAGTTGTACCATAATTTTACCGCGATCATAAAACAATAAAATCATTAGATGAAAAACATTCATAGGAAATTAAATTGCAATCTTAGATAATTTCTTGCTTAATGAATGTTAAGAACTAAAAACAGATATCTTCGGTATATTAATTAATATTTGTTGTTTATTTATACGATGTATGTACATATAGACAATTATGTATCTAAATATATTATATTAAATATAATATATTAAATATATATATGTAAATACAGAGAGAGAAGAAAAGGCGATAGATAGTTATAAGAGAAACTCGCAAATTATCTAACAAAAGTCACCCTTTAGGCAAATGTATCTTCAAAAGAAAAGCAGCTGCCTACTGTCTTGACACAGGGTGAGGAGGGCAAGGCAAAATTATTCTCCTGATAATGATTTTAACTTGCTTTAAGAAATCTTAATGAATTACCCCCATTTCATATAGAATTTTTCATCCTGGACTTCATTCCTACCCATGTTACATTTCTGGGTTCAATTTTAATTAATTGCAAAATATTTATGAGTCTTCGGCGCGAATTTCTGTAGATAGCAGCTGTCTTGCCTAATCTTGACATGTCTCCTGTTGGAATTTAGTATTTGTCAGGATTTTAGCAGATTTAAAATTTTGTGTTTAGAGGTATCTTGATTTTGGCGATTTTAGTTTACATCTTCCTTTTTTCTGGACTCTTAAGTCTAGACCATCATGAAGGCATTCATTAGTGAACTTATGTAAATATTATCTTTCGACTTACTTTAGAGTCATTACGTTGGCTTATCTTAGTCGGAGGAAAAGATTAATCCTTAAAAAGAAACACATATAAATTCTACTAAGTATTGCTGTATTACAGAAGGCATTCGACAACTCTGACATAAGCAAGAGAAACGATTTCAAAGAATTACGCTCTAATGCTCAACTTTGAGTGAGTTTCGGTGCAGTCATTTGAGCATTTGAGATATGAGCTTGTAATGCTTGTTGCCCAGTTGTGTGTGTGTGTATGTGTTGTTGAGAGTGTTGGAATTTTAAGTAATTTTTTAACACAATATACTTCGTACAATAAATAATATCATTGCATCCGCTCTGTTGTTATGTCGTCGTGTCGTCGTCATTGCGCCTGCTGAAGCTGACGGACAGAATTGTGTGCGACCTAAAAACGAAACCAACCCCATGTATGTATTAAGAATCAACTCAGTCTCAATCCAGTTCTCAGTTCTCCAATCGTGTGAGATCGCTCTCTAGGTTTACCTGCCTATATGCGCCTTGGCTTCGGTTCTCTTGGCGCTCAGGTAAAAAATCGTGAGTGTGAGAACAGGACGAACGCTTGTGATGCAGTTTTATTTCAAGTCAATATTATATAGCAGCGATTGCACTCAACGAGGATCACAGTGTCCTTTGGTCGTTACGACAACGCGGTTGTTTTGCGGTTGTCGTTCGTTAGCCTTTAAACCGTGAATAACGGCGATTGTTCAATCGATCGTTCGGTTATTATGTATTATGTTTGTTATTTAAATACGAAAGTTGTTAAGTTTTTATTATGAAAAATTCGGTAAAAAAACTCAAGTGTTTAAATAATAAAATAAAGCAAATTATTCAATATTAACACATAAATATGAAAATTTAAAAAATATTTTAAATAAAAATTCACAGAAGAAAAGTACGTGCAATAAATTTGTTATTAAATTAATGTTAGAAATTATTTAATAACTTCGTACTTTTACCAAAGTTAAATGTGTTGTGTTTGGCTTTGTAAACTTTATTTAAATATTAAAAACATCTCATTTGGATTACGACTCTACTACGACTAACTTCGCATACTCCTCACCCATAAAGTTTGGATTACCTTTCGCAAAACAAAAACCTATAGAAATAATGGATTACAAACACGATATAAATTCGGATGATGATTTCGATTGTTCGAATGGCTATAATGACAATTATGGTAGTGGCAATTCGAATGGTCAATCGCGTTCATCCAATCCCAATGGTTTGTCCAAAGCTGAACTAAGAAAGGTAAGTGCCATTAATCAAAGACCATCATTTTATAATAGATAACATATCCAAAAGATTATGTTCTGGACAAAATTAGCAAATAAAATTGTTCCCAATTAATGATAGAATTTTTTTTATTTTAGAAATTGATATGTAGAAATATAAAATTCCAAACCAATAAACTACTATTATTGTTAGTTAATATGTTAAAATTGGCTATTATTGCAATGCGATCTAAAGAGGTCTATTGTACTTGTCCATGTTACCTTTGTAGGTGATAAAGTTTTTAACAAATTTAAGCACTCAGAAGTTTTTAAGTAAATACGAATCTAAAAATTGTTATTATATTCTTTGTTACACGATGTTCTCCATAACAAGTTCTAAATGATCTCAGTATTTGCGCAACTTGAATTATCTAATAAATGTATCCTTAGATTTTGCATAAATATGGTTGTCTACAGAATTCACCAAAAAATGGTATATCTTCTATGCATGAGAAATCAAATCGAAGAAAGCCTTCAACATTTTCTTTTTAATGCCCGATTAACTCTTGATTTAGAGAATATTATATGGGTCCCTATATACAATACTAACTTCACTCGGTAGTAACCCGAATTCTATAATTTATTTCGTTGAGAACCAATATGTCGTAAGAATGCTTTACTCTTTTATTGTAAGTTGTTCGAGAGTGGGAGCCAATATTTTAAATTAATAAATAAATAGTATATGGGTCCCTATATACTAACCCGATTTCTTTAATTCATTGTGTTGATGATCAATGTCAATGTCATAAGGATGCTTTCCTTTTTTATTGTAAATTGTTTAAGAGTGAGAGCCAATATTTTAAAAGAAGCACTGAATTAAATTTTTTACGGATAAATAAAGTATAAGCTAATCTGTAGCTATAAGCTCACAAGCAGAAAAGAAATAATAAATAATAAAAAAATGTTATATATTTTTTTATTTTAGACCAATAAACCCATCATGGAGAAACGTCGTCGTGCTCGTATTAATCATTGTCTCAATGAACTTAAATCTTTGATCTTGGAAGCCATGAAGAAAGACGTAAGTAAAATGATCAAAAATTCTACCATGTAATCCTCCCTTTAGATTGCTATAAAGTTAGAATCTCCATCATATTAATTCACAAGATAGAATCTGAAAATTATCTATAAAACTTTGCATTTAGAGAATCTTTGAGTTTGCCATATTTATTTAAAACATCAACATAAAATTGAGGATCCAAGTTATGTGAGAATCATGGCAAAATCATATATTTTAGATAAGAATTTCCTTGTCAAACGCAGATGCTTTCGTTCTAAATTCAAGAGTCCATACAACAAGATTGACAAATTGTTATAAAATAACAAATAAGAATCATTAGTTATGACGATACTTTCACTCCTTATTCTTAAATGAAAATGAATAAATCTTCATACTAAATCTACTCGTATCAAAATCAGCAAAAAATCATATGTATGTACATATAGTAAATCACATTGCTGTCTCTCAAGTGTCCTTAAATGACGGCAAAACTTCAAACATCAAAAAAAAAGAAACTTAAAATTGAACAAGAAATAAAAATTAAAAACTAAACCAAACCAAACAAAACAAAAGAAAAGAAAAGAAAACAAAGCAAAGCAACACATTGAAATTTAATTGAGTATTAAATTTTATTGATGATCCCCACGATCATCGTCATAATCATCATAATGATCATGATAATGATAATCATATTACATTTAAGTGCAAGAAGCGCCGCCGCCGCCACAAAACCTGCCACAGTAAAAGTGTTAACAAGGCCCAAAGAAAAGAAATACGAGCAAACAAAAGCCACAAAAGAAAGATGCAATATGAGAAATTTTTTGCCAATTGCCAACAACAACAACAACAACAAATAGAACAAATGATCCAACTGACTCAAAACGATCCATCCCAACTGAGCATTCAGATTCAGATACAATATACAATACTGCAATCAGAGCAACACCAGCACCAACAGCAGCAGCAGCAGCAGCAGCAGCAGCGGTAAATAAATAAAGAAAGAAAGAAACCTGTTTGCCTTAGACTAAACAGAAGTGATCCTGCTGTGAGAAAATATCACTAAAGAATGAAAAAAGAATCACTAAAACGCCGACGCCGCAGTGGAAGAGATGCCGGTTTAAACAAAAACAAAACCAAAACCCAAACCCAACAACAAATCAAATAAGAACAGATCGATGGAGGAGAAACAGTTGAAGAGGAGCGCAATGAAGTAGAAGTGAGTAGTAGAGTGAGTAGAAGCTGAAAGCAAAAAAAGCAAAAGTAAACAAAAGACTTGGACGACGACTGCAGTCCAAGACTATGGACTGAGTGTCGTAACGATCGGTTAAAAGGGCAACCGGGCGACCGGGCAAGAGCGACCTGCGTGGGAAACTTTTTGCAAAATATGCAGACTCAGACTCCATCACAATACTGATGGAATCGAACTCAGACTTGGAGCTCACAGAGACCTCAACTAAACTTAACTCAACTTAAGATTCAAGAATGAAAAACATACCTATACCAAACCAACAAACACCTTCACGTGCAGCAAGTTGAAATCTTCAATCCATACCACAATCACATCCACACATAAAATGAGTTTGAACACTTCTTCGCGTGGTATTTTTTGAAGAATTGCTTTTCAGTTTATGTTGCTTGACTTTGCTTTGCTTTAATGTTTGTTCGTGTCGAACTCTTGATTACGGCAGAGGGCAAGGATGCAGGGCATTTTTGTGGTCACTGGTCACAAAATAGTTGGTCAAGTTCTTCAGCATGCTTCACTTGTTTCATTTTCCCAGGCTTCCACACAGTGGTCTCCACAGTACCTCCTTCTTCTTATCTTTGGCTTGCTGTTTTTTTGCTGACGTCTTGCACTCCTTCTGTCTTAAGGTAGCAAAAACATCATTGACTACTGATCTTATAATGCCGTCGGCGGCGGTGGCATCAATCCAATGTCTAACAATTAGAGTGCATGTGTCGGTAACTTTGGTGATCCTTTAAACCAACCCTACTCTCCTGTATTCCTAAGATGTCTAGTAAATGTAATTTACTCTTTGCTTTTGTTGTTCTTACTATTTACAGCCAGCGCGTCATACCAAACTGGAGAAGGCCGACATTCTCGAGATGACGGTAAAGCATTTGCAATCTGTACAACGTCAACAACTCAACATGGCTATACAAACGGATCCTAGTGTTGTGCACAAGTTCAAGACTGGCTTTGTTGAGTGCGCCGAGGAAGTGAATCGTTATGTCTCTCAACTGGAAGGCATCGATGTGTCTGTGCGTCAACGTCTCACCAATCATCTCAACCAATGCGCCAATAGTCTCGAGCAAATTGGATCAATGACCAACTTCAATAATGGTTATCGAAGCCAAATGAATGCTAGTGCGGGCCTCTTTCCTAGTTTGCCACAGGATTTGAATAATAATGGAGCAGCAGTGCTGCCAGCTGGGCCCATACAAATGGGTGGACTTCAGTTGATACCATCACGCTTACCTTCGGGTGAGTTTGCTTTAATCATGCCAAATACTGTCAGTAGCAGCGGATCTGGTAGTGGTCTAGTCCCACCAGTACCGTTTGCTTGGCCTGGAGCAACTGCAGTAGGAGCAGCAATGGCAGCAGTAGGACCTTCACCACCTGTACCGCCAGCTACACTAGCCATGGCCAACCCAAGTCATCT
This sequence comes from Amiota minor, assembly GCA_037043295.1. Lineage (NCBI taxonomy): Eukaryota > Metazoa > Arthropoda > Insecta > Diptera > Drosophilidae > Amiota > Amiota minor. Next base: position 401,402 of record JBAMAW010001787.1, read on the forward strand.
AAATGATTATGCACAAACATTCCGCATGAGCGCCTTCAGTAAGCCACATCAAACAACACCCAATTTGTCAGCTTATCAGGTTCCAACAAATGCTGGAACAGCCACCATACCAACAGCACCACCAAATCATGTTTATCACACACACAATTCTACGGCTTCAAGTCCACCATTGAGTCCAATTTCCTCAGGTTCTAGTCGTGATGGCGATGACTCACTTATTATGCAAAGTAAGCATGCTGATTATGCATCCCACGCCAAAGATGTGGTAGCAACTCCAGCCAACAACAGCTTCGCCGGAGTATTTTCCACCCCACCACCCACTAGTGCTGAGACCTCATTCAACTCATCGACAACCCTCAATTCCAGTACAAGTTCAACACAATCTGCTGGCTCCATTTCAGCCACACTACCATCGACACACTTGCAACAACAGCAAGTGTCCTCGACCAGTGGTGGTGGCCAGGAACAGCAACAGCAACAACAAGCTTCTAAAAAGCGTGAACGCAGTGAAGCCATGGGTGCTGATTCCAGCGATTGTTCTTTAGATGCTGATGCTCCTCCGGCTGCAAAGAAAATCATGAGCACGGAAAAATCTGCAAACGCTTGGCGTCCTTGGTAATTGATAGGTATGATGCCATCAAGCCACCAATGATGTGAAAGCTCACTTATTCACTGACTCAGTCTTGCCGGAAATTATTAAGTTTTCGTTTTTGTAGTTCGATTTTGTTTCAATTCAAAATTTTATCATTAAGAATTCAACAAAAATGTTAAAACTTTATTTAGTTTTATGCTAAGTTAATTTTATTTTATTTTTTTTTTTTTAGAAAAAAGAAAACAAAAACTTTTCCCTTTAAATTTTCTTTAAGTTTCCCCATATTTTCCTAAGTTTCTCATTTTAAATAATTCTCGTTTTATTTTTTAAGTTTATCTGTGATTTGCGTGTGTTTTATTTTGTGTAATTTTAAATTAAATTAAATTAAATGTTGATTTTCATTTACTCAAAAAAAAAAATAAAAAAAAAAATTTAATTTTTTGAATAAAAATTATTAATGTAATATTTTTTATTAAATTTGTCTACTTTAATATAATTAATTTAAATCTTTTTCATAATTTCATTTTAAGTTTTGATTTATTTAGTTTTTTAAGTATTTTTTAGAAAAAGGTAAGAAATTTCGTGTAGTCTGTAGAACGTTTGCTGCAATTCTTAGGAGAAATCAAGAATTTATTGATGTTTAATTTTAAATATGAAAACACTAGAAATATAAATAAAAAATAATAACAAATAAGAAAATAAAAACGAAAATATTTATTTATAATTAGTTTTATTGCAATTGAAAAATTATCGTATTTCAAGAGTCGAGGCGAGCTCAACCAATACTATAAAACTGGACAAACAAAGCAAAAAATATGATATATAATCTATGTGGAAGATCTAACAGATGAAACCTTTTCAGGCGCCTAACATTAAATTATTTTTATTTATGGTACATTGAGGTCATAATGGAGTTAGAAAAATTGCTACATACCAAGGAGCTTACATAAAGTCACAGACTGATATTTTGGGAGCATCCCAATAATGGGTTTACTTGCCGTTCTCCAAAGCTGCATTGCATATACCCACTTCGTCTTCACAACTGCCTTATAGAGTCAAACATTGTTTTGTAGGCTAAGATGAGACGAAGGTGCAAGGTCCAAGTCCTTCTTTCTGATTCTTTTGTTAGCTGCATCTGATTCGCTTAAATGTGGATCTTCCGGTTCAGAAGCATTCCGCAGCATTTGCCAGTATCGCTTTGTGGATTAGTGGAACGGTTCAATTTTACTATGGAAGAGATTCCCCGCTTTAAAATGAATGTTGTTTGGACTGACTATTTTCCATTGTTCTTACTCACTCTCTCACTGTTTTCATTCAATGCAAGTTTTCCTGTGACATCTGCATATGTTGCAACCTCAACACTATTTCCTGCTGGCAAATCAATAGTACATATACCACATGTAGTGCATAGGATGGGACCAAGTTCGTTGAGAAATCGTTCAGCGAAACCTCTCATACAAACGGTACGGAACCCGATTTTTTATTTATTTTGTTTTTGCACCACAACCAATTTACTTGAAACACGAATTACCACATCTTCTTCCAATATGGCTCAGGAAACTAAGTAGCTTGGACAGCCCTGTACGAGACAATTCTTTCCCTCTCTTAATAAGTTTGTCTTCTTAATTTTTCGCAACAAAAATTGCACATAAATTGTTCGCAATTGTTGTTTCGAAACCGATTTTTATTTTTGCTAATCCACCTTCGCCTCCCTAAATCATTCTTCCGCTAAAATGGCCTCCGTTAAAACCCTACTATCAATCTATAGATATCTATTTACAAAATTAGGAAAATGTACACTCCATTGAACAAAATTCTATCTTCATCTGTAATTGATTGATCTTCTAATAAGATTATTATGGAAATGCATAAAATTCAAAACAAACTCAGGAGATTATTTGATTAAATTGATATAGAAATAAATAAAGCATACAATTCATAAGACAAAGACCTCCACATCTGAATTGAACTTGATCCATAAACAAACATGCTTAGATGAATCTAAATCGGAAATAATCGCTCATAATGTACATCTGTAGTATTTTTTTTTTTTTTTGCGGAAAGGCCTTGTCAAATGATCGTGTCAAGTGATAGAGAAGTAGACTAAATGAAGTGATTTGATCGGCTATATAAAGCACTGTGGCGCAAGTAAAGCAAACAGTTTCAATTTCATTCGGAAAGAAAAGAAAGTTTTAAGCAACGCAGTGTTTCTGTAGTCAAACAGATTAGGCGTGCCAGGATCAGTTCGAAATAAAAATCTTAGCATTACAAAAATCTATTAAAGTACTTAATGATGTTGTCTGGAAAACATATAATGCCATTACTGCTAATCTTAGTGCCCTTAGTGCAAAGCAGTAGTCACTCATCATCCACAGCTGTGAACATGCAATTGCATAAATATCGAGCTTCACCGAAATTAACTGGTCCAGCACATTTTGTTCATGCCACCAATGATGTTACACTCAATCAGCTCGATGAGGCTTTGGGTAAAATATCTACCATCTACATTCAGGCTCTCTTCTCAGGCACACACTCACCGGAATTGGATCGACGCATGCGTGCAATGGAGATTGAACTTTTCGATTTATTGGATAAACTTTATCAAGAGAATCGTATGGCGGATTATATGAAATATGAAGGCGAAGTTACCAGACAAATGATCTTGTATAATATGCTAAAGAAATTGTTTGGTTATACGCAGGATGATAATGAGAAAGTGACATAAAAAGATGATTTAATAAAATGAGGATATTTTGTTTTCTTTAATTTATTTCCTTCCTTTTATCCTTTCGATTCTTTTGACCTGAGAGCAAACTTCCGGAAAGCACACCTACGCAAAACTAATTAATTGGCATCCTTTTAACTGGTAATCGTATCCTGTGTTGCGTGTGTCAGGCGTGCTGCAATCTCTTGTGTTACGCCTACAACAGATACAATTCAGGATATGCTCCCACACTTTTGCTGTCTTATACTACTACACTTGTAGTTTATAATACTTTGGTTTATAGTTGTGTTGTTGTTATACGATCCTTGCGTGTGAATCGAAAAGAAAAAATTATCATAATTTTCATTTCCTTTTTGCTTTATTATCCTTTGCATATTTCAGCTTCAGCTACTGCACCGTTGCACTTGTTCAGCACTCAAGAAATTCCCACACAAAAAACATTCAGATACTTTCAGATTCTTATATTCAATAGATAGATCCATCCATATGTGATCCTTTTGCTTGTTTTCTTTGTAGTTGTTGTTTTTGTTTGTGTTGCACTTGTTCATTCATTTTATTTCGTTCGGTTAGGACTGATCTCTGATCTAAGGACCTTTTTAGTTCGTTCCTTTTCATACATATTTCTTTTATATACATACATATTTCTTGTCTTTGTTTATTTATTTCTGTTTAGTGTTTGTGGATTTCGATACGGTTTCTCAAGAGTTTTGATTTTATTTTTGATTGTTGGCAGACAGAAAACTGTGGGAATTTCTCATCATCTTCATCATCATCGTTACCACATTCAACAAAAGATAGAAAGAAACAAGTGTAAACCGAAATAAAACAAAACAGAAATGAATGATTACTTTGCATTTAAATTTATTAATGAGTTAAGTTTATCTTAGGGATTGTCATCTTATTATTCTCCTCATCAGTAGGTTCTCATCTAAAGCTTCGATTAGTAAGAACTTATAAATTTTCATCTTAAAAACTAAAGATTCATGACTTTACTCTACCCAAGTTTTAAGAAATTGAAATCTCTTATTTTCAAATTCCATATTCATTGGTGAAAATTTTCATTCAAAAGTTATTTAATAAAATACTGACTTCACTTAAATGTTGTGATTAATATCTCATCTAAATGTTCATGCTTCTGGATCATCATCTTAAAATTTTCCATCTCTAGAATCAACAAATCTTATCTAATAAAGTTTCTCATAACGAAATTCATAACTGACTAGAAATTCTCAGGAGAAACATCATAAAATCAACCCAATCTACTTCTACTACTCTACTATTATTTTATTTTTGTTATATCTTTGATATTATTTATTGTTTTCTTCTTGTCACAAAATGTGCAGTTGGTGTTGCTACCCAAAAATTAGGTGTAAAGTTTCCAACCCAAAAACTCATAAATACAATAGTAAAAATATTTAAAAACAAGAACAAAATGCGCAATACAATTGTTTATGAAATCTAGAAAAGCAAGTTTTTGGAGAACAGTTGCCGAAAGAAACACCTGGAAACTTAAAACCACCCAAAAAAAAAAAAATAATTGAAAAGAAAAACTCTGACATATAAAGAAAGGAAATAAGGTAAGATTTTCATAAAAACATAATTGCAGAGGAAGGGTTAAATGTGGTAAAGGACATCTTTATTATAATAAAAAAAACTTGTAAAAACTTTTAGAAACCAAATGCTAAAGGATATGATGAGAAAAGGAAATGATGGGGCCTAATGAAATAATATCCTTTGATCAATGGCGATTCATTTTAGAGATATTTCTTTATTTTATAATTTAAATTTCTATGAAACCGAACTATTTATTGAGCAGATCCAATAATCACTTTATTAACATTAAACTGAGTACTCAAAATCAATTGTATAGATCACATAAAAATTATCCCTCAGCAGGACATACAAACCAAAATTTATTTATTAGATAGAAGTCAAGCCGTGCTTAGCTGGAATTTTCATCACAATAATCTAAGGACTGTAAAAGAATTCATCCTTTTTTTCGTTTCTTTCTTTTAATATTCCGCTTTTGCAGGAGTGAGAAAATTTCTTCATGCATGCAAAAAAAAAAAAATAAAACTGAAAAAGGATACAAATCAGAATAAAGGAATTTCATCATCTACCTGAGCATTGCTTTGCTTTGATTAAATTTTGATTTTGAAGATTAGGAATGAAATTCATACATTTTCCATAAGATTTTCTCATACTTATTTTGTATTGAAACATTTTGTATCCTTTTGAGAGTAACAAGTGCAACAAAGGATAATTGGATGCTTTATTCTTTCCTTTATCGGAAGTGCATTTGAATTGAGAAATGAATGCTGAATGGTTATGTAGATGCATTGAAATTGTTGCGTGAGATACTTTTTATGCCGCAACTTTATGTCATAAGTAGCTAGATAAAATTTGATCAATCAGCTTAAGAAGAATTAAAGGAAGAGCAGAAAAATAAGTTTCTGTGGAAAGAAAAAAATTCCTATAAATCACGAGACTAACTGAACTAAATATTAACTTAACACCAGAAGAGGTTCTTCCAAAACAAAAGTGACAAACAAAAGGCTTAAGATCAAAAAAATCCAAAACAAAACAGAGACAAGCAGAAAACATATTCTACATTCTTACCACTCTCAGGAACATGACGGAAAAAGGTCAAGATCATCGTCATCTACCGGAAACCATTAACAAAGGTCATTTAAGCATATTTACATATCAAACAAACCTTTCAACACTCATCTTTATTTCATTTTTTATCAAAAACAAAAAATAAACAAAAAATTAAAGAAAAGAGAAAACATCAAATCTTATGCCTTCAAAAAACAAAATGAGATAAGGTCAATCACTTCAAGATTCAAGTGTGAATAAGGAAAATCCACTTAAAAAAGGACTGCCAGCAGGTAGTTCAGTCAACCTGAAACGGAAGTACATACGAATACTTTCCTTTTTCACAGATGTTTGATTTTCAGACAGATCAACATGAGAGGGAGGCCATGAATGAATTGAGTTTTAAGTGTCCATGCCGAGAGAAGGAAAAACAGAATAGAGAAAGTAAAGACAAATTAAGAATCCTTTAACATATCATTTAGTTTAATCAAAATTCAATTTTTTTTTTTTTACCAAATGAACGAGCAACCCTTCTCAACTTTTCCTTTTTTCTTTCTTAAAAAAAAAAAAAGGGAAATTTTTATAAGAAAATTGTAAGGAATTTGGTGCGTTTCAGTTCGGAAGCGGCATTTACTTCCGTTTACATTGATTTTCACACCAAATGGAAACGACTGCTGCGATATGCCTAAATAATTGTAACTATACATTTATTCAAGAAAAAAATTGTAAGGGACCCAAGGATGCAAGGGTAATAAGAAATTTTTTGTTTTTATAATTATTAGGACAATATGTTTTCAATTTGTTTAGCAGAATGATGATGCATACATTCTGATTATATTGATGATGATGATTTGTTGTTCATTAGTTCAAAAGAAATTGTAAAAATATAAGTTTGGAAAATATAAATAAACTAAGCATTTGTTTGGATTTTTATTTCCAAATGTGTTCCTTCCATTTTTACACATTTAATTTATTTTATTATTATTTTGAATTTTATTTTATGTATTGTTTATTTTGTTTATTTTAAAAATTGTTTTACATTTACAATTGCTTTTATTTTTGTAGATTTGTTAATCAATCCATTTTAATATTAAAAACTTATCTTTTACTCTTAAAAAGATATTTGTTATAATATTTTATTCAGAAATTTCATTTATTAGATTTTTTGTGTTTATTATTTTTTTTTTAATTTTTTTAATAATTATTTTCTTAAAACAATAAATTGCATTTTGTTATTTTACACCGACAGTTTTTGTTGAAGCAAGGGTCCAAATTAAAGCATATTCACATTATTCACAAATTTCTAACAAACAATTCCAAAAGAATTGTTTAATCTGTAATTAAGAAAGCTCCAACAATATGTGTACCTCATAAGACGGCACAGCTTAAATTTGCAATAAATGATTCGGAACTGGAACTGGAACTGGAACTCGGTATAGTATAATAATTGCCTTTACAACGGCTGTTTTCCCAAAAGGTCACCTTTTCAGACGGAAAGAAGTTTCATTTGGAAAGACCAGATGGATACTGAGGCTACTGGAGAGATATGAAAGAGAAACAGCTCGTATTTGCCCAGAGAAATTTTGGTTGGTCGTGATCGTTTTGTAGGCTCCACAGAGTATATTATTATATTGGAAACTAGTCTGCTGCCAATTATCTTCATGTATGAATAATGTATGTATTCATATAAGACGAGAAAAAAAAGTATGTTTGAATATATATACCGTTGACCACATAGATTGGTCTGCATGCTCATCTGACCTGAACCCATTGAGGAGTTTTGGGTATCCTCAATAGACGTGGTTTTACGAAATGCGAGTCTGTTTCAGGTCTAAGTGCTATCATTTTAAGAGAGTGGAACGATTTGGAGCCACCCATTCTAAATAATTTGTTTAACTCGATGAGGATGAGGATTAGGATATTAAAAAAAGGTCACATCAGTTGTTTTTGTTGCATTACGAATATAAAATGTAAAACTATTTTTGATACGATTGCAACCATGCAGAAATGAACTATATACATACATATTTGAACAAAAACTTTTGGTATTTTCTTTATGCAAGAATTTGAATTGATAAACAGACTTTTTTGTAAGCAATATATTCTGTTCTTTCATTGTGTTTTTGTTTTCCTCTAATTATAAAGTGTATAGAATTGACAAGACAAAAAAAGTGGCTGACTTGCTATAATGATTAGCACAGTCGGATATATGATTTTATTTAAAATTAAGAATTATCGAATAGCATTAACACATAATTATAACACAAAACAAATTTTGTTTTAAATTCAATTTCAAAATAGTTGAAGTCATGAATGGATTGAAAAAGCTTCTTAGACATTTGTTCTTCTTTACTGTTTACAAAGACATCGAGCCCTAATATTATTATTGCAAAAACGGATGCAATTAACTCGACTGCCTTACTTATATCTATAAACTTTTCAAAATTTTCTGAAATGTTCTAATGTTCTTTTTTTTTTTATTGGAACTAAGATTTTCAAGGGAAATTTAAGAAGGGAAGGAGGAAATTAGAAAAGTGCAGGACCAGACTTGCCTTGAGCGGGAATCGAACCAGCGACTCTTGGGATGTCAGCCCAGCGCACTAAGCCAGTCGCACTGATATTTTTATTTTTATTTTCGATTCTTATTTTATAACATCATCCATCTGTGTCGTTTGAAAACCCTGGCTTGGGTTATCCCATCAAATCTTTATAGTAATATATATTAGAAGCTTTTGATCCTATGATCAAATTCTTTTATTGGTGAATGTGTGCTAATCAGCGTACCAGAAGTGTTTTATTCTTTTAATATTATGAAATTGTCACACGCCGTTTAAAAAAAAAAATCAATATTGCAATTAACTTAGCCATATATGTTTGGTATTCAAATACTAAGAAGTGATGCTAATCTTTATTGTAACTTCAGAAGTTCAAACGATTCTCCTATTTTTATGTTTTCATTAATAAATAATTGTATACAAAATTAAAATTATAGTTATTTTTGTATTTTTTATTTATTTGCATATTTAAATTATTTTATATTTATTTTATCATATCATACCAATTTATCATATTTTATTTTACAGTTCAGTTTTCTCTGTTTAGTATTATTATAATATTTTCTTTTTCTTTTTTTTTTTTTAATTTTTAGCTGCTATTTGAGTGTAAAAATTATTTTAAAATTCTTTACAATTGTATTTATTTTTTTTATTTTTTTTTTTATTAAAAACAAGTAAAGTGCACTGGACATTTTAGTTCATATATTTTTATTTAAATATTATAAGCAAGGTTCTCTTTATGTTGGAGAACTACCATTTGTTTTTTGTGCGTTCTTTAAAAATTTCATGAAATGCATCTCATTTTGTTAATAATTTTTAAAGATTTGGTATGCAATTTGGTCGCATTTCGCTTGCATCCTTTCTTTGTTTAATTAAATTTTTAGCGTAACAACATTTTTTTTCATCATTTATTTTCTGTTTTGTTTATATACAATTTTTTTAAATTTATTTTAATTTTATCCTAAAATCATTTACATATTAAAATTATCGATAGATCTTTGTTCGTTATAAATTTTAAGAAACAAAACACAATTATTATTATTATTATTATATTTTTTTTTTTTTTGTATTTCATCTACAAATGTGTTTGACCTAAAAACAATGACTACACAACATTTATAGTTCATGCATAAAAAATTATATATAGCAAATAATCATTAAAATAAATCATACATTAGACATCTGCATGAATGCAATCAAAACGACCTTTGAGTTACTCATTTCAAAATGTAGTGAATGAGCTTTTGGTTACTACGAATAAGAACTCATACAGTAGTAAGTAGTGTGAAGCCCACACTATAGCAATCAAGGCTATTTTTTATTTTATTTCTTCTTTTTTTTTTTGTTTTTTTTTTACAAGAAACTCGTATGACTTAGTGTGACTAAAATCAGAACAATTTCGTTGGTTATTGTTGTTGGAATCCGTACACACAACACAGAATGAAAAAAAACAAATTCTGCTACTGAGATGCTTGAATTATTTTGAATTCTTAAGTTCTTGTGAGTTGTCAACTCACTCGAATTTACTTGTTTCGGTTCAATGCTTGTGTAATTCATACAATTTGCATTCTAACCAGAAACAACTCAGTACTCATTGTATTGGTTGCACGAGTTTTTGAGTATCACTCATTACTCCACTGAGGGCCGGTTCATTTGAATGAACTCATGCAGATGTCTATCATACTATGTATACATAGTACAATCAATAAATCGAAATGAGTATGTAGAGGACAACAAAGGCAAAAAAAAAATAAAAAACAAATAGAGTTTGAAAAATACAGTAAAAGAAATTCGTTAAAATGTTTATATGGCTACGCTATCAGTCCTTTTTGTTGATTTACTCTAACGGACACTAGAAATCACTAGAGCCGCAGAAGACGAGTATAATGATGTATTGGTGTTGGTGTTCAGTGAGTGTGTGTATGTGCGTGTGTCTGTGTGTGTGTAAATATATATATATATATATATATATTTGTATAAAATATTTATAAATCTGTTAACTTTTAGCACGCTTTGGAATTGTAATTTAGTATTAAGATCAGAGTATGTCCGGTGTATGATTCTCCTCATGTGTATGCTGAAGTAAACCTTTGCGCTCATCCGGCGCTGTGCTATGTACATGTTCGGTTGTTGTAGGCTCTGCAATGGTATCGGCATACATGGACTCATAGACAGGATTAGCAAAATTACCCTAGAAATAAAATAAGCAATGAAAAATTGTTGGTATTGTATATTAAAAATAGTTTTATCATCGATGCGCATACCTTATCATCCTCATGTACAAATGGTGGCGCTTCATCAACATCACCGCGATACATGGGATTTGTAAGCATGATTTCCACATTGTCAGTGAGTCGTGCATGTGAGAAAGGCTGAGCAATGCGATGTTTTCTAAAAGAAATAGACAATTAACACCAAAGTCTAGAGAAATTATTTCTACTTACTTTAAGAAAAATACGGCAGCACCAAAGAGTACTAAAGCCAACATAGCCACGGCCAAAATCACAGCCAAAATCGACAAGAAACTCGATGATTCTTGGGTCTGTTCACCACTTAGTGCATCTGCACTATCTGCCAAGCATGGCGCATATTTTCCGTTCTCGCAGAGACACTCATTTATCGAGCTACCCGTTCGACAGACTCCACATTTGCTGACACATTTTGGCGGAACATCACATGCTATGCCTTCCCATTCACCAATGCACGTACAGTGTGGCACTGAGTACTCATCCAAGTGGCAAACGCCACTATTACGGCAATAATGTACACATGGATTATCATCACTGACCGGATGCTCACAGAGATCACCATTCCATTGATCTGTACAATTACATATGGTCATGCCTTTGATGATATGACATGTGCCGCTGTTCTGGCAGATGATACCAGTGCAGGGATTACGTGACGGCAAATCGGATTCATCACAGAAGCTGGGCGGGCTAGAGGTTTTGCAAAGATCCGTTCCGCAACGTTCACCAAGGTAGCGTTCAGGACATGTGCAAACCAAACTTTGTCCTCGATCAGCACAAGTGCCACCATTCAAACAGAAATCACGACATGAATCCGATTCGCAGCGTTCACCATAGAAGCCCGGCGCACATTGGCATTGGCGTCCCCCTTTGGACCCAATGGTGCAAGTACCGTCATTCTTGCAATATCCATCGCAGACATTGATCTCGCAGCGTTTACCAGTGAATCTAAAAGAAAGATAGCATGTATAGTAAAACAGGCTTTCAAAGGTTGACACCATCTTAGCTTACCCATCGGGACACTCGCATTGTGTTGCACCAGTCAAAGTTTCCCGACAAATGCCGCCATTTGTGCATGTCAGATGCATGCAATGCTCACATTGCTCACCGTTATACAATTCAGGACAAGTGCATTTCATACCCTCCTCTGTGATCAAACAGGAACCACCATTGTGGCAACGACTCTGACATTCTGGCACTGAAGTTTCACAGCGTGTACCTGACCAACCTGGCGTGCAGGTACATTTCAATGCCGGCGGCTCTGGGGAGCCAGGCAATTGTGGAGCAACAGTGCATAAGCCAAAGTTCAGGCAATAGCCTGAGCAACGGTAATGCTCGCAATGTTCACCTTCAAATTGAGGCTGACAGATGCATGTGGGAACATGATCTATAACTTTGCAAGTGCCAAGGTTACATTTGAGTGGACAGTAGTCGGGTACTTCTGCATGTGCTTTGCACACGCGATCCACCATAACGAAATCATTGGGACATTTGCAGGTGTAACCAATATTGGAATCGGCAGAGAGTATGCAGAGGGCGCGTTTGATACGACAAGGATCCTTATGGCAGGGATTAGAAACTGTAACGGAATTGAATCGATGAGTGTCATAATGTTTCATTTGTATGAAGCTACTTACTATTCCTATTCTGCTTCATGGGATGCAATATGCCAATGTCTGATGAGCGGTAACCTTTTAGCAAATATGTGCCATTGTCATTGCCAAACTTATTCATCTTGATGATGCTCTGATCATAAAGTTTGATATACAGATAATCCTCAAAGACATCGATCTTCTGTGGCTTCTCCTTATTGGCAAATCTGCGTACCACATTACGATCCTTGCCATTCAGACGACAAGTTTCTATTGTACCCTTACGGTAATCAGCCCAATAAAGGCGACCCGTTGGATAATCTATGGATAAACTAATTGGCCAACCAACATCACGTTCTACAAGACTCTTCTTATTGCTGCCATCAAGTGATGCCACTAGGATGCCATTCTCCAAGGTAGACCAGATCATAATGCGAGATTCTGGCTCTAAGACAATATCCGTGGGATTTGTACCAGTCGAGACGAGCGATATATATTTTTTGCCATCAATATCAGTGGCCAGAATTTGATTATGACGTGAGTCAATGATGTAAACCATTTGGGTAACCCAATCGACAGCCAATGATTTTGGATCATCAAGATCAGGTATCTGGTAATATAGGGAAAAACATAAATGATGGATTTCGCATGAACTAAGCTAACTAACTCACATTAAAGGCAGTCAACTCCTTCAGATCTCTTCGCACACGTGTGTTACCTTCAACATGTGGTGTAGCAATCTTCATGGTATGCACTTTGCCATGATGCGAATCAATCCAAAAAAGTAAAGTATCCTTTGGCCTTATCAATATATCAAAGACATCAATCTTCAGAGAATCGGTCTGGAAGAAGCCTACAACTGTTGTGCCTTCCTGTTTAGCGGGTAATATGAAACGGAATTCCTGCTCAGATGCAAGCAATAATATTTGATCTGGTCCCGAAGCCAAACAAGTATCATTCTTATTCGGGCCCTTTTGATAGCCCTCTGTGCATTTACAATTATAGTGACCTGCTTTCTTCTCGATGCAGATTTGTGAACAAGTACCAAAGCCACAAACTGGAGGCTGACAATTCATCTCATCGGTGCCATCAACACAATTATATAAACCATCGCAATGGAATATCTTCGAAATGCAATCATCATTTTCGCATTGGAATTGGTCATGACGACACTTGGGCAAAGCAGCGCAAACCTCATCAGATTCATCTTCATTGTTGTCACAATCATTCACGCCATCACATAGAGCAGATTTTCTTATGCACTTCAAATTGGAACATCTTCACATCATTCACATGGAAAAATCAAGATTAAAAAAAAAATAATATATAAAAAATGTATGGCATAACTTACTTAAAAGCATTTGCATGGCAATGTACATGGGCGCATGTCTGCAGACTCTCATCAGATCCATCGGTACAATCATCCCAACCATCACATTTCCAACGTGACATAATACATTTGCCATTTGCACATGTGAAATGATCTGCTGGGCAAGTACAATTAACCTCATCCGAGCCATCGGGACAATCATCATCGCCATCGCATTGATATTGTCTTGAGAGAGAGAGAGGAAGAAAGTGAGAAATTGAATGATTTAAATTGGATCATGATAGATTTGGAATGATATACACAACACTCACTTATTGATGCATGTATTAAAGGCAGCACACTTGAACTGATTCGCTTTACAAGTGATATTACAATTGATCTCATCACTGCTATCATCGCAATGGATTTCGCCATCACAACGATAATTATGCTTGATACACTTGCCAGTGCCGCAACGGAACTCACTCTCGGAACAATTTCGCATTTGACAATTGAGTTCATCACTGCCATCGCCACAGTCATTCTCATAATCACAACGCCAACGACCAGGTATGCACTTCGAGTTGTTACACTTGAAATATGTTGGATCACAGGTTGCCTTGGTAGTGTGGCATGCAGGCGGTTCATCTTCACCATCAGGGCAATCTTCTTCATCATCACAGTGCCATGCCATTGGGATACAGCGACCGGAATGACATCTGTGAAGTACAAAAACATAAGAATATACTTACATCGAAATATGTATGAATTTTTACTTACTGGAAACTATTTGTTGGACATGTAACATTAAAACAATTTGCCTCATCCGATCTATCTGGGCAATCGATATCGTCATCACATACCCAAACTCTTGGCATACACCGATTGTTACCACATTGGAATTGATCTTTCTTGCACACGAGTGGCGCACAGCCTTGTTCATCCTCGCCTTTGGGACAATCTTGTACGCCATCGCAACGTTTTATATTGTCAATGCAAAATGCCGTGGAGTTTGTTGTAGCTCCACACTTCATGTGATTCTCAAAACAAGTGAACTTATCACAATTTGACTCATCAGAATTATCGCCACATTGATCGTGACCATCACAAATCGACGAAGGATGAATGCATTTCTTGTTTTCACATTGATATTGGCCCGGTTCGCAATGGAATGGCGGACAATTTTCTGGCTCATCACTGCCATCGCCGCAATCATCCTGCGTATCACATTTCCAATAAAATGGTATACATTTATAAGTCTTGGCGCACTCATAATGCGCAGCCGTACAATTGGCACGACAAGATATGCCATCCTCTGCCAGGACAAAGTTTGTTGGACACGCACATTTGTAGTAAGGGGCTTCGGGTGACAGCAAACACAGAGTAGTACAATTGGCTGTCAAACAGGGATTTGTTTTGGGTTGCAGTTGTCTATATGGATGATAGATACGTAAATCCATAGGACGATGTATTGTAGTCATGAGCGTAGAACAATTTTGTCCATTATATTTATTGCAATGTTCAATGGACTTTGTTTCCCAATCAGACCAATAGATCTTATCCTCCCATACGGCAATGGCAAAGATATGATGTAAATTGAGTTGTGGATTAATGGAACGTGCGAGAAGCAAACGTATATTCTTGCCATTGAGATCAGCCACTGATATGGTATCTTCACGAGCATCACCCCAAAAGATTTCATTTGTTTCGAAGGAAATTGTCAGGCATTTGGCCAGCCTAGATTCTCATGCACAATAATTTGGGGATTTGATCCATCCATGCCAGCTTTACCAATATGCGGATTATCTCCCCAATCAGACCAAAATATATGACGATTATATGGATCTAAAGCAACGCCACGCGGTTCACGTAAATACTCGTTGATCAATACACGTCGATAACTGCCATTTAGCTTTGAGACCTCAATCGTATCCAGACCCTTGTCGCACCAATACAGATTCTTTGCTACCCAATCTACAGCGAGACCATCAGGGTTCTTAAGCAAGGCTTGATGTAGCGTTTGTGTTTTATTCTCTGCCGGGCAATAGCGTTTGATCATGCCAACCGTTGAGGTCACATCCGACCAATAAAGGCATTTGGTTTCCCAATCATAGTCCAAGGCGACCGCATTCGACAGCTGATGTACGAGTATTGTGTTATTACCTTGCAGATTCGCTTCCCTTATGTAGTAACGATTGGAGAAAATAAGTTTCATGGATTCAACTTGTTGCCTTACAGGTATTATGATCTTTCAATTCAAAGCCCTGCGCACATAGACACTTATAGGAGCCATATGTATTCACACAGGTTTGCGAGCAAGGATGTTGTTCAGCACACTCATCAACATCATCACATAAATGATGATTCTTGGCATGCAATTTATATCCAGGACGGCACTTGCACTCGTAGCCAACCTTCTTGTCTACACATTCGTGCTCACATATGTCCGAGATGAAACACTCATTGACATGACAGAGTTCCTCATCCGAGTTATCCGCACAATCGTTCCGACCATTACAAATCAAATCCAAACTAATGCAAGCACCATTCTTACAACGAAATTCATTAGTAGCACTACAATCAGCTATTTTTTCACAGAACAATGGGTCCTCATCCGACCGATCGGCACAATCATATCTCTGATCACAGGTCTTATTTTTATGTATACAAAACATGTCATGACACTGGAACATTTCAGCTGGACACATGGTCGACTGTACATAGGGCTGACATCCTTCGTATTCATCTTCACCATTAGGACAATCATGATCACCATCACAGACGTACCGCCGCTCTAGGCAAACACCATTCGAGCACAGGAATGAAGGAGCCATGCAATCGGCCGCACGCGGAACACTTGCAAAAGCACAATGTTCACCTTCATCTTCTTGTCCCGGAGCCGGACAATCATTTTCACCATCACAGACCCATTTCTGTGGAATACAACGACCAGATGATTTACACTGGAACAAATGTGCACGACATGTCCGTTTCGGGCATTGAGGTCCTTCATCAGAACCATCTTCACAATCTAACTTACTGTCGCATTGCCAACTACTTGGTATACAAGTGGTCGCACAACGGAACTCATTGGGCTGGCATTGCAGGCGACAGTCCAATTCATCCGAGCCAAATCCACCGACATTATCGCGACAATCATTCTCTCCATCGCAACGCCATTTCGCATTAATGCAGTGCCCATTGGCACACTGGAATTGACTAGCAGTGCAGCCGATGCGTGTACTATTCTCACAATGTAACTCATCTGTGCCATCAGGGCAATCCTTTTCGCCATCACAAATCCAATGAGGCATAATGCAAAACGTTGAGTTGGCACAGGGTTCGAACAGTAATTCGGCACTACCGCACTCTCGTGGCGGACAATGTTTCTCATCGCTGAAGTCCTGACAGTCACGCAAATTATCACAAACAAATTTCCTTGAGATGCACTCGCCACTGCCGCAACGGAACTCCTCTGTCTTACATTGGCATAACAATTCTGCCTCATCGGAACCATCACCACATTGCTGGACACCATCACAAGTTTGGTTTTGTAGAATACAACGATGATTATTGCACATGAAGAAATCAGAGGGGCATTCGCGTATTATGCAATAGCTCCGAGATTCATCTGAACCATCTAAACAGTGCGTAATACTATCACAAGTCAACTCCAACGGCACACATTCACCTGAGTGGCACGTAAATTGTTCTTTGCCGCAACTAGTATGCATCGGTTGTATACAACGCCTGCCATCCGTAGCCAGTATACCCTGGGTACACTGACAACTCGCCGTACCATTCTTGCTAAGGATGCATACATCTTCACAGCCACCATTGAAAATCTTGCATTGATTCGAATCACAATTGATTGTAGTATTTTGCACTGCAATAATACCCATGGGTCGAGCAATATTCTCACGCAGAAATACCACATCAGTGCCAGAGAATTTATTTGCACGCACTACAGCATGCAGAACCCAATCGGTCCAGAAGAGTAAGTCACCATAAACAGCAATGGCAAAGGCATGTTTCGGGGTTGAATGTGCAAGCACAACACGATGCGTGCCATCATAGTTTGCTCGCTCAATTTTATCCAGTCGAGCATCAGCCCAATAGAGTTTCTGTTCTTCGAAATCCAAAGTCAAAGCATTTGGCATTTTTATCTCTCTATTTATAATGGATTCCACACCAAAGCCAGTGACATAGGCCCGTTGTATAGATGGTGCCTCCTCATTCCAATTTGTCCAATAGATCATACCCATGCATGGTTCGACAGCAATGCCACGCAGTTTATCCTTGGCATTAAGCACAAGTATTCGATTGACCAAATTCGTATTATTATGAGCAACAGGTGTCAGATGCTGCAGATCCAAACTCCTGATCGAAGCATCATTATTCGATGTCCAGAAAAGCTGTTCATTGACTATATCAAATGTCAAGCCTTCGACACGTCCCTGTTGACCTACTAGCACACGATTATTGGAGCCATTGAAGTGTACTGCATTTATAGTGCTTAACTGTACATCCGAGTAATAGATTATATTGGCCTCATAGTTATAAGTCAAAGCGATAACATTACGCATGAGAGTATTATTCTGTATTAGTTGAATTGGCCAATTTTTGTTCGTGTGATCTATCATGTGAATGCTTTCGATGTTACTGCGATAAGTGTATAGTAAAAAATTATCATAAGGTTCGCAGGTGTAGCCATCGTTGGACACTCGGCTGTGGGCACAAGCACAGATTGCTGTGGTGCCATTGAATAGACATAATTGCTCACAGCCACCATTATTTATGGCACAAGGATTTGTGCCTTTCTGAACACGTTTTGAGTAAATCTTCAGATCTCTTATAGCATCCTCTTCTGTCTTCAACACAATACGATAATCCGACAGATTCTGGAGTGGCGCAACTTTTATACTTCCTTCACTGTAGTTATTCTCAGCCCAATAGAGATAATCGCCAAGTTTCGATAATGCTATAGGATCACTCAGGGTATTGTTGAGCAACACTTCACGCACATTGCCATCGTAGTCCACCTTCATTATAGCGCCCGGGAAACGTTCACACCAATAGACTTTAGTTGCATCAATGTCCAAGATTAAGCTATTAACAGTGCCGCCCGTCTGATTTACTAAAATAAATGATTGACTGCCATCCAAGCCAGTGCGACCAATAATGCCTTGTGCCACATAGAATAACAAGCCCTGCACCGGATCAACAGCTAAAGCAGTTGGCTTTTCAACATTGGAGACCACGACATGCCGATGTGTGCCATCAAGACGAGAGACTTCAATGAGGTTGCGTTTGGTATCACTCCAATAGAGATTACCGACAACCCAATCGATGGCAATGCCCCCAAGCCAATCTTGTTGCTTATAGCCAGCCAGATTAATAGCCTCTAATATGGTTTGGCGTTGTGTGCCATCACGTTTAATGCGTGAAATTGTGCCTATTTCATTGTCACCCCAATAGAGATAATCCTGTTCGGCATAATAATCAATGAAGCTGGCCAAAGAGACACGAGAGATGGGTGCCAGAGCCTGGAAGTTCAAAATAGTTCGTTAATAATTTGCTTTGTTATGAAAACTACTAACTAAGCGTACCGATTGTGGCTGTTCGAATGGTTCACTAGGATCTATCATTTCCACACCCATGAGAACATCAATTGAATAGAATAGGAATTCTGCACGACCAATGCAACGCGTGGGATTCTTGGGCTCAACATCATAACCAATGGCACAACGACAAACATGTTCTGTTGGTGAGGTAGCCAAACACAAATGCTGGCAGCCGCCACGTAATGGTCCAGCGCATGTATTTGTACCAGTTTGGGCATCAGCATAAAACATTTTCATACTTTGTATACTTTCTGCAAAAAAAAACCCCATTATAGGGTGATGGGTGATTAGAACAAAGTACTTGTTATGATGCAGTTAAACATACTTGTATTCTTACGCAGGAATGACATATTCTGACATGCGTCTTTCTCACAATTCATGATGACACTTTGAATATTTTCCGGAAAATAGAGTGTCCCATTATAGACTGTAACCGAACTGATGGTCATTATTTCACTGGCAACCAATGCTTTGAAGGTCATCTTCTTTGGTATATCATAATAGGCAATGCCTGAGTTATCATAGACATAATAAAGACGTTGTGAGTCAAAATCCATGGTTAAACTGAGCAAAGTATTGTTGTGCTCATAGATGACATTACGACCGGAACCATCTAAATTGGATACTTCAATTTGCCACAGTTTCGAATCACGTGCTGAGTGTATCCAATACATTTTGCCACTGTTAAGAATATAGGAAAACAAATAAGGTTTCAGAATTCAAGTAGAATAAATGTGTCTTGTGTCTTTCAATCTCTGGGTATCATAGTAGTTAGTACTCACTTAGCTGGATCTAAAGCAATGCTCTCCACCACATTGAGATCGTCATGTATCACAGTGACATATTCACCCTGCAGATTACTGGCTAAAATTTTCGAAGTATTTGTACCCGATGAGAAATACATTTGTTGGGCAATCCAATCGATAGCAAAACCATATGGTTTCTGTATATCTGTATTAATGATGGTCTCGATAAGACCATTCGAAATACCCGAAGTCGTGATTTCATTTTGTTGTATATCGGACCAATAGATGCGACTCTCGGAGACTAGGAAATCAATGCGTTGTGGAGCAACCAACTATAAAAGAAATTAGTAACCATAAATACTCCTTTTCATCAATATGATGGTATTTGTATAACTTACCCTTGGTGATTGCCTTATTGTTGGTATGGTGTGATGATTAGGTTGCATGAGATCAATTCCGCGTATTTCATCGCCCATGACAAAAAGTAGTACTTGTTCGTTGGGGACACAAGTGCGTTCATCGGCTGGATCCAAACGCATAACATGTGGACATTCGCATTTGTAACTTTGCTTAGTACTAATTAAGCACAAATGTGAACAGCCACCATTGTTTATACCACAAGGATTGGGTTCTTGTGGTTGACGACTAGAATGCAGCACTTGTATCCCAAATGGTTGGGTCTGTGTACGTTGTAACACTTGGACATCGGTGCCATTCCATTTATTGGCACGTATCACAGATGTTGTACGCCAATCTGTCCAATAGACATAATTCTCATAAACCGAAATGGCAAACGGATGAGAGAGTATTTCTTTATCGCGTAACACTAAATGGTGCTCGGTACCATCATATTTTATGGTATTTATTGAATCCGACTTGGCATCAACCCAATAAACACGTTTCTGTGTATAATCCAAAGTTAAGCCATTAGGCCAACCACCCGATATTTGTGAAGTCGTTGAGATCGTGCGTCTTTGTTCTCCAGCCATGGAACAGCGTTCAATACGAGGAAAAGTATCATCCCAATCAGTCCAGAAGAGTAAACCTTCACGAGGATCTAGGGCTATAGCTCGAGGACTTTCCATTTCGCCGGCAATAAGTGTACGCCGAAAACTGCCATTTAATTTTGCAACTTCAATTTGATCCAAATTCGAATCAATCCAATACAGATTCTTGCCAATCCAATCGACTGCCAGACCTTCAGTTGTTGACAATCCTGAATGAACAACAGCCTCCATGTTACGCAAACTTTCTCCAATGAGATCACCACGGTAAATCTTATCATCGATCACATCAGTCCAGTAAATTTGTGTTGTCTCATTAGTAAAAAGGAAATCCAAAGCGATTATATTACGCAATGAAGTGTAGAAGTTGCTGACTGTCAAAGTCTTCAGATTAATGCCACGAATCTCCTGGCGGTTAGTGAATATGATATATGGCTCATCTGGCGCTGTGCTCTTGCAGGTGAATTTATCATAAGCCAAATCATAGCCTTCTTGGCATTTGCATTCATAGGCTTTGGCTGAGTTCTTACATATTTGCGAACATGTATCCCAATGCTCACAAGCATGCTGCATGCTACAGCGGTGTCCATTGGGCTGCAGATACATGTGCGGCGGACAAGAACAGACTAGGCCCTCTGGAGCGTTGTGGCAATAATGCGAGCAGTCATGAATTTGATCGCATAGCTTATCAGCGCAAAGAAACCCCTCGTCCATGGTATCTTCACAATCGATTTTACCATCACAAAGTTGATCTACTGTGATGCACTTATTCGAAATGGCACACAAACGATCGGGATGTTCACACGTTATTGTATCGTTGTAATTTACTTTGCTTGGTGTTAACTTGGAGCAATTGGTTTCATCTGTCTTATCATAGCAATGTGGTATACCATCACAGCGCAAGAAATCCGGTATGCATTCGAAGGGGTCAGTGCAAGCGAATTCAAAGGGGGCACATTCAACTATATCGGGCCAAATAGTTACAGGATGATTTTCACTCTTTGTGTTATTGCAATTGGCCTCATCACTAAAATCGAGGCAATCATTGATGCCATCGCACATATGCATCTCACCGTAGCAACCTATTGGACGACAATAACGCTCGCCAGGACCACACTCCAGTTCACAGCCAAGTTCATCGGCATTATTACTAAACCCAAATCAAGTAACTTCATTTAGTTTCATGCATCAATTGAAATAAGCGAATTGCTTGTACTCACCCACAATTATCGATGCCATCACAGACATCCTCAAATGGTCTACATCTTCCATTATTACAATCAAATTCGGCACACTTGCTATTAAAATAAGTATCACCACTTTCGTCTGAATCATCATCGACACCGCAATCTACGACGCCATCATTAACCCAACTGAGTTGTATACATTTGCCACTCTTCTCACATGTGAACTCATTGCTATTGCACGTGTTCGTCTCACAATTCAATTGATCCAAGCCATCCGAACAATAAGCGATAGCACTGCACAGTAATGTACGCTGATAGCAACGACTATTGCAAACGAAATGCAAATTAAGATCACAAGTATTGGGGTTACATGGGCCAAACTCATCACTACGCTCATCACTACCATCGTCACAATCATCGAAACCATCACAAAGATCTTTGCCATCTATGCACTGTTTGGTATTTTCACATTGAAACCCCGAACTGCAGTTTTTTGCAATTATTGCCATCTTAGTGAGCACTTCCGAAGGTGTCGGCGGTGATTGTTGTATGCAGCTTGTACCGAGCCCATTCAAAGTAAACCCCACTGGACAACGACAAACAGGACCCGGTGGCGTAGTTAAACATATCCCAGGGCACTTAACAGTCTTCATTCGGAGACCACACCGCGTTGTGTTCTTTTCTGCAGATTGCTGATATTGTTTATCGAAGACACGTAAATTTGTTGTGCGACCACGTTGTGGCAGATACAATATTGTATCACTCCTTGTTGAGCGATTTTCTCCATAACCCCAATCTTTAATGCGTCGCAAACTACCATTAACATTATCCACCAAATATATCCATTTATTATGCTCCACCACAGAAAGCGGATGAATTTCTGTTGATTTAAAGAGCACCGCACGATCTCTGCCATTTACGTTCATCCGTTCAATGACGCCTGTCTTCATATCACACCAATAAATTGTATCACAAGCTCTATTGATACTTAAACTGCTTGGCCAAATCATTGGTCGATGTGGTTCATTTTCAGCCAGCTTTGTTTGATGAGTACCATCGAACCAAGCACTATAAACGGATGCTCGACCATCACCAGCGATCTCATCAAATTGTGTATAGTAAATTATACCTCGTAAAGGATCAAGCACCATAGATCTATAGATAAATAGTTTTTTTTTTTAATTTTTATACATAATTAAAATCAAACTGAAATTATAATAATGCTGAACTTACTCAACGAAACAATTCAAGTTGATATTAATCGTTGAACTAAAATTATTTATAGGCGCCATATATAAAGTCTTTAATTCCGTCCAATATAAATGTTCCTCCAAGTAACGTATGCCAAATTATTTGCATTATTTTCTAAGACTTTCAACAGTTGCTTTGTGGAATTATTGAAAGCCTGACTATAGATGCCATATCGATGGTTTGCTTCCTCGACAAAATAAATCAATTTATGTTGAACATTTACTTCATATGTCAATGGCCAGGTCTCTGTGTAGATTGGAACTATAGTTTCCGTTGATTCGCCAGCTTGAAGCAATTGTTGCACGTAATCAAAACTCAAGGAAACGCCTGACAGGCGTGCCGAGCGCTTATCATGGAACATTAAAAAACGGTCCGGTTGTTCATTGACACAATTAGTGTTATTCTGTAACTTGTAACCCGATGAGCACATGCACTTGTGGTACGCATATTTCGTTGTCCAATAAGGTACGCATATATGATTGCAGTTTCCATTATTGTCGCGGCAGGGATGTGCAACTGGTTGAAAGAAATATACACATTGAGATTATGTGGTTTCAGAATGCAGAATGCATAGACAAAATACCTTCTGGCTGCTTTTGACGATGGTAAATGCGAAAATTTGTAGCACGATGCATATCCTGGATAAGTATGTCAGCTTTGTGAGTAAATTTATCCAGCGTAACAATGACATCATCAACCCAAGGCGCCAGATATATGGTATTTTCGAATATCTCAACTGCTTGTATTGTCTTTAATGGCACTCGAGACTAGTCAACAGAGAGTAAGTAAGTAAGGGCAACGAAATAAACATAAAGTTAACATAAAATTCTGATCATTGCTACTTACATCAGGCGACTTCTTCATAGCCCAACGCGCCTCTCCCTGATAATCAACACGTTCAATCAGATCCTTGTAGACATCAATCCAGTAAACATGCTCATTGGGTAAATCCAATGAAATTCCACTTGGATGGTAAATCTGTGTTGTAACCAAACCCGTTCGTTTTTGACCATCAAGTATTGTACGCGTCAAACTGGGACTCCAATCCGTAAAGAAAAGATACCTTACATATACGAGTATAAATTAATAGTTGATTATGTTTTGCGATCGCGAGTTGTACGAGTATTACTCACCCCTTTATTGCATCCACAACGAATGATGATGGATGCTTAATGCCATACAGTATGATGTTACAATATTTCATATTGTTTGAGCACAGGTAGATAAGTCCATCATCCTCGTTCATTAAATACCAATTACCGGAAACCCAATCAAGACGTAACTCGACAAAAACTGTAAGTGGTAAGTGACATAAGAACGAAATCGAATTTATTCCAACATCAAAATTGTCATCATCTTAAGATATACTTACATTGCTTTGGCGATATAAATTGTGATACTGGTATAGTCCAGTTCAGCGGAGAGCCACTGTTAACCATTGGCGTCGTATCGATACGTTGACAAAACATATACAGATCTTGCCAATTGTTATGTAAGGCGCACATTGTTCGATTACGATGCCAAACCTCAAATGCTGTTACTGATTTTATAGGTTGTTCTGAAAGTATTTTGGCTCCGGAAGCTTCAGTGCTTATTTGTCTAATGCCACTTGTAGTAAGCAGAATCAATGAGGCATTCTCAGATTCAGGCACTGTGTGGGGTAACAAATTATTTAAGTATTATTAATGAAAATAATAATTGGATTTGACTTTCAAATAAGTATCAAGTTTAAATACACATTTCTAGGAATTTGAATGTAATTATTATGAAAATTAAATTATTATAGATTTTTGGGAAATATGAGAGAAGAATCAATTAGAATTATGTACTAAACTGAAGTACATACCGAATATTGTATTTTAAATAAAATACCCATAATTATTATATATTATTATATTCGTTATTACTCACCATTGATGGCATGACAACGATTATGTTGTTTTGTGTAACCAGCAACACATGAACACTCATAAGAACCGGGTGTATTCTTGCACTTCTGGTCACAAGTACCGGGCACACTACACTCATCAAAGTCAATGCAACGTGTAGATGATACATCTGCAGGCACCTTACCCGCCGGACAGTAACAACGTGGTCCTTGCGGTGTCAATTTACAATTAAAGGAACAGTTCAGTGACTTGCATCTACTAGTCTCGTTATCTATAGAAGTGCGGGAATAAGCATCGAGTTAATAGCTTTGCGTTTATCTTTCACTTTGGCTTCGTCTTTTTTGTAATACATACCACAATGCAGTTCATCATTATCACAATCCCATTTGCCATCACAGAAACGCGATATATCCAAACAAATGCCATTATGGCATTCGCTTTCATATGTTTGACATTTTGGTGCATCCTGGCGGCCTTCACAAATGGAATGAGTTCAAACAGATTTAAGTATACTAGTATATAATAATATCGATCGATAAAAACTTACAATTTGTTTCATCTGATATATCCAATTTGCCACAATCGTATTCCCCATCACAGACCCAATTATTTGGTATGCATTTCTTACTTTTGGTACAATGAAATTGACCATCGTTGCACTTACTTGCATTCGCTGTTCAAAGAATTAAAAATAGAAGAAAAAAGATTTCATAAGACTATGTTAAAGAAGAAATATAGTAGTAAAAGGGTAAAAATATCAAGTACTAGAAAAAGGACAGTGAGACAGACACGACCACACATTAGTTTTAGTTTTCTCTCAAACGAAGTTCGTTGTGTAAATGAAGATTTATAGCGTAAACGATGCTGGATTAGTGTTGTTTATAGTGGTGTTATTATTTAAAACCGGAGTACGAGAATGTTGGTCTTTAAGCAAACTTAACTGTAGAAAATTGCAGAGCAATCAGAAATGGGGCAAGGCATCAAGAAACCTATGAAGAAATAGGCAACAAAGTCCCTTGATTCTTATAAAAAATGTAAATTGTATTTTCAATGTCTTTAGAAAACTCCTCTTTACACTTCACATAGGCGACAAGGCAATGTTATTTTCTCATACTGTTTGCGCATTTTTACGATTCTGAACCCAAAGGGTACCACAAGGAACCTTATTGCAGAGACTTCGTTGTCCGTCCGTCCTCGGATCATATCTCATGAACCGCAATAGCTAGAGAGTTGAAATTTTCACAGAATGTGCCATTCGGGCGTTACCAACAAATACTAAAACTAAAATATTTCCAAAAACTTTAAGGGGTCCCCATACAAGAAACATTTTGAAATTTGGATGATTGGTGGCTACACATCAGAAACATATTATTGTTGAAATTTCAGTTTGATCGGACCACTAGGGAGGGTACCTCCCATACAAACCCTCATTAAAATTCAGGTTCTTATTAGAACAACTTTTTTGTTTTTTCGACTATTGAACTGAAATTTAGACACTAAAAGTTTCTGATTTAGGCGCGGTACATTTGTTGGAATCAGTCAAATCGGACCACTAGGAGGAGTACCTCCCATACAAACCCCAATTCGGTATGGAATCCTCCGTGTACGAGTCTGACTCGCACTTGGCCCATTTTTCTATTTACAAAATAATCTTCATTCCTTTATGAAATATTTCGAAAGGTTTAGTTATGATTAAATTATGAATGCTTATCTACCATGTGATGTGAATTAATCACCTTCTCTGCTCCTGTCCAGCAATTTCGAGATGTATATTTCCAACAATACTACTAATCCTTTTATGTATTTCCTTACTAAACTTCATGATTTCAAATATTGTATTGTATATGGATGTAAGTTGTTTTATTACATCCTCATACCATTTGATGTTAAGAACTAGCTCACATTCAGTCTGTGGGATCACAATGAGCCACCGTCTACCACTTCTACATAACCTTGCCAATGTAATATCAATTATACTACAATTAAAAAAAAAAAAAATATGAAAATGGGTATTAAATTCTCGGTGAGACCTAAGTCAACTTTAATATTCTTTGAATTCTTCATATCTTTTTTTATCGTCATTTCTGTTGAAACTCTTCGCAGTTTTATATGAATGACTGAGCTTAAAAAATTTCAAGTGACTGCCATGGTTTGTCGTATGTGGCGCTGGCAGTGTAACCAGACTACCATATGACGTCGCGTACATAATCTCTAAAGACTTTTGCACAGGATATGCCTTAACTAACAGAGAGAGACTTAAAATAAAAATGGCAAACGGAAAATAAAAAACTAAATATAAATAGAAATCTGCAGACAAGAATGACTTGAATGCTTTTGGGAATAATGACCCAAAGAGTTGGTGCACATTATGGGCACCAAGGTTGGTGTTTTTCTTTCTATTTCTTACTTGTAACCCACTTTCTCATTCCCTTGTTTACTGGTATAGGAAATGTGAATGATCTTCCTGGGTTTTTGGAAAATACTTGAAAGCTCTTGGTCAGTACAAATGATATATTTTAGTACTACTTATTTCCTTTACTATTACATTTTTTTTAACATTTTTAAAACACCCATGGGATGAAAACCAAATTCTAATATTTTTCTTATTATTATTTTCTCCTCTTTTTACCATTAAACTTTGTACTAGGAACTCAATCTTTGTTAAACATTAACGAGACATTTTAGACTAGAATAATACAATCATCATTTGTGGGCCAGACAATGAAGTCTCTTTGTCACGTGACAAGCCTTGGTAAGTGCTTTGTCCAAACCATCAACTGTATACAATAACTTGTATCTCTCTCATCTGAACAAATATTGTATTTCAAACATTTTTGCATAAGAAATTTGACTCCCATTCGATCAGCTTTGCCATTCACTTCCTTTCCTCGCACTCTCTGATCCATTTGATATGCCTATTGACAATTGCGGGCTAACGTTTGCCAACTTATGTTTATCATTATTGTATCCACTTATATGCTTCAGCAATAACAAAACAAAAATGTATATTCCCAAGGGTATCTGGTAGCAAACAACAAATAAATGCCATGAATAAGTGACTTTTTTTTAAATTTTGTTTCATTTGTTTATTTATTTTTATTTTTTGTTTTCTTATTTAAAGAAAAATAAATGACCAAATAAAAAATAGAAAAATACTTGTACAAGTTGGGATCGAATAGTGAACATTAAAAGCGATGTTTTCGTTTGCTTCTACTTAGCATTAGATACATACAAGTATATATACTTTGTTATTGATTTTTTTTTTTTTTTTTTTATTATTGTTGCTGTTATGGTTTGGATGGTGTTTATTTAATGATGTTGGGGGGTATACGAGTATTAAAAGAGAAATCCCAATGGGGCGCCGCTTCGCATGCACTCAGAAAATGTGGGAACATTTTGAACAATTTCATATTTTTTCCAAAGAATTGTGGAGTCATAAAAAACGAGAATAATAAGGACAACAACATCAGGACGGAAGGAAAGCATTAAAATAAATGTTAGTTAATATTTGCTCTCGGATTTGTCACTCGTCTATCTCCGAGTATTTTACATTTTTCAGACAATTTGAATTACTGAGTCAACACTCAATTGTTATTGTCCTCTACTTTCTTTGAGGGATTACTTTATTGTAATAATGTGATCTGGGGTATTCAGATTTGTGTAGTAATCAATTAAGAATACCCATAGAGACATTGCACGAGATACTAAGTAGAAACGTACTGGACGTTGTTAGAACTGGTGCTCACAAATAAATCAAAAATCCTCATAAACAAAAACGAAATCTTACGCGAAATTAAGAGGAGGCAACCGCAGCTCTGCATTGACGGATTCTAAATTAAACCAATAGGTAATAATATACAAGTCCTAGACAAAGACGTTTCCAATCCAACTATGTGTTTCTGATTTCATTACGAAAGATGTTATGAAGAGCCACAAGACTTGCGCTGCCTAGAAGCATTTACATAATTTAATCTATTGTAGCTGTCACCCATGATATATTTGGCAACTTGAAATTTGATTTGCATCCACATCAATCGAAATAATCTCATAACTTTCCATATATTTTCATTTGATTCCTTACAGGGAATCTGATAGTCATGTATAACCATACATATTTCTAACAGGAGAGTTCTGTTCTTCCTCTCTATATCTAAATATATGTAGACAAAACTAGTGCAAGTCAACACAGACAGAAACAGTGAATGTTACGAAAATGGACTTTGTGCTTTAGTGTCTGTCTTATGCTAAGGGAATAGTGTTTCATTGTTACTATTCCAATTATTATTTGTTGCTGTTATTGTTGTTGTTTTTGTACTGTTGCTGTTGTTGTTCATTTCACTTGCGCCATTGAATTAATTGAAATGAGCGCAATGGCTTGATATTCCCCATGAACCTTCACCTCATACCTTTAGATACACTAACCCACACACACACAAACAAACATACACTCGCTCTCTCTTTCTCTTTCTCTCTCTCTCTCTCTCTATGTATATCTGTAATAGTGCATCATGTTGATGTTGAATCTTTCTATCGAAAGCCCAAAACAAACGAACTGAATGACCAACAATTTGTCGTCATTTTGTGAGTTCTTTGCACTGTATTTCTCGCCATGTACTAAAAGTGAATTCGTTCCATCCCCATTTTTATCATTGCCGCCATAATAAATGCATTATATACAATAGTGCGATATACGACAGCATACGACGCCATGTCATAGAAATATTGTGCCAGAATAAATGAAATTAAAAATTCCATTGCGTTTGCAACAATTGTTGCAAAGTGGCAGGCGACGATTACAACGGCGTCGACGACGACGACGACGACGACGACGACGACAAGATTCACCGACAAATGCAATGACATAGAATTATGATGAATAATACGAGGAGTGGAGTGGAGTGTAGTGGTAAAGATTCTCCAAGTAATTTAGAAAATAAAAAAGAAAAGACAAACAAAATATTATTATTATTATTGTCATCGTCTGTCTCTCTACATTGTTGTATGTGCGAGTATATTGCGACGTACTTTTTAGTCTGGTTGCAGAAAAATGTCTCCACATTAATTTAAAAGACACTAGTAAGATCCAATGCGCCCCGTCTGACTATTCTAAGTAGAAAAGATAGAAACACTGTAGCAATGAACTAAGTTACTCGATACATTATTATAGTGTCTTCTTGGTGTCGTCGTAGTCGTATATACATTTTTGTATCTGTATCTGTATCTACATATATCTATGAGCAAAGTCCAGTCACTCTTGAAATTTATGGCTTTTGTGTACAGCTTAAGTGGTCTAGGTTTTGGGATTCAGTATGCAGCAGCATGCTTTATTCTCATCATGGCACTTTATATGTAGATGCTACTAAATCAATTAAAGCTGCTTATGCAGTTCACGCAACTGACGAAAGCCAAATGGATGAATATTCATTCCGCTCATTCACTCGTCGTTCACCCGCTTGGACTATAATTGATGGAATAAAGTTTTTTATTACATTACAGGAAAGAGGGTTTGGTTTTTTATAGAGGTTATGAGGTCAAACATTTAAATAGATCAATGAGTTTAATGAAAACACAATATGATCATAATTGATTGGGTTAAAGCTTTCGAAAAGTGACTTTTTGAATATGTTTTTTTTTTTTTTTTTTCGACAAAAAAGCGTTTAATATTTTAACATCACCAGAGTCTTCTGTTAGTTCGATACATTTAGTCCAGCATTTTTTCAATTATTGTATTATACTTCTCCAAATAATATATTTTTGTCAAGGTCCAACAAATAGTCATTTGTTTGAATGATGATCTCTTCATTCCTTCCATTCCGAGCTATTTTTTCATGTTTGGAAACAGGAAATAGTCGCATAGGGCTAAATCTGGAAAATATGCTGGATGGGGTAGCAATTTACGGATTTTTGTCATGACAACTACATACGTGTGCACATGTGCATTATCCTGGTGAAAAATCTTTTTTTTTTTCCTTAGCCAAATGCGGACGTTTTTGCTTCAAATCAATGTCGAATCTGTCCAACAGCTCTTAATAATATTCGCTGGTGATCGTTTGATCCTCTTCCAGTAGCCTTCTCTTGGTTTCGGAGATGGTTTTTTCACTCAAAAAATAATATTTAATGACCACACGCAAATCACTGTTATCCATCTACGTCGAAATTCACAACGTTTCCTGCTTTCCATGGGTGTCAAACACAAACGAAATGGTGCAACTTACTCAATATTTGACAATACTCTATTGAGAGATTGTAATTAACAGAAGCAGTGATGAATTTAAAGTTATTGTTATATTAATGCACTCGTGATTTAAGAATGTAAGAGAAAAGCAAAATATTATGAGAACAAAGGTATGAAATTTTGTGAGATAATTAACGCTTGGCTTAAGTTGCCTTAGTTTACCAAAGCCCAGACAGAAACAGATAGAGACTTTCCCTACTTTAGACTCTCAAAACGTAGGAGCTCCTGTGTAAGTTATGCACAAAGACATAGGAGATGTTAGAAACTCTCCTTAACATGACCTTCCATATATCTATGTATTGTATTTCCTATATTCCTTGTTTATTTTCTTTTTAATATATTTGCACCTCTCAACAATCAAAATATTTAAAATTATTTATTTTTATATTTGCGAAATGCTAAGACTTTAAATTATTGGTTGATAAAATCGTTCATCTTTTCCATTTCTCTTCATAGCCAAGAAATTTGTATAAAATAATCTACCAAAAACAAATTTAATATTGTACAAAATATTGTATATACCACAAATTGATGCTGGAAGAGAATAGATCCATGTAAGTCACCTGTCATCATCTGTTTAACGCACACCTCTATATAAATTTACATATGTAAGTTTCTAGGTAGGGATGTATGTATGTAATACAATACTAAACTAATTGCTTTGGTTTCAATTTGCTACAATTTTCTGAATGCATTTGGGTTTACGCATGAAATGAGCAACACATTTACCATGTTCTAGGTAGACTATTACAACATGGAACACATCAATAATCAACGCAACAACAGCATCAACATCAAACACAAAAAGCATTTACTAATGTATATGTCATGTCATTAAGCAAATGACAATTACGCCAAAGGGACAGGCAGACGAACAGATAGATAGATACATACAATATGTAGGGCCAAATGCAATAGGAGTTTACCAATAATATAGCAATCTACATTTCATTGTATATTGGCGACAATGCTGACAACGAGGACAGAATAGAACAGATTGGAATAGAATAGCATGGTACGAAAGTGGAGACTAAAGTCGAATCCACTGACATTGTCACATTAAGCAAGCAACCATCCAACAATACATCCTACTCCATCCATCTGCATGCAACTCCTCTTTGTCATTCGCATACTCAATTTTATTGTTGGTATCATTATCCTGCTGGCGCGTAATACTCACCGCATTCACTTGTTTCATCGGATCCATCAGCACAATCCGGTTTCGAATCACATTTCCAACGCATCGGTATGCAAGTGCCATCATTGCATGTGAATTGTGTCAATGAACATGGTGGACCTGTAACGAGAGTGTAGTCGAGAGATAGAAATGTGGTTAATTTTAAAGTTGGCAGTAAAAAAGAACAAAAACAAAAAAAAAAAAAAAATCGCTCAGAATATCATTGATGGAGATGGAGAGTGACTAAATTTCCAATTGGCTTTACGCATTCGACAAAACACACACACGCACACACGCACACAAATTATAGTAGAGCTCCAACAATGTTGTAAATAGATGCGTTTTTAATACGATTTTTTTTTTTTTTTTACTCAAATTTCGAAATTCAGAGAAAATTACTGCAACAATTTCAAAAGGCATGTAGCCTCGTAAAAGATCGCATGGTCCAATGAATGAAATGAAACGTGCCTTGAATTAACAACAAGCCAAAATTTTGTTTACTGATTTTAATGATTTTATTTTTTTCGCTTTTATTTCGTTAAGAAGAATGGAAATTTTCAGAATTTTTATTAGCGATTTAAAAATATATTATATATATAATGAAAAAAGAATTTATAAATAAAATGGAAGTCTTATTACATTAATTTTTAAATAAAAAGAATTTTTAATATAAATTCTCCTGAAACTAATTATAATTTTTTGGTGCTTAGTAAAATTAATGAATTACATAACCACACATTATTATTTACTTAAAATCATGTTTCGTAGTTACAGTTTCTTTCTTAAAATAATCAGTAAATTATGCTCGTTTTATTATTATTTTTATTAAATTCAGAGAAAAGATATTCTAATTTGTTTAATATTTTAAAATGATAGTCACTCATTCTTGGAAATATGTTGAATGTATTTTTTCTCTGAGCCATCGTTATCATCCTCTATGTCACTTGAAGTCTCATTGTTCACATCAATAAAATCCACAAGAAAATTTATATTGGAAGTTATATTTGGATATTTATTAATTTTATCCATGTTTCGTAATAAACATCCATCAAGACTCGATCTACTATATTAACATTAGTAAGGAAAGAATAGAATATTGATCAAATCCAGCTTTTTCCAAAAAAAAAAAATTGCTATTGACTGACTCTTGACGTTTATATCCCATGTTTCATCTTATTTGTTTGTCTCCTAATGCTTTAATGTTTCTTAGAAAATTCAACTTCGATAGTGGAAACTTAAATAAGGACTTTCCCGAATAATAAACGCAAATTCAGTTCTTTGCGTTCGACATAAACATACACAAATGACGAGCACACAAAAATTTCTTTCTAGATGGAGCTAGAAGTTTTTGCATTGAGATCCACGTCCTAAAGTATCCAACTTGTAAGGCGCGGCCAATGGTATCGTTAATAAACGTTGCACGTATAATTTTTTAAGTGCATAGAGAAGTGAGAAATCAGTTAATAAGTTGCAACATTCTATATTTTTCAAGTCAAGAAGTAAGAATGTATGTGGTCCAATTTGTGTAAGTAAATAAAGATAAGTTGACTTACGTCTTATCTAGTCAACTTTCAAGGTACTTTGCCTAGCAATTCGATCAAACTGAAATTTCAACAATATAAGTTTTTGATATGTAGCCACCAACCTTCCAAATTTCAAGATCGTGGGATTACTGAATCGTATAGCTGCCATACAAACCAAAATGTTTCTTCTATGGGGACCCATTTAAGTTTTTGAAAATATTTCAATTTTAGTATTTGTTGCAGATGCCCGGATAGAACTACATATTCTGTGAAACGCTCAACGCTCTAGCTAAAACGGTTTATGAGATATAACCCGAGGACGAACGGATGGACGGACAACGAAGTCTCTGCAATAGGGTTTCTTTCGGTACCCTTTGGGTCCGGAATCCTAAAAATAGCCTAAACAGATTTTTTTTTCGTCTAAATACTACTGCAATTTGATGTGATTCCAATCATAGAAATTCGAGTTATTAAAGTTTGACTGCAATTACAAAATCAATTGAACAAAAAAAAAAAAAAAAATGATTTCAAAAGTTGTTCTATAATACTGGAGACTACTTCTAAAAAAACTAAATTTCCTTTTCCATTATTTAAGTGAATTATTTTTAAAACTTTAATTCATTACAATTCTATCAATAGTTGGTTTTAGTCAAAGTTTTCATTCTGCAAATAGAATATTTTTGCATTGGTTGTTTTATGTTTCATGTCTTATAAGTCCATCCATCCATCATCTTAAAGCATATAAAACTTTATCCTCACTCAATACTTGTCTTGTACTTTTAGCGCATTTCTCAAAATATTTAGATACATTCACTTTGTTTCGAACACGCTATCCATTATTTGTTATTAGAACATATTGCTTTTTGTTGTCCTTTCTTAAGTAAAATATTTTTATAATCTCCTTTCTACCAAACTCTTCTCTAGCTAAAATTGATTATCCAACAACGAAAATAACATGTACTAGTATGGAGCTACAATTCTTCAGAAAACTTCACTTGACTGACTTGACTATCCATAATTGAAGTTCTGTGCTCAAGAAGCAAACTTTTCTTTCACAACTGTTTTGAAAACTTTGTTACCATTTCTGAGAGAAAATAGAAAAAACTTTTCGTTCCGATTTTCCCTATCTAATCTTCTTCTTCCGCCTCTTACACAATATTAATATTTATGCAGATGTCTCTCTTCTAACGTACCAGCGTCTACATCATTTGTCTATATCGTCTATATACTCGTATTATGAATACACAGTAGCTGCGTTTGATACGTGCCTACAATTAGAATTTACCAAAGATACAATGTATCTGCTTGCTACTGTTTCCATTATATAGTTTTGTTCGACGTCTGGTTTACCAAAGTACGTGACTTTGAAACATTGTACGAGTCATTAGCGTTTAGAGGCGTTCAATAGGAAACATAAAAGCCTCAAATTTAAATTTGATAAGCGACACAACGAGCTCTGCTCTGCTGAAAGAAAAACAAATAACAAAATTGATAATCAAGAAAGAAAAAGGTGTCAAAATATGTTTGCCCTGAATTTGAATTAACTTTCTTGAAATCAATATTTGGACAGTTGCATCAACTGCAACTGGAACAGAGTTCAGTATCTAAACCAAATAAACCATAAGCTATATAAAACCTAAAAAATTATATGCAATTAGACTATTAAACGTTCGCGGCTTAATCAAGCGCAATGTCTTATAAGTTTTTAGTGTTTTTGGGGCTTGCAGCTTTGCTCTGCAGCATTTTCATAGACCCAAGCGAGGCAGCCTCAGCCACAGCAAACAGGATTAAGAAAAGACAACATGTGCAAGACTTCGAAGATTCCACCGAGAGGCCATTACTAAGTAAGGAGAAGGAGAATAAGCAACGGGATATTGAGCAAAAGAAAACAGAAGAAATCGGTGGTGCTGAGAAAAAGGATGAGTTATTAGCTCAACTGGAACGTGAATCAAAGGAACAAGAAAAACTTGATGAACGCGCTGCTGCACGAAGACAACATAGACGTGGTGGTAAAACACGAGCTGGTAATCGCCGTGTGCGTCGTCGACGCATTCCGAATGTTCGAGCTGGTAATCGTCAGACTCGCAAAGGTAACAACCGAAAGATTGCGACCAAACAAACAAGAAACAAGAATCGTCGTCGTGCCGTAAGACGGAATAGTAAACTAAGTAAAAGTGCACGCAGGACTTTGATTCGAGTAAATGATAATGGCAAAAGATTAGAAGAACTTGAGAAGAAGAACACCACATCCACCGCCACCTCAACTAAAGCTAACTAAAAATAAGAAGAATAATAAAAATAATAAATAATAAAAGCATAAATCAGTTCTTCTAACTTCATGAATTCCATCTTGAAACTTAATAAAAGCAAATACATATTGGTCCACATGCATCCTTTTCTCCTACAGTTTAAGAACTGCTGACATAGATTTTGTTTTAATTATTAAAATATTGACCAAAATATAATATAGTCACACACACAGTTTAAGCCTCTCAAAAGCCTTGACACATGGACACACAAGTACAACATTGTCCTTAAGTTTTCACTGCAGTTTACAAGGATATAAATTGTTGTCTGCTTTTTGTCAAATATAAATAACTTAGAATATGATGACAACTTTTGTATTGACTGACTGTATGTACTCTCATACTCATGTATGTGTGATTGAATGTTTTCTGAGTAAAATTTTATGATGAAAACAATTTTCATTTTGCACGAAAAACAAATACCAAAATATAAACAGAAATCCACATACATTCTGAAATGTATGCTGCAACTGCAACTGAGTCACTCCTTTTTTTTTTCACATACCAAAAGCAAAGAGTTCTATTTGTTTTACTTTTGAGCTCTGCCTGCCTGCCTGCCTGCCTGGTTTCACTGTTTCTCTGTTTGCCCGCATGAGTTGAGTTGTGTCGACAACAGTCATAGTCATCATGATCATCATCATCATTATCATCGTATTCATTTCATTTCCGAATACAAGAGCTTTAAAAACAGTGTTAAGGGATGGGAAATGGGAGAGAAGATAACATGAAACTTCAGCACCCCAACAAGCAAACGAAACCAAGTTGAGTTTCAGTTTTATTTGATTTTAAGTTCATTTACCTGTAGATAACTTGACTTGGTAGCTACCATTGGCATATGTTTGCTCCTTTGTTATTGCTGTTGTTCTTGTTCTTGCAGTTTTTGTTGTCGCTGTTGTTGTCTGTTGCAAGTATCCATGACTGAATATAGAAACGTTTCTTTTTTTTTTTTTTTTGCTTAAATCTTTCTGCTTTCTTTGTTGTTGTTGTTGTTGGTTGACAAAAATCAAATACCAAATGTTAATTGACTTTTATCGTCTACTCCTTTAGTCATTATATCCTTAGACAAGATTTTGCATATGATTTAATCCAGCCTTCAGGACTCTTCAACTCTTCAATAACTACAAAATTTGGGTATTGAATATGTGGAAACTTTTTTGAAAAGAAAAGAAACAAAAATCAATAAGCTTATGCAAACTGTGCATTAAATATGCATGTCCTTGAGGCTTCAGAGGAGTTTAATGTAATTTTCATTATTTACGGATATTTCTCCAAATAAAATATGCATGGATATGCACAATATGAAAGTTGATCCCATATAGAGAAAAATTTAAGCAAATATTCAACCAATTGTGTAAAGTTTGAATTTTTAAATTCGTTTCCTATACTTCTGTACCATTCAAATTTTGTTGTATAAATGTGGTACTCATCACTTGAATGAGATGTTTGTCATGTTATAATTTGCAACAAATAGACATTGTATTGTATTTTGTCATAGATGAGAGGAGATTAGTTGACTGGGTATATCTGTATATGAGGGAGCTTTAAAGCCCAAAACAGTAAAGAATAACAAAATCAGTTACGTATTGATTGACGAGATAGAACGGAAGCTAATTTTTGATATCTCGAATCCGATGAGATCGAAAGATTTTGGTTTTTATTTTATTACTGAAAACCGAGGAGGTCAGAAGTACTTTCCTCCTTTCATTTCCTTTCCTTTCCATTCTTTCTTTTCGGTTTTATAGAATCTTGCTTGAGTTATCCCTTGCGATTCTTTACAGTAAAATAAAACTAAGACTTTTTCTCAGGACTCCTTATTTATCAAGGCTTTGATCAGCATTGCCAATAGATATTCCTTTAATTTAATTTCGTGTGGTTTTCCCCTTTTAAAGTTCATTGATTGCTGGAAAATGTAATCCATCATATAAACATAATAAACCTAATTTGATTTTGATGCATGGAAATTTTACTGAATTTGATAGTCATGAAGTTGGAACTTAAACCAAAAGTTAAAAGTTGCATATATAGTATCTACATTTTATGGTGGAGAATTTTATATATGGGAGACTTTAAATGAAGGAGATTTCGTTATGTGATAAAGCAACTTTTACGAATTTATGCCTTAGGTGCATTTATGAATGTTTTTGTTTTAGTCAAAGTGGCGCAAAACTTTATTGGTAGTCATCATCATCATCATCATCATCACTCGATGCTAGCATAGATTTTTTTTTTTTTTTTACTTTCGTATGTGCGAGTAAGCGTGTGTTTATGTGATATACGAAACCAGGTTAAGCGCCTTAGGGCCATGTTTTTTGATTTGGATGCATTTGCTGCTACTGCTGCTGCCGATGATGTTCGCATTGCAGTAATGCAATTCACCCATTTTTTTTTTTTTTGGTTTGGATTTTCTGTATGTTTTCTGATTTTTTGTCTCTGGCGCAGCTGATGCTGCTCTCGAGTTATACACAATTTTGTTGTTGTTCTTGTTGTTAACTCAAAGTTGTTGAATTGCTTTTTGTTGTAGCCGGCAGCTTTTTTTATGTGTCATCTACACCAACAAACACACACACAAACAAATACACGCTCATAGGTAGTTGCTAACGAAGAGCAACTCGACATTCGACTACTCAACTCTACTCCACTCGACTTTACTGTACTCTTGTGTTTGCTTAAACTACTTTTTTTTTGTGTCAAAAACAGGTAGATGTATGTGTGCATGCGTATGTGTATTTGTACAGGGTTTCGCACTTAATTAGCGTAGACGGCGACAATGATGCCTTTTGTTGTTGTTGTTTTTGCTGTTGTAGTTGTAGTTGTTTTTGCTTCCCTTATTTTTTTCGTGTTTTTACTCTCGTTGAGCATAAAAGCCCCTTAAGTTATGCTACACATAAAAATTTCCCTTTTATTTTTTTCTCGTATTTAATTTAATTCAATTCAATTACTTTTTTTCTCACAAATTTTTTGTGTGTGTTAATTTCATTTAATTTAATTTACTTCAATTTTTTTATGAGTTGCTATGCGTTTGAATAATGACGATGTTAAGAGGTTTTTCATTTCTTTAAAAGAAGATCGCATAAAAGATTTCATAATGATAAAGCAAAGTTTACTTGTTTTTGTAGAAAAGTTATATTTCCAAAAAATTTAATTTGATATTATAGAAAAACATTAAAGAATTTCGATATCCAAAGAAAAGTGCTTCAAGTTAGGGTGCATCTGATAAACTTGAGTGCAACCAGGCAGAGGAAAATAAATATATAATAGAACTCTACTGGCCTCTGCTTTCTTTTACTAAGTTCTGACTCACCTAAGATCATTTAAATTGCTAGATAATCTTCAAAGATACAAGATCATGATGATGGTCAATGCATACTTTTCCCCTTTAAATCCATTGATTTATTCATTTAACCAAAGAAATACTCTCAACACCTTAAGCTACTTTTTCTATTAAGTACTCTTCCTTTTTTTTTTTTTTGAGCAAATGCATTCCGATTAGTCCTTGTGTTCATTTAATATTCTTTAAAGAATTTTAATGAAGCATCTTTTGTTGTTTACATTAAAATAAAGGAAAAATGAGTCTTCGTTTCCATCTCAGTTTCAGTTTCATTGCAAACACAAACTGCTTTTAAGTGAAACTACATCACTTAATCATTATCAATTGTATGCGTATTTGCATGTCCTTCGATGGTAACAACAAGAACTTAATCCCTTTAGAATACAATAGCAGAAGTAGCAGTGGCTGCAGTAAAAACAGCAGGACACAATACAAAATAACAGCCTCCTTCATGAAACACATCTCACAAAAGAAATGCAAGGCAAAGCAAGGCAAGGCAAGGAAAAGCAAGGCAAGGCAAGGCAAAACCGAACAGGACAAGAAAAGTTTCAACAAACAACTACAATGACAACAACATCAACATTATCATCATCATCATCATCATCATCATTGTGTACTTGTATAAGTTTCAAAATCTCAAGTGACCGTTGCGCTTCAAGTTAAGAATGGCAGAGAAGAAAGAATAAGTAGATAGGTGGAAAGATAGTGTAGTGTTTGAGAACTACAACTATTGGCCAACAATAGCGCGCATTATTATTTGCGATGCTCGCGTTTATTTCCGTTCACGTCCACTTCAACATGGCGTCCTCTCGATTTCCGGCAAGCGCCATTGTCATTGCGTTTTCTTTTACTTGGCTTGGCGCTGGTTTCCTTTATGCACAACACTACACTACACAACAACAACAACAACAACAACTAACTTATACAATAAAATAAAACTTATGATTTGTAGTTGTAGCCGTTGCTGTTGCTGTTGCTGCTGCACTTTTAGACAATTTAGCCAAATGGCATTTAAGTTGTTTCACTTATTGCCAAAAACAAGAAAACTAGAAATAAAAATTCAATTCTTTATGCATTTCTTGATATCTTTGAGTGAGTTTTCTTTCTTTCTTGAAATACTAGTTTGATGCTGCCTCCCATGAGCTGAGCTCATTTCGAAATGTCAAAATAGAAAGAAAATTTAAAGAAAAATATAGCAAAAGTGTCAATACCAAATGCTTTTCAATTTTTCTTGTAACTTCATCTAGGTACAATATGTTGCTTGGTTGGTTGTTTGATTGGTCTAAAGTGATTGACAAGCATTTTAAAAAGTCATGAGAATTGAAGAAATATGGGAATAACATACTTTTTCAAAGGGCACAAGACAAGGATCTATGGATGTGGGTGTGTATATAGGAAATTGTTAAGAAAAATGTTGAGAGAAAATGACATAGTAAATCAGATTAAGTGCTGCCAGGAAAAGTCAACATAAAACGCTTAACCAACATGAAGAGAATGGAATGAAGAGACAAGAACATCAAGAATACACCAAGCCAGCAAGAAGGAAAATATCAGACTGATGGCTGCATAAATCTGAAAAAAACCGCAAAGTGGATTTGTGTAGTAGAACTTAAAGATGAAGAAGCTCAAGTAACCAGCACAAATACATGTGCTCGCTCATACATATGCGTATGTTTTTAGTTACGATACTAGTAGATTCACGATATCATGTTAACAGCAACAACAACACAAAGTATTTCTAGGCAAAGACAGGCAAAAATGAAAGAAGGAAAGGAAAAAAGAAAGCCATAAAAAGGAAATGACTGGATATAGAAAAGAATTATGAGATTTCTATCAATGGATGATGGGGCAGAAGAGAGCAGAGTGTGAAAGACAAAGTGGAATGTAAGAAAGTGGTTAAATAGAAAGAAAATGAAATAAACGCCATACAGCTGTCGGCGGTTTGGTACAACACACACATACACATATTGTATGTGCAATTACATAGACTACACTTGGGCACATGTTTCATAGCATCCACCTACAACAACTCATAGATAGACACATACACATACACAGTTTGACTCAACACTGGTTCTTTTGCCAGGATGGATACGAAAGACTAAGACTAAACACAACAAAATCATAGCATAGCATAGCAAAGCAAAGCATGTAAGCAATCAATGTGGCAACATCAACAACTACAATGACAACAAAACACAACACAACACTAAAAGCCAACTTACACTAACCAACCATCGAACTAGCTAACAACAACTTCAACAAAGCACTTCAATGGGATTATTTGCGCATATAAAACATTTAACGAACAGGAAATGAAATGCGCAAAAAATGTAGAAAAGAAAAATAAGAAATTCATAGAGAAGTTTGAGGTTTATCATCATCCGCTTGTCAGTAAAATACCACAAACTGATCCTTAGACAAGTTTTAGTTCAAGTTATGAGCGCAACAGTTGTTATTCACTCCACCCCCCCCCCCCCCCCCTTTTTTTTTTTTTGTTTCCTTGCTTTCTTGATTTTACTATTTATAAAGTGATTTGTGCATTGTGTATGCAGGAGGAGTATGAAAAACCACATGAATAGGCTTAGTAGTTTTTGATTTACTCTTACAGCAAAAAACCACAACAATAGAAGAGACGAAGACAAAGCGATTTTGTATGTCATACGAAGCAATCCAGATAGACACGATATTGTATATGTAATTTATAACAATGCGTATACGTAATATTTGTTGTTTGTCCTTTCTTTCTTTCTTTTTTTGGTTTCATCAATAATAGTAGTGAGTATTTTGCAATTTGAATTGAGTGAATTGTGTCAAGCGTTTTAGTATATCTAATGATGGCACTGATTTGTATTCAATAGATACAAAAATATATATCTATCTATTGTGGCACTCTACTAACGAACAAACTATATAAGTAGTTCTGTATCAACATTTTTTTTTTTTTTTTCCTTTTCAAGGATACTAACATTTTGTTATAAATTGGTGTTCTCTTTCTTCATTCGATTGTTATTGATGATGATGCTAGTGATGATGAAGTATTACTGCATTTTCATTCAATAATGGAAGAGAGAAAGACTAACAGGGAACAATCAAAAGAAGCAGATTGACTAACGATGTTAGAGTATTAAGGACACTATCCTGTGTCTTTTGGTCAAGTAACATTGCAATAGCTGAGAATTTTGCATAAAAGAATTACGACATTACAGTAATGCACAACATTGTTTTGTTATAATATTATAAATAACAAAAATATGGCTTTAGAAAAATAATAATAAGAGGCATTCGATGATACTTCAAAACTATGAAGAATAAAAAATACATACCTCAATGAACATGAAATTGAAAACAAAACTGTTCCGAAGCAATAGAATATTTTTAAAGAAAATTTTAAACAACTAACAAACCAAAAATCCCATACCCAAAAAGAATCGCAATAGATCATTTGATTTGTAATAGTGATGAATAATATAAGGCCACAACAACAGCAACTGAATCCCAATTACCATTGAAATGTGAGAATTATGAATTTTTTGATGCTATGAATGGAATTATATGACTCATTTTTACTGCAAATTTTTATACTAAAAAACCATTTAGATGAAGAAAAACCAATTTTATACCAAATGAATGTTTGATTTTTCCACATAAATAAATAAATATTTTTAAAATTTAGTTTTCTTTACCGGAAAATATAGTACTTATATTTCATTTGCATTTATAGATACCCTCAACTAAAAGTTTAAAGAAAACATATTTCACCAAATTGCATATTTACAATCTTGACAATTTATGATAATAGTCTAACAAAATTTCAACGATATCTTCTCTATACTTCACGCATGCCCTTCACATTTTCATGAGTATGAAAATACTATGAAAACTATGGCAACAATTGAACTAAAATTTCAAACTAAAGCCAATTTATTATGATGTTTAGTAACATGAACAAAAAAGAAAAAGAAAGCTATACAGAGAATCTAAAATGTGACAGGAGACTAGAGACAAGAGACTATTTTCCAACAAACATAAACGAATTCAGGTTTCCTCAGGTTTCCTCTTCTTCAATACTCAACACTGAATGTCGTTATTTCATCGCCAAGAGGCAACTACAAAAAGACTGCTCCAGCAAGGACTTCGAGATACAATAGAATAATAATGATGTTAATATTTTATTTGCAAATCATTCAATAGAGAGAACAATCGAAGCACTCGAAGTACTTGCCAAACAAACAAGATTTATTACAATGGCAGACTAAAATCAAGCACACACACACAC
This sequence comes from Amiota minor, assembly GCA_037043295.1. NCBI lineage: Eukaryota > Metazoa > Arthropoda > Insecta > Diptera > Drosophilidae > Amiota > Amiota minor. The sequence goes on from JBAMAW010001787.1 coordinate 445,571, forward strand.
ACACACACACATTTAATATACATGACCGTAAGCGTATTTATTTCTATGTATGTATTGTGTTTGAAGATATTTTGCAAAATGGAAAATATTTTTCCCTTTATATGAGAATAATCTTTGAAATTCAACTGAAAAACTCAACAGAAAAAAACAGGCAGCCGTCATAACACACACACTCACACAATATTATAAAACAAAAGCAAAGCTATGAAACGACAAACATTTATAAATAATACCAGGAAACTTTCCATAACTAAAAACAAGAAATAGTGCAAGAGGACTGGGACGATAAAAGTGAAGCAGTGTTTTAGTAAAAAGAGTGTGGAAGGAAGGGGAAAAAAAAAAAAGGAAAATAGTAATCCCCTGCAAAAATTGCAACTGCATATGCAAAAAATCATAGCATACATTCAAGCGCATCTCTATATATACATATATACTTACTTACAAAGTAACAAAAACAAAACAGAACAAAAAATGAAAATAGTAAGGCATTGAAGCATAGCTGATGAAGTTTATAGTTTTGTGTTGATCATAATGACGATGGTGTTGATGATGATGATGATGATATTAATGCAAAAATGTTGAAAAACTCTGCCAAGTTATTGACAGCATTTCGTAACTCAAACTAAAGTGTAAATACTACTACTACCACATGTATAAGAAAATATTTTACTTTTTTTTTTTCTATTTTGCTTTGTTACTAAAGAGGCAACGACGATGATGTACAGCAAAAGACAAAGAAAGACTTTAGTAGTGAAAGACAGTTGAGAAGTTGAAGTTCGAGTAAAAGATATGAAAATTGTTAAAAGTAAAAGAAAAACATAATGGAGAAAAAGTAAGAAAATTTGACAAAATCAAAAAAGAGATTTCTACTTGAAAAAAAAAAAAAACAGGAAAAAGTATAAAACTTCGAGTTTGCAGACTTTAAATAAAGTTTTTATTGTTTTGTTCATATGCAGATTACATGTTTGAGCTGAGAAACTGAATCGAAGTATCGATGAAAATGAGATAAGATAAAATGGCTAAGTTGATTATCATTAAAAATTGTATTTAGTTTAAGAAGAAATTGATTTAATATGTATTATTTTCACATAGAAATAAATACACAAAAATTTAATTTTAAATTTAATAATAATAAGTTCCTATGCTATCAGCTTGATATTTATATTTTCTGTAAATAAAAAATTAAATTTATATTTTGAACAAATAAATTTCAATCACCTGTCACTATGCCTATGAATTTCAATTTTCATTTAGGCAAATGATGGATTTATTGGCTGAAGAATTGTTTCTATTTTGAGGATTTTATAGCTTGTAGCGTGGCACTTTGATATCCTCAAATTATTTATTATGTATTTTCTAATTTGAGTCGTGAAATCATGTTGACAATTTTTTTGTTGGGAAATGTGAAACATAAAAAACGAAAACAGATTTAAGGGGAATGGTTGTTCGACTGTGATGCGAAACATCTTTAGTATCTACAGACCAGTCAACTATAGGCATTAAATGTTAAGACACTTCAATAAAAATAATGAGACAATTTCCTAAATATACACGAAAATTTCACTATTTTCTTTAGAAACTTGAAAGCTTTCAATATCATAAAAAATTGAAAAATTCACACTCAAACTAACAGAACTGGATAAGTTTAAATATCTTCTTTAAGAAAGCATAATGATAGGTCAAAGGGTCAAAAACTGACCTGTTTGATTTAAAAATTTGACACTTTTGTCGATCGATGAAACATGTGTGAATTCCATCCTGATGCTATCGATAAACAAACTGTTCATGCATATGCAATTTTGCCATTTGTGAATTCACAGGTTCGAATGCTTAATGCAAACAATGCAAAAAATTATATCTAGAGAAAAAGGTGAATCAAAACAAACCAAATCATTGTAGTTCTTGCAACAAAAATAACAACAACAGTAGCAACAACTGCAATGACAAATGTTGCAAAAACTGCAAAGTACAACAACGGTGAGTGAATACGACAAATGTAACAATAACAATGAAGGAATGAATAGATGCAAGGAAGAAGGAACAACGAATGTCAACAACAAGAATAGTAACAAACATAAATAAAACCAAAACCGAATGCAACCAACCAAAAAGGCGCTGACACAACTCATTTTCACACATGGCAGCGGCACAAAGCAACTACAACAATGATAGCAATAACAACAAAATTTAGTCAGGATGTGCAAACTAAAAGAACAGCAGCAACAACAACAACAACAACAAACAAACATCGACAACAATTTTTGGACATTGCTTATGGTAAAACACCATTCCATGAATCAAGACAAGTCGAGTTCAGTTTAATGAGTGCAAATGAAATTTGTATTTGTAATGATGATGATGATGATGATGATGATGATGATGGTGACGATAAATTTGGTGTTTTCATGTCCTTTTTGTCCTCTTCTTCTTTTGTTTTTACCATGACGATCCTGGCAACCAAAACACGACCATTGACAATAATCATGTTGAAATGAATGTGTGCAGCACCATTTTCATGCAACATTGCTTCATTGCCGTTCGGGGAAATCAAACAATAGAGAAAACAACCAAATTTCAATTCTACAGAACGAGTGAAAAATACCTGAAATAACATTACACTGGTATTCATGGTTAGCATTGCGTATGAGTTATTTTTTAGAATATTTTTTAAATTCTTCTAAAAAAAAACATGTAATTTCCATTTTCTTTAAATTTACAAATTTATTTTGTATTTATTGTAAATATGAAGTAAATTTTTAAAATAAAATACCGTAAAGGCTACTAAGGCATACGACTCTTTTTTGTTTTACGAGGATCATTCAATATGTAACGACATAAAAGTATTCAATGAATAATGTCGGGTCTGCTCGAGGATTGCACCATGGAAAAACAATGCGCAGTTATTAGATTTTTAGTTGCAGAGGGCATCAAAGATAGTGAAATCTACGAAAGAATGTTGAAAGGGTAAGGGAAAAATTATTTCATCCATTCGAACATTTGCTAATACATATGTTGAATAGTTTAAGAGCTGCCGTGTAAATGACTGTGACGAGCAACAAAGTGCTGGCCTATTTATTGAGATTATCTCGTAGATCAATGAACAATTAACAGCTAGTATTACAGTGATATGTAGAGACAACAAAGAAAGCCCCGGCCATTCGAAGGAAACGTAGTAAACTCTTGACAAAATGTATGATTTTGTTGCATGACAATGCACGGACACACGGGACATTTAACTCAAGATACACTCAAGAAACAGGCGCTGGAAGTCCTCCGTTTCAATTGCTTTGAACCTCTTAAAAATGTTCCATGTGTGAGACACTTTCCATTCAATGGAAATGTTAAAAATCAGGTGCAAAAGTGACTGACGACATCAACATAAAGAATTTTATGCCAGAGAATTATACAAATTAGAAGAACGCTGGAACAAGAGTTTTAATATTGTTGTGGACTATGTCAAAGTTTTGTATTGATTGAAAAAGTCGTTTGTTTTTTTTTTTTTTTTTTACTACAGCGATTTGTCTCGTTACTTATTGAATGACCCTAATATCTCATATGATATGTATTTATATTTATTTATTTACTTACAATATTAATTTATTACGTTTCAGTTGAAACTACTTACTTTTTTTTTCAATAAATTACATTTGTTTTTATTTATTTTTTTTTTTTTTCTTTTTTACATAAATACATTAATTTTGTTTTTAAAGCTAAAGGCTATGGCAGCTAAATAGTAAAATATAATATTTATTTTATCTATTATCTTTTCCTATTTCAACTTTAATATAAAGTTTTGTTTAATATTTTAATGTCTATAATAGTTTATAGGTTGATGGAAAAGTAACTTCATGTTTAAACAATTTTATTATTTTTGTATTTATTTTTATTTATTTAATCGGAAGAATATTACAATTGATTTTAAATTAATTAATTCAGTCTTTGGTTCATTGTGTTAAGCACCGGCTCTCAGTGCGTACATTAAAGGTTCAAAGCAATTATATTTTGTTACATATTTTCATATGTTCCTCTTGTCAATCTTTCGGATAAAATCATAATTCCGTCTTTATAGAAATTGGCGCAACACCGTTTTGCAGTCGCTTAGGGATTATTATGCTACCACGGAGCGAAATAAATACTTGTCGTAAATAGATGATATTAGGTTCGGACTGTGCATTAACACTTTCCAGCCGAGTTGTCTCAATTTTTGTTGGGTCATAACAGAAGTGTGTGGCCTAGCGTTAACGTAGTGTAATACTTTGCTCTTTGTTGTTGTTGTTCAATTGCGGTCGATTTTCCTTAAGCAAATCATATACATAGTGTTGTTAGTTGTTGACAATAGAGTTTTGAATTTAACATTTGCCCAGATAAGAGCATCAAATGAGCAGCATAACTTCCTCGTAGATAGCGTCGGCTTTCGGCTGTGGTTTGGGTATGCTCACCTTATCAATTTGGACAGAAAAGGTTACAAATAATAAGTATTTTTTCTTTTATAAAACTATATGGTACCCAAATTTCTAAAACTGTCGTATAGAGGATGCCATGATCCTTAGTATCTAGGGTGAAAGAGTTTACTTTGATGTTTGTTATGCAATAGAATCCCATGGAATTGATCATCATGACGAGTATGTCCGTCATGCCAGAGTATTTCAAACTGAGATCTGCGGTATAATTCTTAATGCCAAATAAAATTTAGAACTCCACGTTGAATTTTTCATTTTCAAAAGTCCTCCCGGTCAGAACTAGTTGAAGAGTTTCTGAGTTATAGAGCTAAAATTTGCAGTAACCAGAGTTCCCCGAATACATTTAATGCAGTTATCTTTGAGTATTTCTGAGTTTTTGTATTGAAATCTCTTGCATTGCTTGCAATATTCACACGAAACTTTATAAAAACAATTAAAAATTATAATTTACAAATATAAATTAAGCAAAAAAAAAAATGCCAGTGTAAGTTATGTAAGCTCCGGTGAATCGAAGTTAATGTTCTCTCTTATTTTTATTTAAACTGAAGAATTCTTTTATGTTATTTTAATTAATTACAAGTATTTTTGAAGCATTAAATTTCTTTCAGTTTAATCTTTTTTTTTGTTGTACTATTTTTCTTTTTTTTTTTTTTGCAATTATATTTTTCTTCTTTCATTTTCAATTTTCCAAACCGCATAACAACAACCGCGCAATGTGTTCGTAAATGTTGCCAGATTTCCTTCCTGTTTTCCTGTGTTTGGTTGGTTAAATGTCCTAGCATGTCTCTCGTGTTTGCTTGCTCCTTTCATTACTTTTCATTTGGTCATTTGCTGATCTGTCTGTCTGTCTTTACAATACAAAACCACCAGGCAGGACCCATAACACAACATCTGCAGGCACCAGTCAGGCACACATGGCTTTGGCGTCCGCGTCATCATCACCATTACCATCACCATCATCATCATCATATGCACCTCGCCGTATGAGTAATGTTTGCGCGAAAATCTATCTGCCCAGATGTGTTTACAAATATGGCGTACATTTACGCTTCCGTTGTCCAGGCGCAGCAGCATAGTAGTTACAATAACCCTTTCATTTCCATTTATCCTTGCACTGATGGCGACGATGCTTTTTGTATTTTTCCTATCGTCTTTTTAATGCAATTTTCATTTAAATACAATTTGCTACTTTGCTGTAGGCGGCAGCTGCTGTCATATCCTTTGAGTGTCTCACTCTCTCCATCTCTTTCACTCTGTCATTATAATATGATCTCCTTCTCTTTCACCCGAGTTGGAGTTTGTGCGTATGTATGGAACTTTTATTTTAATGCACTGATGTGTGCATAATGAGCATGATTGACATAAATGTACTTTAAATGCATTTGCTTGCTTTGCACAGCTCAAGGATATTTCATATGAACTGTCAGTCACATGCATACATACATAAATAGATACATACATACATACATACTCATACAAACAGTATACACGGACTTGTCTGGTTTTGGAAATTCACTTCAACATTCTCTCTGCCTTTCTCACTCTATACATATTTTGCTTTCTTTCACTTTAATCGAGTTTATTAAATGTTTGGGGCATTCGAAGTTCTCTCATTTGTTTGTTTGTTTGTTTGTTGCAATAAAGTTCTGCAACGTTGCAAAAACTTGTGTGGACGGAAGTTGCATTCTTACTTACATACGACAATATAAAACTTTATATCATATATGGTTATGCATTTCTCTCCCTCTCTCTCTCTCTGTAAATAAATCAGTAAACTAACTACATGAGACTACTATATGAGAAAAGCATATAAAATAACATATGAATGGAATATTGCTTCAAAAACTTTTACAAATGCTTTAAAATCACTTTTGTCCTGCTTCCCATCCAATCCCCGCACCCATTCAGACTGCTCCTTCTCCACATTTTAGATATTCGTATATTATTTTTCACTCAGTCGTTATGATTCTGTGTTTATTAAATTTAATGGTTTGTAATGAAAAGTTCTTTTGAATATTGTTTTTATTAACTAGTTTTTTTTTTTTTCCTTTTTGAACGATTATGTAAAAGAATAGAAAGAAAATGTAAACTCTTTATTACTTTAAGAGCTAAAAAGTTTTTATGGCAAGGCACATTAAGCAAAGTTCACATTTATCTACTACGAGTAAGTATAAAGACTTTTCCAGTACTTGGAAGAGCGTAAAATAACATAAAAGGAACTCTGGTTTTTACAAAAAAAAAAAAAATTCACCTTTACTGGACTCAGTCACAAGTCAATAGGAACAACAACAACGGATTGGCTAAACAGTTTCAAACCGGAAGATAATCATACAGAGTGCCAAAATAGCTTTAACTGGGATAAGATTGTCTCAATGCTAAGGGCAAGTATGATCATACGGGACATATGCTTAACTGACCTCCTATGGAGCTAGTTACAAACAGACATGTCTATCCCACAGAGTCACAATGGATATCCCTACGAGGATCAGTGTCCGGAAGTTGTATTCACAGCAAAAACTATTAGTTTATTGTGCTGAAGAAACGATAACATTAAATCTCATTGAATTTGTTAGAGGTTTGTGGTGATTAGTTTCAAACAAGTACAATATATTTCATAAAAGAAAATAAAAACAATGAACAATCACATTGGCATATAAATCATGTAGGGAAAATTTAAAAGACATTATTTTTTGAAGCTATGAAACTTTACAATAATACAAGTTCTCATTCCTAAACTATAGAAATCCTTATCCAAATTCTAATTGCTAATTGGTCCTTGAAACTCTGAAGATTCTTTTCTTTTCCTTGCCTGTTTATGATTCTTAATACAATAAACAAACAAAATATATTTCTGGTCTTCATTTTCTATTCTTCTATTCATCTCTTTTAAAGTCATGTTTCTTTCTTTTAAGTGGCTAAACAATAAATCCATAGCAAATATTTTTCTTCAATAGAACTGAAGTGTAAGAACTCATCTATTTTGTTGTAGTACTATCCCAATTCCTTCCATCATTTTCTCTATTACGATTTCTATTACCATTCTCATTTTTTTTATATTCACCTTTTCTACTTAATTCAATTGAAGTGAAGTAGTAAATAAGCTCGTCCAAGAGAAATTCAAACCACAAAACAGATCAAAAGGAATAGAAAACTTGGAAGGCAAGAAAAACAAGTTGACACTATACACAAAAAGGACAGGAAACTCATTCCACCAATGACAACAAAAATGGTGGATGAAAGAAAATGTCACAGGTGTCCTGCTGCTACTATTGCACTTCAATATGTTATATTTCTTGTTCACGTTTCTTGTAGTTACTTCCGTTTATACAATTTCTTCTTCTTTTTTACTTTATGGCTTATGCTGCCAACTACAAACATACACAAAGATACACATAGATACAGTCACAGAACATAGAAGCAAATATATATGTATTTACGAGTATGTATAGATCCATTGAAACTGTTTACTTTGACAACTATGAAGGACGGCACAACGTTGTACACACATTGCAATCATTTTCATGTTGACTATTTTCGTCGTCGCCGTCATCATCATCATCATCTTCAACGTAACCATCATCAACATCTTCTCATCTTCTCATCCTTTCATTTTTCTTCATGTTCTTATTGTTGTAGTTGCTACTGTTGCTTTTGCTGTTTGATTACAAAAGCGAAGAGTCAACAGCAACCACAAAGTATGCTACACTCAATGCTTGCTTCCGTTTCCTTACTTTCCTGCCGGACACGTACACAGAAACAGATTCGCATAAAAGAAATGGCGAAGCATAAAACGAGACTCACATGCACACATTTCTAATAACTTATCTTTATGTGAGCATGTGTCAGTGTATGTGTGTGGTGTGTGTTTCTTTGTGATATCAAATGAAAACGTATAAGAGAAGGTAGCAGCAGAGCATTATTGAGTAGGCGTAGTAGGATTCGTTGATTCATTCTACTATGAAAACCTATGATGATGGTGATGTATAGAAAGTAGAATGAGACGAGAACGAGACTCAGCTCAACTAGTAAAGTAGCTAAGCTGGCTTTAAGGCGTTAATAGAAACAGTCAGCAATATTGCAATGTGGCTTAGTCTTTCTAACTGACTTACTTGCCACAGCTAGCTGAATGGTTGGTTGGTTGGATGGCTGCTTGGCTATTTGTCGTCTGGTTTACCACAAACAGACACACTGATACTGTTTGCATTCAGCTTGTTTTTGAATGCAAAACTGATTGAATAAAGCATACGCTTAGGCAACTCAATAAGGATAAGTCTGAACCATACAGAAGGAGGTAGACAGGTTGGCTGGCAAAGCGGGTCGTTCTCTCTTACTGATTGCAATGACTTCATTTTGAAAAGCAAAAATTGTACTACGCACGCACAAGGGTTACAATTTCATTAGCTAATGTACGCAATTGTAGGCGGCAATAGAGGACGAGACAACACAATTTCTTTTTGCTTTTGACTTCTTCTTTTTCTTTTTGTATCTCACTCCCTACATCTCTAATCATTTGGCATGTGGTGGTAATGACAATAACGCGCTTAAGTGCATCAGTTTTATTTGAATTTTTTTTTTCTTTAAGTTTTTCTTTTCTGTTTTGTAATTGTGATTGTTAGAACGGCACTCATGAGAAAACCATGGAATTGGATGCTTTTAATTAGGTTTATTCAATTTTTGTTGCTTTGACTTAAGTGGATTTTTCAAGTGGTTTCACTTAATTATCTCTGCCTCCCCTTTATGTTTGATTTAACTGTTTGGTTGATTTCTAGTTAAGAATTTTATTTGTACATATTTCTTCTCTATTTTTTTTTTTTTTTTTCAGATTTATGACACTTGAAATGTATACGAAGAAACCAAAAATGCCCCATTTAAGAACCAATCAAACATGTGGTTTATGTCATTAGTTGGCATTGTTAAGTAGCTGAATAATGAAATAAGTTATAGCATTACAATAACAAATGGTAGATAGATTTATTCACATAATTGAAATTACCATAAAAATTATTTTTACAATGAAAAGGGAAACAGTGTACATAAGTGGCACTTTTAGTGGATTTCATTTGGTAATAAAATTAGAAAAAAGTACAATAGAACAAAGATTAGGAAATATTACATTTGTTATAGTTTCATCAATTTGATTTTTAAAACCGCGATGAGCAATTGCCCTGTCAATCTTTTGAGTTTGATATTCTCACATGGTAAAATAGATAGCAATAATAACTTCCAGACAGGCAAACTTTCTAAAATACTAATCCTATCCTCCAACACAGATCTATACAACCTTATTAAAACTCCAATAATAAAACCAAAATACCTAAGCACAGTGGATAGAGCGATAAATATCTGCAAACAACTTGATCTTCCCTTCTCTACCATCAAAACCATCAATAGCAAAAAAATACAACTTGCAAAACATTTAATAAAAACAACACTTCTTCAATAGTCTTCCAACAACACTTCCTTTCCCTCAAAAACGAACATTCTAAATACAACTTTATACACACTGACGGCTCCAAATCATCCGAAATTATAGGCTTTGGCATCTCTACCGAAACAAACCCAATGACATCAGGTCTCCTACCCCACTATTCAACAGTATTTGCAGCTGAAATCATTGCAATCCATGAAGCTAAGTATAAACATTTGTATACGTAAGCCAGGTAGATAGGCTATTTGTTCTGACTCACTTTCTGCTTTATCCGCTATAGCCAATTTTAATAACCACAACTACTACGCCTCAATAATAAGATCCTTACTTAATACAAAATTCCCCAAAATAAAACTCATCTGGGTCCCAGCCACACCAACATCATAGGCAATGAAAAGGCAGATTTAACAGCAAAGCTCGCTACTAAGTTACCACTTATATACACACCCAACTACAACATAAGCGACATTGTAAATACTCTCAAAAAACTCATAAATATTGAACACATCACCATGCTACAACACACCTCCAGCTGGTATAAGCTAATACACTCTCCAAATACCACTTCCACCACACTTTATAATCCTACAACTTTTAAACTTTTATCTAGACTTGATCAGATAAAGTTTACTAGAATCCGACTTGGTCACACAAACCTAACAAACATGCACCTAATCGATAAAAACCTAAATAACAACTGTCCCTTATGTAATAACGCTCCTAATAACATTCACCACATTATCATATCCTGCTCCTCATTGCACCACCTCAGATCCTCCACATTCGCTAATATAGACCACATCTCAATCATTTCCGATCCGTCCTCTAACATTAATCTTATTCTTAACTTCTTTAAAAAACCAAATCTGTACAGTAAACTTTAACCATAAACTTAAGCATTTATTTAGTCACTATTATTATTATTACTATCATCATTGTTATTTACATATAAATCTTTATTAGCTGAAGGCCCTGGCAGCCATGGCTATTTTGTCTGTTAACTTCTAGTTTTAACTGTAGGCTAGCATTATATAAATAAATAAACTCATCTTCAATTGGTTAATCTAAATTTCGTTAAGTTTGCAAAACAATTGAAAATGCCATTATATTTCCTTTTATCTTTTTTCTCTATGGCAGGCCAAATACTTAGTAAATGCTCCTCAAATCCTTCTAGTTAATGGGCTCCAAAATGCAGATTTCCTGGTAGCATTAAAAATTTCCTTTTTATTTAGATAGTCTTTATTATCACTGAATCTAGGAACTTCTTTTGATTATTTCAATACATATAAATTATATATGTATTATAATATCTCCTCCTTTTCACTATACATATTATTATACTTTTTCTTGTTATCACTTGTCCAACATCATTTTCCTTTGTCATTATTATTTAACTTTAACTTCTCTTACAAATTGCGAACATGACACCAAAAAAAAAAAAATGTTCAATGTTGAAGACGAAAAAGCAAATGAACTAAACACGGAGCACCAGCCAACCAACCGGACCAATCAAATTGACCTGACCTAAGTCAAGTCAGAAGATAATACACCAAAAAGAAAGCTACTTTATAGACCATTATAAAAATATCAGCCAACAAAGAAAGAGGACAATACAAACTCAAGAATAAAAGAAGGAGGTTACAACCTTTTCATCTCGCCACTTCTTGTAGAAAGTATTGTAAATTGAAAAGACCAGTTTTTTTTTTTGTTTTCTAGTTTTGTTGCCTTAAAGAAAGGACAAAAAAGTTAGAACAGAATAGAATGGAATAGAAAAGAAAAGTATGAATAGAAAAAGTGTGACACACTATTATTATTTGGCACGGAGTGTAAAGTCCTTTCCACTACTCGTTCTTACTATTTAGCTAAGAAGACCACGACCAAATAGAATAAGTCAACAACTAGTTTGTATAGATGGATTTTGATGTAGGAAAAATCAAAATGAAATGAAAATCATAAGAGTTCGACCACATGTCTTTGTCATATGACAAATGTTGCATGAAAGAAGATGAGTACTGCAGCAAAATATAAAAAAGTATAGCTTAAGTCAGCTTAAATCTTGGAAATCTTTTGGAAATGGGAACAAATGAAATATACGAGTGTAGTCAGTCAAGAAATCCTAAGTAAATGTGTTTTCTACTAGTTGCGGTCAGTTTAAAGGTAGCATTAAGTAACCAAATGCTTGGGTAGTGATTGCAAGTATAATCATGTCACTGATGTGACTCTTTTTTTAGGACATACGGAGGATACTTTTAGAGGGGAGAGTGAGTGAAGGAAGGAAGCTTAAGAGTTACGCTCGAGTGCATTTTAACCACAAATCTGTTTACAATCAACGTTTTGTTGCGGCCGACACAAAACAAACAAACAAAAATACAATGAAAATAAAAGAAAACCCAAAAACAAAAAAAAACAAAAATAAGAGTATTTAAAACGTGATTTGTTGTTGTCAACAACATGCCACCGCAGCAGCAGCAGCAGCAACATCAACAGCAACAACAAAAACAACAACAACATCAGCAACAATGAGAACAAAAGCTGCTGACAACTTGAATGCTGTCGCATCGTCAACTTCGTTGTCGCTGCTGTTGTGGTTACTCATTCCTAATGTTACTTACCGCTGTTGCTGTTGTTATGTTGTTGCCTGTTTCAGATACCTTCGAATTTCCCATTCTCCCATTCCCCCATTCTTCACTCCACTACTCTTTCGTATATACTAGTACGGCTTTGATGATCGTCCTAAGCAAACGAACCAGATTAATTTCGTGGCTATTAGTAGTTGGCTTTGGCGCCTCCAATGGCTTGCATATACTCACCGACCGACCGTCCTTTCTTTCGTTATCTGCAATAGCATCTGCGTCCATGGTTCTCTCGACTATCTATGTGCATTTGTCGGTCTGTTGCCATTGTGGGTGTTTGTTGCATGTATGAATATTTGTGGTTAAACCTATATACGAGTATGAATGAATAAATGAATGCATGCATATGCCACACATGACATTTGCTTAGATTTTTCCATGTTTTTTGCACATTTAATGCATATGGCAGTAGCCGCACCGCGTATCTAAGGTATTCATTCATTCAGTTCAGCAAAATATTGTAGTCAAGGTAAATGTTTTGTAGAACATGTCGTTCAGATTTGTTTTTTCCTTTTTTTTTTTTAACTTAGAAGATTAAAAGATACTCATACTTGATTTGCCAACTGCAAGTGATGTCTATGTTTTGAACTTTTCAATTTTAAATGATGCAAAATTTTTGAAAATTCTCTTCCGGAATGAAGTCACTGAAAATTTGATATTTCAGAAATGCCATGATTTCTCTATTAAAGTCAAAATACAAAAGCACTTTTGATACTTTTGCATTCATCAAATAAACAGAACTTTAGCTTAAATAACTAGAACCAAGTATCTTCTCTTAACAAGCTCAACTAAGGCATCAAATTTCTGGATTAAGCAACTACATAAGAGAAAAGAAAAATTAAGGAAAATGGCAGCTGCAAGCATAATGCATCGCAAACTGAAGGACCAGACAACAGTAAGAGCAAACAGCATCAGTGAACAGTGAACAGTGAATGTTGAAACTAATGTAAACGGATGAATGGTTCAACTGATACTAAGAAGACTAAGACTGAATGGCAGAATCAGACAAATGGCAAATGGACGGACAAACAGAGGAAACAGCAGTTGAAGGAGTTGGCATAATGCGTCATTATGTTGCTACATACACACATCATGTCCAGTCCAGACGTACATACGTACTATATTACGTATATCATGTTCCTCTTTGAAAGATACAACTATGTAAAAAATCTGTATGCTTAAAGATACAAACTCACAGTCAGACAGACAATGAACATGATGCGCTGGAATTGAAGGCATTATTATTGTTATTGAAAGCCCTAGCAGGCAACATCATCAGCATCATCAGCAACAGAAACAGAAGTAGCAATGCGAAAGAGTAAAGCTGCTCAGATACATGCATGTAAAGCTCAAGATACATTTATATACACGGAAATGATAAGAACGCAAAACGACGGCAACTAAAAATATACAATATTTAAAAATAAAAAAAAATAAAAATAAAATTTAAAAAAGATTTCGAACTGAAACACGACAGCAATAAAAAGTTGCAGGCGTTCTTATTTTTTTTATTCTTTTTTCCAATTTTGTCTCTCTTATTTCAGTCAAGTTAAGACAAAAGAATAAAAGTAAAAATGTAAAGATATAAAAAAAAAAAATACAATATAAAAAAAAAATCGGCTGTTTGGCTTCATATATTTCAAGCCAAGGTATCAAGGGTATTGTATATAAAGTTTCTTTATTTTTTATTTTTATCGGACGTGATTCTTCTTTTATCTTTCCTCCAATTTTTTTTATATATTTTCTTTTTCCCGTTTTTTATTGAGACTACACAGTCGGTTGTTGGCGCTTGGTCATGTGTCTCTGAGCCATTTTTAAGGTTTTAAGGTTGTTGCCGTTGTTATTTTTTGTTTTTGTGCTTGGCCGCGTTCATTGAACAGGTACACACAGATACAACAACAAAGACAAGTCTGACAACAACAAGAAACAAGCGTTAAGACATGTTCTTGGCTTACAGCATCCACCAAGAACAGCAACAGCAACAATAAAAAAAATAAAAATATACTTTAGGCCTGAACAAAGACTTCAGCCTACAACATCACTACCTGAGACCAAACAAAACAAAGAAGTATGGGAGAAAGGCAAGAGGCTGGGGACAAGGAAATGGGTATACATGTCAGTAGGATATCTGAAGCCTGAAGCAAAATGTGTCTTTATGTCTGAGTTTTCATTTAATTGAAAGGATTTATTCAATTACATGACAACGAAAACGTGTCTTCAAGATATAAAATATTGTATAAAAGAATAAAAATATTCACTAAAAAGAGTCTTTAACACCAAAAGTGTGTAATGCGCATTATTTTTGTCCAAAATAACAAAAACAAATAAAATTGAGGTTTACATTAATACATAATAATTTTGTTATAATTTGAGCCCTAAAGATATACAAATTGACTCATTTTTCTTTTCTTTTGTTCTAAAAATACTTGATCTCAATGATGATAAATATTTATAAATTCAAATCTTCTGTGAAATTTATATTTATAGTATTTATATATACTTCAATAAGACTTTCAACTCTTATGCAAGTGACTAATAAATTCCAATCCCACCAAAATTATAGCATCAGTTTATTTGTTAACTTGATGGAACAACCCAACAATATCCAGTTAGATATAGACTTAAATTAGGTAATTGCTTACCTAGATTATATTAGGAGTAGGGTGGGATTTATTTACATTGTGAGAAGCACCACAAATACAGGACCTCAGGAATTCTGTTATTCATCAATAATTCCTAGATTTTCCTTAGGAGATAAATCTGCAATTTCAGTTGATTCTATGTACTGGTCACTTAAAAATCAGAGTCTAATATTTTTTGTATCAAACCAATATTGATGCGAATTGTCTTCAATTGTTTGAGTTTTATTTTTGTGGAACTTCAAGCAATCCGAAGAATGTTTCTGGTCCAATGAGGAGGTAGGCAGCTCCTTTTCTGGCGAATTCATCCGCCAAGATATCCACTGTACTCAGGTAATCAAATAAGATTCCCTAAGTTGTTTGCTGCTTGTTTTTTAAATTATGTTTAACAGTCCCAGACAAACTTTGATTTGATCTCGATGGAGTTAAGTGCTTGTGGTGCAGCAAGTAGTAGCCCAAATTGAGTTTTAATGATTCATACTGCTCTAAGCTTTTAAGCTCCCACTGGGGTTTTCCCAATACACTCCTGTTCCAACACCAATGTCCATTTTCGAGACATCCGTATACCATACATGGGAATCACAAAGGAGCTTTAATCTTAACTGCCTGCAATTTGCGCTATCCGAAAATGGAACTTCAAAATTTTGTTAGAAGCTAAATTTTGTCGGACAGAGGTCACTTTGTAGGACGACGGTTTTGTTAAGATTTAGCTCATCTTATGATTCTTGATTCTGGTTTTGGTTTCCAAAGATTTCGAAAAAGATGTTTGACTTTAATTTACCAATCAAATCAACGAAATAATTTTATAAGTTTATAAATTTTGTTGTCAAATCTCAAGCATTTCTTACTTTATATACCCATAATAAATAACGAATGACAGATTTCAATCCTTAATTTTGATACACAATTTAATATTTTAGTATTTCAATTGTCGATATTTTTCTTTTTTAACTAAAGACTGATCAATAATTCCCTTTGACCCTTAACCTTCTGCATTCATTATTCAAATTATCAGCTAGCAAGCACTTAAAATACTTCTGCATTCTTCCTTCAAATCAAAATTTATTTCAATAACATTCATCATAATATTTATTTAAAAAAAAATACAGTTTTTCTTTTCTTTATGATAAGGAAAAAATTTACATTTTATCGTTGATTTATTGAATTAGTAAGCAAAACGAGTTCAATTGAAATGAAAAATAAAAATCCATCAACACTTTCATCATCGTCATCATCAACAAAATGAAATCATCGTTGGGTAAAAGCTTTTCCATAGACACACACAGATGCACAAATACTCGCACATAAACATAATCTCATTGGAAATCAATCTAAAATCAAACGATTCGTATTAAATCGTTCCTTTTAATGCGTCAATATTTCATGCGGTCGTCGTTGTTGGTCTCTAACAACCATCCATCCATCCATCCAACCAAACCCAACCCAACGATTTATGACATTTCAATATCACAAATGTAAAAAGGGAGTCTAGAAAAGGGAAGGATGGAGAAGGGGATGTGCGACCCATGATGAGATATAAAAAATGTCGTACGTGTGGCATTAAAATGCGTTGATGTTGTGTTGATTTGTGCATCTACGAGTTGCAAATTTGTAATAATTTATGCAAATTCCCAATGTGCAGGTTATGCATTGGCGCCCTTAACACTTTCTCTCTGTTCCCTCAACCTACCATACGATCCGCAACTAAATGCACCAAACTACCCTAATACAAAGTATTAGCTCAACAAATTTCAATTAAGTTGGGACACATGGATGCAGAGAGGAAAAACTGAACTGAGCGAAGCAAGTTTAACCGCAATCATGGCCATTAATATTAAGTTTTTATTAACTTACACATTGTAGCAGGCAACAGCAACAAACTTGAACAAATGTACGTAGCATAGTAAAGTGTTATAAATGTATTCTAATGCATATATAATTTGTATCTTTCTATATTCAATTTTGTACAGATTTGCACAGTTTGGCAGACTGCGACTATTATGACTGTGGCTGTGACTATGACTGGAGGTGCTACTGTTTGTTGTACACTGGACATTGCTCTTAAGTAAAATTCCAATTGAGTGCAACATGCGTGGGTTGATATCATATTAAAGCAGTTAGCAATGTTACATATAATAGAAACTTGTGTATACATAGTTAGGTCTTTTATTAGCAGTTAAGCTTTAAAAAATGATTTTTATCTATCTAATTGGCCACCAAATAAGAAAATCTTCAAAATAAAATCATAACAAGCGTTTTCTTCTTTTTTTTTCTCTTAATTCAACGCTCATGAATGTTGTTATGTATAAATGATACTTGAAATACTTAATATATGTCAATTTTATGCGAAAAACTCATAAAAATATTTATTAAATGAAAATCTGTTGTTGTCTTTTTGTCTTATTCATAATATCTGCCAATAATGTTGGAGTTCATTGCTTCCTTTTGTGTCTGCGTGAGTCTGCACATAAAAACTTAATCTGAGCCACTCGCGAAAATTGAAAATCAGCAAAAATTTTCTAACTACCAATTGACCTCATTTAACACTCACACATATTCAATCTAGATAGATACTTCAATGTACAGTTATAGTAGATACTTAGATCATAAAATTGACAGTTTTCCAATTAGACACAAATAAGTACACTCACAGTTCAAATCAAAATAATGAAAATTTTATTGGGCAAAAGAAATCCGCAAACTATAATGATAATAATTTGTTTAATTTGGAGAATTTTTTTTTTTTTTTTTTTTTCGTTTTTTGGTTTCTAGTCCCATAGGGTACCAAAAGGAACCCTATTCCAGAGACTTTGTTGTCCGTCAGTCCTCGGGTTATATCTCATAAACCGCAATAGCTAGAGAGTTAAAATTTTCATAGAATGTGAAGTTCTAACCGAGCATCAGCCAACCAATACTAAAACTAAAGTATTTTCAAAAACTTAAAGGCAGCTATACGATCCAGTAATCCCTTGGTCTTGAAATTTGAATGGTTGGTGGCTATACATCAGAAACTTATATTGTCAAAATTTCAGTTTGATCAGATTTCTAGGGAGGGTACCTCCCATACAAACCTCCATTAAAATTCAGGTTACTATTAGAAAACCTTTTTTGTTTTTTGTTCCATCAAACTGAAATTTAGACATTACAAGTTTTTGATATAGACGATATACATATGTTGGAATCAGCCAAACCAGCCAACTAGGAAAGGTACCTCTCATACAAACCCATCATTAAAATTCAGGTTCTTATTTGAAAAACTTTTTTGTGTTTTGGACTATTGAACTGAAATTTAGACACTATAAGTTTCTGATATAGGCACAGTACATTTGTTGGAATCAGTCAAATCGGACCACTAGGGGGAGTACCTCCCTCAATTTTATTCAAAAATATAGTCGCCTTCAAGACGAGACAATCATTCCACTCACTGACTGTCGACTTGATTCTGGTGGATCCAAGTTTCATCCATCGTTACGTATCGGCACGAAAAGTTTTTTTTTTTTATTTCGCCGAAACAACTCCAAACAGCATCATCGCCATCATCAACTCGTTGTTGTATTTGGTCTACTGTCAACAAAACCGACACCCACTTCAAAAACAGACACAAATGCTCAAGCAAAATAAAGCCTACACGTTCCTTGGATATGTTCAGGGTATCAGCTATATCCTTCAACTTTACTTTACGTTTTGACAAAAAAATGTGCAGTTTCTTTTTGTTATTTTTCAGTATAATCATAATCACCTCCCTTGTGTGACCAGAGCGTGGAGCATCATGGGTGTTCGTACGACCACGTTTAAATTAAGCAAACCTGTCAATAAAGGTCAATTTCATTCGATCAAGGATAATGAGATAATTTTAGTATATTGGTGGCGTAATGAGCATCAATCAATGATGTGTTGGACATTTTGTTTGATGACTTTTGTTGGTCTTACTTTACCACACAAATTGAGATTTCTTTAATATCGAAATTTTTTAGTTCTTCAACGTAAATAAGACTTGCAATGCAACGGGATGTTGGTGATATTCCAAAAAGCCAATAAAGATCAGTGAAAAAAAATGTTATAGTTTGTTTTAGCAAAATTAAGATTCTCAAAGTCAAAGTGCTGGTGTCGTCGCATTCATTCCATTTTATAGTTCTTTAGATGCACACATCACAGTAAGCTAATTATGCCTGTCACGCTCTGTAGATACATAGATTATATTATGATCTTTACTATAATAGAAATTTATCATGCATACTTTAAAATTTCATCATCTTGCTGTAAACACATATTCATCTTTCCATATAATGCTACATACTCACTCACTCACCTAAGGGTAGCAAACTATAATAGACTTCAAATGAAAAATGTGGTACACACACAATATATGCTGCTGCTATATTTAAATTTAATCATAGAAGGTGGTGGTCTATTTTTGTGTAACATTTTCCTTTTGTTTTATTTTCAATTCAATTTCCATCTCAAATATTGTTTTTCTATTGAATTGTTTGCCTCATCTTGTGTTTGTTTTCTTATTATAAATCCTCTCCCTATCTCTATCCCCCTCTATAATGCTGCTGAATGCAAATTAACCTTGACAGATAAGTTGCATGAGGAGATAAAGAAGTCTACATATAAAAAGAGCAGATAGAGACATGATGAGCATTAAGAAAGATGTGAATGAATAAGGAGTGGAGGGGGTACATACAAAGGATCTACATTGAAATTGTTTTTGGTTAAATTGATTACATAAATGAATTTGCATAAATTTTATTTACTTCTTATCTATTTTAAATATATTTTATTTCTGTTGAATGATGTTGATGTTTTCTTATGCAATGAATTTCTTTCTTGTTATTATTGAATTCATTAATTTTTTAATTCTATATTTACTTATTGTTATGCATGAATTGAATTGAGAAGAAGCGGTTGCGCAATTTCATTTCAATTTGTGAAATAAAGACTTACAAAGCCAAGTGATTCACCCAATAAGAAATTTTGAGCTTTGATGTATTGACATATGTACATATTTTAGGATTTGATAAGAAAACGACTTTAAATTGAACAATGTTGAATAACAGAGTATAAAAAATTATACATTTTGTTTATTGAATTGAAAAATTAATTTTATGGTAAAATCACAAATCAAATTCAAATCAAAATGCATGACACATCTTCGAATCATTTTCAATCACAACTGCTTTCTTCTCCAATATAAGTTACCTTTTAAATTTGTAATCTCATCACACATTTTATTTAATGACAATCAAATAACACACAAAACTCATTTCAAAGAAGTGAAAAACTCATTAACATAAGAACTCAATCAAAATCAAATCAAATCAAATGCCACCTGTATTTTATTCCCTTACCAAATGGTTTTGGGTTCTCAAATATCAACAAACTGAAATGAACTTTAACCAAAAATTGCACCCACGAGATACACAAACATGTTGTCTGCTGATGTCTTTCTCTATGTAATTCACATTCTCTTTAAAATTGATTGAAACCGGCAACTTTCCGCATTTTCCAATCAGCTTAAATAAAGGCAAAATTGAACAACACCAACAACAATAACTGACAAGAAAATCATGTTAACGTGCTGTAGGCGTGTTAACTGGTATGCGGTACTGCGACTAGCATATGTTTGTGTGTATAGAAAAGCCAGCGAGATCAAACTCTAAACCTAAAACAAATACACAAAAATCAACAACAATAACAACATTGTAATACATATTTGCATATAAAAGCCACTCAATCAAATAACTCAAACAAATACTCGAACCAAATGCAATACAAGTGAATGTGAGTGACAATGTGTGTGTGATTGTTTGCTTGCTACAATAATGAAACGAATAAAGAGCGATGGAGAGCAGAGAAACTGCATTTGGTTGGTTCAATAGAAAACCACTCACTCAATTAATACACAAACCTATAAACATTATTTATGGCATAGTACAGTACAACTAAACTCATAGAGGAGAGAGAGCCTCATATGAACTGTGACAGTACATCAAACAAGTTGAGTCAAAAAACACGAGGGAATCAAATGTACTGAGTAGAGCAAACGCAAGCTTAGGAATGCAGAAAGAGAATAAAGGAATCAGCATGTGGCGGCAATAGTAGCAGCCAGCCTACTCATTTCACTTATTATACATATGGCACTTTCATACTTGTTTACTCACACAAACAAACCAACAAACTCACAATTCATGTCAATAAGATCACAACAGCAACAACAATTTGTCTATCAAATTGTTTTTTATTTATTATTTTACTGCTGCTGATGATGATTATGTTGTTGCTGTTATTACTGCTGTAGTTGTTACACCTGATTAAAGCGAACAGTAGATCTATAATATTATTGAGCATACGGAATATACATATGAGATACATAGTACAATATTATTGGACAATAATTCTGTTTTACTCGGTTGGTTACAAATTCGCCAAAAAAAAAAAACCTCCCGTAGGTGTGCCAGCAGTTTTGGTGATAGAATTTTTTGAACTTTGATGTTTGAATGAACAGCTGATTGAAGTGGTTTTGCGATTCAAGGCGTGTCGTCATATAAAATAGAACCAGATGCAGATTTCAGTACATTTGCGCCCGTATAGTTTCAGTTTGTTCTGTTCCTGTTGTATGCAGGAAATTCCAAAAAAAAAAAAAACAGAAACAGAAATCGAACCAGAATTGTCGTTTACGCATGTTTACGAAATACAGATACAGAACTTTCACCGATTAGTTTATTAAAACTTTCCATTAATAACTTTCTATGCATTTTTGAAACAAATTTAAAACATCACAGCCTTTTTTATTAACATTTATTGTTTGCTTTAAACATATCAATTCATTAAATTAAATACAAATTTGGTTGTTCGAAAATCTTAAAATTTATATGCAAGTAGGTTGGCATTTGCTTAATTGATTTTGGTTTAATGCAAAAGTGAATTGCGTAAAGTGCAAATTTATACTTAAAACAAATGAAATGTTGAATAGTTGAAATGCAGAATGCCGAGGGATACAATAAGCTCTGTAGCATACATAACATATCGCCTCTAAAAAAGTGGGAGATTTGAAAAAGGTTTACCGAAAAAAAGGTCGGAGAAGGGAAGAAGAATGCCCCAATTATTTTCTAAATATATGATTTTTTATTTTATTTTATTTTGTTGCTTGTTGGTTCGCCTTATTTCTTAGTTTATTTTTTCCATTTTATATCAATGTTTTCGATGAAGTCCAAAATGAAACATTCCTCATCAGATTTCAGCCTATCGAATTATCTACCAACACTGAATAGCAATAGTCCCCACACTGTGAACTAGTATGTGAAACATATCTGAATTATAAATTTTCTACACAATAAATATTGCAAAATCTTTCAATCCAATGAAGTTTCTTGTGCAAAATCTACAGTTAGACTAGAATGTTATAAGTATTTATGTCTACTGACCGCTTAACTCTTTGTAATGTTGATGGTTGTTGCTATTTCTGTATAATGTGGCATTTTGTGTCGTTATTATTCTTTGTAAAAGAGCAAATTAATTTGTTGTTATTTTTTATGATAGAAAATTGCCGCTTCTACTTTGAATTTTTTTTTTTTTTTTTTTTTTTTAATATGTAAATTGTTGTAGCACTTGTAACAATTTGTTTTAATGAAGTTATTTATTTTACTTTACAAAAAGCACAATTTATTTGTTTTTACTTTT
Source organism: Amiota minor (assembly GCA_037043295.1). Lineage (NCBI taxonomy): Eukaryota > Metazoa > Arthropoda > Insecta > Diptera > Drosophilidae > Amiota > Amiota minor. The sequence goes on from JBAMAW010001787.1 coordinate 468,414, forward strand.
CTCACAACACTTCCTTCCATCGCCCGTATAAATGTTTATTGATCATCAATTGAAATTTCATTCAGAGGAATTAAAGTGGATTTGATTTACCTATAAAAGTGATTAAAGTCATTTTTATTGCTTTTATAGATTTTAACATAAATGAATTACGACAGGAACTTACCTCTTTTCCTGCGAATACTACTGCTACTGGTATTCTATCCCTACTTCTACTAATAGAAGCAATCAAAATAATTAAGTGTGTCGTAGGGGGAATAGCGTAAAATTCCAATAAGCAAAATTAACCAAACTAATTGGCATAAGTGATGCTCTCCTCTTCTAGGTGGCGCTAACAGAAGAACGAATAACAAACCAAATACGAAAAGTAAAGAAAAGGCAAATTGCAATTTCATGCGCCATTATTAAATGGAGTCTGTTGAAGAATCTGTTAGTCACTCTAACGACGAGGGAAGTTTATAAAATATATATACATATATATATAACCAGCACTTAAATAATAATTGTATTTATTTGTATAACTTCCATCGACCGAATGCTTAACAATGGATTTGTTCAAGCTTAACTGACTTACAAATCCAGCTTATTGAATCAAAATCTAGTGTCTAATCTCCTAGGCGAAGTAGGCATTACAAATGATTATCTCGAACGTGGTCATTAGAGCTGAGATTAGTGGATTAGTTTGAACTTTTCTAGTAATAAAAATTAGGAATTTATCTATATTTCAGTAACAATACAAACAAAACACTCAAAAAATCCCTTAAAAATTACATTTTTCATTGAATAGACAAAAGTATGTAGACATTTTGAATCTACATATTTGGAAAAAAAAAAAAAACAGATCTGTGTGCGTTAGAAATTTATTAACCTCTTAACTTTTAAAACAACCTTCTTAAGTAAGAAGCCATCCACATCCCATTAGTAAATAGCTGGTGTTTACTTAAGCTTCAAATTACGTTTAAATTGTTTTTTCTCACGCTGTGCTGGGTTTCATTCATTTGCTACTTTGTCGCCCACAAAAACACTCCAACATTTTTTATTCTTCTTTTCTTCCTTTTGCCTAATATAAAAAACAAAAAGAAAGTAAAGAAATCCTTATACAATTCTGTTTTTGTTTTTATTTATATTCATTCAATGGGCCATTTTCGCTAGTGGCCAACTATAATTTATGCACTTAACCATCAATCACTTTGAAGAGGACGACAGAGAAATATTTGACTAGAAAGTAACAGACTGGAAAGGTCGAGAAGTGCAGATACAAACGATTTAGATGCGTGTGAATGAAATGTGCTTACCACACCACAATACGAGTATTTGACATTCAGTTCAGTGAATCAAAATCTGTGAAGCGTCCGTCAATGTGCGTTGGGCAGCAAACCCAAAAGCATCAGTACTCGTATAGGGAGCAGTAAAGCACAGGGCACAACAACAACCACCTACTACTCTTACTCTTATTTAGGCCCTCGTGCTCCTAGCCTCTAATCAGGAGTTTAATTTTAAGCCTTACTGAAAGGAATGATATTTTATTTCCTGGTCCGTCATTCTCACCAACATCATCATTTTATTCTTTTCCCATTTGAGGCACGCAACAAATAAGAATTGTCTTTTTTGTTTTATTTATTTGTTTTCGTTTGCTTTTCTTTTATTTATTTATTTGAGCATATTTTATGTTTTTCTTTTTGTTTTCTTTATTCTTTTTTTTTTCTTTTTTTTTTTTTTTTTTGTATTTTTCGCTGATTTGGCAATTTGTTTAAAAAGGAAAAAGAAAAACACAATTGTAATTTTTGTATCTTTCTGTCGTCTCTCTATTATCACCCCATTGTTTTATACTCGTTCTTTTCCTTGTTGTTGCTCGCTTTAGTTGTTATTATGTATTTACTTTTTCTCCCAAAGATGTGCCAAGTGTTGGGTATTTTTCTGTGGCTTGTCCAATGTGATGTTGGGATGGTGAGAGCAATTTCCTGCGTTTTCTTTCCCTTCCTCTACACTCTATCTAAATCACCATATGTTGGAAAATAACATTCGTTTTTTTTATTTTTTTTTTTCTTTTAGCTGTAAATTTGCTAAATTGCTTCCTTATTTCATTTTGCAAATAAACTATAGCTCAAATAACATAGAGAGATACATATACAAACACATGCAGAGACAAAGTATCTGTGTATGTATGAGCACGTTTTTGGCATTCTTCTTATTCTTCGTACGTACATACATACTCGTAGTGAAAATTCACACACTCATTGACTGAACTCCATTCATCTAGTGTGCTAAAGTACCAAGCGATTTCAATAAAAAGGAAGCGAAACGACTTTGCCATTATAGGTGAACGACTGTGCATGTACTTACTTGGTTTTATACTACCCTACAATACTTACAAATATTTCATTTATGGGTTAACAAGATACATTAAATTTATGCTAAAATATTTTAATACCAACAATTTCATGGTTTTTGCAGTTTAGTTAATCTCGAGACAAGTGAGGAAAATAGATTTTTCGAAACTTAGGAAATTTACATTGCAACTGGGCAGGTCAGCTCAACGCTGCTAAATTATTGGATTGTCCAAGCTGTGCTGCTAACTTGGCAGATCAACAAGCCATCGAGGGCTACCATCATACATTTGAACCATTATAAAAATGTCCATCATGTTTTTCCTAATGCGTCATTAAAGTAGAAAACTCATACGCCCCATGGAGCCACCACCCGCAGAGACACTGCTGTGACTTGCAATCATTTCTATCTTTATCTTTCTTTTGAACTCTTGACCCTTACTGAACAAATAGTGTTTGGAATTGACTACTCTTTAGACCCACCTATCTACCGGTCAACAACAAGAAGCGAGATTGTTTTTATAATAAGTAATTTTTTCCATTTTTATTTATTCCCCATTTAAGATTCTTCCATTTTTATTTATTCCCCATTTAAGATTCTTCCATTTTTATTCTTTCAATTTTATATTTTTTTTTTTTTTCTTTTGGAATTTTTTCATCTTATTTTATTTTCTAATTTTCCTTTTTTGCTTATGTGAAGGCCAAGTATTGGCCATGCCAAGAAAAAATAAAAGACTAAAATGAAGTAAAAAAAAAAAAAGGAAACAACTATAACTAGTTGTCTGCACGTCCATTGGCAAGTACAGCACAGCCAGACAGGCTGGCATTCAGTCAGGCAACATGCTTCAAGTCATTGGCTTTCAAGTGCAAAATGAGATAATCTTATTAGAATGCGTTGCTTGGCAATTGAATGCTTTTGCTTTTGCTTTTGCATCATCATCACTACCCGATTTTCTTTATATCTGCTTTTTTTTTTGTTCACATTTTTCTTAACTAAAAATGCCAAGTGTTAAATGGAAATTGTTAACTTTGATGAATGAATTAAGGAATTTTTTCAAATAAATGAATAAGAGAAAGCATTCAGTCCTCTATCAAGCTTCGTAACCATGGCAAATAAAGAGAATCTGCCTCTGTTCATAAACGTGTTCAATCTGGTGTAACCTGTCTTTTGTGTAATGTTATTTAATCCCAATTTTCTTGATGTCATCTACATGTATTTATGCTCATACTTTTAAACAAACTAATCAGATTATTATGAACAAAAAGCTATAACATCAGACTACAAACAACTTCATTCTTCATTCTATAGAATCTTACTCCACTCCATCATCATCTTATCACCCATGCCTTGTCCTTAGATCAAGACAATCCACTACAAAATCTTCTATTTACCCCTAACACTGTTGCCCACATTAATCCTCAACAAAGAAAAAAAAACCAATAAACGCCAATACCAAAGAAATTAATCTACGCAGCAATAACAAAACCAGAAATCATAATAATAATAAAATTAACAAGGAACCACATCACATTATTAAAGGCAACTAACTCAGACTGTTTGTCAACACATAAGACGACTACGCGTTATTTGTGCTCTATATACTACTTAAGTATATACTCTTGTGGTATTCTACATTAGAAAACCCAAAAAATTACCATAACAAAAACAAAAGCAACAACAGTGAAAGCAGCAAGAAATGAGGAAAGGAAAATTGACGCCAGAATGTGGCAAATGGTATAGGCGACAATATATACAAAACAATATTGCCACAACAGCAACAAAGAAAGCATAACGCAACAGCGTGAAGCATGCCATATATGGTATGATGACAATGGTGAAGATGATGTCGGCGATGATGAAGTTCAAGCCACCATACACACACATGCGTAGATTGTATGTACAATATATGCAAATGAGCCTGTGGGCGCTCTGATTCAAAGTAGTTGTTGCGCTGATGCTGTCTAAAGCAGTTTCTGTAGGTTTAGGTTAAGCTTAAAGTCAGCGCTCGTGAGCCTTAGCTGTCAAGCAGCTACGAGGTGGGCTGACTATCTACATCTAGGCGGAAGCTAGTTACGTCGATGTCGGTAGTCATTGAGGCGGTGCTAACATACATGTGTTGCGCTTCATCCATTATTTTTTTTTTCTAGAGACAGGACAAAGAATGATAGCAAGTCTGCCAAGTGTTGCTGTTGGACAAGTTCATGTGTGTTGCATGGAAGCAATTAGTTGCCTTTGCTATAAGACTAATGACATTTCATAAAAATAGAATTTTTTCCTTTCATAAATATTCAATTTTCTCTACTTCTGTTTCCAATAAAGCATTTAAGAAAATAGCATCAATTTATTTTAATGAATCTAAGTTGAAAAATGAGAAATCCTTTTTCTTTTTTATATGTTTTCTGATGACAATTAGACAAACTTTTAACAACAAATATTTATTTTTGAACAGACAATTTGTCAATAATGAAGAAAAGACGATCACTGCAATACTTTCTTAACTCTTATTTTGCTGCAAAGTCCCAACTGTATATTTGTGAGTAAAGCACAGCAGAACGCAATGAGACTAATTCAATTGTCTTATTGAAAACTTTTATAAAACTTACAAAGTGCCAACTAATGAAAGCTCTGTAAGGACAACAACGGTTAACGTTCTTCCCCTCTATTTCTAAAGTTTTTTCTATCTGTTTGCCAATAAGAATAAATGGCAAGTCAAAGCTAACCACAGTGACGATCATCATCAATGATGAAGATGAGTAGTAGCGTAAAAGCCTGGTTCTGATTCGAATGAAAACTTTTACAGTGCCCATGGATTGGCAGTCAGCAGACAGAAAGTATTAGAAATATGTTACTCTACTACTAACCATCACTATCAGCCAGTCCAATGCCAAAGCCCAAAGTCATCGCCTTAGTCGAAGTTCATTACAAACAATTGATTTACAATTACAGAACAAACTCCAGCAGGGGAGCGCAGCACAATTTAAGTTGCTCCAACTCAAATTCTTCCCTTCTCTATTCATAGTCTCCCTTTTTTTCTTTTTTTCACTTCTGGTGCAACTTCCTTTTCCCAGGTAGAATAGCAAATGCGTTGCATTGTTTCTGACCAGCAATTGGAATGGCAACTGGCAGAAACAACATAACAGCAAAAACAACAAGAAATGGAAATGGAGTCGTCTTCATCAAGTGTAAATAAAGTTTTTCTGTGGCGGATTGCAATAAAATAAAAAATAAAAAAAAAAAACAAAAGAACGAAGGAATCCCAACCAGAATGTGCCTTCATCTTTTGGCTTAATCAGAAATACTGTTGAAGTCAGCAAATATTGCAAACTGTTTGTAGGAAGGAGGGAACAGCACACCGACACACTGACTGACAGATGGGCAGAAGAATTACAATGTGGTTGCAAGTAAAACAAAAGCAACAGCAGCAGCAATTACAACAACAACAATAACAACAACAACATTAAGAGAAATATGCAAGTAGCACAATAAAAACCAGGTTACCTTAAAAAGGCAACCAACCAACCAACCAACCAACTTCAGTTGACTGAAACAGTTGCTCTGTCTATCAACATCATCATGATTCCACTGAATAGTAAATGGTAAATGGCGAACAGCGACTTTGACCACGTTTGACTAAAAATACCATAATATACATACATATATACATATATTCTAGTATATGGCAGGCAACCTCAGGTACAAGGTGTGAACACTCAGCCAGTCTGCCAGTTAACTTGAGTTAAGTTAAGTCAGAGTGAGTCTAGCCATTGCACAATATTTTAATAAAAAATGGAAATTTTATTTTCCACACACACACACACACACACTCTCATAGGGTATATGATGGAAAAATGAATGGAGAAAGAGAAAATCTTTTAAAAGGATTTACTTGGAAACGCATTCTGTGTGTTTGTAAAAGGTGATTGTGTTTATATGATTAAAATGTTGATGAACAAAAGCTAATGACGCGAAAAAGTGGAAAAAAATATAAAGGCAAAGAAGAAAATATAAACAAATAAAAGAAAAAAAGGATGCAAAAGTTCAATGGACTTGAGACAAAGGAAAGCGGGATAAAGACGAAAAGATATTTAATGTGAAAAAAAAAAATTGGTTCGAAGGATGTTTACTCATGGGCTTCATGGCTCAATTATATAAAGACCAATTATGTTGTAAATGTTCCATCAAAAGAGGAAAGGTTTTTTTTTAGAAATAATAACAAATACCCTAAAAATGTGAGATATTTTGTTGAAAATTATACAAATAATGATCAATTCAATAAAAGTTGTTGCAGTATGAAGAATATTAAGGAGAAATAAGTATGTTTAAGTGAAATTGAAAAGGAAAATTTAATGGAAATTTATAGAAACTAATATCAAAACATAAACTGGCATTTCTAAACAATTTTAGTTGTGGAAAAACTCATCAACTAAAGAAAGTAGTTTAGTTCACAATTAGTAATTGTGAATTAATCAAATATTAAATCAAATTTATGACATTTCTTTCTTATTATAATGAAAATCTATACTACAAAATCTATTAAATTTAAATTTAAAATAAAAAACCAATTATGCCATCAAAATAAACTTAAAAAATAAAAGAAATGTTTAAATAATTTAAATTAACAAAATAAATTGCAAAAAGTATGAGGATTGAAAACAAAAGCAAAATAAAAACATTATAATGAAATTAAATTTAAATTTAAACTCACTAAAAATAAATTGCATGATACTTCACCCTCCCTGACCCATGTACACACACACACACACACACATACACTTACTGACTGACCCTAATTTTACAATAAAAAAACAAAACATAATTCGACTTTGCTGCTTGCTTCGTCGAATTGGAATTACAAAAGGCAAAAGTAAGCAGCAGCAGCAGCAGCAACAGCAAAACAAAAGCACACGGTGAATTGAGGACGCGCTGCACTGCCTCATTTTTACTGTTCTTAGTTTCGGGCCTCATGCCAACCAAATAAAATCAAATAACAACAATTTGAATGCTCTGCGTGTGGCAGCCAGGAAAGGAAAATAAACAAAACAAAACAAATAAACAAAGGAGAGACGGACAGAGACACTGAGAGAGAGAGAGAGAGAGAGAGAGAGAGAGAGAGAGAGAGAGATACAGATGAAAAACATTATAATATTTATTTTGGCAAAACAACACAAGAAATTATAAATTATAATAAAAAATTGTTTATACATAAAAATTTATGTATGCATATAAATATTTCATCTTTACGAGCCACAAAAATGAAATGAAACCCCAGCAAACCAAATCAAATGAAATGAAATAAAATCAAAGTGAAGCAAAATCAAATAAAATGCTTCAATGCATCCAACAATATTTCATCTTCCATGGGCAATGAGAAGAGGAGGCACTGGCCTAACTGCCAATCAAGTCAGACTGGGTCTAGGCGACTTGATTAAATTGAACTGTCAAGTGTAATAAACAATAATCATTTGATTATTTATACATTTAAGCTTGATTTGATTCGCTTAAAGCAAGCTGAGACCCATTGGGTCCAATATTATTGTACAATCTCCATCACTCCATCACTCCATCCCATCATCTCCGATCCCTAGGCCTCTGCTCAAGTCTCTTTACCACTCACCCACCTACAACTTTGGTTGAAATTGTTTTCCCTCTCTGTGTTGTTCTGTTTGCGGTGGCGTATAAGTATTTTGTTTTTTTGTGTTATTGTAAGTATATTTTTCTTGTTTTGTTCCTTTCATTTAATTCTATTCACAGTGAATTGAACTCAAGTTTTCTTTTTGTTGTCGTTTTTTGTGGTTTTCATGCTTTGTTAGCATTTTTTTTTCGTTTTTTTTTTTTCCTTTATATTATTTATGCGCATTAAGAATACTTACTCAATTGAATTCATAATACTTAGCAAAGATACTTTTAAAGTAAATGATCTATGAGTATGAACGTGTATGTGTGTGTATCTTATTGAAATTATAATATTTAATACGCATTTATTTACCCAATTAATTTGTTATTGTGTAAAATACAATTTACTCAATTTATGTTTACAATATTATTCAAATTTTTATCATGTTGACAGCTAAGTACAATTCACATATGCTTACCTGCAAAGAGAAACAGAGAAGAAATAAAAGTCAGAGATAGTCAATAAACATACAAATATTTGTGCAATTGAATAAAGTCAATTATTAATTATAGTTTTTTATTATACATTTTTTTTTAAATACATTTTTTAAATGCATAAATAAATACGTTAAATCTGAATTTTTAGTAGAGTAATCCATTTCACTTAGTTTACAATCTGTCAGTTTGCCAAGTGTATCTACAGAATTAAATTATTTTATTATATTTATATGAATTTGCATTAATTATTAATTATATTGTATAAGTTGATAAATAGAGTTGTTCGATTGTCTTAAAGCTTTCAATATTATTGAATGAAGAAACTTTGGTTTGAAAAATACATTGTCAATTTTAGTCGCCGTTTCAATTTCAGTTCGTTAAAAAGTTTGTTTTTAAACGATCGGTTGAGTTTTTAGGTCTAAAAGCTTTTGCTGCAGCAAAATCATGGTTGCACATAGCAGCATCAGTTTTATGCTTCTCGGTATTCAGTGATTAAGTATGGATAAAGTCAAGTATATATAGATGTTCTTTCAAGTAATTAATTTTCAAGTAGAAAAGCTTAAAAATAGCACCAGACCGATTCAATGTTCACTTTATAAGTGAAGTCACAAAGTGAGTTCAATGTTCTTAAATGGTAAGTTAAGCTTGTAAAACAAAAGCCGAGAAATATCATGTTAAATGTAACATTATGAGACACAACAAATGATCAGGGGACTATTCGAAACCTCCAAAACCAAGTTGATGGACGGGAAGTCCCGCTATTAAGTCATGAGTGCTATTTCTTAAATTATTCTATAACTTAATTGGCTCTTTCAGTATATATCTCAATATTTTTGGGCACATCTCCAATTCTCATGCAAAATTCTTGTTGGTCTGCTGAGAAGGTAGATAGGTACACAGACCCTGCAATATCTCCTCCGAGACAAAACAATTCAAAACCGTTCTGGTAGACTATAATCCAAAAAAAAAAAAGTAATAAATTGATAAGCGCCATTTGATTAACCCAAATTCAAAGTGTAGATTCTACAGGGAAACATATAACACGTTATTTAACTTTTATTGTACCAAAGTTATGGTCTTTAAATTAGATTCTTCACCCAGTTCACTTCATGTAAGAATTTATTGACAAGACTACGCTACGATTATATTAACACTTGAAGTCAAGCGGAATGAAATTTATTATATTTGTTTGCAAGTACTTATCAAGCATTTTCTATGTTTGCTAACCAAAATCATTGGAGTTTTCCTTTGGAAGATAAACAAAATGTTAATGCCCCTTCTTAACATTTATATTCCATGTCAAGTGTTAGAGTCACTTATGTATATGTGTCTATCTATGTACATATCTACAATAACTGAATGTCATTTGTAGTTGGTTTTATATTCTTTCTGACATTTTATCATTTGACTTCCCCCAAAATCGTTTGGAAATTCATTGCTTAACACTCATTCGCGTCTTGGCTCATATTAACTTTTGCCATTGTGTCAACTTAACTTTGCTGACTTCGTTAAACTTTGACATACAATATCACACACGACGATGAAACGAGAATCAGTTACAGAAAGAAGATAATGTTAACAATGAAGGGAAATCCTGTCTAAGAAGTCTACATTATTTACATATAGTAAATATGAAGGGTGGATGATTTTAATTTAAGCAAAAAAGCAACTTCTTTTTGAAGTGTATTTAACTAGATTTATTCTTTTCCTAAGTGATATAATGAACCATTTTTTTCAAGTCACAAGAATTCTAAATGAATAAGCCCTTCAAGGCTTTCTTAGCCTCACCAACCTAAATAAATTCTAAAAAGAACTTAACACCTTGACCAAGTTTTATGCTAAAAGTGATGGTCCCATCTACTATTCTCTTCTGCCCCTCTTTGGCATAAGAAAAATTGCAAATGAAAATTTATTTTCAAATTCAATCTTTCTGAACTTACTTAAGTTTACTTCACTGTACTATTATGAACGACAACCTGCTGCTGTTGCCTTTTCCTAGCATATAAAGGCAGAGAGATAGATAGATAGATAGATATTCTTGTCCACTTCTTTTTATGTGCTTCAAATATTATTTTTCTTCATTCATCCTCTTCTTTTCTTCTTCTTCTTCTTTTTATGCAGTCTAGTAGAAAATCCAACAATTTTTGTAGTGCCAACATGCGATTATCCTTGAGCGTCAGGCAATGTAAGAATAAACGAATGAATGATACTAAAGGAAATCCAAAGGACGTTTGACTATGAACGAACAGTTAAAGGTCCACCAATGTCTACTAACTTCAGGTATTTAAACCTCTTTTAATGGAAAAATATGCAAAGCAGCTGAAATAAAGTTTAGCCAACTGAAATGTAAGTAAGCAAACAGTTAGGCAGACAGGCAGGCAGGCAAGCAGGCAAGCAAACTCTTCAAGAAAACAAGTCATAAAGGTAAAGCTCCAAACTTGGCGCCCAGCGGTAATCTTCTTTATATGAAAAAAGAAATAGCAAAACAGAAAATAGAAAAAGGAGAAAGGAAAAAGGAAAAATTATGCGAGTTAAAATCACAACGCTCAAAAATATTGCACGTTCACCTGCGTCACCCCCACAGGCGTTGTATCTCATCATTCTCATCACCATCATCAGGAACATCAACATCAACTTGATGCTGTTGTGACGTTGGCGTAGTACTAGGAGTAAGTCCTTTTTGGCAAGTGAAGGGCGCGTATCATCTTTTGGCTGCCAGGGCAGTTTACGAAATTCCATCCTCTTCTCGCATCGCTCTCTTCTATTGGTACCATTCCATCCATGTCTTGTCTTGTGTTGTTTCATTAAAATTCTAAGCATTTTCACTTTGCAAGCAGAAAAATTGTTGTTCAACTCAACTTAACACAAAATGGGAGCGCACTCAAAATACGCTGACACACTTTAAAACAATTTTATATGATTGCGTCGCCGTCATCGTCATCAGAAGAGAAAAACGATAGACGGCAATCTACACAGAAATTGTACAATTTCCTACAATTTGTTCATGTGTATGTGTGTGGGTGTGGGTGTATGTGTGTGATATGTATGACACTGAATTGAGTTAGTGGGGGGAACGAACGAACGTCATAAAACAGGACTAAAACTAGAGACTGATGTGTTTCTACGACGATAACTTTGCCACCTTCACAAACATTCAGACGAAACAATGACTATAATGTTGATACTGATGATGATAATGATGTTGATGACGAATATGACAACGATGAGCGTTTGTCTCATAATATCCTTGACAAAGTATGTCAAAAGATTGTTACAAATTTCATCTTCATTTTTTGCTCATAATATTTTTTTTTGTTTTCGTTTGGTGTTTTTGTTATTTTTCGTATCTTCTTTATTCGAGAGGAAATATTTTATTATTATATTTTTCGTGAGATGTTGTCATGATTGCAGGAGGAAACGATTTAAAGTGTTAAATTGAATAAATACCTACATATTTCTATTTAAGTATATGACAAATGCCATCATAAAAGAAATTTCATATGAATTAAAGAACCACACAGCAAAGAATTAGACAAAAAAAAAGTAAGAGGGACATCATATTAAATTTCTAGATGAAAAGCTTTGAAGTCAAATTCTCTAAAATGCATCGAGAATTTTTATTAATATTTCTTTCGTTCAATGGACTAAATAATCTTCAAAACTACCAAGAAATAAGAATTAAGATGTCACTAAATGAAATAAACTAATTTTGATTGAAACAGATGTGGCTGTCTTCCACAGATGTTTCTTTGTATCTAAATCTTTAGCTTTAAATATGTAAAATTTAATGCCAAAAATCAGCATTTCCGGGATGTACCTCTTCATTGATTCCACTTGGAAAAATGCTGCGGCAGCGTATGGTTTCTATGTTCTCAATTTCAAATTCTTTATAAGTCATTAAATGATGAGTTCATCATCATCGTGTCTCATCAAAATTGAGTTAAATTGCTAACAGAAAATAACAAAAACAACAAAAAAAAAAAAAAAAAATGCTAAATACAATAAAAATATATTTTTTTTTCTTTATAGACAAACATAATAAATTGATAAGCGTTGTCAGACGAATTTTCATAACTGTTTTTTAGAGGTCCGGACCCAAAGGGAGCCAAACGAAGGCCTATAACTAAAACTTCGTTGTACGTCCGTCCGTCCTCGGGTCATATCTTAATAGCCGTAATAGCTAGAGAGTTGAAATTTTTTTAGAATGTGTAGTTCATCAGCATCAGCAACAAATACTCAAACTAAAAAATTTTCAAAAACTTAAAGGGGTCCCCATACAAGAAACATTTTAGTTAATATGGAAGCTATACGATCCAGTAACCCCACGATCTTGAAATTTGGTTGGTTGATGGAAGTGGATTCGACACTTATAGTTTCAAAATTTCAGTTTGATCAGACCACTCTGTAGGGTACCTCCCATAAAGACCCCTATTATATTTAGGTTCTTGTTAGATAAACTTTTTTGTTTTTTAGACTATTGAACTGCAATTTAGACACAATAAGTTCTTGACAAAGGCGCGGTACATTTATTGGAATCAGTCAAATCGAGCAAGTAGGGGGGTACCTCCCATAAAAACCCACCCTTAAAATTCAGGTTCTTGTTAGAAAAACTTTTTTATTTTTTCCACTATTGAACGAAAATTTTGACACTATAAGGCGCCGTACATTTGCTGGAATCAGTCAAATCGGATCATTGCCACGGAACCCTCCGTGTACGACTCTGACTCGCACTTGGTCGATTGTTTATTTCTGTTTAATTTATGTTTGTTTTCTTTCAGTTTTTTAGTGTCGTGTGTTTTGATAGCCTAATTGACTTTTAACCTGTAGAAATTTCGTTGAGTCTTTGATTAAACTATTACAGTATTTTGACAGTTTCGGTTGAAATGTACGATTAATTCAATATATCTATTTTAAGAGCTGCCAGTCAATCGAACTAATTTCAATGTTGAACATTTTGTTAATGGAAAAGTTCAATGCTCTATTATATTATAGATACTACTTTGCTCATTTACTCAAAGAATTTGCATTTAAATTCTAATCTTTATTATGCAGAAAGTGCAGCCCACTTTAGAAGATTTGAACTGGGTGACAATTGGAATTTGGCATTGTTGCCAATTTAGCTTAAAATTGGCCAAAACCAACAAAATCATCAGCTTTTTATGTGAACTTAGCGGACAACTGCATCCAATATTTACAATAGTCTCACAGTCTTTTGCCTTAAAATAGTAGGTTGAACCAATCTTACAACTCAGTTTCTTTATGCTTTCCATAGACTATTAGCAAACAACATTTTGTGCGCCAAAGGATAAAAGGTAAGCAGCTTGTGCACTCAACTCACTCACTGACTTACTATCACATTCACTTCATCCGTTCAACTGAGTAATATTGAAGGGTTTACAGTGTTTTGGAACGTGCCTTGTGCCTGTATCAACATACTTTAGAGCTACTTTTTGATAGTAAGGTGGTACTACTACACCGTACACACAATGTTGCATTTAATCTTAATTTTATAGTGCAGCAGACGTTTATAGTAGACGAAGTACAAAAACCCATGGAACCAGATGCAGTACAAGTAGTGCCAACAACAAAACCAAAGGTACCTTTAGCTTTGTGCATACTTTATAAACTTACAGACTTGATCTCCATCTACCCTGACTACTTGAATGCCTGCCTGCCTTCCGGGCCCAGAAAAACTTCTGGTTGCGTAAACACTAACATCTTTTTTTTCTGACAAGTGCACTTTGCATGCATACACATGCCTTGCCTTAGTATCCTTCTTAGTAGTTGCTCCTGCCAGGCAACCTGACCCATTTCATATTGCCACAGTCCAGAGTTCTAAGTAGTATGCAGTACTAGCGGCAAACACTTTTCTACTCAACTACTCAGCAAGCAACTTCAAGCTATTCATTACATCATCAATTTGAAACTTCAAACTATAAGTTCACTTAAAGATGACTGACTCCTTTTCCTTTCATGGTTTTCTTCCACTGGATTCATAACACATTCTCATGTCAAGCCGTTGGCTACCCACAAATTTTTCATAATCACTTTAAAAATGCATCATTGAGGTTATCAATAATCCACACACAATCGCTCTCTCACATAAACATAAGCACACGCTTTAATCAGATTATGCAAATATGTAAATATATACATAAATACTTAGTTATTTGTTAGTTCGTCGTGGTCATTTTGGTTTCAAATGCGAGACCTCATTATAATATAAATTTGCTGAGTTTTTCGTATACACAATTATTGCATAATTTGATTTGAAAATGTCATTAATTAAATGTAGCGTGCGCTCAGTCTCTAATCAAAATCTAAATCCAATTGAAAACAGAATACAGAAAATTACAAAAATAAATGAAAGGCATTTACACAATTTGCTAATCTCATCATAATCATCGTCATCATCGGCAGCTAAACTACTGTTGTTCTTTTCAGTTGTGTGGTTAGAACAAATAGGACAATCAGCGCGAATTTATAGACAAAATGTGAATTTTTAAAACAAAAATTTTTTTATTATTTTGGATTAACTGCAAAGCTCTGATTAGAGAGAGTTTAAAAGGTTAACAAACCTTTTTGAAAGTTAGAAAAAACGTAAGTTTTTTTTTTTATAGATACTTACAATCATGGAAATATTTCCAACACCAACGAAATGTTTCTTAGTTTTTATTCAGCTTATAAGTAGAAAAGAGGTAATCAATCATTGATAAATTGAGTATTGAATAGGTGTATTATTTTCGATGAGCATTGCAAAAGTTAATTGACAAATAAAACTGTAAAAAATAATGATTCTGTGCTAAATTGCGGCCAAGTGTGAGTCCGACTTGTACACGGAAGGTTTGATGTGATGTTACATTTGAATTTTGGTTTGTATGGGAGCTATAAGCCCCAGTAATCCTAGGGTGTTGCAATTTACACGGTTGGTGGATCCTAGTAAGAAACTTATAGTGTTTAAATTTCAATGCGATAATGCAAAAAACAAAAAAGATTTTATTGATAAGAACCTGAATTATAAAGTGGTTTGTATGGGAGGTAACCCTCCTTGTGGCCCGATCAAATTGAAATTTGGACATTATAAGTATCTAATCCATTTGCTCCATCCATGTAAATTACAAGATCCTAGAGTTGCTGGATCGTATAGCTCCCATGCAAACCCAAATGTTTCTTGTATGGGGACCCCTTTAAATTTTTATTTTTATTTTAGTGTTAGTATTTGTAGCTGATGCTCGGGTAGAACTACACATTCTGTGAAAATTTCAACTTTTTATCTATTACCGTTCATGAAATAGACGGTAGGACGGATAGACAGCGTAACCTTAGTATTAAGGTTTTGTATGGTACGCTTCGGGTCCATAGACCTAAAAACAAAGCATGTGCATCTACACACGTTTAACAACAATAAGTATGTATAACTATGTACTTTATTTACCACCACATTCCAACAGAAAGACACAAGTGAATGTATTGTAATATAGTAAAATCCACTGGTCAACATTCCTTTTGAAGGAAGTCCCGGTTTGTGAAGTGAGTCTCAGTGGATCAAGTATGAACAAAGTTCAACGTTGAGTTAGAAAAACTTGAATTGCCAATCAGCCTGCACTCTTCTAAATGGTTATTTCACTTAGACCATGTGTTATGCATACATAACAATTAGGAAGTTAGGAAGACTTCTTATTTCAGGTATCCTGTAACAAAATTTCAATATATTTGACCACGATTTCAAGGAAAACGAATAGAGTTTTGAAACTACTTATTGTTCTCAATATAACATAAACTGACCACTAGTTCTGTTGATCTGATGTCATTTCTAGAATTATGCCATTTAGAATACTGAAATAGCAAATTATTATCGTACTAGAAGTTTTTTAAAAATTGTTTGTTATAAATTCCTTTATTCTCACTTCCTATCGCGGCTTATAAAAAAATATGCTCCACACACAACACAAATCAATCAAACTTTAGACATAACATAGAGATTTATGAAAACTCAAAAAACATTATGGAAAAAGAGTAATAAAAATCTCGCCATGAAAATTTTTATCAAAAGTAAAATTCATCGCTCAAAACTTTATTCCATAACAAAAAAAAAAAAAAAAAACCAAATCCAAAACCAAAACAAAGAAATATAGAAATAAACCAAATGAAGTTTGCTTTCCTCTGTATAGTATGTCATATGTAAACAAAAAAACAATTGAAATCTTTATTATGAATATACAATACTTCGGCTACGGGTGCAACCATCATGAAAATTCTATGTAGCAATTTTATGCTTTTGGAAACATTTTTCATCCATTCAACCATTCATTCATTCGTTCGTTTTCATTCAGTCATTGTTCATGCCACAGCTTACTTGGAAAACCGGAGTTGAAAACCGATGTACAGCACAGTACTGCTTATGCCTGTGCCTGCGTATGGCTCGATGAGATCGTTGAAAAAGGGAAATCAAATAATTGCAGTCAGTCACTGTGAGTGTGTGTGTGTGTGTGTGCGAGTGAAGGGCACAAGGAGGACTGCAACATGGAGCTATAAAAAATCAACACTGCATATAATAAAATAAAGAAAAATACTACGTAGTAGTATATATTGTAGTAGTTACTACTACTGTACCATATAAAGATTGATTAACAAACGCTTGGGTGTGACTGACTACATCATGACAACGTTACAACGATACAATAAAGGCGCAGTAAGGCACAACACATACCACAGTAGAGTAGAGGGTGTACATAGTAGTTAAAAATATTCATAAGTAAGTGCAACTTCTACTAAAGACTAGGGCAGCCTAGACCGACTGTAGATGGTGGTGATGGTGGTGATGTCAAATGATGGTGGTGGCTGCAAATTTTATATGTCAATGCATTTTTCATCGGCAATGTTCAAAACGAAAGAAATCAACCCTGGAGAAAAAAAAATGAAAGATTGATCGACTAAAGAAATTTTTGATTTTTATGATTTAAAGCGAAAATGAGAGAATACACTTATAAATAGAAATGAAAAATTTAAGAACACAATATGTATAGGGGCAAATAATTGAATAATTCAAAATTAGAGAGCAGAGAGTGTGAGAGAAAAAAATACTGGGACAATTCCATAGAAGAAATTAGTAGAAAAACACAAAATAGTGATACAAATTGAAAAGAAAGCAAAGAAATATGTATGTATTTACTTTTTATTTTCTAAATGGAAAAAAAAAAATTAAGGGTAAGGAAAATATGAAAGCCGAGACAGTTTTCCATAAGTATCAGCTAAGCACAAGCACAAGTCCAAGCAGGTAACAACTTTGACTCTCATTTCATATGTCATACAACATACTCCTTGGTCTGGGTTTCTTAAATTTCTATGGGTCACAACACTCGGTTGTTTAACTTAAGCTTAAAATTATACCCGTATATTTAGGAGACAACCATAATGTGTGTTATGAAATAGGGAATTCAACGAAATTATTATATAAAATCTGTTTGAACACATCCAACTTCATAGACTTCTGAATTGAAATTTCTTAATTATTGAAATAAAACAAAGAATGAACTTTACTTTACTTAAAAACGAATTACAAATTTATGAATATGTATTTATAATTTTATTTAAGCTCAAATCAAATCAAATTTCTTAAATATTTCATAGTTTTCCATTTTTCATACATTTTCAAAGTTATAAATTTCCATGAATTTTTCATTATAAAAATATACAAAGAAAAAACAAAACAAACACACATAAAAATTAAGTGAATAAATAAATGTTGTGGATAAAAAATTCTCTTCAATAAAAATGAAAAATTTGTTTATAACTTATTTTTTACGATTACTTTTACTATTATTATTATTTGTTCAATTGAAATTCATATGACGTTGACACAATGAGAATATAATGATTTTGATGATGATGACGATGACAACTTTGAGAAGATGTTCATTATTATTGTTGATGTTGATGTTGATGATATTGTTGCTATTATACTTTGTATATCTATGCTATACATACATACATACATATATAAATGAGTATGAATAGTGTTGATATGTTGATGACTCTCGAAATGTAAAAAAGAAGTTCAACAGAATTTTTGAATTATTCTTTTATTTATTCTGATCATCAGCCATGGTATATGTACATTGTTATTATGTATTATTTTTATTAATGCGAACGATATGTTTGTCTCTCTGTCTGTCAGTTTGTCTATGTAACCAACCAACCATCAGTATCTGACAGACAAATGCTGACTCGTCTCTTTTTTTTTTTGTTTTTACTCTATTTTTTTATCCTTCTCTCTGTCTGAGTCTGGCCTTTGGCTATGCTTCTGTCCACAGCTCATCAACACATAACGCATGCATAAATCATTCTGTGTGAAAAGATACATATGTATGTAGCATATATGTATAATTCAGATACTCGTATGTATAAAGTATTTGCTACTTCTGCTGTTGTTATTGCTATTGTCTGTTTCTGCCATTTCATGTTGAAATCATTAAATTGAAAAATTACGCATTGTCGCGTAAATTACATTACTGCATACACTTATGTCGCCAACATCATCATCATCATCATCATCATCATCATTAACATTACCATGGTTGTGTTGACAACTCTGACTCTGGCTATGACAACAGCAGCAGCAATCACTTAAACAATTTTAATGAATATTTGTTAAATTTTTGTTTTTATTTTCATTTTATTCAGTAGTTTTTCTTTCAAATTTTTGTTGTTTGCTTCTTCTTTATTTTTAATTAACAGGTTCAATTGTCGCTCTCGACTAATTGCCACTTTTGGTATTTCACTTTTGTTGAACAACAACAAGAAGATAAACAACAAATCTATGGTTGTCATGACACTTTTGCACACACACACAAGCTCACGTGTTTGTAAACCAGATGAAAAGTCCACATGGTTTATTTGTTTGGCCAAGCATGTTTGCTGTGAAGATTTTGTCAAGCAATGGTTGAATCAAGATGCATGAACGGATATGTTGGTCAACCGATTGTCATATCCCAAATTTATCCATTCCAGTGTGAATATTAAATGTAACTAAGTAACTCTGACTCGTTTATGCACATGATGATATCTCATTAACGTCAGAATGGATGGATATTTGACAACACACATTAAGAGCCTAAGGACATTTACTTACACAATCATTTAAGAATCTCTTTCCTTTTCAAGTCACTTAAATATGTTTTAGAGATTATAAATTACTCATAGAAATTGTTCTTTCTTTTTATCATATCTCTTAATTCCTAATGATTTTTAAGAAAATTTATTTAAAAAAAAAAAAAAAAGATAAAAAAAATTCTTTATAAATTGTTTGAACTTTACTAATCATTCACATCGTGACTTGCCCCAGATGACACTAAATCTTAAATGCTTAATACTCTCATACTCGCCCCCTAAATACTGTTGTGACTATCTTCTACATAAGTCGACGTCGAAGTCAAGTCAACTGAAGTCTCAAGACTCTACTCTACTGATAGAGCTACAATAGTTTTGTATACCACCAAGTACTAAATTATACGCACCAAAGTAAAAGAAGTTGATGATGGAGAAGAAGTGAAAAGAGTAAAAGAAAATATAGGCAAGAAGAGAAGAAAAAAAGTAAGAAACCGAGGACAAAGTACGCTAAACTTTCTACATTAAAAGACGCTAAAATAACAAACTTTCATTGTGGTTGAATGAATGGAAACAGGCAAGCAAGCAAGCAAGCGAACAGGGCAATGCTACAAATGCAAATGGAAGTGGTGACAAAAAAGTAGAGTGTAGAGTACCAGGAGTGCCGCCAATGGCAAAGTGTTAATGGTGGGTACTACTACTACTACTACTACGTTGTCATGTTGGCCTAACCACAACAAAAACTCATTCTTTCACTTAATTTTCTCACTTCCTATTCTACACTTTCATATTTCACTTCATCTTTTATTTGTGTATTCTCAATCCCTTACATACTTACTTTTACTATACATTGGCATCACCCACCACCCCTACCCACTTCATTGCCCCTTCTTCTTTAGCTTCTTCAATAAAACTTTAGCATATTTTCAGGCTTGCCACTCATTCATACATTTCCGCCCGCGCACACCTTTAACTTCATTTTAATGTAGTAAAACGTTTGTCAACGTGACTTGCCTACCCATGCTCATCATCCTGCCTGCCTTCTTTGCCATTTCTACCATTATCAGGTCCTGTTGTTGGCCGCACCGCAAAGCTTCCTTGTCGAGCTGCTACACGTGCTGATTTATACCCGCAAATATTTTAATTAGTCTAAAAAATTTTCGTCTACATCTGCTGCCGTGCCTTAAATCTTAGATCTGTTCTATGTTAGCAAGATGCCTTTTACCCGCTTGCTGCCTGGCAACCTGCCATCCTGCCATCCTGCCATTCTATGTAAGTATGTTATCTTTTACACAGTAACCTCATCTCATTCTCATTCTCATCTTCCGTCAGTCTAGTGTTCACTGTACTTATGCTTTCTGTTTGTTTGTTTGTTTGTTTGCTGACTTAATTGTTTTGCCACAGCTTTTAGACCTATCAGGCCAGACCAAGACCAAGACCAGACCAGATCAGACCAGATCAGACCAAACCAAAGCAGAACGACCGACCACGAGGCCAATATAATTTTCGCATTCAAGAGAAATCCTGCTACTGCAAATCTTGTTGTTGTTATTCTGCTTCCTACTTCTGTGTTCCATTTCTTGACTTAATTAATTCATATATTTGCATACAAATTTAATTAAAATAATGAGTCCTTCCTATCTCTGAAGAAGGATGATGTGATGACGATGGCGATGGCGATGGCGATGGCGAGACAAATGTCTTAAATGTACCTCCAACGCCTACAAACAAATGTGTTCTTGTACTAAGCCTTCATAACCTACTAATTTTCCATATGAAGATGAAGAAACTTAAAAGAAAAAAATCAACAAATTTCCATTTCATTTGACATTTGTATGTCATAAAAAATTTTATGTGGTATTCGATGATACTAAACTATGATGATGATGTTGTTCTGGTGATAATGAGTGAACTATTAAAAAAAAAAAAACAAACAAACAAACAAGAAATTTAAGCTGATAAGCAATCATGCGTAAAAATATTTTACTGAAAACCAATTGATATTTTGGTTGAGATGTTGCGGATGTTCTGTGGTAGCATAAACGATTTGACCGACAGACTACCATAAATCAATAGAACCGAGCGAGGGCATGATGTGATGATGCTGTTGATGTTGACACGATATGACAACATGACAGTAATTCATCCAATGCATTCTATATGTATTATAGTATAGTATTATATTGATATGTATTTGTCAAACAGTTTGACAACCAAATTTATTAGTTATCACAACACAGTGCAACAAAATCAATATTTGTTGTTATTGCACCCACCATCACAATCCAAAGGATAAACAAACTGAATGCAGTAATTCAGTCAACTTTTTGTAATGAGCCAGAACATTGGAAACACACTTGATTAGCATGTCCGATGATCAATTAGTCAGTCAATAGCAACTGAGAGAGAGAGAGAGAGGAAAATGGTTGAAGTGTGAAAAATGAAAATCCTCTAATCGGAAAACTAATATTTGCTTAGCATAACATAACAACTCAAGTAAGCAAGGTAGGTACGAAAGTATAAATCCAAAAACAAATACTAAATGGAACAACAAAAAAACAAAAAAAAAATAATAATAAAAAAATAGAAAGGAAAATACAGAAGCCAAAAGAAAACAATTGTGAATAGCAAAAGAAAAGCGTTGAAAAAATGCATGAAAACGTGCATCGTGAAGTTATGTAGCATGAAGTGGCTGGCATAACAATTGTGAACATAGAACATGTGAATCATGGACGATGGAAGGAGGCAACGGTTGAAGTGTGCTGCGAGTGTACAGCAGAAAAAATGTGGGTGTTTAGAGTGAAGTGCAAAAACAACAATAGCAAAAGCAGTAAGCAAAAACGAAGAAAATATTACATAAAGAAGAACAAAAAAATATATATATTGGTATATGAACAAAGTGGAAACAATTTAGAAAACCATCGTCATCGCCATCGTTGAAGCTGATGCTGAAGCTAAAGAGGATGCGGTTGAATGCAGGACCACTAAAGCATAGTAGTATGTATGCACTAGTAATCGTAGTAGTTGATGAAGAGGCGCCAGCACATCACAGAATGAAAACAAAAAGAGTTAGTGCAACTAACAGGAAAATGTTTAGAAAATAGCAAAAACACAAAATAATTAAATAGTAGAAGGAACTAAGAAAAAATGACAAAGCAAGAAAAAAAACGAAATAGTTATGAGCAATAGAACGAAGAGAAACGGGAAACTACAAAAACACTAAAGAAAATACATTTATCAGAGCTAAGTACATAGTTTGTATTGGAATATATAAATAAATCTATCTTAAATATAATATTAAATTATGCAAACACTACTCCTATCTACTACTACTGTTCACTGATTCTTTAATCGTGTTCTGGGAATATGACATGGTTTGTATATGCATAAAAGGTGAACATAGTAGCAACATTCAAGACATTCCTTTGAATAGAATTGTGATTTTACGGATTTCATCGATCAAAAAAGTCTTCGCGGTTTTATGCCACTAGATGGTGTTGATGTCCATAGATCTGGCAACACTAATCTGATTGACAAAGGAACACATGTTTGAAAGGTGATATTTCAGGCTATATTTTTTATGAAGACAGCTGTGTAGTGTAATTCGTTGCTCGTGTTAAAAGTTATACCGATTTGAATATGAGTGAATATCTGAAGAAATATATGTCAATTTTTCATACTTTTCCCAACCTACTAAACCTAAGGTGAAAAGTGTGAATTCATCAGTATCAAAGAAGATAAATATTAAATCATTAAAATCCCGTTTATTTTGTTTGCTGAAATGACAATTTCAGACCTCTCCTTCTCTATTAAAGATTCTATCAACGGATACGAAAAAAAAAATATTCATTCAGCCACATCCGTAAAGTTCAGCAGAAGTCACTGAACAAACTTAACGAACTCCCCCTGCAAAGAAATCTGAAAAGGAATTTTCAGTACTTTTTCTTTTTTTTTTTTTTTTTTTTTTTTTTTAAATAAACTTCAGTTGTAGCACTCAACACAATAAAAGAGAGAAACACCATGAAAATTGCACCAGAATCAGCAGCATCAACAGCAACAGACTCGACGAACAGAAACAAAAGAAAGAACAAAAGCACCAACCAACAATTTTTTAATAACCAGGCATAGAAATTTTCACAGGCACACTTCACTACAAAACAAGAATAGTAGAACAAGATAACTGAAAAAAAAAAAGGAGGAAAAGGAAAAACTTATGGGGAAAAATGAAAGCAGCAACAAAACAAAAAGGAACAAAATAAAAAAAAAATTAAAATGAAAGAAATTAAAAGAATGTAGTCAGTCAAATGGAGTGTGTGGAATATAAGGTGGAAAAAACAAAAAAATATTTTGGGGCAGGACTATCGAGTAGAGTATGTGGTGAGTGTGGTGCATATGCGTAACAGCTTAGGTTATGTTTAACCAACAGGGGAGTATGCATGCAAGCGTGAGTGTTTTGTAACCAAAAGCATGTGTGAGTGCGTTCAATCAAAAGTACATTGTACAATGTACATGTACGAGGTGTGTCCCAAAACTATGCGTACCCTTGGTGCATTTCGAAGTAGTTAAAAGAGGAAACATGTGCGCGAAGAAAATAACTTTTGATGAATATAAGGAATTTTTTCTCGATTATATTGAAGAGTACAGAAAAATAAAAGACCGGGAGAGAATTAACTTCACACACGAAAAAGGCAAATGAAGTAACTAAGTAAAAGTGACTTAGTGGAAGAGGAGATCAGTCCAGTCACCTCAATTCACCTCAATCCACCTCAATCCATTAGTGATTTCACATGCTGAAGTGGAATAACGTTTAGTGTACGTACGCATCACCTTCTTTTCAATCTTCTTTCTAATTTCAAACCAGTGCCTTATGAGCGGAATTTTCAATTGCCAACGGACTTTAAAGCACATTACCATCTTAAATAGTGATAATATATATCTAAATTTTCCTGAGACATGAGCGAATTCGGAATGAAGGTTGCTAAGAAAATTCTGACACGAAGTTATAATCATAGACCACATACTTTTGAGACACATCTCTTACATACATATCCGTGAGTGTAGTTCTTTGTGAATATATGCATAAGTAGTGTGTATGTTCGGAACACTTCATACTCGTATAAGTGATTTTCTGCAATTGCGTATCATTAATTTGCGTTTATGCATGCGAAAGCGTAAATTACTTTGTAAGCAACAGTAAAAGCAGCAAAGAATCGAGTCAGTAAATGAAAAGCTAACGCCATTGTTGCACATTTCTACTTACATCAACATATTATAAGTAAACTCTAATAGAGATATAGGACAGTATGAGTAGGGTTGAGTTCTGTACTACGTATATGTTATATTGAGGGAGCTTGAAGTTCATTCATTTCATGTGTAGCACGTGTAGTAAGTTAAGTTGCTAATGGCGGTTGCTTTACTGCTTCTGCTTCTGCTCCTGCTCCTGCTGCTACTCCTGTTGATGTTGATGCTGTTGCTGGTTATGGTACTGACTGCAACTGCCAGCCATTGTGTCGTTGTTCTCGACTTTCATTTACACATTCATTGAGTGTTTGCACAATGTAACGTGGCGTATGAGCAATAAATGCTAACAGCAGCAGCAACACTTCACCATTGACTGGTTGACTGGTTGCCAAAATGCCTGTCTGTCTGTCTGTCTATCCGTCAGACTCACTGGATGGCTTTCAAATGATGATTTTTTTTTCTACCTTCTCCAAGTACTCATAACCTGCTTCTGTTGCTGGGATAGTTCTTGCTGCTGCTGATATACAATACTATATGCAAACAATGTAAAACGATTTTTGTAATATTAAAAAACACAAGTAGCAACAATTGTCGTTGTAGTTGTCATCATCCTCAAACACTTTGCAGCACATTTCTTCATGGAGTAGCTTACTTTCAACCAACCAACCCATGAACCAACAAGCAACTGTCAACTAATCGTAGTAGAAGTTGTTTTGAGATAGTGAGTTTTTAGCTTCAATTTCTATTTAATTGGGGATTGAGGGATGCTTGGGACGTTGGCTTGGATGCCGTACTATGGACTTTACGTTGTTACCATTTACAATATTTGTTATATTTACTCTGGTTGTTGCTCTTATTGTTGTTTGTTATAGCCACACACACACACACACTCGTATTTACCATAGTGAGTAACTGTAGTGCCATTTAGTGTTAACGTTTAGCAAGTGTTGCATACTTAGCAGGGCAAGTGAAGCATGAGTCCCAGTTAAATCCACATAAACAAGGCACTAAGAGCTGCTAATAAGCCTTAAGTCTTGTGTTCTAAAGCAAAGAAAAATCCAACCAAGCGTAACTTTAAGCTAATGTTTTTCATTTCCACCGTTCGTCTAACTTTTATTAGCTTTAACAAATGTAAAGTACTTCAAAGCAAACAGCTTCACTGAACATACAATTTTCCTATTATATTGTAGAAGAAGAAGAAGAAAACCTTTTCCTATTTCTCCTTCTACTTCTAATTTAATATAATTAACAACTTCATTCAGCAAAACTTATTTGAAATGCCAAAAGGCATGTTATATTAGATCCATAATGAGTTTAAAGCATCTTAGTTAGATCTTAGCATCTATTTAGTACCTAAGCAGATTTAACAAATTTAAACTATTCATTGATTCTAGTTTAAATGTTCAATCTAAAATTGATTTATAATTTATTTTATTTCAGTTTAACACTTTAATATGAAAGTACAATACTATTCATGTCTACAATTTCTTTAAAAAGTTTCTCAAAACTTTTAATTCAAAAATTAATGTAGAGAAGTCGCTCGAAAAGATATTAGTCACAGTTATTTGGGAATCTCTAAGTAAAATATAAATATTTTTTAAAGATTTGCTGGGGGTAACCTTAGAAAGGGTTGTTTAAAGAGAACATTATCGAAAAAACATAACAGAAAGTTTTTGTAAGTAAAATAGTTGAGTTGTCTGGCGTCCAAATTTGTCAGCGTTTCCTTTTGACACATGGCCCACCAAGTGACTTCTACAGTTTTTTATGTTCTGTAGGATGCTGCCTAGTGCTAACACAATCTGTTATTCAAAAGTCGCGAAGTATTATATTTAAGATAAAGTTACACAAACAGACATCGCATTGGGGGTTTTTATATTTCTAGATGGGAAATACATTTAGTGTAGAAGAAAGTGCTGCAAATTATTTCCCCATCTAGCAAATTCATCAGATTTAATCTCATACGATTATTATACCTATTTCCACCACTGAAAAACTAATTAGGAGACACGAGATTTATCACTAAAGAACATAATACAGTAGATGTCTATTTTAACTTTGACTTGGAGAAAACTTTTTTATTTCGAAAGAACATAAAAGTTGGAGAAACGTTACGCAAGGCAAGGTAAATTAACATTTTTTATTAAAGTTTTCAATCTCCAGCACTTGGATTAGAACTTCAAAGAAATGAAATCATTGTAATCCTCATAATAATGACTTATGTATCATATTTACAATAGTACACACAACAAGTATTTTGTGACCTTAAATCAAACATTAAGACTTGTTGTAATCCCACAAGTTTAATATTTTTTAAATCATTTGAAATGTTGAAAGATCTTTTCATACTTAAGTAAGTCTACTAAATGTTTTTAATTTATTGTCCAACTAATTGCCATTCTTGCTAAGATTTTTGCTAATTCTTTATTTCTATTCATTCAGTCAATGAGTTCAAGAATCTTTTATGTGAAAATCCTCTTTGAGTTGATTTGATATCTTTGTTCAATAAGTAAAGCTTGAAAATTAACAAAAAAAAAAAAAAAAAATTCCATTCAACAAACAAACAAATATAAAATCTCCACAAAACCACAGAAACACAGTGGAGAAGAGTAGAGAACTGAATTACATTCTAGGCTCATATTGTAACAATTTCTTGTCTTATTTCTTTCTCTCGTTGCCTCACAATTAGATAGACATTTTCTGTCATTGTCTATCATGATGGTATCTCAACGCTACTCAACTCAACTAATTATAAATTTTTAATATGGCGAAAATTAACCAAAATAATTATGCAAAGAAACTTTAGAGCAGCGGTTCTTAAACTGTGCTCCACTATTGATTGTTCTGCGAAACAATTTTGACTTTTGACTTTACATTTGTGTTTAGGGTTGGATGAGGTCCGCTGCGCCACTGCTCTGGAATTTAAAGAACATCAGTTGAATTCAAAAAGCACTCACTGACTTATTTACTCATTCATTAAGAGGTTGTTAGTGGGACAGATTCTGATTGTGATGGAAACGCAATTGCTGGACCACTTAAGTCTACATTGCACTCGACATAAACATCGACATAGTCATAGAGAAAAAAGAAAGGAGCACATTTTGTTTGACGGTGATGTTGGCTTCATCGTCGTTTCGTCGGTTTGGTACAATTATATCGTGTTCATTGCTAATTAAAACTAAATTGAGTGCTATTTTGAGTATGAATGATTAGTAGGCAAAATGAGGCAACCCTATAAATATTGTATAAGAGAAACAGAAGGATGTTGTGGTATTTATGTTAGTATACCGATACCGAGGCGTCTACAATTTAAACAGGAAAAAAAAAAAAAAAAATTAAAAATAATAAGAAACAAACAAAAAAAATATTGTGTCTTTATTAATTACAAAAATAAAGAACAGAAAATGGTTCCTTTCTTAAGTTTAGATTGAGGTCGTCAAATAAAGTCAAGTAAATAGCATTAATGTTTTAAATTGTCTGCTGAGATTTTAATGCGTGGGCTTTAATAAATGATGCACATAAGGATGTACTTAGTTAAATTAAGACAAAAAAAAAAAAACTAATGGGCTCGACCATTACGAGTATACACACATATGTAAGTATGTGAGGTCTTACTCTCCGACTTGATGATTGATCATCATTTAGAGTGGTTTAGTTGAAGAAGTGTGAATATTTTATACATTTCATTCAGAACTGGATCTTGTTGTATGTAGTAAATGCGAGATATGAATGTAGCTTGTCTTGAAATTGTCTTATATATGTCATCATAAGAAATTTCAATCCATAGACTGGTACAGATTTAATATAGACTAGACATGTGCATGATTACAAAGTGAGTTCCGATTGATTCGGAATGGAATCACATATGGAATGAAATGAAATCAAACGGATTCACTCAATCACTTTGTAATCATTATTATAATAACTGTGAATATAATTTCAAGGAGGCGTTGATTAATGCTTTTTAATTCTGTGCTAGGAAGCGTGAGATAAAGTCGCCTTTACAGTTGCTCACATAAAACTCTCTCAACTTTCCTATCTACATATTGTACATTTGCTGGTAAGCCAATAACAGCAACCACAATGTTGCAAATTACAGACAAAGTATTTCCTGAATCTGAAAATAAATAACACACAAATACTTGCAATGCAATGAAATGCAATGCACGTAGAGTACTAAGTAACCTCATAGGAATTAACATGGTTAAATTGCAATCAAAAGAGGGGAAGAGATTGAATATTAATAAGTGATACCAAAGACTAGACCCAGACAGGTCTTTTGTTTCATTGTCTATAAAAGGCTTGAATGACTCGGTTCAACAAAACTCAACTCAAACCAAAGCGAACCACCAATGCCATGCAATACCAAAAGCGTCAAAACAACAATAATAAAATTGTAATAATATTGAAAAATAAAAAAAAAAAAAAGAAAACGCGTACGTTAATATAATAATAAATCAATATGCTGGAGAGTAGAGAAAAACACTGAAGAGCAGCAGGAAAAAAAAATTAATAATTTAATTTATTGCTCATGTACGCATGCATATTTCGCATCTTTTTATTTATTTTGTGTTATTTTTCATTTCTTTATTTATTGCCATTTTTTTTTTTTTATATATATATATTTATTTTGTGCTGGTTTTCAATTTTTTCTCACATTTCCCTTTAATTTTTCCTCTTTTTTTTCCTACTCATTTCATTGTTGCATGTGCAATGCATAAATAAAAGAGAAACATAGTGTAATTTATACAAACAAAAAGACATTAATAACAAATACAACAACAACAACAACAACAACAACAATGGCAACAGCAACAGCAACATCAACAATAATAATAGCGTTAATAATAATTTAATTGAAAGACATTTTATTGAATTGGTTTTTAATAAGCCTTTGTGACTGTTTTTTATAATTATTAATTTTTAAAAATTATTCCCTTTTGTTTATTTTTCTTTTTGTAAAGACAAAAAACAACTCATATTTATGATAATTTATGCACTGCATAACACTTTAATATTGAATATTTGTAAGCATAGATCAGTTCATTGGAGATAGAACACAAGGTATAATCATAAGAGGGATAGTGGACATGATTCTTGTGCTTATGTTCATAGTTTTAGTACAATAAATCTTGATATAAATGCATACTCGTATATAGATATGGATAGTATTTATTGTAGATGTCGCCAAAGCCTTCGTGGTAGGAAACATGTTCAAATAACGCGCCCAATCCTACTAATAATAATAATTTATGTTCATTACTGAACATTCTGCGAACATCCTTGATTCAAATATCGCACCTCATTCTGTGTTAAAAGTGGACTGTAATTGGTGTTGATTTCATGTTCACTCTACAGATGCTCCTTTGACTTATAAATAGATACTGTATAGTGTTATAGGTTATTCTTAAACATACTTATATGCAATTCCCATGTCGGTTCGTCTTTCTCTTACTAGTAGATAATATGCACAAATACTCTTATCTGTTGTGATAGCCTTGTTCAACTTTTTTTTAGTTGATTGAGATTATATGTATTTAAAGGATCTAAAGATGTTTATTTTGTCTTTTCTGACTTTATTACCAGTACTTACTTATTAGCCCTTAATTCTCTTCTATGCTTTACTAATAATGAGGGAAGAGATCTTGTATTTTATATTAACAATTAGACTTAGTCTTAACAAGGATTTGTTTAAAACAAAGGTCTACGCATAGTTTATTCCACACACTGTTTACCAGAAATCACTTCGTGTCAATCAAACCAGAAAGGTCAGAAATTATAAGAAAAAGAGACTTCCTGAAAACAATTGTTACTACTAAGCGCCAAAGTGCTGGATGGAAGTCATTTTGATCCAAAGAGTTTGAAGGCTGTTCCACAAAACCAGCTAAATCACGCGTTTGAATCAATATAACAATTGTTTTGAAGCGAGAGAAGAACACTTTAAATAATAAATTAAAAAAAAAAAAAAAAACCAGATATTTAGTTGAAATCACGGACCAAGAAATGTTACTTAACTGTGTCAGGAGAAAAGCTGCGCCTGAACTATTGGGAGTACAAATTAGTTTGGTCCGTTTTCAAAACATGGCTCCACCTGCAAGTTGTGGCGATTACCTATTTCATTGGAAATGTTTGATATCTGTCAACAATAATTAGTGTGCATCAGCGTCTGTTTCTGACAACAACACTGTTTTTTGCCTCTTCAAAAATGTCCGGATTTGTGTTAAATAAACAGCATTTGCGGGAAGTTTTGATTTTCTTTTTTAATGGGAAGAAAAGTGCAACTGAAGCGCATCGAATGCTTGAGGAAGTTTATGGTGAATCTGCTCCGACCGATAAGTCAGTCATGCAGAGAGTGGTTTCCATGCTTCAAAAGTGATGATTTTAGTGTCGAAGGCAAAGAGCATATTATAAATGGGATTGATTTCTATTTAATATTTCAGTACTCTAATAAGGCTTTCCATAATGCAGCTTTTGATTCAGAATCTCCATTTAAATTCATAATTTTCCTATGATTTCTCTAATCCTAATGTAGATTTATTGTATGATTAAGCAAATTATTATCAAAGAATAATACTTATTGTACTAGAGTATTTATGTTTTGATAAATTGATTTTATAAAAATCTTAAAATGTAATTCATTTTGTTTTAAATTCCATGCAAAACAAATTCAGTTTTCTTTTTTAACAATAAATTTAAAAGACACAAATCTAGAAAATGTGAAAAAACAAATTGAAAATCTAAAATGTTAAAAGTCAAACATAAAAGTAAAAGCAAACACAATTGTGTTTTCAACTTTTTTCTGTCTTTTATTTTATGTATTTTGTAAGTTCTCTTTTTTTGTTTATTGTTCAAATATCTCAAACTTAGTTCAGCGCACTTATTTTGTTGTTGTATATTTTGTTACTAAACTTCTTGTTATTGATATTGTTGTTGTGAGCCTTGGCTATTACCGGCCGGCGGCCGTCGGCCGATAGCCGATTGACACTTGTCCGCACAATGTTATTCTTGTTTTTTTTTTTTTTTATTGTATCTGTTATTGTTGTAATGTGTAAATGTTTTTGGATGTTGTTGTTTTTTTACAGCAACATCTTATCATCGTCAGGCATCTTACAATGTTGATTATTGTTGTTGTAGTTGTTGTTGTTGTTATTTGTATCTTATATTTCCAGCCTTTGACGTTATGTTTGCGTTTGTTTGGAGCAATCAATTTCGTCTTTTTTTTTCTTTCCTTTTCTACTTTTCTTCTATATCTTTTTTGTTGTTATGTGTGTATTTCTTTTGGATCAAACGAGCAGGTGTTAGCACATGGCTCTGTCTCTGCATATGTATGCGTGTTTGTGTATCTGTGTGTGCATGTGAGTTTTTATAGGCGCACACAAACTTGTTTGTTGGCATTTGTTGTTTTTGTAGATCATCTTGTTGTTGTTGTTGTTAGACTTGTTTTTTGTTATTTTTCCTTTTTCTTGATGTTTTCTTTTTCTTGTTTTTCTCTTTTGTAAGTTGTTTTTTCTTTTCATTTTTTTCTTTTTTTTTTCTGATTTAATCCCATTTCTCTCTGCTCCATAAGTGTTGTTTCTGTTATTATAGTTGTCGCTCTTGAACTTGAACTGCTCGAAAATTGTATGGTTTTTTTTTTTTTTTTTTGTATGTGTGTAAATGTGTATCTGTGTGATTGTCCATGAGTTCGTTTGTTTGTTTGTTGCGAACTAAAAATAAAATAATAACCAGCAACATCAACATTTCTTTGATTTATGTCTTTTCTATTTATTTACTTTTTTGCATTTTTCTCCTTCATCATCATCATCATCATCCATCATCTCTTGAACTTTTTTAAATTCTATCCTTTTTTCTGTATTTTTCTTTGCCTGCTTATTTTCCTTTCAATTGAAGAACCTTAAAATTTATTTAAGCTTATTAAATCCGATTATTACAATTTATTGCTTTAATCTGCTTGTTCTCTCTTTCTCAGTCATAATAGTTTATCATCATCACCATCATTAACATCATCATTATTATTATTATCATTGTTATTATAAGTACATACTTACATATAAATATTGTTGTTGTTGTTGTTGTTGTTGATGAAGTTAATAGTTAAGTGTTTGATCGGCGGATTCTACTTTCTATTTAACAAATAATTTTTGGTATGAAAAATAAGAATATATAAAAAAATAGAAATAATAATAATAAAGCAAAATAGTTGGCCAAATCATTTGATTTCAATACTGTTATTCTTGTTATTAGTGTTTGAGCTATTGTTGCTTTTATTGTTCTTATTTCCACGAGGGTCGATCAATAACTCGTTAGAAAATCAAAGAGATGGCACTCATTTAGTTCATCACTCACTAATCTGCTGTTGTAGTCTCAATAATATTGACCACGCGGTTTCATTTTTGTTGTCAATTCAAGCAACAAACTTTCTGCATTTGAATAAATGGAAAAAGGTGAGATTCGTGTGATCATCAAGCATTACTTTTTTGCTTAAAAAACCATCACCGAAACCAAGGACTTGATAAATATATACTTATGGGAATTGTGCAGAATCGATTTCAATGGTTTAAAAGAGGTTTACACACAAGTGACACCGAACGTTCAGTTAGTTCACCGAAGAAAGGAATTGTCGTTTAAATCCATAGATTGATTACTAGACGATTAGAAATTGAAAATGAGGTAGGCGAGACTGTAGGCATTTCAACTGACAGGAATATTTGCTGATTTCTCACACTCGACCATAAGAGCAACAGTGTGGCCACTTCAAAGGTGTCTTCGGCGATGTTCAACCGCAATCCCAAGAGGTTTTTGGGCCAAGGGCGAAACATTGATCCATCACAATACATCAGAGACCAAAGGAAAGTCAAAGACATGGATTTCTCCGAGTGAACGTGAACAAAAGAAATTCACGGTAAGCCCACAAGACAATACACGTGTGTAGCCACCATAGAAAAAATCCATAAATTAAGTTACGAACTGTTACCCCACCTATTCAGTATATTCTCCAAATTTAGCCCTCTACAACTATTGTATTTCCAGTTTTCAAAACTGAAGAAATAGCTCGGCGTTAAGATATTTGGGTCGAATGAAATTATCACTAAAAGAAACGCATATTTTGATGACCTTGAGAAAACATTTTATATGGAAGAATGGATAAAAAAAAAAAAAATTGAAAAAATACTGAACTAAATGTATATTTTTGTATGTTTTTCTAAGGACTTATTGATTGACCCTCGTACGATACTATCAAGTCATACTTAAACTGGTTTATGCCTAATGAACCAACAATCAAACAAAGAAAAAAGGGCTTTGAGTTAAACAAAAAGAAAAGAAAAAAGAAATATAACAATTAATACAAAAGAATAATACAATATTCATATTTTTTGAGAAGTGCCAAAGAAAAAGTGGAATGCAAATGTAATTCACATCAACAAATTATAACTTTAATATTATTTTCATTTACACAACTTCAATGAAGACCCACAAATCTTATGAAAGAATCTATCCATGGCTAGATAGTCTTAGATTAGTTTGGAAATCTCCGTCAGTAAAGTAAATTGTATTAATGGTTCGCTTTGCCTCAACTTTTTAAAAAAAGGTCATCAAAAAGTTGCTTTCCAGCGATAGATGATAGCCATGTTATTTGTTTGACATTTTACAATTGAGATGATGATGACATTTGAAATGTGGACCCCCCCACAGCATTTTGGTCTTTCTGAAAGCACTAAATGGAGCATTAAATTTCTTTGTCAAATGCCAATCGACGTACAATAGAATTCAATTTAAGTAAAATAAAATATTTAAAAACGTGTATGTAAAAACTAACAAAAAATAAAATATATTCAACAATTTTTCCCACCATTAAAATTCCATTTAAAAAATTCATTAAATATTTCAAATTAGAAATAAAAATTGACAAAAAAAAAAATATACAAAACTTCTTTTGTTCAATAAATAAAAAATTCTTAACAAAATCTATAAATATCTCACATAGAGAACAAAATTCCTAAACTAAAAAATTTGTTTTTGTTTTTTTTTTTCATAAAATATAATCCAGAAAAAACATTAGCCAACAAAAACAAAAAGTCTTTCATTTCAACAACACATCTACTGATGAGGTGTGGTTATAAAATAAGAAGACTAATATTGTAAGGAATTTACTATATTCCAATTTATAAATTGTGTACCAATATTGGAAGGATCTTCTGTGACTCTTTTTTCCTTATAAATCCACAACAATTTAGGAAGAAAGATTAAAGATTTTTTATTATTTTGTCCATCATTCAGGCAGTTTTGTGGATGCTACTTCAAAAGAGAGATGCATCCTTCATCAAAATCCATTCAACAAGACATTTTTCCCTTCATCGAATGTTGTGAAGCGTTGATCAGCCAGTGTGAAAACAAATGATAATCGAAAGGAGCCAAGACTGGTACATACGGTGGGTGGGATGAGTTCCCAACGAACGATGGAAAAGGTGTCTTTGACCAGTTTGGCCGAATGCTTTGTCGTGTCTTCTGACCCAATCTGGCCGTTTTTCGATCAACGTATGGTTCAAATTGACCATTTGATGCAGATAGCGGTTGGTATGAAGTACACGACACCACACTGATCTCTCCAAACACAGCATTGTCTTCTTCCTGAAGCGATCCGGTCTTGTACTCGATATACATACATAGATGCTTGTCCAGACGTTACCCAGGACCACGTTACATTTTTATGTCCTTTGGCAATGACATCAAAATCAACACCTTCAAATCATTGAAATCAGCGACCACAAGGCTTGAAGGTTGGAGCATAAGCTCGCCAAAAGTTTCCATGAGAATACAATGACTTTCCGATGCTTTTTTCTTTTGATTGAACACAAAAATCAACACGTATCGGAAATGCTCTTTATTGGCTTGGTAGATAAATGAGGCGAATGGTGTAACTTTGGGAATGACATGCCTATAAACACAAGAAGGACAGCAAGAGGAAAAAATGGTCATATGATTTTGACGAAAGCACAATTCTTTTATAGAAACATCAATCTCTTTATTTTATTACCACACCTCGTATAGCAAATTTAAAAATGTATTGTATACCATATAGTTTTTATTTACAGTTGGCAAGCAAAGTACTACATATCTCGTATATAGTAATTTCTCATATATTTTTGCATATTTCACACGCTTTTATGCCACACATACACACACCACCACCACCACCACCACTTACCTCATTCATTCCATCTGTCCCTCTTTGTACTTCTCCCTCACGTTTTCAGTATTCATTCATATTTTCTATAGAAGAATAAACGATTTTGCCGCCAACGCCACTGTTGACGTTACCGTTGTCAAAGTTAACAGCGACGCTATAAGCGATTAAAGTGTACCGCTAACAACTTAAACGGCTATTAACACCTGTGACCCAAGTCACACCAACAGTCAGCACTAACAACACTTACAACAACACGAACAACAACAATCATTACATGCCGTTTTTGCTTGCTTGTTTTCTTGCTTGATTACAATAATAACAACAACAAGAACAATAAAGCGCTTTTATGTACGTATTTCGTTTATTCGTTCATTCATTCATTTGTTAACTTTTTCTCTCTATTTCTCTTTAGTTCTCCTCTGTCTTATTCGGTTGGTAGCTGTTGGCAACAATAATTATTAAAAGCGCCATTGGCGACATGATAAACGATTTCCGCAATATTTCCTGTGCACCAGCATTCACCTACCACACCCCACCATACTACACCACTGCATACCTTACCATACCATATCATACCATACCTTACCATACCATATCACACCACAGAACATCATATTCTACTTCTTCACCTCCTTCTTACTCCATGTAAGTATACTTACCACATTCATATAAACTTTACCAAATTGTTGTTGTTGGCCTCCTGTGCAAGTAAATGCTTTACGAGTATGCTTGCGTGTGCTTATATTGTGTTATTGTTAAAATGTCCAATGCTTCTTTGCTATTCTTTTCTTTTTTTTTTGTTGCTTTACGTCTCCTTCTGCATGTGTGTGTGTGTGTGTGTTGTATTGCCTTTGACAATAAATAAATAGCGACATCGGCCTCGCTGCTTCGCAAATCGCCCCAAGTTAGCACAAACACAAACACTAACACACTGCTGCACAATAAAAGCAAATACATATACATATGTACAGAAAGCTTCTTTCGTCCATAACTTGAAATGGCGACAGCGGCAGCGACAGCTTGCATGAGGAGCAAAACATAACCAAACACAAGAGAGCATAGCAGAAGAGAACAACCCTCGGTTGCTCTGTTAACCCACACTTAGGGCTTTCTCAGCCTTCTTACAACCTATTAGTTCTGCTGTCCCTGTCCCTGTCGCTGTCACTGTTGCTGTTGCTGTTGCTGCTGCTGCTGCTGATGCAGTCAATGCCCTAAAGGCAGACACACTTCTTCTTTCTTCAATGTGCACAGAAAAAACAAAACAAACAAAAAAAAAAAAGAAAAGAAAAGAAGAAGGGAATTACTTTTTATTTTGGTGAAATGAAGAGAACCCTTTTTTGAGTGAGCTACATTTCAATATTGAAGAAGTTGGCAATACGCGCTATTTTAGCCGTTTAACCGCTTACATACATTGACATTCTTCATTTCTATCTCACTTACTTTTTTAAACTCTCCCTCCTCATTTCTGGTCTTAAATTTATTTTAACAAAAAACAAAATAAATTTAATTTGTTTTTTGTCTTTTTGCTTTTCCAAATTGATTTTGTTTTTGTTTTTACTATTGATATTTTTTATTTCTATTGTTAAACTGTTTGATTGATCATTCCACATCCCATTCCATCGAATCTTATCCCTTCTCTTTCCTTCCCTTTACTAAAGTAATTGTAATTTTCTTTTCATATTTGTTTATTTTTTTATATTCTCAAATCAAACGAAATCGTTACGATTCAGCAATAAAAAAGTGATGGAATACAACTTTGCGGTTCACCCGAATAATTATGCCATAGCCTTGTAAGATTATAGTGAGTATGAACGCCAACTCAAAAGGAGTCAATTAACAAAAAAAAAATCCAGTTTCTTTTAAAAATAAATTTGTTTTTATAAAATAAGCGGCATTAGTTCGAAGTGTCTGTAGCAATTCACTTCTCTTGCTTGCTTGTTCTTGCTATTGTTGTTGTTGTTGTTGTTCTTGGCTTTAATAGGCACAATATAATTTCATTTGCACCACATGAGTTCGCGCAGCATCGGCGGTTCTTTTTATCAATAATAAAAAAAAATTTAATTGAAATATTGTTTTCATTGCAAAAGGAAGAAAAAGTAGCGCAAGTGAAAATGAAAATAAAGTTGAATCTAAATCTGCTTCTTTTTTTTCTGCTTTAGAAATATGTTTCATCTCCTTTCCATTGTTTTTTATTGTATTGTTTTTTTTTCAAGCCCCAATGCCGCCAACCGTCACCATCCCTTTGTCCTTAACCAAACACAACACAGCATACAGAAGGCAACAAAAAAAGTCACGTTCTACTTTCAGTTGATTTAGAATGAATGTGTTACTTTGACTCACAGATACAAAGATACAAACAGAGCAATGGAGAAAGGGAGAGATGAAGGGAAAGAGTTTTCTTTCTTTATATTGTAGCTGTTGACAGGTCGCTTTGAGAAATGACGCAAGTGAAAGTGTTATAGTGAATCGCATTAAAAGTTGTAAATGCTTCAGATACCAAAGAGGAAAGAGAAGCGTCGTAGGTATGTATGTCAGAAGTAATTTTATTGCTGGTAATGTTAAAGTTGCTGGCTGCTGCTATTGCTGTTATTATTTCTTATTATTAAATATAAAGTGCGAAATACAATTTCCGGCTTTCGAAATCAAAGAGAGAGGCCTTTTGCTATAAGAAATTCAACTTCAAGCAAATAAAAGTCCGCCCTTACGTTTCTTTGTATACATACACGCGTACATACATGGATGGATGTATGTGTGTGTGTATATACTTACTACCTTACCTCCTGCAGGGTAAATGAACAGTTAAGTTACACAGATTGAATCTTATTATAGAAGATTACGGAGAAGAAAATGATGCCTAAAGACTGAAATGTATTTACCAATAGAATAGTAAATACATACAAATTTTAATCTATAAGTCAACAAAAGATAATAAAATATAACTAGAACATTAATCATTACAACATCAATCAATATAAAATATGTATTTCTTTTCCTTTATATATTTTCAAAACTTTCTTGTAATAATTTTTGTATTTTAGCAAACTTGAAAGCTGAATGATGAAACACAATCATCTCAATTTAATAAAATACATAATAGTAAAAAAAAAAAACAAAAAAAAAAATTGCAAAACAAAAGAAAAAACAAACGAAACCATAAGAAAAAAACAATAATTATCACTTGTATTAAATTCACTTCAGATCAGATACATATGTATAAGTAATTATGTTGAATGTAGACTAAACGAATTGAATATTGAGTTATTTAGAACAACATAAGAAACCAATTTCAAAGTTTAATAAAAGCATTCAAATGTTTTTTATTCAAATCCATAATTTTGCATTCAAATACACTAAATTCGCTAGTAACGAATATATCCCCCACAGCAGACATCTCTCGTGGCTGAACAAATGTCTTAGTACCAAGAGCAAAACACAAAAAACAAATTCCGATGGACGGACATCTTCCGCGGCATACGAGCTGTAGGACCTCCGAGAACGGGAGATTTTTCTGTAATCATTTCATTCAATGCTATCAGACTACAAGAAGTCATCTACATATTTCCATGTTGTCATATAGTTGAATGTAATGTAATCCGATGTTGTAATGGACATATAACAACAAAATGTTGCATAAAAAGTCATATAATTGAAGCTGATTGGGCTAAAGATTATGACACAATGTTATGCCAGAAGAAACTACTAGTACAATGGATTCA
This sequence comes from Amiota minor, assembly GCA_037043295.1. NCBI lineage: Eukaryota > Metazoa > Arthropoda > Insecta > Diptera > Drosophilidae > Amiota > Amiota minor. Next base: position 508,098 of record JBAMAW010001787.1, read on the forward strand.
AAACTCTATACATATAAAACAATCATAATCGAAATCATTGAATTGAAGAAAACTGCAATACTGACAATGAAGAAGATATGGACAATCTGTCAAATGATGATAAATATGAAATACTTCTAAAAAAAATCAATAATATATAATAAATGCTGAAACACTTATGTATGTACTTATTAACACAAACAAATAGGGCCTTCTGTACTTATGAAACCGAATTATTATTTTATAGAATTCCCCTGAGTGTCGGTGCTCCGTCCTGGAATCACACGACCACTGCCTTGGGGCTGCAGTTATACATAAAACAGCTTCCGTGGTTACAATTGTACATGCTAAAGCCCCTTTACTACTCTATCTATATAATATTGTACATAAATCACACATGTATGTATGTATGTATGCACAATTACATGGAATGCGCCTTCAGCGCTCTATGAGGTCAAATGACGAATTTTTCTGGTCAAGAACTCTGCATGAAGAACGTAGATATATTTAATTGTTTGAATAGACTCAACGACATGAAAGCAAGTCAATTCAATTTGAAACTTACAGGCAATGATGATTGGTAATTAATAATACTATAAAGGGGCAGATGTAAGATCCCCCTGAACACGTTCCGGTCTTCCATTAAAGTTTTGTATAATTTTAAGGCATCAAAAATTATGAATACAAAATTTTAAATGCATAAAATGTAAATACAAGATGATTGGAATATGTAAAATATTCTTGAATTGAGTCATTAATGTAATAAATTTAAATTAGGTTTTCACTTCTTAACTGAAAAATAGATAAAGATGACAAACAATGAATGGACCGGTGATGATGCAAAGGTTGAAGAATCTGTTACTCGGAAAATGAAAGTTAAGGCAATGACATTTATTACACCTTTTTCATACAATATACATATGTTACATACATATACAATACTTATACAGTTGCCCTCAAAATATTTATATATATATATATTTTTTTTTTAGTGATTATATTTATTTCTAGTTCTTTCTTTCTACCCATGTGATAATCTAATGTAGTGTAATTTTAATTATGGACTTCATAAATTCTATTCTAGTTTTTGATTCAAAAATAAATTGTGTTTTTATTCCGTTGGTTTGACCCCATTCACCTTTCTAAAAGATTATTCATTTTTGATTTTAAAACATTTAAACAGTTTCGTTTCATAGAAAACAATCTTTTCTTTTTATTTGGTAAAAATGCGAATCGAAAATAATTCCAGAAGTTTGGCGAAGGTTGACATTTCGCGATCTCAACGAACAATTCAACAAAGAAATAAGAAATATAAATGAAATTCAGAAAAAAAAAGAAAATAAACCGAAGAAGGAAGTCGTCGATCATCAATTTGTTTTTTCTGGCAATTGTGAAAAGGGAGGCGAAGCTTCATAACGAGAAAGTTCTCTCTCATCTTTCGCCGTCTCAAAAAGCTTAAAGAAGTGTCTGATTTTTTATTGTTATGAAAGCACTTTACTGGCTTAGATTCCATAGAACAAAATAAGTGAATTTGACTAAATCGTTTATCGCTAATCATCTGCTCATTTTCTTATTCTATAAGAGTTGTCATTTTATTTTTTTTTTTTTTTTTTTTGTTTTTCTGGTTTTCCAATTGTCATATGCAATTAGATAAGATCATTTATTTGAAATGTGTAGGGTATGATGATGCAATTTCCTTGCTTTGTTGGTTTTTTGTTTTTTTAAATTTCTCAAAACATACACAACAAACAAACTGTACCAGTGAATTTGCATGCAAAAATGTTACTGTTGATATTTAAAAAAACATTGAGGTGAATGTTGTTGTTGTTGTCGTTTTGTCGTTGTTATAAAATGTTATTGTAATTGCTTTTGTTGCTGTTGCTGTTGATGTTGATGTTGTTTTATTATTGTTTGTATTTAGTGAAGCGTCACATGAACAACCAAGGAGGATTGCAAGGTCAATGCACCCAAACCGATGATGAATGACCTTTTCTTACTTTTAGCATGTAAAATTTGCTTTTGCATCGAACAAGAAAAGACTAAAAATTAAAAACCAATTCTAAACTCACGTATTAAATCCAATGGCTTCTTAGTCGTAGATGCTACTTCGGATAGTGATGATGATGATGCTTGCGACGGTGATGATGATGTTGCTGTTGTCGTTGGTTGTGTTATAGTCTCCAATTTCAAGCTTAAACTTGTAACGCATAAGAAATTTGTTGCTGCCACAAAGATGCATGCGATGAGGAGCAACAGCAGCAAAGGTTTCTTCCTTGCGCCCATTTTAATGCGCTGAGTCCGCTGCTACAGCACAGTCGATTCGATTCTGTGTGTGTGTGTGGAATAAACGTGCACAATGATTGCGATGGTGGCAGTGGGCACTGGTGACGATGCCTGCCTTTCTTAGCTTCTTCTATTTATAGTTTTGATGATCTTCTTATGTTACCTCTATTCCTCTATTCCTCGTCTTTAAGTGAATTGTCTGCTAGCACTGACTCAGTGACAGACAGACCGAGTGACTGATTGAGTTTTTAACACCTTTCTTTTCACTTTATCTCTCTTCTTTTCAACAACAAAACAAAACAAATTTATATAATTTTTTTAACACATTTTTGCACTTTTGAAATTTTGTGAAAACAATTTTTAGTTTTCATATCCTTTATTCCTTTTTCTTGGACTTTTATTTTAGCATTGCATATTCTTCATCTCTTTACTCGGCATTTCTTTTGAATGCAGCAAATGCTGCATCTGCTGATTTTGCTGCTTCTTCTTAACTATTCTGCCGCGCACCAAAACACAACGAAAGAATATAAAAAAACAAAACTCAAACAAAAACACAAAAACGTACACAGAGAAACCGGGAAAAACACACACAGTAAAAACAACAAAAACAAGAATAAATTTTAACTACTCGATGTCGCAGTTGCACAGAACACACACACACACACGGCAAACACTTTACGCTTGTGTTGTGTAGTATTTTTTTTTTTTTTTTGTAATGAATGTTGTTGTTGCTGCGGCAGCAGCAGACAACCGCTTGCTTATTCACTTGGTCCTTTCTTGCTCTTGTTATTATTGTTGGTTATTTTTTCATTTTATTTATTTTATATTTTCTTGTATGAAACGTATGCCGGTTTTTTTGGTGCATCCAAACAAATTTAATGACTTCAACTTAATTCATAATATTCACTCACTCGCTTTTCTTTATTAATAACTTTTCGAATGTGAAGAATAAAAACCGCTACCGCATCCAATACCACACAATTTTTCAATTCGAAACGACCGAACGGCGTGGTTCTTCTTTGTCCAATAGTAATTCATTAATTAAAAATTGGAAAATGCAAAACAATTTGCCGACGGCCGAGAAAAAACACCACAAAATTGAGAATTAATATTATTATTTATAACAATTTTCCGGCGCGAATTTTGTGTTCTTCAAGATTTTGGCCTTCTCACACGAAAAATACTTTCTTATTTTCCAGCCGAGAAAACACAAAATTGAAAAATCCAATAATTATAATGTAATTAATTGATGGATGATGGACAAAATTGAAAATTTCAAAACAGTTTTCAACTTATCGTATTGTAATTTGCCGACGGCTGAAAAAAATGGCGAGCACAGTCCCACTTCCGTTAAAAGCCAAATTTCGACTTGATAGTAACGAGAAGAAAAGTAACGAGTACGACGACAAGTTAGCGAGTAAATCGAAAGTAGCGAGTAATCGGCTTTTAGACGAGTCGGAGTCGCGCGGATGACTTGAAATTGGAACGGCTTTTTAAGTATTTTGTGGCGCGAGTGAGAACAATGAAGAATGAGATGGAAATGGAACGGTTTTTAGGCGTTTCGGTTGTTGTGCGCGTGAAGTGAATACGACTTGTGATGGAATTAAAATTTTCTATATTTTTTGTGCTCTGTGGGCAATCCAGGGCAAAATACGAACAGAAAGAGCATAATTAGTTGTCTCTTCCTCTCAGCCACTTTGTACACAGTGCGGATAATTTACTTTAGGGCGCCTATCATTCAAAAAGTTTGATGGTTAAATTAAATCATTTTTCCAGTTGGTAATTGAAATTTACAAGATGAGATGATTTCAACATGAAAATTTGTTGCTTGGCCTTAAATTTTGTATTTATTGAGCGGTCCTGAATAAATGTTTCATTATTTCATGTGTACCCTCTCTCTCGGTGGTCTTGTCTTAATCGTTTCGACGACAAATGGTCATGCATTTTCGTATTGCAAGGGAATGTTCGATCGAACTGCTATTTAGCGTTATTTCAAATTTGAATTTAAAATTTGACTGATTTTCAACGAGTAACTTGAAATAGTGGCGAATATAATTGGACAGTTTACTTACGAAAAATGGCATTCTTATTTTTCTCCTATGTTGCAAATATGATAGTGTTAGATGGTGTTTTTTAGAAGTAAAATGGGAGCCTTGAAAAAGTAAAATGGGAAGACTGCCAACCTGAGAAAAATGCTATGAAACAAAGTCGATCTGGTAACACTATTTGATTACATATTTGAAAACATCTGACAAATGTTTGTATTATTTCTATTCAAGTGTGGGGCCGGCAACGGGAAAACATTAAAAAATATTTCGATTAAATTTCAAAATTATTTTTCCAAAGGAAATCAATAGAAATAATGTTGCGCAACGCATTGGTAAGTAAAGTAAATTCTTGGTGAATATTCAATAATAAATAATAATGCATTATTGTATATATTTATGCATTCTGATTGCATAACATTTGTTGTGTATATGGTGTACATATTATAATGTTTTGATTTTTCAGAAATCCGCTATTAAGCCCACACAAAATGCTATTCTCTTGCGTGCATTAAGCACTGGTACTTGCTGCAGTTCCAAGAGCATTAATCAAGAACCACCAAAGGATGAATTTTTATCATCTTTCGAAGGCAACATTATTGATTTCGAAGATCCCGATTATTTGCCATTGCCAGAGTATCCAGCTCGTCCCAATGAGCCACTTGACATACGCAAAGCACGGTTTGTAACACAAATATTGTGTAAAAACAATGATTTTAACTTGTCTCTCTATGATTCCAGTTTAGTTTATCAATCTCGTAAGCGTGGCATGCTCGAGAACGATTTGCTTCTGAGCACATTTGCCTCACGCTATCTGAAGGACTTCAATCATGAGCAAACAGCACAATATGATCAGCTTATTAATGGCGTTTCAAATGATTGGGATATCTATTATTGGGCAACTGAGACAAAGCCGACACCGGCCTTGTATGATACCCCAATAATGCGTTTACTCAAGGAACACGTTCGCAATGTAGAGAAGGAGGAACGCATTAGACAGCCCGATTTGGTTGACGATGGAGTCTAAGGTGGCCTTCCTATAAGGAATTCATAGTTTTAGTTATATCTTGTTTGAACACTTTAAAATCCAAATCCCGTATAACCTTTAATCTAAAACAAACCAATTAATGTTAATACGTTTAATTAAAATTTAAAACAAACACATAAAATAAGAGTCATACTAACATCTCTCAAAAACTTTGTAAAGTGTCGGTAAATTTGTCAATTCGTATAGCTGTTTACGCAGTATACCTGGTGGCAGTAGATACTTCTTAAATGCCGGATACAAAACATGCTCCACATGCCATTTGCAACGCTTCGTCTCACTTTGCCACAAGGCTTCTGAACCTTGTGCATAATAACGTGCTGTCTCTCGACAAAATGTTTCAAAACATTGTGCCTCATCCTCCCATTCGACTTCAGTCGCCAAACGCAATATATAAAGCGGCAGGAATACTTCACTGGGCATGTGTTCTGGCAACAGAGAAGGTAGTGTCTCCAATTCGCCATCATCACTTATACGCATAGAGAAATATTCACTCATTATAGGCGCCTTTTGTTGTAGAATTTCAATAGCATTTTCCGCCAACTCATTCTTATCGCCATCGTCGGGACACCAACCACTATCAGAACTATTCAGGGCAATCAAAATAAGTTCTTTAAGACTTAGTTTTGGATTGAGTTTTATCTGAGCGAAGTTTTGAAATTCATAGACTAAACGTTGATAGAAGAGTTCTTCACTGTAAGTAGAAACTGTATAGTTTTCTATAATGTCTTAACAATCTATTGACTTACCAAAATTTACGTGTATTGCAAAGATATAATTTTGTTTCATATTGGAATACAGCATAGTTTAGATCAACAACACCAACAAAGACCATTTCCTTCATGGTAAGACGCAAAATTATATTAAGACCGTTTTCAATTCGTTTCTGCATTTGTATAACACTCGTGAGACGCACTTCTCTGCGTTTGCCTGCTGGTGTCTCATTGGCACCTAGTGCTAGTGCTGGTGCTGCTACAGTTTCTGCAGAACTAGTGGATAAACCCGAATCTGTTTGGCTTAGCGCACTTCGTTCTAAGTATTTCTCCAGTTTTTGTTCTTTTGGATCGGTTCGTACCATATCCTTGGCATAGATACGTGTTTCGTCTGCTTTAGTGTCGTCGCCTGTGACCTGTTCTTTTATGCCAGGCAGTTTAAGTTGCTTATAGAATGTCCGAGTTTCATTGCTGCCTAGTAATTGTGCTTCTATGTGGACTTTAATCTTTTCAATGATTTCCTCTTCATATAAGAAGTGTACTTCATGCTTTGTAGGATGCACATTCACGTCAACATTTTGTGATTGTAGCATTAAACTCATATAGACGAAGGGATGCATTCCTTTTGGTAAATACGTTGTATATACTGCATCAATGGCTGCTTTCAGGCCACTGGACTCCACAAGTCGTTCATTTATGAAGAACAACATAATACTCTTCTTAGCGGCATAGTTGACTTTCGTTATAATGCCATTAACTTCGAATTTATGCACAGCATCCTTCAAGTTAAACGGAAGCAATTCCTTGGCAATTTGAGAACCATAAATAATCCTTATATTCTCCGTTTGTGTACTGGCTGCCGGTGTCTTAATACTTGCTTGTTCACCATGCTTCTTTAGGGTGAATCCAACGTGAGCATTATGTACTGCATACTTGGCTAAAACATCGGAGATTTTTTGGTATTCCTCTGCTGGTGATTTCAATGCTTGTCTACGTTGTGGCATATTATAGAAGAGATCTTCAATAGAAATGATTGTGCCCTGATTGCCAGCGCAAGCCTTTGGTGGCGCTTTCAGTTTGCCATCTTCATAAGTGGCTCTGTAACATTAGCATTAACATTAACTGATCCCAATGGATATCATCAACAAAAACTCACTTGTAACCACAACGTTCCTTGGATGTTTTTGTCTGAATGGTCAGATGTGCCACATGCGAGATACTAGCCAATGCCTCACCACGAAAGCCAAAAGTCGCTATATTTGTCAAATCCTCAAACTTGGTCAATTTCGATGTCGTAAAACGCTCGCAAACAATTTCCAAATCATCCTTTCGTATGCCGGTGCCATTATCCTGTATTTGTAATAGTTTCAATCCACCGGATTTTATAGTTACTTGTATATAACTTGATTTCGCATCCAGGCTGATTTGAATTAAAAATTTCGTTTGTTGTTTATATTTCCCGCGCTTTGTATTGTGTACAGATGTAAATTACTTTGTCAGTTACCTGTTCTCTAATAGTTCTTTCAAAGCATTTGCTGGACGTTGTATAATTTCCCCAGCTGCTATGCGATTCACAACAACCTCATCTAATTTCTTAATAACTCCAGGTTCTTGCATATTTTGGTAATTGTAACAAACAACATGCAAATAATTTTGTATAAAATCTTAGTGGTGCAATAAAATATGTAACAATATTGCCACCTGTTTATTATGTTCAGTTGAGACGGCGCTGCCACTGCAAGCAACTAAAGACATGACCATTTCTGCTAAGAACACATTGTTGATTTTTATTTTGATATTCAGAGTGGTAAAACAGTTAATCTTTTATTATGATTAGTTATGTTTTGTTTTTTATCAGCTGTTTTTTGTTTTGGGGCGCGCACGTTCTACATGTTTAATCAACTTTTTTTCTACAACAACAACCCTTCAATTATGTCATTTTTTTCGCGTTGTTGTATAATATAATCACCTCTTTTATCTGATTACCATAGTTCATAATCTATATACTTTTTATTCACTGTGAATGGCATATAAGTTTATTAAATAACAAATATAAAATACTAAATATGAAACTCCTCTGACCGGCTTCAATGAAATCTTTATAGATGACTCTGATTGTATGTTAAGACCACAATATAATTAAAAACAAGACCATACAATTTCCTTTTTCTCTATACATATATTTTTCAACAAATATTTCTTGTTCTTTTATTTCATTTAATTATCACTTAGAAATTAATTAATAATAATAATAAAAATTACACACTAATCAGGTTAAATGTTTGTTGTGATTTTACGGAGTTTTGATTGAATGCTTGATTGAATACTTGAAAGAATGCTTGAATGAATTTTTCAATTAGTAAACTCGTTATGTTCGAGAAAATATAAGGAACGTCCGTGTATTTGTACTCAAGTGTTGTCATTAAAAACTGTAAGCGAGGAAGAAGAAATGTATCAAAGATTCATTGATTTTGTTTTTTAGTAAATTAGTAAAAGGTAGTAATTAAATAAAATTATATGGCTATTTATAGCCAACGCTTAACTGTTAAGCAAATGAACACAGATGTACCAAGTACAATGGTTGTGTACTTAAAGAAATTGCAAACTTTCTTGCGTTTGCGTTCGGCGACAATCTCATCATAATTAATATAAAATGGATGACGCTCAGGACTAAATGAAGACAACTGCAAAATAAAAATGTTTAGCGAAAATTTCAGAATATTCTATGGTTACATTTACATATTTGGTGGTCTTATTGAGATCACGCACAGTTGCACGATAAGCCAACAGACTTTGACGAAAGTTTTCGAGTTGAGTTGGACTGCATGCCCCTAATGCGCCGGCATTTAGTGCGATGTATTTAAGCGAAGACTGTATGATTATCAAGTGGCGAAGGTGATTGGCGGTAATCAATAGGATACTATAGAAACTGTGGCAAGAAAGCATTAATTATAATTTTTTCATTATAATAAGAAAAAGAGTATATGTAATTTACTTTTCCATGGATTTTCTGCTAACACGAGCAATAGATTCCTTCGACCAGTGATGCAAATGGAAGCTGTGTGACAGAGATGGATAATTTTAACATAATTTAATTATACATTCCACTCACTCCAATATGCCTTTTTTGATCTTTGAACGATAGAAAGGAAGATCAACACCCAACACTTCTAGTTTCTCATCGTTCATGGTCAGGAATTCGGCCAATGAGACTTTGCCTTTGGCAAAATACTCAAGATAATTTCGCATATCCAAGGTTATCATTATGTTACTGATCTCCTGAAAATACTCTGGGCACTCCGATTTAAGGAAAATGCGAGGAATATGATCGCGCAAGCAATTATAGCTTAAGAAATCCGTTGGCACAGAGTAACCAATGTTTTTATCACGCGGCAGATACTGCAATAAATCATAGAAGCCATGGAATTCTGCTACTTGTACCGGCGTATAGCCTTTGTGATTGGAAATGGTTGCATTAACGCCAGCTTCCATGAGAATCTTAACAATTTCTACCCTATTATTTTCGACAGCATGGAAGATTGGAGTACTGCCTTGATTGTCTATGGCATCGAATGAAACATCTTTGATCATAAGGCGCACTACATTTGTATAGCCTTTCTTGCAGGCGATCATAAATGGTGTGGTGCCATATTTGTCCGATACATTAAGAACAGCGCCGTGCGCCAGCAGTAACTTAACCATTTTCTCTACCAGTAAAGCATCCTCTTGGTGGCAATTGCAAGCAAGCATTAAAGGCGTGTAGGAATCAATATTACAGTTAACATCAGCCTTCAGCTCCAACACGAGATATTTAACAATGTCGTATACACCCGCGCTGCAAGCATGCAACAACAACGTAAAACCATTTTTCACATGCGAATTCACATTCCAGTTGAGTGCGGAAATTTGTTCCTTTAGGCATGCTAGATCTCCATCGTAAACTGCATTGTACAGTAACTGATCATGATGAACAATAGGCTGGAAGCGGTTTTCCTTTTTCTTTATAATCTGCAGATGGAAAGTATTTGTATGTGATAACAATTTTCATGTTGTCCTTGGTTAGGATAAAAAAAATGGGGGGGAGGGGAAAGGTTAGAATATAAAAGACAAATACAAACTCACATCGTCGCCAAAGTAGAAACCATCGTAGCTACTTTCATCCGAATCTGAGTCAAGTGGGGGACCATAACTAATAGAAGGCATAATTGCAAAATGATTACTTAATTGAATGAATATTATTGCGATCCGCACTTAAATAAAGATTTAAGCGAAAAATAAGTTTAAATACACAGCACAACACATTGAATGCGGCGGCGCGAAGTGTTGCCTAATCGGTTAGATTGAAATAACTGCAGTGCTGCCACCGTGAATCAAATTACATATTTAAAAATGTCTGGTCAAAACGCCTCATGGACTGAATGCGCATTTTTCTGATTTACCATTTTGATGAATACACTTATTAATTATCGATAAATTAAAAAATATGTATAAGTATTTTATTAACAAATCAAGTTATGTTAAAATTTGGAACTAAGACTACTTTTTTTTGTCTTTCTTTGCGAACCGTGGTCCACCGAAGTTCTTGCCCTTATTGTATTTATTCTTGCCAGCCTTGTTAGTTATTTTAACACTGCTAATCTTTTTCTTAGCGGCAATTTTAGTCATCTTCTTGTGGCGATTAGCCTCGGATCTGCAATACAAAAAATTAGATTAAAATGTAAACTCAAAATACTATTATCATTAGTACGCACCTTAAACGTAATGCACCACTGCGACTCACATCGGTCAAATCGTTTGTAAATGCTGATTGACCTCCACGTCGCTTGGGTTTGTTGCCAGTCGCAGCACCACCACCATATTTTGAAGTATTCATAACAGCGTTTAATTTGCCTGGACGCTTGCGTAACTTAGACATCTTGGCACGAACTAAGGAAACCTTTTCCACTTCTCTCATAGCACGCTCCTTAGCCAGTTGTTCGGGCGTTTTTTTGCGAGGTTCCTCCTTTTTCTTCTTTTTCTTTTCGAAATCCTTGACCGGTGGACCGTCTTCACCATCGCCACCATATTCTGGACGTTTACGTTTATTTCCAGCTCCTTTGCCTTTACCTTTGCCATTCACTGCCTTAGATTCTTCTGCTGGCTTCAGCGAGAGACGCTCCTTCTCTTCCTCACGTTGTTTCTTGGTCTGGAACCAGGTTCGTCGCTCATCTGGATTGCCAGCAAGTTTGCGTTCTGTTTTGGAAAGTTGTTGTTCCGTTTTCGCCAACTGACGTTCGGTTTGCTCTTCATCAAGGATGTTCTCTATGGAAAAGTAATAGAAATTCAATAAAAAAAAAATATCTGCGCACATTGCGTAGACTTTGACTTACGTATTTCCGGCTCGAGTGCAGTCAACTTCTTGCGATACTTTTCTATGATCTCGGGTGGTATAATGCGATTCTTTACCGAATTCTCGGCATTCTTTATAATATCCTTAACAATCTTGCGTTCTTTTTCACCAGCCAATGAAACCGATATACCTGCACGGCCCGCACGCGCTGTACGACCTACACGATGAATATAATGTTCTGTCGTTATGGGCATCACAAAATTGATGACTGTCTTCACACCAACAATATCCAGACCACGGGCAGCGACATCTGTTGCAATGAGCACATCGATCTGTTCATCTTTAAATTTCTTCAATGACTCCAAACGTTGCTGCTGTGTCAGATTGCCGTGCAACTCGCCAGCACGGATGCCCAGCAGACCGAGGAGTATGTGCAGACGATGTGCCTGCTTCTTGGTTTGCACAAAGATCATGCAATGATCATGGAACGTACGACAAATTAAACTAGCCAAAATGGGCTCGCGATCGCCTTCCTTATCCTCACGTATACGTATGAACTCCTGACGTAAATTAAAGGCCACTTGCTGATTATTATTTACAAACACTTTGATGGGTTTGTCTAAGGAAACGGCAGCTAAATCCTTAACTTGTTCGCTCATAGTCGCAGAGAATAGCATAGTCTGACGAGTCTTTGAGCAAGAATTGATAATTTCCTTCATTTGCTCTGCAAAGTATTCATCCAACATACGATCGGCTTCATCGAGAATAAGGACCTAAGGAATGGGTAAGAAACACTTCAATAAAATGCAAAATGTTTGACCATGTTTCTACAATATTAATTTGTTTCAGATAAAAACCCCTCGAGGGTATAATTTTAACAGTTTTCCGCACTGAATCACTTCAGAGCGCAAGGATTACATACTCATCCGTATTAATTTGCTTCAAGTTCATGATAAATCTAAATTTTTATGCTCACCTCAATGGAATCCAAACTGAAACTTGGTGTATTCTTAATGTGATCTATCGACGTCCCGGTGTCGCTATAACAATATCTGGATTTTGTCGCAGCACTGTCTCCTGTGCCTTCACATCCAAACCACCTATGGCCAGACCAACATCAATTGTCGTAAACTGACACAGTTGTTTTGTGACCTGATACACTTGTGCACCCAATTCACGCGTAGGCACAAGCACCAACACACGTGTGATTGTCTTGTTATTCATTGGTCTGTAAAGCAAACGTTCCACAGTGGGCAACATATAGGCGGCAGTCTTTCCCGTACCTGTTGCGGCACAACCGCAAATGTCGCGGCCCAGTAAAGCTACAGGAATAGTTGAGGCTTGAATGGGTGTCGGATAGATATAACCCAAGACTCCAATAGCACGCATCAAAGGGCGTGAAAGATTCATTTGATAGAATGAAGTAATAGATTCATTGCCTTCGATGGCTTCATCGAAGTGCATTTTCTCGCCTTCATCCTCTTCATCATCGCTGTCTCCTTTATTCTTCTTCTTTTTCTTTGTTTGCTTCTTCTCGCGTAGACGTAGATTGTCATGTTTTAGTTCATCATCGGAAAGGGCAATCTGTTCATATTGAAGGTAGAGGATTAGTCTATAACATTTTATTCTTGTTTTAACTACCTGAATTCAATCCAACACAACTCACCTCATCATCATCACTTTCATCTGCTACCGTTGCACTAGCATCACCATCACGGTTCTTTATACGCGCCGCAATTTTATCATCTGTTTTTGTTCGCGCCTTACGCTTCACATACTTCATAAGATCATCCCAAGTATCTTGATTGTATTCCTTCACAGATGACACAAACTCAAATCCTTTTTCGAATTCTGTGACTTTTTTGTGGCGCAATTTCGTTGGTTGATACTAAAATAATAATTAATTTACATAGTATTTGGAAAACAAAAGGTTATGTGTCTGCCGGCGCTCCAAAACAACAAATACCAAATACTGACCTCGACTTCAGCATCGGAATCTTCAGAAAGATTTTCTACCTCCGCATCTTCCTCAATAGTCCCAATTAAATCGATATTTGTCATTCTATCTGATTTTATAATGCATAAACTGAATGAATATTTCTTAAAAATAAATAAAGAATTTAACACGCGTGCGAACTATTCCTCCTCTTCTTCTTCTCATACAATCGTGCATCTCACTTGCACACCAAACATAAACTCTCAGCCGGAAGTTTAGCTGAGGCATCAACCGTCACGTGCTAGAAGCGCAATGCTACAAAACTACGTTGGCTTAAATTGAGAAATTTAAAAACTCTGGGCATTGCATCCTTGAAAAAGTCTAGCTATTCAACATACCGTAGAAAATTAAGTGTTTCGCCTAAGAGAACAAATGGAAGGTGAACAATTCCTCTCTAGTAAAGTTTTGGACTCGTCTAAAAAATAATTTCGAACATTTTATTTAAACTAATTTCTATATTTTAATCACAAATTGTTTCGACTCTTTCTACACAATTAAAGACTGGTACACAAATGTGACAACATTTGGCCGAGTTCGTACCATGCCTACCACACTCTTTAAATCATGTAGGCGTGCATTCGGCGTCATCATACCCAAAAGCTATTAGCCTATTTGGGCTTGTACAAAAACTGTATTGTTGGATCCATTACAAGGTTGAAAATAATGCATAATAAAAAGAAGAAGTCAAACTAGTTGGTCGGCTAAACACCAAGCTGTTACTGCTCTATTAAATAACTTACCGGAAGTTGTCAAAGCTCTGGAAGAAATTGAAGAATCCTCTTCACCCACAGAATCTATGTATGAAACTGGTCATTTACTACATGCGGTGATGGATTTTCAATTTATCCTCAACAATTTGGAATAATACGAGTATTATTCGAGAGATTAATAGAGTGAACGTTGAAATACAAAAAAGGATATTATCATTTCGAGTTCTGTGGCGCTAATGCAAGGTATTGTTAAGATCTTGCAAGAAATGAGAGACAATCCAATAGAGCATTGGATTAAAGAAGCTGCACCTGTATCAGGAAAACAAAAGCAACACGACGAAATCTGCGAGGACGAATCAAGAACTCTAGATCCGGCTAGTTTATTTTCTAAAGGTATAAAACAAAATTTTAAAAGAAATTGAAACAAGGGTAGAAAGCGCAGAGTGTACATGAAAATTTTACTTTCCTTAAGGGGCCACGCGTTTTTAAATATATCAACAGAGGATCTGCAAAAAAATGGAGCCGATCTAGCTCAAAAATATTCAAAAGACTTGAATCCAATGGATTTTTGCCAGGAACTTGCCGTTTTCAAAGAGCTAGTAACCGAAGTCGATGAAAAATCAAGTGCATTCGATTTGTTACAACATCTGTGCAAGCATGACCTGCAAGAATCATTTACGAATATATTGCACATTACCTACGAAATCTGCAAGCTGTGAGCGAAGCTTCAACAAACTGAAAATGATTAACAGCTATCTGCCTTCAACAATGACTCAGCAACGTCCATCTGGCCTCGCGATCCAAGCCATTGAAAATAAAACTGCCTTTGAGATGCACTTCAATGAGCTTATAGATTCTTTCGCCTAAAAAAGACCGTGATGGGGTTGGGTGATTTTTTAAGTAATTTATCTTAAACGCTGGATTGAGGGGCGCAAGTGCTACTGCAAGTTGATGCAACACAAAGTTTTCCCTCCACGCATTGAATGAATGATGTGTAAATTTAAATATAATATATTTAATATGTACATATTTTATTGTATTCCTGAGCTACAATATAGAAAACTATCTTTTATCTTCACTTAACTTTAAAACATTATAATTAAAATATATCTAACTCTGCTTTTCTTTTACGTTTCTGCAGTTTCTGCTTTGTATCCGCCACTTTGCCACGCATTACAGCCGTTTTCAAACGTTTGGAAGACTTCTTACGTTCCTGAACTGCTGCCTTACGCTTGGCTGCAAGTTCGGGATTGTGTATTTTTTCCTGTAACAGTACCTTACGACGTTCAGCCCGCCGTATCATTTGTTTCGTCTGAACCTCATTGCGTAGCTTATCGTATAGTTCATTTCCAATGCGCTTTCGCAAATGACTGCCGACACGAAGCGCTTGTTGACGCAAATCTGCATCGATATTCTGATCCTCTTCAGACATCTCACGAACCAAAGGATAAAGCAAAGATGGCGCCAGCTTGTTCAGGGCATCGACACTAAGTAAAGTGATGAGACCTTCGATGAGATTGAAAAGCGATGAACGCTGTTGATGAAAGATACGATGAAGAAATAATGAAATATTAATGTTTGATTTTATCATTGACTTGTTTAAGTTTACTTACTATGCTGACATTATGCGGTGCCTTAGCCACTTCTTTGTTAATCAAGTAACGTATATTTCTTACGAGCCAATTTATATTAATCTTTGATGACTCTGGAGCAGCTGCCTCATCAATTTTAGATTCCTCTTCAGTTTTCACATTTTGTTTAGCTACACTAAAAGGCACATAGCGTAGCATATTGGCCATCAACATAAAGATATTAGCAATATCGTCGATCATTTCCTGAGTCGTAACGCCGGGCACTACTTGCGCACACAAATCGAATATCAATGATTTAATATCGTATGCTGGATTCAAGTAAATAAAGTCCAAGGGTTTACTTTCAATTTTCACAGAAGCATCAGTATTACTAATTAGCTTCTGACCCACATACTCGAAGTCATAAAGCGCTATGATTTTAGCCAGTATCTTCACGGCATTACTACGCACCCAAACATGATCATGTGCCAGTAACTTTTGGGATTCGTAAGCAAGTTCATCCAAGTGATTAGCTAGTTCGACGTCAGAAACCAAGGCAACACTACAATGTTCAAATATATTCAGTAAACAATACTGAATTTGTAAGAGCTCAATATCATATTCATGTTGCATGTAATCAATTCGTTGGCCTTCAGTCATTAGTAAGAGCCTGCTGTCTTTATCATCATAAGATGTTTGAGAATTCTGCTAAAAATTATAGGAAAAGATGAATATTTTTAAGGATTATTCTTTTCATTGCGTTTGCACAAACCTTTATTTTCCTACGTTTTGGTTTTACATCAGCGGCAGCCATCACATCCACTTCTCCATTGTTAGCTCCTGGAGCAAGTACAAATCTACCAGGTTTATTTGGTCGATTACGCAATAAGGCTGCCACCACAACAGGAAATACCAATTTTAAACGCTCAGCAAAGCCAAGTTTTTCAGTTTTCACTAAACGTGAAATTAAAGCAGCACCCATTTCCCGAACACGTGTTTTATTGGTTGGACTAAAAAGCAACAGTATCATATCTAATATAGGTTCACGCTCCACTTTCGAAAGCCTTCCAAGTAAAATTTCAATTGCTGAGGCGACGGAACGCCGACAACTTGGATCGTCATCATTCACAAGACTTGTACCCAGTTGGATACAAAGAAACTTAGCATGCTTCAGGAGGATGTTGTGTGGAAACTTTTTCACTACGAGCATCATGAACTGTGTGGCCGAGTCCCGACCAGAGGGCACAACGTAACTCAACTGACAAGACATGAATTTGACAATCTGATCGACTCGTTTGTTCAAAGGATACTCCATAATGTAAGTCATAAGAATGTTACGCGTCTCACACCGTACAAAATCCGATTGCGAGGTGATGGAGAGATCACCCACACGCTTCATGATATTATGTATAGACTTTGTATCCACTTTGCGCGTTATTAGAGCCTTCAGTAGCGTATAACAAATGGGTTGATTATCTCCTTCATGGAGTTTCTCCTCAATATGCAACACAAGTTGCTCGATTTGATCTGCATTCAAATTATAATCCTCGCAATTGCGAATTAAAGCGACAACACATTTGAAGGCTGCACGGACTAACTGAGCATTGTCCTCTTGTCGTGTGGCACCAAAGGTTGAGAAATTCTTTAAAATTTCAAATATTCTATCGGCAACTGATGGCAGAAGTTCTTTTAAAGCCGGTAGAGTGTACGACTCATTCCAGATGGAAGCAAAACATTTCAAAGCCAATGTTGTCACTCGCACGTGGGTACTCTTCAGTGAATCCCTCAGTAGTGGCAGCAAAGGGTTAACAAATAGTTGATAGTCGATCTCCACCAGTTTCTTACGTTTAAATACAAAATGTAACATTTCCAAACCGAATTCCACCAGAATATGAGCATTTGCCTGAGCATTGGATATCACTGACTTGTTCACTGCACACATACGCCTCGCTGGCTCAGGTTGTATGATATAACAGTCTGGTCGTGCTCGACGCATCTTCTCCTTTTCCTGTTCGGTAAGTAAACGTTTCTTCGTGCCCGGCAATAAATCCGGTATGCTCTCCGACATTGTACCATAGATAAAGATAAGCAAACTCTCACGTGACAAATGGGTGTTTTCCACAAAACCACTCACGATCTTGGCAAAGCACTCCTGTATTTTCTGTGTTACCTTGCGTGATTGCGAGCGAGCCAAGTGATCACGGAAGGGCATGAGTAGATCCAATAGACAATTCTCGCGTATATTACGCGCTGCAATATGCAAAGTTAGATAACTTTTGGCACTGGGTTTGGCCTCTGGGGCATGTGCCACGATTTTCTCAATTTCTTTTTCTGCATTAACATCACCAAAGATGTCATTTAAGGCCACTTCAAGTATATTTTGCAGGCAACTTTCAATATGTTCCGGTGCCAATTCCCCACGCAAAAAATCCAAGACACCATGAACTGTTACCGAGAGCACATGAACTTGGAAGCCACGTGTCAATAGAGATTGTAGATGTTCCATCAGTAGGGACAAATAAGTGCCACCAAGCGTTAGCATTATTTTCTTTAGGATGTCACGGGTAAGCATGCGCACAGATTTGAGTGGTGAACGCAGGAAGGTACAAACTTTCATAAAGACTCCTGGCAAACTGCTATCCATCAGTGCTTTCGGTAACTTCTGCATAAGCTTGACAAGCGCCAATGAAATGGGTACACGTTGTGTCTCTTCCTCTTCACGTTCGGCGCTTAAACGTTTGCGATTTACCTTGTGTTTCGTGTCATAAGAACTCTTCTCGGTGATAGCACGATTCAATGTTGGTATAAGGACACTAGTTATAGTTGCCAGGACACGTTTCGCGGCATTTGGTGAAAGGAGCAATGTTTGCTCCAAAATTGATCCCACGTTCTTTGATGTTTTTAAATCATCACTTTCATCGCTTGATGCATTTGCTTCATCCAGATCTTGATCGAAATCTGCTTCCGCCCCTACTTCCGTTTCTTCTTGCACATCCTCTTGATCCTCTTTGGCAACTTGAACATCAGCCGCCTGCCCTAAAATTTTACCTTTCTTAAGAGTATGCACTTCACTTACACCTTCTGCTAGTACACTTCTCAGCTCTGCTAGTGCTTTCTCATCAGTATGTGCCTGCGACAGATCAAAGTGGAATGCATCCAAAATACGCACGACAATCCGTACGCATTGCCTTTGGTATTCTTGAGTATATCTCAGCTTTTGTAGATAGTATCTAAGTACAGCATGATAATGCTGCCATGGCAACAATTGGCAAATGACTCCCACTGCCTCTATAGCAGCATCCACCAGGGTATGCTTGCCAGTATGTTTATCATGAAGTAAATACCGCGAAGCCAAAGGCAACAGAAACTGGGTAAGTGTACGCGGACTAGGAACATGCTTCAAGCCACGTGCTATCGTTATGAAACGTTGTAGAGCTCGCCCATGTCTTTGACTTTGCAAATGGATCATGTTCTCAAAGAAATCTACTTCGCGTTCGTGTTGATCAGCCAATGGAGCCAAATCACGAAGTATCTCATGTGCTTCTGGACAATGACGTGCCATTTCACCAAGCAAACTGATGCCCTCACTGCGTACATTTTCATTGGAATCACGTATAGTGCGCCGTATAAGATTTATGAAGACGTCACCCACCAAGTAATCCAGTGCCGATTGATCTGAACGATACTTTTGCGCTAGCAATGGCAACATTAGTTTCAGGAGCTCGCTAACATTTATCCGTAAGCCGATATCCCTGTCATGACGCAAAAAGTAGAAGCAATTATAGATCACTAATACGCCCAATTCTAAGTCCACAGTATTTTCAACTATCAACTTTTTTTGAAGCTCACGTATGGCCTGCAGGCGTTTTTCATAGTCCGGTTGCTCTACCCAACGTTTGTCCCAGGCATTGAGCAAGAGCACTACGCGCGCTGTTTCCCGTAAGTGTTCAGCAATGTTTTGATCAGCCTGAGTGACTTCTTTAGACTTCATTTGCTTATGGCGAAGCTTGGCAATATCAGCGATGAGCTCACACAGCTGCTTTCTTGCAGTTAATTCATGTACCTGCTCGAATAAAGGCGCCAACTGTCGCAAATATAACTCCGGTGTAGACAAACGCTTAATAAGATTACCCAATGTGCCAATCACTTGGCAAACAACTTCCTCACTGACATTGCCTTGGACGCGTGCTAAGAATATTGGTAACAAGAGATCCAACATTAACTTGCACGTGGATTCATCTTCCACGTGAGCTGTTAGAAGCGTCAATATATTCATTTCACGTTTATCAAGCGCCTTCTTTGAGCCACGCATACTGAAGCTCATCTTCAAGCGTTGCAGTATGTCTGGTACATAAGGTTGAAGGATACTTAAGGCTACAGAGCCATATTCCGGCGTCTGGGCAGCAACTAGCACTTGTTCTATAAGCACTAACAAGGCACGCCGCACCGGTGGCTTGGCTTTTTCATTAAGCAACAAGGCGATTAAATAATGAAATATCGGTTGAGCTTCGACATCGTTGATATCCTGACGTTCATTTAAGTATTTTATATAACGAGGTTGTTCAGCCCACAACAAGATCAACTTTAGCAAAGGCGTAGGGCTGTGTATTGAGTCCAAGGGCAAACGAGCTAATCCGGGCCACACAAATACTGAGCATATGGCAGACAAATGGGCAGGTTGCCATTCATAGTTACTCATATGACCAAAATAATTAACCAAAGTTTGTAGAGTCATAGTTTTTACATTCTTATAAACCGTCAAGAACTTGGGATTAGCCACCACATCTGTCAGCTGTATTACTTGCTGACACACGCCACCTACAAAAAGCAATAATTTGAGGACATATTCCTGGAATTCACCTTGCATGCGTCCAGCAAACTCTTTGCGGATCAATTCCAAGAGATTAACAATTCGTTGCAATTGTTTGGCAGCAAAAACGTCTGTAGGCTGAAACTGAGTCACCACATGTTCATGCAATGCTGAGACTTCTTTGTCAGTGAATGAATCGAAACGACCAAAAGCCATATGCAGAAACCAAAGTATCTCTTCATCATTCAATTGTCCCAAAAACCGCAAAATGAGTGTTTTACGTTGCTGTGCGCTCAATTGACGTTGTGTTCCTTTTGTCAACATCTTGCCATACAGCACACGCAGCATATACTTCATGAAATCAGCGCGATGTTGCTCTTGCAAGGCTGTGAAGTCAAAGGCCACCAAAGTTTCTTTGAATTTGGTTTCATCGATTAAATTGTAAAGCTGCTCCTTGTTAGCATTTAATGCTTGCTCTTTGTAGGCCACCAAACAATCCAATGCAAGTTTTTGCAATTGAGTATTTGGGCCGGCCAGTAGCTCAAGGTATAAATCATGCATTTCTTTTTGTCTATGCAAGGCTTTAGGATTCGGTTGATGCACAAAGCATGCTAGTTTAATTTGAAGTGTTTGAAGTATGGTTTTTGCATTGCTATTGTATTTTCTTGTATCACGTCTGTGTCGAGTTTTGATCTTGTCACCTTGGTCTTGCGAACCATCTGCATTTTCTTGTTCCTCTTGTTCATCCTCTTCTCCTAACAATTGCTCCGTTTGCTCATTCTTAAGCAAATTCCAAGTGTATTCATTGTGTTCAAGTTGTGCGCGATATTCTTTGCTAATGAAATCCAAAAATAGACGCACAATATCAGCATTTTTCACCTCCGCAATGGCACCAAATTGTGGCAACTTCTGCCACAATAATTGACGATAGTTAAGTGCTTGTTGTTGAGTCAGATTTATAGCAGTGGATGACGGTAATAGACTTGTCAACGCTAAGGAGTTGAAATCTTCACTTTGAGTTATTTCCTCCGTTTTGTCATTGCCATTTTCTTTATAATCTATGAATGACGCTGTTTCCACCAGTTTAGCTTTATAAAGTTGCCAAAAATCTTCTAGCGGCATTTCCTTCACATACTCAACCAACAGTTTAAGTACAGGCTCCCAAACAACTTTAAAGTTGCAATAGAGTAAACCCAAAAGGAAGCTTACTGTATGAGCCTTGAAGATAGCCACTTGTTCGTAGCTCTTATACTGCAAGCCAGCAATCTCCAGGTGCCGGAGCTGCAATATAAGTTCACGGTAATTGTGCACATTTGGTTCAATGCTGGCCGCTGCATAGAAGCAACCATATGGATTGGGTGTCTTACTGTTGCGATGAAGTGACTGCAGACAATGGGCCGCAATGAGACGCATTTCTCCATTGTGTATGCTTAGGAGAGGAGCTATTTTCTCTGTAGCCTCGTCAATGGGCAATTGTTTTGTTGGCAACTGTTGAAAGAGCAATTGAAGACAGCCCAAGGCAAGATATTGATGCGATTGAGGCAATAATTTTTGTAAAATATGCGTAACTAAAGATTTTTCTAACTTTTGTTTCAGTACGCTATGCGTTTGTAGGAGAAGTAATAGGATCTTGTAATATTTGTTCGTGTTCTGTAATTGATCACCACCGCCTTCAAGATGCGATTTGATAAGTTGCGGTAGGTTATTGACAAAAACTTCCTTGTTGTAGCCTCTTAAGTGAGGAGCAAGTACTAGCAACAACAAATCCGCCTCATGATTTACGTTAAAAGCACCAAGTTGTTGCTCCAAAGATTTAATTGTTGACTTTTGCTTTAGAAAAATTGCTATTGGTTGCCATTGCTTCAAGCCCTCTGCATTAACCATTAATGGTTGCTTGTGCAGCACAATACGCGCAAGTAATTCCAAAGAATTTTTATCCAAGTGCTTTTCATAGTAAGCCACCACATGTGGTAATACTAGCAACTCGAATTGTTGGTAGTCCAGCAACTCAAGTATAAATTCCTCGTAGATTTTACGCTCTGGCAGTGCCAGCGCTTTTAGTAACAGACGGTTTGAATCCAATTGACTGAGCTGTGCATGGCGAGCCTGCAACAATTTGCTAACCAATTGCACAAGTTGAGTCAAAGTCACATCCTGTGTTTTCGAGTGATCGAATAGCTTAAGTACTGTTGGCACCACAAGTTGGTGTTCGCATACAAAACGTCCTTCTTTATACTCTACCAAATTCAGCATCAAGCGCAACAAGTAGCCAAGTGTATCAAGACGCGTTGCTTGTCCGGTGCATGCGCATAACTTTTGCCAAAAAACTGACATTTGATCTGGTTTCAAAAAGCGCAACAACAAGTTTAAAGCATGTTCGACTATTCCTGCGAGTAGTTCCGTTTGTTCCTTAGCATGTTTATGTTCGGCGTCACTAAGCTTATCAAAAATATCTTTTAATAAATCACCGGCGACCGAATGAAACTGACCATTAACACCACGTAACAATTCATAAAGCAAACAACCACAACCATGCACACTTTCCACTTGCTCACGCAGCACGGTGTGCAATATGAAGTCAAGGAATCGAGGAAAATCACGAACATCACGAGCGATGTAAGCAAAACATTCCACAGCAAAATTGGTAACATGTTCATCATAACGTTCCTCATCCAACAGTGGCAAAATGGCATTGAAGACAACACCGATGTTGCGCTTAAGAAAAGGTTTGAGGGTTTTGAAGAGATACGCCAAACAGACGAGCGTCCATTCAAGTTGCTCGGCATCTTGGGTATTCAGTAAGCAAATCAATCGGTCTAAGACGCGTTGAAAATATGCATAGAAATCTTCACGCAAATCACGTGCAAGTACATAGAGTAGCTCGAGTAATGGTTGTTGTGACAAATTTGTTGCGGTTGACAAACGCTCAAGCAGCAAGTCAATAACGAAATCCTTCTGATGCAACAGTTGCGGCAATGTTACAATTTTCATGCAACGTTTGCTGAAGTCATTATACTCTTCAGTTAGATTGAGTACTAACCATTTTTTAAGGGTTTGATGAAAATAGGTTTCCTGTTCTTCTTCAAGTTCTTCATATTGATGACCAATGTGATATAGGGCCAAGCGTCGCAAATCAATTTCATTTACACGTTCGGCAAATGATTTAAACTAAAACAAGATTACATGTGATTAATTGCATAGCGACGATGGCTTTCATAAATGTGATCCAAATTAAACTCACCCGAAACGTGTTTGTAAGTTTATTTTTCTTATCTTCAGCCATCTGTTTTACATTCGTATAATTGTTGTTAAATCACTTTGAATTAAATAAAATTACTAAACCACCATCAACGCGTGCCGCAACCACATTTCTTTTTTGCCTAAAGTCGCAGAGTTGTCAAATGGAGATGCTTATAATCGTCGAATGTGTGCTGGCAACTCTTTGTTTCCGTGCTTTCCTGCTCACTCTCATGCATTGTTTGCTAAGCACTTCAATGCATCTGTTAGTCAAAATACCGCAAAATCAGCTGACCAGCTGACCCGCTGCAATGACGCCGTTTCTAGAATTTCCCGGCTTTTGAGTGTTACCGAATAATTGTGTTTCTGTTAGTTAAGCTTTATTATTTCTTCTTATAAACAATAATGAATTAAATTGTGTTTCGTTGTAGTTGTAAACAAAATAAGTGTGTTAGTGCAATTACAATTTTAAGTTATTTACTTATTAAAAATAGAAGTGCTTCAATTAAGATCGCCTTTATTAAATACCACCGCGGTATGCGTAGTTTATTTATTGTATTAAGGTGAAAGTTTCTTTTATCCATTGTTTGATACTCCATTTTGTTTTTGTTCTCACAAAAAGAATAAACTTTTCTATGAAAGAAAGTTCAAGTAAGTTACTTATTTTATTATTATTGTCATTTTAGTATTACATCCGACATGTTCTGATAAATTTTATTTAAATTTTTCAAAATGAATCGAGTCTTAAAATTTCTAAATGAATTTGACTGGCGCAATTGCTTGCGTTACTTTAACAAAACTTATTTGTTACTTCAACAGGCCAGCAACTGGGCATTTGCGATGAGATGCAACGAAGCGAATCCAAAAAGTTTACCAGTAACTGATGGCACTACAGTCATTAAAGCTGAATCGCTATTAGATAGAATAAAGAAGCACAAGAGGAACACTACTGCCATCGGTTCCGCCTCTTTAATGGTGACAAATCACAGTAATAAGCAACCATCATCAAATGACAACCAATTGGACGAAATTGGCGCTGTATATCAATTAAGACCTGACTATCAATTGCTCTACGATGAGTGTTGCAAACATGCGACAACTTTTTCAAAAGACCCAGATGAATATGGTCAACGTTTGCATGCCGCTTTTGTGGCATGGCAGGATTTCATAGTGTTGGCCAATCAACTGGTATTGAAGATAGAAACATTTGCCCATGAATACGATTTTGATGCGCAAACGCCTGGCAATGGCTATCGCAGCTTCATGTCAATAACCAATGCTTGCATAGCATATGGTCGCAAGATTAGCGCTCAATTTCGCTCACGTTCATCCTTTTTCCGTCGCAAATCCAATATTAAAGAGGTCGAATCATGTTCCCAGCTACTGTCATCACTCTGTAGTTGCCTACAATATTTGTTAATTTTGCACGAATGGTCAGCACAGACAGGCGATCTATTCGCCTGTGGCACACATACGGCCGAAGAACTCTTCGAACTCGGTGATACTATAAATCAGTATTCTTTTTATGGTCGCTGTCTGGGCTTTCAGTATGGCGACACAATGCGCGGTGTTCTTCGCTTTATATCGATTAGTATGGCTTCGTATTCGGAGTCATTCTACTCGGAGGAGAATGACGGTGCTTTTATGAAAACATCACGTAGTTTATGGACAAGTGGCAAATATTTATTCAATCCAGAATTAAGGGCCAGACGCATTGTAAATATCTCACAAAATGCCAGAATTGAATTTTGTAAATCATTTTGGTTTCTCTCCGAAACCGAGTTGATGCACAAGATTCCGAGTATTGTAGGCAGCTCAGTGAAAGTGAATCGTACCATTGTGATACCAGCAGAACCAATTAAACTACCGCGCGTAAATGGTCTTCAGGGCAGTGTTCGTGATGATGATCAAAGTGAGACCGCAAATGGCAAGGACCATGAAGAAATTGAGTTTGTAGATATACCAGTGCCTACAACACATTTAGGTCCCGGCTTACCAGTGTCCGCACGCTTGCTCAGCGCTAAGCGACGCGCTGGCATGTTGGGCGAGGGTGGCAGTTACCGTGGCTGGCGTAAGTTGCCTCCACCCAGTCCAGGCATACTTTTTCATTGTCATGGAGGAGGTTTTGTAGCTCAATCATCAAAATCTCATGAACTTTATTTAAGAGATTGGGCCGTTGCTCTTGATGTGCCCATACTCTCTATCGATTACAGTTTAGCACCCGAGGCACCATATCCACGTGCTTTGGAGGAAGTCTTCTATGCCTACTCTTGGATGATTCGCAATGCTGAACATTTGGGTACAACAGCTGAGCGTATCGTTTGTGCCGGTGACTCTGCTGGTGCAAATTTATCCATTGGTTTGACAATGAAGTGCATAGAAGCTGGCGTTCGAATACCGGATGGCATATTTTTGGCTTATTGTCCGACTCTGGTTAGTTTTGTGCCGAGTCCAGCGCGTTTACTGTGCCTAATGGATCCATTGTTGCCCTTTGGCTTTATGATGCGTTGTTTACGTGCTTATGCAGCCCCATCCACGGAAGTTTTACAAGAGAATGCAAAGCATGCAGAGGAGGCAGCTAAGATACGCAATGCTTCGCAACCGACACAACATTTAATGCTACATTTGGAACGTCCGTTGAGTACAAGTTCCAGTCGCCGAACATCAGCTGCACGCAGTCCACTTTCATCACTTGCTGAAAACTCGAAATGGGATCAAATAAAATTGCCAGGAGACGGTGCCTCCAGTATCGATGCTGAATTAGCTACCGAAGCGGGTGATAACACTGAAGATAGCAGTGATACCTTTGCCAGTGCCTCTTACCATAGTCAAACTGTAGAACGCACAGATCTGCCATCGACTGAGTGCGACAATAGTTCTTGTGTCTCCTTTGAGGATGACTCGCAGCCCATCGTCCATTATCCAGTGGAAATAAATGCCGATACACCTAAAGATAGCCAGAAAGCCGCATATATTGATACGTTTCTGGATAAATATCTTATTGACACAGCAACCATGGAGGCTATGGAAGACAATACAAATGCTGATGGTCCGGAGAGTGAAGTAGCTAAAAATAGTGGAGATAGTGGTGGTGGTGAACTACAAACAGCTTTGGCCAGGACTGGTTCAGAAGAAAATATTTTAATTGAAACTGGCCGTGAAATAATTGCTATTGATACATTACAAGGGCGTCTACATGATGCCATGCTTAATATAACAAATACGCTTAATCGTTGCACTAAATCATATGAGATACATAGCGGTGGCAGTGGTGCACCCAACTCAGGAACTGGTCGTGGATACGCACAAGATTTACGAAATATTGATGCGCTGATTGCACGCAGTCCGAGCGAAGAGTTTGCCTTCAATGTGCCTAAAGATCCGTTTCTTTCGCCTTATTGGGCGAGCGACGATTGGCTTTCCCAGATGCCCATAACAAAGATCTTGGTAAGTTTAATCAATCAATCATTGGTATATTACAAAACATTTATTATTCGTATTGTTTAAATAGACTCTTGATATGGATCCATGTTTGGACGATTGTGTTATGTTCGCCAAGAAACTAAAAAGACTTGGTCGTTCTGTGACTTTGGAAATATTAAAGGGCTTACCACATGGTTTTCTCAACTTTACAATGGTTTGAATAAATACAAATGACCTATTTTAGGTTCATAATAAATGTTTCATCTTATAGCTATCAAGTGAGGCCATGGAGGGTTCAAAGCATTGCATTAAAACCTTACAGGAACTGTTCAAATTGCCTGCTGGTGGTCCCGCCCCCATCGGCAAAGTTATTACTGCCGCGACTGCTAACGATGCTTCTACATCAACATCATCGCAGAATAGTCAAAGTTACTCTGGCAGCATAGCAGCTACATCCTCGCCAACTTCAACAATTACAAATAAAGAAGTAGCAATAGCAGTAGCCGAAAAAGAAACAGGAACCGAAATCGAAACAAAGGCTTCGTCATCATCTCAAGCTTTGTAAAAAAAAAAGAAAAAAAAATGTCTTCAAATGGTTAAATTTCAGAGGCGCTCTAAGTATTTTTTGATATATGACACACTTCACACATAAATGTTTATACAAATATCGAACATATTAGATTCGCATGCACGTTTGATTTATACAATTTTGGATACATGTATGTATATATATTTATATTTTTGTAATATCGCGTTGCCATGCCGTGTAATAAAATATTCTATTCTCATCATGAAAATCTCTTGCAGACAATTCTGTAATCTCAAGAATTCTTTTGGCAGCTATCAGCTCACGCTTTCTATTTTTGCTAGCTATGATTAGTTAATAACTTAGTATCTTTTAGTTAATTTATATAGTTATCAAATCGGCATTTTGTTATAATCCAAAATGGGCCAAGTTCAAAACAAGTTACATAGGTATATGGCCAATATTTAATTGGAATTGTTGCTTATTTACAAATCAAAAATCAAATCGAATCTAACTATTAACCCAACCAAACTAATTCTAAACAACTAACCGCAAAAACCACCTAATTCCATAAGATTAACTTTACCTTTAAAGTATGCTTTTTATTGTTATAAGGACCTCCTCCGCCACCTCTAATCTCTTTCTTTTTTTATATGTATTTTTATTATTAACAACCAACAAATCTGTTTATCAAATGTGTTATCATTGAAGATGCTCAATTTATTTAGTTGACAGATTTGATTTGGAAAGGTGGTGGAAAAGTGATCTGTTGTTTTTTTATATACACCATATACATTATTATTATTATTACATATATGTTTTTATACTATTTACTATAATGAATAATCAATCTTTAACAATTCTTTTTTTAAAAAAAAAGACTTAGTTTATAAAACTTTGTGGTGATTATGTTACAAGATTTGGCATAAAAAATTAATACATTGGAAATGGAATGGAATACTTACTATTGGTCCCAAGTGTTATGAGTATATTTATAAATAAAGAATG
This sequence comes from Amiota minor, assembly GCA_037043295.1. Classification (NCBI taxonomy): domain Eukaryota; kingdom Metazoa; phylum Arthropoda; class Insecta; order Diptera; family Drosophilidae; genus Amiota; species Amiota minor. The sequence continues at coordinate 536,773 of JBAMAW010001787.1, forward strand.
TTTCTTATTAACCAGAAAAATGTATTTTGTTTCATTATGATGGAAAGTAAAAAAGAATCAACTCAAGCAAGTAAAATACTTAAGTAAAACAATTATAGATTAGATGTAGGTCCATAGTATAGTACAGATGTTCTCTTCTTGTAACTTAGAAGAGATGATATACAAAAAATATCTAACAAATTATGGAATTAAGTGATAAGCTATTATAACTTGGACTAGATTATTGCGGGCTCGATTAGGATTATTTTAACAAATTCAACAATATCAGCTCCTCCAAATTTTTGTTATTCATAAGGAATTCATGATTTTCTTTGGAGATAAGTTTGAAATTTTTGTTGGTTCTATGTAATAGTTACCTAGACATCTACAGCCCGCAGAAATGTTCTAATTCAATCGCTTTTTCATTTTAGAAATTTGACTTCATAGTGGTTAATGATGATCATTGAAGCGTCACTACCAAAAATCATATTGGAGACTGTCGTTTTATTCTTCTAACTCAAAATTATTGTAGGAAACCCTTATTTATCCAACTATGACAACCAACAAGAATCAATGGCAGTTAATTGATCAGTTATGGAAAAAAGTTTTTTTTGACGATCATGGAAGAAGTTTCCATTTAAACGGGTTCACAATAAAAATGAATATAAAATGCCTATTTACCAATTCAAAACTTATTGAATGAGATTCTAATAAGAACAAATCTATTTATTTTTTGATATATTTTATTGTAAACTTTATTTAACCAAATTGTAAAAAAATTTGCAATTTCATTTTTGTTTCCGGTTCAAGGATACTTAATTAGTGGTGGTGAGGAAGTGGATTATGCTTAATACAAAAAGGTGCATTTATGTGCTTTTAAAGAATTAGTGTTTGATTCTCATTTTTTGACAAATCTTATAAGAATAAATAAGCAAATGAATTGCAACACATAACATTTACATTTTTATGTTTCGTCATCTTCAATTTTAGGCGCCAGGTAATAACGAATATGTCCTAAATCATGAATACGATATTCAACCACCAAAGGAACATCGGCGGACATCGACAGCTGCACTTGAGTTGAGAGCGGAGTCGCTTTTGTGAATGCATTCAAGTAGCGGCAAGCGAATGTTAGTGTCACAGGCTCCTGCATTTCAATAATGACAGCCTCTTCCTCTTTGTCCACAGAGCTTGTTTGCGCCAGTTTAATATTTGCCGAACCGACATCACCTTTGGCAGAGAATTTGACACCTTCCTTGGTGCAGCAGATAATCATAGAGTCACTGAACTGAGCCAGATCACGACAAATGCGTGCGAATTCCATAGCAGGCATGCGTACAACGCATGAATAATCTGTTTCTGGTATGCCCAAATGTTCTTGATCGAGATTCATCAGTTTCATTTCGTAATCGGATACTTTCTCCTGGTTGGTTGACTCAAACATAAAGGTGACCGTGTCGGCATTATCTTGGGCTTTCATTGTGACATTATCGTCATTGTTCGCACATTTAAGAATCTTAGCCATACTGCCGAGGTTCATGCCCATGGAGATATTACGGTCGCAGCGGAATTTATCAAAGCCATCGGAACGCAACGTCAATGAGACAAGTGAAACGTGGGAGATGTCCATGGCTTGGAGCTACACATGATATAGAATTGTGACATAAGTTAAACAATTTTAACCAATTCAAATAATAGTCAAAGGGGGCCTTACCTGTATGCCGGAATCACTACAATCGAAGGTGCCTTCATTTAGCAAATCTTTGATGGCATCTAAGATCTTTTTGAGTATAGTGGCGTTTCCTAAACGTGCCTCAAACATCGCTGCTTATTATTTTTTGATTTCCTAGAGAATTTAAGTGGTTCAATAAAGGATTATGATTAACACACCCAATTCGATCAACACCTATATGCAAAATGACGAATTTTTGCCGCAATTATCACACAAACAGCAGTTTTCCCGCCAAATCGGTAATGCCAACCTGTTGCGTTGACAATTGGCGTGGCGTCGTCGTTATCGAACCAATTTGGTGCTGCCAACCTAGAGAAAAAATTTGCTGTAGAGTATTTTTATTACAAGTTTTTTTAAACAAAAAAAAAAAAATACATAAACATGAAACACATTTCTATTAATTAACGCATATATATCTTTGATGTTGTAGCTTGAGGTTGAGTTTGTTGCGGTGGCTGTACACGCTGTAGCATATAACATATGTCGTCTGCACTTAAACCTGTGAAAATACAATCAATATGTTATTAATCGTTTATGTTCTAACAATCCACTGACCATGTACTGTCTGCAATTCATGATTACTCTCTGGGTCCAATTGCATAAAATGCTCCACCAGTTGATGATGTTTACACAATGTCGCAACACAAATTGCTGGTATTAATGAAGACAAATTAAAATCCTTGTAGGTACGATAGCGCAACAGTTCCAAAACCAATTGCAAATGACCAGCATATGTGGCCAAGGTAAGAGCATTTTGTCCTGTCAAATATATTCCAAAATATTATATGATTTGCTTGTCATAAAACATAGCACTTACCAAAATAATTAATGGCATGAATATTTGCACCGAATTTAAGCAAAGTGCGAGTACATTCGAAGCGACCCAAATAACAAGCTTTTAGCAATGCCGTATTGCCATAGACATCTAAGTCCTCTAAATTATAATGATGACTGCGCGATAAATTGCAAATGATCCGTAAAGATACAATGTCATCCTGACCAACGCAGGAGAGTGCTATATAAACCAGTTGAGGATTTTATTTTAATATTTCATTTTCCATTTTTACTAAAAAAAATTACCATTTATTTTCTCTTCCATTTCTATCCTATGTTCTTAAGTGCCGTTACCATTAACAATGGCGTCCTCTATAATGTTTTTCATTAATAAAGGGTTGGCACTAACAATTTTCTGCAATGATTGGTAATAATTTTGTGTGCTGGTAGCCCTGTAATGAAAAACGTTGGCAGTTCCATGGCAATTGACGTTTGTGACGCATCCGCTAATTTCCATCTTTTTCGGCTAGAAATTTGTCAGTAGAATAAAGGCAAAATGGTGCGTCTGAATAAAAATCATAAAAAATACGTGGCATCAAACAATAATAATGCAATTTCTGAGCAAAATATAATTCTAAACACAATGAAATAGTTGGTCATGTTTAAATTACCGAAAAATATAAATAAATGTTGACTGTAAAGGAAATTTATTCTTACCAAAAAAGTGCATACGAAAATGCATTGTTATTGTTGTTGTTTTTGAATGCAGTTACTTGATGTATTAATAATATGATAATAAAAGTCCTTTTTGTACATAAAATCAACAGTCGCTCGTCATCCCAGAGAAGTTCCAACACATTCTGCGTATTATGAATACCAACATTGATGGTAAACGCAAGGTCGGCATTGCCATGACCGCCATCAAGGGTGTGGGTCGCCGTTACTCCAACATTGTGTTGAAGAAGGCCGATGTTGATCTTACCAAGCGCGCTGGTGAATGCACTGAGGAAGAGGTAAGTCATGACTGATTTTGAGACTATGCCGTTTTAAATAGTTAATTGCAAATTCTTTGTATTGTTTGCCAGGTTGACAAGATTGTCACCATCATTACCAACCCTCTGCAATACAAAGTTCCCAACTGGTTTTTGAACAGACAGAAAGACGTCATCGATGGCAAGTACTCTCAGTTGACCTCATCCAATTTGGATTCAAAATTGCGTGACGATTTGGAGCGCTTGAAGAAGATCGGCTCTCACCGTGGTCTTCGTCATTACTGGGGTCTCCGTGTGCGTGGTCAGCACACCAAGACCACTGGTCGTCGTGGTCGCACTGTCGGTGTGTCTAAGAAGAAGTAAACGGCATAATTTTCATCTGGATGAATTTGCCACTTTTCTTAGTTTTATTTCCAACATCTACAAAATGCTGATCTTAGAATTAGAGAAGCATTTCATTATTACTTTAAATAAAAAAGGATACCCAAAACTGAAATGGTAAATACCCCGGTGTCTGTGTGTGCTTTAATGATTATATTTATGTTATTATCAATGAGGAAAAATTTGTGTTCAGTGAAAATGTTTGTGAATAACAAGAAATGAAAGCAATAATGTGGCATTGTGTAGATTTCGGATTGATCTACTATTTATGATCAAATCTGAAATACCACAAGAAAAAAAAGAACAAGATGTCGGTTGTTTAAAAAAGAAAATTGCTGATTTATTAACATTGTTTTCCACTGAAGCTCAGCTCTGGAATTGTTACACATCCTTTATGGAATTGAAGAAAGGTCTGAGTACCATTTCGATTTATTTTCTTTTTGCATTTTGCTTTTTTGTTGACAACATCTGACGTTTTTTGTTATTGTTAGAGTGACCGCTTCTTTGGAATCTCTATGTGCTTTGTAGTTAACGCCAGTGTTTTGGTCATGTTAATATTTTAGCATCAGAAAGTATGCTACAGTATTTTAGTAAACAACAATGCAATGATCTTTTAACAATCCAAATCTATTCTATTTTGCTCTATGTCACAAGGGTTTGCTTAGTCTTTACGCCTTTATCGTTTTGGTCATTCTAAAAAAAGTCATCAAAATGGAGAAACGGGGTACGTGTTACAACAAATTTCATATTGTTGGAAAATTTTCGATAAAAAATTGCCACGAAACTATACGACAACATGACTGACAAACATGACCATAATTTGTTATATTTGCTCAAGTCCCACAGTTGGTTGAAACTTAGACCAATTTTTTTAATTAATGGCGACTATATTGCAATGAATATTTATTATTAAGTATGTTCTTGAAATTAGATTTAGATTAACTGAAGCTAAAATCAATTTTAAGCCTATATGGAATTAAATGTAAATCTTGTTCAACAGTTGGAAGCTCCTGCCTTGAACTTGGTGAAGTTAGACTTTAGTACAAATCATCTGATTCACATATTGATATATCCTTCCGACGAAATATTAAAGAACAGTTCCGGGGGGACATTAGGACACGGGGGTAGTTTTTAGCGGTGTTGAAGTCCCGCACTCGGTTGTAGAACCGGCTGGCTTTCGATGCTTTTCTACCAATTGAAAAAAAAAAAAAACATATTGATATATCGATGTCAATTAATGGGATGTTAAAATACAACAAAATGTTATTGTACACAATTTAAGGCATTTTTCTTTTGTTTAACGACTTCTATTGCATTTGTTTAGTAATGTGTGAAAGTATTATATATATTATCTATTAGTCACAAATCCAGATGTGCTACGTGATTCAGAGTTCATTATGAGGCTAGGTATGCTACTAGCCCCGGGATTCTTAACTCATGTGCCATGGCACTTTTAATGTACGCTTAAGAGCTCCGCTCTCCTGAATAAAACGGAAACAGAAAAACAAATCCTAAACACACTTAGGCAAAAGTTAATCAAAACTATTTTTTATATATTTAAAGATTGTTGTGAGGTGTTCTAGGACTTGTACTGCCTAAGCACCTTTGCAAGCCTTAATTAGCAGCTGTGTTGAATAAAAGTTGTGAGCCACTGCAAAAGAGAGATATCTTGCCGTCTTGTCTCACTCTCATAATTTCTTCACTCCCTAAACGCTTCTCTTAAGTGCTTTGAACTTTTAGGTTTTAGCTGTAAATTTTTATAGCGCAATTTACTTTAAATGATCTTTAACAAATTAACTCAAATACTCGTTTAGTGATTTTATGACACATTTTATGAACTCCAACAGAGCTTGTTTATATCGCAAAATATATATGTACATATGTATAAGATTTGCCGGTAACCGGTTTTTTTTTTTTTTTTTGTTTTGCTCATAGATGTATTTATCTGCTACATATAAATACATACATATATCATTCGATAAAATTTTACCCAATACATTTGCATTGTTTCTTCGATTTCATAGTTTTCAAACTTTTACCAAATATTTTTGTTCATGTTCTTCGTATTATTTTTTGTTGTTGAAAATACACTTACGTGTTATAATTTAGAACTTTGAACCCGCATAACCCAAAATCACCTGATGCCAATGCAAAACAACTTTCGTGATAGAAAAGCAGCACATCTTCATATTGAATATGAAGAGAATAAACGGCGACGTGTTCCGATGATTGAAAGCAGACGCCACTGCGATTTGTATTTATTGAGAAATTTAAACAAGCAACACAAATTTTTTAAAATAATAACAATAATAATAATTGATTCCAAGCCATTGGAAACATTTTAATCAATTTCCTTTTTTTGTCTTTGTTAATTTTTCGTTAGTTTATTTCAATAGATCTTAATTGGTGTGACGCTGCCTTGTAAAACAAATCATTCATCAATTTCTATAAGAGATTTTCTTTATTGGATATGAATGGCGGCTATATAATTTATTTGAAATGGATGAATATGAACACATTGTTGGCAAAACAACAACAAGTCAATTAAAGTTAAGTTTCAGCCTATCAGATCTTAATGCAATCAATTCATAAGCAAAAACTTTGCCTTAAACTTCAACTAAGACGTTGAGATAACCGTATTGTCTTAGTTTCATACAATTTATCTGAATTCTAGATAAGCTTCACCTCTTTGTGGTTTCTTGACTTCATCTGTTCTAAAGATAGAGGTCCACTAAAGCATCTATTGGAAACGCCCTATGAAATTGGTTGGTATACGATTAAATTCATAAGTCAATATGGATCCTTGTATTGTAAACTTATCTTCTCTTTTAGTAATCACAGGTTTGTTCTGGTAACAAACTGGTCTTTTTCCGTTCATAAATTCAGAAATAAAATAAAAATAATCTGCATATGTTACTTGAACAAAAAAAAAAAAAAAACATCATTTTTAATATATATACTTTGTGTATACAGTCATCTGATAAAGAAAGGTTGTATTACGTATTGAGGTCTTATCATTTTTTAATTGGCTCACTCGGCCTCTCCTACTCGAACTCGAAATCAACAATCTTTGTTATTATTGAACAGTCATTTTTTTTTTTTTTTTAAATGTAGGAAAATTGTTGTTTATGTTCATAATATAATATAATATAATTTATATATTCAATTCTGGCTAGAGGCTAGTAACATTTGGTAGTAGAGAATGTATAATTGGGTTTGAGACTTGGAATTGATTTTTCTTTGCATTTTTACAATAATATAAACATAATAGTTTTTCATTAACAAATTTTTATAAATATCTTTTATTTCTTGAAACATTTGTTACAATATATTGGTCTATGATATTTTCTACTGTCATCAAAATTATCAATGTCAATACAATATAGGAAACTTTCATATTAAGTACATATGTGTGAACAATATAAGTACATATGTATATGTAGATACAAACTCGTATATCAAATTTGAACTATCTGCTTGTTATTCGAATATTTAACTGCTATACTGCATATAACAATTTGTAAATTGTCTTTGACAAAATGGAAGACTCTGCTGCAATGTAAATTTAAATTGTTGCTATATATAAAATCTTTAATTTAAAAATCGTTCAGGTATACAAATAGGTCACAATACGTTCTAGACATTATTATATCATATATGCAATCTTATTATAGTACAATACAATAAACTGTTGTGCTTGAGGTATACATGCATATGTAGTATTGTAACAGTAACATTATGCCAATAAATGAGAAATGCAAATCCTTTAACTTAAAACTATTTAACTAATTAAATCTGCTACATTTTACTAAGAGAACTTGGCCGTCGCATTAACCACATAAGTGTAACCAACCCAGTTGGCTGTACTGGGTCTAATGTAACATTGTGACTACTCTTAATACTAATACTAATACAATAAACCAAACATAATTAATAAATTATAATTTATGGAAAAAAATAAATTAAAATGTAATTACACTAAATTGATATCATTATTGACCACTGACCACAGTCAATTTAGTTAATGCTACATTTGATAGGAAATCAGCCTGTTGATCTTGTTCACGATCACGTTGTTCTCGCTTTGCTAATCTGCGTGAGAGTTGCGGTGCAAATAAATCCAAGTCTAATTGCTCTTTAAAACTATCCAAATATATTTGAGTGTTATCGGCTAAATTGAAATGCTCTAATAGGCAACTTGTTAAGTAACCCGTAATAGCAGTGACTAGAAAACCTAACACTGAGAACCACATATACGAAAGACGATATAGCCAAAAATAATGTGGTTCTGTTGGGCTAACACTGAGGAATGGTACCGTTGTTGTTGTTGTTGTTGTAGTTATCACTTCTTCTATGGTAACATTTAATGATGATGATGAAGACGCCACACATCCAATTGTACTAAAATCAAGTGGGATCGGTGTTGGCTTTGGACCACCAAAACCAATCCAAAATGAAAATAATAGTCCTAGAAACATGCCAAGAAGAACACCACGTTGATTAGCACGCGTTGTGCAAATGCCTAGGGTAAAAATTGCCAGCAATGGACCACCAACAACGCCAAAAATAGTTAATGAAGCCTGCAGTACTCCACCCATGGAACCAGCACCAAAGGCAAGACCAATACAAAGGATTCCATAAACGAAAGCCATAATTTTGGTAGGCAGTGTTGATTGTGATTCGACCAATGGACGTTTAAATATAGCTTTATACAATGGTTTAAGATAATCCTCAAGGGTTACTGCCGAGAGTGAAGAAACGGCTGATGATATCGTCGACAGACTTGCCGAAAATATACCAGAAACAAAGAGACCACACAGACCAGGATATTGCCCTATAAAACATATATATATATCAATTTCCAAATATTATTGTTGTAATATGATATAATTTACCCATTGTATCTACAGCAAAGAGTGGCATAAGTTGATCTCTGGAATTAATGCGTCCTTCCAGTTTAGGATCACAATCACGATAATAATAGAACATAGCTAAACCACTGAATAATGTACTAAAACTTAGTGTGCTTAGAATGGGTAAATTCCACCAAAGAGCCGATTGGGCACTCTTCAGATCACGAACACTAAGCAAACGTTGCACTTGGGTCTGATTGACACCGTAAAGCGATAAATAAGTGACTATGCCGCCTATAATAAGACTCCACCATGTATGCCTTGTTGTGGGATCGAATGAGAAATCATCGAAATAAATGCGTCCACGTTCCATTGCCACGTTCCAAATAGGAGCAAAACCACCAGCTTTTATCGCAGAGACCACAATGACAGCATAGATGCCAGCAAACATAAGAAACGATTGAAAAACATCGGTTATCAGCACAGCCTTAAGACCACCGAGGGTCGAGTAGAATGTGCAAACTAAACCAATAACGAGTATAGCTGTTGTCTTACTAATACCCGTGACCGCTTCCAAGGCCAATGCCGGAGCATAGAGAGCGATTGCCATATAGAGAACCATTTGCACGGTAAAGGCAATGGATGCTGCCAAGCGGGTAGCATGTCCAAATCGACGTTCCAAATACTCATAAACACTTGTTGTACGCATACGATAGAAGACTGGCAGAAATATATATGCCGCTATTGGTGTACTAATTATGTAGGCGATATTTATCACACCGAACATGGTACCAAATTGATAGGCCTCATTGGAGACGCCCATCAGAGTGATGGCAGACATAAAACTTGCCATTAAACTGAATGAAACCGGAAAGGTGGTCATACTCTGATCAGCCATTAGATATTCTTTCGTTGTTTTCTGTTTGCCGCCGGTATAACGATAATAGATGCCAATGGCCGCCGATATGCTAAGTATACTGGCAAGGACAGTGGCATCCCAACCATCGAATGTGCCAACTGGTGGCATTTTCTACTCTTCACCACAGTGAGTTTTTGAATTTGTTGAGGTGATATGGGTGGGTGTCGTCACAAACAAAACGCGCGCACGTTCTATCGCGTAATTTTCTGTAATTGATTTTTTTATTCGTATAAACAAAAACAAAGACTGATTAACCACCGAATTTCTCATGCGTAATCAACGTGATAATATAGTTCGAATCAATCAGTTCTCATTGATCGCGTGCTGACCTCAAGTGGGAAGGGTGCGGTGTATTGGCTTATTGTGAATATACGGAAAATCGCGAAATTGTTACTATTTTTAACATGGCATAATGACTTTAAAAAATATCCGCAGTCCGAAGCAAATCCAACCAAGCGCCACAAATGTTGGACTTTTTATTATCCTTATTTCAATTGCACTTTTTTTTGCAATGAACAATCGAATTATTAATATAATTGAAATAATGAATTGGTTCTTTATTTACAACATTCGTATTGAAATTTACCGACGGCCGAACAAAACCAAAAACCGACGCATACGCACCCACCTTCGTCAAAAGTTAAATCTCGATTAAAAATAACGAGTAAAAGTTGGCGAGTAAATCGAAAGTAGCGTATTATGTCTCGAAAAGAAACGAGTGATGGGTTTTTAGTTGGTTTCGGAAACGCGCGGATGAAAAGAAAATGATTTTAAGCGCACCACACACGGTCAAATATTGTTTGAAATGTTAATCGTATCAAACTTATACTTATCTGTGCGTGTTCATGTACGATGTTTGAAGTAATATCCAAATCGTTTTTGATGTGTCTAACTGCATGAGAGTTTTGTTAACGCTCTTTTTAGGAGAAGTGGCAGATATATCATTTACGCCTTCACAACGTAAGTACGTATGAAAGAGACATACATAAACAAGTGCTCATGAATATGAAATATTTGAAAGAGCAGACGTGCGTATCCGTCATTGCGACGTCGTCTGCAACCATCAAAATAACACACAAAAAAAAAAAAAATATCAAAAAAAAAAAAAAATTATGTTTGCACGTTTATCAAACGTTGTTGTACGTAGCTTCAAACACACGTACATAAATGGTTGAAGTGCTATGTTGCCCGTCTGCGTTCCGCAGTAAAATTGTATTAGAGTGAAGTGAAAATCGTGACTTTAAATTAGGTTAAATCGAAAGGAGAATCGGATGAAACAGAACTATCTTCAGATGATTATGCACATGCCAAAGAGGAAATTTTCGATACTGGACCAAGTACATCTAACTTCGTTACTATAGATTCTATATGTTTTACACTGTTTTGGTTTTTATCTGAAATTGGAAAGAGGCCCAGAAATTGGATGAATTCAAAAATTATATTTTGTTCGTATTTGTGAACTTTTACTGTATAAGTATGGTCATGGCAATGGTCATGAGATGGATGAGTTATTGTTGCATCCCTGTTACTTAGTGAAAAAAAAAAAAGGAAATAAGAAATCAACATACCAAACAATGTTAAAAACTACATGTAAGTAAAGTTCTCATAATTTATGTTTATGTTATTATAGTTTTTTATAATGTTCTCCTATCATAGTATCTCTATTTACCGTTGGCTTATTATGGGGTGCTACAAATCCCTTCATACGCTTGGGCAGTAAGGGCATTGAACAGATCGATACGGGCAACAGGTGGCGAAATGTATGGATAGAACTCCGAACGATTGCCACACGCCTAAGATATTGGATACCATTTCTATTGAACCAAGCTGGAAGTGTCCTCTATGTGTGGACGTTGCAGACTGCAAGTATAACTGTCGCAGTGCCTGTAGCCAATTCATTAAGTTTTATGTTTACGGCTATAACGGGTTACTTAATAGGCGAAAGCGTGCCAGGAAAGAGTAAGTTCAAAATAACTAATCCTATATGGATGTGTCACGTTTAATTGACTTTGTTTGTAGATGTTATAATTGGAACAGTGTTAGTTTGCATTGGAAGCACACTTATGATCTACGATAAGCTACAGCAAGAACAGACGAGTGAAGCAAAGCTGGAAATGAAATTTTAGAATCTAGGAAAACAACAATCGATTTGAAAACCAATAACCAAAAATTTAATGTTGCATTCCAAACAATCAATCAATCGAATGTATTATTATTATAGAAGATGTGTGTATCTAATTAAAGCGCTTTGTGTACGGCATCGACCAAAACCTCCATGCTTGTAATGGGAGTTTGTGGCGTTATACCATGACCCAGATTGGCTATATAGCGCGTTTTGCCGAATTTATGCACCATCTCCGTTGTAAGATTACGCAGTTCCTCGGGTGATTTGTACATATCTTGAGGATCGAGATTGCCCTGCAATGTAATATTAGGACCGACCTCTTCACGAGCTTCCAATGGATCAACAGTCCAGTCAAGACCGATTACATCATAACCCAGTTCACTTTGCTTTTTCAATGAGTGACCTGCGCCTTTGGCGAAGAGGGTCTACAAAGTAAAATGCATTTCATGTTATATTTGTTGCTAAATAAAGAGTTTTTATATCAATTTTGACTTACAATTGGCACTACAGGTATTACTCGTTTGGTTAAACGATCTACCAACTCAGAGCGGATACGTTTCAAGTAAGGCACTGACCATTGCAGAAACTCTTCTTTGTTCAGATGTTCTGCCGACGACTCAAAGACTTGTAACATTTGTGCGCCTGCACTGACCTGCATCTCCAGATAATCAACTATGACATCCGTCAATAAATCTAACAAGAATGTAGCTTCATCCGGATATGTTTTTATGAATTCCTTTGTTTCCGACATAGTTTTGCTTCCGCCACCCTCTACCATGTAGCCCATTAGGGTCCAGGGCGCGCCAGTGAAACCAATAAGAGGAACGCGTCCTTCGAGTTTATGTCGCATCATGGTAATAGCTTCACCAACATAATTTAATCGTGAAAGTGCTCCATCCGGTGTCAATCGCTTCATATCATCTGGCGTGCGTATGGGTTGCGGTATAACGGGGCCCTGATAAAAGAGAAATCCTCTTATTATGCATGACTGTAATATGAATCATGAACACTTAGTACTTACCACACCGGCATGCATCTCCACCGCTATGCCTAGAGCTTGTGGAATGACCAAATATCTGAAAATATAATCGATGCATCTAAATCGAATCGACGCAGTGGCTGCATGGTCACCTCACAGGCCAGCTCAGGCGTCCGGCAGACGGTAAAAAAATCATGTTGTTTCCGCAGCTCCTGGAATTCTGGCAAATACCGACCAGCCTGACGCATTACCCAGACCGGAACACGATCGACTATATCACCGCGTGCAGCACGCAGCAGATTGTCATTCTTAAGCGGTGGAAAGGGCTGTGAATGTGAAGTAGGTGTAGATGCCATTGTTGATAAATTATAAAACAACAACAAGAAGAATATAACACAAAGGTCGTCAAAGAACATTGTCATGCCCCTTTTAAATTAACCCAAATTGAATCCGTTTAAAATGTGATGTAAGCTGAGTGAAATAATATTCTTTGGCTTCTTTACAAAACACTCACCTTTGTGCCGTCTTTCATTGTTTTTTACACTTTTTATTTGTAGCGACTTAATTTTTTACTGATAATTTTGCATGAAATATGTTTTCTACTACTTTTCCAACAATTTTAAGTGAATGTTATTATTGCTTGAAACGTTGATGTGATTGGCAACACTTAAAACTGTTCCCTGAGAATATCCTCGAAACCGTGAAGTGATTCGGATATCTTTTAAATTTGCGAATATCCTCGAAAAATTAGCTTTGGTGGCCACAATATTATCATTTTTATTTTATTATCATATCATGCAGCACAATCTCCTCCTATCATCCACTTGGCTTTCTCGTCTGTTTTGTGATTGGCAGCACTAGATGAGAATACTTTCGAAAAATTGATTTAGTTGGCCACAATGGCAAAAAAATGAGAATACAAACGTACCACCTCACTCGCACATCCCAACAAGCACAAATAAGCTTTAATTTATAACAGAGCTTGCTTTCGTGTCACAACACGCAATAAACAAACAGACATAGTAATTCGTAGAGATTTCGGTATGTTGTGAAAATGAAATTATATTTTTAATAATAAATTTATAAGCTTACCTTCGTTTCATTTAGTTTAATAAAAAAATATGGCCGATGAACAACCAAATCTCTTAGCTGGACATCCACCTGCAGGTTGGTATAAAAAGCCTTATTTGCTATTTTTTTGGTGTGTGTTTCTATTTGTTTTTAAGAAAATAAATGAAACCGGCATTTGGCATTGAACGAATCGTACTGCTTATTAAGTAAATACTGCTAATTAATAATTAATGGTATGTGGAATATTTGGGCTACGTGGCAAATTGTGAGGTTTGTTTTTAATCTACGACTTGCGACTTCTCACAATAACACACACAAACACACCTTTGCCTTCGCTTTCGCCTTTGTTATTTGCACCGTGTGCTGCAACAAAGTGCGTGATAAGAAATTGCGTCGTTGTTTTGTTGAAGTGATGTAGTAGGCAAACCAAACATCGACATACTTATATTCCTTATTTTTAGTCAAACACCAAGGTCATTGGGGCATGGTGTTTGGACAACATTATGTTAGCGATACAATGACGTCATCTATGACGACACAATGGTGATAACAAATGGTAAAAATTTGCTTTATTTGTTTACAGTCAAAGCTGGTGGCATGCGTATTGTGCAGCATAAGGCACCCAACGCTGAACGTGCACCAAAAGATGCTGAAGATTGTACTGGACTAACGGTAAGTACACATATAATTACAAATTTATCAACATTTAATAAAATTGAAATATGCATATAGCAACCCATTGCCGTCAATTCTGGTGTAGTGAGTGGAGCCCCTGTAAAAGGTAATAGCGATTATTCGCCACAGGCAGCGCAAGTAGCGCACTCACCTAAACCACCAGTGCCAGTCCAACAAAAGCCACAAAACCACATACAACAGCCACGGAAGTGAAGAATGTGTGCCGTGCGATATATTTGACCAATTCTACATTCCTAATATAACAACGTAAAATGCTTTTTTTTGTAGTTTGTAGTGGTTGGTCGTGTGTCTTTCTCTTGAGGATGAACACGGCGCCACGTGTGTGCAGTCACAATACTTTGTTAATTTGAACTTTTTATTTTGTAAGTTTACAATGCATTTTTATAAATTAACCACTTTTCTACTTCATTTTTAAACGATTTTAATAAAAACATAAAGTATATTTCAAAGTCCTATGGGATCAAGTAATTATAGCTGCACTTAATATCCAAGCACGGAATTTTGACACATTCACGTAGACACCAGGGTAGTATGCATAGGCGCAACCATAACCCCATGAGACTAAGCCCACAAGTACGCCATGAGAGACTAAAGGATCACCGCCATCAAATTGACATGCATCTTTGCCAGTTTCAAGGGCGCAAATCATTGTCGCCTCGATGAGATTACCATAGCCATAACTTGAAGAGGCACATACGCTTTGTTCAATGATTCTGACATTTGCCGCTTCTAGAGTTTGGCTTGTTTCATTGCTGCCATAAGCTTTTGCACCCCAACCAGTAACAACTGCAGAAGCACCATTTATTGGTGACGTCATGGACAAAGCAATTGGCTTTATACCTTGTCCATAGCTTAACGGCATTGCCAAATGTACCATAGCAATATCATTTGCCATTGTAAGCGGGTCGAAGTCCTCGTGTATTTTAAATGATGTTACTTGGATGAGACTGCCTTCTTTATTATGATACGATGAGCCAGCGCGTACATGAATCAGATTGGACGATATTGTCTGACTTAAGCAATTTGCAGATGTTATAATGTTCATCTCATTATATATGGTACCACCACAAGCATGTTTGCCATTAATCTGTATTGACACTTGCCATGGATAATTTTTTATGTTAACTTCGGTGCCGCCTACAATAAAATTTTCGATTTCTATAGGTTGATTGGTTATTGAGGATGCTTTGATTAACAGAAAAATAGAAATTAGTTTCCACATAATGCCGGTGGCATTGGTGACTTAAACGACACCATAAATACAACTGCGCTCAACATAGTTTTCTAGTTAAATCGATTAGTATCTTTGAATGAAATTTCAAAAAACTTATCATTTGAAGAGTGTGGTTATAAATTATAATGTTTCTTATCTTTATGGGGTTTTGCAATTATGCCTCTTTAAGTGAACTGAATTTGATGAATGTTATGCGAGTTTTAAAGCATTTCACACCATAACAAATAAATATTTCCTATAAATTAAAAATCAATTAAATAATCTGATTCCTTAGTATTTGTAGAAAATTACCAATGCATAGAGTGTTGAGTCAAGTGATTTAATTAAAATTTCTTCTTAATTAAATAGCAAGGCTAGGTTAGCGTGCCAGAATAAAAGTTCCACCGCAACAAGGTAGTGAAGTCTTGTCCTTCTGGGACTAGTCAATGCAATACCTCATTGTCAATGGGCAAGCAATATCAGAAGAACAAATTGAAAACATGGCTAAGACATTGAGCATGTCAGTTTATAATGGAAAGACTTTCAGAACCAAGATCAAGAAGTCTTGTCTATCTATCCTACAATATAGGTATGACAAAAACAATTATAATGGATCCATTCTTTTGTCAACAAAATAACTTGGTTGGCATGGAAACTAAATAGAGAAAAACAAATTTCAAACAGCTTTGAAGGTAGCCATGGAAATTCTAACAAATTTTTTGAAATCATATATCATTCAACAAAATAAAAGCAAGTGGCATTTAAGCAACAATGGCAGATCCTAAAAATGTGGAAAAAATAACACCAGAAGAGGTGTTACGTGTATATGATGAGTGCATGGAAAGTATCAAAGCTGGACAACTCTATCAATTACGGAATGATGCCAAATTGAGATCAGTGACTAACACTGCAAGCTATGATGAGTTCAAGTGAGTAGTTTTGTATATTATTAGGTTTATGACTTTCAGTAAATTGGAAAATATTTTTTAGTCATATCTTCCTTCAATGATGAATTGCTTGATTACTTAATTTTACTGTTTTTCCAGGGATATTGTTGATGCAGCACATCTACGTCCGATAACCAAATTTGACAAAAATAATGCCAAAACTAAGAATCGGCTTTGGAATTCGGCAGCCCTTGAAAAAGATAATTAAGGAAATAAATTAGTAATAAAATTATGTTTACATTAAAATAAGAACCAGAACTAAATTTTATATTGAGATGCCAACATTTTACAAAGTTGAGGTCGTTACTGCGACATTACAGAACCCCCATAATGCAGCACCAACCATGAATCCGTCATACGCCAACGGACAAGAGTCTATAGAGTCAGCAAGGGTACACATCATGTTATCATTGATTGCACGCACTTCCATAGCCATGGATGTTTGATGCCTCACAATATTCACATAGTTCTATAGTAGATTAACTGACAAAGAGCAACCATATATATTTGTGCCATCCCCAATGGGAGTGTTGAAATGAGATTTGCAAAGGAAAGTTGACTATTGTTGTGTGGACACCACCAACAATGTGACAGTTCAATTGAGAAATCGTCGGGAATAGCAGTCGTTAACAATACTATAATCTTTAGCATTCCGATATTTTAATGAAAATCTTAAGCTACTTTTATCATTTATATGCAAAAATTGTCCTAAGCATAATGGTCAGTTATCGGTGCGATTTGTTGTAAAGTGCATATGGGTATATCATAAATTATACTATTGTAAAAGGCGACGCAAGCGAACAACACGGTTGCATTACAACATCTTAATTTAACATGTCATCTAGAGCACATATTACCAAGTTAGGCCACGCAATACATTGGCTATCAAAACCTCAAAATTAATAGTATCAAAAATTGATAAAAAATTAAATATGTAGATGCCATACCAGCTAAGAACATTTTGTAAGGTGGGCTATTTAAGTGAGAGGCAACGTACATAAGCTGACCTCTTTTTGTAGCCCTTCAAAGTATTTTGGGAAATCCAAGAATGCCTAATTCTCAAAAATTATTATGAAGTGGAGCAACGTTGTTGGCAGTACACGCGCCAAATATTTCATAGAGAGGAAAATTTTACAAGTCATTGCGATCGATTTTTTAAATGGTCTCTTATGAATGGTCTAACGTACTACTTACTTGTTTACCGAGACGGCGTCATAATATTTAAATTTAAAATTAAGAAAATACTCGTACATACTTACAAGTATTGTACATAATCGTACGTCCGTTGTGCAAAACTTTGATTTGTGATTGTTATATTCATTACTTCTTGAGGCTCTTATCTAATCTGCGAAAGCATAGAGATCCGATAAATAAAATTAACAAATTTTGATTAAAATTCAAGCTATATAAGACACTTCGGGTTCACCACACTCAGTTTAGTAGAAATGTTTAAGTTCGTAATTGTTATATCGACCGTATTGGCCTGCACACTGGCCGCTACCGTGCCTGTCGGATTATTGCCACAGTTAGATGGTCGTATTGTTGGTGGTTATGAAACCAGCATCGAAGTCCATCCCTACCAGGTGTCCTTACAGCGGTCTGGCTCTCACTTCTGCGGTGGTTCCATTTATTCTGGCGATATTGTTGTCACAGCCGCTCACTGTTTGCAGACTATTGAAGCGAAGAATATGAGGATACGCGTAGGATCATCCTATTGGAACACCGGAGGCAGCATACACCGTGTCAAGGAATTCATCAATCATCCCAGTTTCAACCCAGCCACCTATGAGAATGACATTGCTATTATTCGTATTGATACAAGCTTCTCATATAAAGCGACCACACGACAAATTAGTATGGCTAGAGTGAATCCAAGGAATGGTGTTCAAGCTGTTGTTTCTGGTTGGGGCAAAACCTCAGAGAAATCCAGTGGGCTTCCAAGTAGATTACTTGCTGTCAATGTGAATGTTATCGATCGTAATGAATGTGCAGGTCGTCGTTTTTCCTATGGCTCTAAAATCAAGGCTGGTATGATCTGTGCCCGTGCCGATAAGAAGGATGCCTGCCAGGGTGATTCTGGTGGTCCATTGGCTTCTGATGGTCAGCTTATTGGTGTTGTTTCTTGGGGCTATGGTTGTGCTAAGAAATATTACCCAGGTGTTTACGCTGATGTGGCTTATTACTGTGGTTGGATCGATCAAACTGCAAAACTTTTACAATACAGATAAATAATGGAATTTTGCCAGTTTTATGGATTACAAATACTCGTAGTATAATTTTTTTGTAGCATTAGTATTCCCTGATTCTATGTAGTAACGTGCCTCTGTATAAAATAATATTTCCATCAAACCATTAACATTTCAATGGTTTGCAAGTGACAGTTTTTATCGATATATTAGGGTTGTAACGAAGGCGGAGGTGGCTTAACAAAGAACAAAAAAAAAAAAAAAAAATCGGATTCGAAACAGTTCCGAACAACTTGTGTGCAATTTTTAGTGCGAAAGATTAATTAGACGAACTTATTAACAGAAGGAGAGAGGGAATTGCCTAGTCCAGGGTTGTGCAACTTGTTTGATTTCCTGAACCACATTGGAAGAAAGTGTGGTAAATTCGGGCTTTAAGTAAATTGATGAGCGAAAAATGCAAAAAAGAATCTTAAATCAAGTTGGCGTCAAAAAAAATTAAATAAAAAATCGGGAGGTTCTATTCCGATTGTATGGAAGATACTCCTGTAGTGGCCCAATTTGGCTGATTTTAACATAGGTACAGCGCCTATATCAAAATTATAGTGTCTAAATTTCACTTCAATATATAGTTCTAATGGTTCTATCTTACTGAAATTTAGACACTATAAGTTTCTCATCCATTTCCAATAACCGTGGAAATTTCATGATCGTAGGGTTATTTGATCCCATAGGTCCCATAAAACCATATACGTTTCTTGAATGTGGACCCCTTTAAATTTTTATACTCTTCAGCTCGATTAGATGGATTGATTAAACCATGTCCGTCTAACCCTAGAGTTACTGGATCGTATAGCACCCGTACAAACCCAAACCCAAATTTAAGTTTTTATTAGAAAAACTTTTTTGTGTTATCGAGCTGAAATTTGAACTGTACAAGTGTATGATCCATATTCAACAACCGTGTAGACCTTTGGATCTTATACTGACTATACCCTAAACATAAGTCAAATCAATAATTATAAATTTCTGAATGCTCTATTACAGAGCGTAGGCAAAAATGTTTTCTAGGGGGTGCGTGAAGAGTATATATATCAACTTCGGGTCCCGGACCGAAAGGGTACCTAAAGCAACCCTATTGCAGAGACTTCGTTGTCCGCCCGTCCGTCCGTCCTTGGGTCATATCTTATAAACCGCAATAGCTAGAGAGTTGAAATTTTTACAGCAAAAAATACTAATACTAAAATATTTTCAAAAACTTAAAGGGGTCCCGATCCAGTAATCCCACGATCTTAAAATTGTGGATGGTTGGATGAGGTAAAATATAATAATTAGTGGTTTTATTAGATTTTAATTGTATTGTATTTGTAAACTTTAAGAGTTGGGTTCTTAAATTTGAGCCTTTTGTTTATTGTTACATCTCCCCAAAAGAAGTTTTTAAAGAAATTGTAAAACTATTATAGAATTATGAACTTTTATAAAATTACTTCTAAGCACTACTAAGTACTATGAAAAATGAAAAAATATACTCGTATGAATTGTTCAACATAGTGATGAGAATCGAATGACTCTAGCCCTATGATGTAGAACCAATAATGTCACGTTGCAGGAAAATATTGGCACGTCATGAGTTAAAGAATTGAATTCCAAGAGGAATGAAATTCCTTGTCGAAAAATTTCCAATCCTTACACACATAAAAAAAAAAAGTTTGGAACGCGCTTGGCCTACCCTTTCTTAACTTTGTAAGAATCTCACAACAGGTTTGTTTTTAAAAATCAAAAATTTAGTTATATAGTCTTTTCTTGATGGGGAAATTGGACATTGATCAACAAACAAATGAAATAGCGTATAATTTGCGCTAGAAATTAAAAAAATTACCAAAACTTATTAGAAACTAAAACAAGATCATCACTGCACTGTTAAGTTGATGGTTAATGTAAGTATATTTAAAAGTTGAATAATAAAAGCTTATTTTTTGAGAAAAAAAAAAAACCATTTATTTTTAAGTGAGTGAGTGAAATTGCCATGGTAGAGAGTCTGTTGTAATTTAATACCGATAGGAAGCAATTTTAGCTTTTGAGTCGGGTATTTAATAAATTTAAAGGATATGTGATTTTTGTATAGAATTGATGGAGGAAGACTTAAGCGTTAAGATTTGCGATCAACACGATTCCCGTTGATTCTCCTCTCATGATTGTGAAACTGAACCTTGAATAACTTTATGGTGTTTGAAATTGTAAATTTCACCAAAAGTTAACAAATATTTGATTATATTTCAAGGTTAGAAAATTTTCTGTCTATTGTATATTATAACTACTATATTATAGTTTCGGGTGGTCAGTTGAACGCCCAGAGTTATCTGCGAGTCTTTAATAATAACAACATGCCCTTAGGACTATATTTTACATAAAAAAAATATCTTATCTAAGTACTTAGTTTGTTCTGAAGAAGATTGTAACGATTTCGTTGAAACATTCTGAGATTTTTAGAAATACTGAAATAAATATTACCAAGAAAATGACTTAACTGATCTAAATAATTATAATGGTAATAGTATCACCGGGATTATTT
Organism: Amiota minor; assembly: GCA_037043295.1. Taxonomy (NCBI): domain Eukaryota; kingdom Metazoa; phylum Arthropoda; class Insecta; order Diptera; family Drosophilidae; genus Amiota; species Amiota minor. The sequence continues at coordinate 558,189 of JBAMAW010001787.1, forward strand.
CTTTGTATAAAAGCTCGTTGCAATTCTTTCAACGATCAGAGTTTCCTCATACATCGAAAATACAATGTACAAGTTACTAGTTCTTTTGGCTGTCATCGGTTGTACTTTCGGTGCTGCTTTGCCCGAAGGTATGGTACCTCAGCCGGCTGGTCGCATTGTAGGTGGTATTCCTACAAGCATTGATTATGTTACGTATCAAGTTTCGGTACAACGTGATGGCGCTCATTCCTGTGGCGGTGTGGTGTATTCTTACACCTATATTTTAACTGCCGCTCATTGCTTGCAAGCGATAACACCCAAAGATTGAGGGTACGAAGTGGATCTACCTATTGGAATTCTGGAGGTATTTTGTCCAAGGTTTCCAGCTTCATAATTCATGAGGGTTACAATCCAAACACGATGGAAAATGATATCGCAATCATACGCTTGTCCGAGCGAATAGACTCTGACTTTAATGTCAGACCTCTTAATTTGGCCTACAGCACTCCAAGTTCAAATGTAACGGCTGTGGTTTCTGGTTGGGGTAGTAGATATTACAATGGTCCTTTCCAACCTGATCTATTGTATGCTCTTGTCACAATAATTGGTACCGAGTTATGCCAATCAGCTTCTTACGGTTATGGTAATCTAGTCAAGGATTCTATGTTGTGCGCTATAGGTAACGGTGTAGACACCTGCCAAGGTGACTCAGGCGGTCCATTGATGTATAACGGTGAGTTGGTTGGTATTACGTCTTGGGGCATAGGCTGTGGCAACTGGAACTATCCAGGTGTCTACACTAATGTCCCTATTTACCGCCCTTGGATTGTGAATAACATTGGGTATCCAGGATATTGATACCATCAATTTAAAAATAAAAGCATATCTTTCTGAAAGTAAAAACATTTTTTCCAATGAGATTAAATTTAAAATTTCAGAATTCCTCTTTTGCCTATTGAAGTATGATTTCCACTTTGTATCAATGAACTGTACGGTTTACCTTGCCATTGTATTAAATGAATTGTTAACTGATAACAGTTAACAGTTTAATTTGAGAACTAAATTTAATTTTTTGAGTCATTGTTTTAGAATTATAATCTATATCTGTAAAAAGAATAGTACGAGAAAATGAATTCAACAGCGATGAACTCTAACACCGTTTGACCGATCAGCATAGCGACGATGCAATCCCGTAACTGCATCTATCTATTCATGATCGGACTGATCACATAAGTTCAAGGAAATCGGTTGGCCATGCGACGCCGGGCCAGGTACTCTAGTTCTAAATAAAATCGAATTCTAAGTATTGTAAAACCACAACTTATCATTGAGAAGTTTTTCTTATCACAGAATCTGGCTACATAATAAGTATAATGTTATTTACAATGTTTTTTAAGAACTACAATTAGATTAGATTTCCGTACATTCCGTACGTACCTGAACAGATTGATTAGTTGGTTTCCGTTTTCAATGAAATAATTTTTGTATAGTAACATTCTGTTCACTATACTATGTGAGAAAAATAATGTTATAGGTAGAAAATTTCAAAGGTGCTTTTACAAGTATCACAGGGTGTGCCTAAATAATCTGAGAGTATATTGTTAATGTAGGTCCGAGTTGAATGTATAAATTGGCCTAAAGTCTCAATTAGTCAATATGAACTTACATAAACAAAAACAAAAAAAAAAAAAAAAAAACAAAAAACCCTGACATGACAAATTACCCCATCCATCAAACAATATTTGTTGTGTTGTTGGAATATTTCGTATAAGAAGCATATGCTCAATAGTTAAGCAATTATTTTCTGGCATGTATCGGTTCATTGTTTTAGTAAGCGTAACGCTTCTTGATGCGGCTACGCTATCCGATACTCCATTTCAGGCAGAAGGTCTCGTTGTTGGCGGATTAGATACAACAATTGAAATGCATCCATATCAGGTTTCCTTACAGACACGACGCGGCAAGCATTTTTGTGGTGGTTCATTAATCAGTGCAACTATTGTAGTAACTGCAGCCCATTGTCTTCAAACGTATAAGATCTCTAGCCTACGTGTGCGACTTGGTTCAAAACTTTATAATGAAGGTGGACATCTTGTTGAGGTTGACAAAATTGCTTTTCATGAGAATTATGAGCGTAAGACTTTGGCTAATGATGTTGGTTTGATTAAGATGAAGGAGGGTATTGAAGAAACTGATAAAATACGATACATTGGATTTGCAAAAGTGACGCCGCCGACGGGCACTTTGGCTAATGTGACCGGTTGGGGAATAAAATGTAATTTTTGGTGCATGACTATGCCCAAAACATTGCAGTCTGTTGAGGTTGATATAATCGGTAGGAGTGATTGTGCTTCACTCACCTATAAATATGGTGATGTGATTAAGGAGTCTATGGTTTGTGCATATGCTTTAACCAGGGATGCTTGTCAGGGTGATTCTGGCGGACCATTGGTTGTTGCGGGTCAGCTGGTGGGTATTGTGTCGTGGGGTTATGGTTGTGCTATGGAAGGACTACCTGGAGTTTATGCTGATGTCGCAGTGTTAAGAGGATGGATTTTGGAGATGTTAAAGAAATTGTAAACTATTTCGGAAAAAAAAAACAATAAATAAATATATTGCAAACATAGTATTTAGGATATAGGTACAATGCTTGTATTGTATGTAGCATTTTTCGTCGCCGTTAAATATACCGTAAAGCTTCAATGGATGATCTACAAAATTTAAACTTTTTTTGTCACACGAAAACTTATATTAAATTTTGAATGTGCAATGGCCACCGAATCAAAAATATATTAAGGAAAAAAAATGTCATAAACATTATACATTATAAATAGATATACAATAAATGGTTATGGTGCGTTTCACCAAAACTTTTACAGATCCAAGTGTCTATTGTGGACAATGAACGATGCCAAGAGTCTTATAAATGGCGGCCTATTACACCGGGCATGATTTGTGCAGGCGTCAGCAGTGGTGGTCGTGATGCATGTGGTGGTGACTCTGGTGGTCCACTCGTCGTGTCCAAAAAATTAGCAGGTATCGTATCTTGGGGTTATAGCTGTGGTCTTCCAGAGTATCCAGGTGTTTATGCAAATGTAGCCTTCTACAGTGAATGGATAGCAAAAGAATGCGAGGAAAATTCAAAATTATAAGAAATTTTCGCAGGTGTTTGCAATAAAAATTAGTAAGTTAAAATTTTTTAGTTTAATATCAGACGTCAATTGAAAAAATTTATTCCACTAATGAAGTCGTAGAATTTAGTGTCGCTGTTACTGCTGTCCAGATAACAATTTACAACTATTCTTTATCATTTTCGACCGGCAAATCGATCAATTGACCATTATTTCATTATTTCAGTCACTACGCAACGCTTTGAGTGTGCGGCGGTTTAACGGATTAATTGTTTAGGTTTTTCGTCAACATGCAGTGCTTTATAATATACATCGGGTTGTTGTGCCTTGCAAGTGTAACACTCGCATATCCTGCTGAACACAATCTAGACTCATTTAATGGACGCATTATAGGCGGTTATGTAACTGATATCAGTTTACATCCACATCAGGTTTCAATGCGTTACAAGGCTTTAGGGTCGCAAAATGCCTTTAAGCATCGTTGTGGTGGATCTATAATATCACCCAATTGGATCCTTACGGCTGAACATTGTATTATAGAATCAGTACCAAGCCAGTACCAAATTGCTGCGGGCACAAATCATCGAGTTAACATTGAAGGTGTCATTGTACCTGTGGATAAGATCATCACGCACGAGGACTCAGACATTGCTCTATTGCGTTTAGGCACATCTTTGCCAATCGATAATTTTCGCATTAAAGCCATACAATTGGCAGAAGTTGAGCCTTTAAATGGGACAATTTGTACCATTACCGGTTGGGGTAATACGGAATTCGGTGGACAACCCTCTGATCAGCTACTAGCAGTTGATGTGCCTATTGTCAGTAATGAATTGTGTAATGATGACTACGATGAAAAAATCACACCAGCTATGCTTTGTGCGGGCTTACGTGGTGTTGGTGGCAAAGATGCTTGCAATGGTGATTCTGGTGGCCCATTAGTTATACGCAATGTACTGTATGGAGTTGTCTCTTGGGGTAAAGGTTGTGCGGACCCAAATTTCCCAGGTGTATATGTAAATGTGGCATATCATTTGCCATGGATAAAGGCCCAGATGGCAGCCTATTCGTAAATTTTCCAGCCTTTTTTATGTATAGTAGTGCGTATTTCAAGAACAAATATGTAAATATTTCTATAGCATACTACTTTAAGTTCAATGTGTATGAATAATAACATAATATTGTACAATTGATAAGTGCATATAATCTTAATTTGATTAGTCAATTAATGAAAAATGTTGAAATTGCTATAGAAATGTCTCACGAACAATTAGTTACTTTATTGTTGCATACTTCTTAGAAAATATGTGTAATGTATGTAACTTTAGATTGAAAGCTTTTAAAAATATGTATGTATGAATATGTATGCATGTATATGAATATAATTTTTTCCCTTTATTCTTTCCTCCGTTATGTTGCATAATAAATGTGAATTAAACTTCCATGATTTCCTTTTGAATGCATACATGTAAAGTTTAATGTTATGTTAATGCAATAATATGTTTAATGTAATGTATATAATTGTTTGTTCCGCTGCACAACCGATGCACGACTTGTTTCCTTCCGAGTCAACTTTCAACTTGCGACTGATTCTGCTTGCGACCCATTTCCAACTGTATCCATAGCTTGTCTCGCACCCACTGTTGCCAACTCTGCTGCTGATCGATAGTTCGGCCGTCTATCAATATCGGTTGGTTCGATAATCATCACCGATCACCAGCTCACCACCACTTGTTACATTCGGCCGTCCTGACTACCGGAGTCTGACCCAGACGACAAACACTACTCGTTCTCAATAATGTACCTCCACAATTTCATGTTGTCTGCGCTTGTTGAGGTAACATTAGGGCCCTCCACTTGAGCCGCTTTTTTGACATCATAGCGACCGTTCCGTTTCACTTTTGTGACTTCGTACGGGCCCAGATAGGTGCTAGCAAGTTTTCTTCCAGCTACGAACTGCGTGCGTTTTATTGCAACCAACTCGCCTTCTTTGTACACTCTTTCGCTTTTGCGACTTCTGTTATAGCCGCTCTTGTACCTTTTAGGCTTTGAATCCATTGGCCCCAAGTGGTCTACGTGTATGGTGTGTAACGGCTTGCCCCCCTTTTCAATGCAGTGTAACCGTCCTTCCTGTTTTAGTTCACCAACTGTTCGACTTTGCTCAGCAAATTTTATTTTAACATTCATCAGTTCATCTTTCATTCGAGATTCCAAGTTCGAGTATCTATGTTGTTGCTCACGTGCTTTATTTGACATTTTTTTTTCACGCGTTACACTTAATTCAAGTTCTTCTCTTAATTTCTTATTCTCTTCGTCTTGACGACGTAATTGATTTGTTGAGACTTGTACTTGCATCTGCAATTCCATATCCTTTAAGCGAAATTCTTTTAATTCGGTTAATGTTTCCGTTTCACGTATACGTGTTGTCATTAATTCTTCTTCAAGACTTTGACGTTCCTTAACAAGTTCTTCAAGTAGACATGAGACCATTTCATCACGTTGCTTTAAAGCTTCGTGCTCTAATGGGGCATAGCGGCTTGGTTGTTGACGAAATGGCTTCATCTGTTCATCAGGTATAATCTTCATCACGACAGGACATTCAACTGACGACTCGGACGGCTTGTATCCATCAATGATTGACTGGATCAGTGGTTGAAAATGTAAGGGAGCGTCTATGTTATCACCATCATCGATTACGTTATAAACACTTAGCTCATTTGTTGCGCTGCTTGGTTGCGCTACGGCCTTTGAAAAAGTGAACCCTTCATTATTAAGCGACATACAAAACTGCGATGCGAAGTCAAATCCGAGCAACACTTCGTTTTGAATGTTGCAGTCTGGTACTACGACAAACCTTTGTTCTGTTTCGTTTCCATCGACCTGCACTGTGCCCACGAACGTACCCAGTGGTTGTACTTTGGTATTGCCGACGCCACGGAGAAGAGAGTAATTCTTCTGCAACTCAACATTTTTCAGTTTCTTGAACACCGACTCGCTCACAATTGACACATCTGCACCCGTGTCAACCAGGCCGGCGATTCTGAGCCCGTTTAGTACTACCACTTTACAACTGTCTTCGATAACTTGCACCTGCTTTACAACTCGTGGACAATTCTTTGATATATGTCCCACGCCATCACACTTAAAGCATTTTATGTCAGCATTACAGTCCTTTCTCCTATGCTCTGCTGATCCACAATTAAAGCATCGAAGCACTCTACTAGTGCTGGATCTATTTTTTTGGCCACCACTATATTGGTCATTTTGTTTTTCCACAGCACATTTTCGTTCGTACACTTCGAACTTCTCCCTCAGTTCATGATATGATTTACAACCATACATGTGGAACTTGTATTCATTTTTGATGCTCAGTCCATCCACTATATAGCCAATGACTGACTCTTCATCAACTTTTCCAAGCGCGGCTATTTTTTTCATGTTTAGCACATACTCATGAAAATTCTCATCTATCTTTTTTTTTCTTTCTGACAATTTTGCGTGGATATCTGCGCTTCTGAACGTACGCTTAAATTCCGCAATGAGAACATTTCTCAGCTTATCGTATGTACTGACCATAACCGATTCCAAAAACAATTTTGCCATCTTGGTCATTTTTCCGCGTGCCTGTACATACTTCTGCTTTTCGGTGAGTTCGTACGCATCTGCGTTCTGCTCAAAATTTGTCAGCCAATGCTCTATTGGGATAGTCCCACCGTCAAAATCACCGAATAGCACCACTCGCGCAAAATTGTCTATGGAAATCTTCGGCTCATTTTGCATTCTCTGATTCATTTCATCTGCTTGTATTTTCAGAGTAAGCAATTGAATAATTTGTTGTAGACTCTGGCTGTTCACTTCACCACCACCTGCTGTTGTATTGGCTCCAACATTGCCAACTGATGATGAACCACTTCCTGTGATGCCGCCACCGCCACTAATATCTGCCATTGCCGCTTGCGATCGTGTCACAACACCATACTGTTGTCCCTTTGCCTTTTCAACACCCACGTCTTCGTCACTCATATTCTCGAATTCGTTTTTAACAGATGAAATAATTCTAAAAATTTCGTTTTGTTTGCTGCTGTTGCTGCCGTCGCTGACGTTGATGCGCTGCTGACTTTTTCTTTTACTTCTTTTTTGTTACGCTCGAATTCGCTTTCAAAAGATGACGAAACAATTCCAGAAACTTCGCCCTGTTTGCCGCTGTTGCTGCCGCTACTGACGATGCTGCGCTGCTGACTTTTTCGTTTATTTCTTTTTTGTTTCACTTACTCTGCGTCGTTGTTGCCTCTGCTGCTGATCTTGACGCTGCTCTGCCTCTCCGCTGCTAACAGTTGATGATCTGCTCTGCCTCTGCTGAGTCTCGCTCTCCGCTGCTGTTGTTGATCTGCTCTGCCTCTGCTGCTGGTTTGACGCTACTCTGCCTCTCCGCTGCCAACAGTTGATGTTGTTGAGCTGCCTTCTTAACGAAAACAAATAGTCCCACTATGCTGTTCCGTTTCTTGCCCTCCAACACACACCACCGTTCTTTCAGCCGATCGTATGACAAACGTAACGGTTTGCACTCTAACACGTCACTCTGTCGCCTTGATGAAGCTTCTCGAATAGTTTGCCTTCACTGCATATACAGCCACCGCGCTATTGCGTATCAACTACGTTGTCTCGATCACAAGACGGATGTATATTCAGACGCCACTCGCTCTCAACACATGCACTGCACACATATGCCTGCCTGTCGACACTCGTACTTATCGAAAACTCATACACACTACTGCTTCGTTCAGTTAATTTATTTATCTTTTTTTTTTTTTAACTTAGGTTGAGCCCCCAAATGTAAAGTTTAATGTTATGTTAATGCAATAATATGTTTAATGTAATGTATATAATTGTTTGTTCCGCTGCACAACCGATGCACGACTTGTTTCCTTCCGAGTCAACTTTCAACTTGCGACTGATTCTGCTTGCGACCCATTTCCAACTGTATCCATAGCTTGTCTCGCACCCACTGTTGCCAACTCTGCTGCTGATCGAGATAGTTCGGCCGTCTATCAATATCGGTTGGTTCGATAATCATCACCGATCACCAGCTCACCACCACTTGTTACATACATTTCTACTCTATGATAGAGTGAGAAGTAGCCAGCCATTCTTTTTCAGTACATTTTAAATTTACTGCTAACAAATTTTTGGAAAAGATATACTGTTATTATACGCCATGGTGACCAACTATGTTTTTTACTATGTTTGTGAAAGAATTAAGTTGTGCAACTTCCAGATAGAAGCACACCGATGGATAATTGATATTACTTTGTATTTTTGTTTCATTGGTTTTGGATTGGTTGAGAAGTAGAATTTAGGCAGGAGTTTGATGGATGTCTCATATAGCTTGTGAATTATTGACGGTAGTTCGACCTCTGTCAGGATGCACTTTATGAGTGACATAAAGGTAAAGGCGTTCATATGGCGACGTACAGTCGTATGTTAAGGTACTTTGTCTTTCTCAAGTTTGCACCCAGAACATTAAACGAGTACCAGTAGTCTGTATTCCGATTTGGCGAGGTTTAGTGCTCTAGAGATATTTACAAAGGTATAAATATGGATTGTAGGGAACTTGGAACTAAAAAGATAGTTTCAATAGTCGAATTATGACTCTTAAGATAGTAGTTTATGGCAGAGCACAGCAGAGATGCTTCCTACAAATATGCAGAAATTTGCATTTGTCTGTAGAGAGCGTGGCATCCGACAAATTTACCCAATCCTGTAGAGGGCATACAGGCCTTTGCGAAGGTACCATATTGTGCACTTTGTTAACGACTTTGATCTTAGTGTGTACTATTGCATTGTCTAAGTAAATGGTAAGCCTTAATATTATTCTATTTATTTTCTCAAATTCTTAGTTTCGGTCCGGCATATAACTTTCAATTACTCTACGACCAAATAATATTTTTCCCCTATCTTAAAAATACAAGATCCTTCTAATAATAATATCATGATAACTTATCTTAGTTAATTTATTTATTTCCAATTTGACTAACGTATTAAAATTTTGAACATCCAAATTGACCTTAATTCTTATATCATGTACAATATTAATAATCTTTTAAAAAGCATTAAAGTTTCATTGGCTGTTTCATAAGAGTCAGTTCACCTCGTACAAAATAGTAAATAGTAGCAGTAATTTCTAGCTTTTCTTGATTTTATTAATACAATTTAAAAATTGGCCTTTTTGGCTATTTTAGGTAAGCGATAATATATTAATCTATTTAACACCCAAAATGAAATTTAGTAGGATCATATATACTATATGGAATGAATGTACACCATACATATCAGTAAGTGGTTTTATGTGAAGATGTAAACGAACTGAGAGATCAAATTCAAATAAAACTTCCCGGATGACCTATCGACAACAAATCGATTGACACCGTAGTGGACAATGATCAATATGTCAATTATCCAACAGAGTTTTAGAATTCGTTGGAGCCACCAGTAATACCATTGAGACTTGAATCACCGGTGCTGCTCATTCAAAACTTGAATGAACCAAAACTTTGTAAAGGAGCCAGGCTGAAAATAAAAAAATTAACTTCGAATTTGATTGAGGATTGATTATCAGAAGTAAATCCAAAGGGGAAGACGTCCTGATTCCAGGTATACCGATGATATCCAAAGATTTACCATTCGACTTCAAGCAGCTTCAGTTTTTTTTTGTGCATTGCATTTCCGATTACCATCAAACACCGCTGCCAACGCTTATGAACGAAATTTTTGCGCTTCCTTTTTATGTGATTTTTGTATAGAATTGGTGCGGAAGACTTAAGCGTTAAGATTTGCGATCAACACGATTCCCGTTGATTCTCCTGTCATGATTGTGAAACTGAACCTTGAATAACTTTATGGTGTTTGAAATTGTAAATTTCACCAAAAGTTAACAAATATTTGATTATATTTCAAGGGTAGAAAACTTTCTGTCTATTGTATATATAACTACTATCTTATAGTTTCCGGTGGTCAGTTGAACGCCCCAGAGTTATCTAATAACAAAATGTCTTTAGAGCTATATTTTACATAAAAAAAATATCTTATCTAAGTACTTAGTTTATTCTGAAGAAGATTGTAGCGATTTCGTTGAAACATTCTGTGATTTTTAGAAATACTGAAATAAATATTACCAAGAAAATGACTTAACTGATCAAAATAATTATAATGATAACAGTATCATCGGGATTATTTCTTTGTATAAAAGCACGTTGCAATTCTTTCAACGATCAGAGTTTCCTCATACGTCGAAGATACAATGTACAAGTTACTAGTTCTTGTGGCTGTCATCGGTTGTGTTTTCGGTGCTGCTTTACCCGAAGGTATGGTACCTCAGCCGGCTGGTCGCATTGTAGGTGGTATTCCTACCAACATTGCTAAATTTCCGTATCAAGTTTCGGTACAACGTAATGGCGTTCATTCCTGTGGCGGTGTGGCGTATTCTTTCTCCTATATTTTAACTGCCGCTCATTGTTTGCAAGCGATAACTCCCAGAGAATTGAGGGTACGAAGTGGATCTACCTATTGGAATTCTAGTGGTACTTTGTCTCCTGTGAACAGCTTCATAATTCATGAGGATTACAATCCAAACACGATGGAAAATGATATCGCAATCATACGCTTGTCTGTTGTAATACAAGCCCCGGCTGAACCTATTGAATTGGCCATCGTCTCTCCAGGTTTAGAAGCAAGGGCTCTGGTTTCTGGTTGGGGTAGTAGATATTACAATGGTCCTTTCCAACCTGAACTATTGTCTGCTCTTGTCACAATAATTGGTCCGGAGTTATGCCGATCAGCTTCTTACGGTTATGGTAAACTAGTCAAGGATTCTATGTTGTGCGCTATGGGTGACGGTGTAGATACCTGCCAAGGTGACTCAGGCGGTCCATTGGTATATAACAGTAAGTTGGCTGGTATTGCGTCTTGGGGCATAGGCTGTGGCAACGGGAACTATCCAGGTGTCTACACTAATATCCCTATTTACCGCCCTTGGATTCTGAAAACCATAAAAAATATGAATTGATACCATCAATTTAAAAATAAAAGCATATCTTTCTGAAAGTAAAAACATTTTTTCCTATGAGATTAAATTTAAATTTTCAGAATTCCTCTTTTGCCTATTGAAGTATGTTTTCCTCTTTGCTTCAAAGAACTGTACGGTTTACCTTACCATTGTATTAAATGAATTGTTAACTGATAACAGTTTAATTTGAGAACTAAAGATAATTTTTTGAGTCATTGTTTTAGAATTATAATCTATATCTGTAAAAAAAATAGTACGAGAAAATGAATTCAACAGCGATGAACTCCAACACCGTTTGGCCGGTCAGCATATTGATAAGTGCATATAATCTTAATTTGATTAGTCAAATAATGAAAAATATTGAAATTGCTATAGAAATGTCTCACGAACAATTAGTTACTTTATTGTTGCATACTTCTTAGAAAATATGTGTAATGTGTGTAACTTTAGATTGAAAGCTTTTAAAAATGAATATGTATGCATGTACATGAATATAATTTTTTCCCTTTATTCTTTCCTCCGTTATGTTGCATAATAAATGTGAATTAAACTTCCATGATTTCCTTTTGAATGCATACATTTCTACTCTATGATAGAGTGAGAAGTAGCCAGCTATTTTTTTTTCAGTACATTTTAAATTTACCGTTAACAAATTTTTGGAAAAGATATACTGTTATTATACGCCATGGTGACCAACTATGTTTTTTACTATGTTTGTGAAAGAATTAAGTTGTGCAACTTCCAGATAGAAGCACACCGATGGATAATTGATATTACTTTGTATTTTTGTTTCATTGGTTTTGGATTGGTTGAGAAGTAGAATTTAGGCAGGAGTTTGATGGATGTCTCATATAGCTTGTGAATTATTGACGGTAGTTCGACCTCTGTCAGGATGCACTTTATGGGTGACATAAAGGTAAAGGCGTTCATATGGCGACGTACAGTCGTATGTTAAGGTACTTTGTCTTTCTCAAGTTTGCACCCAGAACATTAAACGAGTACCAGTAGTCTGTATTCCGATTTGGCGAGGTTTAGTGCTCTAGAGATATTTACAAAGGTATAAATATGGATTGTAGGGAACTTGGAACTAAAAAGATAGTTTCAATAGTCGAATTATGACTCTTAAGATAGTAGTTTATGGCAGAGCACAGCAGAGATGCTTCCTACAAATATGCAGAAATTTGCATTTGTCTGTAGAGAGCGTGGCATCCGACAAATTTACCCAATCCTGTAGAGGGCATACAGGCCTTTGCGAAGGTACCATATTGTGCACTTTGTTAACGACTTTGATCTTAGTGTGTACTATTGCATCGTCTAAGTAAATGGTAAGCCTTAATATTATTCTATTTATTTTCTCAAATTCTTAGTTTCGGTCCGGCATATAACTTTCAATTACTCTACGACCAAATAATTATTTCCCCCAATCTTAAAAATACAAGATCCTTCTAATAATAATATCATGATAACTTATCTTAGTTAATTTATTTATTTCCAATTTGACTAACGTATTAAAATTTTGAACATCCAAATTGACCTTAATTCTTATATCATGTACAATATTAATAATCTTTTAAAAAGCATTAAAGTTTCATTGGCTGTTTCATAAGAGTCAGTTCACCTCGTACAAAATAGTAAATAGTAGCAGTAATTTCTAGCTTTTCTTGATTTTATTAATACAATTTAAAAATTGCTTTTTGGCTATTTTAGGTAAGCGATAATATATTAATCTATTTAACACCCAAAATGAAATTTAGTAGGATCATATATACTATATGGAATGAATGTACACCATACATATCAGTAAGTGGTTTTATGTGAAGATGTAAACGAACTGAGAGATCAAATTCAAATAAAACTTCCCGGATGACCTATCGACAACAAATCGATTGACACCGTAGTGGACAATGATCAATATGTCAATTATCCAACAGAGTTTTAGAATTCGTTGGAGCCACCAGTAATACCATTGAGACTTGAATCACCGGTGCTGCTCATTCAAAACTTGAATGAACCAAAACTTTGTAAAGGAGCCAGGCTGAAAATAAAAAAATTAACTTCGAATTTGATTGAGGATTGATTATCAGAAGTAAATCCAAAGGGGAAGACGTCCTGATTCCAGGTATACCGATGATATCCAAAGATTTACCATTCGACTTCAAGCAGCTTCAGTTTTTTTTGTGCATTGCATTTCCGATTACCATCAAACACCGCTGCCAACGCTTATGAACGAAATTTTTGCGCTTCCTTTTTATGTGATTTTTGTATAGAATTGGTGCGGAAGACTTAAGCGTTAAGATTTGCGATCAACACGATTCCCGTTGATTCTCCTGTCATGATTGTGAAACTGAACCTTGAATAACTTTATGGTGTTTGAAATTATAAATTTCACCAAAAGTTAACAAATATTTGATTATATTTCAAGGGTAGAAAACTTTCTGTCTATTGTATATTATAACTACTATCTTATAGTTTCCGGTGGTCAGTTGAACGCCCCAGAGTTATCTAATAACAAAATGTCTTTAGAGCTATATTTTACATAAAAAAAATATCTTATCTAATTACTTAGTTTATTCTGAAGAAGATTGTAGCGATTTCGTTGAAACATTCTGTGATTTTTAGAAATACTGAAATAAATATTACCAAGAAAATGACTTAACTGATCAAAATAATTATAATGATAACAATATCATCGGGATTATTTCTTTGTATAAAAGCACGTTGCAATTCTTTCAACGATCAGAGTTTCCTCATACGTCGAAGATACAATGTACAAGTTACTAGTTCTTGTGGCTGTCATCGGTTGTGTTTTCGGTGCTGCTTTACCCGAAGGTATGGTACCTCAGCCGGCTGGTCGCATTGTAGGTGGTTTTCCTATCAGCATTGCTAATTTTCCGTATCAAGTTTCGGTACAACGTAATGGCGTTCATTCCTGTGGCGGTGTGGCGTATTCTTTCTCCTATATTTTAACTGCCGCTCATTGTTTGCAAGCGATAACTCCCAGAGAATTGAGGGTACGAAGTGGATCTACCTATTGGAATTCTGGTGGTACTTTGTCTCCTGTGGACAGCTTCATAATTCATGAGGATTACAATCCAAACACGATGGAAAATGATATCGCAATCATACGCTTGTCTGCTGTAATACAAACCCCGGCTGAACCTATTGAATTGGCCACCGTCTCTCCAGGTTTAGAAGTAAGGGCTCTGGTTTCTGGTTGGGGTAGTAGATATTACAATGGTCCTTTCCAACCTGAACTATTGTCTGCTCGTGTCACAATAATTGGTCCGGAGTTATGCCGATCAGCTTCTTACGGTTATGGTAAACTAGTCAAGGATTCTATGTTGTGCGCTATGGGTGACGGTGTAGATACCTGCCAAGGTGACTCAGGCGGTCCATTGGTATATAACTATAAGTTGGCTGGTATTGCGTCTTGGGGCATAGGCTGTGGCAACCGGAACTATCCAGGTGTCTACACTAATATCCCTATTTACCGCCCTTGGATTGTGAAAACCATAAATGAAAATGAATTGATACCATCAATTTAAAAATAAAAGCATATCTTTCTGAAAGTAAAAACATTTTTTCCTATGAGATTAAATTTAAATTTTCAGAATTCCTCTTTTGCCTATTGAAGTATGTTTTCCTCTTTGCTTCAAAGAACTGTACGGTTTACCTTACCTTGCCTTGTTAACTGATAACAGTTTAATTTGAGAACTAAAGATAATTTTTTGAGTCATTGTTTTAGAATTATAATCTATATCTGTAAAAAAAATAGTACGAGAAAATGAATTCAACAGCGATGAACTCCAACACCGTTTGGCCGGTCAGCATATTGATAAGTGCATATAATCTTAATTTGATTAGTCAAATAATGAAAAATGTTGAAATTTCTATAGAAATGTCTCACGAACAATTAGTTACTTTATTGTTGCATACTTCTTAGAAAATATGTGTAATGTGTGTAACTTTAGATTGAAAGCTTTTAAAAATGAATATGTATGCTTGTACATGAATATAATTTTTTCCCTTTATTCTTTCCTCCGTTATGTTGCATAATAAATGTGAATTAAACTTCCATGATTTAATTTTGAATGCATATATTTCTACTCTATGATAGAGTGAGAAGTAGCCAGCTATTTTTTTTTCAGTACATTTTAAATTTACCGTTAACAAATTTTTGGAAAAGATATACTGTTATTATACGCCATGGTGACCAACTATGTTTTTTACTATGTTTGTGAAAGAATTAAGTTGTGCAACTTCCAGATAGAAGCACACCGATGGATAATTGATATTACTTTGTATTTTTGTTTCATTGGTTTTGGATTGGTTGAGAAGTAGAATTTAGGCAGGAGTTTGATGGATGTCTCATATAGCTTGTGAATTATTGACGGTAGTTCGACCTCTGTCAGGATGCACTTTATGGGTGACATAAAGGTAAAGGCGTTCATATGGCGACGTACAGTCGTATGTTAAGGTACTTTGTCTTTCTCAAGTTTGCACCCAGAACACTAAACGAGTACCAGTAGTCTGTATTCCAATTTGGCGAGGATTAGTGCTCTAGAGATATTTACAAAGGTATAAATATGGATTGTAGGGAACTTGGAACTAAAAAGAGAGTTTCAATAGTCGTATTATGATTCTTTCTACAAATATGCAGAAATTTGCATTTGTCTGTAGAGAGCGTGGCATCCGACATCTGTAGAGGGCATACAGGCCTTTGTGCACTTTGTTAACGACTTTGATCTTAGTGTGTATTATTGCATCGTCTACGTAAATGGTAAGCCTTAATATTATTCTAATTGTTTTCTCAAATTCTTAGTTTCGGTCCGGTATATAACTTTCAATTACTCTATGACCAAATAATTATTTCTCCCAATCTTAAAATTACAAGATCCTTCTAATAATAATATCATGATAACTTATCTTAGTTAATTTATTTATTTCCTATTTGACTAACGTATTAAAATTAACCAGGGATGCTTGTCAGGGTAATTCTGGCGGACCATTGGTTGTTGCGGAACAGCTGGTGGGTATTGTTTTCTGAGGAGAGTATTCTACTTAAAATTCGTAGCGTTGTGGTCAGTGTTTTTGATTAAGAAATCATATCTAATTATTAAAGAATAAAAAGGTTCGAGTTGCAATACAAAAAATATGGTGAAATTCAGATAAGTGCCATTATCAGGACTAAATTGTAACCAAGTTTAACTTGGTATTTCCGTTAAAAATATCGCTAAGGGATATTATATATATATATATATATAATATATATATATATATATATATATATTATGAACTAAATAAATATAAAATAAAATGGGCCAAGTGCGAGTCAGACTCGTACACGGAGGGTTCCGTACCAGATTGGGATTTGTATGGGAGGTACCCCTAGTGGTTCGATTTGACTGATTCCAGCAGATGTGCAACGCCTATATCAAAAACTTATAGTGTTTAAATTTCAGTTCGATAGAACAAAAAACAAAAAAGGTTTGTATGGGAGGTACCCTCCCTAGTGATCCGATTAAACTGAAATTTCGACAATATTTGTTTCTGATGTATAACCACCAACCAACCAAATTTTAAGATCGTGGGATTGCTGGATCGTATAGCTGCCATACAAACCAAAATGTTTCTTGTATGGGGACTCCTTTAAGTTTTTGCAAATAATTTAGTTTTAGTATTTATTGCTGATGCCCGAATAGAACTACATATTCTATAAAAATTTCAAATTTCTTTTTGTTAACCTTTGGGGCCGGAACCCTAAAAACAAAACAAAAACAAAATCACAAACAAAAGCAATAAAAATAAAATTTTTAATAATATTTCATTAGCAACAACTCTTCCAAAATTAAATATTTTATTGTTGTTTTCTATATTTTTGTTCTTTTTGATGATTTTGTTATATGTTGTTTTCGTAATCACCACATACCGCTTATTTTTTTTTTTTGTCTGCACACAGTACACTTGTACGTTCGCAACAAAGATTTCATAATAATGAGTTGATTTGCCTGCCCATCGACACATAATACACGAAAATACCTTTCAATTGCAAAAAATGAGAGAGAGTGATTTGAAGAAAAATCACAACTTTTTGATATTACCAAATCATTTGATCAAACACAAAACACCCCCATCGACACGTCAAAAAGTTTTCGCTCTCTCAAAATGAGAGCGATTTGAAGAGCGATTTGATGTGTGTATTCCTAGCTTAATGCACATATGCAAACTACAAAAACAACAGCAACACAGCGGCAACGACACAAGCAAACGCTTAGTCTTTGGTTGTTTTTATTATACTGAACACAAAACAAAATAGCAGCAACAACATGTCAAAATACTTATGCCGACCATTGTACATACAAGTATTGTATATAGTATTTTTTGTCGCGATTATAAAGAGCTTTATTACAAAAACTTTTGCTAAAACATATACGTTAAATATAGCGTAAAGCTTCATTGGATGATTACACTGATCTACAAAATTTATTTTTTTTTTTGTTACACAGAAACTTAAATGTGCAATGGCTATCGAACCAATAATACATCAAGGAAAAAAAATTAACATATATTGTAACATCAAGGAGAAATAATTAACAATTCTTTTAACATCAAAAAATATATTGCATTCTAATAAATAACAAGTACAAAAATCACCTACACTTAGAGAAATTATAAATTGATGTACAATAAATAGTTAGGTTTTCATCACAACGAACAGCGGTGACCAGTGTTATCGATATTTCAAATTTATGATAAAGAATAATTATATTTAATTATCAGTGCAAACACAGCGATTGCCAATAGGACCAATAAATCTTTTAAAAACTTTAACGAACAGTGCCTTAAGGTTCAGTAGAATCAGTCACTTCTTCAAACAAAGAACATACAATACATAGTTTTCTTATTAAATTTTGAAAGTAATGAAAAAACCGTGGATATTTTATTTGCTCTTTACCTTGATTGTGGTGAAAGCAGCTGTGCTACAACAATCGCCACACATATCAAATCATAATGATTTTGAAGGACGTATAATTGGTGGAAGTGTTGCCTCAATCTTACGTCATGCGCACCAAGTTTCAATACGCAGACGATATGGACCTGGAGCCATGTATACGCAATACTGTGGTGGTAGCATATTGGACAGCAGAACCATTCTAACCGCTGCACATTGTGTTTATAACTATAATTCTAGTAACTATTAGTCGTTGCTGGATCAGATTATGGTGACAATTCGAATGGTGTAATCACTCGCGTCGAAAAGATCGTAGTACACGAGAAATATAATCCAAGTATAACGGACAATGATGTAGCATTAATATTTTTGGAACCAGAATTAAAGATTGATAATGAAACAGTTATGTCCATTGAATTGGAGACAGAGCAACCAAAAGATGGCACTAAAGCTATTGTTACAGGTTGGGGTCAAACCGACGACGGTTCCTTTTCACCACAACTTTTACAGGCCCAAGTGTCTATTGTGGACAATGAACAATGCCAAGAGTCTTACAGTTGGCGGCCTATTACACCGGGCATGATTTGTGCAGGCGTCAGCAGTGGTGGTCGTGATGCATGTGGTGGTGATTCTGGTGGTCCACTGGTCGTGTCCAAAAAATTAGCAGGTATCGTATCTTGGGGTTATAGCTGTGGTCTTCCAGAGTATCCAGGTGTTTATGCAAATGTAGCCTTCTACAGTGAATGGATAGCACAAGAATGCGAGGAAAATTCAAAATTATAAGAAATTTTCACACGTCTGCTGAATATAATAATGAATATGTTATGAATTCAATAAAAATTAGTAAGTTAAAATTTTTTAGTTTAATATCAGACGTCAATTGAATAAATTTATTGCACTAATAAAGTCGTAGAATTTAGTGTCGCTGTTATTGCTGTCCAGATAACAAGAGTTGTATATTCTTTATCATTTTCGACCGGCAAATCGATCAATTGACCATGATCTGCATTTCAGTCAGTACGCAACGCTTTGAGTGTGCGCCGGTTTCACGGATTAATTGTTTAGGATTTTTGCCAACATGCAGTGCTTTATAATATACATCGGGTTGTTGTGTCTTGCAAGTGTAACACTCGCATATCCTGCTGCAGACAATCTAGACTCATTTGATGGACGCATTGTAGGCGGTTATGCAACTGATGTCAGTGTACATGCACATCAGGTTTCAATGCGTTACAAGGCCTTAGGGTCGAAAAATGCCTTCTACCATCGTTGTGGTGGATCTATAATATCACCCAATTGGATCCTTACGGCTGCACATTGTGTTATAGGTACAGTACCAAGCCAGTACCAAATTGTTGCTGGTACAAATCATCGTGTTAACATTGAAGGCGTCATTGTGCGTGTGGAGGAGATCATCATGCACCAGGACTACAATCCGGATACATTTAATAATGACATTGCTCTATTGCGTTTAGACACATCTTTGCCAAAGGATAATTTTCGCATTAAAGCCATACAATTGGCAGAAGTTGAGCCTTTAAATGGGACCATTTGTACCATTACGGGTTGGGGCACTACGATTCAAAGTGGGCTACCTTCTGATCAGCTACTAGCAGTTGATGTGCCTATTGTCAGTAATGAATTGTGTAATGATGACTACGATGGAAAAATCACACCAGCTATGCTTTGTGCGGGCTTACGTGATGTTGGTGGCAAAGATGCTTGCCAAGGTGATTCTGGTGGCCCATTAGTTATACGCAATGTACTGTACGGAGTTGTCTCTTGGGGTTACGGCTGTGCGAATCCAAATTACCCAGGTGTATATGCAAATGTGGCATATCTTTTGCCATGGATAAAGGCCCAGATGGCAGCCTATTCGTAAATTGTCCAGCCTTTTTTATGTATAGTAGTGCGTATTTCAAGAACAAATAAGTAAATATTTCTATAGCATACTACTTTAACTTCAATGTGTATGAATAATAACATAATATTGTACAATTGATAAGTGCATATAATCTTAATTTGATTAGTCAAATAATGAAAGTGTCGATTAGCGATAACATTTTCTTAGATTGGCGATAAAAATGATAAAACATTTGAATGAAACATGAAAAGTTGTTTTTTTGGTAAATTATGTTATTAAAAAAAGATGCCCACTAGAATGTTACGTGATACCCATGCACGATAAATCTGGGACAAGCACTTAAAGATGATATAGCTGCCCTCATTCATGATATCAGTCAATTACCTTGCAACGATTTTATTCCTATAACAACCCTATGTGATGATTTTAGGTAATGTCTGATGTTTACTATTATTTGTAATAACAACTATGCATAAACAAGCATTTACAATTATATACTACATAGGTATAAATACAATTTTAAAAGAGTTAAGTGTACATTTTTTTTTTATTCCAAAGGCAGGGACAGATTATCGTTTAGGAGAACGAGGCACGTACCGATATTGGCATGTCATTACAAAGAGGTTTGTTTGTTGCTCTTTACTTTTCGACACTTGGAACTAGACTTTTTTCTCATCATTTTTCGACATTGGCAAAAAAATTTCCCTTTGCTCATCAGGTTTCCAGCCCACCATCATGCAAAATTGAATTCCTACGAGCTTTCCATAGCTTACCTCATTATTTTGCCAAATATTGTATGTGGCCTCCAGAGGGAGCTCTTATGGGGTGCTAGCCTAGGGTACTCTTGTCATTTAATTTGCCTCTGCTTCAAAGGAAACTGTTGAAATTGCTATAGAAAAGTCTCACGAACAATTAGTTACTTTATTGTTGCATACTTTTTAGGAAATATATGTTATTCGTGTAACTTTAGATTGAAAGCTTTTAAAAATGAATTTGTATGCATGTATATGAATATAATTTTTTCCCTTTATTTACATTTCTACTCTGTGATGGAATGAGAAGTACCCACAGTTAACACAAACAGATTTTTGGAAGAAATATACTGTTATTACACGCAACGACTCTGCCTTAGAACTGTCGTAATTTTTGTTTGCACGAAGCTTGCAACCGGTTGTGTGATGTCGCATATTTTGGCTTTTTTAGAGTGGCGGATGTGAGGAATAAGCAATGTTAAAAAAGTTCTCTCGCTTCTGTTGCTGAGTGTAAACCACAATCAAAACACACAAAAAAAAAAAAAGAATCGACAATTGATTTCTTTAATTTTTAGTTTTTTTTCTATGATGCTCTAAAGAGTGAATTATAAGTTTTGTGTTTTATTGGATTGACAAAACATAATTTTGGTAAAATGCTAGATTTTTTTAATGTGGGAGTAGTTTTATTCGGTTTGCAAAGGGCTAATATACAGACACGTGTGTACATAGTTTTAGAACATATGTATATCCGGGTAATCTCGTTGAATGAGTGTTTTATAATCAATATATCTTAAATATCCATACAAATGCTCTTAGGAGGAAGTACGGATTTCATCTATCGATAGGTAAATATTAAATCAGTTTTTTCTATTAAGTTTTACAATAACGCTTAGTAACGCAACTAATTGGTAGATAAGCTTATCAAACAATAGATGCACTTCAGGGAAATATCTAGACGCGTTTACAAGTGTAGTAAGAACACGAGTCCAATGGGCTTGTTGTAATTCTACTTATGAATGAATGGTTTATGACTTGAATGGGGGAAGTTAAGATTTGTGAAATTTAAAAGTATTGACGCATTGAAGTGCATGGTAGCTTCATTTTTTGATTAAGAGTCAACTATTTATAAAATATTTGCCTATAAAAGCAATTTCGATTTGAATGAAATCTATCAGTTTGATCTAGGGTATTCAATATGAAGGTGATAGTTTTCTTTGCTTTGGTAATTGCCACCACACAAGCTAGCATCCTGCCGGCAGTCGCCGAGAAGGAGCAAGAATTTATGCAAGTTGTACATCCAAAGGTCTGCAATTAGATTCCACTAAAAACATTGAAGGACGCATCACTAATGGCTATCCAGCTGGCGTGGGTCAAGTGCCATATATTGTTGGCTTGAGTTTTAGTGGCAATGGTGGTGGTTGGTGGTGTGGTGGTTCTATCATTGGCAACAACTGGATCTTGACAGCAGCTCATTGCACACACGGCGCCCAATCGGTGACCATATATTTTGGTGCTAGTTGGCGTCTGCAGGCTCAGTACACTCATTGGGTTGGCAATTGGGATTTTGTTCAACATTCTGGCTATAATACGCAAAATTTGAACAATGATATCTCCTTGATCCGCATCTCATACATTGACTTTTATCATTTGGTCAATAAGATTGAATTGCCTTCATATAACGACCGTTGGAATAATTATGCCAACTGGTGGGCAGTCGCTTCCGGTTGGGGCAAGACCTCAGATAATAGTGGTGTTTCCGATTACTTGAACCGCGTAGATATGCAAATAGTCGATAACTCAGCATGTGCCGGAGTATATGGCAGCAGTGTTGTCACCGGAAACGTTATCTGCACATCCACACCTAATGGTCATTCCACATGTAGTGGTGATTCTGGTGGCCCATTGGTACTTCACGACGGCAATCGTCTCGTTGGCGTAACATCGTTTGTGGCCTCTAATGGTTGCCCAATCTGGTCTACCAGCTGGTTTCACACGTGTCACCAGCTACTTGGATTGGATTCGTGATACAACTGGCATTGCTTACTACTAATCGCTTAAGAAAATGTAACGTTCAATTTTCAAATTGATACATTAAACTGAAACAATAGCATATTTTGCTTTTTATTTTCATTGTTTACGCTTTCACTTGTTAGAAAAACAATTGATATTGAATTGAATATTGGAGCACTTGGCACTTAAGCATGTGAGTATTCATCTTGGTTTTTTTTTGCAAGTGTGTCGCATCACTTAACCATTGTTCATGTCTGTCTCGTTGGCCCTTGAGATCTTTATATATAAACTCCGAAGAACTTTTTGAATGTTACAACAATACTTACGTGTACTTACATATTACAAATAATAATATGGGTCTCGCGTCTGATCTTTACTGCACCCCAGCACTAATGTTCTTAATATTCAATTGAATTGTACTTAAGTAGACACCTACCTGTTCCAGGCATTGTTGGTTTTTTTTTTTGGATTTTTTAAACAGAAAACAGGTGGTGTGAAATAAAGGAAAATTTTAATGAAAAATTGCTTCATTACAATTTGACTTTTCCACCAAAATCACCGATTTGAATGAATATTTTTTAGTTCATGTTGAATTGATTATTGCATTTTTATTTTGTGGAAATCTACGAAGGAAACAATTTTTAATTAATCAAATACAAATATTTTTATTTTATATTGTACATTGGTCTAATTTTGAAAAATAGAAAACTTTTCCATTAAAGAAAATTCAAAATTTCTTCTTATGGCAAATTGAACAAAGCATTGTTGAGTTATAGCAAATCAGCTACAAATAAAAGAAAGGAATTTAGTTTAAATTTTTTTTTATTTTATTCGAAACTTGTCTTTGATTTTGGTGTCTCTAAATGGACATGCTGTAACATTAAAAGTTGGATAACGAATGCTTATGCAGCTAAAATGCTTGTCATACTCACTCATTCTGAAATTAAGACACTCCAAAAATTTAAAACAACTACATATTAAATTTTTGCAGTACAAAATGACAATCTGATCCTTAATCAAAGTGTTATACTACATACTTGTACATCATTCAATAGTAAAGCATACGTTTTGCAAGTAAAACATTGTTGCGGTGAGAACATTTATGTTTGGTACTTTTAAGAGTGAAAAAAATTAATGTAGGGCTGTGGTGTGGATGTTTCTAAAACTTATTCATATATCGAGCTTATGAGGGTTTATGATCTTGAGATTTCAGTTAGCAAATAATCAATACTAGCTTGGATAGATTGATATTAATATAGGTAAGTGAAATCTATGTCAGGTAATCGAAGTAGAAAGAGTATTTTATATGTTAAGATATTGCTATTAAAATTACTTGCGTAAATATACTTATGGGGAGTAGAAATCACATGTATTCATCTAATCAAAACAATAAATCTAATATTATGATTTTAAAACCATCTCTATGCCTCGAGTCTTTTAATATTATAAGGGTATTGTTATTATACATAATATTTGCATATAAAAGCTACACGCGCGGTATGTGAAATCTATCACTTTACATTCCTTTCCATCCTCATAATTTTATCTTATGCGAGTCCTTTCAATTTTTATCACAACACTAAATTAAACTAATTAAAGTTAAGTGTAAGCCATTCCACTTGGTGTTTGATTATAAACAATTACGGTGTAAATGAAACGAACTAGACTCTACACCCGTTGGGGAAACATTTTTATGTTGTTTTTATCTCTTTACTTTTCGCATTTAAATCTATTTCTCCATTTGTAGATTTTCTGGCTACCGGTGCTACAAAAATTTCTTGTGGTGTCCGCAGAATTTTTAGCATTTGAGATTTTGGTTATGAACTTTTATTACTGTGTGCTGTTTCCCTTAGAGTTTCCACATTTACTGAACGATGGGTCTTTCGGAGTTGATTACAATTACAAAAATGTGGAATGGTTCATGTTCTTGCGTGTCATCAATGCCATTGTTCATTCGAAGGATCACCCTATCGGCAGGTTGTAGCGTGTACATGGGTCAGTAGTTACACAGATTGCATACCTGATAAAACTGGCATATCTTACTAAAAAGTGATTATGAAACTTTATTATCAATCTGCCTATTTTTTTCATGGTTAAGGTTTAGACAATCGTTGGGATTAATTTTTTTTTTTTTTAAACAAACAAGAACTTATTCAAAGTGATAATGGAAACATCGATTTTGATGTAGTTGAAATAATTAAAATATTGGTTTTTAAGAAAAAGTATTTTTAATTGATAATGAAACTAGAAGTCAGGATACATTGGCGGCAGTATCATTGATTATCGTATTACGAATTTGGTACTTCCTCAAACCACCGCACTTCTCGCCTTTTATTTTCTGTGTTTGTATTTTCACTCCTTAAAAAAAAATGTTGATAAAATGTTAGAGCACTTAGAACTACTTAGTACCAACCACAGTCATGCATTCTTTTCTCTGAGTATGTCCAATCATTCATGCATTCTTCACGTTTTTCAAATGTTATCGTTTCTTTGGCTCTTCAGAACTTACTATATAAAGTCTTAAGAACTTCTTGAATGTCTCTAGTGTGTTATTGAACATGAAAGTATATTTGGCTTTGATTTTGGTGTTTGTCACCACGAGTTCAGCTGGTCTTGTGCCGAAATTCACGTCGCAACCAATTTACTATAAGGATATGCCAAAATCTATTGGTGGCAGAGACATTGAAGGTCGAATTACAAATGGTTATCCTGCTTATGCAGGTAAAGTGCCTTATATCGTTGGTTTAGGCTTTAATGGTAATGCAGGAGGTTGGTGGTGTGGTGGTTCCATAATTGGACACACTTGGGTTTTGACTGCTGCTCATTGCACAAATCAAGCAGATGCGGTGACAATATATTATGGTGCTAGTTGGCGTTTGCAGGCTCAGTTTACACATTGGGCTGGTCGTGGAGACATTATAACAAATCCCAGCTTTGATTCCGGCAACTTGCATAACGATATCGCCTTAATTCGAACGCCACATGTTGATTTCTGGAATTTGGTGAATCGCGTAGAGTTACCCAGCTATAATGATCGATATAATAGCTATGCTGGCTGGTGGGCTGTTGCTTCTGGCTGGGGAGGATATTATGATGGCAGTGGTCTTTCGGATTACTTGAATTGCGTTGATGTACAAATCATTCAAAATTCAGAGTGCTCATCAGTATTTGGTTCTTACGTTTGGGCCATTGATGCTACACGTGATGGCAGATCCACTTGTGGTGGAGATCCGGAGGTCCACTTGTCTTGTGATGGCAATCGTCTTGTTGGAGTGACTTCCTTTGGCTCAGCTGATGGCTGTCAATCTGGTGCTCCGGCAGCATTTACTCGGGTCAGTGGTTACTTGGATTGGATACGCGATACTACTGGTATTGCTTACTACTAAGTGGTAAGATATATTAAAATTGGAAAGTAATCAAGTTCTGTCTTTTATTTCGTTATATAAAAAAATCAGATAAACCAGAACTTTTTGGTTATAATAATTGGTTATTAATTGATAATAATGAAATTATATGAGGCCAAGATCAGTAGACGATGCGGAATTGTATGACAAATTGTTTTTTTTTATAAGGGTAGGTATTGATTTCAATATTAGTACTACACTAGTACACTAGTAAAGTTTTGCATTGTTTGCCCCATTTTTTAAAAAAAGAAATTTTCGGTTAAACCCATTCTTTTCACATGATCGCCTTGGAAGGTGTAAATCATTATTACAAAAAATATTTTTAAATAGACACCTAATATTTCATATAAATAATACCACATTATATTAATGGCAAGTGGTTAAGCTAATCATAAATGCCGTTTGCTTATCAATAATGTTACTAGCCGATAATATTGTAGCTTCAGATTGTATCTATGAGAGACCGAAGTGGTTCAATGTTAATAGTCTACTCAAATTATTTACACATAGTTAGTAATTGTTCGTTCAAACGATCGTGTCGGCATGTATACCAAGTATCTATGGGTGCTCGCTTTTACGCTTGTCGTACTGCAATGCTATTTTGCTATGACGGCAGCATTGCCTGAAGCACGGATTGTTGGTGGCTCTGAAGTGGATGTAGAACGTTATCCGTACACTGTTTCCATACGATACAGAAATCAACAGGCGGAAGGGTATTTTCATGAATGTGCTGGTGCTATTTATACAGAACGAGTTGTCATAACTGGAGCTCAATGTATCAAGGGTCTTATTGAAACTGACAAAGTAATGATCGTTGCAAAAGCTAAGACTCGTCGTGGTGCAGATGGCATGTTGTATCCAGCGACTAAATGGATATTCCATCCAAGTTATAATATGTATACTGTGGACTATGACATTGGTATTTTCATTTTGGAAGTTCCATTTGATTTCTCGCGTAATGAGATTCTTCCGATTGCAATTAGTGATTCAAAGCCGGCAACTAATCGTAGTGCTACTATAGTCGGTTGGGGCTATCGTGCTGAAGGGGGACCTTCGTCTGCAGTTCTTGAAGCGGTACAAGTGCCAATTGTCAGTGACGAAGACTGTATGCATAGTTATGGTGCAGGTGAGATAACCGAGCGCATGATTTGTGCAGGTGACCTGGCTAAAGGAGGACGGGATGCCTGTCTAGGTGACACTGGTGGACCATTGATTGTGAATTCTACATTAGTGGGATTGGTATCATGGGGACGTGGTTGCGGACGTGTAAATTATCCAACGGTCTACACGTATGTGCCGGCGCTAAAATCATGGATCGATGAGACTATCGCCAACAATTTATAAAATGAAAACATAATATTCTTATTAAATGATTCTTCTAGTAGAAAAACTAGCTATTTTTGTTTTTCTCTCTCTATTTATTGTTGAACTCTTATCGTGTAAACCATGAATTTGTAGTTTTATTAACACTGAAATTATATTGCCCACTATCATATCGATAATACCATGGGATTAAATTCTTTAAAAAAATGTAGACATTTTAATATTAAACAATTTTTTTATTCTTATTATTAGCGATTATTTTTATGTAGAATTTTCTATAGAAAATCTATATAAGATTTGATTGTATTAGCTTCAGCAATTTTCTCAATCCACTCTTTAAGATCTGCCACAGAAGCGTAAACGCCGGGGTAGTTGGGTCGCGCACATCCAATTCCCCATGATACAATACCAACAAGTTCGTTGTTAAAAACCAATGGGCCGCCAGAGTCACCTTGGCAAGAATCTTTGCCACCATTGTCCACAGAAGCGCACAACATGTTACTAGTAAAGAGAATAGAGTAGGCTCTTCTACAAGTAGCTCGGTCCCGTACAAATAAATTAACTTTTTGTAGGTGATTGGGTATCCAGCTGACACCTTCTTCCATTGTGCCCCAACCAGTGACAGTCACCTCTGATCCGGTATCAGGTCGTTTCGATGCAAGTGCTATTGATTTTACACTGTCGCTGAACTTAAACTCACCATTTAGTACTAGAACTGCCACATCATTGCTTTGGCTTGTTGTGCTGTATTGCTCGTGAATAATATATTTTCGTACAAAAATCTCTTGACCTTGTTTATTCAAGAATGTCGTTCCGGCTACAATTGATAAGTCCTTCACGTCCTCATTTGTTAGACCCACAACGCAATGTGCTGCACTAACAATGATATTTGGAGTGTAAATACTACCGCCACAACGATGCCTGCCACGATAACGCATCGATATTTGATGTGGATATTCCTCTATATAGGTTTCCACGCCGCCAACTATGCGTCCTTCAGCCAGAACACTTTCAGAACGAACGCCAGCGCTTATCAGGCACACGCCACACAAAACAATCAAGCACCACAACATTTTCACCGAGTAATAACGAATAGAGGTGGACAATATATTAAACAAGCCTTTTTATATGTTCGTGAGGAAGTTGTTTGCCTTATCAGAATTATTGGTCCATAAATCAATAATTTTGTAGATTTTAAAGTAAGTTATAAGTTTAATCATAGCATTTACCAACTGATAACTCGAATTTCAATTGATAAATATTGGCATGTTTTCTCAATTTTGAATATAAATGCAATTTTTCGTTTCTGTTGAGGGGTTTTTGTATAAAATAAAAGACGTGTTTTTTTCATTTTGATAATTTATAAATACAAAAATGTATACAAGTTATATTAAATTTAGAAAGTACAAAATTTTGCATTAAGTGCGGTGCTTAATTACGAAAATTACACAGATTAGGCCGAAAGTAGTGATTGTGTTCTCGATTGATAGTCGATATTCAAAGGGATCACACAAAAAAAAAAAAGAAAAAAAAAAAATAATATAATATTTTAGCGATTCTAGTAAAATCTAATCCCAACTGACTACTGAGTATCTAGAACACGTCACATCATAGTGTACAATAGTTTAGTAAGTGAATGAAAACTTTAGTGAAAAACTCTACAAAATTATAGAATTTCAAAAAGTTTATAAGTGCTTATACTATATAATATTATAATGGAAAGGGATGATAAACTTAAGAATGACTTTACATGATAATCTTATGAAAATAAATTTAAAAAATAATAAATTGCAGTATTCTTTACTAACACTGAAATTCAAGCGAACCCCCAACACACACTGACACCAACAAAATATAATTTTCGTCATTAAAAACAAAATACAAGGGTGTACTAGAGAAACTATTGCACAAAAGACAAATTATACTTTAAACTTAACTTTATATTCTACTTTAGAAAACTTAACTAATATGTTCAGTAAAGACCTGAAGGCAGATCTGTTACCTTTGAACCCTGTGTATAGGATCGCGTACGCGTTGATATTTGTTGATTTTGTTGAATGCCAATAATGATATGATTGCTGCTGGTAGAGCCACCACCGCCACCAACACCGCCATTGGTGCTGTCCGTTGTATTCAAACGTAATGTAGGATTACTGCCAAAGTAAATTTGTTGATTGCTGCGAGATTTCTCACGGACAATTGCCACTTCGTTGAGGGCTTCATGTGTTGTTGAGTTCGCAAATGCCGCCTCTAAGCGTTCAATGTTCTTAGTTACACGTCGCGCTTGCAAAGCAGCCGTCAGATCAGGTTTGGGATATTTCTGTGGTGTATTCATGCCGGTCATAAAGAAAACGCCATTGAATTGTTGTGCCGGTGGCACAGGATCAGCTGTTGTCGTTGCACTAACGTAACTTGAGCGTTTGTTATTTACGGTTACTCCGCCGCCGTTTGTTGTTTGAGTTTGCGTGTGACCATCATTGACACTATTGCGTAAGGCTTTCATTGTGGGATCATCGTCTGTGTGTCGTGCATTCATTATAACATCGAGCAGTTCACGATTTGTACTCGCATTGCATGCTGTGATGTTCGCATTAGCTTCTGGTATATCTGGTGATTCGATTGCATATGTTTTGTCTCTATCGGGCAAATCGAAATCAACTTCATCGAAGAATGTATGCAAAGCTGCTACGCGTTCGGTTGCATCATGGTCTGCCTGGTTCTGTAGCAATAACATACCATATTCGGAACCATCTAGCTCAGAACCTTCCATGTGCGTAACAAGGTGTGCAAGTGAACGTGATTTACGTGGTGGTTGTGGTACAATATTTATTGGTACAATTTCTTTTTCGACAGGCTTTTGGACGCTGTGACCATTGCTGTTGATTGTAATGCTGCTCTTGGTCATTTGTTTTTCGGCTTCGCTTACAATATTATCCAATTCCAACATGACATCTTCAATTGTAGCCGCATCATCGTCTTCAATTTTACTAGATGTTGTTTTGTTTTTGTGTTTTGTTTGTTTATTTTGTGGCAGCACCAAAATTGGAACCGGACTCAGTGAAGGTCCAGTTTCTGAGCTACTTATTCCTTCATCTTCATGCTCTGATGAGTCTTGCTTCCCCGCATTTGGTGGTACTTGGCGTGGTAATGCTACCGGAGTGTCTTTATCAACTGGTTTAAAGCTATTCTCATGTTGTGCGCCTTGTAAGCGGAAAATCTCACGCTGCAGTTCAGCACAGCGTTCTTGCAGGCGACGTTCCATAGAGGTTAGCACAGCTTTTTCTTCATGCAAAATTTGTACGCGACGTTCCAATATAACCATTTGGCTACGTACACGATCGGCATCACGGGCTTGATTAATCATTTTATCCACATCGACATAGAGTTCATTAAAGCGCTTTATTTCGCTGCGAAGTGCATCTAGCCAAGGTGATGATGAAGAAATGGTCTGGAAAAAAAGCACATTTTTTAAATGCAAGTCCATAATTGTTTTCAGTAAATTATTGTACATACCCTTGCTAAGGTTGCAGGCTCAAAACCTGCCTGAAACAATTCTGCTTGCAGATAAAGACGCTGCTGCAGGTTGACTGCGCTTTCCAAGAATGTGTTGATGAATCTGTTTGACAAAGATTTTAGTATAAATGGCATAGTGAAATGCTAATAATATCACTTACTTGACACCGGCACATTGAAGTTCTCCGGATCCACCACCACTGTTCAACATACCAATTAACAGTCGGAACCGCACGGGCTCACTACAACGCAAACGCAGCGTGGACATAGCCTCTGATACGGCGGAGTGTCCTGCAGCAACTACTTTTTGTGAACCATGTCCAAAACTTTGTTTATCACAGGCACCTGACAGCAATTGCAAAGCCAAAATGCGAGCCCGTATCCCTTGGCCCGTCGCTGAAGAGGCTAGAGGCATGAGGCCAACAGGTGTATTACCCAACCGTGCTGTGGCATCCAATGAGCGCGAACAACAAATGCTCAAACATTGCCTGGTGGTGAAAAATACATAGATGGAATTTAGTATAACTTAAACATATTGGTAATATTGATTCATTGTGAACTAAGTATATGTACTCACAAGCATGCCAGCTCATCAAGCAAAGCACGTCTTTGATAACTTTGTGGATTGCGTGGCATCGAAGCTGTGCCATTTTGTGTCATTGCCGGCAAAGGTGCATTGCTGGCTTGTGCCAATTGTATGGCCCGTAGAACTTCCAACAAAAGGCTGATACCATCGGAGGGTGTAGCAACAAACTCCTGTACAAAACTGTAAGAAAATTCATTTTAAACTTCGTACAGTTGTGAAATTCGTTTTTACTTTACCTTGGGAATGAAACACGTAAATCTGCACGTAACTTGGTTAGCAGATCTGTTATGGATGCGAACTGACGCAAAGTCATTTCACAATCACTTTCTGGTGGTGCTGGTATTGGACTTCTATGGATCAATTAAATATTTTATTTTGGCCTTCATTCAAATTTTAATTGACTTACTTGTATTCCGAGTGTTTGGTTGGTAAAGTTGCTGCTTTGATGTTTTCTTCTTTGCTCACATCAGCGCTGGTATCGTAAATTGAGAGTGGCGTTTGCCCAGTTACATTATTGCCATTTTGTCGTTTGCCAAATTTCTTTAGGGCATGGACATAATCTTCGGGATTATAAACTGGTGGACGTTGATTTTCCTGAAGGCGTGAAATAGTATATTGTTATAATAAGAAAAAAATGATGCAAGTGTGAGTCAGACTCGTACACGGAAGGTTCCGTACCAGATAGAGGTTTGATTTGACTAATTCCAAAAAATATACCGCGCCTACATCAGAAACTTATAGTGTCTAAATTTCAGTTCAATAGTCCAAAAAACAAAAAAGTTTTTTGAATAAGAACCTGAATTTTAATGCTGGGTTTGTATGGGAGGTACCCTCCCTAGTGGCCCGATCAAACTAAAATTTTGACAATATAAGTTTCTGATATATAGCCACTAACTTCTCAAATTTCAAGATCGTGGGATTACTGGATTGTATAGCTGGCATACAAACCAAATTGTTTCTTGTATGGGGACCCCTTTAAGTTTTGAAAATATTTTAGTTTTAGTATTTGTTGCTTATGCCCGGATAGAGATACACATTCTGTGAAATTGCGGTTTATGAGATATGACCCGAGGACGGATGGATCGAAGTCTCTGCAATATACTCCCTTTGGGAAATATATTTTGTTGTAAAACACACTTTTTTCAAGCTTTACAGCACTTTGAATTTGTTGTATGGTATATGTTTGATATCAATTGATTGATGAACTTACCTTACTGAAAACTGCTTGAGGCCAACTTTGTTCCGAACTGGTCATTTTGTACGAAGCCATTGAGCCGTTAAAACTGTTGCTACCGCAATTACTCTTCTGTGTTATAGAGGATGTGTTACTTCCACCAGCGCCAGCGCTGGCATTACCACTAACTCCCACTATGCCGCCACCGTTAATGCTTACTGTACTTGTTGCATTGCCGTTATGTGGCGCCAGTTTTGGTGAGTTTTGACAAACACTTGGGGCCATTTTGTGTTGTCGCTCCTTTTGTTCAATTTGTTCAATGATTCTATTGTCGTGTTGATAATAAACGGAAAAATCGCTAAATAATACAGAAAAGAAACAGGAAAAACATAAAAAATATATAATATTTATGATTTATTTATAGTTTGTAATGGTTTTTTTTTTTTTTTGTTTAAACTTTTGTGACAACACGAATGCCAGCATGATTTATAGACAGAGTCATAGCATTTAACTTGTGTATGTCAAGTACTACTAAACTTGTACCCAACCTATGGAAGCCAATGTACGCACCGCGAAAATAAACCGCCAATGAATTTACGTAGCATTTCAATAATTTTTTACATTTAATTTTCAGATATTCACATAAAACAAGCATGTAACAAGTGTGTTGATTAGACTTTGGATCTTAGTTAAGAGATTTCCGAAGACCCAACGATGCCATCGACGTCGACCAACGCACACAATTTTTGTAAATTCAGTTATTTTTGTTTCTTAAGTCTCCTATATCTTGTGATGAAGACTTGTTGGTCGACTCCGATGGTCGATGGCTGGTGGATTTTGTGGCGTTGTGACTACGCACGACACCTGCCAACGAGCAACTGTAGATTGCTTGATTTGTTTGACAACTCTTTTCAGTGTTATTTCATTTATTTAATACAAAATAAATAAAAAAGACATTTGCATTTGTATAGAAAAAATGGTAATAGCAAAGAAAAGAAAAGAAAATAGGCGTCGGGCTCAAAACTTGCACTTTCACTATAACCTAAGAGCAAGTTGTCATCGCCATGGCTGCTTGTGCGATTATCTTTTGACCAAACTGGTGAGCACTTGATTGTCTTATAATTACCGTTAGTTGGCGTTACTTAGTAAGTAGTAATACGGCGAGCTTTAACGGTTTTATGCTAATTTTTTTCTATTTTTTTTTCTTATTCATTTAACAAAACTTATGTTCGTTTTTAAATATGACAAGAGCGTTCAAATTATCATAAATCAATCACGTTTCATTCCTTTATTCAAACAATACAACCAACCAACTAACCAACCAACCTTCTTTGCATATTTGTTTATTCTGTAGGCGCTTTTCTGATTCTTATTCATTGATAATGCATACATTCTTAGTGCCCCACAAAAGATTGACTAAGTTTAAGCTCTTAAGCACATAACTCAATCAGTTTACAGTTAAGAATAAGCTACAAAAGTCAATAAATTCCTGAACTTTAAAGATTGATCCATTGTTATTAATGAAAATCATACGAGTTATTGTATCATCATTATACTTACACATTTCTCTTCTCTTTTGTTATGCAAAATTTTCGTTTTTAATATAAAATCAAATTGTGAAAATACAAAAGCAGAAACTTTTACTTTAATCAAATACAAAAATTGATTTTCATTTTTTATTTGTTTCAATGCTAATGGATCGACATGTTAATAATCAAGCAATATAGCAAATGAATATGGAAAACAGAAAATCAAATCAAATCAAATCAAATAATTGCAAATCTCAGTAAAAAGTTTATTTACTAAAGAAATTGATTTTCCAGCAAAATGAGGCATATACTCGTAATTGCTACAGTTGCATAAATCATTGGCATTGTGGAAATATTAATAAAAATAGTAATGAAGTTAATCAGAAAGCGGCATGAAAAGTTTATTTAAATATTTATAATTAATTGAATAAAAAAAATACAAAGTTATATTATGTTGTACATATTGTATTTTTAGCTGTATGAGTCACTACATATTCTGATATGATAACAGTATTTATTTTAAGTTAGCAGAATGTTAATTGTGTGAGATATTTAAGTAGAATGTTTAGCTCGCGTTTGTTAACAGTCCTCGATAGTATAGTGGTTAGTATCCCCGCCTGTCACGCGGGAGACCGGGGTTCAATTCCCCGTCGGGGAGAAAATAGTAGATGTACGTTAATTTTTTTTTTTTTTGAATATTCATTTATTTTTTAACAAAAAATCATAAAAGTTACAATATACATATACTTATATTGAAATTAGAAACATTCATCAATGCTTGGCAACCAACCAGAGCAATAATGCCAAGTAGCCCAGGCACCCCAACCTTGTTCGGCCAAGACTTGTTGGGCACAACGTACAGATCTTTCAATGTTATCACTCAACAAATCATTGCACCCAACATGGCAGCCATTGTAGGAGAAGTGTCCATCAGCTGGTTGACACCAGTACAAGTTGTTGATTTGGAAAATGCCATAATCATTGGAGCCATCAGAATTTGTGGGACCAACAACCCATGTGCGGTAATCACTTTCGTGCTGGGCAATGCAAGCCCAACGAGCCAATTGATCACGAGGAACACCCAAACCGGACATCTCACGTGCCAACGAGCAACGGTCCATAGTGCGTCCAGCATAGGTAGCAGGTACAGCCAAAGCCACGAAAGCGATGCAAATTGCAATGAAGGTCTTCATTTTTAGAAACGTTGAAAGAAACTGTATGAGAGACTTGTGAACTCTATGGCTTTTATAGGGCAAATTTTGGCTGTTGTACAGCGATAATTGTGATCTCAAGTGGCGAATGATGGCGAAAGTCATCGTTTGCATACTTTGTTTCAAGTTCTATTGAATGTAAGAAGACACACGTTTGGCGAATCGGGTAAGTGGCTTTTAGTGCACTCTCAAGATTTATGATAAGAGGTGTTACAATATTTGCTTATTAAGTACTGACAATATCAAATAGGAGGTTAAATATGTAACAAACTATCTGTTCTACATTTCAATTGATCAATTTATATTGTATGTCTTCCCTTTGTTTTAAAAAGAACATTTTCTGTTTTTCAGCTTAAATAATTTTAAGATTTTTATTTGTGGGTGGTGATAAACCTATTCTAATGACTTCTAGTTAATTGCACACGCATTTCCTTTACAAAACGTTAAAGTATGTTTGGTATTTTCTTTTGATGGCATTTTTGTTTCTTGTTAATTTTCCTTTACCGGTAAATGAGTAGTCACTTGTCGTCGTCTTTTCCATCAATCATCATCGACACGCGTAAACAACGCTTAAAGTCGAAGTCAAGACCCGACTTGGCCCGTCCCAGCGCCATTGTATTATCGTCACACCGTCACACGTGAACCAACAGGCAGGCAGGCAAGTACAGAGGCAGACTTTATTATTGTATATTATGAGTAAGTGCTTCTGTTTTGTTTATTAAGTCTAATCACAACGCTGCCTTGCGTTCACATGCTGTAATTTTCTGCATACGCGCTCAATGTAGTAAACCTTTCAACATTGTTTGCTTGCATTTCCGAAGAGGTTCAACGAACATAATTTACCTATGCTGAGTGAGTGGGCGGGCGCACACCACACACATATACATAGTACATGTTCATATGAATGCCTCATAATACTGGTATGTAAATGTACAGTTAATTAGCATATTTGTGATTACCTACATATTTTTCGGGGTCTCTACACTTTAGGATTCATGGTGAAGGTTTCTTTTGTATGTATATTTATAATTAAATGCATTTTCTTATTATTCAATACAATAAATATAATTGCGTATTGAAAGACCTCTTCAGATATGTCTATTGTACTCGTACTATAGTACATATTAATAAAGCCTTTGTCTGACAGAAGTTGATGACTACAATAAATACTACTTATAAAGACTAAACAGTTCTTTCAGTTTAAAAACTTTTTGATGTGAAACATCTTTGCTTTCGGTATGGTAGAATTTTACATTTTCTTCATTGTCTTCGCGTCATATTGCATCGTTGGAAAAGAATACAATCAAATTAAATATAATTGTGAGTAGGCCGCCTTTGAAGTTTTCTGTCAAAAGCTGGCATATGTGCTGCGTAGGGTAAGATCGCAGCTCATAGGCTTATGATCGCAGGTTTGATGCCTGTGCGGAGAGAAAGATCTTTTATTTTTTCTATATTTTTTAGGGTTCCGGACCCAAAGGGTACCAAAAGGAACCCTATTGCAGAGGTCCGTCCGACCGTCCTCGGGTCATATATCTCATAAACCGCAGTGGCTAGAGAGTTGAAATTTTCACAGAATGTGTAATTCTATCCATCAAGCATCAACAACAAATACCAAAATTAAAATATTTTCAAAAACTTAAAGGGGACCCCATACAAGAAACAATTTGGTTTGTATGGCAGCTATACGATCCAGTAATTCCACGAACTTAAAATTCGGATGGTTGGTGGCTATACATCAGGAACTTATATTGACGAAATTTCAGTTTGATCGGATTACTAGAAAGGTTACCTCCCATACAAATCCCTATTAAAAATTAGGTTTTTATTAGAAAAACTTTTTTGTTTTTTGTTCTATCAAACTGATACTATTTAGACACTATAAGTTTCTGATATAGGCGCGGTACATTTGTTGGAATCAGTCAAATCGGACCACTAGGGGGAGTACCTTGTACGGAACCCTCCGTGTACGAGTCTGACTCGCACTGGGCCCATTTTTTTTTTCCTCAATATTCGTTTTACCATTTTGTTCATAATACATGATTAATTAAAGAATGTTTATTTTTTATATTAAAATTCCCTCAATAGAAGTTCGCTCTAGAGAAGTTCAAATACAATATATGAAAAAATTATGCTTCCTACCCCGTGAGGCGATGCTGCAATAAGAAGACGATGACGAAAATGTAAAATTTTACCCTACCGAAACCAAAGATGTTTCACATCAAACACACAACACATTTATTTTTTAAAAGATTTAATGTATTAAAGAAGTAGATATGTGACTTTTAAGATTGACGGTTTAAAATTGATGTACAATAAGCACTTATAATACTTCCAGGTATTTTTCAGGAAAATATTTTTTTGGTTCAACTACTGTTTGGACATTCAAATATTTATGTTTTGACTCACTAAACTTCAGCTGACGATGTTAAGAATTTTTTACGGATTAACGTAATGCACTGAAACACTAAAAATTAAGGGAACTTAGTAGCGTAAACGTTTATTGACATCGAAAGTAGAATTATATAAGCCATAATATTTGTATTTTGGTCATTAAAATCACTTTGCCAGTAATAAAACTTATGTAATTAATCCTAACAATATAAAAAAAGACAAACTACACGTAAACCATTCATATATAACAACAACTACTTATTTAAAAGTTAGTAGTAGTATTTAATTACCAACAACTACAACTACAACAACAACAACAATCATAATAATAATGGTTGTCTTCACGCATAAATCTATGAAAACTTAACTCTGTAACTTTGCGTGTTGACTGTCGTTTTTCAAGTGCGATTCAACTCTTTGGTAATCTGAAATTGCGTTTCTTTGTGTCTCTCGAACTAAGCTGAAACCCAGTCAAAGTCAAAATTCTCATCATTTACACTTTTTATGATGCAAACTTTACTTTAGATTACAATAGTATAGTTTTGTGTGACTGAGTTAGTTGGTTGCAAGCTCAATTGTCAATTGCCAGCTTGACTTCGACTAATTGCACTATTATGAGAGCGACTTCCCTTTGAATTGAAGATATCACGCTGTTTCTTATCTTCTTACTACAATACATTTTTATACAATTTTTATTTTATTGCACATACAATTTTGA
Organism: Amiota minor; assembly: GCA_037043295.1. Classification (NCBI taxonomy): domain Eukaryota; kingdom Metazoa; phylum Arthropoda; class Insecta; order Diptera; family Drosophilidae; genus Amiota; species Amiota minor. The sequence continues at coordinate 596,788 of JBAMAW010001787.1, forward strand.
AATGACTTTCGTTGCGGAATTTTCATGTCTTTGGCTGGCACCCATTGATATTGGTGAGATGGATAACTAATTGTGCTTAAAGTAGTTTATTTATGTTATAGACTTGTTTTGTTGTTTTATTCAAACTTTTAGTCTATTAAGACATCAAGTAATGGTTTCCAGATATATGAAATCCAGCATTGGCTGGATCTCCTGGGGTATCTACAGAGGAAACTTATGAATAAAAATTTAATAGAGTTTGTAGAGAAAATAAAAAAACTATTAAAATATATTGTAGTAAAGTAGTGTATATTGTAATGGTCTAGTTAAAACCAGGCAAATGTCAATTGTCCAATAAATGTTGCTTATCAGAACTTGAACATTTTTCGAAAAATTTACTATTATTTTATTGCGTTGAGTGAAAAATTTGCAATTATTTTGACGAAAATCAATATAAAATTAAAATATAAAATATTTGAGTAAAAATGTATATGGTTAGAGCACAAGGGTTGAGCATTTTGCAATGTGAAAAAAGTACTTTTTCCACTCACAACTGAAAGATTGCAGAAAAGATAAATCACAGTTTCAGATTCGTTGATCGGTATTTGAAAAATCCACAATTATATTATATAGAGTTCCAAGGGAGAAAAAAAGCTTTAAGTTCTCGAGAAGATCGTAAAATTCTTAAAATTGCATCCAATTGTACAAAGCCGACAGCCAAATTAAAAGAATTAGCCGGAGTAAACGCAACGTACTATTTCTAGTGCAAAGCATTTTAAACGTTTAGAATTAAGAAAAAAGAAACCCCTCCCAATGCCATTTGCAAAAGTTTATAGACGTGGACTTTACACACTGATACTCGTTTTAATGATTTACCGATGAAAAACGTTTTAATTAAGACGACCCTGATGGATACCAATACTATTTTTACAATTTCCAAAATTACGAATTTTATTTAAGAGGGTTTTACGAAACGTTGGATTTAATTTTTGCCGAGCAGAGTATGAATGGTGTTCGTTTCAAATCATTATTGGAATATGCATTTGCAAAGATAAACAATATTTTTGGACTGTTGTCATAGGGTTTTTAACATGATAATGCTTCTATTCACAATGCCTTAATGTCCTTTTTAGGGTTCCGGATCCAAAGAGTACCAAAAGGAACCCTATCTTATAAACAGCAATAGCTAGAGAGTTGAAATTTTCACAAAATGTGTTGTTCTATATATATAGATAAATACTAAAACTAAAATATTTTCAAAAACTTAAAGAGTGAAGAAACATTTTGGTTTGTATGACAGCTAGTCGATCCAGTAATCACGCGGTTTTAAAATTTGGAAGATTGGTGGCTATGCATCAGAAACTTACATTGTCGAAATTTCAGTTTGATCGGACCACTAGGGAGGGTACCTCCCATACAAACCCCCATAAAAATTCAGGTTCTTATTAGAAAAACTTTTTTGTTTTTTATTGTATCGAAATGAAATTTAGATACAATAAGTTTTTGATATAGTCTCTGCACATCTGTTTCAATCAGCCAAATCGGCAAACTAGGAGGGGTAGCTCCCATACAAACCCACCATTAAAATTCAAGGTCTTATTCGAAAAACATTTTTATTTTTTGGTCTATTGAATTGAAATTTAGACACTATAAGTTTCTGATATAGGCGCGGTACATTTGTTGTAATCAATCAAATCGGAACACTCCGTGTACGAGTCTGACTTGCATTTGGCCCATTTTTATAACCAAAACAAACATTTTCTTTACTGCGTCTATACATTTGACTAAGAAAAAAGTGGGTTTTTTCTTGACTACCTTAAAAGAAAATTTGAAAAGTAATTATATTTTTTGTTTTTTTACTGTTTTGTTAATAAATGTGTAAGAGCATTGAATAAATAAAACGGTTGTATAATTATTTTTTAAAAATTGCCTCTCGTATAAAAGCTAGAAAATCTTTTTAAAAAGAATTGAAGTTCCGTTTATAATTTGTCCAGGATGATGACAATGATGGTTTATTGTATTCATAGTAAATCTTTATAAACATGACACTTTTTCACAATATTATCAATGTTTAAGTATCAAGTTTGGTACTTCATGAGACATCCTGCCTTGAAACTACACAGATAGAGAGGAAAACCTACTCACATAACACATAAGCACTTACTATATATAGACATGTTTATGTAAATAAAACTTTCCATTAAAATTTCACATCACATCACAGGAACTTATTGATAGGCGTGATCGTGTTTTGCTTGCTACAGATAAATATATGTCAATTTTTCAAAAACCTCCTAAGCAAAAGGAACGAACTCAGCTCTTGTCATCATGAACACTGGGACAACTTGTTATACAAACAACAAATCACTTATGTACAGAGTAGTAGTTGTTGTTGTTGTTGTTGATTGGTGAAGTGTGTCCGACAACTACAGTACTATACTATAACATATTATCCACGCATAGATCAGAGTGATCGATAGCCAACAAAGTGGCCATGTGGGCATGTCTAGAGTATATTGCGCACGCTTTAGTTTTAATTTTTTTGCTGTTATTGGCTTCATCATAATCACCATCATCATCATCATCATCATAGTAATCATCATCATCATCATCAAATCATCATTTTATTTGCGACAACAAAACATGTTGCAATAACATTTAATAGATTTCTTCCATTTTGTTTTTACACCATTTTCAATGAATGTTCGTTCATTCAACGCCACATTCAACTACTCTAAAACTATCATAATGATCATTTCATCGTTATGTGAGATCATAGTATGAAATTTCACTTTTAAGACCAATTTTAGATGACTTATGCGACCACAATAATGTAGCAAAACTATGAACAACAACAACAAAGAAGTTAGTATTTGTAATTATTTGTAGCAACATTAAGTTTTGCTGTTAACTCAATTTTTTCTACCACTGACACTTGAGTGCTCTACCTGTTATCGTTTAATGACACCGTCGCTACCGTATGCTGACTGTCTGTGATGGATGTTTGGTTGGTTGGTTAATAGATTTACTAGAAATGGAAAATTAAATTAAAAATATTTTCAATTGCAAATGGCTACATAACGGCACCATAAAGTTTTATTCAAACAAATCAGTTTATAAACAGATTTTTTTTTTTTAGAAACAATCATCAATGGGTTGAACCCAGCCGGAGCAATAATGCCAAGTAGCCCATGCAGCCCAGCCTTGTTCGCCCAAGACTTGTTGAGCACAACGAACCGATCTTTCAATATTGTCACTCAACAAATCATTGCAACCGATACGGCAGCCATTGTAAGAGAAACGTCCATCAGCTGGTTGACACCAGTACAAGTTGTTGATTTGGAAAATGCCATAATCATTGGAACCATCAGAATTTGAAGGACCCACAACCCATGTGCGATAATCACTTTCATGCTGGGCTATGCAAGCCCAACGAGCCAATTGATCACGAGGAACACCCAAACCGGACATCTCACGTGCCAACGAGCAACGATCCAGTGTTCGCCCGGCAAACGATTGTGCAGTTAATGCAAGGAAGACGATTAGAGTTGTTCCGATAAAAAATTTCATTATTACAGAGTTCAATGTTATTGCAATTAAAGTATTGGGATTGCTAATTATTAAGTGCCCAAGATCACTCGTATTTATATGATGTTTTTCAAAGCATTTCATTCATTCACTTAATGCAGCAGCTGTGTTTAATATACCCGTACAAATGTGTATGCATTTTGTCTATGGTTCTATTATACTCACAACTAAGTACTATTAAATAATGTAATATTTATATTTATTTATTGGATTTAAATTCATGTCTATAACCCACTGTATTTGTGTGAATGAAAACATGAATAAACTTGTATTAAATGCAAACAAGTTGGATGAGCAAATATTGATTGATTGTCACGCGTTTTATTAAAGAATAGTTAAACGTATAGAACAACAGTATACATGCATCATAATCATACTATAATTTGAATGGATCTTCATAGTAATTTCAAGGTTATACAAGTACATAGATGTATTGAATGAAATAAATTTTGATTGTACCAATTTTTATATTCTTAAGATTGAACAAAAATCGAGATTAATTTTTTTTGTTGGCATATTGTACTTTCTTTATGCATTCCATTTCTAAGGCTTTGATACCTTAATTTCTAGAACGATTTATAGATATAAGTATGTATATGCATTGTAAAGAGACATTTAACTATGACTTCAACATTTCATGTAAATCTCTTTCAGAGAAGCATTTTTTAAGGTCTGCGAATGGGAAGTAGATGCTGGAAGATAGATAGCCAAAAAACGGTGGTTGGATAGCAATTCGATTTGCAATTTGTGACACAGAGTATTGTATTTTTTTTTACAAATGTCATTGGTATATCTGTATATAAATCATATGGATTTTCCATTTAAAGCAATTTGTGTATGGAGCTTATTGAATGACAAGTAAGTTTGTAAGGTTACAAGATTAGTTAGAATCTCTTTTCTAAAATAATAATATGAAATGAAATGAAGTATCTCAATGGAAACTTTGCTTGATTGGATCTTGGAACGTTTACATCTTTATTATGTATTGTATGTAGGTATTATACAACTTCTAACCTACATAATTCATATTTGTCTATTACAATTACATTCATTATATCTTGTTTAATTTTACATAATTACTTCACGGCTTCTAATTAGTTTCATAACTAATTAAAAAGTGTTGTACGATTTATTAAACTAGAAAAACTATGAACACACAAATGAGACAAATTGAAACAAACTCATGTCATAGACAACGATAAAATTCATAAACTATTTATGGTAATAGAAACAGCAACAACTACAACTACAAAAACATCAATACAGTAAAAACATTAGGAAAACAAGTTAAGCGAAGTTGGTCATAAACAAAAAATATTTATGTGTGATATTTTATTTGCAATAAAAATGAAATCTCTTAAGAAATGATTTTGCAAAAAAGCAACAACTGCAAATCATAACTTATTTTACCATAATAAACTACGGAATTCTCAGGGGAAGTCAATTTCGAATTTGGTGAATCCATAGCTAATATAGTTAAGTGTTTTATATAAGATTGTGTTACCTAAATAAGGTAAAGGCATTTTAATTTCACTTTAATCGATATTTGGTTTGATATATTGATTGATTTTTTGTATTGTACTATATGAGACTGATGAGTATATTTGAGGAGTACTGCTAAAAATTGGTCATGTGCTAGAGGTATTTGTAATCATTCCAGTTGCCTTTCCCTATTTATTACATAGTCTTCGGAACTTATTGCGTTCTTCAGATTTCTAGTAAATTCCCCTTTGGAATAGTTTTGACATCATGTTTAATAACTAAAATACTCGTAATCAAATGTGAAACTTTTCTATCTATTGTGCGAACATGTATTGATTGAGTCTTTTTCCAAGAGGTCTAAGTGAGATAATAAGTACACTTACAATTCAAGTATTAACAAGTATGTAAGTACTTGAGAAATTGATACGATTTTTAATATAAATAAATTTGCACTGGTTCGTTATTTAAGATATTTGTATTAATTTTCCAAAAATTGGGTCACAATATTAATTCTCTCTCGTTCTTTGGTTTAAGAGTTGTTTTTTCTTCATTTGTCAAAACTTTAGACATTCAAATAGTTTTATACATATATCTTTAAACTTATACTGCCTTTATAGTTATAATTTTTCTCTAACAAAGCACACTTTACTATAATATTAGGCAATAATTCCGTATTTGAAAGTGATATAACCCACAACATGTAAATTTGTTACATTTCTCATATGAAAATTGTTATTTAAATTTAGTTAGAAACAAGAAAACTAAAAAACTTCCCAAGCTTGAAAAACTCTTGACACACTGACAGTACTCGACGGAAGTCAAAACATCTGTCATTTGTGCTTATCTCATGACATATTTTCAGTCAAATAGTAATAGACTACCTAGTCGTCTCCTCCTGTAAAACAATCACCTAGCTAAGCCCAACTCGGTGAGAGTCAAAGTTGTCTCTGGCGCATGATAAATGGGTATCATTTTCTTCAGATTTTGTATGCGATTACGATTGTGATAAGTTAAGATAAAAGTCATGAATGACAATTCTTCTACGATTTGCTTTGGATTTGTATTATTTTTCTCACCCGTAAAACTTTGCTAAAACAATTAACAGAATTTAGTAAGATAACAAAAGTTGTCAGTAGTAGAAAATAGGAGAAAAGTACTATTCGTATAAATAAGTACTTTTATACTTTTATTATGCTAATTTCTCCTTGACTATTGTTTGGTAAGTTTTCCCAAAGCTGTCACTGGTGTTAAATTCGCAAAGTTTTTTTATTTTTTTTATTTTTGACAGTTTGTGTCACGCTTGATGACTTTTTTTGGCGTCAAGATGGAAATCTAAATGATGATCTGTCATTAAGAATGGTGAACTAACTATAAACTCTCCTAAAGATTTGAAGCTTTGTCATTTATTTAGTTGTCCTAGTGATCATCGCTGGAAGTTAATGATAATCATAAAGTTAAAGCTTCTGGCAATATTTTTGCTTTTTATAGCTTTGTAGTCATTTTAATAGCAAATTATGATCGTCTTCTACTACTCAACCAATGAATATTGAGTATTTTCATTGAATTATTTTATGGTTGAATTTTTCGTATTGTAGAAAATTGGTTATGATTAGACGCCTCCAGTTGTGAAATTTGATTTGTTCAGTAAGACGCAATTAGTAGAAAGTGTTTGTAAGTATTTTGTTTGTGGTCTTCTCATTGAACTCTCAAGATAAATTGATGAGCTACAAGTTAACTTTTAACTTTTATTGATATTTATACACAATGTGTTATTGGGTGTTCATTAGGCATATTTTAAGATTTTGGGTTTGATAATGACTTTCTCTCTAAGACTTTAGGTATATTATACTAAACACTGGCAACAGTATACAAGTTCATGTTTGTAATACAACAATTTAGAGCAAAGTTTCTTAGACTATACTCAGTGAGCCACGAAAAGAAAAGAGCCACTGGCGAACTAAGGGTGTGATTTTCTAAATCTGTCGTTTGTAAATTGTAATAATAATGCAAAACTTAAAAACCAAACATTATAAATGATACGTTGATCAATGATGGTTTGCTTTTCCTGCTCTTTGTAAGTAAAGTAAGAAATAACCAGCGAGTGTGTAGTAACACATGAAGACATGCGAATGCCAAGCTAAATCCATAAAGGATCCATAAATTTATTAGTAGATCGAGAGCCTCATTTAGTTGTATTCTTGACCTGTAACTTCTTAGCTTCTTAGCTTAGTTCACCACAGGGCAGGACATCTTTTAGTCAAATTTTGAGTACAGCATTGATTTTTTCTATTTCACAAGAACTTTGAGTTCTTAGTAATACAAATTAGAATTATTTTTTTGAAAGTGATTTAGTTAGTAAGCAGTAGTAAAAGTAAATTTCTAGAACAAAAGATTTCTTAATTAAGGCAGAAATAGTTGAAAGAATTAAACTTGAATTCTTTGAGTTTTGAGTTTGTATCTTTTATAAAGACTTTATAAAAACATTACATAGAAACATCAACAACTCTACTCACCCAACCGTCTTTTGTCTTTTCATAAATTGTAATAAAACTCACCTGAAAAGACAGAAAATAATAAAAAACATAGATTAGCAATTAACTTAATGAAAAAATATGAACGCGCCATAAAATCCGACACCAAAACGTTAATAAAATTGCTAATAATCGCCATATTTGCGGGGAACTCATTTAAATATTACTGTATAATCACATTTAGAAAAGTATAAGTCATTGAAAGCAAAGCAAAATTTCATATTATTGTACAACATGAGAACGCCCACAAAATGACATGGTCTCATGTAAAATACAATACAATACAATACATTTACATTAGTAAAAGATACAATAAACGTATAGTATTATACGAGTATGGATGAGATTCGTCTGACTACATACTACTGATTCTACATACGTACATATGAGTATAAACACAACTAAGCACTTATTCACTTAACAAATTGTAAGAAAATACGCATGGCATAAGAGTTCATTCCTTCATTCGTTAGTAAGTTTCTTCATTCTAAAGAAGCAGGAAATGTAAATTTCCAGTAGATACTTTTCTATTGTATTTATTGTTCGACTTGAACGTATGTAATTAATGGTTTGAAATTCTATTCTATTTACGCGGTAAAGCCTTTGACTCTTCGGTTTGACTGAATGACTGACTGACTGACTGACTGACTGGATGCGAAGCCTGGTATTGTATTGAGTGGCGGCAACTCTATTCGTTCTCATTGTCAATGACAAGTCAAGAATGATGACGATGACAAGTCAAAATCATGTTAAATTAACGACATGGAACGAGCTTGATTTTTGAGACGAGACAAGTTGAATTGAGTGGTTTTGTATTGTCATTATCATCAACATTTCTATGATATTTGTACACACATATAATAACAAAATATATTTACAAGATGTCATAAATATTTATTGTTGTAAAATGAGCTGACAACTCTATATTTGTACAAGTTTAAATAGCGGTTAAGCTTGTGGCTTTTTGTTCTTTTTGCATTGATGTGGAAAAATTGGGCATCAGTCCCAACTAACTAAACTAAATTCGAAATGATTTCCACTTTGCTTTTGTTTAAATCTTAAGTTCAAAACTAAAATATTTGTATGTCAAAACGTGTTTGAAAAGTTAGTTCATTGGATTGATTCGATATGCAAAGTTCTTCGTATGGAAAATTTGAGAATATACTCTCAGATTATTTGTTCTTCGAATATCATAAATATATTTGAATAATTGATTATTTGAGGCTTCAAAATTCATATAATTTTCTTATCACAATAATAGTAGAGCAGACAACTGATGCATAAACTGAAGTACTCATTTCAATGATTACATTGCTTGTATTTTTGGAGTGTAAGCGCGTTCTTGCATTTGCAGTTAGCTCCCGATTATTGGTATATTACTACTTAGTAAAAAAAACCTAAAGACACAAACCTCAAAGTTATACGTGATGATTTTATGCAACGTTGAGTATGATTGTTCTGTTGTTGGTCCTACCAACCGGGAAATCAGTTAAAAATATTAAAAAAAAAAAAAAAAAAAAAAAACCAAAACAGCAATTGAAGTAACAACTTGTGTACACAAAATAATGGTAGATGATTACAAGTAGAATGAAGCGGTTAAGCTAAAGAAGTTGTCGGTGTCGGTGTGTCCAGGCATCCAGAACCAAGTACGTGTTCATCGTTGTCGCTCTGTCTATTTGTTCTTTTCTTTGTCTCTTTTATAGAGGTTCAATGTTTTTGTCAAAATCACTCAAGTTTCACAATGAACTCGCTGAAGATTGCTATGTAAGTAGGTTCAACCGCTTTCTCTGCCCTCTATCAGTTTTTATATTACCTAAAAGTGTATCTGGGCAAGTGTAGTAGTTTCTTTTGCGCTTCGGTTAATTCACTAACATATACTTGATACAAAATTAACATTTTGCTATTTTAAGCGGGTGCAATGCCTCAATTATGAGTTGGTTACATTTAATTTATGACCTTTTGCAAATCATAGATAATTGAAGCCACCTGTACGTACTTGTATGTGTTATTTTACTTGGGAACTTGGAAGTGAATTTAAGTTCACTTGTCCACCATAATAATTTCTTTTTGGTTTTACTTTGCTGGTCGTCACTTCACGCAAGACTGCACAACGGAACTGCGTTTTTAAAATCATTAATAAGGCATGTGAGAATGAATCTGACTTAGAATTGTTCTTCCAAAGAATCTTAAGTTATTGCGTGTCCAAGCGGCAACAACTCAACAACTTGCATAATTTATTTGTAGAAAAAAGGAAGTTGTTTCTTGTTGAATGGTGGCAATCCAAAAGGAAGTGGAATGAATGTGTGTGAAAAGATCGATTGATGATGTCTGTCTATATGAGTAAGGTAGTAGCAGTGGCAGAGGCACTGATTGCTGGTAGGATTAATGTATGTATGATGCTATAATAATTTTAATGCTCCAGATCGCTTGAGCCCGGTTGCTTTTGATGTCGCTAAGGAAGAAAGCAGATAGGAAGGTAGGAAGGTGCTTTGAACTACCCCCTAGGGTTATAAATGCACTGGAAGAAATATTTCAAGTGATCTAAACAACAGAAACATTAAACATATTCACAGAGATTATTTGATTTGAAATGTAATGTGTTAAGGAATCAGCTTTGGTAAATCAAACTTTGAAAAATGCATTGTGAGTATTTGAAAATGACAATTTAAACTCTCTGAAATGAACACAAGAATTTCTTCAACTGCATAACTGCTTAGTAGTGCGATCGTCACTTTAGCTCAGCTCAAAGCATCGTCATCATCGACACGCGTTTCTTACGGAAGCGTACATTTTTCATAACTTTTAATGGTTTGTTTTGTGTTGCTTTTTCTAACTTTGTATCTATTGCTTGCAACACAGTTCAGTTTTTCCTGTCATTGTTGCTTGCGTTTTTCTTCATGTTCTGTTCATTTGAGAACACTTTTCAAAGACTTTCAAAAGCGTTGAACTCATTTAGAATAGAGTTAGCACACTAGTGTAGTAACTAGCTATCTCCACGTACTGGCATCTCTCTTATACTCTCTCAGTCTCTTACTTGGTGAATGAGTGGTATGAGTGACTGTCGGTTACATTAAGAATACATTGACCGGTTCAAGTCATTGGCCTAGGCTTTTGTATTATAGTAGAATAGCATAGCATGTGTGTATCACTCATATAGACAATCATTCAGTTAGCCAGCCAGTCTAAGCTGGTGCCTGTATCAATGCCTGTGTCTAGCTATACATATGTACATACTAAGTATATCATGATTGCTTTCCGTTTGCCTTAGATCATGTGTAGAGTTTTGTTTAACTCTTAGAACTCTTTTCTGCTTCTTTAAATCAACTTGAATGTACCCTTTCACTGTGGCATAAAGCATCATCATCATAGATATTTTTGTTGACGTCAAGAAGAACTTTAATTGAATAAGTTAAAATGCTGTTTGCTGCTGTGTGGACTTTTAAATTTTCTTCTACTTCCAGATCTTTATTGTTATTATTGCTATGTATCTTCTTCCCTTCTTTGAGCCATTAGAAAGTTATGCCTATTTGTCGATACCGTTATAATTGAACTAGAACTATGCATTTGTTGTTTTGTTATTGTACTTTTCTATATTCATCATCTATCCAATAAATATGTATAAAACTTATCCATTGTTATTATTGTTGTTGAATTCCTTTATGAACTTTTATAGAAAAGCGCATTTTGATTGGTTTTCAATATCAACCATTTTTCTTTTACATTCACGTTTATCTTTGTATTTGCCTCACTTAAAGTGTGTTAATTAAACAAATGAAAAATTTAAAAATAAAAGAAAAAATACAATAAATACTTATAAAAATTTACTTTAATTAACCATGGACATTGTGTTGTTGAAATAGCTTATAATTGTTGTTAATTTACTATTGTATTATTAACTAATTATTTGCTGTGTTCATTTGATGTTTACAACCTTCACACATTTGTCTTTTCAGATCGATGCATTGGCTAACATTTGAATGATTGTAAAATATTTGCCAGTATTGCAACATTGTTTGAAAGTGTCATTAATTGGTATGGTCTAAATTTTGAAGTCTTGAAATATTTTGGATTGCTGAAATGTGTACAAATACCAGAATGGTTGAGGAGGCTGTTCAGATGACCCACATTCAATGAATTTGAATGAGATTAAATTTTTGGTAGTAATCTTTCATAAGTAGCTACTTCAAATCAAATTGCGAGTATAATAAACAATATTTCCCCTCAAACTGTTTATAAATAAATAAATAATAATAAATATTTATTTTTTATTATTGTACAAAAGTCTTTGGGCTACTGACAAATGGGCAAAGAGGCCTCACTGGTATACTAAGTATACAATTATAGTATTTTAATAAATTTTATGAAAATATTACTACAATTAATTATAGGGTAAGAGCACCAGCGTCAAGAGTTTCAGCTTTCCGGGCTAAATAAATAAGCAATGATGATAAGATTTACTGCTTTCTTGGCAGATTTCTCTGATTCAAAACTTTTAACACATGGATAATTTTGACATCATTAATATTATATTGTAGTTATATCTTAGAACTTTATTACTTAGATGGCAATAAATATTTAATACTAATTAAATATAAAAGAATGATTCTTTTATTGTATAAGATTTTTTTCTATAACTCGAACTAAATCAAGTGCAGAGTGAAAATTCCATAAAATTTTCGTTCCATAAGTATTTCGAACTTCCATAACTTGAACATTAAAATTAAGTTGAATTTTTTTGAGTAAATCCCAAATAAAGTGAACATTATTTTTCAATTTTCCAATTTGGATTTGGTTTACTATTGAATGAGGCAACGTAGATGATTGAGATTACTAATATTGATAAAGATCGAAACTTAATGCGAACTGATTATGAAACATGGATAAGATTGCATAATATAAGTTCTATTGCTACACTTGAGGATTATAATAATGTGGAAAATGAGCCTCGTAGATTGAGATTTCTTTTAGATAAACACATTATTGATCATTATAGCTCAGACCAGTGGAAGATGATGGACAACAATTTGGAGGAGGAATATATCCAAGACATTCCCAAGAATGTATAAAATCAATGATTAAACGAATTAGAATTTCTTTTCACTGAAACTAAGAAAAATAGTATAAAAAATTAATGAATATTTTGTGAAACTTTGGTCTAGGAAAACTGATGTAAAGAAAATAAAAATGTGTTACCGCAGTTCACTAATTCTATAACTCGAATTCTCCACAAGTGATATAGTGGTTCGACTGTATTTATTTTATAGTTACATCAATCTTGTTCAGTTCTTCAAATAAACATTTTCTTCTTCTACTTAATTGATTATTTTCATTTAGTTGAGAAATTTTTGTTGCGATGAAGGTCGTTTAGTTTCATTACGATCGTGACCTTTTATCAACAGTTTGTTACATTACTACTTGAAATTATAAATGACTGTCAAACACATCTACATAAGTGCATCATATCAAGAAAACTAAAAAAACTCATAAGATTTCAATCGCCCACTGATCCAAATTACTTTTAAGTACTTGGATACTTTGAAGGCTTCCCACTAAATTTACAATTAAGCATAATTGACATAAGATTCAAGCCTGGAAATTGCCTTACAGCTTTGAATCTTTACAAGTTTATATTAAAAAAAAAAAAAAAAAAAAATTAAATATTAATCCAAAAATCTTATGTACTAAGATTTAATTAAGATTTAAAAATGCAAAAATTTTGAAATGCAAAAGTATGTATACTTTTGACATAGAAACAATAATGAATATGACCCCCAAGATGTTAAACAAATAATTAAATAAATAAATAACCAATTTTGAAATTGTAATTTATGTTAAAAAGCAATGCTTTTCTTTTGACATTTTTAACCAAGTTAATAACATTATTTTTTGTATTTTTTACGTAGATTTCCTTTGTTACTGTAAGTATCTCAGAGATTTGAACAATTGGGCATTGTTCTCTTGTCATTTTTGTCATTTCATACGCACTAATAGGCGTATAAGTAACATGGAAAATGAAAAAGATAAAATCCAAGTAACAGATACTTTTTGGAAATGAATGCATTTTAATGTGAATGAGTCTTTCATACAAACATAACACATTCATTGAGTAAGTACCCCGTGGACAACGTGAACGTTATGTTGACTGTCTCGTCTTGTGATTGTTGTCAGATGTCAGCATAAACAATTGAGTTTTGTTATAGAGGACTAAACAGTTGTAAGTTGTTTGTCATTTTTTCTTTTTTTTTTGTATTTCTCATATTTGACATAAATTTGTAATTGCGGGACCGTGAAATCAAATTTATGTTGCGTTAAATTGATTCTTTTTTCGCTTTTTGCAGATAAGATTGAGGGAAGTCTTTTAGATTGGAATAGAATAGTAATGACTATTTCAGTTAAGGGAAAAACAGAAAGAGAGAGGGAGAGAGAGAGAGAGGGATGATTTCATGTTGATGGTTTAAAATAATATTTTTTCTCATCATTTATTCATGAATTCATATTTCATTCACTTCACTTCACTTCATTACTATTGACCTCAAGAGTTTAACATCATTTAACCTCGCCTATTACCCATAACTTCGTCATCATGTTGTTTAGAGCTTTCTCCAGTCATCCAGTCAGCCGTCTGATTGCAAACCAATAACGATAATCAATTACATGTTACTAACTAACTAACTAGCTAACTAACTAAATAACTACACATATACTTGACCCTAAGCTAACAACTTTAGATAGTAGTTTAAGTTTAAAAATAAACAAAAAAAACAGCAACAATTTTTTAAATCATGTTTGGTTGGCTTTGTGGCTTTAACCCACTTCAGTTGTTGCATAAATTATGCCAACAGTAGCAACAAAAAATTAACCATCTACGAAAATCAAAGTTACAACTAAAGAAAATTATTGTTCCCGTGCATGTTTGATCTGCAGCACAACTACCATCACCATCAACATAAGTGAACCTCAAGATCAAACCAAACTCAAACGTTCAAGTTCAAATATGCCTAGAGTAAATACTTAACAATATCTATATTAGTTATGAAGAAAACCATCAATGCAAACAGTTCGTCGACTAGTTGCAACAAACTTACAGCAACATCATAATGAGAAAAAACTGTTCAACTGTCGAACTATCGATTTGTCATGCCTTATTGGCCTTTCCAATTTGTTTATTTCACGTGAATGATAACTGACTAACTGACTGACTGACTGACTAACACTCTGTCTATCTAGTATCTGTTTGTTAGTCTAACTTACAGTAGCTGACAACATATACGCCTTAGAGGCGGCAGTTGTGAAAAATTATTGACGCCTCTAGTTGCTCCGACAACAAACTATGTATATTGCAACTCTTTGCAAGTTGGGGGCTGAGAGAGTATTGTTGTTTTTAGTGTTCCTCCATTTCTTAAAGTTTCATGTTTTTGTTTTCTTTGCATTTTGATTTTTTTCTCCATTTTTTCCCCATTTTTTTTTTACATTTTCTTTTGTTGAGTTAATTTTCTTTGTTGGGCCCTCAAGAAAAGTTAAGTTAAGAAATTTAAAAGAAACATTGCTCTACTCTATTCTATTATAATGAGATCTTTTGTTGCTCTCTAAATTAAGGTGAAAGTTGCTTTAGTGCATAATTTATGCAGTGAAGTTCTTCGTTTTTTTTTTGTTTGTAAAAGTTGCTAAAGAATTATGTTGATAAATATGATGGAAGGCATTTGCACGAAGTAAACTAAAGAGTTAGAAACAATCTGAATAACTGACACAACTATTGTGGCTTACTCAAAATCGGCAAAGTAATATTCCATTTTGGAGTACAATTTTAAATAAAAAAAGGTTTAAGGACGAATAGTGGTTGACAAAGTCTCAATTAAACCCCTGCAATTCAAAAAAAAAAAAAAAAAAAAAAGATGTTCCCTTGCAATTTCATTTAATTTTAATTTAAATATAAATTGTTCACTTGGCTCCATTAAATGGAATTTGTTTCAACTTTCATACATTTACAACAATTTCTTGACATAAAATGTCAAAATATGTCAACTATTTGTCAAGTTTGGAATGAAAGGTTTGCAATTTGTTGGTGTTTGCCAATTACTCAACGCCAAACCACACAAAGCGCCAATGAGTTTTTCAGATATTTTTATTTTGTATACAAAAGAAAAAAAAAAAAAAAAAAACAGAAACACGTTTATTATTTGCAACGCCCATTTTCTTATATAGATTTTCATTCATAAAAATATAAAAATAAAAATAACAAAAAAAAAATCACATTAAAACCAAAGCACGCGACGGTGGCAATGAAAGACAAACTCAACTAACGCAATCACTTTTAGCAGCCGCCAGAGTCTTTAGACTTTGGTCTCAGTGCACATGATGAATAGAAAATTTTAATAAATACAAGAAAATGTAAAAATCAATGTACTCGTACATAGTTAGTGACTTGAACTGTCAGTTTCATATGCGATTTGATTATAGCATGTGGGCTGCTGTGAAGTGAAGTAGTTAATGTCATGGCTTCTCTTTATCAAGTTGCGCTTTAATTGTATATTTTTTGTTGCACACCTCTATTATAATAACAACAATCATGGTTCATATACTTTTCATTTCATTATGATCATAGCTTCGTAGAATTTCAAAATCATGTCATTTAACAGATTCATAAATCTTTCTTTTAGATAATTTGCATAATTTTGTAAAGAACAGAATAGGGAGAGATAAGCGAGAGAGAAAGCGTTTTAAAGAATGATTGGCAATCATTCATTATACATGCAATAAATTAAAAATAATTTGGTTATTAATAAACAAATATATGTAAATATAAATTCTGAGAAGAAACGCATAAAATTAGCTTTGAGTTGACGCAGCAAAACAGACAGTTCTTTATTTGATTAGTAGACGCTATCAATCCTCGATAGTATAGTGGTTAGTATCCCCGCCTGTCACGCGGGAGACCGGGGTTCAATTCCCCGTCGGGGAGAAGATTTTTTTTTTTTTATTTGTTTTTGTTTCAAGATTTAAAAAAAAAAAAATAACAATAACTTAAAATAAAAGACGCTTACAATAACACGGGAACAACAAATACGTCCAGCCTATCAGTACTACAAAAATAAAAACTAAGTATGAGTCTACTATCAAAAATAACTTCATATGTATCTTATGCCTTTGTCAAATTAAGAAAACAGAGCGAAGATGAACTTGCAGCCCAAGACATAAGTGATTTAATCAAATGATCCCATGTCACAATTCAGTGATGCAACCATAAACTTCCACTAAAACCAAGCTATTGGATTGAACCTTATATGAATCAATATTAATGTTGCAAAATTCATTCCCAAAAATGGTGCAAATCCAAATTAAAATATTGGATCTTGTGATCTGAGATTCATCTTACAAGTGAAAATAAGTTTTCCATACCAGGCTACACGATCTATACGACAAGCCAACCAGATGGAACAGCTTCTAATTATTGTAGACTCTCGAACCAACTTCTTACAGGCAACGTCGATTCGGATGCAAGGACATTGTGGGTATTTGACTTAATCAGTTGTATCCTGCCTTCCTCAATTGTCCATATGTATGTTAAAAAATTTCATTTATACCCTCTGTCCACGATAAAAATAAATCAAAGTAGCTACACTCAGCATATGTTTTAATTATAATTAGGAATGGAATAAAGGGTAATTGAAGATATTAACTATCTAAGGGGAGGGTGGCCCTAAAACTTGCAGTGCCTAGGAACCTCTCAGTGCTATATTAACTCTGTCTGTAATTCAATTTCAAGTGAACATTAAGTAACCAACTGAACTTTAAGTAATTAAGTACTGTAATATATTCATCCATCTATATTTAGAGAGCTTAAAATTTTAAATATTAAAAATATAGATAAGCAACGAATGTACTTAAATTTGAATATTGTATATAGTTTGTATACCTTAACAAATTCATACGATAGTAATTTTGATAATCTCAGTAATGAGCATGAGCTATTTAAGATAAGTAAGGGGAATCCATTTGTTAATACAAACAGAGACAAACCTTCTCTTTTTTTTAAAAAACAATTCAATCAAAACAATGTTATCTTGTCTATGGCCACTTAATAGGAAAGTGATATACTATATGAAGTTCATGGAAAAGAACAATAAAAGCTAATTAGAATTTTTAATAAAGAAAGTCACTTGAAGTGGAGAAAGAGAAAGATTGAATGAGATAAAAGCTATTGTACAATGGTACGATCAATATAAATGGGACCAAAATGGCATCAACAATGTCAGTTTACTTATTCAATTTGAAACGAAAATGATAGCATTTATTGTTCTTCTAGTTGCCTTAGCTTTGGTTGCACCAGCCTTGGGTCGCACCATGGATCGTTGCTCTTTGGCTCGAGAAATGTCTGCATTGGGGGTACCCCGGGATCAATTGGCACGTTGGACTTGCATTGCAGAACATGAGAGCTCCTATCGTACTGGAGTTGTTGGTCCTGCTAACTCGAATGGTTCCAATGATTATGGCATCTTTCAGATTAACAACTACTATTGGTGCCAACCTGCCAAAGGACGTTTCTCGTATAATGAATGCAAATTGAGTTGTAATGCTTTGTTGACAGATAACATAACGAACTCAGTTCGTTGTGCTCAGAAGATCCAAAGACAACAGGGATGGAGTGCATGGTCGACATGGCGTTATTGCTCTGGCTCATTGCCAAGCATTGATCCATGTTTCTAAGGTTTTTTTGATTGTCCATTTGTTTTTTTGAATTGAAAATTTTTGCAAAGAAACAAAAATCTGTAATATTGTATGATTCCTCTGGACAGCTCAATCATGATCATTAAGAAAATTTCATGAAATGCGTGATTCAATCAATATTCATGGCCTGAAGCTTCATCAATAATTTGCTTTCCTTTATTTTTCATTGCAAATATTGTACAATACAAATATTCAAAACTTTTCTTGGCAACTCAACTCAGCTACGAAAATATAAATATTAATTTTTAGCAATCAAAAAATAATTTTTCACCATTGCTTTTCCAGTTTTTCCATAGTAGAACAACAAACAAATTTGACTATGATACACATAATATTTTGGTCAATTGCACTAACATTTCTTTTTAGCTCTTCAATTTCATTTCACTTTTCATTTTATATTCCTTAAAATCAGACATTTTTCGCTTTCCGCTTTCCGCTTTTTAACTTACATTTCTGGTTATTAAAATTGTGTACTCACAAAAAAGTTTCTTACTGGTTAAGTTAACCTGACACTTGACACTTGTAAGCCATTAAAATTTCTCACTTTCTAAGCTTGGTTTGTATAAAATTTCAACTAAAACAAAATATGAATTAACAGCTCAAATGTGAGAAGTCAAATCAAATTGTTCAGGCAGCAAAAGTCTAAGCCAAGTCAAATCTGTTTGTCATTAATCATATACAATACAACTTGGCCAACTTGCAAACTGGCTAGAAAAGC
Source organism: Amiota minor (assembly GCA_037043295.1). Classification (NCBI taxonomy): domain Eukaryota; kingdom Metazoa; phylum Arthropoda; class Insecta; order Diptera; family Drosophilidae; genus Amiota; species Amiota minor. The sequence goes on from JBAMAW010001787.1 coordinate 615,811, forward strand.
CGATTTATGTACACACATTTTTTTTTGTTTTAAGATTTCAAACTGATTTTATTATTTTATTGCAAAAAAAAAAAAGATATTAATTTTTGTGTTTTGTTTAATTTTATTTAAAAAAAAAAAAAATATAAGCCGATTTCCTGATTTCAATGCTTTTGTTTTAAACAATTTACCGCCGCAACCCACACGGTTCGGTTCTGTTTGTCTAGTCAAGTTTGCTTTTTATTTGCTAAGAACAAAAACTACACGATGATGATTTATTGTTGGTGATGTTGTTGGTGTTGCTCGTATTGCTCATGTTGCCCATGTGGAACTGACCGATTGTTTATCAATAAATCGAGGGCACCGCCACCATTGCCGCTGCCGCAGTCATTATTAGTCATAATTTGTTAATAATAAATTACAAATAATTTTAGTGTTTCTAGACCGAACTAACTAACTAACTAACTAACTACATAACTGTTTAAGCGATCAATTGATTTTAAAAAGAATTTGGCAAAAACAAAACGAAACGAAACGGAACAAAACTAATTTGTTAACACGTTAGTTAAGGCCTGCGAGAAATAGGCCAAGTTAATACTTTATTATTTGTAGCACAAAACAATTAACTAGACTGTTTTTCTACAATTTATCTTTAATGTGTTTTTAATAAAGAAAACAGAAAATTTTTAAAGAAAAAAAAAATACAAAAATGAATTTGAAAAATCAAAAACAAATTTAAATTAAGATAATTATTTATTAAAACTAACAACAACAAAAAAACAAAAAAAAAAAAAAAATTAATAAAAACAAATACTCAAAATAATTAATATTGATGGATTTATAAAAATAAATAAATGAATTGAAACAATCAAAAATCAACACGAGCGCACTTGACGTATGCGTGATTTCAATTAAAAGCCACACCACAAAATAAATGAGCAAATATTTAACCTTGATGCAACGTACACAAGTATTGTACATAAAGACACACAGACAAACAACCAAAATCAAAATCAAAATCAATATCTTTGAAGTAAACTTCCTAAATTTGGCCAAGACACAAAACACCAAAATATCTCAATAAGTCTTTCTTACAAATTGTTACCAATCAATAGAGTAACAACAACACAACAAAAAATTAACTTCAAATCACTTTTGAGAAAAAAAAAAAAAAAAAACAAAACAAAAATTAGAAAAAGGAAAAAATTAAAACCAAAACACCATTTGAGGTATAGAATTTCATGCGATTCCAAGACTCAAGTGTTATGGTCAACGTTGCGTAGCTTAAGTTATCTTTGTATCTTTTTACTTTTTCTATCTATTGGTTAGTTGTTTGTTTGCTTTTGAGTTTATATCTTTTGTCTTTTGTGGTTGCGTTTGGCATGATTTTGTTGTTTCGTTTTACTAACAATTCGGACACGTTTTCAATTGGCAAAGTTTTGTTAGATGGCTGCACACAAAAGACAGAGAGCAATGACATCAATGGCAATAAATCTTAATTTTAGTGTTAATTTTTCATTTCGGGATATTTCTCAAAAAAATAACATATTTACTTTGTGGTAATTTCTTTTTCTTCATTATTAATATTATTATTATTATTTTTATTACTTTTTATTGAGCATCATTCGGTAAAGTTGAATTGATGCAGAGAAATAATTGTAAGTAGAAGAGAAAGAAAAGTGAGAGTCGCTAATGAATGAATGAATATTTTATTGTCAACAAGAAAAAGAAACTAAATTTAAAGCGACAACAACAACAACTAAATTTAAATTAATTATTTTTCTTAGAATCAAAGATTTTGCAAATAAAGAAATGAAACCAAAAAAAAAAAAGAAATGATATAAAAAACTTTAATCAAAGCAAAACTTTCACGTTTCTAAATATTAAAATAAATTTAGAAAGCCACAAATGCTTCTAAACAATATTTTCTTATGGTGTTTTATGGGAAGTTTTAGTGGCTAAAATGCCAACAATAATCAAACAAACCACAACAAATTAATCCATGACATTTGATTTAACTTGATGACAGTTGACTTGCAACATTTAATAAGATTTAATTTGAGGATTAAAAAAAAGTAATAGAAAAAACTAAGAGACACAAGTGCAAATCTAAAGAAGATTTTAAGTAAAAGCTTCTCCTCAGAACCAATCAAAATAATATTGTATTGTACATATTTATTGGGTCACTCAAATTTACAATCAAAAATTATTTAGAAGCATGAATTAATGCTTGGCAGTGAGCCAGAGCAATAACGCCATGTTGACCATGCACTCCATCCCTGTTGACTTAGGACCTTCTGGGCACAACGAACTGAGTTCGTTATGTCATCTGTCAACAAAGCATTACAACTCAATTTGCATTCATTATACGAGAAACGTCCATTGGCAGGTTGGCACCAATAGTAGTTGTTAATCTGAAAGATGCCATAATCATTGGAACCATTCGAGTTAGCAGGACCAACAACTCCAGTACGATAGGAACTCTCATGTTCTGCAATGCAAGTCCAACGTGCCAATTGATCCCGGGGAACACCCAATGCAGCCATTTCTCGAGCCAAAGAGCAACGATTCATGGTGCGACCCAAGGTTGGTGCAGCCAAAGCCAAGGCAATAAATAAGGCAATGAATACTTTCATTTTTTTTTACTGTTCTGGGTTTAGTTATTTGGTAAACTGATACTGAATTGATGAACGTGAATCGCTTTTATAGTCGTCTTTATCAATAATTGATTACTATGATCTCTCACGATGTGGCGGTTTTATAATCTCCAGCACTCCAAAACACTTGTGTTAGTCTATGTATTTGTTTGATAATAAGTTTGAATTGCGTTTCAGATAAACAACGATAGCAATTTCTTTCTTGGTTTTATTTATTTTATGCAACAAATTTTGTGTGCGCTTCATATAAACCAATTATATTTTTTATGTAATTTATTAATTAAAATTTAAAACTTCCTTTTCAAAAACAATGAATCGAATGAAAATTATATGATAATTTAATAACAAATAACTATTAATTAATGAAATTAATATACATAATTAATATTAAAAACTACGCCCAGTGACAAGTGCCTGTGGCCAAAAAGCATGCGTTCGCACGAAGAAGGTGTAGACTGATGGAATTAGCTCAAATAATTTCACAAAATTCATTCAACTTTAATTTGATAGATGAAAAATCATTCAAAGAAACGAATGAAATATAAAAATTTAATAAAGAAACATATTGTAAAAAGAAAATGCAAACCCATTAATTTCACTATAAAACACTTTGACAGCACGCGTGCTTGTCTGCCTTTCTATCTCGGACAGAAAGCAAAAAAAAAAAAAAACCATCCGACCCATAATACTCCTCCTCCTGCCAATGATTTCAAGCGTCAAGCTTCATGAGCAATGAACTAAAATCAGCTGGGCAGACTTGTGATCTCAAAGTGGAATGATAAGAGTGAGGGGAATTTTTTATAAAATATAATAAGTCTGCAAAAGCAAGTGCAAGTGCAAGACTAAAATTGTTTAAGGCTCTCAAAATGTACTGAAATTTTGAAAAGAAGGCAGAAAATTAATTTCGGTTTCACTGAAGATCAAATACGCTTCGAGAATAAATTACAAAATAAAAAGAATTATATGGTCATAGAGCACACAAGTTTATGCTTTAAACTGTTGTTTTGTTGAATACAACAATTGCTAATACGGCACTTGAATACACAGGTTGTATGATTGGTTCTATTATCAATTATGTCACAATACTATTTTCTATTAGGAAGTTTAACATGATAATTGAAAAACTTTATGGTCTCCCATTTATTGAGAAATTTCAACTGAAACATATTGACAACATTAGATAAATGACTTTTGTAGGGTCTTCCAACTCTCTTTAAATCCAATACAAATATTTCGAAAAGCTGATCATATCATTCACACTTATAAACATGGTATAAAAATGCCAAATATTAATTTGAAATGTAATGAAAGAAACTGGAAAATGGCAATTTCTTTTTTCATTGTAGTTTTTTGTTAGTAAAAAAAAAAAATGAAAAAAATGTTCCGGTCTGATTTAACAATTGTTAATAAATAACTAAAATCGTCGAAACGCAACGAAAGAAAAGCAAAATGAATAAAAAAAAAAAAAACAACGTTTCTGACGCTACTACGAATACGATGATCAGAGAAGACGCTTTTGCCAGCCACCAACGCAAAGATACAAAAAAAAAAAAACACAAAAATAGCTATGACAGAGGAACTTAAGGCGCTATAAACATTTACACAGGTGAGAGAATGAAAAATTATATGAATTTCGTATAGAAAGTTTAGTCTTTTTGATTTTGCTGGTGTTGTTTCGACCACTTTTTTATGTTTTCTTTTTATTTCTTTTTTTTTTTTTTTTTTTGGTTTTGGTCAAATTTTTTTCTCTCACAATAATTTGATTTTAAATGGTCTTCAACCTGTTCTACTTAGCTTTAAACATTGTAGATTGCCTCTTAGAGATGCTCAACAGACACTTGCCACCTTAGCCAAATTATGGTTAGTGACTTTAATTATATATTCATTGCGCTTTAGAGCACGAATATCTTAGATCTGTTAACAAGAAGACTCTTTAACTAATGCTAGACCAAATCGGCTGGCTCAGCTTTGTTGCGCTTTCGAGTGCAAACTTCTAAGACTGTAGGGAGTTTTAAATGTAGACTGAATCTGGTGAGTTGTGCTCAATAAGCATGGGTCAACAACGATTCTAGGTATGATTACTAATGGACTAACATTGTTAAAGAGATTAGGCAAATGGATCAATACATCAATATGACTGGTTCAAGAAGAGAAACAACTATTTAAATTTGTTTTTTTAGGGTTTCGGACCCAAAGAGTACCAAACGGAACCCTACTGCAGAGACTTCGTTGTCCGTCCGTCCGTCCTTGGGTCATATCTCATAAACCGCAATAGCTAGAGAGTTGAAATTTTCACAGAATGTGTAGTTCTATACAGGCATCAGCAACAATTACTAAAACTAAAATATTTTCGAAAACTTAAAGGGGTCCCCATACAAGAAACATTTTGGTTTGTATGGCAGCTATACGATCTAGCAATCCCACGTTAATGAAATTTAGATGGTTGATGGCATTACATTAGAAACTTATATTGCCGAAATTTTAGTTTGATTAGATTACTAGAAAGGGTACCTTCCATACAAACCCCCATTAAACTTCAGGATCTTATTCGAAAAACTTTTTTGTTTTTTGGACTATTGAACTGAAATTTAGACACTATAAGTTTCTGATATAGGCGCGGTATATTTGTTGGAATCAGTCAAATTGGTCCACTAGGGGGAGTACCTCAAATACAAACCCCAATCTAGTACGGAATCCTCCGTGTACGAGTCTGACTCGCACTTGGCCCATCTTAATAATTTTTTGCTTTGAACTCTATTAAATAGATATTTGTCTAGAATTGTACATCCATTTCTAAGAAGAGTATTTAAAATTCAGTGAAACTTAAAATCAATGATTTTTTTTTTTCTTATTTTTGTAACACTTTTGGGTTCAGTGAATTTTAAATAAAGTTTCAATTGAATTTAAGCTGATGTGGCATTTGGATTTTCTTTTTTATTCTCTTTTTTTTTTTTGTGCAATACGAACTTGCAACAAATTTAGCCAATAAAATTAACTTGACTTCAACAGATGTTTGATGAACACAATTCGAGTTGAAACTACAATAGTATAATTTTATCATTGCATAAAACTCTAATACTAATTTCATAATAATTTACAACCCACCATTTCCATTTTGTTAAGGATTGCACAAGTAATGAGGTAACACAATTAGAATCACCTTACTTTTGAGCAAATCTACCTATAATGTAATTGCAGATAAGTCACTGTAACTCTTATGAATATCAATCAAAGGTAATTGCAGAATATTATTGTATAAGAATGAAATTTGTTACTGGTCTTAACTTAACTTCACCTTCATTGGGACGCACTATGTATCCGTTGCCAATAATCAGTTGGCACATTGGACTTGATTTGTTGAAGATGAGAGAGAGTTCTTATTGCATTGATGTTGTTGGTCATACAAATTCAAATGGTTCTAATGACTTTGGCATAATCCAGATCAACAGGTACTATTAGACTGAAATGATAAATACCGTAGACATATAATCGACAATTGATCTGATGGGGTGGGTGTATGATCTACTTGGTACATTGCCAATCATTAATTCATGCTATCTAAATAGATAACTGGTAAATTGAGGCTTTCCTTTGTAAAGTTGTGTTGTAATTTCTTTCTCTCTAATCTAAAGTGAACTAAAATTTTGTATTATCTAATGCCGGCGGCTATTATGAGATCGGGTCATATATCAAACAACTGTCTAGTAAAAGACTATTTAATTATGCTATAAACAACAGCTTACCTTCAAAATCTGTTGCCCCAAATCTTCCACTTGCAACGAGGCAACACTCAATTCTTCACTACTCTACTTCTTTACACTTCTCTCTACTTATTTTTGTTTTTGTTTATTCCTGGTTGCGCACTCTCTGTTGATTTAGATTTACTTTGACAGCGAAAATTGGTTCAACAACAACAACAACAACATCATCAGCATCAGATGCAGCAAGAAGAAATGCAATAACCCATAATAGTTGCAATAACAACAAGTGTGGCAATAATAAGAAAAATGGTCAACTTGTGCGGAGTGAGTGAGTGTGTGAGTGAGTGTGTTGCTTGCATGCACTAACATTAAATTGGGGTCCAGCTTAACAAACAAAAATCGTGGCACAAATTTAAAATGGGCCACAAATGAATGTTCTTTTGGTTGTTGTTGAGTTTGTTGCAGTTGTTGTTAGATGATTTGGCGCATTTTGCGTGCACTTGACACTAACACACACATTAACACTCAAAGACACTCACAGATACACACACACACTCACGCTCACTCAAACAGAAAGAAACAAATACACATATGTACATATGTAAAAGATTCTTCTTAGAACAAAGTTGTGTTGCAGCTTTAACAGATTACGATGACGATGACGATGACGTTAGTGATGTTGAAGATGATGATGATGATGATGATGATGCTGCAAGAAGTAAACGAATGATGAACGGCGATGCAAGAGTAAGAAGCAGCACAGCAAAGCAAGACAAAGCAATGAAAGATGATGATGATGATGATGATGATGATGGAAGGAAGGAAAAAAATGTTGTACTCGTTTTACCGTTAGCATCCAATACACAAACAAATGCAGTCCGGTTCTCTTCGTGGTGGATGATGATGGTGATGTTGTTCTTTTTGTGTTGCTTTTGTGTTGTTTTGCTAGTGTTTTGTGGTATTAGAATCGCGTAATCAAAGCGCACGATTATGACGTCGTTTATTCATACATAAAACGCTCATTCACACAGTCTTTCCCCCACTATAACTCCCGTCTTCTAATTCTTCTTATTCTCAATATTGTTCACTATTTCGTTTTCTTTCTTACACTTTTACAGTATTATTCTTGATCATTGGATATTGGTTATACAAGTACATGGTATATTGTGCATAGTATGGACATAATCAGTTTGACATGACGGTTTATCGGGATTTTCTGTTTCTTAATCTTGTTTTTCTTATTCTTCTTATTTGTTATTTAAGCCTTTATTGGCCTATTTAGTGGATCTTTCTTTTTGAATTGTTAATTTTAGTTCTTGACATTTTTTTAAATTAAAATCATGGGAATTTATTTTATTTAAGTTTATAGAAAAATATTTCTAAATCAAATGCACTTGAACTTTTACACTTCTTTGCTTTAAAATTATTTAATATATTTTAGACTTTATTTGCAAAAAAATAAAATGTTTAAGGCAAGTTAAATGCGCGAAGCTATGAAACACACGTCCGTTTGGCTCAGAAGACACGAAGTAACAACAATAAGAGTCAAGCTCAGTTTAGCTCGGCACTTGCTTAACATTGTTTGTGATTCCATCAAGACTCTCTTTAAATAGTTGAAATACTCTCTTTGCTCTTTATTTAGAAGTCTTGCTTGCAAACAGGTGTTTTTCAAAGAGCATTAAATGTTTATGAAAACTTCTTCACTATTGAGTGGCTTTTATAAGGTTTTTAGTAGAGACCGGCCGAAGGTTCGGTTTCGGTTTCGGCCAGTTTCAGCCAAGATATTTAGTTTCAGCCACAGCTTCGGTTGCAGCAAATAATTGACCGAATCTTCAGCCCTTCAATAAATACGAATATTGTGAACACAACAATTAAGAATTTGTAGTTTAAACAATGTTAATTTTTGACAAAGCTCACTTAAAAGAGTCACTCTTTTATATGTAGATTATATTTATTCATGTTAAATTGTTAATATAGAAACTAAAAACTAAACAAAATATACTAATAAGTTCTTATGCACTACACATTATTCGGCATGAGTTCGCAACTATACGTTTATGTTTTTGGTTTCCCTTAAGCTGGCTTTGAGTCTCAATTTTAATATATTTTAATAAGTTTCGGTTTGATATAGAACAAAACGGTTTTAGGCAAATATACTTAGTATGAAAGTCTTACAACTTCTTCTCTTTTAAGAGCAAATCTCTAATGGTTATCAAACTGTATTCAAATATGTCTTCTGATACCAAAGACTATTAAACTGTAAAATGAAGATTTCAATTGTAAAAGAGGAACACAATTTCGAAAGCGGTTTAAATACCCAAACTAAGAGAGAGACATAACTTTGTGAACGATTTAAATTTTAATTTTAAGAGAGAGGCACAATTTAATGAGCGGTTTAAATTTCAAATCTTGCTGGAAAAGCAGTGCATTACTATGAAACACTGTTTGAAACAGTGGAACAATAAGTAGGGAACGATCGTTTACTAAAGCAGTGTATGACACCATGAAAGCAGTGCTTCACTTGTTTGTGTTTTCAGTTACAGTTTAAATTTGTTAGCTTTCGCCACTTACTTACCTTTCACATGGCGACACAGTGCGTGCGCATATTGAATCAGTTGAGCAATCTTCTGCTATTGAATTGTAAACATTTTGTGTATCATCATAACAATAACTGCAACTACAGCAAGAATATTGCGAACAATAGGATGAGGCATCAATATCATCCAAATCTGTGATGGTTATTGTACAATCATCATCTAAATCATGTTTATGATTTGAATTGCTGCATTGCTGTTGTTGTAGAGTTGAGTTGCTTGTTCCCGTTGTTGGTGTTTGCGGATTTTTTTCAAATTTGCTTGGTGCCTTAGAATTGCTTCTTGAGCGACTGTTGAATCGAAAATATTCTGCATTAATTAAGAACTTACAGGCAAGATTTCTATAACCTATATATGTACATACCTTTTGCTTCTAGTATCCACAGTGTCCACAACAACATTCCACGTACGATGTATTAGATACAATAAAAATAAGACACGAGATGTTTCACCATTGTTTGATGATGGATTTGCTGTTGACGACTCAATTGTATGACGTTTTGTGTTTGGGCCACGTTCAGCTGTGTTATGTTGCTGTTGTTGGTCACGTCTTTGTTGACTTCTTGGATGCATATTAACATTTTGTGTGCGTCTTGCTGGTAATGTTTTCGAGCGATAAGAATCATTCGCATAGTTCTGTTGCTGTTGTTGTTGCTGATAACGTTTGCGTGTAGCTCTTGTTGTCGTTCCAGCATCACAAGATGTTCTTGGTAATGTTGCTAAATTAGCTTGACGATTGCCCATTTTGTTATCGAAGATGTTGCACTGCAAAATATTTTTTGGAATAAATCAAAAATTATTCGATAGTTCTAAAAATATAATTATATTTCTTTATCTGTACACAACGTAATAATGACCATTTAATGCACTATAAATTCTACTAAATGCTTTGCATGTTCAACGATCATCATTCGTTTGAAGTCGTGTAACTTTGTTGTAATTGCTCAGTTGATCTCAATTATGTTGGCTTTCTGACAGAAATGTTGGCGATTAAAGCGTTAAGTGCTTGCAGAAACAGAACACGTTTTTTGTTTGTTTTTTTTTGTTGCACAAATAATATTGTATTTACTGTAGAAGGTGGTTTTACTAATGTAAGGAGACTCCAAAGAGTTCAATGTCGTGGCTTAAGTATTTATGATTTATTTGTCTGCCCTATTGTCCTCTTTAACCTTAATTGCTTCCATCGCATTGCCTACAATTTCCAATGGTGGTAACACAGTGCGGTTCTCTACTTTCAGAGGATGATCTATCTGCCTTGTGTTTCATTAACTAATATTTTCCTGTTTTAAAACGAACTTTAAATATTTGATTACTTAATTCCCAACAATTTTAATGCCACGCTTCTGACGTATTACTAATGATCCAAAAGAACAGTCGTCCTGTAACCCATTATTATGATATTTCATCCAGCAAATGCATGTACATACATATGTATGTGCTATGTATGCAGAAGGCGTGTCGCTCTATAGAGATTATGGGCGAAGTGGGTCAAGCTCGGCCACATTGGTGTCTGGTATAGTAAGAACAAGTTTCGCTGAATGTGCGGACGAAAGCGGCTTATTGCCTCTAGCAACAATAACTGTCAATTACTTAGTTTTGTTAAGGAAACCACCATCTTACAAGTACAAAGCTATAGATCGCCAATGTTTCGCTGATATTTTACCTGGACAAAGGCGATTTATTGTGTGCACAGCATGAGTAGCGATAAACGAATCAACAAGCCTTCAATGGAGATCACACACAGAAGGAGTGAATAACGACTTGTTTGGCATTTTTTTTTTACTTTGGATTATTGTCACCATGTCAGTTCCAGTTTTAAAAAGGCGTCTTCACTATTGTAGTAAATGTAATATTTGCTAGTGTGCTCATCTTTGATCAATATCACTTAGTTTTAATAGCTCACAAATAATTGTTCTTTATTGTGAGCTACATGATAGAAATCATCTACATTTTTCCATAATTATGGCCTTGTTGAGCCTAGCGAGGGTAGTTTGTAAAATTGTATGAATTCATGATGATATGAATAAAAATTTACTTTCATGACAAAATCATCCTGCTCCCATGTATTGAACTTTGGTAATTTAGCCTTATGAGAACATAAGAAATAATAATACCCGCTTCTATAAAAAAATATTCTAAGTCACGAGTTGGATAAAATCTTTAAATTTAGGGCATTCAGAATATTAGATGTTCATCCTTTGATTAAATTTTTTGTTCAGATTCGACTGTCCTTCTGTAAATTATTTACCAACTATACGAATGACCCTCGTTAATTAAAAAAAACTCACGTTCGTTCAATGTTTGAGAAATTCTGTCTGTCATAATAATTGATCTCAATACTTTTTTTAATGAATCTAGTAAATTGATGGTGTTAGAAGTTGCTTGTCTTTCTTCCGAAACGGTTTTTCATGTATTCGGTGTAGAAAATTACTAAGCTAACAGTTTACTAAAGAATACTTAAAATATTATAACGAAATTGCAAAGAGTAAATTGATAAAGTTAGTTAGTTTTGATTGAGGAGTCTCAATCTAGAGAATTGTGAAAAATGGGTTCAAAACAAATATGTAGCTTCAAGCGACCAGTAAATGACTACAATATTGTTACGAATTTTTATTGATAGGGGATATTTAATTTATTATTATAAATTGGTAAAGGTAACGTAAACATATAGAAAACAATACAAAAATATAAATAAAAATCACTAGATTACTGGTTCATTTGTCCAAAATTTCTTCGTTCTCCTGATAGCCATAATTTTTTCCCTTTTCCTTCATCCAATTGGACATCACAGTTACTCGCAGCATAGCGATTAGCACTTGTCGATCCTTGCCGTCATCTTGGCAGTACTTATTTATTATCTGTTTCTTGCTATTTTTTATGTAAACTTGTGTTTGGTAGCCAGCTGACTTTGTTTACTGTTCAACTTACCCTAAGGGCCCCCGACATGATCATGCATTTTATCATATTGTTTGTGAAATAAGTATGTGAGCGTGGCATGAAGAAAGCATGACGAAATATCTAATCGATTTGGCCATGGTATCTCATTTACGCTTTCAAGAAGTAAGTACGTGTGAAAGAGACAAATAAAGGCAAGTGCTCACTTTTATGAAATATTTTGGTTTTGAAGAGACGTGAGCTCGTGGGCGGATGGCATGCGAAATATTTGAAAAGAGCCGACGGCGTTGTCATCGGCATTGTTATCCGCAAATCTGCTCACTTCGAAACATAACAAAAAATGAAAGATCATCATGCTTCAATGCGGCATGATGAACACCCGTGTACGAAATGACTGATGACTAAAAGCATGATCATGTCGGGGATGCTTTAAACAATTAATATACTTTATTCATAACTTCAATTGTCACTCAAACTATTTGAGTTTGGTGACACTTCACTTGGTTCGAGTCAATCATTATGGTTTATCAGACTTTAATCATGTTTATGGTGTCCTTAAATCACTCAATGACTCTAACCAGTTCTTTTTTTTTGTCAAATGAAGTCATTGCAAATAAATTACATTAGAAATCAGAGTCAGATATGAGTGACTACTGACTGCTGGCTGCTGGCTGCTGCACTTGTCTGTCGTTAACTCTGGAGGCAACATGAGCGTATAATAGGTGGCACTTAAGTGAAATATGATCGAAATGTACAATAAAAAAAAAAAAAAAAATGAATGAAAACCCACATGCCCAAATGATTGTGGATTTGGTTAAAAGACACAACTTGTTTTGTTTTTGCCTCTTAATGGCTGCAAACAGAAACTTGACTTAAGCTAGCGTTTTTTTTTTTCGGTTTTGATTTCGTTTCCATTTTACTTCGTTTAATGACGCTTCATAAAAATTATTAATGAGTTGTGGCTTCATTTAAATGTGAAACATGCAAAAATTTCACTTTGCATAAAATGCAAAATAATACAATTTTTCTTTTTTTATTTTTTTCTTTTAAATCAAATTAAATGATCTTTTGTTGTGAGAGAGCGAGTGAGTGGAATGATAAAGTAAAGTATAAAACGAAGCGTTTTTAATCGCGCGCGATAAGCGACAAAAACAGTGAAATTGTCTAAGATGCCATTGAATTATTTGTATGTAGAAAGAAAGGCGAGGAGAGAAAACACTCTTCATCCGAAAGCAGAAACAGAGCGAGAGATGTAAATTGAAGATTGTCAACGCAGGAAATTAATAATCAAATTCAATTAACAACGCTAAACGTCAGAAAGATGCGGATAGTCAGGTAAATCGTTAAAGAAACCAAAAAAAAAAAAAAAAAACGCGCTCACATAATAAGGAAAACTGCGATTTCCTGCGTCTAAGTTGAGGCATTGCAATGATTTCGTTTTAATAAAGTAAATTGATTTGACTATTTTGAAGTAGATATGTATTTGCTGTTCATGAAGAATGGATTAGAAGCAATTTGTGCAATAAACAAAAATATGCAATAATACCCAAATGGACATGGTCCGGGCCAAGTGTTGGCGTTTGCTGACACTGTGTCCAAACAGAATATAACACAATACTACATGCAGTGCACAGCAGTTGGCCTAAACTCAGAAATAACCAAGATTACAATTTCAAATGTACATATGAATGTATATGCAGCCATGAGGCTATTGTCTGTCCTTCCTTTTTGTGTTTATTTTTTTTTTGCTATCCATCTATCCATTTATTCATTCATTCATCCGTCTGTCTGTCTGTCCAAACAATCAAGAAAGCAAACAGAATTGGGTCAATATCGCCGGCGACTTGCAACCATGAGTTGTATGCCAACTTCTTCTGATGCTGAAGTTTTCCATTGGAATGAGGTTAGTGAGTAAGCGAAAAAGCGGCTGGCAGATTCAGCACCATCACCATCAGCAGCAGGTTGTTGTTTTTGGTTCTTGATAAATACTTTAGCTTGGGATTGGTTACTGCCACCTTTCAAAATAGGCAGTTGACACAGAAACATGGAAAAAGGAACATTAATAAGCATGTTTTTGGTCCAATACAAGTTTCATGGTTTAAATGAGTGCTTTCCTTTTGGTTTGACAAGATAAAGTGATCTATAACATGTCTGATTGATTATGTGTTTGCTTAGATAAGGTGTCACTTCGTTATGTATATTTTAGACCAAGACCTCGTATTTCATATTGATATTCTGATCTACAACAACATTTTGAATTAGTTAAATCATGTTACGGTAAGTTAATTGACAGTTCCAAGAAAAAGTGTTAAGCAAGTCACTGATATAATTTATTGCCCCATCTTGAGTGTCTTACATAGCTTTTAATGGAGCTTTAATGTGTAGGAAAGTCTGTCTCTCTGTCTGCATGCCTGTGGTCAAGTTTTGCTTTAGTTTTTACATTTTATCTTTTTCTGAAAATTTAATTTAGTTTCAAGAAATTCTAATTAGACATAACGTACATATGTTAATGTGGCATGTGACTTGGAGATCAAATGAGTAATGCTTATAAATAATTTAAACAAAATCAGGTTACTAAGTAAATTGAAATCAATAAAGAAATAGATTTCAAAGCAGGTTAGAATTTTCGATGTATTAATTTAATCAATAGGAAGACTATTTATGAGTAATTCAAAGAGAAAAAGATTTTGTTAATGACTTCATTTCATTTCAAGTGTTAAACTATAAAAAGAAAGAAAGTGAAGTTTCTATAAATTGTTTTTTTTTTATATTGTAACTATCCATTTTGAACTCATCTTTGTTTTATATAAAGTAACAACACCACAGCATATAACAAATTATTTAAGCTTCTTTAAAATATAACATCTAATCTTTTTAAAACAAAACAAACTTTTATTGATAAGAAGAACGCCCATTTTTGCCCGCTATTCGACCGTAACATCAATCTACCGCTCATCATTTTTAAGTAACATACAAAAATTCGGGCTTATCACCCAAAAATTAGACTTTCCTTAGCTTCGGCAAACGCAATCTATCAAATTCACACTAAATGGAAAAATTTGTTTCATATTAGCTACCAAAAAATTTGTATTTGACCCACAAGCAACCTTTAGTGTGACGCCTAGCATAGAGCGTAGAGTACTGGGAGCAGAGTCATACAGAAATGCTTATCAGATGCGTGTTACTTGCGTATGGTCTACAAGAACTCGGCTATGTTGAGAGCTAAGCAGGTTTATCAGATGTTGAGCGTTTGTCAGTTGCTTTTAAAGAGCCGTTTTCGGAAGGTCGTCGTTTGTCTGAACGCATAGCGGAACAAGTTTTTTTATTCTATTGCATTACCTGAAAAGAAACATGAGCCATTTAAAGACAGCTGATTTGTTATTCGAGGAGAAACCCTTGTATGTGCCACCATTGGATGAGGTACAAAGTGGTAAGTTTTTACTAAAGGATAAGGAATTTTGTTAAATTTGAAGCAGAACTGAGTTTATTTAATAATGGAATATTTTTATTTTATAAAAAATTTCCATTCATCAGCTCAAAAGAGCGAGCGGGAAAAAAGCTCTTTAATAAAACATTCTCTATCACTTGATCTATTTATGTTTTGTATCTTAAGCAAAAGCTTTTTTCTTCTCTATACTTTAATAGTTCTACAAGAGGCTTTCAATGCGAATTTCGAGACTGCCAGTGTCACCGTTGCCGATTGCCCTGATCTGAGACAACCTCAGTATGGTTTAGTAGAACCCGGTTTAGGTGGTGCAACAACAGTGCTAGAAGTCGGTGGCCCACCATACCTGACGCCCCATCCAAACCTCGAAAAACTCTACAACATCAAAGAAATTGCACGCAGATGTATACCATCTGGCAAAATTCTAGCCGTTGGTGCTGGTGCTGGCCCCTATCCTCTACGCAACACTAATTGTGAGGGTATTTTCAATCTTTCTGTTGGTGCTGATGATACACTCAACAATGGCAGTTATACTGCTAAGGTAAAGGGTCCCCAGGAAGAATGTGTTCTCGAGCGTATACCTTCAGATGAGCCACGTTGTGCCATATTATTGCAACTCTTCTTGAGCCATGGTGAACCAGGCAAAGTTATAAAAATTACCGCTAAACGTCGTACAGGCAAATTGAACTTTCTTGAGACTGTCCGTCAAGCTTTGGAAGCTAAATATGGTAAACAGACTGTCGGTATGGGTGGTCTTTTCCTAATTAAGAAGGGCAAAGTCCATCAGCACGTTATGCGTGATTTCAGTAAGGAACCCATAGACACAGAACAACAACTAAGCGACTGGTTGAAATTCTATGATATGCCAGCTCAACTAAATGCCGTAGGCACCTTGGTCACAAATGAACATGTAAGATGATGAGTAACCTAGCAAGTATTTCATTTAAAAATATGTATGTCTTAATTACAGGATTTGGATTTACGTTTGACACACTTCCATTCGTTCTCCAACTCAAATTGGGGCGGTCATTATCATCATGATACCACACCCGATATTGTCGAATACGAGGCTTATCTGAATGTAGCCGATCGTGTGGTGCGTGTTGACCGACCATTGGAAACTCATAAAATGGGTCGCATTTAAATGGAGTTTATTTCTATATACAATATTATGTTATACAAAAATAGTTTGATAGTTTTCCAGCCAATAAAATAATTATTAATTTTCTAAACTTTCCAATTCTTAAATTGAATGAAGATTGACTTGCTTTAAAGGATTTGTTAGTTTTTTTTTGTTTTTTATACTGGAAATCTCTACTTTTATCTTTGTATATAAAATTCTATTCTACGGATTTTTTACTTGTACTCTTCTTAAGCGGCTGGACCGATTTTGATGGTATTGATCTACAATTGTGGTCGGTAAGTCTCGCTATTGTCGAGCCATTTTATTTGTTATTTGTTGCAAACTATACTGATTTTAATAATATTTTAAATCTACCGAAAAGGTCGGAATTTATGGATCAATTTTTTTTTTAAAGCTTAAGCATTTTTTTTAGATCAAATAAGTCGCCTTTGTCAAACATCTCGTTTTGATTCCTAGTTTTACCAATCTTTATTTCTTTTAGTAAGCACCCGAGCTGCATTCAACAGAAGAACGTTTGCCGCGTGAGCTGGTTTACTATACAAGTTGGACCACATTTGTTCCAGAAAGTGAACTACCTTATCTGACTAACCATAACTGATTGCTTATCAACGGCATGCAAATTAGATTTAAAATGTGGTCGCTTAAAACTGACAACGACGTCATAATCGCTGTCAAAGCATGGTGTCAATAAATTATTTTGCCAGGGGGATGAGTGCGTTCTCAAGCACTACAGAGGCATAGAAAGTTTGTTTTTCTTGGTCTGCAGACCAAAAAACATGCGTTAGCCACATGTCTTGTGGTTGGTTAAGTACTAAGATAAAAAACAAATTGAAAAGATACTTTCATGTGAATAAATAAGTGTTGAGTTAATCTTATCATAATAAAATACACCCTGTATCTCTCTACATGTTTACTAGAACTTAGCAAGTAATTGTATTTATACGGTGGAGCTCATAGCTGAGCAGGTAGCTTGAAGTTATCAACTTTTGTCAGTTGCTTGTCGGTTTTGCTTCAACACGGTTGTTTTTAAAGCTCCCATTTTCAATTACCTACGAAATGAGTCAATTAACAACTTCTGAATTACTTTTTGAGGAGAAACCTCTTTATGTGCCTCCTTTAAATGAACTACAAAGTGGTAAATTAAAAAAGAAAAAAATATTGAAAATCTTTTTTTTTCCAAATTCATAACCTTTCATAACCTTCCGAAGGTGTGTAGCATTTTATAAGGCCGGTTTATTGTTTGTGTTATGATAGATTTTTGAGCTTTTCGTATGTTTTTCTTTGTCGAAAGAAAAAAACAAAAAGAGGTAACGAGAGCAACTGAGTGAGCACAAAATCAGCAGAGAGTGAGAGAGAGAGCTTTTGGTGAAGAACAGCAACATATTTTTACAATGATATTATTCTAAATAAGTTGTAGAAGTTGAAGAAGTGTTGCCAGATTATGAGTAAAAATTTTACAAATATGCACTTGACCTTGAGATGATTGATTGGATTTGCTGATTGATTTGAATGATTTTGGTTTTATGTTTTATTTGAAATAATATTGAATTTGTTTGAATTTCAATCTGAAATTTTATATATTTTTAGTTATACAAGATGCCTTAAAAGAAAATTTTGAAACTGTCACAGTTAGTGTAGGTGACTGTCCTGATCTTAAGGAACAACAATATGGCCTAGTGGAATCAGGTAAATAAAATACTTAATATAATTTGACTTTCATGTGTTAAAAAATTTCCTTATATTATTTCAGGTCTTGGAGGTTCACCCACCCTCTTGGAGGTAGGAGGCCCTCCATATCTTTTGCCACTCGTGCAACGTGAAAAACTCTATAATGTAAAAGAGATAGTACGCAAGTGCATACCTTCAGGCAAAATACTTGCAGTCGGTGCTGGTGCTGGTCCCTATCCAATACGTAACTCCAACTGTGAGGGTATTTATAATCTTTCAGTTGACACAGATGGGACTTTAGTCAATGGTAGCTATACGGCAACAGTTAAGGGTCCGAAAGAGGAATGCGTCTTGCAGCGTATACCGTCGGATGAACCTCGTTGCGCTTTATTACTTAATCTCTACTTGAGTCATGGTGAACCGGGCCAAGTACTAAAAATTACCGCTAAGCGGCGTACAGGTGAATTGAATTTCATAGAGACCATACGTAAAGGATTAGAGGTTAAATATGGAGATCGCCCAGTTGGTTTGGGTGGACTCTTTTTGATTAAGAAGGGTGCTGCCCATCAGCACGTAATGCGAGACTTTAGTAAGACACCCATACACACTGAAGACGAATTGAATCAATGGTTAAAGTTCTATGAGATGCCTGCTCAATTGAATGCTGTGGGCACTTTGATTACACATGAACTCGTAAGTAGTGAAGGTCTGAACCTTTGAAAACAATAAAAAAAAATTAAATTTTTTTATATTTTATTATAGGATTTGGATTTACGTTTACAACACTTCCATTCGTTCTCCTTTTCAAATTGGGGCGGTCATTATCATTATGACACAACTCCCGAGATTGTTGAATATGAAGCGTATCTGAATGTAGCCGAACGCGTAGTACGTGTGGATAAACCACTTGATACGCACAAAGTAGGTCGTGATTAGATTTGGTGTGGCTTGGTTTGGTTTTGTTTGCTCAAAAATACAAATAAATATAAGTTGTTTTTTGTATACTAAATACTAAAAAAAAATTGAGAAAAACGTATAATTAAATTTCTATCTAAAATGACTTTAACACACATTTTTGTTTATTTTGAATTTTTATCGCACAATTACTATCTGCTATGTGCGGCAATGAAAATTCTATTCTCAAATATAAAATGTTATAATGTGGTTTGACTGGTTTTTTTTTTTGAATTCCCTCTTTTCCTCTTAATGGAGACACCTCAATATCATCACCATAATTATCGTCATAATCATCATCATCATTAATGCCATTATCATCTTTAAGCGTGGATTGTATGTACTGTACTCGTAAGTCTTCCTCAATTGTTGTGTTAATAAGCTTAATTTTTTCTTCCATAAGCAATTTTTGTCTCATTAACTTGGTGTATAACAAGCAAATGGCAATTGCAGCTGCCACTGAAAGTATCTTTCCGCTTTTCAAGGCCAATTACGGTTATTGTTAGACAAACAGCAACCACATTATTACATGCATAGCTGATAATAAAAGCATATTTTTTTATAAATATTTTATGTTTTTCAGTTATAGATACTTATTAGATTAACAAAATTTGCCATTGCATTTGCAATGATGCACTGCAACAACCTTAATCCAATTTGACTTTCATCAGAGCTGCGGCGGAATTGTTTATTGTGTTTTGTATCTTGTATCTCATAACTTGTTCCGCTTTTGGCGTATTTTGTTACCGGTTACCACAAGACTTCTTTCATTTTAGCAACAGCAACAGCAACAACAACAACAATAACAATAACATACATAAGTCAAGTCGAGTTGAGGTATAACATAAAGTATAATATCTCTTGTCGTCTTGCATTTTCCATGTTTCATTTTTCAGGTGTGAGTTTTTTGATTTTAATAAAATACTTTGAGTACTTGATATGAACCTGATCTGCTTACAAGTAGCTTACAATTGTATCTGATGTGGTTTTAATTACACTTTCATGGCAGTCATTTCCAGTTAAGCTTGTACGGGTACATGCAACCAGCATATGGCAAGAGTATGAGGCAAGTTTAGATTGTGGCTCAATCGAGCGACATTTAAGGTTGACCATTGGCGTCACTTTTATTTGATTTGTTATTGCATTTATAGCAGCAGCCTTTGATTTTATATCAAAAAAAAAAAAAAAAAAATAAATAAAATAAAAGTGAAAGATACTAATTATTGTAACTCATATAAGTAAATAACTGGTCAATGAACTTATTTATGTACGAGTATATGTATTGATTTTCTGATTTCGTGATTGTCTAAAAGAAGTTCATTAACCTCAACTTTCAGAATTTTATTCTACTTATATGTAATAAAATATTTGTCTAACAAAGACTTCAATGCATTTGTTCGACTTTAGAATATTGTTTCATATATTTTAAGAAACTTGAAATATCTTGAATTAACAGATGTTCATTTGCTAATTGCATATGAATGTCACATTAAGCTGCAACAAACATGTCCAAAACTTACAAAAATGGTTACTTATTTCTATGATATTCTTAAAGAAGTAATTTTAAGCTCAATTTGCCAAAGATCTATAGCATTCACATTTAAGACTTTACGTAGCAATAGAAACTTTGAAGTTCAGCAAGGAATTCAACTGTGAACATAGTAAAGCATTTACCCAAGATTTAGAGTTGTGATTCAACCATAGGTAATCGAGTGTTTGTTTTCGTTTCGGTTTTCGTGACAAAGGTTGGCACAAATTTCAAACAGATTGGACTAAATCCCGATCCTCCAGGATATACATACACCCCATCATCAAGAGATTCACAAAACAATGCTGAATGATTGATGATTTTAAGTTGAGAATTACAACTTTAAAAACTTTTCATTGAACACACTTTGTAGATATACGATATACCCCATTCACACCAAGCGTGATTCGAATCCATCTTAATTCGACAATTGAATCGGATTAAATTCGACAATAACCACAAGGAAATGAGACTTCATTCAGGGGTTGTTGTTGAAGAGTATGATCCTTTTTATAGTAGAATCAAGAGTTGATCAGTTTGTGATTGAGATCAGGGTTGGGAAATTTCTGACAGTGTTGCAAAGTTTTTGGTCATTTTAGGTTGAAAATTACTATTCTGGACAGTCTTCTTCTATTTTTTGTTTTGTTCGCCAAAACAAAAAACAGCTGTTCATGATTCGAATTAGTTGCTCTGAATGCCAAAATGATTCATCTTGATTCGGTTCGGTGTGAATTGGGTAATATGTAATATTTTACTTGCAGCTTCAATAGAATTGTAAACCTATAGTATGGTTACTTAGTAAACATATGGTAGACAACTTTAGTATATAAAAAGTTCACCTTTTAAAGTAGCTCAATATTTATTTGCATTTAAATTCATTTCATTCAATTTCACTAAGAAAACTTTTATTTATTTTCCATATTTTATTTGTTTATTATTAACTTTTTATTTTTAATAGTTCAAAATTAGCATAAACTGTATTTTTGTTGTTGTCATTGTTTTTGCCAAAGGCAATTCATTAAAAAATTTAAAAGTTTTAGTTATACATAATAGTCGTTGATTTTTAATTTCAGCACTTTTAGTTTTGTCTTCTATTTTCTGTTTTTTTTTGTGATATTTTCATTGTTTTTTATTTTTTTTATTTTTGCACAGTTCATTTGTTTAGAATTTTTGAAAGATTATAAAATCAGCAGTTTTAAAATGTTAACAAAACATTAATAATATATATTATATATTTTTGTATTGTTAAGATACCCTACACATATTCTGAGATCTTTTCAACAGAATAAAATAATTCATACTTATAATTATAATTATAATGATTAATTGATTTCACTACAAATAAGTTGAGCAGTTTGAGGTAATAATAATAACAATGATTGAAAAATATAACTTTAAGAATAGAACACAATACTCTTATGTTATCACCAAACCTACGTAACAAAAGACAAATTGTGTTGAAATAGACAATAGAAAACAAATGCGAATTTAAAAGGTGAAGAAAGAAAGAAAGGTTGTTGCACTGATGAGGTACTTGTTTGCAAATATTTTCTTTATTTCTTTTTTTATTTGTAGCTATTAATTTGTTAAGAGAAAAAATGGAAGAAAGACAAAAACTCAAGCAAATGATTTTGACTCATCATATATTGTTACATTCATCTGTTTATTTGTATTGTCATTAATTATTTTACCTACAACAGGTGGACAGAAGTAGGGAGTTTGCCAAAACATATTAGAAGCTCTGTCAACTGGCTATACTTGAGTATACTTGAGACCTCCGAGGTCTTCAAATAAATATATGTCCACATACTAATTATTATAGGGCTCAATCGTGTTTGGGTAACAAGGAATGCGGCAAATGTATGGATCATGTCCGAAACGTCTGCCTGGTAAGCACAAGAATACATATGACATATGTACATACTTCGGATCTCATAGTTTTGACTGTTTTGACTACAATATGTATACCTAAATTAGGAGTGAACATAATTCTATTATTTTTTAACACAACGCGTTTCTTGAAATCATGGGATGGACTCAATTTAGTTTCATTAAGGACTTTAAATCTATGCGTTAATTCAGCCAACCAGTACCAAAGTGACTGAATGTTGTTGTACCAAATCTAATTTTCTTTTAAATTCATTAATCTCTACATATCTCAGTTAAGTGTCAAAATCTTTTGAACCATGATCGCTTTCTTGCTTTGTTTTTCTGTTAAATATTTCTCCTATCTTTTTTAATGTTAAATCTTCTTTCATTGTAATCGCTTAATTGATTGGCTAATGTAATTTGCATTAATGCGTGTCTGTCTGTCGTGAGATTGTTATGTGATTTATTAATTTAATGAATTGTAATAATTGTATGTGTATAAAAAAATATTTTGTGTAGAAATCTTTTAAAAACGATTAATATTAATAAATTTGTTGAAAAGTGAAATTTGTAATTAGTAAGCATTAAATAAATTCTTAAAAATTAAACTGTGGTTCATTGGTTTATTGTGTTTGCATTCAAAATACTTGTGCGTATATTTATGTGCATTTCTTTCACATTCTAAATGCTTTTTATTTTAACATTTCGATGAAAGGCTTTAAACAATAAAAAAATATTAAGAAAGAAATTAACATTTGCAAATAATTTAATTGAAATGTCCATACAAAATTGATTTGCAATTTTATTTTTAGCGTTTTTATTTTCTCTTCATATCAGTTCCCATATATGTACATATGTATGTCCATATTTTCCTCTAGATATACATTAGTTATATACAATTCTTGATCTCTTTAAATTTTGTAAGTTATAATTTATGTATACACATTTTGTTTAGTTATTGGGAGTACAAATTAGTTCGGTCCGTTTTCAAAAGATGGCTTCACCTGCAAGTTGTGGCTGATTTTGGAAGCGATTACCTATTCCATTGGAAAGGTTTGACATCTATCATCAACAATAATAAATAGGAAATAGGAGGTCTTAGCCCACCCGCCGTATTCTCCAGACCTTGCTTCTGCTGACTACTAGCTTTTCCGGCGGATGCAAAATGATTTGGGGGTCATCGGTTAGGTTCAATGATTGGATCGAGGCCAGAGAGGAAACATTTTTTAGAGATGGTATTCGAAAATTACCTGAGAGATGAAAAAAAGTAGTTGCTTCCGGCAGACAATACTTTGAATGATGTATTTTTTTACTTTTTTTCAATAAAAAAAAAAATACTTATTTGAACACAAAAAAATGGACCGAATTAATTTATACTCCCAATAGTTAGATACAAGTATGAATCTTTATTGTTGATGAACAAAGGATTTATCTAAAATATTTTTATTTTATTTAATTTTATTTTTAATTGCTTCAATGAATTTGTTTATTTCATATTTCTAATTTCCATAAAAAATGAATTTCTAATAAGAATATTAATAGAACATTTTGCAAACAGAACAAAGCGAAGCCAACAGCAAAAGTTGAAGTTACGGCGGTTAGTTAAATAGGCCGTAAATAATTTATAATTAACCATATTGATGTGTTCTTTGTTGTTATTATTACACTTACATACTTGTTATTATTCTTATTTATTTCTATTATTCTACAAGTACATGAAATAAAATGCATTTTCTATTTAAATAAAAATGAAAAATTAAAAAAAAAAAAAATCTGTAATATGATTAGGGATCACATATTCTCTCTTAAACATTATACGACTCCCAAAATAAATAACAAAATGAGACCAAAAATAATAAAGTACAAGAAAATAGTAACAATATTGCATACAAAATATTAATAAACATAAAAAGTTTATAGATTTTATTGTCTCTATGTATAAGTGAATAGTGAAGTACTTTTTTTGAATTAAAGTTTTCCTCACAATATTCAATAACATAAATAAATCGTTTCAATTGGGAAGTAAACTCACTATATAAATCGTTTGTTGTTAATCTATTGTTATTAATATTATTTATATTATTGTTTCTTTTGAATAATTTTCAGTTTTAATGTTTTACAATGTTGGAACCACAAGTTATTTACTAAACTGATCAGTATTACTTTCTTTTATTTATTGATTTTATATAACTTTTTTTTTGATATAATTTATTTTTAAAAATTTTTAATATTTTTATACTCAATTTTAAGATTTCTTAAAAACTTTTTCTTTATTCGATAGAAATTTCTATATTTGCATGACAATGAAACACTGAAGTTGATCGATCCACTTGATAATCGTCAAATGAATCTATTCATTCTTCATTTTGTAAAGAAACCGATAAAAATTCAAAATAAATAAAAATTAAATCATTTGAGATTTTTGATTTTATAGAAACGATTTCGCTTTGTGTTTTGTGTTTACATGACCACCACATTTTGGGGTAGGCAGAGTTTTACAAAGTTATAGGAAAAAACCTTTTTTTTCTTCAAGCTCAATTTCTTTTTATCAATAAAAAAAATAATCAAATTACTAATGCATTTGTTGACTGCAAAATCTCACTTTCTTGGATTGTTGGACGGCGGATCACTTAGATGTGTATTTTATTTTTTATTTCTTTAAACACACGTTAAGATAAAAGTTGCGAGTTTTCTGTTATTTGTTGTTGTCACTGGTGGACTGTTGACAGAGCGTGCGGCGCTCTAACGTCTACTTGGTTTAAGTTTAAAACGAAGACTGTGAGTCGCGTTTGGACCAAATGTGAGTTGTGGTATGGCAACTTGTTGTTGTTGCTGTTGTTAATGTTAGCCATAAGCATGGTTTGTTTCATGTTTTTGTTATCTTTTCTTTTCTCAGCTTTTTCTTTGCTTTAGTCACTCAATTGTTGCATTTTCTTCTTTCTGCAGCTATGCTTGAGGGCGTTAATTTGTAGCTTAAACTGATAAGAATTCGTCTGTCCATAGCGATTTGTAAAATGTTGACTTAATTGGTTCAAATGAAGGTTTTTAGTGGAAAAAACCCAGAACAAAGTAATTATGAGATTTTGTAATTTGATAGGGCGTTCCGAAGGTTGTGGTTTTCAATTAAGTTGTTAATGCGGAATCTTTAAAGAAGCTTCCATTTCACTTACTCAATAAGTGCTACAAAACTGGTTTAATCCTTTAGAGAGATACTATGTGTATTAATAGTGTATTAAACTAAATTCAATTGGGTGACTTCATTTAAATGCAATTTCATGCATATAAAGTTGCCTGCCATATACTTGAATAAATTTATATATTCCTCCTTTATACTTATGCATCCTTTAGAGCACAGATATCATGCCTCGATTATTCATAATCGAATGCGCCGGCGCATATCTCTCAAATGTTTGTTAGGCTATGACTCTAACATCGGGTTGCTGCTTTTTGCAGTAGTAACAACGGTAGCGATGGCCATGCAACCATTAGCTATGACAACAACAATGAAAGCATACCAAGTTTACGACATGAGATGGTCATGTTTGGCCCAAAGGCGGCAAACCTGCTGCTACTTGTTTGTTTCAATCTGCAGTGAAGTGAACATGATCAATGAACTTGAATGCAACAACCAACAAAAGATAAAATACAAAAGAGCTTAAGAAAATAATGATGTCGACTTTTAGAGAAAAGATACAAGCCAGAACATGACACTTATACGAGCATCTATCGTTGAATATCAAAATGTAGGAGATAAGCATAAGACGCTGCCTGCTGCAAGTTAAGTTAAGCAACGACAATAACAACATGATGTGGTGAACACAGAATTGGGTCAGTAGGATCAACATGTTAACAGAAGAACTGTGTGTGCGTGCGTAGAATTTAGATTCTCTAATGATGATTTCTTTGTAATTGGAAATTGTGAAAATGATAACGGTTGGACTGGACTCAACTCAATTCATCTCAACTCAACTCAACTAGATTTGACTCATGCGGGTGCAATTTTTGTGGAATTTGGATTTCTGTTATTATCAGCATATATAGTATTTTGAAAATTATTTCATGCGCGTGCGTGTCTAATTTAGAAATGCGAGATGCATGCATGTGTTCACTGTGCAGATATACACTTTCTGTGGCAGCTGCACTTTACGACGAGCTACACGTCTCATGGCGGAATGTCACACATTAATGTGCCACTTCCTTTTTTGTTTGGCGAACTTATCTTTTATTTTTCTTTATGTAGTTTTGTCATTTCGTTTCTTTTGACTTGAACATCAATCATTTCATTACTAAGTTTGCGTGTGTGTGCATCTGTGTGCTAAATAGCTTTTTATGGTCTGCATTTGTTGTACTTGTTTGTTTAATACTACTGTATCTTGTTGAACGACAGATGTTAACATTTTATAGATATTTAACTTCAATGGTGAGAATTATTTTCACAAATATTTCTGTTTCTAAAAATAATTAAAAGAATAGAAAATATTTTGTTCATTTGAACTAAGAGTTGTTTGCGCCGAATATTCACAATAGAGTTTGTCTCAAGGTAAAACGTCACTTGTACTTAGAGTTCCCATAGTAACATAACCCATTGCAATAATAAATGTAACTAATCATGGCTGAGTGCATGGCAAAAGTGCAGCCAGATTGCAAAAAAAGTGGTGCCAAAACAAAAATAAACAGCTGTTAAGAGACAACAGCAATCGACACGAAGAATAAATAGTTTTGTTTATAACTAGAGAAACTTGTTTATTGATTGTTAAAAGAAACAAAGAAACTTGTTGATAATAGAAAAATGAGTGGAGCAGAATCAACAGATGCCTATTTATTAGCTTTAAAAGGTAAAATTATTGTGTTATTATGAAAGCATTTGGATAATTTTTTTTGCCTTGCAGTGATGCGCTTAACACGGCCTACCTTGGTTGGCCAGCATCTTGTGATTACTTGCGAACCGAAAGACCTGCCGCAATCGACTTTTCGACCAGCACTTGAGCATGATGAAGGTAGCAGTCTGTCAATCCATGGGGCTAACTCATTAGCTGCCGGACAGTTCATGTTATTGCCGCAATCATTTGGCAATATCTATTTGGGTGAAACCTTCTCTAGTTACATTTGCGTGCACAATTGCACTGCGCTTCCAGTAGAAGGTGTTACAGTCAAGGCCGACTTACAATCCAATACATCACGAATAAACTTGCCAATGCATGAGAATAAAAAGACACCGGCTATATTGGGACCAGATGAAACACTAGATGATGTGATACGATATGAAGTCAAGGAGATTGGCACGCACATGTGAGAGATAATCATATATAGAATAAATAGAATTTGTAATAAACTCTAATTTTTTATAGACTTGTATGTGAAGTCAATTATCAAACTCCTGCTGGATTTCCTCAATACTTTCGTAAATTCTTCAAGTTTCAAGTTCTTAAGCCTTTGGATGTAAAGACCAAGTTCTATAATGCTGAAATGGATGAGATCTATTTGGAGGCACAGGTATGTCTAAAAGTAAAAGTAACAAAACATGATGTTTTCCAATAAGGATATTTATTTATAGATACAAAACATCACAACTGGTCCATTTTGTTTAGAAAAAGTTGAACTGGATAGTTCAGAGCATTATACTGTAACACCACTAAATACTTTGCCCAATGGTGAATCAGTGCTCACCTCAAAAAATATGCTTCAACCAAATAACAGCTGCCAATTTTTATATTGCATAAAACCAAAAGCTGAAATTGCAAGGGACATTAAGGCCTTGCGTCAGGCAAACAATGTTGGTAAACTGGATATTGTATGGCGTTCGAATCTCGGCGAGAAAGGCCGCCTACAAACAAGTCAACTGCAACGTTTGGTAATTAAAATACTTTTCATGGAAAATTATCATATCATAATTGACTCATTCTAGCCTTACGAATATAAAGATGTGCGTCTTGAAATCATCGATGCCAAAAATATTGTCAAAATCGGTGAGCCTTTCACATTCCAATGTCGTGTTACGAATACCGCTGAACATTCCATGCATTTACGAGTCAAACTCGATCCGAAACTTGAGCGTGGCTGTGAATTTACTGGGTCTTCAGAGTTTTCGCTTGAGTTAATGGAACCGGGTCAATATCAAGAATTCCCTCTATCTGTTTGTCCGGCCAAGTTGGGTCTGGTGAAGATTACACCTCTATTGCTTACTAATCTATTGAATCAGGAACAATATACTATAGAGAAAGTGGTTGATTTATATGTTGTCGACGTTGATTATCATGAGGATGATTCATTTGAAATGCATAAATTCGTACGCTATGATAATGCGGCAAGTGGACAACTTCATGAGCAAACCTTACAGTTACAAGTAGTTTAGTTTTTGAAGATAATATAAGTTGAAGCAATTAGATATTTATGTAAATTTATGTTAAAAAGGATTTATGTATGTTCTTAATTCATAGTAATACGCAGTTCATTGGATGCAGCTGCCTATTTTCTACTATTAAGTGAATTTCATGTTCAAGCAATTCGTTCGCATGATAAACAAACAGTGGGATTATACTTACATATACTTATATTTTGTGGGAATGTGCATACGTCACGCATTACTGCTGCTATTGTTGCTATATATATATATATATATATATATATATATATTAGTAGAACACGCTAAAGAAGTGATGGCTTAAATTAAAGCGCAAATAACACATAATCTATTACATGTGGAAATTGATATACTTACCAAAGTACGTTCTTGGTGAGTGTCTGTCTGTTCGTTTGTTTGGGGGTGTGTTTGGATTGTTTGCGTTACACCGCAATGTCTGATGCTGATGATGCTGATGTTGATGCAGGAAGCTAACATTTTTCGGTCAAACGAATAATGGCATCACATTTGTTAATGTCGGCAAGACTCCATTCAGTCCATTCGTGTTCTCTATCTTAGCTAAATGAATATTTTGGCTGGCAAAGCTTTGACTGCTATAATAAGTTAGAGGTTATGTTGAGCATATAATACTGACTTCTTTGAACTAGATATTGTAATAAACTGACTGACTTGAGGCTAATGTTCGGACATATTAAATGCCTTTGATATCAAGTGAATAAATGAACTTGCGTGAGTAAGAAACTTAAGATGCATTTTTAAGTTTAGAAGAAGAAATTTTATACTGAAATGAAAGAAAAGAAACAGAAAGAACTGCCTGCCAATCAAGAGACCAATGAAAAGTAATTGACAAGTACAAATGAAATGAAAGGAGTTGAAAACAATAGTTGGACAAAGGCTGTAAATACAATTGAAAACAACAAACAAAATACAATAGTAGAGTAGAGAACAGTGGAGTAGATTACAAAGCCAATTGACAAACGGACACGGAGATAGACAAGGAGATAGAAAGTTAGTCTGAGCGACAGCTGAACAGCATCAATAGAAACTAAGTAGAACAACAAGAAAAGTAGAAGGACAACAATAAAAACAACATGGTAACTGCAAGGACTAAGACCAGGACCAGGAGGAGGGCAAACTTGGCATTCGCTAGCTGTGTATTCAACTGTCAAATGTAATTAATTCCAGATCATTGAACAAAAGACGTTTGTCTTATCATTGCAGCATAATCGGATTGAGAATAGAGAAGAAGAAGGACAACAACAACAGCTACAACTACACACTCACAGATACAGAAACATATTTACATAATTCTTTTTCTATTTATTAAGGCAAAAAGTGAAGCTCGTTTGAGGCGTTTGATTGTTGTTACCAAGGGTAAGGGTGTAAAGGACTTTTCCAATCATTGTACGCCTGTATATCTATAAGCATTGCAGGTGTTTTAATAAGGAAACGGAAATTAATTTAGCTTATTAAAGCATGCGTGTGCTTGTGTGTGTTCAATTGAATATAGGGGGAATGTGTATATAGAGAAAAAATTGTCTATTTGATTACAAATCGATTGGCTCACGATATTTGATGACTGGCAATCGTTCTAATTTATTTAGCTTGCCATTATGTTGGCGACAATTTGACGGGAAATTATGGTTAATTATTATTAGAACAATTGTTTAGTCAGTTGGGTTACATAGAAATCAATTGCAATTTGAAATTGGATATAAAAATGAGTGGAAGTTGGAAAAAATCTCTATTTCAGTTAGTATTAAACTGTTAATAACGAAAAGAGCAAATCATACTATTGTAGTACAAAATATACAAGACCATGGCACTTTTTTGTTTAAATTTAGTTTGGTTATATTTTTCCAATTCAATTGATTTCTTTTTGCCCAAAACATTCGAATAAATGTAACAAGTCGCAAGTTGAAAGTTGACTCGGAAGAGAACAAGTCGTGCATCGGTTGTACAGCGGAACGAACAATTATATACATTACAATAAACATATTATTACACTATTATAACATTAAACTTTACATAAATTAATAGAGATTGTTTATAAATATCATATATACAGAGTTTAGTTCTTAGGTTGCTTTAGTTTGATCTAATATATTTACCATTGTAAAATGTAGATTAAGATTCTGATGATTTTGACTAGTGAAACGAAGTTCTCAGGTTAATCATGAGAAACCTTAAAATGACTAAGGTTGTTAAAATGATGAGTGAATTAGCTGGTTGGGTGATATAATGATGACGGAAAATCTATATTTAAATCTATGCCCATCACTATCCTATTTATATAAAAGTGGAGCTAGTTTCTCCTTAAAAGTTCTGGGCAGTAACATAGGAGGTGTTGAATACTTTCAGATTCTTAAGTCTTCACAGCTGTGGCACAAGTCTTTCTATTCGTTCTTTGAGCCATTAACCACATAGCAAAGATCCCCATTTATATACTGATATCATCATCCGAATCCTATTCTTGTTAAAGTGTAGGGTCTCGAAAGTTCGTTTTGGTTGCTCGAGGTGATATTACAGCATGGCTCAAAGCGTACTAAGTAAGTGAAACCGCGAGAGAAATTGGCAACGCACAACCCTTTCTAGCACACTCGAGCCTTAATAGCAGCCTGGCTATCAACATGAATCGATATGATTCTAGACGTCTCCCCAATGGCTTTTATTAACTTTGCTACTAGACAGACTGCATTGCTCTCTGCAAGGAAACACTGCATCGGTATAGTGGATGCTACGATAGTTGAGTTGCTAGATAGTCCACAAACACACCGGCACTAGTACTCTCATCTGTTTGTGATCCATATTATATTGAAGTTGTCATTCCATGAGATGTGGACTTAAGGATGTGATAATTTAAATGCTTTCAAATGCTCTCTCTGACCCGATTTGTCATCAATATTTCCCAACTCTTTCGTTTTTACATGAAGCAATGGAAAAAAATTGTCTTCTTCTTCTACTTGGTTTATTAATGTATTTATGCATTCAGTTTATAAAAGAAGAAGTAATATAAAGTCTCAAATAATATCTCTTAAATACTTGAGTGCTCAACATCATGTTCATCATCATCAGAGCCATCATCAACAACAGCAGCAACAAGAATGTGAGATCACTTGACTGACATTTACAAATTTAAACAAATCAACAATTTTATTAAAAAAAAAAAAGTAGATGTGAGTCTGTAAAATCCTACAGGACTGTGTACAGTGGTATAGAATGCATTTGTATAAACAATTTCACTTGAATTTTAAAAATTGTCATGTTTTTCTACTTTAAGTCACAATGCAAATAGTAGCGCCTGATGCTATGCAACAATTTTTTTCCATTTTCCATTCGGTGATTTTTCTCTTTATGCTGATTTTGTGCATTGCAATGGTTTGCACTCCTCTGTTGAACACAAAAGCAGCTACAAACGCCAGTTTGCCATTGTTGCATTGCTTATTTCTTTTTTTTTTCTTAATTTTATTCCTTTTTTACAATTTCATTTTATTTATTTCATTTTTATTCATTATCGCAATGCTTATATGTAGTATATTTTTTTGCTGCTATTCGCCTACACATTTTTTTCCGTTACTATGTCGTCGGTCTCTTTACATTTACTTTTTTATTTCATTACGAGAGAGCATGCTTTACTCATAAAAATAACCATAATTTTTTTAGTTTTTCCTTTGTTGCCTTTATGCTTTTCATGCATATTCAGTTCAGTCCAGTCCAGTCGGTGATCCTTTACTCTTCCATCTCTCCTATGTATAGTGTATAGGGTTTTTATTTCAGTATTGGTCGCTCGCTCGCTCTTGTTGTCTTGTTTACTTTTAAGTTATTTTGTTGTTTTCGTTTCGTTTTAATTTTTGTATTGTTGAGTTTTAAGATAAATTCACTTGAGCTGTAAAAGGTTAAAAGCGTAAAATGCAATATCATAGTTTATATATATTTTTCCACTTTTCTGTCTACGCTGCACTGCGTTTCTCAGTGGTTTTTCTTTTTTTTATTTTTTCATTTGGTCGAGTGGACGCTCAGAGTTGCGGTCAGTTTTATTTTATTTTTTTTATTTTACTATTTACTTTAAATAAATGAAATATATTTTAAAATATTGTGTAATAGAAAATTCAAAAAATTTATTTCTCATTGAAATTTTTCCAATTCAAAATTCATTCATTTTTCGACTTTGGATCCATCAAATACACAATAGATTACATACACATCATTGACACTTTCACGCCAAATTGATAATATTTTTTTGCACAAACAATTTCATATTTTATTTGAAAATTGTGAGAAAAAGAAAATTCATGGAAATTGAATTGAAAATATCCCAAGCAAACAAAGGCGTAAAATACCAACACAACTTTATGGCAACAACCCAAGCATCGTATTGCCCCATCGCCATGGTCGTCTCAGTTATTCATAGACCAGACTCGTGTTGATGATGAACCCTTTTTTTCTACAATGAATGGCATCGACAGCCCCAAGGGATCAGAAATGCCCGTTTCTCTAATATTCATATTCATGTATCAGCATATAGAGAGAAAAATTGAAAGAGGTAAGGAAAGGGTAAGTGAGAAGTCAATAGAATGGCAAAGTGAGTGAAACCAAGACCAAAACCATTAATAAATAAAGTCATTATGTGGCGGGGCCTTTCTATATTCATATTCTTGTATGATCTTCATCTTGGTCTTCTGGGCTTCAGACTCGTTCAAATAAATGTAACTGTCAATGACATAACTGACATGTTTATAATAATATTGCATGCGTGCGAGCGTGCGTGCGTGACTACATATGAATATGTATTTAGCTAAAGATGACGCGACGACTTCCGTTTCCGTATTTAGTTTGCCTTCTGCGTTAGTCATTCTATGTAAAGTTGAGTGACATTGGCAACGTCATCCAATTTTCATATTCTTCAACCAACACACTTTAAAATGTCAAATGATGACAATGAAATTTTCAAATCATCACCCCTTCCTTACACCATCAATAGGCATTTTTCTTGAACACTTTCCCTAAGCATATCAAATGAAAAGTCATTCAATATTTCCTACTGAAAACAACAAGAAAAATATCTTATATCTTTCTATATTTTGCTGTCACTATCATCTCATTCTCTTCTACTGTGTCGCGTGTTTGTACTTAAAAAGAAAATTAGTTTTTCCATCATATGCAAACATACTTACTTTCCTATTCTTTCGCTTTTGTTGAAAACTTCTTTGCTATTTTAACATTTTCTCACTTTTACACATAATTCTACATACATGTACTTTTTTGAAAACTGGGAAGCATCTTTAGATGTATGAATGAAAATAGATTTGCTGATTTTAACAAGGATTTGCGATAATGTCGAAACTCCTTATGCTGCTACTATTTCTTATTTCATTACATTTTTCGCACGCTATTTTCACGCTCAATAACAAATTGTCATCATAATCCTCAGCATAAGTTCGGGGGAACTTTCACTGATTTTTGTGTTTGGGGTCTTTGTTTACCGTCTCATATACGAGTACATATATATCTGACATCTTCATTGCCACCAAAAAGCGTCATGTCTGACAGCAAACAGATTTATGCAGGTAACGTATGAGCGATTTCAGCGAGTCTGCCATTCTCATTTTATCATACTCGTACCCTTCAACAAAATTTCTGTCCATCCATCCAACCATGTGTCTGTCTATCTTTAGTTATATTTCATTCGTGGTTGATAATTTTTGACAAAAATTACGTGGAAATATCTTTCATAAGTCAAATATAGCATGTTGAGTCATAAAGTTGTCATTGAATGTGTCATGTCATACTGCGTCAAGGAAAGAGCAGCAGAATCAATAGCATCAACCCTTAGGAATTTATGGCTGTTTACGGCATTAGCATGATGGATAATATAAGCTTAAACCCGGATATACTGAATTGGTTATCGCTCTAGAACATGTAATTTGCAAAATTTCCAATGCTTGAAGCAAAGAAACCGAAGCCAAGGATGCTCATCACAAAACTGGTGGTTGATATCAGATTAATCGAGTGATAATTTTTTTCAGATACTTTTCCCTATATTGATCCGAAAAGCCTGGACTGTGAATATTGTAATATCTATGAAAAAACAAAAAAATAGAAACTAATTTGATTAAAATATTTCAAAAGGAAACTGCAAGCTAAAAAAAATTCACTTTGTACAGAAAATTTAAGGAGGCCATTAGAGTTTGAACTACATATATTCGATTTCTATATGTAGATGTTAATCTTAAGGTGACTTTGAGCAGATTTATACTCATCTCAACTACCTTTGATCTCCTTTTGTAGAGGTTAAGTTTGCGATTTTAACATTTTTCTTAACTTAATTCATGCAATTTTAGTAAATAATTAAATATTGTTACTTGAATTGATTATAGAGACTTGAATTTATTTAAAAAGATTATTGTAAATAAGTCTCCGTGGGTGTGTTGAATTGTATCAATTTTGATTTAGATGGAATGCATCATACTAATTAATACTGAGAAATAATATTCAATTTCCAGCAAGAAACTCTTTTATATTGTAATTCATAAAACATTTAAGAAGTTTCATTTGTGCTTTAAAATATTATCCTTCTATTCCTTATATACAAATATATAAATTTTGAATATATAGTAGATGGGAAATTTAAATGATACCTCTAAGAAAAATAAAAACAAATAGGATAAAAGCAACATACTCATTCTTACACATGCTTATTAAAACCCTTTTTATGTACATACATACATACATGTACTTATTTGTTATCATTTAAAAATTAAAAACTTAAAGCGTACGTCTGTTATGGGGAAAAAACGAAAGAAAGAAAGAAAGAAGAAAAAAAGAAACTTTTGGAAAAAAGCGTGTACTCCAAGAAGATTCATTGCCAAGAAAATGGCAATTAATTATCTGTCGCCATTTTCGTGAGTAAATAAGTGGTATTGTTATTCCATACTCATACTCCAAATGCCAAAAATGGTCGGTCCGGGGTAGTTGTAA
This sequence comes from Amiota minor, assembly GCA_037043295.1. NCBI lineage: Eukaryota > Metazoa > Arthropoda > Insecta > Diptera > Drosophilidae > Amiota > Amiota minor. The sequence goes on from JBAMAW010001787.1 coordinate 651,584, forward strand.
ATATGTGTGCGTATGCGTGTGTTGTGTCACTTTGCGTGCAAAGTGATTAAAAGCAAAGAGCGCGTATGAAGTAAGCTCAAGCGATAGCAAGTGAATCTTATATCAACAGGATCATGTTTGGCATTGTAATCCTTTTATGTAAAGTGTGTAAGTAAGCACACAAACACACACAAACACACACACACACGCATATGATTATATAACACACTCAAACATAATTAAACAAGTGTAGCATACTTTCAAGCGTCTCACTCTCTACCCCGACTGACAGTCAGTGAGTGTTTCATCTGCATGAATTATGAATTGCGCATTTTCCCTTTTGGCAACAGACTTTGTCACATACACATACACATTTCTACATATAAATATTTATAACTTAAAGCTGTGAAATTAGTTTTACAATGCGTTCATTTTACATTTTAATGTCAAATAATTAAGTAATTTATTAAAATTAATAAAAAAAAAAAATTGTATTCACGTCAAAGTAAATTGAGTGTAAAAGCAGTCAAATGATTGGGTCTGTGTGTATCAGATCATTCAACCTACACAAGTAGTAAAATGTAAAATAGAAGTGAAATAACACATTCATTTTTATCTCATCATCATTATTATTATCACTTAATGTCATATTAAATTATAATTAAAATGTATACATTGAGGTTATGTTCTTCTTTATCATTTATTTTTGATATTGTAAAGGTGAATGCCTAAAAAGAAATTTCACCAATTTAAATTTAAGTCTACTAAGGACGTGTAAGGAATAGGAGTATATAATATTTGAGACGAAGAATTGGAAATGTAAACTTCCTTAAATTGTTTAAAATTTTATGTATATTTTACAGAAAAGAAAACTGAAAAGTGAATCTCATAAAATGAAACGCTATAACGATAATTTCTTGCATATTTTAAGGCATACAATAGAGACGAGAAAGTGTCAAAAAAGGAATAAAGAAAGTAAACACAAGAAAAGGGCGTTAAAGTGGGCGAGGTACTTGTGGGACTAGACTTACTGAAGTTTTAGCATTTTGGGAGTACAATAATAATAAGCTCGAGTAGTAATAGTAATAATAGTAGTAACAAAAACATCCAAAGAAACAGTCAGCAAATTGTTGTGCAAGTTTTCTTTTAAGAGAAGACAGACACCACTTAGCTATTAAAGATTTTAAATGTATTTGATAACTTTTTTTTTACTAGAAAGACATATAATTTATTATTATTATTATTTTTATAATTATTTTTAACTACTGTTAGATGATTGAACTATTTGTGATTCCTAGTTAGTAGCTTTTGATAATCCAATTGGTGTTTGTTTTCCGCAAATTGATTTTCATCTTATGTCACTTAGGTTTTGCGTAAGCTGCAATTCTTTGTACCTTCAGGTTTTCATCAAGTTTTCATTAAGTTGAAATTTAAGAAATAAAATTTTGCAAAAAACAATACCATTTTCAGTTGAAGTCTTACAACTGAGTGCACCATCTTAAGTTTAAAATACAAGCTAGTCTAGTAGTTGACTGCTGAGTTTGAATTCTGGATAATTTTGTCTGCCTTATAATACTGTTTTTTTTTTTTTTTATACAGACACTTGGATACACACTAGAAGGATTTACAAATGGTATGATGGTGTGGTAAGTGCAAATTATAACAGCGGCAGGAGTCATTTGCAAGAAGTCAAACAACCGAGAAAAAACACAGCAACAGAACAACAACAGAACAATATGGCGGTATCTGCATTTATTTTTTCTATTATAATTTGTTGCTTATGCTGTTGCTACTGCTGTTATTCGTACAGCTCACAGCAAGTAACTAACGGATACAGAAAACACAAGTAACTGAATACAGTAGCTAAAGCTTAAAAAGGTTGATTTAGATGAAGTCGAATAGTAGGAAGATCTCTGGTTCTATTTTGACATGTAGGAGAGTAGGTGGAGCAGGTGTTGAGCAAAAAGTTAAACGCAAAACACAACAAGAACCAAGCGGAAGAAAACAAAATGTAAATGTTTTGTTGCTATTTTGTTTCCTTGGAATTTTTGTATTTGTTTTCTTTTCATCATGATAAACACAGACTCAAGTGAAAACAACTCAAAGAACGAGCAAAACAACAATCCCGGAAGTTTAACCAGAAAAGAAGAAGTAGTTGCTGTCAACAAATTTGCATAACGCGCAAAACAACAATAACATGAGTATGAGGGTAGTCTGATAAATTAAGTAAACTTTTTATTTTTCAAATACTTTCCTCTTATTTTGAGTGTGAAGGCTTCAAAAATTAACCTCAAGTTTCCAATACAACTTCCCAATTAATTGTAATTCTTTCACAACAAGCGAATGATGCATCAACTGTTAGCCATTTTGAATATCGCAAATGCATCTGATTTTTCTTAATTACATCAATAAAGCTTCATAATATGCATTAATCAATATCAAAGATTTTAGCACCAATTTTTGAAGTGCAACTTCTTTAGCAAAGGGGAGTAAATCCAAAATATATGAAAATGAAATGTGACGGAAATCAAAATTTGAAGATGTTGTTATAATTATATTGGAGCTATTTAGGCAAATACAAATGAAATGCTTCCATAGCGTAGTGGTTAGACAAGAGGACATGCAAACCGAGGGCGTGGGGTTCGAGTCCTGCACTGGGACTATTTATTTTTTTTTTTTTTAAGTAAACTTCTCTAGCGAAGGGTGGTAAATCCAAAAATTAGAAAATGAAATGTAAAGAAAGAGCCGCATCCAAGTTGTTACTTAAGAAACTTATTGTATCTGAGTTCCCTTGTATAAAGAAGTACAAAGTAGTAGCATTGAATAGATATTGTTGTTATTCTTATTGTTGTATTCTTTTTATAAGCTTCACGTAAATGTGTTTGTAAGCATCAAATTAAGTAACCTTCATATTCTCACCTTCAAAATGAGAGTTCTATGTAGTCCTTCATCTTATTCATCATCATCAACAATAGAAGGATAAAAATAGATTTTAATTTAATTTAAAGAAAGCCACTGTCGACAACAAATGTTAAGATGTGGCATATGTGGAATTCTGGGCGTATTAAGAGCAAAGGGCATGCTGATAGCATGCTTCGTCTTCCTAAGAAAACAAGTTTCAGAAAAAAAGTGAATGGGGACAAAAGGAATAAAACCAAAAAAAAAAAGTAATACATACAAAGTTGGGCAACATCTGTTGTCAGTGTTCATGCTTACATATACTTAGCCATTTACAGCGCAACGTTTATTAAACAGCCAAAGGCGACAAAAATTCACATTCTTTGCCGACATTGCTTTCTCTTCACTTCGCAGCACAACGGAAACGGAAGTTGCGCATAAGTAGAAGCAAATTTGGAGTTCAACTCCTAAATGGCTAAGAAAACGAAGAAGATACAACAGCAACAAGAATTGCTCTTAATAACGCATGTTGTGGTATGCAAGATCCTTGTTGCTGTTGTTGCTGATGTTGGCTCTTTTTTTTTTTTGTTTTCTTGGTTTTGTTAATAAGCAATTCCGTTACATATTAAAATGTTGCAATATGTGGTTTTTCGGTTCGGTTCGCTTATGTTTCCACAAATCCCATTCTGACTCTTTCGCTTGCCAGAGAAGCCTCCTCCATACTTATTTCACTTCCGGGCTTCTCATTGTGTACATTATACATCTTCTGTTTTTCATTCATTCTCTCCTTGGGTTGTCCGTCTTATGGCTTGTTTGCTTAATTTTCATAATTTTTGCACAATTTTCTTACGCTTGGTTTCATTTATTATAATATTTTTTCTTGCACCACTTTTTTTTTTTATATTCTTTTGGCATACGTCGTAGCAGACATGTTGCATATTAAGGTGGCAAGTTTCGCCATTGGCTTCTTAAAAATAGGGAGGGAAAAAACTCCCACACACATGTTTAATGAGGCAAAGTTGAGTTGTTGGCAAAAGAATTTTCTTTGGCCAAAGTTTGTTTAGCCCAAAAATTTTGTGTAAATTATGCGCACAGCTGTGCTATGCTTTCTAGAAGAGAGTAGCATGGATTAGTTGGTTAAATCTAATGGTTTTTCGGGCATAAAGTTATTTTTGCCTATTATTAAAACATTGGCTTTAATCGGGTGTAAAAGAGTCTTGTTGATTTGTTTTACCATCAATCAAAGAATTTAACGATTAAATGAGGAGAAAAAGATCTTAAATATGCGAACAAAAAACTTCCAAAACTGATCAAACTGAATCAGACAAACTCATAAAAAAACATTTATGCAACATTTGCACATGCATTTTTTTTTTATTATTTTTAATTGCCTATCAGTTTTGATGGTCTTCATCAGTTTACTTTTATGTTTGTAACACTTTCAAGAAGCTTTGGATATGACAAAGGAGTTGCTCTTAAGCACATGAAAAATTTAATTTTTACTGAATGGAATGGAATGAAATGAGGTTGAGAATGTTAACAATAACAACATATTATCGCTGATAGGAGTGATTGATAATAATAGAATGCAATGCATGATAGTAAAAACTTGTGAGGGAAACCCAACATTTTGATATTAAATAATAAATATAACTCAGACTTAAAATTTAAATTTTATAAATTTAAGAAATAATACAAGTATAAATGGATAGATGGCCTCAATTAATGCAAGAATATGTGGAACTGAAAAGTATTAAATTTGTGGCATAACCAAACTTTTATGTTGATTTCCGTTTTTCCTTTCCAATTATTTTAATTTAATATTTAAAAACAAAAAATTCGTGGCGACCACAAAATGTGCAATGTTTTGTCATGTGGAAAATTAATTATTAAAAAAAAATGAAAATATTTCAATTGATGCAAAAATGCATTACACGCACGCAGATCTTGGAGCGAGAAAAATACAAAAAGTTTGACGCCGCCGGAAGTTGGCATTTCATAAAAAAAATGTTAATATTTCAATAAATCAAAAAATGCATGCATGCAACATATGTGCAACATGTTCTGTAGTGCATTGTATTTATTTTTTGTGTTAACATCCAAATGATGTTGTAACCAAACAACAAAGGCCAGTGACAAGGAAAGAATTTGTTTTCCATCAGAGATTTTTTAGACTTTTTCCCCCAATCAGCAAAAATTAGTACCATTTCTATTTAACAAAAAAGAAAAAGCTGACACGAACTGCCTGCCGTTTGCCCAATTTCAATAATTTGTGTTCAACAAAAATATTTTGTTTTTATCAAAAAGTTTTCTAATGATTTAGCAAACTCCTCCTCCTACTGCTACTATCTATATTCATACTTGGGTTACTCATTTTGGGGTCACCCCTAACAACAAACAATAACCTAAATTTACTCATACTACACTTTGCAGAAAGTTGTAGTGAAAGTAGTTTAGCGTGATTATCTCTAAAAGCGTAGGGCAACCAATAGACTGCTGATTGATACAAAACTTATTTGTTGAAGTTGTTATCGATGTTGTTCAGCTGGCTTCTCTAATACTAACATGAATCTATAAGAACTTATTTTGTTGAGATATAGAAATTCTTATTAGAATCATTATGCTGAAAATTGCTAAAAGTTTTTCGTTTGACATTATTATAAGTATTTTTATGAAACTATTCGAGAGATAATGATGACAGTAGAGGATTTTGATTGTGGCAAAAGAAAAGGTTGATAGTTGGGGATGATGAAAGTAACATAAAATGCTGTCGTTGTTATTTTTAGTGCTATTATTTCTAATGTATATTACATAGTATGATAAGTCATTGAAAATAATTTATGTTTTGTTCAAATTTTGGGTCAAGTGCTTGGTCACAGAAAGTGTATTGTATCCAATTACTTGGTTTCACTTCTTATGTCATACCCTTCATACTGGCAGATATATTCGTAAGATATTAAAATAGATCAGAATAAATTGATTGCATAAGATTTTTTTCATTATTTCCATTTCTTTTTCCTTGTTCTTAGACTAGTTTCTATTGTGGGAATAGGCTATCTGTACTTCTTATGTATTATGTGATCTTTCAACGGAAAAATTGTATTAGAACTGAGTTGCTATTTAAAGTCTGCAACTTAAAGTGAATTTTAAATTACTTTTTTTTCATTTTCAATATATAAATGTAAGAAAAGAATTAGGAAAACATTTTTAAGCAAAAATTCATATCAACTTCATTCATATTAACTTCAAGGGCATGTCGGAGGACATGCATCAACCTGGGTGCTCAAAATATACCTGCAGTCGATTATTTATCACCATGAATACTCTATTGATAAAATATGTTTGTTCACTAATAGCAGAAAAATGTACCAAGATGTAAGATGAGATTCCTATGAATAATCCCAAGCCAAAGAGTAAAAGGAAAGAAAAAGTTTTTCTCAGCTACTTTCATTGACTTTTAAAATGTAGCAAAAGAAGAAGAATGTTCACTAAACTTGAAATGCAATGAAACAAAGCCACAAGCAATGACAATAAATCCAGAGATGGAGTCATGGTCAGGACCATACTGTAACGAAGGAAAACAACAGCCAGAAAACAAGCCACAAAAATGAAATCAAATCCTTGGCATCCACAAACCAAAAGAAAATACTTGCCCAAGATGAACGTTGGAATAAGTGCAACGAACCGCACTTGAGCACAAATATTTTCCTTGGTTTCCTCACTTATTTTCTGTTGTTGGTTTGGGGTTTTTTTTTTTTTTTGGCTACGAGAAAGTAAATGAATGTAAAGATTTTTAGCAGGACCAGGACAATGCACAAAAGACTAAGAAAACTTTCACTTTGCTGAGTATTCTAAACACAGACATTGAGAATGTGAGAGAGAGGGAGTGACAGAGAGAAAGAGAGGGGGTGACAATGGAATAGATAGACAGAGAGGTGAGCTCTGTATAAAACAAAGTAAAGCACCAATGATAAAGTTTTATCTACAAATGTGTTTTCTTAAATAATGAAAGTCATTAACCAGATGCAGGCAGCAAGTAGAATTAGTAGAAAACAACATGCGGAGATAAATAGAATAAGAAGTAGATGTGGCAAGGGAAAGTGGGTGGTTTAACTCGTTCCATTATTGAAAACTGTATGAATAAGTCCATTGTTCCATCTACCCATGTGCGTAGTCTTTCTGGAAGGAAGAGCAAGCTAAAGCCAAAGTAATTCGTGTTAACTTGGTTTAAGTTGAAAAGTTTGTCTTAAAATTAAATAAAAAAAAAAATAAATGGAATAGAATAGAATAGAATAAAAGGATTAAAATTGTTGAAATGAATGGACAGGTAACACTATGTAGGGCGTGATTCAAGCAAGCGCAAGAGTTGAAGATACATTTAGTAGTTGTTCAAGTAGTACGAGTATCTTTTCTACTTTAAGGTTCTATTATTCTACCTTGCCTTTTACTTTCTATTGTGGATGATGTTGTTCTTGTTGTTGTTGTTGCTTACAAGTTAAATGAAATAATGAGCAAATAATTGAGTTGAGTGTAAAGTGAATTTGTTCATTTCTGTCTGATTGTGTTTCTGTTATATTCCGTTTTCTATTCTTTGTGTTTAAAAGTTTTTTCTTCTCCTACAAGTTAAATTTGTCTATGTTCTCTATTATTTAAATCTTTCAACAATAGAAATGTGTTATTTTTTTACGACTTTTAAGTGGGTTTTTCTACTGACTTAGAATCGATTGTTTATAAATGGTTATATAAAAAGAGAAAGTTATGTTAAAGTTAAAATTTCATGAGTTTAATTTGAGTATTATAATAATTATTTTACTCGTATACATTGTTATCCACAATTTTGAAAAGAAATACAATAACTTCAGAATATTAAGTTTTTGCAAATAAGTTATATATTTCATCGAATTGATTTTCCATATTGTTAATGATTAATCAAAATAATATCTGACCATTGGATGCCACGAAAGCTGAGTTAAAATTGTTTTCTTTCCGGTTTTTTCGGATTTTAACGGATTTATATTCTTGTTGATCTGCAAGGTGTGATTGTTAAACCCTTTGACACAACAAATTCAAAGGATGTAAATCGCTTAAAGATATCTAAAAATCATCATTAATATCTTTTAGAATTTTTATAGTTTGCTGAATATAAATATTGTTATATATAGAAAAAATGATGCGTGCGAAATGGAAAAAATTGTTTTTGAAAGTAGAACAGATGATTTCAACTAAAAATGTATCTATAAACTATTGTTATGTGAAAGTAAAATGAAACTCGTTTTATTACTTTTGTTTTTGTCACCAAATCATATGCCAAAGACACATGCAACTAACACATATAAAGAAACACAAACATACGTATGAGAATAAATGTATAACTTCATTTGAAATGCATATGAAAATTATGAAATGTGGTTTAATGCTTTTTGAAAAAAATAAAAAAAAAAAAATAAAATACAATATTCTCCCCTTATCGTCTGTCGTCTTTTGTACTTTTTTTCTGATGCGTAGCTTGGTGCTCCTGTTGTCATTGTTTATTTGTAAATGATGCCACCATGTTGTTGAAGTTGATATTCCTAGTTGTGTTGGCAGCACTACTGGCTCCATCAGCACTACTGGCTCCATCAGCACTACTCTTCTGGCACTACTTCTCTGGCATAACAACATAACGTAAAGCATAAACCATCGTCATCGGTGTTGTTGCCTACAAAAATGGTGGCTTCGTTCATTCGGTTTGTGTTCTTATGTTTCTTTCCCCACGTCGAGCATGAATCGTGGTTTCAATGAGTAACCGGAAACATAATTGTGCAAGCTGTGATTGTGTTGATGTTTTTGTTGCTACTGCTATTGCTGTTAGTTTATGAATGACAAATACAATTAAGTTAATGTTATGGGAATGTGTGTGTGTGACTATACTGACAACACCTCAACAAAGAATCCTGCCGACTGTGCTACCTGTGCGAGAGAAGCTCGCGCTGTGTTATTGTTTATAATTTGTTGTAAATTAAATGAGTTTTAAAATTGTTATAGGTGTGCGTGTATGTGTATGTGTGAAAATGTAATTAAAAAACTTTTATGAACCGCTACAGAACACATGCCTACACATTCGGAAGTCAGCCATAAACGCAGACATAATGAAGTAAACCTAGTGAGTAACCAAAATGCGCTAGTGAGAGTTGAAGAAAAGCTACCAAACAAAATAATCATTTATGTATTTGACATTTTGCCAGTTTTATGACATGACCAAGCCCATTTTTCCTTAATTTGTTCTTGAATTTTTGAAAATTTGTTGCGGTTCATGCATGACAAATTTCGCATGCATACTTTGAGGCGCAAATGAATAAAAATAAACAAATGTGTTTGAATTTCATTCAATCAATAAGATTTGTTAGATTTTCTATTAATTTGTAGACATTTCTCTCTAATGAACAATGACTTTGAGTTTTGTCTTTCAAAAGTGACCTTTTTTCATTATCCTCATGGATTTTGTTTGTGTTTTATACAAGACCCAAGACCTTAGAAACTTAGAAACTTGTCTTCTTAGGTCTTTTGTTCTTTTTATTTTTACTAAATTAACATTGAAACGGGTTTCAAATTAACAAATTTACAAATAAATACGATTTGATTGTACGCTTAAGTCATTTTAATCCCATACAAAGAAAAGAAAGCGAAAGGAAAGAAGTATCTATAGAAGACGTCTAAAAGCTGTCAACGTAGACAGGATATGCATACATAACAAGAACAAGAATGGTCAACAGGATAACAACAACAACAACAACAACAACAACAACAATATGAAAAACAAAGATGATGACAATACAAATAAACAGAAAAAGTAAAGTCCAGTAGAGAGTGAGTAACTAAGGCATTAAGAAGAAGTTGGATAAATGGAACTAAGACAAAGTGTTTTGTTTTGCTTGGGAATGATGTTGAATTTACTAAGCTAAGGAAAATATGTAAATTTTATTAAGCAAACAAAATATTAGCAAAAGTTTAGTAAACGAAAAGTAAAACAAAGTGACCATCTACATCATCATTCTGAGCAGTAACAGCAGCAACAGCAGCAGCAACAGCAGCAGCAGCAACAGAAGCAACATATACAAGCAACAGATTTGGATGGCATGGTGGGGGAGTGAATATGGAATGATTTAGATTGGTCCATGTCAGCAAAGAGCCAGTAAAATGAAATTGTTACCAAAGTAACAATGCCAGAGTGGAGCTGAGCAACAGGAAATGGTTTGTCTTAAAGCAATTTCTATGTAGCATGTCCTTTTGCGATGGCGGCGGCCTGACCGTCTTACATTTTTAGCCAGGCAATTCATGGAAGTCGGGAGATGAGTTAGGTTGAAAAGTTTTGCATAGCGACGATTTGAGGCCATAAATAATTTATGCATGTTTCTTACTTTTGTCTTACACTCACTCTCACAATTTCCCTTAGATATTTTCTTCAATTTCCTCATCTTCTTCTTTTTCTTCTATTTCAATTTCATCATGATTGTCTTCCACTATTTTAACTTCTACTTATATCATTTACCTCTAAGAAGACAATACGCACAAACCGGAAACGGAAATGCTGCCGTAGGGACATTGAGTTGTTGGATAACATTCCTTGGCTAAACTGTTACTGTAGTAAGACTGACAAGGACAATAGAATATTATTAAGTAAAATGCATGCAAATTAAGCTCTAAGCTTTTTAGTTTTTCATTTATTAACAGCAACAACAATAACAGCAAAGAACAACAATAACATCCTAAAACAACAACACAAAACACATGTCTGTCTATCCTGGCAAAACTGAACAAATAAATAAATAAAAAGAAAATAAGCACATTTTCTAAATGGATATCTTATGGATTTTCAAGCACTCTTATTTATTTTAAATAATTTTAATTTTATTATTTTAAATTATTTTCATGTCAAGATGAATATTTAAAGTAAATATGAATATAAATTCATTTATTGTATTTGTATCTAAAGTGTAGAATAATAGAAATTAAGCTAATGAAAATTTCAGGTTTCAGTTAAAGTTTTTTTTTTATTTACTTATGAAAGACTAATTTTCTTAATTGCTTAAGTAAAATAGGTTTTTTGTTTTGCATTTGCTATAAAATGTGAATAAAAGATTTCGATTTGAATACCGAAAATTCAATGAAATCTTTATAAAGGAAAGCATAGACACACACAATTTTTATCACATGGGAAGCTCTCATAAATTCAAATTCAATTTTTAATCACTCAGAGGTTTGTGGAATGGATGAGGAATCAGTTAGGTCGAAAAGAAGCTCATTTGAATAAGTGACAGTTCTGTTTAGGGATACATGTACACATGGACGGAAATTGATTGACAATCAATAGGCAATAAACTAAGCATTTTTTCTTTCTTTTTTAAGCTTACAGATAGTTTAGGGAGCAGGACTATGGATCAAGCTACCTCAATTCTAAGTATTGAACCATAAAATAACAAGCTTTGCATGTTTTTACTATGAAAAACAAAGAGAGCGCAAGACATTATCAGGCGAATGGGCAACAAGACTTCATTTACAATAGGAACGTCAATAAGATCAGACGAAAGTCATCTCGACTATGTTATGACTGCCACACATCCTTATAAAATTAAACTTGATCTGAAGATTATAAAAAAAGGTGGCACACAACATTGCCTTCTTAAAACCTCTACTCTCTCAGTAGTTTAAAATATTCTTTGATAGCCTGAATAGTTTTAAGAATGAAATGTTGATAGTTGAAATTTGTTTGATTATATGAAACCAGAGATACTCTCTATATCCAATAAAAAGATCAAGCTGGTTTCAAATGCAACTCCATGTTTATTTCGTTGTTTATTTGATTTACTAAACAATTATTAAAGTTTTTTGAGTTTTGAAATCAACCAAAAAATAAAAAAATTAAAAATTAAAGTTTAATGTAAATGAAATGAAATAAATTTGTCACACTGTAGTGAAAGGATATCCCAACTTATTCTACCACAAATAAATGACAACAGAAAGGCAATATAAATTACAAAATAACAACTTGAAGACAAACAATTAAACCAACAAATATTCGTAAAGAATAATACAAATTTTATTGCAATGCAATGCGTATTGCAAATGATATCTAGAGAAATTGTACAATATAAGTAAATGAATTGTAGTAGAGTGAGACTTTTGAATTGTTGAAAAATAAAGTATAGAATACAACCAAAAACATAAAAAAACTCAATGAAACCGAGCTGAGGAGCGAGTAAAGTAAAAACTTTTTCAATTAAAATGCTTTTGGAAACAACTTTCGACACGATGCACTCAACTGAGAAAAAGACTCAAACTGAAAATTCTAATAGGAGTAGTTCTGAGAGACTGAAAGAGAAGAAAAGGAAATTCAATTGCAATTGTAATAAATATTGTAAAAGAAATAGATGTAATTTAAAGATATATACAATATTAAATTTATTTATTTAATAATATTACACAAAATCATTGCATAGTTTCAGAGGAATGCTTGGAATTTTATAAATTGAAATTTAAATTAAATACTTGGGCCTTCTCCTATTTTGAAATATATTGTACAATAATACTTTAATATTTCTATAAGTATATTTTCACTCACCTGTAGCCATGATCCAAGCGATTCCCTTGCCAACCACAAGACCACGAGCCTGTCCAACGCCTCACTGTCACTTTTGACACTTGACAAGTTTGCTCATTTCCGCATGCGTCTGCACCATTGATTCGAACCGACCTTGCCGCAATCAAACCATTGTTTTGTGGAGACTCTTACACGCTCTTACACTCCTTTTAAACTCTGTTGAGGTATGGTGTTTTCTATTCTATTCTTACCGTGCCAGTGACTTCCTGGATTTGATGCTCTCTTGACTGTTGCAACTGCAACAACGCAGTTGCTTCTGAATATTTGCATACCTGCTTATTATAAGTAGAAATTTATTTTAATTTTTTCTTTTATTCTTTGCACTCTGTTGCGTGCCATAGACTTGCTTTTGTTTACTATAAATACAAACACAAACATACTCAAAGACATGGAAGGAAGGAAAAGGGAAGAAAGGATCTGTTAGTCACTTAAGAAACAAGCAATAGAAATTAAGGAGAAAAACTGAGCCAAGCAGAGCAGAACAGAACTGAACTGCCAACTTGAGTAGATGATAAACTTGCATGTTGACTGACATGACAGTTAGACAGCGTAAAATGTATAAAAAGACAAACAGACAAACATTTGGTCCCTACCCTTTAATTCACTCTATGGTAGACAGGCTTTCAGTTAGGCGGGCAGGCGCACTAAGGACTAAAATACTTTTGTTCAGTTATGTGATATGCCAAGTTATGTATGAGAGTGTCAGTGTTTGCGTGTTGCAAGTGTTGCTAATGCGGTATTTTATTAGGAACCACCATAGAGAATGAATAAGCGAATGACTGAATGAATGACGTACTGACTATGGCATGTCAAAAGTATTTTCGGTCTAGTGAATTTCCATGAAAAGAAAACAGTGTTAGCTAAGAAGTGTGATGTTTTTTTAATTTCATGGTCCTTGGATTTTGTTGTCTTTGAAATGTTGAACTTAAAAACTTTTATTTCGAGGATATGCAAATAAAGGCAGTACAAACACTTTTCAATAGAATCTTCGCCTTCACTTTGAATGATTTGAAATTTTAGGCTTTTCAAAATGTCATTGCTTCTTTAGTATTATATTTTTTATAAACTTAATGGAAAGTTACAAATGAATGAGACTAGCTAATTTAATGTGTCTGTCTATTGAGTTTTCCCATATCACACTGAAGTTATGCACATTTAATTGAAAAATATTCTGGAATAATTCTATAGGTAATAGTAATTTTTGAATAAGTATAAAAAGAAAAAATTAAGTAGTGTGCCTCACCCTCATAAGCACAATATGGAAGTGAAACTTCTTTAGCAAAAAGGAGTAAATCCAAAAAATATGAAATTGAAATATGATGAAAATCAAAATATATAACACTACAATATTCTGTATCTACTTTTGAAATTTCACTTCCATATTGTATTTGCCTAAATGGCTCCAATATAACAATAACATCGACAAAATTTTCACTTTCGTCACATTTCATTTTCATATTTTTTGGATTTACTCCCTTTCGCGAAAGAAGTTTCACTTAAAAAAAAAAAAAAAAATTTGTTTCATGAATGTTTTTAGTGAAATTGATGTTTTTTTTTTCAAAGAAAACTGTAATCATTTTCTAAGTTTTGTTTATATTTTATGTTCTGTGTCAAAAAAGTTTGTTCAAACTAACATAGTTTTAAGTAAATTCCATTTGAAGTTCATAATTTAAGTTCTTCTAAGCCTAAGCTATATTCAATCAAAAGAGAAAAGAGAGTAAATTTAAGCCCATCAATCTTTAACGCTAACATTAGAGTGCCTCAACACGTAGAAAACACACACATAGCTGAGCTATGAACGTCAAACCTTAATATCTATTTATATTTATAGTTTTGTTGCCAAAGCATTTTTCACATAACGAAAAGCCTTTCCTGGACTCCGTTGAAGGAGAGTAAACGCAAAAAAAAAAGGACCAAAATAACATTTAGTAAAAAATTAAAATCAATTACTTAGGCAAACCATAAAAATACACAAATACAATATCACAAACATGGCAGCAGTAGTCAGTTGTAAGTAGTGGGACAGACTGCCCCATGGCGCATCCCTTTGAATGAGAATTTAGGGTAACCTTTTTTAGAGTATTTTTTATTCATTCTTTGGCATTTCATCGTTAATAGCAAACGAAAGAAAATAAAATGGAAAAATGAGGAAATGGAGAAAAAGAAACAGAATGAAAATAAATAAATCGAAGAAAATATTTCAATAATATTAAAAATGTATGAAATGAAATACGCGCCATCGAAGCATTTGTAATAGTAGAAGATTCCTTTTTGTCTCCTTGCCTAACCAAAGTCAAGTAATAAATTTTCGATTTATATGGCTTCAGGTGGGTGATACTAGCTGAGCAGTAGAGGTCTACGTGTACGCTATAAATTGTTATTAAATATTTGTGGCACACTTTAGGCGGCTCCTCTAGACTTCACAACCTTGTACATATTTTCCATGAACGAAAGAATTGTTAACAATTTTTTGCCTTTTTTCTTTTATGATATTTGTTCTCTTAGTTCATTCCATTCTCCTAACCCATATCTAAACTGAAATGAATGAAATGCCGTTTTCTTTGCTTATGGTATACTTTTTTTTTTTTTTAGCATACTTAAGGGAGGTTTTACTTATTAGATTTTCTGCAGGGGTTGAGTGAGAAGCGGAGAAGCAAAAAAAATCACATGTCTAAGTACAGAAATTGAGATAAAACTGCTAAATGACCATACATCCTGCCTTACCATGATGTACGATATATGGTAGAGGAAAGGGAACTCTATGTAGTGTTGGAGGAACCAGAACCACAAGCATTGACCCCATTGTTTTTTTGCCCAAACATGATTTGGTATAGTGTGAGTTCATTTTAGTTGAGTTCAGTTCATGGTAGTTGTGAATGTAAGTATTTCTTGTGTTGGTTATAAATTCATTTGTTAAACTTAGATTTGACAGTCGAAATATTACCAGTTGCTGGCACCGTCATTCGCTATTTTCCTGCTTTCGTTTGAGCCAAACTTGTTTTGAGGACTTCCTTCTGTGCCCGGTCAGACCAATCCAAGCCAAGCCAGTCAACACTATTCCAGGCTGGAGCATGACATGCGTGTGCTTTGTGCTTTTGTGGTCTATAAATTATTGCCATATGCTATGGAAGTTCATAAATTAGTCGTAATTTGGTTGTTAGTTGGCGTAAATGAGTCGTTTTGACGGCTTCGCTAGACCAGACGGTTGGTTGGTTCAGCAAGATAAGCCATCGCGTCCATTGGACACTCACTTTACATATGAAACTTCTCATAGAATGAGAGTTTGAATTTATCAGGAAATTATTTTTAATCCTCGATTGACATGAATTCAAATTAATCTCATGACTCCTGAAAATAAGAAATTCATTTGCTAGAATATTTATTTTCATTTAACAAATTCACTTTATTCTTCCAATGATTACGTGATATTTTATTTAAGCAATTTAGTGCTTTCAAAATTTATTTTTAAATGGTATTAATTTAATTTCAATGCAGAACCCTCTGACTTTGTCTTGGACCTGGTCAGAACGGAAGAGTCTACCAACAAAATATGCTTTCAATTGCTATTTTATATGAGTTTGGGAAATTTAATTGAAGTTAAATCGCCGAAAAATGAAAAACAAATATAAAACGCTTAAAAGTTAATGGTTGCCATTAATGGCGGAGCGTTGAGTACCAGCGCAAGTATACCACGGCAATCCATAGCGATTTTAGTTATATTAAGGTTGGAGATGAGGCTGGTGCTGTACAATTGAACAACTTAAGAATCTACAGGTAATGAAATTGAATTTTCAATAGGTAAGCATTCAAAGGCAAACGAAACAGAGAAAAAACATAAGAAACCAAACTAAGAGTGCCACTTACTGTCGGTAACGAGCGGCATAAATCGAATGAATGAATGAGGGAGGCAAAGTTGAATGGGTCTGAATGAGTTAGAAGAAAGTGTAAGATGGCAAGTTGTGGTATCTTTCTTTGGGTGATCTTAGAATATATTTTACTTAGTACGTGTTTCTTGAAAATGATATTTTATCATTGATAATGGATTGCAGGGCAAGCGATGGGAAGGAACACTTAGCAATCAATGAAATAATGTAAATATATTTTTTCAACTAAATTTAATATCTAAAATTAAAATTTACAAAATAGTTTTTTATAGCCATTTATTTATTTATCCAATATTGAGTTTTAAATTTTTTATTAAAGTTTAAAACTTTACTTACTTTTATAAATTTTATAAATAATTTAAATAAATTTCATATAAATATTTTTGCGTTCATTTATTCAATATTAACTTCGGCTTATTGATAATTAGCCTACTTTGCATTCATGTGTAAATTTATTGTAAATTATCTATAAAATATCCTTGTATTAAATTTCGAATTATTGATGTTAATTTGGAAATTATTATTCGTCAATAATGAAGTGTCAAAAATGATTCAAGTCAATTAAAATTTATTTAAAAATAGATTACTACAATTTTTTGTTTTATATTGATTTCTGGTAGCATTTCTCTCATAAGAAAGAAATATGCAATTGTGATAGTTTTTCTTACCAACCTTACATATTTAATCAATAATATACTGATTTTTATCACATTTCTTCATTTGCAAAGCATTTTGATGCTTAAAAACAGACGTTTTTCAATAAAAAAATTTTTCAAAATTTATTAATCACTTTTCTGATTAATTTCTAACTAAATTCTTTTCACAATTCTAAACCATTAACCAGTTATCACATTTCAAAAATACATGAATCTTTGCATTCCATCAATTCATTGAAATGAATGAAAAATCTTTAATCGAAATCTAAATGGTTTAAAATGTTAAATGTCATCACAAAGCCAGTCGAACGTTTTATTATCATGCTGACATCTATTTACGCCTTCTTCATGGAGTCATGGAATGGAATTTCAATGCATTGTATTGGCAACTGTTGCCATGCCAATGACAGGCAGGACAATATCATAAGGACAGCATCAGGATAGCATCAGCATTATCATCATCGTCAGCTTCAGCAATTATCAAACAGTTAAAAGCATAGTTACGTTACCCTGTTGTGCATGAACGCACGTGTTGTGACCATGACAACAGTCATTCTCTTTCTATCTGTCTGTCTGTCTGCCTATGTGAGAATCTGTATATATGTGTGTGTGTGATTGTGTATCTTCCTTAGTGAAGCATGAACTAAGAGAGTACAGTGGAGTATGTAATCGTGGTCGTGGTCGTCACTTGCCAGTCATGTAACAGTCAGCCTACGCAACGCGCTTCACTTATTTGTTCTCATTAAACAGCAGCAAAAACAACAACAACAACAACAACAATAACAAAAACAAAATTATTAAGCGTTAAGTGTTGCCATTGTTTAAATTTTCATTGTCGATGCGGATGCTATAGAAAAACTCTGAATTCAGATTTTGATTGAGAATCAGACTCCACCTCAAACTCAATCAAAGTTAAAATTTATGGACATCAAAGGTTTTCATTTGAGGAATGCACAATTTTTGGGCAACATTGCTATTGAATTGAAAATTTTCATAATTTTTACTATGACAAGCCAATGGATACCAATTCTTGTTTTTCCTTCCTTGAATCTTTTGTTGTTGTCACTGTTGGTTTCAGTTATTGTTTGTAATTTGATAAAAGGCATATTCACAACATCAGCAATAACAAGATCCATAAGCGTTTACACTATTTTGTACTTCAGACCCATGTCTTTTATTGAATCTTTTCATACTTTGTTATTGTCAAAATCCAGAACATCACCAGCATCATCATCATCATCGTCAAACGTTTAACTCTTTTAAGTCCATTGGTATTTTGTATAGTAGATGCTACTTTTGTTTAAATTTAATTACAGATACTCGAACCATGTGTCTCTGTTAGAAATTCTTACTCTTTTGTTCATTCCTTTGTCCATAGGCAGGTTAGTTGAATTGTATTATGTAACATAAAGAGGGGATATTTGGTTTGGCTTAGTGATATGCAAATATGATAATTAAAGTTCCTTAACTTAGATTGATTGAGCTTCAATTAAGATTCTCTAATAGTTTAATGTTACGATTGACTCAAACTGTTTTTTTTTTTGCTTAATTTGGCAAATTTTCCTTAGTACTAATGGTTTGAAGAAAATATGACTTTAATAGGTTATTTTCGGTAAATAAGAATTGTGACATCGATAATATCATATTTACTTTTGGCTTGAAGTAAAACCCATCACTATTGTATATACTATATTATAATGAAGTGTTTCTTATCCTCTTAACGCAGCTTCTTTTCCGGTTTAGATACAAAAAATGTGTGTCTAATACACCTTCTTATTTATACGTCTACGGAGTTTTCACACTTACTGCAATGCAATTCTCTTATAACCAAAGCTCAAATGTAAATATTTACACGTTTATCGCGTAAACCAACAACTAAAACGAAAAAAGAAATATATTTAACAAGAAAAAAATAACAATTTGAAGAACAAAAACAACATAAACAGTAACGGTAACAAAAGAGAAATATGGTACCAGAAAAAAATGCAAGTTCATAAATTATCAAAAAAAGCAACGTCTACAAGTGTCACCTAAGAAAAGCAAAGCGGAATAGAGTAAAATAAACCAAAGTCAAGTTAAGGAATCGAAAGAAAAAATGCCAAGGACCCACAAGGGTGGCACCAAATGTCACTTAAAAAACAAAAATAAAACGCGACAATATCACTTAAGGACTAGGAAGGAATAGGAGAAGGAAGAGAGTAAAAGAAAATGAAGCGCACAAAAGCTAACACGCAGAGATTACTAGTAAGAGCAGCATCAGCATCATCAGCTTTTCTTAAAAGAGAATAATAAACAAATAAACAAACAAATATGGATGGCAAGCAAAAGAAAATACAAACAGATATCTATCTTCCTACATAGTAGAAAGAAGATACATGGTGGTTTTGGAGTTTAGTACATAGAAAAAAAGTCAGAAAGTATATTTGGGAGAAGAGCAAAATGAATGCAGAAATAATTCCACTAGTATTTGCAATTTTTCTTTGTTTTTCACTGTTTTTTTTTTTTTTTTTTTTGGTGAGTTTTGGTAGTACAGTAGTATATTTTATAATTTGAACAATTTGACTTGCGGCCCAAGTGAACAAAATAACTAAAAGCTAAGCGCAGTTAAGAGAATAAAGAAGTGCCAAGAGCTAGAGAAGCTATAAGCTCAAGCGTAGTTGTCTAATTTATTTGCATATTCATTTGTTTCCGTCTTTTCTTACCACTTTCCAGATCCTGAACTCACTCAGCAAAAGACACTAAAAGTAAATGTGAATAAAAATGGAACAAATCTTATTCTTTTTTTTTTGTTTGTGCTTAAATTGTTATTGTCTCTTTGGTTTTAGCCAGTCTGACTGAGACTATAGCACTTTATACCATTAAACCATCGCCATTGCCATCGCCTTGGGACTTGTAAGCTTAAAATGAAGAACAAGGGAAAATTGAAAGAAAATATTAAGTTTATATTAAAAAACTTATAGAAAAAATATACATAAAAGCCTCAAGTAGATGCTAAAAATTTTTAATTGCTTCATTTGTTTTTATTTCTCTTTATCTCACTCACACTTTTCTCAGTATTAATTTCTATAGCATGCATGGGAAAAAAGTCCTTTAGAAAATAATACTTAGAATGATAGAAAATATAACATAGATTACATATTTTAGCGTGCGTTTTTTCATTGACTGCTTTGAATTGATGGGCGTTTCATTGGGTGTGTTTGTATATATGCTATAATATATTAGATGTGACTTATCTGTGTCGGGCGGCTTCAGAGGCGTGCTTAGTTAATTATTTAAGACAGTTTATCTATTTTCTCACTGCCATTTCCATTTACTCGATTTTTTCTTTAATACTGTTCTCCTATTGTAATCTCCTTATTCTCTGTCTGTTACTCCTATTCAATATTTTTCTTGTTTTTCCAACTGTTTTTAAAACCGTAATAAATTTATTTAATCCAACTAAACAACTGCCTTCTTCTAAAGGTTTTTTTGTTTTCTATGTATGTATATATTTTCTTTTTCAGCGTTCCGTATCAAAAGGGTACCAAAACGAAACCCTATTGCAGAGACTTCGCTAACCGTTCGTTAGTCCGTCCGTCCTCGGGTCATATCTCATAAACCGCAATAGCTAGAGAATTGAAATTTACACAGGATTTGTAGTTCTATCCGAGAATCAGTAACAAATACTAAAACTAAAATATTTTCAAAAACCTAAAGGGTCCCCTTGCAAGAAACATTTTGGTTTATATGGCAGCTGTACGATCCAGTAATCCTACGAATTTAAAATTTAGAGGAATGGTGGCTTTATCTCAAAAACTTATAGTGCCGAAATTTCAGTTTAAGCGGATTACTAGGAAGGGTACCTCCCATACAAACTCCTATTAAAATTCAGGTTCTTATTAGAAAAACTTTTTTGGTTTTTGTTCTATCAAACTGAAATTTCTATTTTAGGCACGGTGCATTTGTTGGAATCAGTCAAATCGGACCACTAGGGGAGTACCTCCCATACAAACCCCAATCTGGTACGAGCGAGTATGACTCGTACTTGGCCCATTTTATTTCTTTTTTATTACAATTACTTACTCAAAATTAATTGCATGAAAAGAAACATTCGTCACTTAGCTTTAACTTAGGTCCAATCAAAACCAAAGGAAAAATGCGAGCAAATCTGTACTAAACATTCCAGTTATGCGCTCATAAAGAGGGACAAATTCATCATATTGAAAAGGCAATATCTCTTTGGTTCACCTGATATAAAGGAAGGGGAAACACAGCAATCGTCACAAGGTGCACTTTACTTTTTATAAATATTTTGTAGTCAGATAGTCTTCAGTAGATATTTGAATGATATACAATTAAGAATCGACTGTATCATCTACTATATCATGTAAGAAGGAAAGTACATAATGGTTTTTTCGAAAAACACAAACCCTAATTAAAAAAAAAGTGAATTCTTCAAATATATTGTTATATGAAAATATGTTGAAGTTCAAATTGCTTTAAAGTGCCAAATAATAAAATAGAATTCAAAACCGAAGTGAACCATAATTTTATTAACTTAGCAACTGTGGAGACTTCATAGACTACTACATACATTGTAGTATGCCGATATCATAACTATTACTAATACTACTAAAAAAGGGATTAAAACTTATCAGACGGTTTGCTGTGACAGCAGCCATGCAATGACAAAAGCAACAACACAGCTAAAGCAAAAACAACAATGAACATCATGAACAACACAATTTTTTGGTTTAGGGTAAACTCATTTAACTGTCATGAAAGTTTACTAGCCACCCCCAAACCCCAAAAAGTATGCTACAATTCAATGGTAACCAAACTACCCCATTGTAGTGACAACCACAAGAACAAGGAATCACTGAAGTCTTAAAAACGACAGTAAAAATGAAAATGGAAGAGATTTCTTTGTTGTTGAAGGCGCAAAAAAGTTGGTTGTTAAACTCAAGAAACGGAAAGAAACGAAAGCACGAAAAATGCATTTGGCGCACTTGTCATTGTTAAGACGCATGCCTGATTCAATATCCTAGCAATTTCAGCTTTATTATCTTTACTTTGCCTGCTTACTCTTGGCGCTAATCCTCCCACGCACGCAGTCTAATTAGGTAGATTTCAGCCTGCTTTCAGCCTCTCATCATCGCAAAAGCCGTTTTTATTTCTATTTTTGTTCATTCATTGCATTTGATTACATTACTCTGAATCTAAGCCCCAGCAGGGCAATGCTATAAATCCTCATTCGGTTTGTGGTTGTGAATGATACGAGTTCTTCAGCTTTAAGCCATTTTTCATATGTTTAAATGATGTGCTATGGCAAAAGTCAAAATTTCGTTGCTTTTCATAATTACAGAGTAGCAACAGTAACAGCAACAGTAGCACTGAAGTAATTGGGGGTTAGCTTAGGTGTGTGGTTGTATGAAGATATGGAGAAAGGTACATCACCTCATATGAAATGCAATTACATACGCCATTAAGTACAACGCCCCATACATGACAGTCAGATAATCGGGTCTTATGCTCCCCAAACCCAATCTCTCTGGGCAACGCAATACTAGTATATATTGTTCCTGCCAATGTCCCCAAAGGCAGTCTAAATAGCGGCTTCACTTTGTTGCCACACATCATTGTTTTGTTTTGTTTGGAAGTCTGGGGAGGCGGGTTTTCATCCCTCAAATAATTCAGTTGTTTAGTGTACGCGTATGCAGCAAAACTTGCACCATGCATCAACATAAGGCCAATGTTTCTGCCGTCATCATTATTATTATTATTATTATTGTACTAAGCTCTTGGTTGTGGTATTTGGAAGAGGGAGAAGGGTCTGTCATAATTTTCCATTAGCCTTATTATTATCTTTACCGTGTTAATGTGAATATAAACGTTGGGGGCCTTGGTCTCTCACTGCGTATTAACAACATTATTTTCCTTATATTTATTTATTTTTATGCGTTTCTCCTGCACGCGTTCTCTCACTTTTATTCCATCTCCTCTATGTGTCTTACTTGTTCACACAATGTCTCTGCATCATTAACGCATTTGTCTTGTATCTATACTTGGATGGCTTCTCCTTCATTTGAAGTTTGTTAAGTATCCCCGAAGTCATAGTCATGAGGTGTCTCCACTTCCGATCATATTGAAGAGGAATGGTGAATGGTTGCCATGTTTCTTTGTTCAATTGGAGCCCAATTAAAAAATTAAGTTTTTAAAGCTTTTTAATGTAATCTATCTTTCAGTAAAATCTAATTGGTATAATATTTTTCGTATGACATATGGGGTAATGAAAAATTCGATTTTATTTAGATTTTTTCTTATCAATGTTTCCTATTTCTTATCTACTTTTTCTTTTTCATTCTGAAATAATTTCATGAAAGGGCACTTTTTATATTCATTACAAAATATAAACAATTATGACTTTTTCGTGCAATCTTTTTACTTGAACTCACCTTTCTAGGACACCATATCCTTTCTCAGTATTCCAATAGTATTTTGTTGAGTCAAAACCATTTAGTCCAAGTTAATAAATAATTTTATGTGCGAAGCTATTTCATTTCATTTTCATTTTGGGTTTTCCTGCTCCTTTTTCCCTTTTGCTTTTTACTAATTTCGATTATGATTATTTCAAATTTGGCTAATTGCGGCGTGAAGGGTTACCTGATACCCATTAGGCCGACATTCACCTTCTTTGGTCAAATGTTAAGCACAAAAGTTTAAGTGAAATTGCTTGGAAATATTTTGACGGTGTCAGCAGCAGTTGCGGCTACAAAAACTTGCTTAAGTTGAATGTTGTGTTGCTAATCAAATTCTGAGTGTCAGGTTAGCGGCATAGGACCAAGCTGACGCCACTGAATAAAGGTAATGCCCGCTTAATAATTATTATTTTATTATTTCGCATTTCATTTTCATTTCTTTGTAACGGAAGTATAAAATGTACATAGTATAAAGGGCGAGCTTTATTAAATGTCAGTGAAGTATAAAATGGTTTGAGCGAAAGGGTCAGGAACAGAGAATAAAGGGTTAAAGAAATGTGTATTAAAAAGGCTCTTAAGTTTTAGCAAGTAAAGTGAATAAAATAGATTTGGTGATAAAAACAAATTATACAGATTATTTGTCGTGAAATAATAGATAAATAGTCAGTATAAGTTTAAGGTTTATGACTCCTTCTCATCTTCAAGAAAAAACTTTTTTTGAAACACAGTTGCACTATTCTTGAGATAGTTCAATTTGTGACTTCAGAGATTCTTTTCTTAATTGGAAAAGTCTCATTTATGATGAACCAATGCAGATTAATCAGGAGAATAAGATTTAATGAAACAGATTCTGAATCAATTGCAAGACAATTCAGAAAATAAAGAAGTTTCAATAAAAAAAAAAAAAAAAAATATTCAATAAAATTGATACAAATTAGTTGCCTTTCAAGCCAAGTCACCAAGTTGAAACCGAAGCAAGCCTTTCTATAACTCAATAAAGTTTATTCGCTTATGCAGGATTGGAACGAACACCCGGTTTATATAAACTTTCAATAAGGTGTCGCAATTATTTCGATTCATTTAATTTCCGTATTTATTATAAATTTTTGTTTTACTCGTATTTTTAATGAAGAAGGACGACGATGAAGGCAATGAAAACTGTGGAACCAAAAGGACAATCGAATGAATGGGTAAAAATAAAGAAAATAAAAGCAAAAAATGGGGGAAAAAAAAGGATATGCAAGAAATGAAAAACAATTTGTGCGAAAAGGAAATCAATTTTCAGCGCCAGTTGAGAGTGTCACAGATGCAAATGATTTTATGCCGCCGCCATCGCTTTTTACTATAAACTGTATAAACTCAGTATGGATCATGCTCCATATACAAACACGGACAAATTGAAACATTAACTTTAACGCACGTACGCATAAAATTCGCTTTTGTTGTGCAGTGTTGCGCGAAATAAAAAGGATGTCAAAAGAAAAAAAAAAAAAAAAAAACAAATTGGAGGATTCACAATAGATTGTAGAGAGAAAGAGAAAAGAGTGAGTGGAGTGGAGTGGAGTGGAGTGGCCAGCGACAAACTTAGTTAATGGTTCGACATTATATTTAATGAGGCAACGGGTACCTAACAGAACCGAAGTGAACTGAGTCTTTGAGCAGTTTGGGAAAATTCAAAGCAATTACGAATTTTCCACATTTTCAATTAAAATTTTGAACATCATGAAACTTTATTTCCATTCATGGCGGAATTTACTTATAAAATGCATTTAAAATATCTCTAAACCCTAAGTGGGGCAGGGGCTTCGAAAATAAAACAACCAGGAAATTAAAATGAGTGGTAGAAGAAGAGGGAGAAACCCATGTCTTTTCTTTTATGGCATTGTCGTAATTTTTGTTAAGTGTTTGCAGTCACAAGTGTCTCAAAGCAAGCCAAAACGGAAACGGAACTACGGAAGTGCACAAGTGCAGCTGCAGCAGCAGAACCAAAATGGTGTCGAAGACCGGAAAGGCTTGAAGAAAATTAAAAAGTTGCACACAAGTCTCTTCTTATTTTATTTTATTTTTTTTTTTGTAATGTTGCTGCTATGGCGCTTTCTCTGAATTAAGCATGCACTTGGGTATAATTAAAATAATTAGATTTAAAGGCAGAAAAAGGAAATATAATAAAAAATAAGAAAGGCAGCAGAGCAGAGGCAGCATCCTGTAAGCGATATGCATCTGTTGTGAAGCATAAGAAAAAGTGTAATTAATTTAATTTGTATGTGGCTTTAGTTAACTTGGCTCTTACTTAAATAAGAGATAAAGATAGTTAAGTAGAATAGTTGGTGAGGTGGAGAGATAGAAGATAATATTGAAGCTTATGAGAGAAACATGATAAACAACAATCTGAAATTTCTTTTAGAATAGCAGTAGCAGCTAGAAATGTATAACTTGCACTTAATGCCATTCAAAGATGGTGGAAATAAATCAAGTAAAAGACTAAATTATTATCAAGATGATGATGATGATGATGAAGATTGTGAGGGTGATGACGAGACAGTTTTCATCTTCAAGTTGCAGGTTGCTTCATGGTAACAGCACTACACATAAATGCACTCACTTACAATGAAATGCAAGTATGCTGTAAATGAGTGCATAAAGGAAAAATCATCAGCATACAGTACCTTGGTAACAAGACAAGACAAGATAAAAGAAGATAAGAGAAGATCTGATAAAGAAGAGATAAAAAAACAACACGTCCTTTTAAACATTGTAATGAGTGTTCGTGATTTGAATATGCAAGTAACTAGGCAACACTAACTACAGGTACAATAACAACAGTATCAGCAACAAGGATAACAACGACAAAAAACAATAGAAACTTACATCCTGAAAGCACTGCGTCTTTATGCACATATACATACTTGTATTTAAATGATGCATTAGATTTTTTCCATTTTTTTGTTTCGTTTCGTTTTAATAAAAGTCAAGTAAAGCGTTCAATGCAGCTAGGTAAATGCATTTGTTGACTTTCTTACACCGTCTGCCAGGTTGATCCCATTTACCATTCATTTACCATTCTTCCTAGTTTCATAGTCAGTCTCAGTCTCAGTTTCAATCGCTTAGTTATTCACTTCCGTCTTCAGTCATATGCATATTAAACGCTGCCAATGGCAACCGGAAGTTGTTGCATAACAAAATGGAGACGGCGACAGTTGATGATGGCGGCATCACCGTTGTTATGTTGGCAAAGCATCGTGTTGAGTTTTTGAGACTTAGGGCTTCGCATTCTGTACATAGTCTGCCTTGTTGTCGTTTGTTATACTGGAAACTATTAGTTTGAAGTTATTTTATTGTTCCCATAATTTGCTCAAGTTTTCTATAATATTTTTTATACTAGAAGTATGGAATTTGACTTGCCTCTTAGGGTGTGTGATGGTATATTCATTATATGGAAATGTAATATAAAAAATCCTTTAAATTTGTTACTATAACGCCTACTAAATTTTTGGATTGTCATATGGGAGTTGCTAAGAATTCTTTGCCAAGTTACTTTTTTATCAAGTTTTGATGCCTTCTAAACTTTCTTTTGCCTTTTCGCTTATTTAGTTTTTAGTTTCATCATGTGAATTTTTGAAGTGAAACTTTTTTAGCGAAGGGGAGTAAATCCAAAAAAAAAATATGAAAATGAAATGTGACGAAAATCAAAATTTGACAATGTTATTATTATATTGGAGCTATTTAGACAAATACAATATGGAAGTGAAACTTCTAAAGAAGATGGTCAAGCAATAATACAGAATATTGTAGTGTTATATTGTTTCAAAACAAATGAGTTATTTTATTTTTTGATCATTCGTCATTTGTTCATAAAAATTAAAATTCTACTTAAAATTTTTTTTTTAAAATTTGATCTACACATTTCAAGAATCTTGAATTCTGTATTTTAATTCATCTTAAGAAATTTATTCCGTTTATACTTCTTCTTTAGATTCTTAATCTTTTCTTCTCCCGAAATGTTTTTTAATGTTTCATAGATTCTTTCCAACTATTTTATTCCCGAAACATTCGCTTGAACAGTGTTGTAAGTCTCTTCTGTAAATTTTGATTAATTTCCTTTCATTTCTGTCAGTTATTTGTTTTACTAGCTGACTCTCAAAGTTTTCTTTTAGTTGCCATTTTGCTATCTCCATAATTCTCTATATTGCCATTTATTTAAGTTTATCTGAAACTTTGCTTTTTCTTATGCATTGCATTTTCATCTTATGTCTCTTTTCTTTTGTTTAGTTGGCCGTCGGCGTTGGTGACACATGTTGTCCCGAAAATAAATATTAGTTTATAATATTGCATTGTACGCGCATATCCTTATGGCATCGTACTTTCCTCATTTCCGTCAAACATTTTGGAGGGAGTTTGGTGGCTTGTTAAGCAGCAATGGCAGCAGCATGACTTCATTGAGCAATAGACGCGAACAACGCCACCAAAGCTGTCTCTGTCATTGTCCTCCAGACATGTTAAATACTCTTTTGATCGGTAATGGTAACATTAGGAGAAACAAAGAGGACTAAAGTAGTTAAGCGCAAAAGAAAAAGCGATTGTCACAGTCAGAACCCGTGTGCCCGTGTTTCTCTTTCCTTACTAATTATTTGTAAGCGTGACGGCAAACTACTGTGTAACAACAATACCAACAAGGACCAAATTAACAATAACAACAAGCAACAACAACATCATCATCATCATCATCACACAGCATCATCATCAATGTGTCTGCACCTCTCTGGCATCGTCTCGTTGCGCTTAATTAAAAATTGACAACGCGTTGTCGCGTTGCTGATTAAAGTTTTACAACTTGGTAGTAGTCCATCGGCCACATCTTCGTTTGGTATGCTACATGTTTTTTAATTTATTTACTAAATTCTTCTTTTTTCTTTGTGCATATTGTTGCCTTTGTTCTTGTTTTCTGTTGATCCTGTTTTTCATTGTTCATTGACCAATGTCACTTGATTTGATACCAATTTGAGGCTGCTGCTGTTCCTCTCTCTCTCTCTCTCTCTGATTATTGGTGATTTGGTTCAGTACAATTTCGTTACATTGTCACTTCCGTTGTGTTGTGCAGTTGAACTGTGTACCTTATTGTTGCTCAACTGCTTAATTAGTTGGTTTAATACACAAAAATGGTGTTACGTGCACGACATTTAAATGTGTTTATTTTTATTTTATAAATATGTCGTTTACGCATTTTGTTTTCATCTTTTGGCTATTTTCATTTTATTGACTCGTAATGGGTTTATTGAAGTTAATTTTAGTCGATGGTGGAGGCTTTTGTTGTAAGTGTAAGGATGTCAAACCATATAGAAGTTGGTAAATCATATGGTTCAAATGTTCTTGAGTTTCTTTAGTTTAAATTAACCAACAAAATTTTCATATAAGAATGAACAATTATACAAAGTTTAACTGTCTGAAGAAGCTTTTTCTTTTTCGAATAAATGTTTAAGTTTTAATTTTTTTTAATAAATTAGTGACTGATTGCTGCTTGATAGCATAACGTGTATTCAAGCTAAGATTTTAAAGATACCTCCTATGCTTTTGCTCACTATTCACAAGAACTTGCATGACATGTAAGGATTCAATTTTTTTCCAATATTCTCTGAACGGCACTAAGTCCTGTTGAAATGAGTCAAGGATAGATTTCACATGGTGATGGTTCCACAAAGAACACGTGGGGCTTCGGCAAAGTTGTATTACCAAACTAACATTCCAAACTACTCAATTCAACTCAACAAAGTGGCTCAAATCTTTTCAAATCTTAGAACACAATATTGAAATCTATCTTAACTTGCTTAAATATAAAAAGTACATTCCTAAAATAGTTTTATGCTGTAAATATTCTAAGATACCAATTAGTCTTAACTTCTTTTATTATCTTTGCCTTTGTCTAGTGTCTGCACCACAAAACTTACGATATTTTTACATTTGTAAGGAATATTTTGAGTTTATTATTAGTTGCATAACCCAGGCAACAATGACAATGAAACCAAATCAGCTAACATATTAAAACAGCAGAACATTAAGAGGATGATGAGCAATGTTAGCGGCTTTAATTACAAATTGACTTTTGGCAAAAAGACCAAAAAATAAATCAGAATTCAGTTAAGCGGAAAAATCTAAAGAACAAAACGAGTTTCGTTAACAGGAAAAAGAAAGAAAAAGATACATACAATAAAAGTTAGCAAAGAAATAGAACAGATGATGAGGTACGTAAGCAGGTAGGGTAAAGTCGCATAAACAAAGTTGATGATGACAAAAAGTTGAAGAAAACAAAAGAGATCATAGCAGTGCAGAGCAGAAGAAAGTAAAATATGAAGACCGAAAAACTTAGGCAAAATAATATAATATAAAATAAAATGGAAAAGAAAGTAAGCAAGGAAAAGAAGACATTTGACTTATTTTGCGATTATTTGTAGCAAATTAATTTCGTTTGAGTCATGGCAACGCACAAAAGTATGCAATGCACACAAAAATGAAACACGCAAAGCACACAAAAATGAAATAAATAAGAGAAACAAAATGAAGACAGAGGCGAAGGCAAAGGCAAAGGCGAAGGAAGTTGGATTGAGTTAGTAAGAAAGTAACGACAAAAGAAGAGTTGCACAAGAAATAAATAAGGATATGAAGAAGAAACTATCGCAAGAGCAGCGGAAGAAGAATTGTAAGATGATAAATGAAAATGGGAAGGAAGAAGTATCATGATGAAGTGGGTAACAAAAGACTAGTGGTGAATGAGTTAGCATGCAAGCGAAACGCAACGCAACGCAAGGATATCAAAGCAACAAACAAAGCCAATTCATTCTTCCTCCTGCGCCACATGCAATGTCCTGCGTTGCTTTGCGAAGCGTGGCGTAAAAAGTTTTTCGACAAGTTTTGCCGTTGTCTGCTGCTTATTTATAAACAAGTTAATACACTCGATATTATTGTATGAAGAAACTCCAGTCAAGCAAGTCACCGCCATCTCTACTTCTACAACTCTCAAGGTCTTCATCATCGTCATCATCGGGACATGCAGGACATGCCATGCCATCCATTGAATGTCGGATCTATCTCTAACTTTATGAAGAACGATATCTACATAAGTTTTAAGTGCGGCTTGAGTTTGGTTTGGTTTGGATTGGTTTGCCTTGAAAACTTAACAAGTTAACAATGTAATTCAATGAAGTTACCTATGCTGTATGTATCTTTTGATAGCAGTTGCCTCGTTGTCGACTCAGATTAGACAAACGCCAAAGTCAAATTCAGTTCCACATCGAAGTTTTGTGTTGAATCCATGCCTTAATATTAAGTTTACTTTTAGCCCGAATCTCTGAGATGACGACGATGATGATGATAATGATGATGATGATGGTGGCGTTAGTGATAGCAAGAAGTATGGGTATAACTTTTGAAAATAGTTTTCTTTTAACAATTTCAAGTTTGAATATGACCAACGAGGCGTATGCATATTGTACAATAAGAATAACAAAAATTGGCATTTTCTGTGCATTTGATTGAATGTTTTCCAAAAGAAGTTATAGCAAAAGGGTCTTTCTTATAATATATATAGTATATATCCAAATACAAAAGGCATGAAGCCAAAGTAATTTTATAAAAATGCGGCAAACAAATTACTTGCCTTTTGCTTTGCTTTGCCTTACAATGGTGTCCAGGACCAAACAGAAGGCCAGAAGCCAGTCACTCGTTTTCAATCAATTTGTAAACATTTAATCGAAAAAGGAAAATGAAACTTTATTGTATGTGTACATGTGTGCTTGTGCTTGTGCATGTGTGTGTGTGTGTGAGAGAGAGAGAGATTGTATGGGTAAAAGGATGTTATCAAATCAAATATTTAAATCTCAAAAGAAATACGCAGTACATTTTGTATGCGAGACGCGGTTTTTGGCATTCAATCTGACCGCAATTGAAACGGCATTACCAAAAGAAGTAGAAAGTATACAGGAAGCCACGCACCGAAACGAGCAAACGCCATAAATTATGCAATGCATAAAGGCCACCGCTAACAAGGAGCAACAACAGCAATTTGTTGCTAAGTAATACAAAGGAGTTTGCCGGAAGGAATGTTAAGAATCAACTGCTTTTCATTCACACTTCACACACACATATTCACTCAGTCGAATTGAGAGTAATAATGAAAATGTTGTTTCCGCTTCCGGCAATGCGCTTCTTTTTTGTGCCTTTGTTGTTTTTCTTTTTAATAAAATAAAAACATAATAATTTTCTTTTATTCTCTACATGGTTAAGCGTTGTTGTTAGTTTAGTTGAAGAATTGGTTTAGAGGTTGATTCAATATCACTGACGATAGATACCTAAAGGCTTTGTTTGTGCAATTTGATTGAATACTGTTACGCCGCAATGATTTTTAATGCTAAAGGCTTAAATTTTCTTTATATATACCTTCTGACAATAAAGTACCAGGAATTTCTCATTTAAATTGCCTGCCCGTTAAGTATTTTTTAGGTTTTTTTCTGTATGTTTGTAAGGACTGTCCTTAATTACTATGCCAAAAATGAACGCGATCTGTCAACCAGTTTGTTTATAGAAGCTGGTTTAATCAGTCTATCTCAGTAGTTCTCGACGAATTTTAAAATGGAAAAAAATTTGGAACAAAGAGTTTGTCTTAAATTTTGTATTTTGAACGAAATTTCGTTCGAATGCTGGAGAAGGCTTACGGTGAGTCTGTTTTATCGAAAACTTAGACTTACGAGTGGTACAAAGCCTTTGAAGACGGTCGGGAGACTTTAAAGATTTATGAAGTGGTAATTGAAGAGAAATTTAAGTGAAATTATGAATTTAGGGAATTTGTGTAAGTAAATCATATGTCAAAGAACATAAAAAGACCTAGAAATGTGATATGAAGTTGACAAAAGTATTACAAGTTATATTTAAAAATAATATCGGAGATAATAAGAAAATGTTAGAATGACGACTAGGTAAAGATCTCACATTTTTATAGTGAAAAATTACAAGAATAACAAACGAGTGATGAAAATAAATGTTTTCCCTTAAGGTAGACTATAATTTCTTATACCTTAAAAGAAAGACCATTTTATAGTCTTTTGCATTTTATTCTTGAGTTCAACAAACTCTTAATGTACTCGTAATTTCGGAGCTAAATAACAACAATGCAAACTTCTCACTATAAGAACATAATAGTGAGACGAACAATTGCAAACTATTCCCCTAAAAGCACAGATGCTTACCGAAAAGAAAATCCTTATATATATTCTTGTTTTAATTTTATAAAAATTACAAAAAGGTAAAACGCAAACACAGCCACATACAAACAAACATTAAGGAAAGAATTACGACATTTTTATGACATTATCCTATGGGAAATTTACCTGAGACAAACAACACTTGTCTTCTTATGTACACGTATGTAACTCTGAGTTGGGAGAAAAATAGTAAGAAAATTTAAGGCATTTTCACGAGTTTTTATTACATTAAGCTGACGCTGACGCTGACGCCATTTTAAAAGAATAGCGCATAGTTAAGCGAAATTTGTGTGTTGAGTTTGGTTGACGGCATGTAGAGAGTTTGATGGCAGCGTTGCTTGTAAATAGTTGAGTGCATAAATTGCTTAAAGTGCAATTACTAACGTTACTTGCTTTCATCTTGTAGTTGTATTGTAGTTAGTCTTATTTTTTTTTTATTTTTTAATTTAATTTTCTTTCTTTTTTTCTTAGTTTTTTGTATTATTTTTTTCACTCAACACAAAAGTTACACATACGCTATGTTGTCCGTATAAGAAGCATTGTTCTTTCCTTGCCTTGTCTTTATCAAACATCTTCAAGCAGACATTCGAGTATGCTAACATAACAACAAGTAACAACAACAAGTAACAACAACAAGTGGTGATGGTGGTGGTGGAGCAACTTCCGAGTACATAGTCGTATACAAGATGTAAGTAGTAAGACATCGGTGGATGGGTGTTTATGTGTGTCTAATAAGCAAGTTAAAAACATTGCCGTAATTATAATGTAATTTTTGTTAATGCAAGCTGGCATGAGTCCTTGCCACATGCCGACACTTGGCTGCTTGCTACTTTATAAATCTTCAGTATGTGAGAAAATTTATACTATCCTATCTATACTCCTAGATGTGATGTTATGTTCGACCCACTTAAAGTTAGATAACAAGTATTTTAAATAATGCAGACATCAAAAGAATGTGAAATGAAATTTCATACCAATTTCAGTGTTATTCTTTTAACTAAAGCGTTTTAAAGATTTTTATCTTTGGTAAACTTTGAGTCGTTAAAATACAAACTGTCATGCATGATGCAGTCTAAGTCACTATTAGACAAATCTTAGCTTCTTAACTTAGTTTGCTATTGTTTACTTTGTTGCCGTTTTATACCCTTTCACGCTCTTAGTTACTCACGCATACTGTGCCACGTGACATTTGTTGACAGTGTAGCGAATCATTTAGTAATGTCATCTGTCACAGTGGCAAATAAATCAAACTAAACTAACCAAGGAGGACAAAAAACAGAATCTGTGTAAGCATAGCTATGTATGAACTCAACTTCTAATGGTATGCAATGAAAATAGGCACTGAAAGACGGAAGGAAGTTCAAATAAAGTACAGTTGTGCGTTTGTGAAATATGGCGGCACATAAGTGGCCATTGTTGCCTGAGTTTGTTTGCTTACTCACTTTAGGACTTTTCTTACATGTTTACTTGTTTGTTTTTAATGCAGTGCATTCTGTCCTATGTGGATGTAGTTTTGCGTATGCAACATGTCCAGCTACACTCATGTCATTGACCATTTAAGGCATTCGTATGTTTTTTGCTTGCATTCTTTTCTTCCATTTTTTGTTTGGTTGCTTGACTTGATGAAATATTTGTATCCGCACGTTTTGACATTGCAAAAATGCTTTGCTTTGCCAAATGCCAACGACAGGCCTCTACTTTTCTTTCCTGATTCTTATTTTCCTTTGAAAATCGCACAACTTGTAGTTGACTACTTGGTTCCTCATAAATTAAGTTTTTTAGTGAAGAAAGGAATCTCTTTGAATAATTGTTCCCATACCCAAGGTTGGTGAGGTTAAGGAAAGGGGACTATTTCCAAATAAAATCTACATTTCTAAAAGATTTACAAAATAAAATATCCAAAGCAAAAAAATGCTAATTAAGTTGGTTGTTTACCTAAAATCCATGACATTTAGCATTACCGCACCTTTATCTGTTGTTTTTTTTTTTTATGTCATCGGAGTTGTTATCCTGACGTCTTATTGGACTTAATTTCATGCATCATGTTACATTTTTCGGCGTCTTAACTTAATTTGGTTTGGTATTATTTGTTTTTTTTTTTTATTTTTTTTTCGGCAGTATTTGTACTTTATGCTCGGTTGCATCGAAACATTGTTGCTCCTTCTTGCTGACTTTGTTATTGCTTGTTGTCCTTTGAATGTCTCAGTTGACGCAGTTGACAACAGCCATAAAAATAATTGCCAACAACATAACAAGCTTAAGGTTAACGCTGCTACCATCGTCATCATCATTATCGTCACTGACGTTGATACTGCCAGGATTCAGGCGATACAGGCAAACTGCTATCCTTGCACTTATTTTGACTCTCTTAGCCGCTCTCTCTCTCTCTCTTATCAACATTTAAATAAAACGCACAAATTGTCGATGTTTGTTGACTTTATATGACTATTTTGCCTCTCTTCTTTTTATGGACTCCTTTTTCCAACTTTTCCTTTGACTTCAAATCCGTTGGTTCTACATTTTCTTGATATATAATACCTTTTTTATCTATTTTGTATGGTTTAATTTTGATTTTTTTCATTTAGTAGTCAATGATGAAACGAGGAGCAGATTGAAGATGTAAAAACAGGAGCATTTTGAAGTGATTTAAAGAATATCATAGAATTGGGCCGAAATATAAAGATGGTAAAAGATGTGACATGGAGAAAAGGTAAGAAAAGAAACCCTCTGTAAGTAAAGTACTTATAAGTTTGACATGCTAAAATCTTAATAGAGATCACAGTGAAGATAGAAACTGCTCCCATACCAACATAATCAATATAAAAAAACTAAACTGGCTACTGTAAGTGAACTAGTAGGTAGCATATTATATCCAAATAGCTTCAAGAATAGAGATATATACTTATGAATGTTTTCAAAAAATCAAAAAAAAATAAAAAATATTGGCCAAGTGCTAGTCAGACTCGTACATGGAGATTTCCGTAGCAGATTGGGGTTTGTATGGGAGGTACTCCTCCTAGGGGTTCGATTTGACAGATTCCAACAAATGTACCGTGCCTATATCAGAAACTTGTGGTGTCTAAATTTCAGTTCAATAGTCCAAAAAACAAAAAAGTTGTTTTTATAAGAACCTGAATTTTAATGGTGGGTTTCTATGGAAGGTACCCTACCTAGTGATTTGATCAAACTGAAATTTCGACAATATAAGTTTCAGATGTATAGCCACCAACCTTATAAACTTCAATATCGTGGGATTACTGGATCGTATAGCTGCCATACAAATTAAAACGTTTCTTGTACGGGGACCTCTTTAAGTTTTTGAAAATATT
This sequence comes from Amiota minor, assembly GCA_037043295.1. Lineage (NCBI taxonomy): Eukaryota > Metazoa > Arthropoda > Insecta > Diptera > Drosophilidae > Amiota > Amiota minor. The sequence goes on from JBAMAW010001787.1 coordinate 687,673, forward strand.
TAAGTTTTAATATTTGTTGCTGATGGCCGGATAGAACTAAACATTCTGCGAAAATTTCAGCTATGTAGCTTATACAGTTCATGAGATATGACCCGAGGGCGGTCGGACGGACAACGAAGTCTCTGAAAAAGGGTTCCCTTTGGTACCTTTTAGGTCCGGAACCTTAAAAACGAGTGAGAATGAGAGTCAGTTTTAATTTCTGAATAGATGTGATTTAATGACACCATTTTCTACAACAAATAAAATCTAGAAAGTTCGACTTTCCGCAATGAAGGGCCGGCCTTATGATGTGAAAAACTAGAACGGCACCTGTTTTGGTTTTGATTTCGTCTTTTTAGATTTTGCGGTGGCCAAATGAAACGCATACGAACGTTGATTACATTGTTTTTGGCTTTGGTGCCTTTGCGTAATTGGTTTATGTAATTAGCTTTAGCAAAAGTGCCAGATTAGCTTGGTTAACGAGCACTTTTTATTTTTTATTTTCTTTTTTATGTATTTTATTCTTTTTTTTTCCTTTATTGCGCTTTGTGTTCTTGTTGTTGTTTGGCCGCGTCGCTTATGGTGTTGCAAAGTAGATAAGGTAGATAGACTGCATGAATGATCCAACAAGACTTTAAATATTTTAAAACTACTCAAAAAAATTTACAAGCAAAAATGAAAAAGATATGTATTAAATACAATAAGACATAATTTCTCTCAATTTGTAGTAAGTAAATTTCTCTACTACTATAGTTTTTATGAAATAGAAATCATACTTACAATGATGCATTGTACCAATATGCCTTCAATATTCAAAAATCAAATCATAGCAAATCCTTTACCTAGAAACTAATACAAAAACTGAGTAGGAAAGCAAGAAAAAGAGCAATGTGTAGAGCTAAACAAATAACGATGACTACGACGAACTCGACTTAGTCAGGTTAAGAGGCAATTTCCGTAAAGCCAGGAAAGGAAAACAATAAAAAGAAAATTGAAAAAGGTAAAAGGGAGAGAACAAGTGATGATGAGTTGCGTGAAAACAGGTAACATAAGCTTGGCATACATACGAGTACAACTGGTATATTGAGGCCAGTCGCCAGTAATGGAATGCAGGAGACTAGAAAAATTACGAAATAACAAAGTCGAATATCCGCAGAATTAAGCAAAGAGGAACAAGTGAGTCGAGAGTCAGAAGTTAAATCGGAAAGGAAAGGACAGACAACTTACAATAGATGTACTACGATACGTGTAGATAGACGACCTAGTAAAGTCATTTTCCTGGCTTGGCCTGCCTTGGCTTGGCTTAGCATAACATGACTTGGCTTGGCTCGGCCCAGTTCGGTTCGACTTGGTTGCATGCATCAATTTTCAAGTTTTATGCAAGAAAAAAAAAAGAAGAACTCTGAGAGATATATATATATATATAGAGAGAGAGAGAGTAGTAGGGAAGGAACAAGCAAAAGTGCAGAAATTGAAATGTCAAAAGGGCCACAAAGATTTATTGCCTGACACTCTCTGACTGAATGAAGCAAATGCGACGTTCGCTTTCATACTCATACTCATCCTTATTCTCAGCCTCATTCCTTTTATTATCAACTTCATAAGATTGCAGGCAGGCAGGCAGGCAGGCAGCAGATTGCGATTTAAGTCAAACTAACAAGCTACGCCCAGTTTTTGATTACAACAAACAGACAAATGTTAAGGAAGAACTGGAGAATTGAATGAATGGAGGAGTTGTGAGAGCTGCATGTAACCAAGGATCAAGAAAGAAAACAAAAAAAAAAGAAGTTCATGAATGAGGCATGAAAACCATATTCCCACAAGGTATTATTTCCTAGACTTAAGTAAAGGTAAAGGCATGCTCGATTTGTTTTCGTCGGTGGGGTGTCTTATGAGTTGAGATTCAGGTTGATGCGTTGCCGGCAAAACAAATGGTCAATTTCAAAAGGCAGACAAACTAACTTACTGATGATGCTTCCGATTCTGGTTTTGATTTTGGTTCGTTGGCTCAGTTCAGTTTGAGGTCATACACAATATAAACTGATGAACTTTAGTTCGAAAACCAAACCAAAAGTCGTAAAGTGCGGAAATTGGTAACAAACACTAGTTGCACTCAACTCAACTCAACACGAACTTGGCTAGACTTGATCTAACGGTAATCTTATGAAATGAAATGGGAAATAGAGAGCGAAACAGAGAAGGACAGAGTTAAGTCGAATAAAGAACGTCAGGCCAAAATCAGACAGATGGACAGACAAACAAAGAGATAGTTACCTCGTTCAATAATAGAGAGAAGAGACCGATGCAGTCGCCTGTGCTGACAACTCAATACCCTTTAAGCCGAAAGCTCTACTATTGGGAAAGGATTTTCTTCATTTTCTTTATTTTCTTTTTTCCAGTTTTTTCGTTACATTCGTCTATTATTTTTCCCTTTCATTCTTCTGTCGATTGCAGTCCGTTGCAGGATATGAAGTTCGATTTGGCGTAAATCCTTTGCAAATGAACGCAGGAAGATGCATTGTGGAATGTTTCAATGTGTGGATGTTTTTCATTTTGTTTGGTTTTCGTTAAAATTGTTCAGGATTTTTGATTTTACCATCTGCACTTTGGCACTAGTCGTCATTCAGTTGTTATAAAAATTGTAGTTAGCTGGGAATTTGGTTTGGTAAAGAAAAATTGAAAAAGAATTATGGATTGTTATTTTCAAAGTTTTGTTTTGTTTTAGTTTCTTTGATAAATGAAGTAAAGGGCTTAGAAGACTTTACAACTAAATCTTTATAAATGAAACCTTATCATTACAACGATCTGGTAATTGGATAAAATCATTCTTAGAAATGATGTGGAGAAAATTCATACTTAATATAGCGTAGATTGTTAGTTACTCTTATTAGTTTGTAAAGTAATCTTCCTCATTGGGAGTCGTAAGGTCAATAGTATCGATTTTTAGTCTTCTTCAGTTGTCCCTTCTCTAATTTTCTATTCTCTTTGTTTTGTTATAATCATCACTCTGATTTTTTCCTTCCTGTTATTCTTCTCGCCATACATCTGAGCTTTCGAGGGACACGCATCATAGTGATCAGCACATTGGTTTCACTTATAAATCGCTACGATTTCTCGTAACAATATTTTTTATCCGATTCAATTTTCCTTTTCTGTTTCATATATCAGAGCAGGCAAAATCTTGTATAGTAAATATCTCATTATGTAATTCTTCTGTTTTTTTAAGTGAAACTTCTTTAGCGAAGGGGAGTAAATCCAAAATATAAGAAAATTAAATGTGACGAAAATCAAAATCTAACGATGTTATCAGTATATTGGAGCTATTTAGGTAAATACAATATGGAAGTGAAACTTCCAAAGAAGATGGTCAAGCAATAATACAGAATATTGTAGTGTTATATTGTTTCAATACAAAAGAGTTATTTTATTTTTTGGTCATTCGGCCATTTGTTCATACGTTCTTTCGTAAAGTAAACACAATCAGTAAAACATTTTTTATCTCCCTCTACTCATGCATAAGCATTCCTTCTCTACGCTGCAGACGAGCCAGCATAAGACAGTGTGCATTGTCTTTGAAGCATCATAGCATTTTGATTTTCGTCACATTTCATTGCCAAATTTTTGGGTTTACCTCCCTTCGCTAAAGAAATTTCAGTTCCATATTGTGCTTATGAGGGTGAGGCACACTACTCAAATTTTTTTTTATTAGGATCAATCTTCTCTAGTCTCGTCATTGAATTTTCTTAAAAAAGAAAATGAAAACTCTTTTTATTTGTTTTTGTTACACTTAGAATTTCCATCCTCTCTCTTCTTGTTTTTTGAATGAGTAGTTTTATCATTCTACTCGTAATAATACTTTTCACAGTTTTTGCTTTCTCTAAATGTTTCAACTTAATTCTTGTCCGTTTAATCATATAATCATAGATAACTTACTTCACATATTACGGTACAATGCTTAACAACTCATTTAAGGCAAAATTTTAACAATTAACACAAAAGAAGAATCACCAAAAATAAACCATCAAAAAGCGACTTTTTACAAAAGAAAGTGAAGTTTCAATGGTGGCGTTACAAAATGCAAATAATTATGTACTCATCGAACAAACAAACGACAAACTTTCACTTGCTGCCGCTGCTGCTACATTTTCCGGCAATGACAATGAAGCCAATTTATTTCAATGCGATTCTTGTCTTTCAAAAGTATAAAGTACAATAATGCCTCAGATATGGTATACACAGACAAGGAGCCAGACAACCAAAAAGACAGACAGGTGGAACTGGCATGTGATGATTAGAGACTTTGATGTTGCCTGACGAGGGGTAATATCGTTGCTCCCAAGGTTTACTTGTTCTGGGCCTGTCAGCTTGCCTGTAAGTCTAATTCAGGTGATTCTGGTTCCTGCTTGTTCAAGTTCATTGGTGTCGGAGTTGCAGGAAAAAGTCCTGGCGCTGATTGACGCAATTGTTTGAATTTTCGTTGGAGTTTCTGACAGTAGTGAATAAATGAATGGATGAGTGATGGTGCGAGGGTGGTTGGGTTCTAAGAAATAAGAGGCATGAGCATGTGTAGTTGATTGTTCATTTGAATGCTAAGCGGATTATGAGGCGAACAAATGAGTTTTTATGTGGTTTTTGGTTGCATTGTGTTATTTTTCGACATTGCTTTGGGATGTTGTGACGACGAAGTCCTTCGGCGCAAAGAAATTAAAACATGATTTTGAGCGCAATTAGACCTTTTTGAGTTGTTGTTTGGCCGCTAGAGACATTAACATTTTTCTGATAAGATTTCACTGTTGAGCATTGCGTGGTGGTGACCTTGGCGAGGCACTTTTCACAATGAATTTGGTAAAGTAAAAAAAGGTTACTTTTTATTTTCCAAAATAAATTTCTTTGCTTTTAGTTTTTTAAGGGGCGAAAAATAAAACTTTCTTAGTCTGAACATTTTTTATTATTTTATAATATTTTCAACACAGATACTTGGGTCCTCTGGTAGACCTCAAGATTTATGGTTTTATTGTCAATAAAGTTTAAGAAGAGAAATGTTTTTAGTGTCAGTTTTCTGTCAGCAAAAGTTCATGATTAAAAAAGAAGAGAAGTTTTTTTTTTTATAATACATTTTGTAAGAATCTTTAACAAGAATGCAAGAAGTGTTGACCACAAATAGAAAAGTTTTCTTCGTGGATAAAAAGGGACCCATGCACACACACACAAAGACAGACATACGCACAAACACCATGAAGACAAACATTTCAATTATAATTTCTTTCCTTTTTCAAAAAAGCCACACAAAGAGCATTTTTCTTTACTTTGTCCAAACGAAACTGAAATAAACTTAAAAGATGTCACCTGAACTCTCTAGGGGACTTACTTCATACACTTACCAGATACTATAATACATGTTTATTTTATTTTAGTATGTTAGCGAAAAAGTTTTGTGCCATCACCAATGCGACTTCATCGTTTTTAGGTTTTTCTTTTAACGTTTATTAAAAAATTCCAAACTATCAACAACAAGAATTTGAAAAACAACAAGAACAAGAACACCAAAGAAAGAAGGAATGGCTGAAAGATTACAACAAGTTAAAGATGAAGAAGGCAAATTGCTTTGCGCAATGCCACCTAACAACAATCATGTATACTAAGTATTACTAAGCAAAAGAGTTCTACTATCTGTTTGTATTCCGGCAAGGATATTTTCATTCCTTTAACGATATAAGTAAAGGATAAAAAAGAGAAAAAGAAGTAGCAACTTACGCATACCTGGCTATGGAATGAATGAATGAATGAGTATAAAGCGTAACGCAAGAAAAGCGGTTATTGGTTGTTTGAGAGGGTTTTATGTGAAGGGTCGGGACGGTCGGGTCGTTTGTGTTGCAAAACTGAACTTGTCACAAAAGAATTTCTTTACCATACACTTGGAATTTGTCGTTACACACATACACATGCATATTGAAATACAGTCAAACTTCACATTCGCATCTTTGAAGTTCATTGCAGTTAACGTTCCTCATACACTTTGCCTTCCCCTCCTGATTGGATCCGTGTGTTGCTAAATATTATCGTGTGTATGTGTGTGTGTTTGTGTGTCCTTTTTTTATATATTTTGCTATCACATACTCAGATACTTTTTGTTCTTATTGTTTTTCATTGTTTTTTCTTGTTGCGTGTGTAGCAAATGAAAACTAACTGGAATTCAATAAACATTCAGAGGCATCCTTTGAAAGCGACAAAAGCAACAAGAGAAAATTGTACTTAAATAAAGAAGAAAAAGAATGAAAGAAAAGAACCTAAATAAAATGAAATAAAGTTCAAGATGTACATACAATAAGGACTAGTGGGAGAAGATAACAGTTAGTTACATGCCTTGTAAAAATAAATTTAAAAATTCCTTTTCTCAAAAAGTTCGAAGTTCACATGCACAATAAAAGAGTTCGAGTTGATGGGCTCTTTAGAACTTGAATGGTATTTTTGCAATTTAGAAGTTTCCCTAGATGAATTTGTTAAGACTTCTATGAGGAAAATATGGTTTAATGAGGTCCAAGAGCATTTTTGCTTATATTTCGTTTAATTACTTTAAAAAGAGGAAGAAAATCAACTGGGGTTTACGACGGGAATGACATTGACAAAAGTCATTGTCATATCCTCTTCTCTCTATGCACATATAGACGCTCATTGCTCCATTAATTCTTCCCAAATTGGTGATTGCTTAATTAACACTTATTAGAAGAATGCCAAGTTGTATTGTTACTAATACTAAGCATTTTTTTGTTTCTATAGTCCTTCGTTTTTGCCTAATTGTTAAAATAAATTCTTATATCAATAGAAATTAAATGAACTCAAAACAAAAGAATTTATTTAAGCAAAACTAATAAAAAATAAACTAAACAAAAATTATAAATCCTCTAGAACAGGGACGGACATGACTTGGTTTGATAAAGTTGTTTATAAATGAAGAACCAATGAACTAGCAAAAATTTATAAAAAAAATATGAGCAAGGAGGGTAATTTTACTTTTTTGAGACATTGCCGGTGGATTTTCCAATAATTTTGTTTATTGTTGGTGATATGGAAATAGAAATACACATTCTGTGAAAATATCTAGTCTCTACCTAGTGCGGTTCATGAGATACAGATTATAAAAAAGCGTGACGATTTGTAATTTTTCATTCAAATTTTTAGTATAAATTTTTGCCCAACGCCGCTAAAGAAGTTTCTCTTCAAAAACACAAATTTTCCATCCATTTATCTCTATCTGCTATGGTCGAATAATAAAATACTCACTACAATGTTTTAATGATTATGATGTGAGTTCAAAATGGAAGTAGAACTTTCTGAATCAGTCACACAACCTTCTTTCCCTTAATACTTCATACAAACTCATAGTGATTGCCATGTTCAATTTGTTACTGGTGTATGTTTTTGAATCCTTCGCCTCCAAGACTCCTAAATGAAATTACAATTTATTTATTCCTATTGTATTTTTATAAACTTTTTTTTATAGAACAAGGACAATTAAGGAAGTAAACAAAGAAGCAACGCAACAAATAATTTGTCCATAAATTTGTCTATTTTATGAGCGTGAATTTGGAAAAAATTGTCTCGTAATCAACGCAACAGTTTAATCGCTTAATTGTTTTATTTTTATTATTATTTTTTCTTTTTCGCATCGTCATTCTTTATGCGTGTTTTTTTATTTGTTTTTGTTAGCTATAAATTTATATAAAAAAAAAAAGGAAATAATAATAGTAATAACATTTTAGTAGTTTTTGTTATGAGTGTTTTTGTTTTGTTTGTTTTACGATTTAATTACTTAAATGAAATTGAAAAGAAAATTTGTTGCGCAAAATAAAAATTATATGAGTGGAAATTATAGCGCCTCGTGCCTGCGGGTATAATAATTCAATGAAAAAATGATTAAGAAAGGGGAATGAGAAGCCCGAAATCTGATGAGGGAAATAAAACAGAAGATGAACAAGAAATGGGAATGAAAAGAATAAATATGACAATTAGGATTACAAAGTAATCTGCCACGGATGATGGATGTAAAAGTAGGTTTAGAGGATTGACTGGCTCAGCCACATAACAAATGACAAAAGGAAAAACTTAATATAGCTTCCAATATGGATATAAGATCCCATCGTCCAAATGGGTTATGGGATGTTATTATTTTACTTTCTAAAATGTCTTTATTGGTTGCTTGTAGAAGTCTTCTTGGAAATAATGCACTGGGAAAAGATATCCTAAGATCTTTGTGCTATTGTAGCAAAATTATTGTTGTTACAAGTCATTGAGAAAGGTGTCTTGCATGCTATTAATCTCAAAAATCGGCATTCCCGCCACAATTTCAATTATTTTGCTATTGACTGATGCCAACCATGTCAATCGTAGCCAATCATTAGAATGATAAAGTGAATGACAACCGTTCTGATTATGCCAATTCACCGCAACTTAAGGGAAGATGGCATTCAGGTACTGAAAATAACTGTACCTTCTCTTTACTGCTATTATCATTGTTGATCTTCATAACTCCAACCACAAGCACATTCATGAGATACATATATCTTTGCTAATTTTCGCGAGCTATCAAAAGCTCAACTGTCAGCAAAAAATTGTTGGCTGCCATCGCTGAAGTTGTCGTCGTCGTCATAATTGAAGTTCACACGCAAATCATTTAATGATGACTAGACCAGGGACAAGTCATGACATGCGCCAAAAATTATATACAATAAGTAACAAAAATTTTCTGCTCTTACCATTACTTGTCCCACAGCTTGTTTTGTCGTTTTTGTCGAATTAAGTTAAGTTTTGGCCACTTTATCATCACAAGTATGCAGAGTAAGGATACCCAACCATCTACTTACTTATATTTTTTGAAAGCATTGCGCGCGTCAAGTGAAATGACCTCGTTGACATTATTTTTAGCTGACACTTCGTTAATGAGAGAAGGTTCTATGTATATATTCCATAGCCAACCAAAAGTTCCATTCGGCCTAAAAAGTCAACTTGGTTGGCTACTTAAAGCTCGCAATTAGTATTCTGTGTGTAAGTATATGGTATGCGTAGTAAATATCACAGAGAACCAACCAACTCAGACCTCACTCACCTTTCAAGATACTTAATACACTCTTTCCTCCTTTTTGGGGCTACTTTTATTCGACCCATGGATCTACTCACAAGTTAACTTATGAACTTTGACTATTCGTTCTGCTTTTAAGTTGACTGACACGCCTTCTTTTGTTTGTCCTTCGCAGCGTCACTTATTTTGGCATTTACATTTTTGACTCGGCTCTCAACTGTATTGCCCATTTCCATTAGGAGGGAGGATTGGGGGTCAAGCGCGCACTCATAATCAACGCCTTTCAACACATAATTTTTTGTGTCAACTTTTTTCCCATATTTCTTTCCTTTCATTTAGAGTTTTTTTTTTTTTTGATGAATGTCAAAACATTATTCGCCTTACTTTTAAACATTTATTTTTTACTTTTCCCTTTCCATCACAGTATTTTCCTTTTTCATCCCTTCCCTTTGGATCTTGTTCTTTTTTTTTTCAACAAACCTGTGTTTTTCTTTGTTCATATTTGCCTCGTTTCCAATGCGTTTTTTGCATGTAATTCATGTTTTTCTTCTATTTTTTACCTTCTCATTCATGAATTCTTTGGCTTCTTTGGCTTTTGTTCGCACTTATTTTTATTATTAATTTTTTGTTGCTACATGGCTATTTTTTTTTTTCTTTTTTTGACATAACTTTAAGCTTAAAATTTATTCATTATTCTTGTATTGCATGTTTTTGGGCGTTTTATCATAAATAAGTTGAAATTTAGCAACATCACGTTTTATTTTTCTTTCTCTTCCTTAAATTTTCTCTTGTCTTTGAAGTTGGCAGAGCGAGAAAGCGCTAGAAAAATTGTGGGCGTAAGTTGAGCTTATTTCAATTTTGATAGATGTTTTCGCGACAATTTCATTTCTTTTAAATGAAATTATTAATGTTTATTTCTCATAAGTTAAGAGTCAAATTTTTACATGAATTCGTACAATTAAAATGAATTACAGATGAAAGTTTGTCAAGAAATGGGTGAAATGAAGACATCGTTTAATAATTTGCAATAAATAAATAACAGAAACATATTTCTATTCACTTATTATTCTTTTTTTTATTTTGTATTTAATATAATATTTTTATTATTTTTATTTTAATTACTTTTTGTATTAACTGATTAGTTTTTGATTAAATTTTTATATTAAGGAAATTATAAAATAAATTACCTAATAATAATAGAGAACTAAGTAGATATTAAGACCTACAATTCTAATTGGAAATCCAAGTTATAGACAATAACCAGGATCATAAACTATAAGTGAAATATTCCATCTACCTTTTTTGATTTGGACTTTTCAGCATAGTGGGCTATGGGTATGAAACTCTAGAAATTCCCTGAAGAGGGTTTTGCTAATTAATATGATAAAATTTCAGGATATGTTTATGCATGACAACATTCGTGTCTAGGGGCAATATAAAATAAGTCATCCTTTTTTTATATAAGTATATTTCCTTTTTGGTTTTGGTTCTATATATTTTTATTCTACTTTCATTCTTATACCATTTCTATTTATTTACTTTTATCAGTAGCCAGTGTAATTTCGCTTACTATTGCATTTAGTTGTTGGTTAGCTTGTGTGGGTTCCATAAGGATTCATTCCATTTCCTTGCACTTGCGTTCTTTGCCTGCTTTTTGTACTACTAAATTAAACACATCATGTGGTTAAATGAAAATAAAAAAAAATAAAAAATAGGAATAAAATAAATAAAATGATATAAATGAAAAACAAAAGATAATGAAATGGAATGAGCAGTAGCTTTTTTTTTGTCGTAGTACGATGACTAATTGTGGCTTTCGTTGTGTTTCATTGTGTTGTAATGTCCTGGCGTTAAACTTTACTTTTGCTATGCTCACATCCTTGCCATCTATGCCAATTCATTCAGTTTGTTTTGTATGCGTTTCCTGTGCTGCGTTTTTAATTATTACATTGTTGTTTGTTTGGTTGTTGTTGGCTGTTCTCTAATTTTTTTCATTCATTTTCTTGTTTTTCGCTTCGTGTGGCACATTTTTAATTGCGTTAATTGTAGAAAATTGTGGCAGTTTGCTTCGGAATTTACGGATTTTTTTCGCTCTCTTCCTTTGCATTCTCGTCTTTTTTTTTTGTTTTATTTGGCGTGCCCCATTAATTATGAGCTCATGTAAGATATAACGACTTCAGCATGAAATGACTAGAGATTAAATTTAGTGAAAGCTTTAATTGGTTGGAAACTTATTCAATGAAAGAAAGATACCTTGGCCTTTGTATCTTCTATGGATATTATTCCGTGTCTTAAAGTAATATGTCCTTTCTTAGAAAAGAAAGACTTGGTATTTAAATTGATCAATTTCTTCCTCCATTCATTGAAGCTCGCGACCATCTTAATCAAATAATGGGATTTTAAAGGGCAGTTTACTATTTCAATCCATAATATCGCAATCATTTTCATATCAAACTTATTTTATACAGTTAAAGTTATGCTCCACTCAATTTCTTTCCCATGGCTTATAAGTGCATAGTATAAATTATTTAGAATGCATATTCCCCATTGTGGCAGGCGTGCTTTTGCTTTATGTGTTGGGCGTAAGCGTGAACAATTAATGTAATTATCATTTCACTTAGACATTAGTCTAAGTAAAAATTTATGTAAAGGAGTGAAAGGACTTAAAACTAAGCATTAAAATGTAAATAAAACGGAAATGATAAAGAAACTATAACAACAAAAAATGGAAAAAAAATGTCATTCATTATTGTTTCATTTAAGTCAACTTCATTGAAATGACCACAAAATGGCAACGAAACGATATTCAAATGACATAAATATGTGTGTTTGTGTGAATGTGTGTATGAGTTTAATGTGTGTGTGGGTAAGTGTAAGTGTAGTTTCATGCTAAAGTTTTGCGTGGCACAATAAGTTATGGTTAAGCATTAATTAGGCTGCGGTTGTTACTCTCGAGCAAAAGTTGTAAATTTTCTGCAGCTCCTAGAGTGCATTATTGCCTCTATACACATACACATACACACAGAGACATGAGTGCATACTTGGTGTGCGTAAGCAGGGTGTGCATGTGTATACTAAGTATGTACATAAGTTTGTCTGCCTTGAGTTGCATGGTGTTGCAGCATATTGTTAGTCAGTCTACTCCAATATGCGTTGCATAAACTTATTAAAAGCTTATTTTATGTGCGTCTATAAGTAGGCAAAATGTTGTGTAGTTGCTACTTTTGCCACTGGTATTAGGGTTGTTGTTGTTTCCGTTGTTGTTTAGTATTGTATTTTGCTCATGTTGTGGGCGCCTCCAGTATGTGTGGGGTGGTGGTGTTAGCCCCAGCTCCAACCCTCAACTGCTTATTTGCTAAAACCAACAAATTATTACAGTACCGTTTGCCTCATTAATAGCGCCCTATGTGGTTAGGCAATCTTGGCAATGTGCTGCATTTCGTGTTTGTTGTTCTTGTTGTATGTTTCGATTGTTTATTCATATATGTACAAATTCTTAGTAAAACTGAATCTGAATTTGGCTCTACTAACTAACTAACAAAGCAAAGAACCCACCTACGCTTGTCTACTCTTTTCAATGATTAATAAATTTTAAGTACATACATTTCATGCTTCAGTGAATGAAGCGTTTCTTTGTTTATTTTGTTGTTGTTTCTATTCATTTCTTGATTTTTCTTTTGTTTGATTGAATTTAAATCTGTTATTTTTAGGAAATAAATATAAACAACATAAATTGAAGTAAATAAATAAATGAAAAAAATGAAAAAAAAAAAAAAAAAAAATTTCCCATACCGGGAATCGAACCCGGGCCTTCTGGGTGAAAGCCAGATATCCTAGCCACTAGACCATATGGGACACATAAAACGCTGTGCCAAAAAAAAAATTAAAGAAAAGAGTGAGCGAGTGAGTGGCCACAGCAGCATTTATCTTTGTACTCACGAAGTTCTGTACGCGAGTGTATAATATCACTTCACACAAACCTGAAACTGCTTGACAAAATGTTCACTTGAATATGATTAGTTTTGTTGGCGAAATTTTTTTTTAAAAGCAAATAAATATAATAATTATAATAAAAATTAGTAAATTAAATTGTTAAAAATTAAAAAAAAAAAAAAACAAAAAAAAAAATGTTTCTCCCCGACGGGGAATTGAACCCCGGTCTCCCGCGTGACAGGCGGGGATACTAACCACTATACTATCGAGGACTGTGCTAGTTTCTTGGCAAATTTTAGTTTTAACAAAACTGGTCAAATATTGATAGAATTTCAAATTTTCTTGGTTTAGCTTTGGATTGATATTTTTGGGGTTTAAGAAAAATAAATTAATTTCATTCTTAATTACAATTTAACTTGTATGTATTTCAATTAATTTCCTTAGATAAAAAAAATTTATAAAAAAAAAAAGAAATATTTAATTTCCGCCAAATCAAACAAAATATCCGATGTACAATTAAATGGAAGTTCTATTTTTACTTACTCTATCATCTTTATGATATTGATTAACGTTTCTTGCTCATTAATACAATCGTTTTCATTTAATATTAAATTTCTTATTGGTAAACTGGAGACAAAGGTCTGCATAACTAAGAGTTACGCATCTTTAGCTCCCCCAAATCAGACGTCAAATCATTGTGACAATGTTAAAGTTAGTTGCGCCATGTCAGTCTCCCTTCTCAGAATTCCACAACTTTGACAACTGACGTTAACAATTGCTTGAAAATTGCCAACAGAGTCGCGTCTAAAATCTGATGGTTGAAGAAAATGTAAAAAGATGAAGAATGATGAATCCAAGCTCAATACTTCAATACACTTCCTTCCATTCCAAGTGCTGCTGCCATGATTCTTGTTCTTTGTACAATTTTACTTTTGTTTGAAAAAAAAAAAAAAAACACAATAACAACAAATAAGAGGTTTTCTTAATAGAAAATTTGACAGCCGTGAAATGATTTGCACGTTAGCAAAACTGAGCGCGTCTTTTTACGTTTGCCATTTTGTTGTTGGTGCCACTGAAGTTGTTGTTTTTGTTTTCATATGGTCCAGAGTTGCCATTATATCATCAAGTTTATAGAGTTCATAGTAGTTGAATCAAGTCAGACGGTGTCAAGACAACATTTCTGATTTTTTTGTGTTTTTCTTTGAATAGTTTTTGTTTCTGTGACTTCATAGGGTTGCTATTGTGTATAAAGTTTGCTAGTTAAAGTTTTTTTGTGTAGTCGTCTGTCTATAAAAATAACATACAATTGGCAACTTGGACTGCATTGGACTGCATTGGACAACAAATAAAAAAACTATGTATAGAATAGAAAGTCAAGTAAAAAGCAACGAAAATGTAAAGAAACTTGCAACACTCATTGCGTTGGTGTGTTGAGAATTTACTTTTCCATTTGTTTTTCTTTTGAATAGTTGAAGTTATTCAAGATGTTGTGGGTCCTCTTTTTCTTCTTCCTATTGACCGGAAATCACAGCTGAGCATCATTGTTATTGAAATAGTTGATAACTTTTGCTTTATACAAAAGTATAAAAATCTGAGTGTTCTTATAGTCATCTTTATCTTATAAAGATAATATATATAGAGAACAACATTAATCTTGAAAGATCAGTGTAGCAATTGAATTGATATCAGGATTTTTCCTAAAAGTAGGAAAACAAAAATAGATTTCTAGATGACGCCAATTTAAATTTTATCTTGAAAAGCTTATAAAATGGAGAAGTTTAATATTAAGCTCTAGTTGTGACTGTATGATGATGTTAATTGTTGTGCTAAAAAGGAAAAATGAAGCCTTTAAAGTGCACATCTAACGGCAAAAGCCCTATCCGAATCGGAACACAAGCCTAAACAGGGCCCGGGAATGTTTTACATGAAAAGCAAGTCGTATATTCAAAAATACTCTACTACTAAGATAATATTTAGCTCTTAAAGTCTTTAGCTTTTCATATGCAAAATTCCCCCAAACCAGATATGGAACAATAAACCCAATGATTTTTCAGCAGGCCTCTATTTAAACTATTTTGAACTTGATTTTATTTCATTTATTGTGCTTGCTTAATTCAAAATTTGTTCCTTCACTAGAATATTCTTTTATTGTTGTTTGTTAGGATCTTTCAAAATCTTTTATTATAATTATCACAAAGAAATACAATATTTTACTACTAAAGGAAACAACTTGACAACTTTTGTTCAACTGAAAAAGGACAAAACCTTGTCTAAGCAACAAACGATAACCGGAAGCTCTAAAGAAAAAAAAAAAAAAAAAAAATATATATATATATATGTATTACGAAAAAAAGAAAACATATTCCAAATGACTTCTTTTATTGAAAATTCATTTAATTTGACGTCAGTTTTGTTGGCTTCTATTGTTATTGCAATTGTTAAAATTTAATTTTATTTTGAAGACCAAACTAGATTTCCTTATTTTTTTTTTGAAAATGTCGGAAAATTCTTTTCAGAAGCATAAAAAAGTTTCCTTTTGTCAAAAAATTCCTGCAGTAATTTCAATAGCTCTTATTATTATGTAGTACATAATTCAGTGCAAGAAAATGAGAAGAAAGGTTACAAAATTTGAGAATTCCCAAAAGTATGATAAACAAGAAAAATAAACGCTTTTCATTTCATTTTCAGTTGTCAAACAAGAGTCGAGCAGTCGAAGTCTCTTGTTGTTGCTGATGTTGTCTTTTCTTTTATAAAGAAAAAAATTGTTCAAATATGTTTGCGAAAAGAAATGAACTTTTGTAAGCGGCTTGAAGTATGCTGCAGCTTTCTCTTTTAGCTGACGCTCAATATAAAAGCTTCAAAGGATCTTTCTATTTCTCTTCAAACAGAAGTTGAGACCATAATGCGTAATAAATTTGTTTATTTAGGCTAATTACGTAGTAAGCTAAGTCAAAGAGGAGACCGGGTTGAGAGCCTCAGACAAGCCCAACCAATCAACCAACCCGACCACTACAAAAAAAAGTAGAGAGAGAATATACCATACATAAAATAACTCCAAAGTTTTCATTTATCCGACTATCTATCTACAATATTTATGGTACGAGTATATCTCTACCTCTGCCTTTGTGTGCTGTTGTAGTACATACAATAAGTATATCTCTTTACATTTGACCCTTTTCCATTTTCTGCTCTACTTTCATCCCAACTTTGCAGCTTTGTAAGACCTTTGCGAAATTAATACCACAAATTCTAATTAATTGCGCAGGTGTTGCCTTGGATAAGCACAAAATTGAATATTTGAAGTAAAATTCTTTCTACTTTTTGTGTGATTTTTTTCTCTTAGAAAAATGTATAAAAGTAAGTAGCCCAGTCGAATTCAAGTAGTTTGTGTAGTAGAAGAAGGTGAAAAATCTGATGAAAAAAGGAGAAAAAAAAAAATTAATTAAGCTAATTATACAAACGAAATTCAACTTGATTTGACGCACACTTTACTTTGTTCTATCATATTTCAATGAGAAAATTCTAATTAATAGCATTTAGCCAAAATAGGGTTACAAAGTTAATTAGGGGCTACTCTGGATCAAGGGATGATATTGCTTTGCTAATAAAAGGCGTTTTATTATTATTATTATTACTATTATTATAATTTTTCTTTTTATTTGTTTTATAATCACACGTTAACATATTGAATATGATTCTTGCGTGACATTTTAAGTTTACTTTTTTGTTTAGACTTCTCCTGGCACCACCACTCATTCTCGAACTCCAAAGACTATTTCACCCTATTTTATATACTTTTAATATGCTGACATTTTATTTATAAGAAATATTTTACGTATTTATTACTTTTTTGCCAAAACATGCGATATTTTTTTTACTTAAACATAAATTTGGTTTCTATTTCACAAAATTTTGTTTCCACAAAACAAATCTTTAATTGAGGATAATTGAAACCATGCCAAGTTGAGTCAAGGAAATATAGTATTGTATATTTACACTTTACAAAATAAATAATAAACACTATTTGCGAATACTTTTCTATTATTGGGAAGTTACTATTAGATTTGACTCCACAGAAACCGATGATTCAAATTTGAATAAAAACTTGATTGATTCATTGCAATTTGGTTGAATGAACCTCTGCTTATCTTTTTCTAATAAAATGTGAATTAATATGACCTTCCTTATGACCTTTTATGTTACAATTAGCGCCTCATTACATCATCAACACATTTATGTAATGTTTTTTGATGTTGCCTTATGAAATATGTATATACATAATACACGGATATATTTATTTTTATGACAAGTCGTTCAAATTTATGATCTAACTATCAAATAATAAAATATACCAGTGAGAAAAAAAATAAAATGAAATAAAATAATGAATTTTTAGTGTCATGCGTGTCGTTTTTCAAAAGAGTTGTTAAATTATGTCATAAAAAAGAACAAAAAAATAATAAAAAAATATCATTCATATCTTTCATAAATAAGGAGGGCATAAATAATAATCATATATAAATTATTGTATTGTATATTTTTACAACTCAATAATTTTATGTGTGTATAAATGTATAGTTTTATGTAGTTTTTCACGCACTGTCATGCAATGAAGTTCAACTTGAAGTTGAAAATAAACTCGAATTAAGTTTGCTAGTAGGTTTACTAGAGAGGTCTGATAAGTTTTTAACCTGAACCATTTGATGTTTTTATAGAAAAAATGATTTGCTAGTGAAATCATATCAAAAGAAAATGTGAACAGATTTGTAGAATTTTTTTAATCTATCAATGTTAAGGATTTTTTTAAAATATTTGCATTTATCGAGTTGCCATTTCATTCTTACTCCATTAAAGATATTTACTGGAATTCTAAACTATCGTTTGCCATATTCATCTTCCCTAAGAAAAGACTTTAACAAAAGACCTTTCGAAGCAAATACACCATGAACTCTTCTGTTAAGTTGAAAACTGTTCCCACTACCCAATGCATATTTATGTTAAATCATGACCTATACACACAAATTCAACCTGCATCCAAGCAGAAGGATGTTCGTTTTACTGTTAAAAATTTGTCCTCAAAGTTATTTGCATGATTGTTTTGTTTTTCATTCATTCATAAATATACCTTCGTTCATACAAGTATATGGAAGTACATTTTTTAGTGTCATTAAAGATATATAAATATTAAATAAATAGTAATAAATTTCATAATGTCAACTGTCAACAGGCTATGTTTATGTTGGTGT
Source organism: Amiota minor (assembly GCA_037043295.1). Classification (NCBI taxonomy): domain Eukaryota; kingdom Metazoa; phylum Arthropoda; class Insecta; order Diptera; family Drosophilidae; genus Amiota; species Amiota minor. Next base: position 705,907 of record JBAMAW010001787.1, read on the forward strand.
CTAACGCAGGCGTTCACAACTAGTTCTCATACTCCCCCATGACTCACCCACACATTTTCGGCTCCTTTAGCAATTACATTGGCACACGCTAAGGTTTAGTTTGCAAAATTTATTACGTAATATGGTGCAAGGCAATAACAATAAGAACATGAACAACAAGTTAAATACAACAACAAAAGTGGTGACAAGCACAATAATGTCCTTAACATGAAACATGAACTTTGTAAATCCTTAAAACAAAGATAATTTTTATTTAGTGATATGAATTCTTTTATACTAATTTACTTAAAGAAGACATCATCAGGTACTAGTTTCAAAAAAGTTTTCTTCAGATAGATTGCCAGTAGATTGCAATACTAGAAATGATTATTTATTTATTTATTTATTTATTGTATAATAGAAAACTTAATTCTAAAATACAATATTAAAGCTGAAGCAACAAAGGCCTTGAGCTATACTAAAAATGAATTTGTTCTATTTAAGTCAAGATGAACTGCATTTCAATATTAGAATTAAGTTCTTTGGTCTCGTGCCACAAATTGAAGAAATAAACTCAAATCTTCTTTTTTCCTTCTATCTATATACATAAAATTAGATGTATGTTTGTTTGTATAAAGCCTATGGAGTCCGGCAGAAACAGCCGAACAAAAAAAGCAACAATTGGTAGAAAAACTTCCAAACCAAGACACACAAGAGCTGTAAAAACATCGAAACAACGAGAATCTCGACTATGTAGACCAAGAGCGAAACAGAACATCAACATCAAGAGCTACAGAAACACCCGAACAATGAGGCGTAGAAAAGCGTGCTGGGACAGTTAGTTTATTTTAAAAAAATAAGTTGAGTTGTAAGCAAGTAAGGAATCTTAATTCGAGAAATGTAACTGAAATTAAGTGCGTTCTTGCTTTGAAGTATTTCAAGTTGACTGAAGTTTATTATATCTTTTTTTCACCATTTTTATTGTCATACTTTTCTACTCATGAATTATTATTATTATCATTACTACGTAGAACTTCATTTATTACCTGAAACTTTATTTTATTGTCATCTATTTACAATATCAACTTTTTATTGCCTTCTTATCTTATCCTTTTGCTTTTACGAACTGATATTTAAAATAAAATATCTTAGAAATATGAAATTCCCATTTCCGAAAGTTTAAGGATTTGCTTTTAGAGAAATAAAATTTTGATCATGACTTCTATATTAAAAATAAATAATAAATAAAACTATTAACTACAGTATTTACTTGTATAATTCTTTTTTTTTTGTTTTTTTTTTTTTTGTATTAATGAATAATGAAATAAATTGAATTATTTGTAATGGAAAAAAACATTGTCACTGTTGTTGTTACTGTGCTTTTTCTTATTGTTATCCTTTTGCATAATAAATCAGGCAACACAATTAGATGACAAACAAGTACAAGAAACACTGACAAATTATTGAATTACAAGGACAAACAATTAAAACAAATAATCATAAAATGACATACACTCACCGAGGAGAGATACGAATAAAATCTGCATATTACTCATACGCACCTGTGTGCTGTGTGTGTGTGTGTGTGTGTGTGTGTGTGTGTGTGTGTGTGTGTGTTTTGAACATACATAACTACATGCAAATGTTTGTTATCAATGTGGCAAAAAGGGATGATATAAAATAGTGAAACACAGAAAATTTGAAGAAGTAAAGATAGAGTAATGAAGAGATGATGGAGGCATACCAAGTGTAAGTGTCAGTTCAGTTTCGAAGTCATAAATTATCATAAATATAATACAAACATACAAATACTTTACATGTGTATGTATTGTATGTACACATGAGTACGTACGTATATTATTTCCATATATTGTATAGAAGTATAAACTTCCACTTAATACATTTTGAATGCATTCAAAAGGTGTAGAGAAACAAAGAGGATGAAAGCTGAGCAGTTAAGGCAACTTGGTTTCAAAATGTCAGCTTAAAAACAGGAAATACACACTAGTTCAGTTCCAGCCATCTGTGTATTATATTCATAAGTAGATACTCTACTCTAGATATGAGCATATGGAGTATAGGTTTTGTGTTTTGAATATGTATAAGTCAATACATTCAGTTGCCCTTGTATCTTGTGTTCATGTCCAATATTTCATACAAATAATTCAAACATGACTTGTCGTCGTCGTCTCTTGAGATTCCTAATTAAGTTGCATATTTATACTACATTTCGTAGATGTCTTAAAGTGATGGATTTTGTACGTTTAGGGATGAATGGATTTTAGCATTAGAAAAGCGCAACAAAATTACATGATTATGATTTGATATTAGGCAAAACTGAGCTTAAGAAGAGGTTGCATTTTGATTACGGATGACGAGAGTTTACTGCCTTCCTGGAATTTAATATAACATACAATACATAGAATGAAATAATGTGGATGAGCCAGACCTTTTATTATTTATTTTAGTCTATTGCATAAAATTATTATTTATTTATTTGATATTCCCAGTCCTCCACATTCAAAATAATTGAAATCTTTTAAAATTTGATAGTTTGTAAAATAACATCTTTCTTAAAAAGGTAAATATATAATTAGATTATCTTACCTTATATGATATAAGAGATATTTTTTCATCATTTCTAAACTTTCTAATCCTCTCCTTCATTGGCTTCATTCTTATGAGAAATCAAAGTAAATTATAAAAAGAAAAATCACTTAATGAATGCATAAAATATTTTGCATACAAATCATTTATTAAAAATAGTAAAGTGAAAGACAATTCAATGATTTCATTATCATAAATTTATTTCTATAATTTAATTCTACTTTCTATTGTAAATCTCTTCAAATCAGTTACTTCTGTTAAATCATTTGTAACTTATCACAAGTAATAAAAGATCTAAGAACTGAATAAATTTCAGTGATTCAATTATAATTAAGCCACCATCACCAAGTTAAATGCGACATTATCTTAACTCCTGTGAGATTTACTTACACATTGTTAATCTTAATTATAGTATTGTAGTTTTATGATAATAAATGTCTTTTAATTATATGAATAATCGCATTAACGCAGTTTTGAATTTTGTCACATGCAAATGCATTTAATTAAAATTAATTGTAAAATTTTATCCATTTATCTCATTTTACTATTTAGATTTGTAATGATGTGCATTAATTTACTAAAACAAATGAAGCAGGGAGAGACAAGATAAATAGAAATCAAAAAGAAAATTCCATTTAACACTCAGAGTTCATTCACTTCTTGGCCGAAATAGTAGAATATGAATATGAATATGATGGCCAATAAATTTATAAGAATAAATGTGATCGAAAAAATCTAAATATTTTAGATTTTTATTATTGCATAAATATTTATAACTCTAACAACTTGCAGTTTATTACTGAATTTAAATTCAAATTTTAAATCAGGGCGATTTTAAAGGCGCCATAAAGTATTAGGTAACATGTTTAGAATGATGTTGAGTTAAAATAAGCTGAATCATGTTTCATGAGCAAAATTGAACCACTTATCAAAGGTGTTAAATGGTAACTTAATAATATTAAAGATATTTAACATTTGCCATACAAATAAGTCTTTACAGGGAATTTAATATAGTCCCTACTAAATTTCATTTAACGACACTGCCATCGAAGACCAATGAGCTGCTAAGCATGTAGTGAGCCACTCTAATTGGTCTGTCATGTCTTCAAGTTATTCTGTCTATTCTTTCAACTGAAATGAATATCTTCTACAATTAAAGTATTTTAGTTGTGATGCTAAAAAGGTGGGAGTTGCTAGCAATGACTTTTGTTTGCAGCTAATGAAATAAAGAAGAGACAGAATACTTCCTCTGCCTTTGCCTTAAAATTCCAAACAACTGGACGCTTCCTCAGACAACAGTTTCTTGAAGACCTGAATAGTCTTGGTAATCAGCTTCATATAAAAAGTTTTGATATTAAAATTATTACTACACTCCTTGTATTTACATGGATTAGAAAAGGAACGATTGGATTAGGAATACCGTATAATTGAAGTCTGCTTGTCTACACTGTGTGTAGTACAAAAACTTTGATAAATTTTTTCATTTGAACATAAATGAAATAAAAATTAAATAATTTGAATTAAGTTTTGTCAAAGCCAAAGTTAATGTTTTTTTGTTTTTTTATTCTTTGTGATATTTAATTGTTTTACTCAATTATTTGTTTGATGTCATTTAATTAAATTTATCTGGTAAAAATTGTCATAAAAACGTTTAAGTGGAGTTTGCAAGTCTTTTGTCTCTTTTTTCTTTTCTCACTTCATGATAAATAATTTATAAGTTTAAACGAAATAATAATATACCACAAACAAAACAAGTAATACAGACAAAACACATAAAACATTATATCAAATTGAAACTAATTAAGTAGCTAAGAAGTAGTGGGGAAAAGATTTAAAATAGACGATATATCGAAGAAAGAAATATAGATAGAAATATGCACAGGGAAAGAGAGAGAGAGTGACACTAAATGAGGGGAGAACGTATAGAAGAGTTTGAAATACAACTCATATTAAATAGACAAAAAACCGGTCAAACTCTTCTAAATATCTAAACGCTTGCGTTGATACACTGAACAAAATATTTGTGTACATATAACATAATTTGTATATATGACGATAAACAACTTTTCTTGGTGTGAACCTGAGCAGCTGTTTGCATTTTGGCAATCAAGTTTAATATTGATTTAATGGAAAGTTTTCTTTTTTTTTTTGATTATGTGAATTTTTCCAATATTTAGTATCTCTTTTGTTATTAATTTTTATTTAGTGTGTAATTTTTACATATATTTGTCAAGTCACGCTAGTTCAGCATCTACAATACAATAATATTGACGATAAAAGTTACACAAAATTATTTAAAATGACAGAAGAAATAAATAAATAAATTATTAATCAAATAAACAAACAAAAATTGAATAATGATCATTCGACTAGAATGGAGACAAAGATTTGTTTTTTATGCATAATAATTTATAAACTATAGTGTTTTGTAGTCAATTATTTTTTCTTGTTAATTTTTAATGTTAGGTAACCTCAAATTAAGTTTAATGCATCAATTAAAGTCGAAAAAGATAAAATAAAAACATTAATTGAAACGCCAAGATTTTATCTCAAAACTGGACATAAGTATGGGTTCCCATATTCTTAAGGAATGAAATTTGTACAATTGCACGCTCTATAGTTCAGATATGTCGCTACCAGTTGAGAAGAATATGTTGCTGACAACATGTGCAGCTGACACGGCCATGGTAACAAATGAAGGCTCCTCGAATGTGTTAACGGCCATGACTCAAGCTTACTTGCGAAGATTCCATGCCTTTGGGCTAAACCAATGAAATGGCCCTTCGCATTAAAGTTGATGTTTGCCCAATTATAAAACAAATAGTAAGTATCATCCCGCAGGTGAATCAAATTCGATACCTTGGCTTGATCCTGGACAAACACCTCACTTGGCGTGCCATGTAAAAAATGGCACTCCTTGCTGCTATCAGAAACTACGTAGACTTAATTGGCTATTGCGGGGAATCAGCAAGCTAACACGAAGTAGCAAACATCTCAATTATAAACCTTCTACATATTTGTGGAATCTACTGCTGTCTGCAACAATCGTAGGATCCAAGCCTGCCATAATAAAGCTCTTTGTCGCTTATCTAGAGCTTCGTGATTTGTGAGACTCACAATGTTTCACCTCAAGACATCAGCAGTGTTAGATGAAATTACTTTGAACAGCAGCAGATATAACATAAGACACTGTACCACACAAATGTTTGAAGGCGGTTACCGAAGTTTAATGTTAAAATCCATAAACATATAATATAAATAATAATAATACATAATAGATCATATAATATATTAAATTTTGTTAATGTTTTGTTGACTACTAAAAGTTAAAATTTTTGTTGTTTTTTGTTATCGACAATTTATTTTGTTTACAAAATGCTTCGAAAGTCTGTTAAACTTGAAATTTAAAATGAAAACATAAACTAAAAAAAAAAGAAAAAAAAATGTTGTTGTGTAGTTAGAATATCTTCATTGATATACTTAGCTTTATAAAGGGCGTAAACATTACTTGGTTCTAACCAAGTAAAGTAAGTTAAAGTAATTTAAAAATTTGTATTTAATGTTATTTTTTTTTTCTCAGATCTCACGTTTACTCAATTATATTTTACAACCAGAAGGGAATATAAATGAAAACATGACATAAAAAATAAATTAAACAAAATTGCACTTTGTTCACATCAAATCAATTAAGTTAAAAAACGAGTACTTTTTATGAAAAAAAGTAAACCACATAAATTGTATTTTTAACAAATTTTGTTTTTGCAGTTTTTTTTATGACTTAATTAACTTTTTTTTTTGTTTATATGTTTATATTAATTTAAATATTAATATTATTAAGTAATAATTGATGCTTAAAATTTAACGATGATAATGAAGATTAAAATGGTATATGCATGACGATAAGATCAACGATAATGTTGTTGGTATGATAAAATGAAGAAAGATGAGGATTGGGGAAAGAGGAAAAAACCAGAAATTTGACAAGAAGAATAATTTACAGTAGAGACAATTTTATTCTCAACAAAATGATGACAACATAAGAATTAAGAGGGTGTAGAAGCAGGTCAAAAGAAGACTCAGACCAAAATAGCACAAATGAAAGAATCAGACGAAAAGAAACCGTAGTAAGAACAACTACAAGTTGAAGATAAAAAATTAAACATGAAATATTTCTAAAAGCAAATAAATTTTTTTTTTTAAATATTCATGGAAAATACTTGGGGAAGAAAGAGATTCATTCGAATGACTTAAACCAATCTATTACACGGAGGTAAACAGTGACATCAACGATTTAAGTTTGGAGCCTAGAAGATATCAAAAGAATAAATACAATACAATTTTAGCAAAAGATCAGATATTTTTGCTTAATATGTAGAATGTATTTCATGTTTAGCATTTGGCTTACCGAGCCAATTTCTTAAAACTTTGTCAATCCCTGACTGACTCAGCCAAAGGCGTAAAGTAAAAACGAAATTAAGAAGAAATTAAAAAAGAGCCAACAACAATGGCAATAAAGAAAATAAGATGCAAAGATTATAAGAAATACAACAAAACTCAGACTCAGTTAAAAGAGACGACAATGACAACGACAACAACGGCGTCGACTTACACAACATCGCCGATATCGCTGATTGCGGCGCTAAAACAACTCCAACACCAACACCAACAACTAAGTACTTATCGAAGCAGTCAAAACAATTTCTGACGGTGCGGTCATAAAAACCATATACCAAAAAAAAAAACAAAAAAAAAATTAAAAAAATATCTTTAGGAAAAAGCAACCAGCACAAAATCAGCAACCGTAACATCTGATGACTGACTATTTTATTACTTTGGTTTTGTTTTGATATTCAACAATAAAATATTGAAACCTGATCTAGGTGAATCCAATGATTTTGATACGTAGAACAACAATATGAGTGCTGTTGATTGTCAATTTGTCAATATATTCGAGTGTATTGTACAGTACATATGTACTGTATACAATCTCGATAAATTTGTCTGTAATTACAATACATAGAATTTGTATTGTTTTTATTTCGATGAGTTTGAATTATCGGTAATTGATCATTAATGGCTAGAACAATCGAGTGAGTGATGGGTACGTATAACTGACAGACTGATTGACTAACTAACTGACTGACTGACTGACTGACTGAGTGAGTGAGTGAGTCAGTGAGTGTTTTCATGGAAATATAAACACAGAATAACAATAATAGTATGTTCCTAAAGGCGAGAATAATAATAATTAGATTTAATAGAAGTAAAGGTCATTTCTATGGGGCATAATGAAACTCTTTCTCTCTAATTTAGGGGAACTGCGGCATACTATTATATTTACTTGTAGTATGTGATGAGTGACTTGTAATAAATTTAAAGTAGTCTTAATATCGAATTTCAAAAACTCGATACTGAGGGATCAAAGTTTATACTTATGAAATCGTAGCACTTTTAAATCAAGCAGATGTATATTTTATTTTATTAATAAATAAATCTTGAGTTTAAATAAACAACAAAAGCAAAAATAAATAGAAAAAAATTTCTAAAAAAAACTGACCGAAAAAACACACAAACAAAACAAATAAATTAAAATGAAATAAATAATCCAAAAAACAAAAATATATGTTACGACCACTTGGGAATAAAGGTAGATTTGTAAAACGAAAAAACAAAAACAAAAACAAAATGTATTTGTTGTTGTTGTCGTCAAAACATCGACAAAATATATAAAAGCGCTAGAGTTTCTGAGTTTAGCAGTCAGTGAAGCATCAACACAGTTTCTAAACAGAAGTCAGTACAAAGATACAACAATCATCAATATGAAATACACAATTGTTTTTGTTTTCGCCTTGATCGCCGCTGTGGTCGCTGGTGTAAGTTGACAGATCTTCCATACAAATCCTTTAATAGATCCTTTAATTGATCTTTATATTGTATTTCTTTCTTGTTTTTCATTTAGCCTATTGAACTAACTGAAGAGCAAAAGGCCAAGGCTCATGCCAATGCAGCTGTCTGCATTGAACGCGAAGGTATCACCAAGGAACAAGCCAAATCATTGAAAGAAGGCAATTTCTCAGATGTCGATGGCAAAGTTAAGTGCTTTGCCAACTGTTTCTTGGAACAAAGTGGTTTCCTTGTCGATGGTAAAGTACAAGATGACGTCGTCAGCAAGAAATTGGGCGCTATTGTTGGTGATGATGCCATCAAGGGTATTCAGGCTAAGTGCAATAGCGTGAAGGGTGAAGATAAGTGTGATACCGCCTTCCAATTGTACCAATGCTACTTCAAGGAGAAGGCTGTCTTGTTAAATGGAGCAGCAGCGTAAAAGTATTTATGAATGTTTCTTAATACATTTTTACAATAATTTTGTCGAAAGTTTTGAAAAGCCAACAAACTTTATTGGTTGTGAATATAAATTAATAAAAATAAAATCTTATTAAACAAAAATTTTCTATTTATATTAGTATCTTCTTTTCAAAGGATTTTTGATATTAAAAATGTATTGTATAACTAATTAATGAGCTTTATGGCGCATAACTCTGTAGATTCATTTATATCTCTATCTCATGTGGTGAAAGTGCTAAGCGATAGAGACTAGTTTCTTCAAGCTGTCGGTTTTAAAACATGAACTCAATGCAAATAACCTAAAGTTGCACTGTTTCTATTCAAAATCTCTACCATTTGTTGTTGCTTGACAGAACTGGTAATTCTGCGCCCTGTCAAGTTCTCCCTTATTTGTGCGTTTCTATAAAAGATTTGTTTACTTTTTCAATTAGAAACTGCGTTATGTGTTCTTTTTCGTCTCTTTCTTGTTGTTGATGTTGTTTGTCTGGCAAATGCTAATCTTTATTTTTACTGTTTTGTATCCTTTTGCATTTTTAAGTGCATTTTGATTGAGTCCTGTTGACATTTCAATTGTAAACTGTTTGATTTTCATTAGCGTCATAGCTATTGTGTCCTTGTACTCTTTTTGCTTTCTTCCTTTCTCTCTACTTCAACTATACTTGTAAATATTCCTTTTGCATTGGCTTTGTATAACTTTTGGTTAGAAGTGGTCCCTTTCTTTTTTTTTACTCTTAATTTTCTTTTGATTTCCAATTGTTGATTTTGTTTGTTGTTACAAATGCGACGAAGTTTTCAGTTTATCGAGCGGAAATTAAACAACAATTTTGTTTATCTTTTGTTTTTGCTTTGTATTTTGTGAACATTTTTAATGAGTGGGTATTATTTGTTATAATTGAGAAAGCATTTTATTTCATTAATTTCAATTTCAATTACATTTTTAATTGGTCTACATCTTGTTGTAGTTGCTGTTGCTGCTTTTATTCTTGACTTAAAGGTATTGAATTGGAAAAGAGTTTGAACTATTGTTTTAGAGTACAAAAAGAAAAGTGGAAATCATGTACTTTTATTGAAGTTTTGGATTTAGAATTGAGTATGAACTACACTAACAAAGTAGTGAAAATGAAATGAAATGAATTGATGAGTTGTTCCAACAAAGTAAAAATTCTGAAATTTAAGGTCATAAAAATAATATAAAATTGTAAAGAAATAATACAATATAAAAAATTAAATGAGTCTGAGCGCGGTCATATAGTTAATCTGATTCAAATGAAATTTTATGTATGTGTATGGCTGCTTCCAGTCTTAAACATAGGACAGTTTTAGGTTTGATATGAGGTTGTCGAGAAAATTGGTAAATAAAATTTTCCAAGAAAAACTTATAGACATATTTCAACATCAATCAAGTCGTCTGTGTCAAAAAATTAAAGATGCTACAAGTACATATTTCAATTTTTACGTGAAAGTATTTAATTCGTTTGAATTTTTTAAAAGAATTTCAAATGATGTGCAATGTACCACAGTTTGCTTTGAGTAAATTTTTAAAATTCTATAATATAATAATACCAAAGACAAGGCCCCCGTCATACATGATGTTCCAGAGGATCGGACCGGGCACTGAACCCTGAGGAACACCGGCTGTGAAGTTGTACCTTTGTGGCCCAATTTCTGTGTCATACAAGAGCAAGCGATCGCTCAGATATGGCCTTACAATTTTAGCAAGATGCCTTGGTACCCGAAGATTGTTAAAGCGCGCATTATGTAGCACCATCTCGCCGAGTTGAATGCGTTCTTGATGTCCAGGGTGACTACTGTGCAGTACTCTTTGGTGCCCCAAAGCCATCTTTCGCCCACAATTGCCTTCCGTGCTATGTCGCAAACTTTGTTAATGGCGTTGAAAGTGCTTCTGTTTTTAATGAAGCCGAATTGGTTTTGGTATAGTCCAGTTGGGCTTTCAGTGAACTCCTCCACACGCCTACATATAATGCGCTCAACATCAACACCAGTCTCTGCCGTTTCCAACAAGCGGGAAAAACGCCCTCTACCAGACATGCGTTCAATACCCCACAGAATACGTCGGTATTCCGTTGAATGGAGTATTTTAGGAATACCATCCAGGCCTGAGGTTTAGTCCGTGTTTAGCCGTTTTCCGGGAGGCCTCCAATAGCTCGTCTGCTGTAACTGGGACATTTGGTTCGAAATTGTATGCGTTGTTCAATTTACTAAGCTCGTGTTGTGGAAAGAGACTTCGAACAATATTGAGCAACATCTCGGAACACACCGGTGCTTGAGCGGGAGTTCCTCCCAAACGCTTCTTCACCAGCTCATATGCACCTCCCCATGGGTTGTTGTTGAGGTCGTTGAATATGCTCTTGAAGTGTGCACGGTTATTCATTGGGCAAGAATTTGGAATGGAATTTTTTATGGGTCTGTCGTTTGACCGAAAAAAGAGCAGCAGGGAGCGAGAATATTTATATTGATGGTGCGAGCCCGTAACTTTAAATGAACTGATAAATTATTGAGATCACTGAATGAACTTTCATAATCCTATTATCTTTTGTTATAATATCATAAAAGTTCTAAAATATTACTAGATTCTTTGTTTTTATTATTGAGCTGCATACTTTTCAGCTTAATGAAATGAGGGATAAATGGTTTGTACTCTTAAAAGCTAAGCAAAGCTTCGGTTATTTAGAGAAACTAAATATTATGATAAATAGAAAAAAATTTCGAAATATTTAATATTTTACAGAAGCATACAGAAACATATCTGAAGCATTTATTGTCTTCTATTGAATTTAATTAAATCTTTTTATTGATTTGATTTATTTTGATTTAATTTAACTATTTCCGATGCTTCCGATCAGAACAAGTGAGTTCAATTTTATATCAATTCATTGATTCGATTACAAAACACAAAATACAGAATTGTATTCAGTGGATCGTTTAAGAGTTAGAAAATAGTATAATATAAAAACAAAATTCAGCGCTTGATATTGTTCGGTACTCAAAGGGTATCAAACGCAGCTTTATTACTAAGGATACGCTGCTCGTCCGTCTGTCCCTCCGTCCGTCTTCGCGCTACATCTCTTGAACCGTAATAGGAAGAACATTGAAAATTTCAAAGATTGTGTAGTACTATTTGGGCTACAGCAAATATAGAAATATTGAAACTGAAATAAAGTTAAAAATATAAATTGGTTCCCATACAAGAAATGTACCATGTAAATTTCAAGACCCTGTGTCATGTAGCTCCGACAGAATTATTTATGTTAGTGTTCGTATGCTGGATGTGTACTGACTATACGCTAAACATAAGTCAAATCAATAATCAAATGCTCAATCACAGGAGTATAGTTTTCTAGGAGTGCGTGAAGAGTATATCAACTTCGGCATAGGTGAATTTAACATTCTTTTTACTTGTTTCTTTACTCTATGTGCCTTTCGGCTGACTATTAGTTAGTGATGTGCGTTTCGATTCTGTTCTAACTTGAATACTATTTATCACTCTTTTTTTTTTTGTTGTATTTGATTCTATGATATATATTATTAGGCGTACAGAAACGTAGGATTGATAATCAGATCGAAATATTAATGTACTTATTAGTTCTTATGAAGTAACAAAAATGCTCTATCATGATTATTAATAAAATATGAGTCTTCCCAAGTCAATATTAATTTCTAAAAACATCTGAGTAAAGTTTAAAATATTCGTTATAAGAATATTAGGGATTTTGTATATATAAAAGTAAACTTAAATCAATATATAAAACATTATAACACCGAAACTTAAATACCTTTTGCAATCTAATACAATTTGTAGAGTTTCGCTGGAATATTTTAAGTAATGAAAAAGTTCTCAATTCAAAGTATTCAAACGTTTACCCTCTGTAAGCTAAATTAAATTTACTCCAAATTGTTTATACCAAATCAGCTCGACAACTCATGAAGAAAGGGGGTAGTGAACAAAGTAATAAATTAATTGAATAGGCAGATGAAACAAACAAACGTTCACGATACTTTACGCTAATTATTTCCTTATAGACAAACTGATATTAGCTATTTCTAAAAGTAAAATACGTTGATTCCCAATATAACTTTTAAAGTTTCTTGTTTTCCTAAGTATAATATGATTGATAATTTAACATACCTAGAAAAAGATTTTTAAAAATGCATCCAATATATGACAAATATCCTGGGGAAATAAATATTTAGTTATAAGGAAAGCTTAAGCTTAACTAAACAATGAATTAAAATTTATATTTTATAATTATTGGAAAAATTTAATTTTGTTCATTGTTGAAGGTGATCTCTAATCGTAATACAACTATATAAAATAAAAATATCAGTTCCTTAATAAAAATCAAGCTATATATATAAAAAAATCTTCTTCTTCTTTAACGGTGAGAATTAAAATTGCAAAATAAGTAAAAACTAAGAAAAGATAGAGTATATGAAATTATCAAATATAACAAAAATATTTCAAGATATATATTATTATTCATTTAGTTAGTAGCATTTGTGATCAAATATTTGATCGAAATGAATTGATAGACAATATTTGGATATCAATTGTCTACATGGAATGCATAATAGAAAAATATAAAAATTATTTTCAAGTCATCGTAGAAAAACATATAAAAGCTTTGAAACCACCAATTTTGTCATACACGAGTATCCGTGTTGCGATTAGAAGCTCATTATCCGCTTGCTCCAGAAAATCAAAAAAAGATGAAATTCACAATTGCTATTCTTTTTGCCTTAGTGGCTTTATCAACTGCCCAAGTAAGTGAAAGTGTCCCTTTTACTTTAACTACTTAATACAATTTCTATTCTTTGAATCACTTTAGATCAGCAAAAAACAGAAGACTGCAACGCAGTTGGTTGCCGCTTACTGTTTAGTTCGCGAACGTGCCTCTATTATTGGTGCAGAGGATTTGAACTACGGTGAATTTGAGTCCAAAAATATTGATGGCAAGGTGAAATGTTTCACTAGATGTATTTTGGAGAAGCTTGGTTTCTTGGTTAATGGAGCAGTGCAATACGAAAAAATGGGTGCTTTGTTGGGTCCAATTGTTGGTGAAGAAAAATTCAAGACTGCTCGGGGCAATTGCAGTAATATTCCAAAGGGAGCTAATGACTGTGAAACTGCATACTTGGTCTACCAGTGCTTCTACAATAATGTCGGTCCCCTTCCCGGAAGAACCGAACGTAAGGAAGACAACAAATTGGTTGCAGGTCTTAAGAACCTTCAAAATAAACTTTCTCATTTGCTTTAATAAAAAATTAAATTTGTCAGCATAACTTCCGTTTATTATTTATAAAAAACTTATAACTTATAATGCATACTATGTATTCACAGCGTGATTATAGAAAAAATATTAATTTGTGTAAATAATATGGCAAAAGAATTGTACTGATTCGAAACGACAGTCTGAACGAGAACTCAATACGAGTACCACCAGCTGATTTATTGATTTATATTCCGAACAATGAGACTTCAGAATATGTATATTCTGATTATTTGATTGGTTTTGTTCCTTCAAGCTTCTCAACAAAACAATGAATATACAAATAATTTGGTTAATTTTCTTTTTCTTAATTTTCGATACACATTTTTTTTTTCCTCATTCTCAGAAGAACTTTACTCAGTTGTTTCAATCAAATGGAGGAAGACGTCAGGGATTCAACTTTTCGTCAGAATGACAGAGTTTTTATAATTTTGTTATAAATGTTTGCATAAAGAATTGTATTATCTGATTAATCTTTATATATTAAGTGAATAATGTTAGGTGTGGTTTCTGAAGTTTTTATTACTTTGAGAGTTGTTGGTTTCTAAGTAGTAGTAAAATAGCTAATGATTTCAAATGTTGTTTTGTTCGTCAATTCATTTCCATGGTATACGAACCAATCTCTAAGGTTTCATTATAAAATTAAAATTAAACACAATATTTTATTAACGGGGGAAATACAATTCCCAACTTAAAATTGTTACTATAGCTGATATTTGCCTTAAATATGTAAATAGAGAAGTAATGTGCGAAATTGTTAAAAAATAATATTTATTATTGCGTAGTTATTTAAATAAAAAAAAAAAAATATTTACTATATCTTGAATTAATATGATAAATTTCTGGCATGGAATGGAATCGTAATACATAATACATAATTTTCATACATTTTTATAAAAACTGATGTTGACAATTGGTTAGCGAATGGTTGTACCATCGATGGTTCATGATTTCCGTACCAGTGATTTGGAACTTTATGACGCTTCTTGTTAAGAGGACTAACTTAAGTGGATGGTCGTAAAATGCTGGTGTTGATAGAATCAAATCTACTTGATTTAATATGGGATATTGGAGAATTCTATCACATTCATTAGTCAACCTTTTACCACCATCTAAATAAGAATTTCAAACAAGCTCAAGCTCAAACGGTCCGTATATGCTCTAAATAAATAAAAAAATTGTGAAAAATTAGAAAAGCCAAACATTGTCTGGTACCACAGAGCCTTGTAAATGTTAAACCAAAATGTAATTCTTTCCAATGATCTCGTGTTTTTGTTTTATGTTAATATGAAACGTAAAGTGTGCCGCAGTAAAGAAATCAAAAACCACAAAATGATAACAATGTACATTTAGAAAGGATAAAATAAATAATCTATAATAACTTTGCCCTTAGAGAATTGTTCCAAGAGCATAATGAACAATCTATTTGATTTCTCTTAAGTCTTTCCGGGATCATAAGCGTTGTAACAGCAAGTGTACAATAAAAAAGCAGTTTCACTCATGTCGGCGGCCTATTCTCTGCACACATTGAGCCTGAACTCTGGTAACATCAACACCTCACCAACAATTGAAGTTAAATTCTTCGCAATTTCCACAGATTGTACTTCACCATTCTTCAAAAAACAACCTCCGCACTTGTGGTGACAATCACAGAATCGAAACGACGAAATTCAAAGCTCGACAATGCTAACTCCGCAGTAAACGACAAAGTTGATCTAAAGTTGGTTGAATACAAGTAATATTATATTATTAAATAATGAACTACAATGTGAAGAATTGAGTAACTTACGTCAGCAGATACAAATACCATCAATTGCTATTGTCTTAGCAATTGTGAATTTCATTTTGTATGATTTTCTGCAGCAGCTGATGACAGATGTCTATTCCAAATGAATATTAAAAATATACAACCTGCTTAATCTGATGAAACTTGCGGTTTTCTATGTTTTGACAACATCAACTGATTGTATTGACTTCAAAATAAATTTTGTTTATTTATTTTCTTTTTGTACTACACATATTTTTTATTTGGTAATTTTCTAATTGGTTCCTCCACATGTAAAAAAAATTCTTTCATAGGCTTGTTACTTGTTACTATGCTTATTTTTATTTTTATTTGCTTTAACACATTATGTTTATCGATTCATTATAAATATAAACATAATACTTTACACGGGTATTTCTAATAAATGATGTGACTTCTGGAATTTCTAAATAAGAATGACAAAGTATTTTTTGTGTATTGACGTCTTAAATATTGTGAAATGAAAAATTTACAACACTTTCAATAGGAGAATCCAATTACATTATTTATGGAGGTGATAGATAAAAACAAGATCGAAGAAATTTTTGAAGAATGCTGAGGACTGATTTTTGTTTATGGATAAGAGTGGACGTGAGCCCAGTTGATCCTTAGAAAGAAAAAGAATGACATAAAAAAAGAACCGATTGAAAGAAGCCTGGTGAATTGGGGTTTGACATAATTGTGATTCTTGATAGAAATACAAATTTTATAGAAAAACTAGCTTTAACTTTGTTAAATTAAGGAATAATAACTTCTAATGTTATGTTTGAAATCTTTTACCTTTAAATTGGCATACAACTTGAGGCAAGTAGAAACGCTTGCCCATCATAAAAGTAGAGATTTGATTTATGGATCATTTCAAATATATGTTATGTATGTTTAACTTTACATATGTAGGGATCTTTGTGACTGAATTCCCCCTAAACGATTGGACTGATTTTGATGAATATTTTATTGTGTGTTTGAATAGGTGTCTCATTAATAATAAACTGACGTTCGAATGCACGAAGGATCTTGCTTTATAATATGTTACGATAAGATTTAATAAAATAAATGAATGAAATGATGTAAATTTTTATTATATTATTTTTGCAAATCTAATATATTTTTTGTTTACTTCAAAAACTAAGGGTATATTTAAGCCGCATGACATGTCATTATTTTGTGTGAATGGTATGTGTTAGTATAGTGTAAGTGAGGTTGCCATTCGAAACAACTTTGAAATGAATGCCAATTTTTGCAATGCATGGATAACAGTAAATCAAATTAAAAATGATGAAAATTATTAATCATAAACATTAGTCGCTAATCATCAATTACACCAAATCATTGTTTTGATTGTCACCAGGAGCCACATTACCCTTAACCTTTCTTGCCACTGTTGTCATTCTATGAGCCCTTTTTTTGTCATTTCATTGACAGAAGTATATTCTTTCTTGAATGACATGGGGTGAATGCAAGGCTATTTTGGTGGGCATATCGACCATTTTCAATTTAAAGGTGCATGCAATGAATGACAAAATGTTATATGGTGTAAATGTAGCTTTTCTGAACTTACATAAAACCATCAATAAATTAACTTTTCTTACTCTTTTGTTTTTGGCATTTTGTGTATACGAAAATAACTGATTGCCGCGATTTATGCGGTAAAAACAAAAAATATGATTAAAAAATTGAGCGTATAATTTTATACAAATACGTTTGCGTGAAAACCCATATTAATACTTACTTATTATCAAAGATTTATCATTGTTATTTTCAATAAGAACCAGCTGTGATCAAATATTTGATCGAAATGAATTAACAAAAAATATTTGTTTACATGGAAATCATAAAAGAAAAATAAATAAAAATATTTTGTAGACATCGTAGTGATGTTATGGAAAAAACATATAAAAACTTTGGGAGCACTAATATTATCAGTCCATAGACAAGTAACCGTGTTGCGATTAACTGCTTGCTCCAGAAAACCATAAGAATGAAATTAACAATTGCTATTATTTTTGCCTGCCTAATGGCCTTTTCAGTTGCCCAAGTAAGGGGAGGTGTAATTTATGCTTTAACCATTTAATACAATTTTTATTCTTTGAATCACTTAGATCAGCCAGGAGCAAAGGACTCAGGTGCAATTGATTGCCGCTTTCTGTTTAGGTCGCGAAGGCGCCTCTCTTCAGGAAGTGACGGACATTAACTATGGTGATTTCTCCAAAACTGTTGATCGCAAGACCAAATGTTTCACTAACTGCGTTTTCGAGAGGCTTGGATTCCTGGTTAACGGAAAAATGCAAATCCAACGTATGAATGAGGTGGTGGCTCCAATTATTGGTGCAGACAAATTAAACGCTGCTCAGACCAAATGCAGAAATGTGAAGGGAGCTAACAAGTGTCAACATGCATACTTGTTGTACAAGTGCCTCTACACCTCTGTCGGTCCTCTTCCCGGAAGAACCGAACGTAGTTAAATTAATTAAATAAAAAAATGTAACGCTTCATCATAACTTTTGTTTACTATTTTTTAATTCAAAACGATGAAATTGATTAAATTTAGTTATCAAATGCATAAATGGATTTTTTGTGCGAGTATGGTTAAATAAGTTAAATGATCACGTCAAGTGCTGAGGAATATGTATTAGAAATAACTTCAGTTCAGTTGTTATCTCTTCGTTAATCGGTCTGAAATTTAAAACCAACGTGTAGATAAAAATATTCTATATGAAATATTTTTGGAAAGAAATTAATTTATTGTAATCAAAATCTCTAGAATTTTAGAATTTTTGAAGACTAAAAGTAGGTTTTCATTTTGTGAAAGAAAGGCATTTGTTCTCTTTAAATATGCTTAATGAGATTAATTTCTTTATGAATTATACATATTTATTTTTGCATGTATTTATACTCTTAAATGTCTTTTAGACGGTCAGTTCAGTCTAATTCTCAATCCATGTTATCGCTTCTGAAATCGAAATGGACTCCGAATATGCTTGTTTTTTCACGTTCAGTCCTAATCTTCGTGTTGTCAATCGTTTCAGAGTTTTTGTACAACACTGAACACTATTTGTTTACATATTGTTCATATTTATTTATTTAAAGATGGTAATATAATAACGGATATTTTTCAATGAGTTCCAGAGAAAAATAGTGAAGTCAACGACGCTTTTTGTATCTGTTGCATTTCTTTACTTTTGTCAATATGTTATCGAAATGGACTGACAAAGAAGCTGGGCCATTAGTCCATTTTTTGTTATCCATTTGTTATCGTTTCGGCTGAGACTAAGACACAACTGATCGTCTAAAAGGGCCTTTAATGAGTACTTTTGTTAAACACAGTAAGTATTTTATATTGGTAATAAGTATAATTGAAAGTTCTAAGTTATGAATTTATACAATTTCGTTTTTCATTGACAAACGGTTTTAAAGAGCATTTGGTAAATGTGTTAAGTTAATATAAATAATTTAGTTCTGTTTTAGAGAAGAAATGACTTTAGAGAATTTTCCCAAGAGGACAATGAACAAGCTCTTGGGCTTCTCTTCGGTCTTTCCGGGAATGGGGCCGTATGCGTTGTAGTAGCAAGTGTACAACAAGAAAGCGGTTTCACATTTGTCGGCTCCTTTTAGGCTGTTACATTGAGCCTGAACTGCTGTAATAGCTTCCTCACCAACAATTGGAGCCATAGTCTTAGTAATCTTCTCTGGTTGCACTTCACCATTCTCCAAGAAACCAATAGTTTCCATGAAACAGTTTGCGAAACACTTAGTGTTATCATCGATGATCTCAGAATCGAAACGTCCAAAATTCAAAGCTTGCATCTGATCATAATTTGCGCCAGTACGAACTCCGCAGTAAGCGGCAAGTAGTTGAACAGCAGTCTTCTGCACGAAGTTGATCTAAAGTATAACAAGGAAGTAGAATATTATATTGTATTAATAAATACTGAACTTCGATTTGATGGATTGAGTAACTTACTTCAGCAGATGCAAAAGCCATCAAGGCGAAGACAATAGCGATTGTGAATTTCATTTTGATGATTCTTTTTTGAAACTTCTATTCGCCAACACGGTTATGTTTAAAATGTACCATGATATGGTTGGTGTCAACATTTTTATAAGGTTTTTTTTTTAGTATTAATATGATTTCTGGGCGATTCATAATCTGATATATTTATTATCTACATATTTTGATTACTTTGCTATCTGTAATTTTAATCAATTAATTAATTTTTTAACGCACTTACTCTTAACTAAATAAAAATGATAGATTCTTTTGTAGAAAAGAAATTAAGTCACAGAAATTTAATGATTTTTGTTTTCACTCTTTCCTCGTCACAGGTGAGACCCACCACTCCGGTGTGAAGTCACGAAACTTATGACTCCTTCAAGCCATTGTTACGTAATGTCACACTTCGTTGACCCCCTACCATCACTCCTTAAAGTGTGACGTATTTTATGTACCAATCAATAATTAGTTTGCTAAAAATTTATATTCTTTCTTGTTTTAATTTTGTTCATTGGTTGGATTGTGACCTTGATTAAATTATTATTTGTGTTACCAAAATCGTCATCATCATGGTTGTCTTTCTGCGGTACACGAATTTTAAATTCTTTTGTAGATTTATTTGTATTGATTCAGTTGTTTGATTCATTTTATAAGTATTTACATTGTGGCGGTTTTTCGAATTGATGAGCTAAGAATATTAATGACTTTGCTTAATTTTCAATTTATCATATAAAAAACTAAAGATCTCTGTTTGCGATCTTAATCATTAATGGTTTTTAATTTTTATTTTTAATAAACTTTTATCACAATTAAAAGAAAATGGCTACATTAATTTAATTTATTTTTTGCAAGCGTCAAGTGGAGTCATTATCAAATATATAAATAATTTTTACGTGGATCGTAAGATTGAATATACGCACTGTTCTATCTTTGCATGATAATAGATTTTGTATAGAAACCTTTCTCTCTTCGTGAGTTAGACCGATTAAAAAACTTTAAAATGATAATATTCACAGGTTCAACTAGGAATTGTAAACTAAATTGAAACTAATTACATGAATGAAGACACAAACCGATTAACTTTTTAATTGATTTTTTTTTTGTTTGTTGTTTTTCTTTTTTTATGTTAATTTATTTTAATTAATATATTTCAATTAATTCACATTGCTACATTCAAATTTATGATCACATCCTGATATGATTGAATGGCAGATAAATAAATATTGTAAATATACAAATATTAATTTAGATAAATTACAGGAAGAAAGGAAGGTGTTAAAAAGTCTATATATAATCGTATAATTAATAGGGTTTACCGAATCTTTCATACTGTACACAGGAGCTATAATAGCAACAGAGCTCGCAACCAAAAAGCGACACGACGGAGTTTGAAGGTAATAATTTAGTTGATTTGACGAATTTCATTAGAAATGTGGTTTTAATCGTCATATTAAATCTTTTTTGTAACTTTTCTTTGAAAAATTGTTCTTTTCACCTTAAGACTTTATATGTAGCTCTAGGAAATCTGATTAGTTGTATTGCATGAATTGTAAAAGAAAATATTGAAGTCAGGGAGAAACCAAGATTGTTATCAGTATGAAGATTACATTTTCTCCTATCTGTACCAAACTTTGGTTCGCTGGCTCACAAGCTATACATGATTTTATTTTGCACTCAAGACAACAATATTCAAAAGGACTAGATTGATTCCTCTCGAGATACTTATAAAAGCCATCTATATATTGAATGAGGTCTTGGTGCATGGTTCCATATGTTGTAATAATTGATAACAAATTTCACAATAGTATTTATTAGGGTATCAACATCATATCATCAACTGACAGCTTGATTAAGTTTTGATTAAAAGTTTTTTCTTATTTCGTTTTAAAATTATTCACATTTTGATATAATTAGTCTGTCTACATTAACATAACATTAATAAATCAGTAATGAAATCAATTATATCTTTGTATTTATCTTTCATGTCAAAGTCAGTGATAAAGAGTAGTTTATAATTCCTTTTCTACTAAATTTTAAACAAATGGAAACGTGTATCAAACTTCTTTCATGTGACAAAAACATCATTTGAATTAATATGAACATTTCTTCAGATACCCAAAGATACACACCCTGAAATGCTTTTATTCTACTCTAACCCAGCATTGAATTGCAGTAGTCCCAATATGGAGGCCATCAAAACCAAACAAATCCCAAAAGAAATTTTCGCACTCAAAATGTTTTTGCGTGTGAAACGAATAAATGAGAAGAGACAGTTTAGCATTTGCATGCAATGACCATCACCTTTCTACACCTTTATTGTTTTCTTAGAACCAACCAGCCAACCAATCAAACAACCAATCAACAAACCAGCCAACCAGCCATGCAACCATGAGTCTTCCTATGTGTCCATGTTTGTTTGTCCTTTAGGCATTTCCATCCTTACATAGGATGTTGCGTTGCCATTGCAAATGCACGCGATATGTTTACATAAGACCCGTCAATAAAAATGAAAAAAAAAAAGAAAACCATTCGTAACCAACCCCAACTACCAACTTCTTTAAAAAGGTTGTGTATGGTACGAGTGTGTGCGGATATTCTTTTGACCGCTGCCGCGTGTTTAATAAAAGTTTAATGATTTGTTAATTGGATTTTGGCTTTGGGAAAGTCCTGCATACTATAATCAACAATTTCTGTTACGGTTGCCTTTTCTACTGTTACTCCGAGTTTCAAGCAATGAAATGCAAACATATGCAAGCGTTACGTAAATATTTTTTGACATTTTCCTACTTAATTTCCTCCCCATTTGTGCCATACACTTCAAACCCAAATCAACCCAGCCCAACAACCTTAACAAGTGGCACGAGACGTTTTTAGTCGACCGAGAAACTTTGTCATTTAGCAATTTGATAAAATGAAAAATCCCCTTTGGGAATTTTTAGTTGTTGTTCTTTGCCACAAACTTTGCAATGGTTTTGGTAAAAGTAACAAGCTTCAAATACGATTTGCATGAGGTGAAGCTATGCTTCTACTCGTAATCATACACCTGTCTAACTTAACTGAACCCC
Organism: Amiota minor; assembly: GCA_037043295.1. NCBI lineage: Eukaryota > Metazoa > Arthropoda > Insecta > Diptera > Drosophilidae > Amiota > Amiota minor. The sequence continues at coordinate 728,986 of JBAMAW010001787.1, forward strand.
ACTTACGACTATGAAGTAAGAATAAACCATCGAAAGCCATACCCATACCCATACCCAAACCCAAATCACAGCTTTGTCTAGTTTACCATTTGTATGTTTACTGCGCATAAATGAAAATCGGCAACAATTGTTCGATAACAAGTTAAAGTTTTTCATTTTCATTTCATTCAGTTTATGTTTGCTCTTATTTTGCATGTCTATAGACTCATCGACTCATTTACCTCAGTTGTCTGACACGATTCTATTTTTGAGAGAGTGGAGTGAGGGGCCTGAAGCCAGTAAAATGACAATTTCGTTTAGATTTTAAGTGCATTAGTTATTTATGAGTTTTTCTTTACTTCTTTTTTTTATAATGTACTATGAGTGTACGAGGATGTCAGTTTGTTGGGTCAGTTGATTGGGGGGTTTTCAGCCATGTTCCTTTTGGTATTTTGAATATTTTGTTCATTCAAGTTAAGTGGTTTTAATTTGAATTTTATAAGTTTTCCATCCTTTTGTCATGATCAAAAAGTCCTCAAATTATTGGTTTATTTACTAAATTGGAAATTGTGCGTATAGAGGATATGTAAATTCTAAACCTTTGGGTTATTTCAAGATGTTGAAGAATTTAGAAACTGTCTACATTATGACTATAAAAGAAAGAACATATTAGACACAATTTATGCTGAACAAATTAAAATGATTTTATTTAATTCTTCTTTAGAGAACCAATGACGCTGGTGAATTTTTCCAAAAGGACAATGAACCAGGTCTTGGGCTTTTCTTCGGTCTTTCCGGGAATGGGGCCGTATGCGTTGTAGTAGCAAGTGTACAACAAGAAAGCGGTTTCACACTTGTCGGCGCCCTTTTGGCTGTCACATTGAGACTGAACTTTGGTAATAGCTTCCTCACCAACAATTGGAGTCAAAGCCTTTGTGATTTTCTCAGACTGTACTTCACCATTCTTCAAGAAACCAACAGTTTCCATGAAACAGTTTGCGAAACACTTAGTGTTATCATCGATGATCTCAGAATCGAAACGTCCAAAATTCAAAGCTTGTATCTGATCGTAATTGGCGCCAGTGCGAACTCCGCAGTAAGCGGCAAGTAGTTGAACGGCAGCCTTCTGCGCAAAGTTGATCTAAAGTATAACAAGGAAGTAGAATATTATATTGTATTAATAAATACTGAACTTCAATTTGATGGATTGAGTAACTTACATCAGCAGATGCAAAAGCCATCAAGGCGAAGACAATAGCGATTGTGAATTTCATTTTGGATGATTTTTTGAAGCGATTCTTTACTGAAAGACTGTCAGTGTTGTACGACCTGCTAAATTTTTTGAAACTGCCGCTTTTATACAATTTCGCCATAATTTTTTGTTTTGTTTTATACTTCAAACAGTTTTTGTTATTTCTGCAAAATATCCCTGTCATTCACGCGCCAATTGTTTGATATCTATTGTTTTTCTTTGCACAGTTGTTTCTATCAAATGAAAAGAACATTCGTAGTTTAGGAGTTCCACAATGAATGTGTGTATTTTTAGTCAGTATGATGAAGCTATTTGGTAGTTTTGTTTAAAGTATTTGTATAACAGAGTCAACTAATTTTCGGTTATAAAGTTCAGGCTCATCTTATAGGAAATATGAAGTATATTTTTAAAAAACAAATTTCTAGAGGTTTTAAGATTTTATAATGACAGTTGGAAATGATTTTTCATCAGCGTGTCTCGATTACCGGATGGTAAAGATTGTAAAAAGAAAGTTCATATAAAATTTCAGCTCTCTAGCTTAAAACCTGAGGTACTAAATTGCATAAACATGGAAATGGTTTAATCAACTCATCTTGTCGAACTGATCAAGAATATAAACTATTTATGGGGTCTCCGATGTTTCCTTCTGGCTGTTACAGTTTTCATGACAAACTAATAATACTATTCACTGCGTGATGAGTATAAAAATTTGAGACTGAATATTGAAGCCGAATATATACATATGTATGGAGTTTTTGCCATATTTGACTGTTTTACTTTCATAACGAGAAGAAGCCGCAGTAAGCGGCAAGTAGCTGAGTGGCAGCCTTCTGTGCAAAGTTGATCTAAAGTAGTTGGAAAATATAATATTATATTAATAAATAATGAATTGAGTATGAAGGACTGAGTAACTTATGTCAGCAGATGTAAAGGCCATCAAGGCGAAGACAATAGCGATTATGAATTTCGTTTTGTATGATTCTCTGTAGTAGTGGATGACAGACGTCTATTCTAATGAATATTAATGATATAAATACAATCTGCTTAATCTTTTAAATCCTGCAGTTTTATATGAACATGAAATAAATAATATAGTACAATAATATTTACAATATTTATTGAAAAATTTATGTTTTTATTTTTTTCTTTGATTCATTTTTAGGGTTATGGACCCAAAGGGTACCCCAATCTGGTAAGGAACCCTCCGTGTACGAGTCTGACTCGCACTAGGCCCATTTTTATTATTATTATTTTTATTTATTTATTTATTTTCAATATCCAATCTCTCTTAAAACACAAAAGAGAATGAACGATGTTTTCGCTCTACACTGTACTAATGAGAGAATGAGGGTTCTATTAAGATAGAATTAAGTAAAAATAAAAAAGGAAAATTCCCAGGGCAGGACTCGAACCCCATGCTTTTCTTGTTGTATTACACAAATACTCCTACATTTCATTTGGAAATTTTCCTATTTGGAATCTTCCACTTGCAAAAAGTTTCTTTGAGGGACATGACTAGTATTAAATTTAAAATTTGTTTTTTTTTTTTGTTTTATTATTATTGACACCTTATGTTTTCCGATACAATATGAATCTAAACCTAATACTTTACACAGATGTTTCAATAAATGAAAAGAGATTTTGGAATTCCTTTTCTTTTAAATCAGAATGACAAAGTCATTTTTGCTTTGAAATAAATTATTTACAATTGTTTCACTAAGAGAATTCGAATCATTTATGATGTTTAAGCAAAAATTCAAGGTTTTCTTTTATAGAAATGTTGTATTTTATGGAATTTTTGTTAAAATGTTTGTTTATTTATGAAAATATCGAAAAGAAATACATCATTGCCAATTCGTCTATTTGTCTAACGTGTGTGTGTACGCATCTGATATACCGATCTGAATATTTTGAAAGTGTATTTAGTACGACGTATTGATTAAATATCATTTTTTAAGGTGACTTATCTTTTTTTTATGTACTTATCTTCATATTTGCTAGAATATCATATCGATGATCATGCAGAAATTGTATTAAATTCTAATATCAATTATTTTTATAAATGTTTAAAATTTCTTGTATGCTTTATGATCGCTTTAGCACAGAGTTAAAGTTAGTTAAACATTATCTAAATTATTTTATATATACCTTTATTCAGTCTTTGTTACAATTTCTTAGTAAATATCTTTAAATTGGCACACAACTAGAGGCAAGTACAAGTCCGTGCCCATCATAAAAGGAATAAGAAAGGAACATTTTGTATGGTATAAGCGAAGGATTTTTTAGTTAAAAACTTTTAAGGGGAAGAATTTTATTATGTATAATTAATATTTTACTTATGCTCCGGTCCGGCTTTGTACGGTGTGAAATAATTCAATTTAAATAAATATAAAAAATAACATAAAAGAGAAATTTGACAAAGACATCTTGATTGATTTTAAAAGATTTCTCTATGACTTATATGCAGAGATTGATCCACCAAGTTCTCGTAAGGAACATATTCACAAATAGGTTTAATACCATCCTATAAACAAGGCTGAAACCAACCATACACATTCAAAAAAATTTCATCACAATCAAATGAACGATGATTTGAAAAATTGCAATTTCTTTTTGTGTCTCAAAAGACAAAAATGAATTGGTTTTTATTTAACATAAATAAATTTAACATACTTAATATTTTGACCATGTATATAAATATATATAGGTACCATTGGTAACCTTTAAAATAATACAAAAGATATTCTAACTATGGAGTACTGTGAGAAAAAGGGAAACCCAACTGCTATGAGAAGGATTCTTCACTACATGTATTTGCTTACAACTTTCAATTGCAATGTGCGCACGAAAAATTTTATTTGTTTTTAATTTACTTAACGATGAGCGCCTGTGAACGTTTGTTGCAGCAAGAGCATGTGGCATGTGGCATGCAGCAAGTGTAATATGTACATATATGTAGCATGTAGCACGTGTGTCATAGTGCGCGTGTAGCATGTGCTTAATTGCAAGTGTATTTATTCAGTTTGCTGTTATTGTCATTGAAGGTACAAACTTGGCTTTGGTTTCTTTTTTAGCCAAGTTTAAATATAAGGCAACTAACAACGCTTGTTGCATATGCTTTTTTAATTGGATTCGTATACTTATGGCAGCACGGCTATCTGTGACTTGTGCCACATGGTAAGTATTTGGCATGAAGGAAAATATTTAGATAAGAAAAACTTTGAAGACTTTAAAGAATTTTATTTAACTTTCTTGATAACTTTTAAATGACAACAAAAGGTAACAAAGTCATTAGCTTAATGGCACTGACTCATAGCTTTCATTGAATTCATAGAAAATCAAACTAAGGTTAGGAAATCTAAAAGAAACTGAAGATCAAAGTAAGTTAAGATAAGCTAAAGCAACCGCAAAACCAAAACTAAACCCACAACTGAACTCAAGGCAACCAATTGCAAGAATGAATGTGGTCAGAGTTGCTCTGAAAAGCGTTGTCAGCTAAAATTGAATTAAGTTAATGTGGCAAGCGGAAGTTTAAGATGTCGAAGTGATTCTATGGGAAATGACAGACAGTCAATGGCAATGCCAACTGTGTGTATGGGTGGCTGAATTGCTATCTGCCCTTTGTATGTATTGTACATTAGCTGGCTCTTTTAAGTAGACTTTGCAGTGTTGTCATCATTGCTGCAAGCTTTTTGTTTATAAATACGTGTACTCGTATATAGAAAGAACCCCATGACAACTAGCTCTAGGGCGCTACTAAATTAAACAAGCTCACTTCTACTTAGATGCCTTGCCGGCTGGCCGTTGATTGTCATTGTAATAGTTTTGTAAATGAAACTGACAAACGGAAGTGACAAAATGAATTATAGACAAAAGCTGGCAAAGCATTGAACTGTGTCTTGTTCTTCTATTACTTCTACTTTTTCCACTTTTTCAACTTCACCTCTACATATATAGATCTATAGAATAATGTTCGTGTTTGAGGTTGAGTTTTTTTTTTCTGTCACAAACACCAAAAATAATAAGATTTTCTTGTGACTAAAACCAAAAAACAAGTAAACATACGAAAGTATTTCAATTCTTTTCCAACTGAAACGGAAGAAGCTGCAAACTCAGGAACACAGAAGCTAAAGTAAGAATGCAACTAGCGACATCCTGTTCCTTGGTGGAACTAAGGATAAATTTTCGAGATCTATCAGTTGGAGTGTGATAGAAGACCAAACTAAGATGAGTAATCAGGCAGTGCATGAGTAACTGATGTGGTGCCTTCACTTTTCGTCTGTTCTAACGCGCTCATTGCTGAACATCATCATAATGTGCTCATATCTATGTGTATGAACTTGCGTGTGTGTATGTGTTTGTAATTTTGTTTTTTCCGGTTAAGGCCGGCAGGCTTTTGTGTCGTCTGCCTATTGTCTAGCGATTGTCTGGTGTCACTGTTGGAGATTTACTACAGACTCTGATTCTTTCGGTGGTGGTAAGACCGAGTAGTTCAATATTTTGAAGATAAGATTTTAGTTTAATTTTAATTTAAGTTCTAAATGTATTGGAAGTAAAAATTTGTTTTCTTTTCCTAAACAAGTAGCGTATGATATAAGATATTTTCGAAAGCTTGCGATTCATTTAACCATAGATGATGTGATAAAAGCAGAATTCGAGATTCCAAAGATATGAGTTTTGTGTACCATTTAATCAGAAGGCCACACATCCTCGTGATTATTCATAGCAGATCACTGTTAAAATGAAGTCATTATGTAGTGACATAATTCATATCATAATACAATAAATTTCGATGGCTTCGTTCATGCATGACACCGTTGCAATAGTAAAGAAGATTATGGGCATCGACTCCAAATAGATCCTACCATGATCTCACGTAATCAGAAAATTTTGCTCACAATCTATGTCAACTCTTAGTAGCTTATGCAGACATTTCTGAACATTTCATAGAGATTTATTAGAGATTTTGAAAAGATTTTTATGAGTTGATTAAACTTTGCTGTTTTGATGGGCGAAAAATAAGCATTGAGTGGCATATTGAATTTAAACACCAGTGACCAAAATCAAACAATAATACTTATGACTTTTTGCAGATAAGTATAAGATAATAATTTGGCTCAAATAAAGAAGCGATTTCCGAAACTAAGACCTATTTTATGCATGTGGCAAAGACAAAACAGGAATTGAAAAGAAAAAGGGGCCTAAGAATGATAACACTTTTACAGGAGAGTATGTTGAATAATAAAGTTGAATGAATTTACTTCCTTCTTTGAATACTCATCAATAATCATGGCTTATGGCTCCCAAAATGATAAATTTAAACCAGTAAATCTCACTTTTTACACATTTGAAATTCCCCTATCTATGTTATAATAATCTATTGTATTTCAAGGGTCGTTTGAATTTCTTTACCATTTCATATTCTTTATTTAAAATTTAAATAGAGATTCTTATGAACTAGTATTTAAATGTAAATAATCTTACATTGAATATTAATTAATGATTTATTTATTTAAATTCTATTAAACAATATTTTTTCATATAGAAAATCTATTACCAATTTTTATTTATTGGTTTCCTTGCAATTCAATTCAGTATGAAATATTTTATCTACATATGTATGTGTGTGTGAATATTATATTAAATATTATTATTATTACTATATTTTGGGATACGTGCACACTTACAATTCAATTCAATTCAATTCAATTGAATTCATTCATCGTGTAATCAAAACAGATCAAAGCAATTTTAATGCAATTTCATTAATTGCATTTTAATTATGGCATCACATTTTTGTTAGTTAGTTTGTTTGTTTATTGTGCAAAATCTTTTCAAAAATAAAATTATATAAATTATTATTCAGAAAAAATAAAAATAAATAATAATAATTATACAATTATTCATGCCCTTAACAATAACTTATTTATTTATTTTATTGTTTTTTGTAAATGTGTGAGATTTTTGTCAACATTCTATAATCGACTTTATCATCATTATTCAGTTGAAATTCTCTATTTTGGGTGTTTAGTACTGTGCCCATGTTTTATTTACAATGCTAAAGTTCATTCCGATGACATAACAGTGCAGTGTGAACTAGAAGGCAAACAACAAATCGCTTTCTATTGCAGACTACGTAATTCGGAATTCCCGCTTATCATTTTCATAACGAATGACAGTTATAAAACGAAATTTGTTTCTTTTCTATGGAAGACATGCACTGTCTTTATGTCGGCGGATATAAATGGCACCGACTATTATTAATTGACCGATATCAAAAAGTTGCAGGAACAAGTTGTGTCACTTTTTAACTTATTTTGAAGAAGCCGGAGAATCTGCTTGCTTTTCGGCGGCTAGACATCTAATTGATAGTTTTCGAAAAGTTTAACAACAAATCGATGATCAACAAATCGTGCATAACAATGACAATAATAGCCCAGAATATTTAAATATCGCTTCGCATCCTACAGTCATTTTGGCGAAAAAAAATATTTGTGAAAATGATTAAAGAAGCCCAAGAAGAGAAGCCTTTATACGACATGAAAACTCATCCCGAGTAAGAAGAGGTGAAATATTTTTTACAATGTCTAAGCATTCTAAAAAACTCCGATTCAAAAAACTATTGGCGTGATGAAGAGAAATTCTTTAACTTGGAAAAGCTGGAGCAAACTACTAGTCCTATCAGCCAACGTACAAAAAGATTTCCTTAACAGATTATCTTCAAATTATTCAAAATAAACTTTGCCTTCTTCACAACGCGAGACATATTATATATATGATTTATTATTTAATAAACTACAAATAATTACATATTGGTATCGGCAGCACCAATTATTTACTACAATACTCGGCTTCAGTATCGTATCGGCCAATTATTACACATACTTTCAACAAAATATTTATCATTGTTATTCAATTAGTTCAATTATTTGATATCGAAAAGAATAAATAGAAAATATTTAGATATGAATTGTTTACATGGAAAACATAAAAGAAAAATAAATAAAATTATTTTCAAGTCATCGTAGTGATGCTATGGAAAAAACATATAAAAGCTTTGAAACCACCAATTTTATCATTCAGAAGTTGCCGTTAGAAGCTAATTAACTGTTTGCTCCAGATTATCATAAGAATGAAATTCACAATTGCTATTCTTTTTGCCTTAGTGGCCTTATCAGCTGCCCAAGTAAGTAAAGTGTCCTTTTTATTTTAACCACTTTATAAAATTTCTATTCTTTGAATCACTTAAGATCAGCGAAAAGCAAAAGGCTGCGACGCAGTTGGTTGCCGCTTACTGTTTAGCTCGCAGTGGCACCTCTATTCTTGGAGCAGAAGATTTGAACTACGGTGACTTCGAGTCCGAAAATATTGATGGCAAGACCAAATGTTTCACTAAATGTATTTTGGAGAAACTTGGATTCTTGGAAGATGGAGAAGTGCAATACGAAAAAATGAGTGCGTTGTTGGGTCCAATTGTTGGTCAAGAGAAATTCGACAGTGCTCGTGGCCAATGCAGTAATATTGAAAAGGGTGCTGACGATTGCGAAACTGCATACTTGGTCTACCAGTGCTTCTACAACAATGTCGGTCCTCTTCCCGGAAGAACCGAACGTAAGGAAGACAACAAATTCGTTGCAGGTCTTAAAGACGTTCAAGACAAACTTTCTCATTTGATTTAATAAAATATTAATATATTCTTCAGCATAATTTTCGTGTATTATATTTATTCATTTATGATGATTTGTAGTAGTTTTCAAAAAAACTAACTTAGTTCTCAGAGTAAGTTCATTGTTGTGAATAATTTGGTGAAAGAATTCTGCTGATTATAACAACAACAGTATGAAGTCGGGAGCCACACCCAAGACCACATGCTTAGAGCTCCTGCCTTATACCAACAAGAAGGCGAAACTGAATAACTGAAAATAGTCTCCAAATGATTTTATATATAAAAATACATTTGAAACTTGATTTTCGGAACATAGTTACGAGTAAAAGGTACTTGTAGTTTAGATTATCTTTTTGGTCTAACTCTCTTATAGACGTTATTTGATTGATATTTCGTATGTTCAATTACAATCTTTTTATTGGAAAATTAATTAGAAATCTATTGATATTGAGAAGAATGTTTTTCTTTTGAATTATTTCTGATAGTATTAATGAATAAGGAAAGTCTTTTCATAAGTGCAGCGAAAAAGGTTTTAGGTTTAGCGTTCTTTTCGGTGATTTGCAGAGGCGAAGACGTCGAAGGCGAAGAAAATATGGATGTGAATTCCATTTTGAAATATTTTTCTGATTTGTATTCCGAAACACGGTCAATGGCCTACTATTTAAAAAACTGAGCAGGGACTTTACAATATTATTTTTTTTGGTTTTGGTTTTGTTCTTTCATGCTTTTTAATAAAACAATGAATATTCAAATATTTGGGTTGGTTTCTATCACTTTTATTATTTAATTTCTTTTAAATGTATTCGTTATAAAATTGTCACTGAGCGTTAAAGTATTGTCATTAATCTGACAGTTGAGAGACACAGAGAAAAGGACGGAAACTTCTGGAAAGTTTTGTGTATTCTGGAAGGAAGAGATCTACTGTTAAGACCATCTATTTACACGTTTATCTATTTCTGAAAGTTCAGTATTTTGGGGCAAGAATTTATCATAATCAAAATTGTATCAAAGCGACTAATAATTTATTTCATTTCTTTTTGCAAATTAAAACAAATGTTTTCTCTCTAAATATGCTTAGTTAGAGTGTTTTAAATCATTATAAAATATGCAAAAACTTTATCGGAATGATAATGTTACTTTTTTATTTTTGTTGAACCATTCCGACAGTCGATGTACAATATTTTGTACAAAAGAATCAGCAAATATCTCTAATATTGCATCCACTTCAAGTAATTCCAGGAGTTCGTGAAATTTTTAGATGTCTTTCACGGAGATGAAAACCAACTGGAATAGTTCGATAAGTACTGATAAATCCAGCTTAAGACGAGTTAAGTGTCTACAAGTAACATTTTTCGGAGATGTTGCACCACACCACAATGTTGGCTACTATCTTGGATTACAACTTAACTCATGTAAAGAGAACAAATAAATAAGATGGCACTTCGGTAAAACTCGCTTACTAAGACTTCTTTCTAAACTTCGCCTTGAATACAAATTACTTACGATATTTAGAAGGCAATCAAAAAAGCGGTGTGGACTAATGGAATCCAACTCTAAGCTACGGTTGCCGAATTAAATGTTGAAATCCCATAATGGTTTCACTCGATGTTCCCAAGAAAACTTGTCGAAGCCAATTATTATGTAAAAAAGTTAGTATTACAATGTACGTATAGAACTCCGCATCCTAAAAGGTCAATGTAATTTTCTTGAGCACATTGTCTCATGTCATGGACACTTTTTTAAATGAAATTTAAATGAAAAGAAACAAAACTTTGCTTTTGCTGTGAAGTAAATAGTTGCAAAATACTAAGAGGGTCAAACTCATTTATCTTTTACCTATACCAAAAATGACACCAGGAGTTAAAATAATCATCATGACCATGTGGTCATGATGCTTTACACCCTTTATTGAAGAATTTTTTTTTTTTTTTTTGGTTTTTGGTTGTTTTGAAATGGCAAAAATATCTCCTTGCTATTTAATAAATAATTTGCTTGAAAACACATTTTGAATTGAATAAAATATACAATATCACAGAAAACCAGAAACTATTGAGGACCTCTTACCGAAACTTTACTTTTCTAGAAAAGTTCATGTAGAAAATGTGGAAAATTTTATTAAAGAATTCCCATGCGTACATATATCATATTTTTCCAATTTGATTATGATATAATATTTACTTCATTATAAAATATTTGATAAAACATAAACTTCGATGATCGAATGAAGCCTAAAGAGTGAGAAACAAGACGTGAGAGAAACTGTTGGAAGTAACATTATCGGTTCCTAAATAACAAATCAGCTGAATAATATAATAATCTTCAAAGAAATGAAAACTTCGTACTGCTTAGTAACTGCGACGATGATATGAAAAAAAAAAAAAAATTTGATTACAAAATTTAATGTGTCAACAAACAATTTTAAACCAAATGTATTTTTTTGCAAACTTCAATAACTAATTGGTACTTTTATCTGGGGGTGTAATAATTCTGATTCCGATACCAATATATCAGCCGATATAATCGTCATTACCAATTTGGTAATATCAGAAAATAGTTGGTGGAAGAAGTTTTGTCAACGCCATAGAATCTATAATAAAGAATCTGCTTGCTTGTCCAATGCTATAAGAATATCTATTTGTTAGTTTTCGGAAAGTTTAAGCACAAATCTACAGGTATTTTGGAGAAGAAAACAGTTATCACGTTAATTTAAAATACAATACAAACAGGAATAATGTAAATAATATTCCTCTAAAGTCACAAAGAGCACAGGTATCTGGAGTGGTTGTGACAATTTGATTAAAGAAGTCCAAGAAGAGAAGCCTTTATCAGACTTGTAAATTCATCTTGACCAAGAAGAGGTGGAATCTTATTAAAGATACCTAAATATTCTAAGAACTCTGATTCAAAGAAGTATTGGCGTGGAGGAAAATCCCTAATTTTTGAAAAGCTTGAGCAAAAGTACTTGTCGCCACATACAAAATGATTTAGTATCGAAATCGCAATAATCGGATTCAGTATCGTTTCGCCAAAATTTTGAATGATTACATCTCTTACTTTCCATAAAAGATTTGTCATTGTTATTCAGTTAGTATCACCTGAGTTCATATATTTGATCGAAACGAATAAATAGAAAATATTTAGATATGAATTGTTTACATGGAAAGTATAAAAGAAAAGTAAATAAAATTATTTTCAAGTCATCGTAGCGATGCTATGGAAAAAACGTATAAAAGCTTTGAAACCACCAATTTTATCATACACAAGTTGCCGTTAGAAGCTCATTAACTGTTTGCTCCAGAAAATCATAAGAATGAAATTCACAATTGCTATTCTTTTTGCCTTAGTGGCCTTATCAGCTGCCCAAGTAAGTGAAGTGTCCTTTTTACTTTAACCACTTTATACAGTTTCTTTTTTTTTGAATTACTTAAGATCAGCGAGAAGCAAAAGGCTGCGACGCAGTTGGTTGCCGCTTACTGTTTAGTTCGCAGTGGCACCTCTATTCTTGGAGCAGAAGATTTGAACTACGGTGACTTCGAGTCCGAAAATATTGATGGCAAGACCAAATGTTTCACTAAATGTATTTTGGAGAAACTTGGATTCTTGGAAGATGGAGAAGTGCAATACGAAAAAATGAGTGCGTTGTTGGGTCCAATTGTTGGTCAAGAGAAATTCGACAGTGCTCGTGGCCAATGCAGTAATATTGAAAAGGGTGCTGACGATTGCGAAACTGCATACTTGGTCTACCAGTGCTTCTACAACAATGTCGGTCCCCTTCCCGGAAGAACCGAACGTAAGGAAGACAACAAATTCGTTGCAGGTCTTAAAGACCTTCAAAACAAAATTTCCCATTTGATTTAATAAAATATTAACATATTCTTCAGCATAATTTTCATTTATGATGATTTGTAGTAGTTTTCAAAAAAACAAACTTAGTTCTCAGAGTAAGTTCATTGTTGTGAATAATTTGGTGAAAGAGTTGTGCTGATTAGAAACTACAGTCTGAAGTTGGGAGCCACACCCAAGACGACATGCTTAGAGCCCCTGCTTTATACCACTAAGAAGGCGAATCCCTAGAAAGTCAAATAATGAAAAATTGCAATATTTTAAATGAAATGGAACAAATGGTTTGAAATTTTCTATCAACGTATCAAGTAAATGCTTTCGATTAAGATTTTACCTAGGAGATAGTGAGATACAGAGACGTATCATATACGTGGTTTGTTTAAAATATAATCGAAGGGAACTTTTTATTATCCTTTTGAATATACGCGTATGTAGGTAGTTGTAGTTTAGATTATCAATTTATTCGTTTTACCATAGATTGACTTCAGAAACATCAGATGACTATCTCACTTACATTTTTTACTGAAACTTATCCTGGGAAAAACATTTTCATAATCACAAAATTATCTTGGCTCTTGTTAATATTCAAAGCCTCGCACTTTTATTAGAAAAGGATTGCGGTCTTTTCCTAAAAACACAAACTTTTCTATAATTTCGGTAGTGCCTGCTGTAATTGGTCTCCCGTTCCGTTTTTCATCCTGTAGCGTCACTCTGCCATACAAAAAATCATGTTTGCCACAGGAATACATGTGAAGTACCTAAACAACCAAGCCGTACACTTGGTCTATCAACCGGAATGTTTTTGCCGCAATTTTAACTAGTACAAAAAAATTCAATTCAGCTTTTTTTTTGTTCGATTATACAATATTATTTGTTCATCAAAATTATTTGGCTTATAAACAAAACGTTATAAAATCAACAAATATAAGCTCATCGTTGTAAAATGGAATGTTAAAATTATGAATTAGTGCCCTTGTTTAATGACGTGTTTTTAAAAATGGAATAGAATAAAATCGAAGCGTGTGATGTTAAAATGTATTTTTACAGTTGTGCAATTAGAATGTTGAGCAAGAAAATGTTTTCGAAATTTATTAAATTATTAATGACTAAATGGATTTGTATAATGTTATCGTAATCAAATAGACTTTTTAATATATGTGAGGATACGAGTCTATGTGTTTACGGTAAAAGTATAATAAAAATTGTGTAGAGATAACAATATATGTATACACCCGTAATTTACTTATGTATGCTGATGCTGATTTAATCAATCAAATTAATTTGATGACCAATAAGCAGCCAAAACCGCCAAATCAAAATTAAGTGTAAATGAAAACAAACTGCAAAATGGCATCAAACGTGAAACGAGGCCTTGTTGGTTATTTATACAAAAGTAAAATCGAGTGTGAGTGAATTATCGTAATTACAATATCATAATTACAATAATGTCAACAGTGATGATGATAATGATTATTATTACAGCTGTCTGTTATTTTATGATATGAGTTTGTAATTAATTGATTACAATAATATTTTATTAAGATCTCATTGTATCAAAGGCAGAAACTATCAACATACATAAGTATGTACGGCATATTTCCACCTAAAGGCAAAGGAATCATCACTTCAATTTATCTGTATATGTACAAGAAATGATGGAAGCTTATAGGCATTTATATTTATTTATATATTTTATATTTAAAGCAAATATTGATGCGTAACAATATAATTGAACTTATAATATTTTAGCTAAACAAAATTTATCAGTTTTTTTTGATCAAATACAATTAAAAATATTTCAACCATGGAAATCTATAAAAGCTTCATGACAAGGAGAATTATAGAGATATTTAGTAAATATTTGAAACATTTCGTTTAACGAGTTTTCTACAAGTTTCAGTAACATAATTGTTTAATGTCTCTATTAAATGTTTTAATATTACTGTGTATCTTCAGTTGCCTACTGGATTTAGTATGGGTAAACACAATTTATAAGTTTGTAATTACTTATTTTGAAATTTTATAACACATTTAAGAAAATATCGTAAATGATTGTGATAAATATTCAAATTATTTTCTTAAATGTTTTACAAAAATTTTTGTGAAATTCTTTTAACACTTTACTGACTCGATTACTTTTTGTCAAAATAAACATATTTTTGAACACTTTTACTCATTCTTTTTCAACCATCTTTGGATTAACTTTCCAACACTTTTTTTAACATCATACAATGTGAAAAAAAAAAAAAACAAAAATATATTTCAGTATTTCAATAATATTTTGTCTCTCTACTACACTTATATTCTTAACCCATTGCTATCCATCAGCTGCGCACACTCTCCGTTTCTTTCAATTTTACACTATCAGGCAATGAACTACAGTCGCAGGAACAATCTTCTGAAAGTGGTGAATTGCGTGCTGTACCCGCTTCGCTGCCTGAAGCAAAATGGCAACCAAAATTTTCACAGGAAATACTGCGTTCATGTATGCATGATACAGAGATTTCCATGGTTCAACTGAAACTTTTTCGTCTCAGTCTATTGACTAACTATGAGGATAATTCAAAAAGTACCGATTTTAATGATGATGATGTTGGCATCGCAAATGACAGACATTTTAGTGAAATAGATTTTATTAGCAATCCACAAATGCCATTTCTCGATATGAAACACAATGAGCCACTGCAATGTTTTATACATTGCCTCTATGAACGTTTGGGTTTGATCAATTCTGATTTTTTACTTGAGGATGCGCTTATGACACAAGTACAGGATATTGTTCAAAATGAACATCTCGATATCAAGGAATGCATTGATTTTGAAAGCAGGAATCATTGTGAGGCTGCATACAAATTGCACTTATGCTTTAATCATTTGAAAATACTGGAAGTTGAGCAACGTATACGTGAAATTCTTAAACGTGGTAACAGCAATGGCAAGGGCAACGGAAGATCATATAATGCTGATGAGGATGACGAAGAAAACGCTGGTGGCAATGATAGCATCAATGTCAGTGTAAAAGGCCTAAAGAATTCAGTAGAGAATAAAGTTTAATGGTATAGGCACATAATATTATTCAAGTCAAATCTTAAGAAATGACATTGATTGTCAATAAATAATTAATTTATTGTATGTACATAGATTGATGAAATATTCATTGTTTTGTGTTGTGTAGATTAAGTCATGTGGGCTTTATAACACTTTATACTTTTTATTTTGCAATAAAATCATTTAAATGTTCGTAATGAACTTGATCATACAAGATTATAAAAATGTTTGAGTGCCGTTTCTATGGCATCTAAACCAGTTATTTGTCACTTCGCAACGATGTTTAGATATATGCTTAGTCCATTTTTAGCCTAAGGAGTTGAAAATACAAGATAAGAATAACCTAATCATGTCCAATTGTTATATTATGTTCTAAACATCATGAAGAGAACATTGCTTAAGCCCAGGCAAATCTTTTAAGATATGTTGTGAAAATTGTCATTTGAAACATACAAATGTTAAAAAAAAAAAAAAAATTCGGATCTTTACAAGAACCAAGTCGTTTAAGCCAAGATTGTTTTGGTTTTTTATGGGAGGTGAGTATCTCTTCTTCAATAAAGATCAGAAAGTTCTAGGTGGTCAAAAAATTATATCAAATTTCAATTCGATAGCTTTACATTTAAACAGACATTTATGAAGGGTATAAAAATGACAGTTTTGCTTTCCAAAAACAAAATTAAAAAGCTTTTCTCTATAATATTTACTAGTATCTGTTTTTTTAGCCTAACAACTGAAATGTAATGCATATTACATACTTTCGGGCTTTATAGATATCCAAGGTCCAGGTGATAAAAAGATGTATATAGAAGATTCTCACAAAATTTCGAAAGAATCGGTCAGATAGAACTTGAGATATCGTGTCACCACCTCAACAAAAGGAGTTTTGAGAAAAACGCGTTTGATGTTTGTATATATATATAATGCATATACATACACATAAAGAGCTCGAGTCGGATACAAAAGAATTTCTGGAAAGAATGAATCCTCAAGTCACCCGGTAACTCGTCGTCTGCCGTTCATTGTGTGTTCACTCCGCTCGGCTGGCTCAGATGCTATGTTACAAAAGCCGCTGTATCTCCCAAAATAATTCGAGTTTTGAAAAATCCTTTTAATAGCATATTGTGTCTAAGCTTTGAATATAATATAAATATACATATGCAAAAAAAAAAAAATCGATTTTTTCAATTTTCTAGACCAGAATACCCCTTTAATATAAAAAGAATTGTGTGTGATTACTTTGAAATTCATTTTAACCAAAAAAATAAAAAAAGTTTTTAGTTTTTTCAAACAAACTTGTTGTGTTTGTAGCGCCAAAAGCCAATTAAATAAGTTAAACTCGAAAACAATATGAAAATGTAACAAAAAATCATTACAGGCAGAGCAATAATCGTAACGATAAATTGTTTTTAATCGCTTAATTAATGGAATTGAAATCAACACGAGATTCGAAATGAAATTACAAAACAATTGAAAACTTTTAAAAACCTATAAATTGATTTTACATTAAAATTTTAATTGAATTATAATAATTGATGAGAAAATATATATCTTGTATATTTCAACAATGGAAAGGATGCTATTTTTATGTTAAAAAAAATTGCATATTAAACACTATAACAAAAATTAAAATGTATTCATTACCAGAACATTTCAGTTATAGTTCTCTTTTGAATTTGGTATGTTGTGAACGAGAATTGCTTAAGAATTTAACATGTTTAAGTGTAGCCAAAATCAAAGCTAATTTTAAACTTATTAGAAAGTAAGATCAAATCACATATGTCTTCGATATAAAAGTTGGGGGCCGCCATGGGACTAATGTAAGGAAGAATTTGCCTAGCTAAACGGCAAAGAAAAGAAAATCTTCATGCATCCATAGAAAACGTTCATACTTTCTAGGCTTCTGTGATTGAGCATACATAATTACTTCATTATTGATTTGACTTAGGCTTAGGATATACACAATTTCAACACTGAAACCGATAAAATTGTATAAGATTTTGTTATAAGAACATGAATTTAAATTTGGGTTTGTATGGGAGGTGATCCGATTCAGCTTATTCCAGCAAACAGCGTCTGGTCAAAAGAAAACATCAGTTCTTTAGCTCAAAAACGGAGGGACTAGTCTTGATATATACATACGTATAAACATATATGGCTTAGTCAATTCAGCTAAGCGAGCTGATCAAGAATGTATATAGTTTCTGCACACATTCTATCCTATTAGCAGAATCAAATCCACTTAATTTCTTTAAAAGAAAAAAAAAAAAATACAAAAAAAAAAACACAATTTTATATACTGAGTTTTCTCATTTTTGCAATCCTATCCACTGTGCCGATGATATTTCCATTTGGTCCCATTGTACTAAATACAAATTTCCATTCGAAATTAAAACATAGTAGGCCCATTTTATGAAAAATGAATATATAAGAAAATATTCTCGTTCATTGAAACAATTTGCCCTTTGTACTCGATTATGGAAACACAAAGAAATACAAACTACTTCACAAATAGGAAAAATGCTAAATTTAAAATATAAAACAAAAAAAAAAATCAAATAAAATCAAGTTAAAAAAATGTTCGTGTCCTTAAAGAAGTTCGTAAACATTTTATGTGTGGTGGTTACGGATTTTAATATGTTCGTCGCTCACTGGTTTTTTTTTGGAGCTTGGAATATTATTCTGGATGCTGTTGTTTTCAAGATCTGGAGATGTTAATGGGCGACTATAATGGACACAGAAAAAAAAAAAAAAACTTAGCAAAGCAAAGCAACATGTTTGATATCATGTGTTGAAGTATTTTTTTTTTTTATTGGTTGGAGGAAACAAAGAATTTATTTAAAAGACTGACGAATTAGTTATTAATACATTGCCTACACAGACGCACACATAACTCGTCTAATTTCTGATGTTAAAAGTTTATTACAAATAGTGAAAATCAAGGTCACACAATATATAATAGAAGCTCAAAATAATTCAAGAAACAATAAATATCAAGTCGAGGTCCTTAAAGATAAAGGTCATTGCTATACTAAAGACCAAACATTGATATTTAATAGATTTAAGCGTTTTAATCAGTTTGTTTATATATTTGTAAAATGTAGAAAAAAAAATGTTAAATATATTTTTTAAATTGCATCTTAATGATGAAAGTGTTTTTTTATTAAGACTAAAAATTAAAAAAAAAAAATAAATGCCAAAAAGACTATAAATGCAGGTATAACAAAATGAATGTTTCATATGAAGTAGATACAACACATGAACATGTTGTTTGCTTTAGCACATTTTGCTTCTTTTTTGTTTTTTTTTGTTTAATACTGTTATATAATCCTATAACAATGCGGCATTTCCGGTGCTTAATACTACGAAAAAAAAAAAAATAAAATAAAATAAACTCCAGAGGAGAAAATATCATTTAATCAGTTTAATCAAGTTATTTGCAATATTAATGCATTTATAATCAGCGAGACTGCATTTGCCGGAAGGTGGCCGCCAAAAAAACTGGCGAAAACGACCAAAAGCCAATTGACCTAATTAAGCTGCTGCAAAATGCCGCTAACTGTAACACCAACACACCAACACAGCAACAATAACAACAAGGACCACAAGGACAGTGGTAAAATGGCAAAATCGTTATCAAACAAATGAAGCTTAAAGCCAACCGACATTATTACAATACAATATTATGACTGGTAGTAACACAATGCATGCATTCAATGCAAATGTCTCATATGTGTATTTTTGTGTATCTGTGTGTGTTTGTGTGTGTGTGTGTGTGTGTGTGTGTATGTAATATTACTTTGTCCTCTGTATCTTTACACTTGACGCTGTTGTTCTGCATTTTATTTTAATTATTCATGAATACAAATTAATTAATAATAATTTTTCATGTTTTTAATTGTACAGAGAAGGTTTTTTCTCCTCATGTGTCTGTATTGTTTTTGTATTACATTGGACTGTGTGTGTGTGTGTTAGTGTATTATTATTTTTCATTCATTATAATTATTTTCATGCAGAGTTGTGCATTTATGTATTACTGATTAAAACAATGCAGAATCATAGAGTGTAAATTATACAAAAATTAAAAGACAAAAATCGTTTACGAGCATAAAGAGCACCACACATTTTGTGGTCAATTGCAGGGTTTTAATTATATTAAAAGATAAAGACAAACTCACTAGAGATTTACAAATTATAAAGTTCATTTTCCAATATATGGGAAATACTGAAACAATGAAGAAAAAAATAAAGATTTAGTAAAGATGAGTTATTTGTATAAGAATGGATTCCTCAGGTCCTTGGAAAAGATGGCATTTTTGATTATTTTTGTTTTGTTGAATATTGTTGTATTGAAAGACACAAAAGTCGACGCCTCTTATTTTATAGACTTGCTTTCGATTGTCTTCCAAAAAGAAAAAAATTACTGTCGGATTTAAATTTGTATATTAAAGAAAAATAAAAAAATATCCGACCTAACAAAGAAATAAAAAATAAATTTTGGATAAAGAATTTCTTTATTTCTATTTTCCATCGATTGCATCAATAGCTTTGATGCCCAATTGACCCAGTTCGCAAAGTGCAGAATCAGAAAATCTTTTACCATTTAGCCATTTCTTTAAGTTTGGAATCAAAAAATAATCCGATGATGATGGGTGATAGTGATTGGATGCGTGTTTTTATCAAAAAAAAAAAACTTTCTATTTCACGAAGTGCAGTCGGATTGTCTTGATTTCGTTATTTAATAAATTCACATTTTAATTGTTGATGATTTTTTTTCCTTTCAGGTGCGCAACCCAAAGAACTGACGCCTTGCCCTTTCTTCTTTCTATTTATTGTTTTGACTATTCCTCCCTTTCAGGCATGAAGTGATGGACTTTTGTTTCATCCATGGTTGTGAATTGACACAAAATCTCGACAAAAATCTCAAGACGCTGTTTTTGTTCCATTGTGATTAATCGCATTAACCATCCTACGCACAGCTTTCTCATGTATAGATTTTTAGTCAAAATGAGACGTAGATATAGTATATTTTGTATTGCCTAACATATCATTTCTTCACCATTTCTGATGTGGTCATTTCATTTGATTCACAACTCTGACCTGGCATCTCGTACGACCTCTTTTAAATTCTCTTTTACTGTTGCTAATGAAGAATCAGACTCCCCCAAAGTAGAATATAGCTACCATTCAAATTGATTTGGAATGAGGCTTTTCAAATGAAAGTATTGTATCATTCTTTTTAAATAATTACGTTAGCTCGGCTACTTCTGGAACTCCGTGTATGGTAGTTTGTCTGCTTATTAAAATATTGTTATAATCACATCAAAATCGCATTTTCAACTTCTTCAATGGCATAAGTTTTTGTCACTTGAATTTTGTTTTTTGTTTTAATTAAATTAAACAATTTATTTTTTCTCATATTTTCTTACTTTCAACGTCACATGTACTGAATACCCTTGTATAGCCAACAGGTCTGGAAACGTCAATTGAAACGGTTATGAGACACTTATAATAAAAATAAAGAACATTTAATGGCTCATACAATTTTCTACTTCAATGATGAGTTTCAATTAAATTGTTTTTTAATTAAGTGATGCATTCAATTCATTTCACTTAAAACAAAAAAAAAAAAAAAATGGAAATTGATAAAAAGAAAATATTTTATTCCCATTTTGCATACAATTCTTATTTATGACGTGTTTGAGTGCATTTTTCCAACAAGTTTTTGTGCATTTCTTCTTTTTTGTTTAATTTCGTACTTAAAAATGATAATAAAATTTAAAAATGGAATGGAGCAAAACTATTAAAAAATATTGTAGTTATAAGCAAAACTCGGATCAATTATTGGATATGAAAATTAATTGCTAATTTAAAGTATTTTACAATTTCATAGCAGTTTTATTGATCTTAAAGCATCAATAGTTTCTTTCCTATCTTAACCATTGAATCACCAAGAAAAAAAAAGGAACCTTAATCACACTCTCACCCTCATATTTCACAGGAAATTAAATGCTTCCGGACTTGAATCCCTTTCTGGTAGTTAAAGGAATAAACTAGATTTCTAGTTAAAATTTTGAAAAAAAAAAAAAAAAAAATTTTTGTTTGGTATCATTTTTCTATATGTCAAATTGTTGAACCACTAAGTTGAGTATAAATAACAACATAATGACTCCCTCTTTTATCAAATAAACAAATCTTTAGTGTTTCTTCTTTTATTTTATTTTTTATGGGTGTCACAGATTCATTTATTTTTCATTTAAGCAATGATATCATATAAATAGGAGTTAATTTAATTGTCTTAAGCCTTAATAGCTTCGGCGTAGCGACGTTTCTCAGCGTTAAAGCATTGGAACACATGGAATGCGGTCTCACAAGTTTTGTCGGTAGCCAATGGACTGCATTTGGCCAAAGAGGCACGAGCCTTGTCTTCACCAATCCTGGGTCCCCATTTAGCAAGGACTACATCATCCTGAACAGCACCATCCTTGAAGAGGCCAGCCTTTTCGAAGAAGCACTTGGAATAGCATTTTAGATTCTCAGTGGGATTGTCAAAATCTCTAGCCTTGATTTTGGCAGATTCTTCTTCCGTCAGTTTAAGTTCTTCAGTACAAGCATCAACATATTTCTGGATTTTAGCCTTTTCCTCTTCCGACAATTCGAAGTTCTGCTGATTTGATAAAATATAAAATAATAAAATCCTAAATTCTATGAACAAAAATATTTTTAACTCACAGCCAAGGCAGCAGCGACGAAAGTTATGCAAACGATGGCGATGAAGGTCTTCATGTTGAAAGAATTTTTTTAAGTTGTTTCTTGTTCTGCTCGATTGAGATACTCAATTTGAACTGTGAGACTTAAAGAATTCGACGCTATTTTTATATGCGAATTTTGGACAAGTTTTTATTTTTGTTTTTTCTTGGTTTCTCTTAAAGTTTATTTTTATTTACTTTAAAGTGCTTAAAATTAAATTTTGCTTTTTCATTTCTAACTTATTTTGCTTCTTTGCATATTTTTTGCTAGTTTTGTTTTGTTATTGTTGTTTCTTTTATTTCAATTTCTTTTTAATTTCCTCTGTATTTTATTATATTTGTTGTTGCTCAATAGCCGGCTTTTGATTTACTCGTACATCATCCATGCAGGCGGTCTGTCACTTAATGTAAGCCGGTCTTGTTCCATTTTTGCCCTCCTTCTTCTTAACAAACTTATGCTCCTTTCAATCATTCTGAGAAGTCTTTGTTTAAGAAGCTACTCAATTGTTTAATGGTTGTTAAATAACCAACTACCCAGTACTTTATTCATTTGAATCTCTGTCTGTCTGCCTGTCTGCCTGTCTGTCCATTTATGCGAACATTAGTTTGTACGTGACGTGACTTTTTTTTTGATGATCTGTTGATCTATAGACTGTTTGTCTTGCCTTTTTTTTTTAAACTCAATTCGTATTTGTCTTGTCACAAACAAAAACAAAAAATCATCTATTGGTCTGTCAATCTTTTGCTTCATTTGCAATCTTTAGCTTTAGCTTCAAAGCCCGTGTTGATCTCATTGTTTGCTTGAGGCAAACTAAGTTAAAATCAACAATGCGCTCTACTTGGCCTAAAATCAATTTTCATTATTATTGTTATTAATATTTACGCTTCAAAAACTTTTGGATTGTTCAAAAAATATACAATCTTCAATATTATAATTTGTGTAATAGTTTAAGTTGGGATAAGCGTGTGGAGATAAATACTTATATAAATATAACTAGGCTTACTTAAGAGAGAAATTTCTTTCTTGTAATTGTGGGAGTTTTCTGCGATGAAATTTTACTTTATGACTAGAAAATATAAATTTTCTTCTTGAACAGAAATAAATAGTTAAGAATTTATACGAGTATATAGAAGGCAATGACTAGGTGTTTACAATTTGATGTCCAATAAATATGTAGGTTCCAGAAGGTTAAATATATTCTTAAAATAACAATCCACAGCACAAAATTGAAAACATTTGTTGCTGTAACTAACAAAGCTATAATCTCGTACATAACTAAGAAATCGTGGGTAATTAAAATACAATAGAAATTATGATGAAGTTTTATAGGATAAGTAGGCAATTTTTATTAAATTATTTTTGTTCAACTGTCTTGATCAATCAAAGTACGCACAGATAATTCAATCATAATTCATTTGGAAAACTGGAAAAACATCCATTTAGGAAGAATAAACACAAGAAAACTTTACTTTATTGATATTTAAATATTGTTTTTGCTAAAAAACAAGAACTTCATCAGCTGAAGAAACAGAAATAGCATCAGCTTCAGATTCTACAAATAATAGCGAATTGTTACATAGAATAATAGACAGGATCTCATGGGCATTAGCAAGAAGCAACCGCAAATGCTCCGTAAGAAAAAGTGTTCGTGTAGTTGCCACCGGCGACGCCTCCGAAGCCGGTCATTCCGCAAACGCCAACCACGAAAGCGAGGCCAGCCACGTTGCCGACGTCAACGACGTCGCTCTTGTCGCCCAAGCGTACTGTATCGACCGTGCCGGCTACAAAATCCTTGGTCTCCGGGACGACCATGCGGCCCACACAGCCCGCGTTATCCGTGCAGCCCAAGCCGTCTACGATGCCCACTCCACTCTCGCCGTCAACGATGCCCACTACACCACGACCAAACACGCCAACCACGGAAGCCACGGAAACCACGCAAACCACGTAAACCACGCAAACCACGCTCATGCCCATTCAAACACAATCAACGAAACAAACATAATAAACGAAAGAACGTTGTAAAACAGAAGCGTCGACCGTGTGGATCTAGGCCTAGGCCATTTCGTCCACCGCTTGGACCTTGGCCTATGCCATTTCGCCCACCGCGTGGACCTTGGCCTATGCCATTTCGTCCACCGCGCTACATTCCATCAATCCCACGAAGAAGGCGACCACGTAGGCCCCCCCCTTTTCCAAAACGTCCAAAACGGCCGAGACGCCCAAAACTTTTCCCGTTGCCATATAAAATCAAGAAAACCAAAAGGGTAAAGAAACGAAATAATAAAAAAGGTCGGTGAGGGAGATAAAAGTGTTGAACACCCGCAACACATCAAAATTTAAGTTAAATTCTTTATAACAACAAAATTTCACTTTATTCATCATTTTCTTTACAAAATTCTAGTGGTTAATAAATATTTGGAATAAAACACATCAAAAAAAAAAAAAAAAATATAAAAAAAAAATTAATTTTAATATTTGAATTAATTTTGATATAGAAAAATTGCAAAAATGTGGATAAGGGGGAAAGATGTGTGTGTAAGATCGATGATGTTCTCAATTCAATAGAAACAAATCTCCTTAAGTCACTTAAGGAATCTATCACTATTTATTTTCAAACTTTTCACTATTTGTACTTTTACACTGTTATATTCTCTTCTCTCATTCCTTCGTACATATTTCAATAGTAAATCAACATAGAATTCTATGAAATAAAAGAAATAACAAGATAAACCATCCGATTCGCTTTTACCGAAATTTATATTTCTTGCACTTAAATTTATTAAAACATATCTAAAGTGAAAGGAGATTTTCGATTATAGAAGGTGTAATTAGTCCTGTTATAAGTTTTAGAAGATAAGAAATCTCCAATCGTTAAGCTTTCGAAATTTATATAACTTGCACTTAAATTTATGAAAACATTGAATTACATATCTTAATTTATAGGAGATTTCCGATTTTAGGAATTTGAATTTGTCTTGGTGTAAGTTTAAGCAGTTAATAAGTTTCCAGTTTTAGCTCTCCCCAAGTAAAAATTTTGAGGAGTTGAAGCAGGACTAGAGAAGAATGATCTTTAGTTTTAAAAGAGACAAGCATAAGAAAAGCATTGTATGTAGATAACCTTTTTGAGTATCCTTGCTTCTGATCAATAATTTAGAAAGCTTAGAAACTAACGAAAGTACTAAGGACTTGAATGTGTTACGAATATCTTCATAAAGTGTTCAAGGTTTAATGAAAACTTTAGTTTTCTTGCTTGCATTCGAATCCTATTATTTTAACTATATTGTTGTTGCTGTTGGTGTAGTTGTTGTAATCTTATTATCCGCGAGATGACAGCAAAATGACATTTAGAAAATTTCATGCTGCGCAAAATTGGAAATAAGATAGAAACTAGAAGAAAAAAAAAAAAAAAACTCCAAAGCTAAAGTCAACACCCAGTGAAGTCATGAACAAGTTTGAAATCAGAAATATTTTCGGTTGGGATGGTTTGGGTTGGGTTGAGTTAGGTTAGCTTAGGTAGTGGTTGGAGGAACATCACTTTTGTTCGTACATTTTCTTTCCTGGTCCTTGTTTTTCCTTATTTTACTGTTTTTTTTTTTTTTTTGTTTTTTTAATTTGAGAGACTGACATTTGTTTGTCTGCTGTCAAAATACGAAAGCAGTTGAAATGTTTGTTCGTTTGTTCATCTGTTGGTTTTGGTAGCTAAAATTGAAGAAAACGTGTGGAAATGGAAAGAAGAAACACCACAGCATAGTTGGGTGCCAAAGACGTAATAATAAACTTAAGCTCACTTTGGCTTTTGTAAATTCTTTACAAAATCCTTGCGTGGTAATCACATTTCAATTTCTCATACAGTTTAAAATTTGGTTTTTTTTTGTTTTGTGCGGATTTTCACAATCGTCAAACTTAATGCCAAAGGAGAGTAAAACGAAAGCAAAGTCAAAGTCAAAACATATGAAAAGAAAAACATAACAGTTCATATGAAAGTTTTCAATTACAAGATTTCTTTCTCCTTCTCCTTTATTTTCTCATCCATATCTCTTGTTCCATCTCTCTCTCTCTCTCTCTTTTCTGTGAGTGTATTATAGATTTGTGCGTTAAAATTGACAGAATTTGGTAAAGTTTTGCTTTTCTTTATGTTTAAATCAGATTAACATTGATTTTTGAAAAGTAAAATTGCAAAGTTTAATTGACATTTGTGTTTATGTGCGACTTAAGAATATCATAAGTATATATTTTTTTTTTTTTTGTTGAAAAAAGATCTTTTGGAATGCCAATGAAAGCATTACAAAATAATTTAAAAGAATCTTCGAGAAAATCTCGCAACGTTTTAATTTTGTGGCTTAAACAGTTTGAGCGCGATTGTTGGCATTTTTTTGATGAACTACAGTTGGGGCAGCACAGTAAAGTATACATTTGAAATATTCTTTAGTTTGAGCAGTATTGGTAAAGATATTTTAAATAAAGCAGAAGTACAATTTGAGAAATAATGTAAGCTATGCTCAATGCTAGCTTAGAATTTGATAAGCAAAGCGGCGAATCTGGGCTAAAGTTTAGCAGGCGTTGCGCTTGCAATACGAGATAAAACCACAGTTTAAGCAGCATAATCTGTCTGAGTTTTAAAATTGTGAAAGCTATTCATTTTGAGAAGCATTGCTAAAGAAGTTTTAACTAAGTTTGATGTACAGTTTGAGAAGTAACATATGCAATGCTGAAATCGAGCTTAGTTACAGTTTGATAAGCGAAGTACTAAATTCATAAATTGCGTGTAATAAAGTTTTGCAAGCTTTCGCACATGATATTAGAAACAACTACAGTCTGAGCAGCATACTTTCATGGATTGTTTGACTTCATTTATGTTGTTTATTAAAATTAAAATTTATTTTTACAAATTAAAATCAATAAAAAAGTGTAGCGAGGAAAGTTAAATGAATTTATTATATAAATTACAAGCTTGGCCTCCGACTAAGCAATTAATATAATATTGGATTATATTTCTTTACATGTAAATCGGAATTTATTGTAGTAAAACTTGTAGTCCGCAAGGAATCTAAACTCTGGTGAAGCAAAACTAATATACTGTTTTATTTCTCATAACAAATGATTTTGAAATAATTAAAAATCCATAATATGAATATAGCATTAAAAATATAGTGAGTAGTTGTCAAAGTAAAATATAAAGTCTTGTTGATTTTATTGATTGTTAAAATATATCAAAAGATTTTTGATTGGCTTTTTATTGTTTCTTCGTTTATTAGATAATATAAATGAAATTTACTGAGCAAAACTGTCGATTGGATTTCTTCATTCACTGCAATTTAGTACAGATAAGTCACCATTTCAAAAGCAAGGAGGGAATTTATCTCAATGTTATCATACAATATTTTGAGATTAATTGATTTAGATTATCTTCATTTATACTCGTAAGTTGTTTTTGTCTTTATAGTTTATGAAGCAACAGTATTTTAATAAGTAACTCACAACTTATTCAAAATAAATTGCTTAGCAACCTTCAAGTATACTGTAAGTGTATTAACATCTTTAGATATTCAAAATATCTTGGAATATAAAAAAAAAATCTAAATAAATACTAATCAAACAAATCTACTGTAAAGCTATGCGGGTGATGGCCAAACGTTAGTGCATTTCCCAGGAGCTTAAGTGCCAAAATGACTTGATCCGGGTAGCTCAACGAATGCAGAGCTAATGTATTATACAAAATGTCTGCAAGAGTGCAAAACCAACTAACCAAAAAAAGGCAACATCATACTCGCATATGCATGCATGCAAAGGTTTCTTTCCCTTATACTGCCGATACATAAGGGACACCAACCAACAAGTAGCAACAGCAAAACAAGAAAAGAAAATGTTTCAACATTTTAATACATAGAAATGGGGAAATGGCAAAAAAAAAGAAACAAATATACAGCTAAGAGAGTCGAAGTAGCTTGCAAGTAAATAACTTCACACAGAGAGAGATGATGATATTCCCCTAGGACACGGTATGGCTGACAGGCAACCAAGCAAGCAACACTGCTGGGCAAAATGGACGCAACCTTTTTGCTTTATGCCACATATCACACACACATGCACACATACAAATACAGACAAATGCAAACACATTTAAAGCAATTATGTCGCCTGCAATGATGCCATATGCCAAAATATAGAGAGTAAACTTGAAAAGGATACCACTTCCCACTCTCAGTCAATGTAAAAATAAAGAGTTTTTAACATATTTTCCAGCACTTTTACCTCCTACATCATTTGTATGCAACACCAAGTGACTCAAGGCAAAGCGAAAGGAGTCGAGGCGATGTCGCCATTGTCGCGTGACATTGAACGCGAGTATCCTTTTGTGTGTGAGATACAGCAAGAGTAGCAGCAGCGGCAGCATCAAGGATTTGCTGTAGCCGTGGTAGCAACAGTTGCCAAGGCATCTGGCGCCACATGATTTCGCTGGTATTTGCATAAGTGGCAGAGAGCTTAACCAGGAAGCTACCCTTGTGTGCCAGTGTGTGTGTTATATTGTGTTGTGTTGTGTTGGTAAGTGCAGAAGGCCAAGCATGACTTGCATGCTGCTTATTATTTTGTCCTTTTGTTTTCCATTTCTTTGCTTTGCACATAACGTCAATGTCCTTATTGCTTGCTGTTACTGCTGCTGTTGCTTGGCACTCGCTATTTGCCAGTATGCTTCTTGCAGCTAATGTTGTTGCTATAATCTGTGCATGCGGAAAACTTGATCATTTTTATTGTAGGGTTGACTACTCTACTCCCTCCCATTCACTTCTTTGTGATATCCTTGAAGGAAAAAAGTAAAAAGAAAAACTGAAATAAAATAAAAAATGTAAATGAAATGAAAACATCCCGTTTGGTGTTTGTGATATCCTTGAAACTCACACACACACACATAAACACACACACACACACACGCACATATACTTACAGCCACAGTCGCAGTCGTAGTCACAGATACTCGCTAAGCATATTATACTGTCTCTTCCTTGTTATGCTGTTGCTTTTGTTGTTGTTTTTGGTTTATTTATTGTTATCACACACACACATACATACAGAAAAGAAAAGCAAAGCAATGAAAAGGGAGCATGAGAAGGATAAGAATATAACATTCATATGAAGATTTTAATTTTTAATTCCATGCGGCATCATCAAATACTCGTTAAGCGTCCTTTTAGTAATATAAAGAAATGATCGTATATGCATATGAGCAAAGCTCATTGTCCTTTGGCAGCACACATCCTTTAAGTATCCATCTGTCTGTGTGTCTTTATGTGGGTGATTCTGTGTATTTGTTCCTTGATTTTGTTTTTTTTTTTTATATTTTTTATTGCTTTCGTTTTCTCGTTTTTCTTTCTGTTAAGCATTTCGTTTTGCTTTCTTTTTAATATAATTTATACTAAACCTCAGCAAAAGCAGCAGCAGAATTCACCACCTACTGACTTTCATCTTAACGAAGAGTTCTTTATTAAACTCTTGCCATTGCCATTGTCATTTTTTTCTTTTCTTATTTAAATTTATTGTGATTTAAAAAGACATTAAGCGTTATTGCTTTCGCTTCAACTCTTTATTATGTAAGTGTTTCAATTTGATTTTGTCGGCTCTAAAAAGTGAACATGCAAATGAAATAAAATAGTAACTATGAAGCATGTGGATATTGTTCGCTAATTTAGTTTTACAATATTTAAAAATTTATATTTGATTTGAAATTGAAATAGCCTCACGTTTTGTCTTCAGTTTGGGAGTTGTATCATTTCAAATCTTTGGTGGCAACTCATAGTATATTGATCATTTCGAATCCCACAAGATTAACAATACTGAATTCTTTTGGTGGATTTCCATCTATGATTGCCTCATAAGCATTTTGGTTGGTTTTGTGATTTAGTTATTGTAGATTGGAACTATATTATTCGAAATATAATTGAAATTTAAAATTCCCTTATTGTTGTGTGGGTATCTTATTTAGCTAATTTCCTTTAATGAAAAATCTATTGTAAATAAGGAAATCAACTCAGCATTGACAATAATTTAAAATAAAAATCAATTCATTTCAAAAAATCATTCACATAAATATATTTCAAGTCAAGAGTCGAGTCGAGCTAAAAATTATTGTATCAAAATTTTTTCGTTTTATTACTGTGTTAAAATTATATTTTCGCTACTTGCAATTCTACAGTCAACTTTGATCAGTGTAATTATCCGCACTACTTCACCACAGATAATAAATTCATCTGGAATTCGGCTGAATTCACCACTCTTTATAATTTTTCTAAAATGAAACTCCAACAGAAACGGAAAATCTATAAATATATAAGAAAGAGTTTACGCCATGTCATGGAACCATTTGTGATATTTTATTGTGAATTTCTAACATTGGCGCCAGAAAACGTTCCGAGACGTGAAGCACGAAAAGAAGCTTTTGATATTTGGGTGGATTTATCACCTGAAGATAGACTATATTATAAACAATTGGCACGACATTTACGCGTGAGAATGGCAAGGACATTAAAAACATTAAGAAAAAAACCAGAACGCATGCATAATATATATCAAGATCGTTGTAGGCAAAAGAAGATGATAAGGAAGAAGTGTGGTAAAAGAAGGAAATGATAATCACATTTGGTAAGGGAAATGCAATAAAAAATATGCAGTAAAGAATTATAACTTTCTATTTCCAGATTCTAGATTAAAAACTATATCTCCTGGCAAAATCATCAGATTATGTTTCTAAATGATGAAAATTACATTTGATTGACAAGAAATGAATTAAAGGAATAAAGAAACTGAGAGAATGTTTACCTGTAAGAAAAATTAAAAGTTATATTAATACTTTGATGGAAATTTATAAATCTCTTCCATTGAAGGCCTTAGGTGCTTTTGGTATATGGTACGCATAAAAAGTGAGCTTTCGTCGCATAGCATTGACCTCAAATGCCTTAGCCTTCGAACGAAAGTTCACTTCTTGTTCACAATTACAAGCGAACAGTCGCTTCTCCCTGATCACTAACCTTGATCAAACACAAAAGCGATAAAGCATGCTTTATTTTATTTGAACTATTTTATTGTCGACTGTGTCTTGAACGACAAGAGTAACCAACAGATATCTCGATTTTCATACATCGTAATATATTCCACGGCCGGAACAATACAAACCCAAGGAACCTTAGGGCCCTGATGGATGTCTTCCTTGAGCATGGCGGACACTAAACAATATTTCAGATTTCTGTTGACCCACCTAAGCGTGTGTCTTATTGTTGCTACTCCACAAAACGGGCGGTATAGTTACTAAATTATGTGTTACCTATACACAAACAAAAAAAAAAAAAGTGAGCCTTCGTCATAGCATTGATCTCAAGTATTTGCGTGCGAACAAAAGTTCACTCCAAACATAAAAATAATCAAACGTCCATTTATTACTTTTATTCTTTTGAAATTAATGACTTTTTAATTCGCATTCTTCGAAACTTTGATTATTTCATCTTTCCTCTTATTTGATAAGTACGCATCCTTTCGATTAAATATTCCAAGTATTTAGAAATTTATGTAAACTCCATATAATATAATTCTGATACTATTTGATTTCCTAAAATTGGATATAATTCTTCTTTACTCTATTTTGTTGATAAGCCTCTATCATAATTCATTTTCAGATATTTATTATCTATTGTTAGATTCCAAATTCGTAGAGACATTTTTCTGTTTATTTTGCCATTACAAAAATGAAAGGAAGTAAAAAAGTCTTCAAGGATATAAAAAAACAAAATACATAAAATCAACTCAGAGCGTGGGTTCAAGAAAGAAAGAAGAAAAAAAAAAAAATAACAATCGTCGCCTGTGCACTTCATTTAACAAAAGAAATCGTTTTTCAATAATTTGCAAATGAAATAAACAAATACAAGAAACAATTTACATGAGAAGCGATGGCAAGTAAGGAAACTTTTTTAAATGTATGCAAGAAAATTCGAAGGAATGTTATGAACAGAACAAAGAAAGGACGACAGAAGTCTAACTCAAGATATTCTTATGTATATTTCTTTTTTTGGGGCTGACGATGATAATTAAATTTACATAATTGTCTACCATAAAACAGAGTGAGCTGTGTGTGTGTGTGTATGTAGTGGTGTATTTGGTAAAGGAGCAAAGGCTAAGGAATATAAAAATTGTAATATAGTAAAGAAGTTTCGGTATTCCTTGTTTATGTTTGTTATGTTTAAATCATTAAATATTGATGAAACAGAAATCAAATGATGGTGTTTTTGCTTTTAACGATTTTTAAAATGGCCACAGACACTTTCTCAGACACTCTCATATATGTAAAACAGATAACACAGGCACGTGCATGCGAGTATAAACACAGTAAAACATTGAAAACCAGACAAAATCGACTTCACTGCAATTTTAGTATCCTTTGGAAATGGCAAATTGAGTTGTTCATTAAAAGCATCGAAAGTCGTTTAACATTTAAGTTGATTCATATAAAATAAGAAAGGTTTAACAAACAAATTATATGCTAAGATGACTTAAAACAGATCTGCGACAAATCTCAATAAAAATTACTGATTATTTTGAACCCAGTCCAAAATCCGATCAGTACAATTTTAATTTATCCAATAATGTTATCCTCAAACTTGAGATTTTAGTTTATTTGATACCTTGTCCCAGTCATGGTGATCATATCATATCAGAGCAAAAATCGATTTATGAACAATTTTTGATATTTGAAATACTATTTTCCTTTCTATATTAAACCTTTGATCAAAATCAATATACCATTTGTATGTTGAAAATGGGTTGTGTAAAGAATGGCTCCTCCTCTGCCTGAAACTTTAGTTGAACACATCAAATTTGTTAATGTAATTGAAGCCCTTTAATGGCTATGTGAGTTTGCATGGCTGTGTGAGTGTTTGAGGTATTTTATTTTATCTACAAATATCGAAGATGCTGCAATTTTCTACAAACAACTGACTCACTCACTTTTCCCTCTCTACCTTTATGGCCTTTCTCTTTAGATTCATTTTCTCGTCTTTGACGTTGCATATTTGAAGGAGTTTGGGGTGATTTTTGCCTTCACTTTTTTTTCAAATATTGTAAAATTCTTCAGCACGTCGCTGATTTCTTTTTTTTTCCTTCTCTCAGATACTGAATAAAGGAATGTTTGAATAAATGACAACTGAATGAATGAATAGGAATTCTTTGACTTTGAGTTTACTTTTATTGAAACACTTACGAGTATGTAACTGCAGCATGCTTTTGTGCGTTCAAGGAATGTGCAGTATTTTTGCTTTTAAGCAAATGTAATGAACGAAAAGATTTTGTCATAGGTGATATTTCCTTTACATAAGAAATCACAAAGTGTTATATGTCTTAATACAATATTAACAAACAACAAGTGATTTATTGCTGTTTGGTTTTTAGTTTCCTATTTTTGACAGCTCACGCGTTATTTGTGACTTGTGTCAAAAGGAACCGTGCTCAGTTAACATTACCATTTCATCATAGAAAGTCTTACACTCTTACAAATTAATGAATTTTACTATCAAAATGCGTACTGTGTGCACCAAGATGATGAGGAGAATAATGTTTCCGTCAATGGCCTTTGGTGAAAATTACTTTAGGCGCGTTAAACGATTTTTGATAGGGGAAAAGAATATGAGTTCGCGTCACCGAGATACTAGGGATTTTCATTTAACATTGTATGTATGGTATACTTATTCCGTTATGATATGAAATGTCATTTGGTTTAACGTACTCGCCTGTCAAGGAAGACTTAAGAACACGGTGCCAAGCACTGGATTAAATTTTTAAAAATTAAATGGCAAGTATTGATTATTAACTTAAATTAAAATTTCATACACTTTACAAGTTTTCTGTGTGTTTATTATGATTAAAAACCAAACCCTTAAAATATCACCCAATATACAATACAATATAGGCTAAATCGAATGCTTGCAACATCATGATTGTCTTGTGATTGTTAACATCAGCCTTGTCATAACAAATTAATACAATTTTGTCCAATTCTGACACAGAAAAAAGAAAAAGGTCAAAGAATAGAATTTTATTATCAAAAGTAATAAAATTCAAATTCATGTAAAGAAATGTCACTTCTCGAAATTTGTGTATAAAAATATAAAGACTACAAACAAAAAGAAAAAAAATATATATATATATACATTTGGACGTTCAAAATTTCAGTATATCCTTTTATGTTAAGAAAGATACCCCCCTTGACCCGCATGATGTCCATGATCATGCGCCAGAATTTCTCGCCGAAATGTGAAAAGAAAATCAATAGTCAAATCAATTTGGAATTAAAGGCATGTCATCAATATCTGGCTATGGTAGGTGATAACTGAACAAAATAAAGATTAATTATTTTAATGCGATTATTTATCATTAACATGAAGGCATATCATTTTGATCGCAGTGATGTTGCATCACCCGGAATATATGATTTTTTTCTCCATGCCAGCGTGGAAGAACGTGAACATGCCGAAGCGATTATGAAATATATGAATAAACGTGGAGGTATCATATTATTGTCATCGGTACCGGAACCAGTTCCTTGTTATAAGGAAACTGTAGAAGCATTCAAGCATGCACTCAAATTAGAAATGGAAGTTAATCAAGTAAAGATATACATATCCTAGATACTTTTTTTATATTATTTTTTTATTTCTCATTAAATGTTTAGCATTTACTTGATTTGCACAAATTGGCAAGCGATGAAGGTGATCCAAATCTATGCGATTTCATTGAAGCGAACTTTTTGCAAGAGCAAGTTGATGGTCAGAAAATACTTGCTGACTACATCAGACAATTGGATCGTTCAAACAATGAACTTGGCGAATATCTTTTTGATAAATATATGCAATCTGGCATGCATGGAACTAAGAAATAAAAATAATTAATAGAAAATGTTATGGGACTCTGTATGTTTTTATATGTGGCGATTAAAAAAATTTGTTGTAATTTAAAAAGTGCGAATGAAAATGGCATCTTATATTGATTTACAATTTTACTTTCATAAAGAATATAAGTTCTACTAATCACTTTTAGTAAATCAAATTAACACATGGATTTATTGTAGTTTACTTTTTTAGTATCGGAAAGGTAAAAATGTTGTTCGAGCAAGAATAAAATTATCCAATGATGTGTATGGAGATGACTGTTGGTTTGCAACATTTCAATCCTGCAATTTTGATGTGGATAATGCATCACGGTCTGGAAGGCTAGTTACCGCTGATGAAAACAACATAAAAGCATTAATAGATTCAAATTGGTGAATAACAAATCGTGAGATTATAAAGGTTTCCTTATATTCTTACGGAAAGAAATTTATGTCATTGCGTTGACGTGGGTGGTTTGCTACTCAAACGTCAAGAAAATGATCCATTTTTGAAGCGCAGTATCACTGAGGATGAGGAATGGGTTCTCTACAGCAATGTTAAATGTAAGAGATCATGGAATACAAAGGATGAATCGGCTCAAAGCACTTAAAAAGCCAATATTTATCAAGAACCAGTTTTGTGATTGGTTTGGTGAAATCGTGGATTTTTGAACTTGTATCGGACAATACACCGATGAATTTGGAATTATACTGTCATCAGCTTGACAAATTGTATGATTCACTTAAGCAAAAAAGGCCAGACATGATCAATAAAAAAAGTGTAGTGTTCCACCAACATAATGCGGGTCCTCATACAAGTTTGGTAATTTGCCAAAAGTTTTTACACCTTGAATGGAATGTACTGGCAAATTCACAATTATTTAAAGATCTAGCAACACAGAAAAAACATAAATTTTATGAACGTGGAGTCATACTACTGCAAATAGATGGTAAATGGTATTGGATTAAAAAAAAAAAAAAAATTAGTAAAAAAGGAATTATTTTCCTTAAAACCAATACAAACTTTATAATTAAGAAGAATTTAAAGATTGATCGATTAGAAAGCCTAAGCTTCAACACAGATTTCTGTAAAAGGAAAGGGCTCTAACAATTTGATTTTGAATACAAGATTTCGTGTTGCATATCTTTGAGGTGACATTAGTAAAATAAGAAAAACAACAAATAGTTCTATGTAAAGTTTTTGCTTTTTTGCATTCAAAGTGGAGTCCATCAAAGCCTGAAAAACACCTTTGAATATAATTTCAACACAACAACATAAAACATAAATAACATCAACTGTCTCGACACAGTTGACAGTTGACATCAAACAGTAGCAACAACATGAAAAACCGGAATTCCAACATGCAAAGTAACATGCAATTTTTTATTGTGTTTATTCTGTATGTGTGTGTGTGTGTGTGTGTGTGTGTGTGTGTGTGTGTGTGTGTAAATATACAATATGTGCATTTAAGTCAGGATATATGCAAATAATTCAAATACAAGTGAACATACTCGAATTGTTTGAAAATCGTAGAAAACAATACAAAACAGAAAAATTGTATAAAATCAAAATCTTAGATAAGAACATTAAAATTTATACTGAAAGCAAGAAGTCCTTTTTTTTTTTGTTGTTGTTAGTGAAATGTTAAGTTATAATTTAAATTAAAGTACAAAACTTAATCAGAAAACACGCAATTGAAAGCAGACTTGGAAATGACAGAATTCAAATTTGGATCCATTTCGATGTCATAAAAACTTTTCTTGAATGTGGAAGTGTTGAGTTTAGAAAATGGAGATCTTGTTCTGAATGCCATTGAAAAGGGATAAAGAAACAAAATCGAAAAGCAAAAGTCGTCATGGTCATCAGTTTAAATTTTAAATAAATCATATGGCATAAGCATATTGCATCCAAAAGTGGTGAATTGAGTTTAAGTCAACAATTCTGGTGAGTTTGTACACTTGTAAGTTAAAATCATCTTTACTGTAAATCATTAAACCGATTCTCCATTTAAGATTTTACTTCAAATTAATCTTCCATGAAGTAAATATATTGTATATTGTCTGGAGAATATACAATACTAGGTAATGTTTTCCAACAGTTAAAATACTAGCAAATTTGTCAAATGATTCCAATCAGAGAGTGTTTAATTAATATTTATACACCACCACGTCTTTAATCACAATTTGTGATAATAAATGAATTAAAAATAAATAACATGTCACCTTCATAAATATAAGAAAATGGTATCAGCAACATTTACAAATCGAAATGTAATGAAATTTTTAGTGATTTATGTATATGAGAAGAAACTCGTTCTGGTTTACAACAGAGGGTATTCTTAATTTATGCTGGATGTCAATAGAATGACAACTTGGCAAAGGAAAACCAACAACCAACTAAAGAAGTCAAAAGACACCAAAAACAAGCAAAAAATATATAATATTGAAATAGAAGTAGAAAAAAAAAAAAAATAGAAAGAATAAAAATGAGAAAACGTCCAGGGGTTTAAAAACATACACTTTGACTACTCAAGCGATAAAAGCAGCAGTGCAACATATTCATGCCGCAGGACATCGTTGGTAAAGGCGATGACGATGGCTAAGTTGTCGTCGTCATCATCGAAGGCGTGCAAAACCAAAACCAAAAAAGGGAAAAACTACCAAATGCCAAACGAAGACATGGTATTAAACCACAGTAAGACAAGACAAGACGACGACGACCAACGTCAATGGATCACTCCTTCAGTTGAGGCACTCCTACTTCTTATTCAACTTCTATCTGTCTATGGGTTCGTTCGTTTGTTTGCGTGTCGCATAATAAAATAAATGCGCTAAACGGATAAAAATCGTATGAGACTTCAAAGAGAGTTCAAGAATAGAATGTTAAGCGAAAAACAACAAGAGTCCTGAGCGTGTCGCCAAACAAGACAAAGTGCAAAGTCAAAAACAGCAAAATGTCGCATGTCCTTTGGTGTCCTTAGTATGTTGCTTTGTCTCGCTGGTCGTCGCTGACATCGAATTGTAATTTGAAAGCTATCGTTACCAGTTGTTGACACATGCCGCTGACATTTGCTAAGACAATAAATGAATGAATGAATGACGGAATGACGGAATGAATGAATAGTTGCAACTACCACAAGTAGGGAGAAATGACAAAAATACACTTTGATTGTCACTTGCTACAAGCAAGTTGGTTTTCATTTGATTCCCTTGGTTTAGTTAGATTTATAAGGCAACAAAGTTGATTTAATATTGCAGTAAATTGCCAGTCTTAGGGTGTAAAGAGTTTAGATGTAAATTCAATGGTTACATTAAAGATTTTCTCTTGTAAAATAATTTATGTGTCTAAAAGTTTTGTTTGTAAAAAAAATGTGCTTGCAAAGAACACAATTTATTTGTACACCTATGTTTTTTTTTTCACATATCTAATTTTCAAACTGCAAATAAATGAACTGAATACTTTTTATACTCGTTGGAAAGATAATTAAATCTACTTTTATAAAAATATTTTTCAGAATTTATATAGCTTGGATTTCATTTTTTTAAAATTTCTTTCCTATATCAACTTAAAAATACGTGAAACCAAAAGTATAGCACAGTTTTGATTTATATAGATCAATTATTTTATTTATTTATTAATAAAAAGCTTATTGAATATTGAAACTAGGACACATTTCAAAGACGAGGCATTTTAATCATATGGTTAACCGATAAGTAATTTGATAATTAAAATATTTAAAAAAGCAATCTAGCAAAACCTATCTTCAAATTGCATCAGAACTAAGTTTATCCAAAGCATGTGCGGTGTTTTATAGAAAAAGAAAATGATTCAATTAAGACGACATCAATTTATTTCTTTTCTTGTACGAGTATTAAAAAATTGTTAAAATAATCTGTTTATATATGCGAAACATTTCATAGAAGTGATTATCACAACAATAGTGAGTCGGGAAGAACAAATTTAACCAGTTAAAGTGAATACTTTGGTTATTGATAGATTGGATTCATCCATTGTTGCACCTAAATTATTGGTTTGTAATAATAGTCCAATGAGAAGGTACATTATCTCGAGTATATATTTCATAGTTCTACCCGTTAAGTGACCATCTTTTTCTCCCATCAAACCAAAAAGTTTACAATGATTATTCGACGATTGATTCTAATGACTGTTTTGTTTTCTTTTTGTACAAAATAGTAAAGCCCTATCCCATCACCAAAATGAATGTTGGATCAGAATTAGCACGATTCAGTAAGACTTTCGATACTGCATTTGAAGGATTTGGATGAAGAATGCTTAAAATATGCACTTAATTGTAAAGAACTGGCTTACAAAAAAATGTTCAGATAAACAACAAAATATCGACGATAAAAGGCTCAACTTTGTTACAATGCAAACTTTATAAATTGTTATTTCATAAGTAAAAAAACCGACTGTTACAAATTTACCCCTTCACATTTGATTTTGTACAAAATGTTTGCTGAAAATGTTTTTAATGCCGAATAAAACCCCATTCGATATTAAAAAAGAGAAGAAAATCTTTGCAAAAAAAAAAAAAAAAATTATCTTGCATTCAAAAGCCCATTTACGAATTGTTTTTATTCAAATTTATTTGTAAGAAAAACAAATCACTGTAGGTCTTTGCCAAAGTCTTAGATCCTTTACACATAACCAGAAATACTATAGAAAAATATTCAGTCTCAGCTGCTATGAATACTTAAGTTCACAAAAGGAATAGCTGAGTAGCAAGACAAGGTGAATCCAGCAGAAAGTCATGGCCAAGTATAAAGTCCATGTTAGGTGAAGATAAGCCACTAAATCGAAAGATTGATTGAGAAAGTAGTGTGAAGTGTTCGGGTGCGGGTGTGGGTATGGATGAGCACAAAAGGAAATAAGCATAAGAGAAGAAATAAAAAAGGAGGAAATGTTTTCATTGTGAATTGAATTTGCGCGTATTTTGCATAAATTTATGGTTATTGAATATAATTCTTTTCTTTTCCTTTCCTTTCCATTCCTTTTTTTTTCCTATTTTCATTTTGTGTTTGCCAATTCTTTGCATGTTTGCTGCGCTTGCATAGTCCTCCCTGTCCTTCCTCTCTTCCGTTTTGTTATACGTGCACGAATGAACGGTAAACCATCATAACGGAAGGCAGCCGGAAGCAACGTTTAAACTACACTTGGCCGCCACAAAATGGCGCCAATGTTATGACGATATATATGAGGCGCCAACGCAAACGAACATACATTGAACAAAAATAACAACAATAAAACGAATAACGAAATGAAAAACAAATCAAATAAGGAAAAGGAAAGGCCAAAAACTTACAAAAAAAAGATAATACAAAGTTTGAGCTGCGTCGAATTATTGCACAAAATTTGATTGCAATGAATCATTTCTCTTCTCTCCACTCACGAGGATTTTTTTTTTGTATTATTGTATATTTTTGTTTTTTTATTTTTGTGAATTTGTGAATTATTTTTGCTCATGCTCATGATATTTTATTGCGTGAAATTTGTTTGGGTCTCTTTGCCTACTAGTCACATACATATGTATGATGAGAAACACAGATACAATTTATAAAGAAAAGATAAGCAAATTTTGTGTAAACTTTTTTTCGATTATTTATTTCATTTCAGGATCATTTTATAGATCTTTTGTGAAAATTTTTCTATTCCAAATAACCACTTTTTTTTTTTTCAAAGCAAAGAGTGCAAAGCAAACAATTTCGTTAGGATATAAAACGAAACAAATAAATAAATTTACAAACTTTTATACAGAACAAAGAGAATTGTACAAGAAACAATCTCTTAAATAAAAATTTAATAACAATTCATGATCAAAATGATGATCACCGATTGAGAATAAGATTTTAATTCATCTCATCTCTTCTTTTCATTCCAAATCCAATTCTATTTCCTTCATCTTATGAGCCCTTGAGTTTTTCTTATCGAAAAAATCGGTGATGAATAAATAATCGGCATCAAAATCGGTATCATGATGATTTGAATTTGAATCAGTGTATTTCAATTTAAGATTTGGTTCCCCAAGACATTTTTGCTTATTTATCATCACGTGATCACAATCATTTTCAAGTTCTTTTAGATATATGTCAATATTATCCTTATTTATATCATCATCATCATTAGCAGAATTGCCAACATTGCTAGCATCACCAGCAGCAGCATTTGCACTTTTATCAGCGGCACTTGCAATAGTTTCATGATGCTTATAAGTATTTGATTCAGTGTATTGCAATTTAAGATTTGGTTCCCCAAGACAATTTTGCTTATTTACCATAACGTGATCACAATCATTTTCAAATTCTTCTAGAAACATATCAATATCAATATCAATATCAATATCCTTATTTACATCTTCATCATCATTAGAAGAATTTGCAGCATTGCTAGCATCACCAGCAGCAGCATTTGGTATTTTATCAGTGGCACTTGCATTAGCAGCAGTGGCACTAAAATAGATTGAATTGTTACTTTCATAATGATAATCATAAACATCTAAATCTTCATATTGCTCATCACAATTGGTTTCATTGGTACTACACAGCTCACTATCATTAGACTCCAGATCTAGATCTTCGATATAACAACCAACATCAGAATCATAGGTATGCACTTGAGTTGTGTCCCCATCAAAGATTATCATAGATTCATTCAAATATTGATGACTCTTTTGATTGCTATCGTTAGTTTGATATTGATATTCTTGTTCAGCTTGAAAGTAACGATGCTTCTCACGCAAGTGACGCCATAAAACATTTGCATCTTTGAATTTCTCCGAACAAGTGTAACAACGAAAGCAACATTTACTGGAAACATCTGGTAGGCCACATGGTAAAAGTATCTCACACGCATGTTTTCCCACCGAATTGAAGCTATCATCTTCAGCACCACTATCTGTTGTAGTTGGTGTATCACTCAGAGTTGCTGATGATGTTCGTGATAAGTTTCTTGACATTGCACTATCTACACTTATATTCAAATTGAAATCATAATTGAAATTACCAAAATAAGTTTGATTAAACAGATTTGTGCCGCCACTGTTCTTGTTATCTCCTTGTTGTGAGATACCAAAATTTTCCATTGTTGTTGTCATGGTTGTATCTTTTATATCTGATGTCTCTCCTGCTACCTCTGCAGCAGCAGCTGCTGCTGTTGTTGTTGTTGTTGTTGTTGTTGTTGGAATATATAGACCACTTTGCATATTGTAAAATGTTGTGCCTTCGGTTGTCAGAAATTCAGTATTGGACAAAACAACTTCTACTGCTTCCTCCTCTGCTGATGTTGCTGTTTCTTTCTCTTCCTCACTGCCGTAGTAATCTAG
The DNA here is from genome assembly GCA_037043295.1 of Amiota minor. Classification (NCBI taxonomy): domain Eukaryota; kingdom Metazoa; phylum Arthropoda; class Insecta; order Diptera; family Drosophilidae; genus Amiota; species Amiota minor. The sequence goes on from JBAMAW010001787.1 coordinate 771,765, forward strand.
AGTGGCTACTAAATTCATACATTCCTCGTCGGCAACTAAATTCGCAGTCAGTCACTACTTTCAAAATCGTCGTCTTCTTCGGTTACTTCTTCCTGGATGACTTCTTCTTCGATTATTAACTCGACTTTCAATTTTGGTGCAATTTCCTGAGGTTTTTCTTTTTCTTCTTCGTTGAGGACTAACAAATTATTGTTCTTATAGTTGGTGTTGTTATTGTTATTGTTATTGTTGTTGCCTGCGTTTGGATCCACGTCTACGGATCCGTCAAAATCTTCATGCACAGCTTGTGGTTCTTTGGTATTGGATTTTTTAATTAGTTTCCGAAAATTTGAGATTTTTTTCAACGTCGTTTCAACTAATTTGGAAAACATAATTCTACGAATGAATTAAGTGAAGTTATGAGTTAAAGTTCTACGAGAAATTGAAATAAAAAACAAAAAAGAAGCAGCCAGATTTTCGAAATTAAAGTTTGCTCGAGCTACACAATATTTAAAAAAAATGTTATTTTTTACTTATAAAATGTATTCATCATCATTTTTGCATATTTCTTTTTGTACCGCATATGAATGTGGTGACATTTAAGCAAACATTTCCGTTTCCGGTTTGTGAACACAGACACACACACACACACACATAAACACTTATGCACTTATGCAGGTGATGAAGGCAAGGCAAGGAAAGTAAAGTAAAGCAAAGCAAAGCAAATAAGGCGCTTAAACTCAAATTACGGGCAATTATTCAAAGTGTGTAATTGCATGTAGGGTGTGAGTTTGTGTATGTTTTTGTATCTCATTAAAAATGCAAATACAACAACCATAACAACAATAACAACACTAACATGTGCATCTGTGAGTATGTGTGTAACGAGCGAAACAAGCGCATCTAATATGCAAAATTAAGCGTCATGTATATATCCTGTCACACATCCTGACTGCATGGCTGCCTAACGGAGTCACCAACGTACAATCTACGCTACTTGGAAAGGCCGCTCTGGCATCCAAAGTCTTTAGCATTGGGAGAGCAGCAATTTTCTTTTCCTACCTTCGCCATCATTATCATCATCAACAGCAGCAGCATCCACAACTAACAATATTATGCGAGGATTTTTTAGTATTGTCACCATCTTACTGTCACACTAGTGTGCCATTCCTGTGTGTCATTCGTTCGCACATGAGTGTTTGTATTAAAAGTCGAGTTGGAAAACTTTGTTGAAGAGGTCATTATGCGGCACTAAAGTGGTGCTCTTCTCTTCTTCCTCTGTTTGTTTCTCTATTTCTCTCTGTTTCTCATATTATTCTCCTGTTTCAACTTTAACTTGCTTGCATGGACCACATCCATGTGTACTCATATTCATATTCTTTTCTTTGCCTTTTCTTTTCATACTTTATATATTGTTTTTTTTTTTTTTATTATTATTATTTTATGCTGCTGTTTTCTGTTGCCTACTTATCTGCACTTTGCATATGCAGCGGAAGTGTCAGGGAGCACCTCAACTTAAGGCTCATCATTATTATTCTTCTCAGAGAGGAAAAGAGTGGAGTGGAAACGCAGGACAAAGAGAAAATAAGCATGCATAAGCGTTAAATGCAGCACCACATGTTATAAATGTTCTTGTGCCGACTGCATCAGCAGGCTTCTTTCGGCCTAAGCAGTTGTCATCATCATCATCATCATCATCATCATCATTACCACCAACAGCAACAGCAACAGCAGAATCATCACCCTCTTCGTTGTCTAACTCTGTCTAGACGTAATTTTTCACATTGTTATATAATAATATTTTTTTCCGGTTTTTTTTTTTTCTACTTTATATTTTTTGCGATTTTTAAGCAGGCAGAACTATGCATTGAAGTAGTTGGTACTTCTTGTTGCTTACTTCCTTCTTACTGCTTGTGTTTTCTTACTACCATATATTTTTTGTTTACTACCTTTGCACGTTTCTCTTGTAATTCAGGTGGCTCTTGGCTCCTTTTTTAGTGCAACTTAAGCCGGATTTGTGTGCTTTGTTTAAATATTAAGTACGTTTAATTACTGTAAATAGCAACCATAGCAGCCAACAACCGACAGCCATCAGCCGCATTAGCTACAAGTGATAAGCTATAGACTTAGTGTAGTGTAGAGTGTAGGAAGCCTTTACATTTGCCGTTTAAAGATTTTACACTTCTATGATTTACTTACATTCTCAGTTATAAAAAAAATTGCATAATGTTTTCTTAAAATAAATGAGCACCGCAGTTAAATAAATTTGATTAAATAATATTCTATTTCTCAATTGTCAAATTTATGTGAAATTTTGAAAGTTAATTCTATGACAAGAGATTGACAATACGACAAATAAGTGATGAAATAGGAAAAATATCATAAGATTGAAAAAAAAAAAAAAAAAAAAAAGAAAAAACAGCTTCCATCAGAATAAGATGACACTTGTAGTTAAATCTTGTTTTATACCGGGACACCGCCTCGCATAAGGCAATAAAATAATAAATATTTGGAATAGACTTATTATACCAAACAAGACACAAAGCATCATACGCAATGACACAAATACTTTAGAAAAGTTAGCCAGCTGCTTCTGTATTTATGACGATCATAAATAATTAGTATGCTTCTGACGGGATTTCCCAACTAGAGAAAACTCAACAGGTGAAAGGACAATCCCTAATTCAGAGAACATATATAATTACGTGCAGGTAATTTGAGATACACACACACAAGGGATCTGTGTTCTAGTTTCCAGACCAACATTGCAATGTAAGTCCGGTTAACAGAATATAAGACACCTTTAATACTAAGAGCAATTCACTTGGATACAAACATCGCGCCACACACTTCTTTATGGAGACCTTATTTGATCTACTGCCGAACTAAGATATTTAAGATACCCAATGCCGTGGACTGTGTCTTTACAAAACGATTTGCATCATTCTTAGTATACATATAACCAAAATTTAGTCGACTTCTTCTCTGATTACATTACTATTGTTGTAGTCCTTGGAACATACACGTTCTAAAGATCACCCACGATCATTTCAAATCAGAAATACAAACTTCGTGTGGAAGTAAGTTGTATCAACCCATTGATTTTAATCTTTTCATGATTATAGGTGAAAAAAGATCTTTTTTAAATCACAAATATCACTATTCTTGAAAATAATAGTAGCATGCTCTACTCTTATTCTTTAAATTTCAAAGACAACTCAAAGTTTTCCTTAAAAAATAAAATTTGTTCAGCATATTTCATGGCAAATATAAACGAAGTACTTTATTGATTGAATCAGTTATCAATTGTCCCCTTCATTGATAAGTGCGTCAAAATGCCATACTTCCTGTTTGAAAATTTTCCAAACACTCAATAAAAAACTTCTTCTCTTTTTCACATACACACAGTTTCTCTCGCATGCGAGCTGCAAAAGCTACATGCCTTTGAAAGCGGATATTTCACATTAGAAATTGTGGAAAAAAAAAAAAAAATTATAATGATGATAATGGATGATTTGGATGATTGTTAGTGTGAAATTGTGTTATATGAGTCGTGTGTGAGTTTGTGAATCACATGTAGGTATGCGTTTAAGCAGGATTTGCAGTTCACTGATCAAATGTCAATAAAATGAAATTTTCAAGTGTTCAAAAAAGCATAAGAAAAACAAAAGGAATCGGATTGCAATGAAATGGGTAAAATGAAAAGGAGTAAAAGGACCTTATTCGAAACATAACCGCAATTTCATTCATCATAGACATTTTTGCTTTGTATTATATTTTATCGCATGCGATATCATTTTACACAAGCAACACTTGACTTTGCTTTTGTGTTGTTAAGTGTTTCCAATGGTTTTTTTTTTTTTTTTTTGTTGCGTTGTTTGTTTGTCTATATTTAGTTAGATATATTTAGTCATGGTGGTGTGATATTGTTATTTTGATTGTTTTGTTTGTAAATTAGAAAAAGTTTATTCGAGTGTTAAAATTCTTTTTATCCTTTATAGTGTTCTAAAATTACAAAACCAATTGAAACAATAACAATTCAATCCTTTCAGATACGTTTATAAATGCATTTTACAACACTGGAAAATATTAAATTCTTTATTCTATTCTATTGTTTTAAAAAAAAGAAAAACAATTTTTTTACTAAGAAAATTATAATTTTTATTGCAATAAAGTTTGATGTTAATTTTAAGATTAAATATTCATTCATTTATTTATAGATCATAAAGCGAGATTCGCCTACAAAGCTTGGCTTTAATCACCACCCACTAATTATTATAATTAAGTAAATATTTTGTGCAAGCAATGTAAAGAAAAAGGAGGATAAAAAAAGAAAGAAAAAAATAATAAGAAGAATAAAGAAAGAAAGAAAGAAAAAACCTTGAAAAAGTTTATCATTAGAAAAAACAGAAAAAGAAAATTGCAGGAAAAAGAATAAACTTCACGAAAGTGCAAGAACAAGCAAGCAATATAAGGTGAATGAATAATGAGAAAAATGGAAAGCAAAAAGAGCAATAGACTTGTCAAGAAGATACAATACAAACAGATCCAATTTAATAAGGAAGAACCAAAAAGAAAAGGAACAGCAGCAGCTTCAGTAACTGACAAGTGACAGTATTTATTAAATGAAGTAACACAACAACATGATGTTATGAAAAAAAGAGTCAAAGCAAACTGGATGAGTAGAGTTTAAGCAGAAGTGTAGAAGTGTAAGGGTAAGGAAAGTGTTAAGTCAAGCGAACCCAGCCAAGGAGAGCAAAGGCAATAAGTTCATATGTGAGTGGGTCTCCGTCAAAAAAAAAAAACAAATTACAAGGCAAGCAAACAAGCACACACACACATACAAATAGATTCATAGAAACACAAGACACAAACAAACACCCAAACAAACACCCAAACAAAGTGAGCGTCAAAAAAGTAACAGAAACCAATGAAAAAATCGATGGCAAAAGTGGGTAAGGCAGGCAACGATGAAAATGAAAACCAAACGAGAAAATGCAAGAATTCACGCAAACATACACAGACAGAAAGACAGACACAACATAAACAAAACCCAATACAAACTGAAAAGTATGTTGGAATATGTTGCAGAGTAAAGAGGGGACAGAGGAATAGAAAACAAGAGGAGATGATGAAAGATGCGACTGAATTGAGTTCAACTAAAATGAAATGAAATGAGATGAGACAAGTCAGACATTTTCCATTGCTGTTATTGTTGTTATTGTTGTTCTTTTTGCTTAACCATCTTCCTTTTCTATTTTCTTACTTCTCTGAGTGTGTGTGTGTGTGTGTGTGTGTGTGTGTGTGTGTGTGTGTGTATAATTGCAATAGCAAAGAAATGACAGAGAAAAGAACTGAAGACGAAAACATAACATGAAAATTAGTTTTGTGGTCATCTGTGCATGATTAATGACCCTGAAATTGTTTAATTTTCTAAAGAAGACACTCAGTTACTCATTGTTTCTGCCTTTGCCACAAAGTATGCAATGAAAATATGAAAAGTAAAAAAAAAAAAAGGAATTTCCATAAACCTTTTTCGGGAAATTGCACCTAACAAGAAGGATGTGTATCATGTAAATACAATAATACAATACATAAATTGAAAGACAACAAAATTTTTGTTATTTTGCGTGAGACTCTCAGAGGCGAACCCTTCTTCCTTTCTTCTTTTATTATTTTGTGGGTATTTCCAACAATTACGTGTCAATTAATTTATATTGCAACCAATTACGTTTATTATGGGGGAATAACCCAAAACGCAAATACACACATTCACACATACATATAGATAGATAGATAGATAAATAAACAAACCAATACACAAGCACACATGCATATAAGTATATACACACGCGCACACACACACACACACACGCTAATACTCATGCTAAGATAGAGTGTAAATTTAAGGCTAGAAATAGGCGTAAGCACACACATAATGCTTCAACGCCTGAAAGCACACTAAAGCAATTGATAAAATTTTTATGAGTTATACGTTTTGAGTAAAAACCCACGAGACAAAGAGAAAGAAAGCAAAATACATAGAATAAACACTCAAGAGAATTACAATAGAATTGCGCATGTGCGTTATTGCTTTTTAAAAGTCAGTAGTTCAAGAATTTACCGCTGCATGATAAAATGGCGCTGCTGTGCTTATTTCGAAGAATGAAAAATTGAGTGAGTTTTAATTGACAGAGGCAGAGAACATGAGTAAGATGCAAGTTTCATACATTTGAGAGACTTTCTTAGATTCCTTAAATTACTCTCTCGTTTGTTTAGATTGAAACTCTCATTTTAAAGAAAACATTCTCTTATATTCAAAGTTGTCTTTCTATTTCATGTTTTCTCTCATACAATCCTTATTCTCTCGCACTCTCTCTTGGTACACTTACAATTACTCCTTCTCTCTCTCAGTTGTATTACACTCATTGAACACGCTTTGTAGTATATCGTTTCTGTTTTCTTATTATCCTCGTTCATGTCGTTATTGTTCGCTCGCTTATTCGTTTGTTCGTCCTTTCACCCGTTCGTTTGTCTCCTCGTGACTCTTATGAGTTTCGTATATGTGTTTTGCTTACGATTTTCGTTTATATTTACTTCATCGGAAAAGTTTTTCCGCTGCCTGCCATGAAACTAAAGTAAGGTAAAGTAAAGTAAAGTAAAGTAAAGTAAAGTAAAATAATGTGAACTAAGGCCAACAACATGGGCCAGCGTTAAATGTCCTGTAACATTGCCTTTGCTGTCAACGTTTTTCCCATTTTTCCATTTGCTTTTTTTTTGTCGCTTTCCTTTCTGTTGTTGCTACTCTTGTTGCTATTGTTGTTGTTATTGTTTTCATAATCATTTTCATCGTTGGCGTTCGCGTTGTCGTTCTGTTGCTTTACAATTGAATTTTTCGCCAGCTGTTGTACTTAATTTTGACTTTAAGGATTTGTTTTTAGGGATTTTGTTTTGCTTCTTATCTAATTTTCCGTTTCTGGTGCTGATACTCGAATTCAGTAGCAGCAGCTTCTATTAACAGAAATCAGGTTTAATAAATGCATGAATTTGTTTTTGCCTGCTGGAGTTTAACAAATTTTCCCATTTTTTTTTTTTTTTTTTTTTTGAATATTAAGTAAATTCTAATACAATTTATATGTAGACCTTAAGGTTTTGAACTAATTTAACTGGCTAAACACATAATACTGATGTTTTCTTGAAATTGTTTGTTATTTTTTATGATTGCATGATGAAATAATGATGATGCTAAAAACTATCGAAAACTGTCAAATGAGATCATCTCTGAAACATTCACCTAACTATTTTTACCAATTAAGGAAATAGTTTCCTATCAATCAACTATGCATTTGTGTAATACACAAAATGAACATCACCATTAGCACAATAGTAAAAAAACATCTGTTGAGTAATTAAATTTTAATTAAACGCCCTTTCTTCGTTCGATGTAACATCCTTCGATTTCAAACATCTTAACTAGAAAAATCTTTTCTTACGACACGTAGACATAACAACTAACTAATTTCCAATAATTCAGTGCATGTTGAAACTACTCCTGTCTATATTTTCCTTCATTACTATCTTATCTTTATCTGCTTTATTCTTCATCTTGTCATTTCAGTTGAAATTTCTATTTATTTTTCATACTATACATTTTTCTTCTTTTCTCGCTTGTTATGGTTGTTTCATTAGTTCAATAGCCAATTGATATGACAAGTTAGCAAGCAAGTAAAGAACTGTGCAACAACTAGGAGAACTTAGAACTAAGAAGTTAAGGACAAAGTAGAGTGGAGTGGAATCAATAGAAATAACATAGAAAAATAACAATAATAGCCAGGGAAGAGTTCGACATCATTATAAAATGCTACTCATTAACTGAATGTCACATAGACAAGATTTCTAGTGTAATAAGTTCAAAATAGAACATCTATGAAAGCATGGACATGCGATTCTTGTTTAAGTCACATTGTCAAGTTTTACCCACGACTAATAATGTCTCGAATTGACTCATTGTATTACTGCTAAAGTTATTTGTTCTTCCCCCATTCGTGTTTTATTATTATATTGTTTTTCTTTTCTATTCCATTTTATGTCTGATTTCCGCTCCAAATAAGGTTGACAGCATAAACAATGTGTCTATTTTACTAAATTTATGGCATTTCTACAATTATTTGCCACAACATAATATTTTTTTTTTTGTTTTATCCATTGAGGCTTGTTACATTTGTATTAGAACTAACGAGCAATTTGCAGCGGTTTTTGGTATAAAGAAATAAATAATGCTCTACCTAGTATTAAAGAAAATATTATACTGAGTTTTTATGGAGAATTATATCTTCTGGTTTCTTAAGTTTAAGCCTTGTTACCCACTGTGTTGAGTATGCGAGGATAGAGGCTTCATTATTATTACGACTTATTATGGTTGATAAATCTCTCTTTGTGGGATTTAGCTAATTTGTTAATTGTGCCCACCAGCAAATCGATTGCGTGATCACGTTCCAGTTCGGAACTGCGAAAGTGCACCAAAAAGCACATCTCAGCACTTTGTTTTGTATTCTTTGGATTTCCCGCATATTGCTTAAGCAGCAACAACTCCATAACTGAACGCCGTAAGTCCACATAGGATTTAGGTATCTCATATCAAAATATTTTTTTTGTTTCTAAATTTTAGTTCCATTTGGCTTCAACTTAGCTTAGCATCTAAAGTCAGGCCCTTGAAAATCTAACAAAGTTTTTCTACTTGTATAAAAATTGATTCTAATCAAATCTTACTAACTTTTTGAACAACCCAATAATATTGCATATTTTGATAAACGAAAACATAATAAAATATCAATTTATCTATGACTCAGTCAGTCTATTGTAAATGCTTTCTAACTGAGTTTTTGTTCAAAGATAAGAAAATTCACACAAATTCTATTTATCAGTTTCATTATCAATGTCAAATAAAGTGCTATAAAAGCTTACTGGCCTAACGAGGAAAATCATTCAAAGATTCTTTTTCAAAGTATAAACAATAGAAAACAAGCTGCAAAAATGCCACATGGTTGTGAACGTGATAATTTCCGTGATGGGATGAGAATTGGATTAATTGGTGGACTTCTTGGCAGACCCCATATTCATATTGGTGGACACCATCATGGACATGATCACCACCATCATCATGGACACCAACACCATGATCACCACTACCACCATGACCATCATCACTATGGACATTATGATCAACACCACCACCACCAACATCATGGACATCACGATGGACATCACTATGGACCCCATTATGACCATCACCATCACCAGTTTCATCATGGCCATCATCATCACTGCTAGTATAGAAAACTATAAAAATGTATTTAAATAAATTACGAATTTAAGAAATATAAAATAATTGTAAAACATAATTAAACTCAATATTAGTCACGAATTTCATCATGAAATTGTTACAAAAGCAAAATAAATTGTTTTGTTGCAAGCAAATAATAAACAAAAGATTAAGCAAAAATCCACATAAGTTAACTTTTCTAGCAACGCTTTCACTAACATTGATGGGCGAATCACACATAAAAAAATAGAAGAACATGCGATAATCACAGATCTTATCAGTGACTCTTCTAAGGTTATCTTCTTAGTCACTGGAAAGATATACCTAATACTATGTTAATGGTTACGGAAACTTGATTGAACATAGATTATTGAAGGAAGAAATCTATCAGTTTCTGGATTGAAGAATTATTTTAGGAAATATTGGTTATCAATGAAATGATTTATTCAATGATAACAGACAACAAACAAATTGATGTACAAAATGAACCAGCTAAGGAGGATTTATTTCACTTTAAAATATAATATGTTGGCATTATTGGGATGAGCTCTGATCAGATTTTATTTATACTATCCAAATTTAATTAAAATTTGTTGAAAGTCTCTACATTAGGTAAACAAGTTTCAGAAAGTAATTCACAACATGATAGCCGAAGGCTTTAGCAGACAATGCTGCATCCTTTCTGCTAGTTCCAGTTGTTAAGCTAACTAACTAACAATGTTAATAAAAATAATAATTCAGAAGGTGAACATCAATGAAGAAAATCATTTTCACTGTCATTTGTGATGCCCGAAGTGACATTTCTTGTATTTACTTTGAAAATTACAGTAGAGTTAGTCCAATACTCAGACAGGGTGATAGGCTTCAGCAATAAGAAAAAAAGAGTAAGTCGCTTAAACTTAGACTGAGCCAAGAAACCAATGACAAAGAGGGTTGGAATTAATAAGTATTCTTTACTATTGAATGAACTCAATTATTGTTATAAATAAATATTTGTAGCATTAATAATCGCAAAAAAAAAAACCCAAAAATTTAGACTGAAATAGTTTCTGAGAAATGAAGGAGTGGTTTTCTTAATTTGAATAGTGTTTTGGATTACTCATAGAAGTAAAATAAAGTCACGATAAGATATATTTTGACATCATAAATGCTTGCTTATCTTTATGCTTATTATCAGAAATAAATTTACAATAAATTGAATTGCTTGACAGTGTAAATAATCAGTCTCAATATAGAAGTGTTCTTGAAAAGACTTCGAGATTTAATGACATTTGAACAAGTATAGAGACAAGTTTCGATTAATTAAAGGATTATTTATATAAAATGTCGCATCATCACCACGGACCACCGCCTCCACATCACCATGGACCTCCGCACCAACACGGATCACATGACCATCATGGTCCTCCGCACCACCATGATCCTCCACACCATCATGGACCTCCACATCACCATCATGGACCGCCTCATCATCATCATGAACCACCACACCATCATGGACCTCCACACCACCACCATGGATCGCCTCCCCATCACCATCACGATCCCCCGCACCACCACCATGGACCGTCACACCACCATTGAATCTAAAAAATTCTACTTATATATTTTCCAACAATAATGAAGAAATGTTATGTAATTGATAAGAAACCGATACATCATAATAAACATTTCCAATTTGACAAACTAAACACCAGAATACTTTTCACATTTTAATAATAAATTGAACTAAATAAATGAAACCGAAAGTCATTAATTGTAAATCCCATAAGTAAGTACAATATTATCCAAAACAGGATAGGTGCAATAATTTATTTTGATAAGATGTATAGGTGTCTTTGCGGATTTCTCTTTCTATTGTATATTTGTAATCAATAATTTGAGTCAACTTCGCAATAACAAGTTGTAAAAAAAATTAGTCATTCAGCGTTCCACAAAACTTGCAATGAAAACAAACTTATTGATTTGGAAAATCCAAATTTAAACTCAAAGCAATAATAAGCGATATCTTATCTCTATGGAACACACCTCTTAATAAAGATAAGTGGTTAATAAGTTGTATTTTTATATCAAAGATAACGAAAACTAATAACAATGAAACATATTTAGCTTATTTGTTATTTAACTTCAAGGGGAACAGTATCAAAAAAAAGTTGCAACCACGTTTATCTGAAAAACTATCGCATAATTCTCATGGTTTATCAGGAACAAGTATGCCTCAGATATCTAATAACCCAGGATATAGAGATCCTCAAGAGGGACTACAACAAAACCATGTACCAGGCCACGGAGGAATATATTTACATGCTGGACAACTCCAGCATCGTCCACAAGGACATGGCGGACAACAACCACATCATGGTCTGAGACATAGAGGCAAATATTCTAACCAGTCTCCATCATCATAGTAGCGAATTTGATCAGTGACTATTTACCAGAAAAATCATTAAAGAAAACTTGTACTTATATATTCATAAATCTCAATTCGAATAAACAAATTCAGTATAATAAAACAGACAGAAAACAATTTTTATAAAAAAAAATAAATAAAAATTTAAATTATAATAATAAAAGACTTTTTAATACATTTTTTTTTTTATCAATGTTCCATCTTATTAAAATTTTTATAAAATCCTGCAGACACAATAAAGTCCTCCATAGTGCTGATGATAATGCCGTGTATGTATGTTGACCATAATGATGATCATGGTTATGCGGCGGTTAACTGTCACCATAATGCCCGCCGCATCCATAGCCGTAATCATGTCCATATTCGCCATATTCCAATCAGTCACTATCATCATGACATCAATGGATCAGAATAATCATAGAAGGAAACTTACACTTAAATATTCAAAATCTCAATTGGTTTTAACATTCGAATAAACTGAGTTTATTTAGTAAAATAGAAAATTATTTTTATAAAAATATTAATAAACGTTATAATGCATGCACTTTTTAATTTATTTTTTTTATCAATATTCCATTTTTTTTTTTTTTAATTTTTATAAAATCGTACAGACACAACAAGGTGGCCCATGGTGATGATGATGCGGTGGATGTCCATGACCATGATGATGACCATGGTGATGCGGTGGTGGTCCATGACCATGATGATGATCATGATGACCATGGTGATGGTGTGGGTCGTGACCATGATGATCATGTCCATGTCCGCCTGGTGGTGGTACCATTATTATGTATATTTTATTTTTTAATGCTTCGTTAAAGGTGACTAAAATGTAACTAAACTTACAATGAAGTGAGTTAAGTGGAGAATATATTTTTCTATTGGATTTGGTGAGAAAACAATTAAATAAGAGATAAGGTTTTTTTTTATCTAATCTACTATCAATATTCAACTTAACTCAACTCATTTACCGATTGTTCAATGTTTAATAAGTGACAAATGTTTATTTCTCAAATAAACTCAAAGTATTTGGGTTTAGATTATGATGACTAAGTCTCAATCAAAAACTACACACTCTTCCTCTAGTAGATGAGGATATGATTCTAATTTAGATTGCATTACAATGAAAGCGTGACTATTTAAAAACTTTACACCTTAAAATTTATGCAATACATTCATTTATATTTTTTTTTTTTGTGTTCAGTTTAGAGAAATGAGAAAAAGAAAAGCGCAATACAAAACAAATAACATTAAACAATTGTGACAGAATGAGACCAAAGAAGGAGAAAACAATATTAAAAATAAAAGGAAATAGAGAAACGAATAACCAAGTAAGTAAAGGGAGGGTGTAGAGAGAAAGTAAGAGGATATGGTGGCAGTAAAAGAAATCAACATGCAAATCACTTGAAAATCACTCAACTCGAAAATTAAGGATAATCCTTAAGTGCCAGCAACACAAATACACACATACTAATACACATACCGATACTTATGCAAATGGACACATACACACACTTGCACCCATGCATATGGGCAATAAATGCCAAGCATGTGTGAGTGTTTCTATGAGCAGCCTAATGCCTATGAAAGCGAGCGAGTGAGCATATGAATGTCCTTTTGAGCGTCTACTTAACAAACACACAGATAGACTCACATTTTTATACACAGATAAACTGAGAGACTCGCGTGGCTCCGCAAATCCACACGGGCGACGGACGCCTGGTGAAGAAGTTGATGACGAAGTGGACGTGGACGTGGCAGACTTGCACCATTGTAAGTTAACACGCGCAACTCAACGCTGCCATAAATCTAAAGTATAATAAATTTTAACCGCAAAATCATACACCAACACATATACACACTCACATACACATACACATATACATGCATAGATATTCTCAGGCACGCCATATAATCTTAACGTACAACGTTTTTTTTTTCCTCCATTTTTACTTAGTTGGTTTTAGTAGTAAGCAATGCCGGGCGTATGAGTAACGTGAACTAAATATTGCTGTCGTGTGGCCCACACACTCGCTTGATTACATTTAGGAGCAAATTTGTGCGCATTGTCGCGTATTATTTGACTTTATTTATGCGTTTTTCACTATTCGCTTCCTTTTTGGTGGCCACCATTGTTAGGGATACGCCTTCGACTTCAATGGGACGATGGAGGATGGAAGATTGGAGGAAAAACTTGCATGCTAAAGCAACTTAGCGTGTGTTAAAAGTATTCAGAAAAACCAACAACAATTGCAACAAGAAGTAAAGAAAGGATATGTATCCATATCCATATCCGTCTGTTGGTGAGTGTGTTTGTATGATGATGATGATGATGATGATGTCGAGATTGTCGCTTCCATCGCCTGCTCAAATGGCGCGATAATGGCACCCATTCTACTCGCTACAACTACAATACTATAAGCCTTTTAAGCCAAATCAGAAGCATTCATAAAAGAGCAGAGCAGAACAGAAAAGTATGTAGTAAGAATGGAGAAATTCTAAAGAAAAGTGAGTGAAAATTTATACACACACAATGCGACACTCTCATCCTAAAAGACTAAATGGCTAAAATGTCAGCAGAAAGGGAAAAACGAATCTTTCAAGTGTAAGTGTTGCCAATGGTAGCCGACAACGTCAATGCCATATAAACCGGTCATGAGGGGCGCGCGATAATCACATGAATGAATGCGCGTTTCATATACAAATTGGCTTAAAACCACCGATTGTGGTTATACTAAGAATATTGTATATACAAAAGTGATGGGATCCGCTTTGGCCTGGTCTGGTCTAAGTTAATATGATATGAAAACCTATTGACTTGACTTCACTTCGGTTGAATTGATTTCATGGAAATGCTTTTAGATCTGCAAATTGATTAAGTTGCTTATATACTAGTATGATAATAACAAGAAAAAGATAGCCCCGCTGCTTATTTTAATGACTATTTTAAAAAAAAGAATTTCATAAACTCAAAATACAATTAAATAGTATCTCATTTCACTTGGTTTTAATTCTTGCTGTCTTCAACATTCTTACCAATTCTAATTGGTACTGGCATCTAGATTCTGTTTGCCACCAATTTGATTATTTTTGATCATTTTAGTATCCACAACTTCATTAATATTTTCATAGACCTCGTTGGCTGTTGCAGGATTACTTGACTCGCGAAGCACAGCCCAAATAATAGGAAATAATTCCAGTTTTCGATCGTCTTCTACTTTGTTTTGGGTGTTGCTATAGATAGAATCAAACCAGTTATTAACATACTTTCTATAAGCCATGTTTGAAGATAAAAACTTTTAAATGAGGTGGATTATTTAAAAGGAATTTTGTTATACACAATTTAGAATTTTTTTTTTTCAAAAATACAAGTATTGTATATAAATTTCTGGTTTATTAAGTTTTTAAAAAATAGAAGTTAAAATCAATGAATATGTTTACAGTTTTGAGTATTTATCAGACAATTTTTGAGATAATGGAATGACAGAATTTTTACTTTCGTCGTCAAAATGACACTAGAAAAGAAGCTTTTTTTAGAAATATTTCACATAAGAAACTATTCATTAACTTCACAATATTTGCAGTTGAAAAGCCTGTTGAACCTTCAAAGAAATTAATATTTTATATTTAAGGAAAATACTTCAACATTTATTGAGATAGAAGATCGAAAATCAGTTTCATCTTCTTGTTTCAGTTACAAACATCAATTTCATTTAAAAATGAACAAATTATCAAGAAGACCATTGCTTGATGATGAATTAACATTTGCTAGGAGCAATCGGAATGCAAAGTCATTAAGAAAATAGAAAGGATAAAGAGGGCAAGTTGTCTTTTTAATCAATTTGGAGGTAAGAAATTCGAGTATCCATGATATTGTGGGAAATAAGGAAGCAGCAAGCTCCGATATCAAGGCTGAAGAAAACATCGATCGTGACTTCAAAAAGTTCATGAATAAAAAAGGTTACCTGCCACATTAGTTTTTAATTCCTCTTTTGGGAAAATGAAGACCGAGTTATTTTTTAATTTCAATTTTTTTTTTTTTTTTATGAGAAAAAATATACATAAACTTAGGTTAAATAAAAATTTCAAAATAAAAGTTTTGCGTGTTTACTCTTGTAGATTTGGAATGCTTTATTGTTATTCGTTTATTTGCAAAAATTACTCGGGTTGTTGTTGGCATTTTGTATTTTTTTATTTGACTAATCTTGACAAAATATTGTCAGTTGTGGTCAGAGATAGAAGGGATGCGCGAGCCAATGACCGATGTCCACTTTATCTAGTAGTAGTTTGTTCCAAAAATACAATCACATTAAAAAATAACTAAAACAAACAAGATCCCACAATATTAAGAAGATCATCCTGGTCATGTTATTGCCTATGTTATTGGCAAGGCTTTCTTCATTCAAAAATGCTTTACATGAAACTTTTCTAACATGACTACCGCTCCATCTTCCCGATTTTTCTACATTATCTCGTCATCTTGTCATCTCGTCTTTTTTTTTTTGGCTTGTCATATCAGGGATACGCTGCTCCTTTACAGCATTCACTGATCGCTAAGTCATTACTAAAAATATTATGAATATCATAGATGTGAATAGATTGCTTTTGAAAGAATTGAACTCTTAAATTTTAAAGTAAACCAAACATTTAATCTCTACAATTTACATAAAGAAAAATCGATAAATGTTGTATGAAAAACTAAGATTTCTGATGATATTATTTTCAATTTTTTCTCACAAAGGATAAAACTTCACCGAGTCATCAAAAATAAATTCAAAAAAATTGCAAAAGCAAACAAAAAAATTTATTACGTATACGCAAACTGAATTTTTCAATGACAACACAGTTTTATAAAATTTTTAGTTATTATTTTCTTTTTCTGTATAATTCATAAAAGCAAAACACATGAATATTTAATTTGATTTTTTATTTTGTTGAAAAACAAAAAAAAAAAAAATAACTTCAATCTCGCATTTTTCTTTTTTCTTTTCTATTCCCAGGCGCAAATTATATCACTTACTTTAGATCAAATATTACTCAATCTTTTGAACCCAAATTTTTTTTGTTGGTTTTATTTGCCCCAAATGAGTATTTTTATCAAAAATTCATAACAAAAAACAAATCCACAAAGGAAACTTTATTTTTATTTAAGAAAATTTTAACTGTCTCTTTGAGAATATATTTCCATTTATTATTTTATTAAAGAAATTCCTTGTCTTTTTTTAATAAAAACAAAATATTTAAAGAAAAAAAAAAAAAAAAAACAAAGAAAAATATTAAAATTTCTTATTGTTTACAAATATTTTTTAATGATTAAGGCAACAGTCGAGTATCATGCTTAATTTATGTGATATAGAAGTAATTGAATTGCTTTAAGGAGATTTTCTATTAAAAGTAAAAGCAATTTTGTATTGTCCTTAAATTTATGAACTCATCATACCAATCTCATTGCCTTCATTGTTGATATCCTTCATGTGTGAATATTATGTATTGAAAGTCCTTCCGACAACCGGTAATGCCTATGACTAACTTTGATTTGCCTATCCTTCCTTTCAATTCATTCTTCTCATTCTCCTTTCTTTCTTTCTTTCCTTTCTTCATTGTGCTAATCCTCAAATTTATGTTTAAATATTTATAATAATAGCTTTTCTTTTATATGGGTAATAGCTGTTAACCACAAGCGGTCCCTATATCTATGCATGTCCTCTGCTTCTGCCTCCTTATTCTCCTACTCATACTTATTTTCATATCTTTGTTATTATTTTGAAACCACATCAACAAAAGAGAGGGAGAAAAAAAAGACTGTTGCAAATAAATAATTTGCATTTTTATAGCAATTATTTTGTTTGTGTGGCATTTTTTTTTTTTGCCAATTTCTTCTTTTTTTTATCGAGATTTTTCCAGGATTTGTCTTCCCGCCTTTCTGCCTGAATGCCACTTGTAAACGGCATAAGTTTGGCAAATTTTGTTGCCTGTTTTTCATATGGATTTTATCTATAAAGTTTCTATAGGCGAAATCATAATAGTATCCTCTAAAAGCTCGCATGCATTGTTCTTGGTTAAGTTGTCTCTGTTTTGTATGTCACTCGTATACTATGTTACATGTGTGGCGTATAGGAATCACAACTAAAAGAAAAAAAAAAAAAAAAAGAAATCTGATCTGAAACTGAACAAAAGATGCCCCTTGAGCTTCAAAATACTCTTAGGTAGCATAGCCTAAGGGTCATACATACAACAACAACAACAACAACAGCAACAACAACAACAGCAACAACAACAACAAATAATAATAAAAATAATATGTATAAGCCACAAACAATTGTTTTCACATTTTCAACAAACAATAAAAAAAGGCAGAGGAGATTCTAAAGAGGGGACGTCTGTCGTCGAAAAAACAAGAAAAGGAATAATAAAAACGAAGAAAATTATAATAAAAATATGCGAAAATTATGACGAAAATCGGGCAGTAAAGCCCCACTGACTGGGTTTGCTTTTCTCCACTTGCCAAAACCTTCTTTCTGTATTTTTTGCATTCTTGGCGAATGTTTCGCCTTATTTACCCACTTCTACTAATATATATATCCTCGATACATGTATTGTATGAGTTTGAGCTTTGTACAATACATATATTTTTATTTTTCGCATAATATTTGCGTATTTAAGCATAAAAAGTTGGAACTGTGCAAAGCATTAAATGCTGATAAAGATATGGAAATATATGTTAATATTATTTTGGCCTTTGCCTCTAAATAGAGAATATACTACGAGTATAAGGGAAGGAGAGAGAGAGAGAGAGAGAGAGAGACAAATAAAACAAATATATGGTCAGAATAAATTGACTTTTTAAGGTTAATAAATATATTAAAATAGGAAAAGAATAGAAGAAAAATATATAGAAATCAGCCAAATGCGAGTCAAACTAGTATATGTAGGGTTCCGTATCAAATGGGGATAGTAAACCCATTTTACTGATTCCAGCAAATGACGAGCAATATATTTCAAAAACTTATAGTGTCTAAATTTTAGTTCAATAGCCCAAAAAACAAAAAAGGTTTTCGCATAAGAACCTGAATTTTAATGGTGCATTTGTATGGGAGGTACCCTGCCCTAATTTTCTGAATAAACTGAAATTCTGACTATATAAGTTTCTAAGCTACCAAGGCAACCAAGCAAATTTCAAGATCGTGGGATTACTGGATCTGACTATATAAGTTTCTAAGCTACCAAGGCAACCAAGCAAATTTCAAGATCGTGGGATTACTGGATCGTATTGCTCCCCTACAAACCAAATTGCTTCTAGCTATACGGTTCATGAGATATGACCCGAGAACGGACAACGATGGATGTTTTAATTTGATGTGCAAAGTGACACATAAAATTGGTAAAAGTAGACAAAAAAAAGAAAAAAAATTAATTCCTTATGAAAAATATTAATTAGCGTGTGAGAATATTTTGCCATCTTTCATGAGTATTTTATAACGAAAATCATCAAATCTTTCCGGATTAAAAAAAATTCAACACAAATGAAGTAGAAGTCAACTATGTGATAAATTACTAACATACACGTACCCGTATAATGCACAGATAATCATTACAGGTTTAATAATAAAACTGAACTTAGTTGCAATCCCTGATATCTGTATGAATTCTTCGTTATTCACTTTTTAATATGTTTTGTTATTCTATGAAGGAAGTCCCAAAGGTACCCAAACTAACATAGCATGCTGATTATTAAGCGAATTTATTGCAATATTTGGGTGATGAAATCAGGAAAAACTTGTACCTGCAATCATATCTAGACCAAGGTGAACTCAGGGAAATCACAACTGTGTTCTTTTACACTAAGGAAAATGAGATATAGGTCCTGTTATGATTGGTGGACTGACAATATTCCATAGTCCAATCTATAGTTGTGAAATACCTAGAAGCTTTTAACTTGACAAACGTCTATGGTAACATAGAAAAACCACTTACAACCATCATTCGCCCCTGATCCTATAAAATGATGAAACTAAACTGTTCACTGGGCAATATGAACAAACTCAGTTTGTCAGCTGTTAATATATTTGTAAACAAATCGTTGCTCCTTCCTGGAAATATGGTATCAAATGATGATCTACTTTCTGTAACATTTACATAAGTCATAAGCCATTCTAATTTATAAATTTTGGTGATTTTTCTATATCTTAATAAATTTAATATGATTTATGAGTTCACTAACCACAAGTCAACTTTATAATTCAATTTGTATAGTACAATTCCGTTGCTATATTCCAAAAACTATGCAATGAATTGTGATTTGTCAACAATTCTTTATTTTTGGCAATATTTCAGCCGAAAATTTTCAAGTTTCCGTTTAAAATAAAATAAAGTTAGGAATAAATTTTCGACGACTAAACCACAAAAGACTCTTTATGTGGGAAGACAAGCGGATATCCTGCTTAACACTTTGTTCTGCACCAACTGCACTTAAGCAAATTTACACACACACACACTTACACACACACACACACACACACATTGAACAATTGAGAATTGCATTATAATTTTATTACATTTTGATCATAATTTTGTTATACTTTATTTCTAAACTTGTTTATTTGTTTGTGTTGTTCCTATTTCTACGTTTGTTTTTGTTTATATTTTGCACTAAACTTTCTTCATTTCATTTCATTTTATTTTTAGTTTCGTTTCATTTCGCTTTGCAAAAGTTTTATGATGTTATTGTTTTTGAAGTTTGCCAACCATGGAGGAGAATCATGAGAAGAGTCGAATCAAGTTTCGCACATGAGTTTTGAGAGTTTATTTTTTGTTTTTGTTATCTCTTTGTTATTGTCTTATAGACAATATATGTTTGTATATTTGTTGGATACATAATTGTGCATTTGTAGATTTGCAGGACTTAAATCACTTGAAAATAAGGTATTTGTTGGCAAACGGTACGACGACAAATTGCAAATTGTCTGAGGTTATGTTTAGTGTCTAGTTAGTTGGTTGGTTGGTTGATTGGTTGATCTAATCAAAGAGAGGTGAAAAGCAGGTAAAATTATGAGAACTGATATAAAATTGAAGATACTAAGAGTCTTTTGCGAGTTCAATGCGACTTCATTCTGAATTGAAGTATGAATTTCTCTGATACTTTTCTGCTTATTTTTGTATACTTTTAGCTGACTTTACAAATATTGCTAAACTAAGGCATTTATATTCTCCTCTCCTCTCCTCTCCTCTCCTCACCTCATCACTTTAGTTTATCCTCTTTGCTAACGTTTGAGATATGTTTCATTTAATTAAAACAAAGCAAAAACCATAAAAAGGTGAAGAGAAACAAATAAAGAAAATAAGAGAAAAAGTCATAAAAATTCTATCAACTCGATTAAATTATAACAAGTGGATTTTCATGTTTTTTGCGTTGCTTTTTATGTCCTTTTATTGTTGCTTATTTATATACAAATATACACACAAACAACAATACTAACAAATACTAATACAAATAGACATGTGTGCACATGTATGCGAAGCACACCTTTAGGAGTTGATAAGCGAACGCGCGTGGCAAATTAGGTGCCACAAAAGTGCGACGTTCTCGCTATTGTTCTGTTCTGTTCTCATTCTCATTCTCAATCGTATTCTCATATCCAATGTTGTTTCATAAGTAGTATAAAGCAAAATAATATTGTACTTGGCATACATTAAGTGGCAGCATTTCGTTGTTTCATTGTCGTCTTCTTGGCAGCTCATCCATGTCTCGCCGCCATGTCGTGCCATCATACCACGCTGTGTATTAGATTCTGTATTATGTGGCAAACAAAGTATCTGCAGGTGTTTCATTAGTTTCATGTGTGTGTAGGAGTGTCAGTGCGATAACAAACAATTCGCCTACTCTAGGCACCAAATTGTTATCAAAAGTTTGTTGCTTTTCCTTTTCATGTCTTCAATTTTCATTTTCATTTTTCTCTGTTCTTGTGGCGCATGTGTTTATGCCACAAATGGCACTTTTGTGGCAAAGCTTTACTTACTTTGTTAGAGTCATTCTACTATGTAATAGTATTTGTATTTGTATTTTTCTTTTCCATTTTTTTTATCATTTCATTTCATTTGAGTCACTTTTCATTGCTATTTTTCCCTAAAAGTTTTTCGTGCGTTTTTTGTTTTCAATGTAAAATTTTTCACAATTTGAAGAAAAAGTTAAGGCTTCCGAAAGAAATAAATAACAAGAAAAAACAAAAAATTAGTCACCCAAATAAGTTCAAAGTTGTTTTTGACATTGGATGGATAAGCTTACAGAATTATTAGATAGAGAAGATGGTTAAAGAAAAATATATTTGGAAAAATAACTTTCAGACATGGCCAAAAGAGTACGAGAAGGGTACGAGAGGAGAGCGCAGTCTGGCATTAAAATGCCTTTCATTCAAAATGTCAAATTTGAAACTTAATTTCTTCGATTTCTCGATTTCTTTCTTTATTTTCAGATTTCGGTTTACTTGTCTTTTTTTTTTTTGTTTCTACTCTCATTCCTTTTTCTTCTGTTTTTTTTTTTATGATAAGTTTTACTTAAAGTTTATGACATTCAAATGAAATCGAGAAAAATAAAGTAAATTTCGCTATTATCGAAGTGTTTATAACCTTCACAACTAATCAAATGTGACATTTTTAAGAAATACAAATAAAAATATTTATAAACTTTTGCTTAAAAAATTGTGTATTAATATAAATTAAGTTTGAAATCTGACAGCTGCATTTAGTTAAAAATTAGTAATAAATTTTGAATTTAATCATTTTCCTTAAAACTGTGAAATAAGTCAATAAAGTTATGTCAAATCTCAGACGAAATCAATAAAAATTACTGGTAATACCAAGGAATACATAATACTTCTATATGATCTTAAAACTCATTTCTTATGTATCTTTATTCCTTAATACTCGTAGATAAGTTCTCAATAAATATTCCTTATTTTGTCTCCTAATAAAGTCTCATACATATCATAATTATTCCATAACTTGCTATGACCATGACCTTCATTAATTTAATCTAAATTCCTTTACATTTTGCCTATCACTTTGACTTTTGTTTTATATTTTTTGATCCTTTAAAATTTAGCTCATTCTAATACCTTTTTACCTTATTTTATCTTCTAGCATAAATTCTTTGAAGCTCAATCAATGGTCTTCCTCTATTTCTGATACCATTAATGTAAACTGACTGACTATGTGTAAGGTTCACTTTCTATGAACAACACTAAAGATCAACAAAATATTAGCAAAAACATTCCATGAAGATAGCAGAAATGTCAAATTGTCATGAATCGACTAGCAAAAATGTGAATGAATGTAGTTATTGTGTTGACATTTATTGAAATTGATTGTCAATCAAGTCTTGGATTTAATGTCATCAATTCATTTTTCATTTTTGATACACAGAATGTGTGTGTATTTGAACAATTAAATTTAGAGTTGGGTCCTGGTAGAAATCGAAAGAGAACCGAAAAGGAGTCTCCTTTGTTCTAATAATAAATAGGCTTGAAGACTGTCTAGACACTTTAATTGATGAGAAATCATTATAAAGAAATTATTGTAAAAATACAATTGAATTTGTATTTTAAAAGAGACAAAATGGAATCGAACAGAAAGGACAGATAATGAAGAGTTAAATGTTATAGAGAAAAGATATATAAATATGAAACATTTTGAGGCGCCTAATAATTAACTTGAATCAACACATCATTAGAAGCACTAAAGGCGCACCCAAGAGCCTCATCCAGGATGATTAGAAAACTAGAAATATTGTAGAATTTGCTTCACGTGACTCAAGTTAGCTAAACAATTGATATAAAAGAATGAATATGTTAGTGATTCACTGAATGAATGAATGAATGAATGAAGAAAGAGAAATGAATAAATGAGTCGAAATAAAAACACACATATCACTAAATTTACATTGTTATCTAAATGTTTGGTAATTTTTTATTAAATGTCAAAATGGCAGGAGTTGAAGGTGGAGGACAATTTATAAACAAAAGCTGAATACAAAATTTAAATACAAAGAATCGTAGAAGCCAAAGAAAAAAAAAGAAAAAAAAAAAACCACTAGAGAAAAAACAAGGCAAGGCTCGGTGAAATGGGAAAGAGAATGAAAATGCGACATATATGAAATGAGTGAATAAATGAATGAATGGTGCAAAAATCAAAACAAATGTGGCGTTGAAAAACAACAAAAACAACAACAAGAAACAATAGAAACAACAACAAAATTACGCAGGACTTGACTCAAAATACCATCAACGAATACAATAACAAAAGGAGAAGAAGAGAACAATGGGTCTTGCGAAAGTCGCCACATGACGATGGATTTATGTTTTGTATATTTTTTTCGACTTTTCGACAGGAGCACAGGAGCAGGAATATATATATATATATTTCTTGTGTTTGTGTGTGTGTCGTTTGTTTATATTTTTTTATTTTTAAAATGATGTAATATTTAAGTGCAAAGTTATCGTATCGCATATACCATATGAACTGGGGTAGTATTGGGTCATATGCCGCATAACCACTACCACCGCCCCAAAATAAAAAACCATGAAAAATCTCAATTCGGCGGAGGATAGAAAAATTTGCAAAAAATTTAAAATAACAAAAAATGAAAATGGAAATTTAAAAACAGAAAAACGTTGGTCATTAGTCACTTTCACTTGTTTCTTGTTTATTTATTTATATATTTTTTTTTTTTAGCATTTTTGTTATGTTTCTTTTCCTGATACTTTTGAATATCTTGGATGGGGTGTTGAGTTTGTATTGGAGTGAAATTTGCTGATGGTGATGTTGATGTTGATGTCGCTTAAACGGTGCGATGAAAATGCCGCCTGTTGCTTTGCATAAACTTTATCATCATCATCATCATCATCATCATCATCATCAGTAGAAACAACAGACATTAAATTGCCCAAACAAAAGCTCTTAATAAATTATATTAAGCATACGCAAATTTGCTTTACTACCTCAAAAAGTGAACCATCCGCTTCCAATTCCATGTATGAGGCAATGAAGTAATGTGATGTTTTGTCCAAAAAAAATTTATAAGAAAAAGGCATGCATTTTAATTAAACGTGAAATTTTATAAAATTTGACAAAACTTTAGGGTTGAAAATATTCAGTTTTAGGTTATTATTTAAATATTTCTTTTGTGTTGTATAGAGAGGCTTATCGTAAATATAAGACTAAACAGGTAGACTTCAAGAATCATTTATTTGCTTGGGCAAAGTTGAAAGCTGCATACTTTTGCATAACATGTTTCTAATTCATAAGACAATATTTTACAGACAAATGGAATAAAACAAGTGAAGCTCAGTTTGACGCTAGAACCCTGAGATACTTCAGAGATTCAAATAAAAACTATTACTTAACTGAAATAATTTAAAATATGCCGTATGACTTGAGGTCTTTTCCAATAATCTCTCCATGTGCCCATCGAGCTCAAGAAGAGATCCACTGACTTGGAAATAGATGTTCATGTCATACGTATCATATTTTACGTACTAATAACTTATTTTCTTTATCTCCTTTCAGACTTTTTGTCTTAACATCATCATTAATTTTTCAGTATATCATACTAACAACAAGAAAATATAGTCAAGATTGGCAGTTTCGATTTATGCACGTGGCATAAATAAGCAAACAAAGTGTAGTCTAAAACTATTCACCTGTTTGCTGTCTACAGTGGACAATTTCGAATCTCAGCATGCGGATTAAGCTATTTTTAGGTTAATGTAAATACTTTACTCTGTTGCTCTGCTGCCAAAGCAAATAACATCAAATGAGAAATGATTCAAATATTGCACGATATCAGATAAGATGTTATTCCAGAGAAGACGTAGGTGGTCAGATGAAAAGCTCATTTGTGCTTTGCTCTATGAATCAATTTCTGAATCGGTGTAGGTGGTTGGTTATACTTATTATGCAGCATCTTTATAAGATCCAATTGAGACATAAAGGAGCGCATCTATGACTATATTAGCAAGATAATTGTATGATTTTGATTGGATTTTGTTTGAGGAAAGTCAAGACTGACATATAATATAATAAGGTAATTTTGTTCATTCAGTTTTGATTAAGTCGAACACGAAGACATTTTCATTATTTTCACCTACTACGTCTGTAATTGTTACTGATTATAACTACAAATTCAAAGGTCAAAGGCACACAAAGAGTGAAATAAAAGAACCCACTGGACACATAAAGATAAAAAT
This sequence comes from Amiota minor, assembly GCA_037043295.1. Taxonomy (NCBI): domain Eukaryota; kingdom Metazoa; phylum Arthropoda; class Insecta; order Diptera; family Drosophilidae; genus Amiota; species Amiota minor. Next base: position 797,716 of record JBAMAW010001787.1, read on the forward strand.
GACCACAAAACACAATACAACAGTGCAATAATAAAACATAATCTAAGCTCATAACAATAAAAAAAAAGGACAAGAAATGGAGAGGATGGAGAGATAGGGAAAAAATCTACATAAATGTAAATTTTATTAATTAAAATTAAGTGAATGTTTTCACAGAATAATATAAAGCTCCACAAAATGCAACTCATTATCAATGGAAGGAAATGGAAAGGAAAAATATAAAAGCACAAAAAAAAAAACAACAATAATAAAAATAAATATTACAAAAAATAAATAAAAAATTTGTTTACTTAAAAACATAAAACCAACACATATGCACTAACAATAACAGCAAACAAATGGCAACAAAATATCCAAAGCTGTGCACCGCCCCCCAAAACATAGTAACACACACTCTCAGGTCTCCGCCTTGCACCACCTCCCATTTTCATGCATAGGTGAGCGTTTTTAACAGCATGAAAAACGCGTCATTGTCGTTGGCAACAGCATTGAGGTTAGCGCGTCATAGAGCTTATCTACACATTAGCACTTGTGCCAGTTTCATTACATTTCATGTAACCTCTCATTTTTTCCCTTGATTTTTTGTTCATTTTCCATTTTCCATTTTGCATTTTGTACAATATTATTTTTGTTTTTTGTTAATTTCTATTTTTCACAATAATGAAAGAAATACAATATAAAAAAAAACACACACACACACACACACACAGAAAACGTGGCATGGAAGAACGTGGTCTCTAACGGTTGAAATTTTATAGCGGCCACAACATGCAGGTTTCTCTAATTTGAGGTTTGGGGCAACATGCATTAAAACAAATTAAAATTTTTGCTACTTTACTATAAATGAGTAAATGTGTCGAATGTATGAATGTAGTAAGTAGAATGAAAAGTAAGCGATAAATGGTGTATGAACTAAGGACGAGTTCGAATGATTGTGTATGGCAAAGCATTGTATAGTGGGGGGTAGACTGGTGATGGTAAGCAAAAAGGCTAATGAAAACCAGTTTCATATACTGTTTTTTCATATCATTTATGAATGCTCCAAAATAAAAGCAGTTCACATACAGTCCACATCTCATATTTGATTTTATGATTTAACAGGAATTTTAAAAAATTGCAACATTTTCGAAGTATACAATACTAGTATTGGCTCATTTCTTTCAACTGTTTGTTTCATGGAGGTAATCGATTTGGCAAATTATTCATTCATTTATAAATATGTATGTAGTTAAATATGATAAAATTTTTGTACCTTAGATAATATTTGTAAGCGTAATTACAAATTATAACCTAGTATTTAACATGAGCAATACCGACAAAGGCCTTCTGCTCTAGGCAAAATTAAGAAGAAAAGGAGGAAACAGATTTGCCTTGAGCGGGAATCGAACCCACGACTCTTGGGTTGTCTGCCCAGCGCACTAACCTCTGGGCTAATTAATTTTCATATTTTGCTCAAAACTTTACGAATTGTGTTATTTTAGAATTGGAAATACTTACTTTTTATATTTGAATTAAAATTTAGTTCTCCGTGGTTTCAAAAATAATCTTTGAGCGAAAAACTTAAAAAACTTTGTTGTAGATTATAAGAGCATAACAAATTAACATTGATTGTGTGAGCCGGTTTTGAGATTGTTTTTGTTTTCCTTAAGTTTGTCACTCATATTGAACTATCATTATTATTTAAAAAAAAAATTTTGGGAATTTTTGATTTAATTTTAATTATTTATTTATCCTAGAATCATAATAGAAAATAAATAATACATTCATTGTTTAAAAGAAATATTTCGAATTTGGTCACGTTAGTCAGTCAACAATATGAAATTTGTTGTAATACGTACCCCGTTTGTCCATTTTGATGACTTTTTTAAAATGACCAAAAACTGACCAAAACGATAAAGGCGTAAAGACTAAGCAAACCCTTGTGACATAGAGCAAAATGGAATATATTTGAATTGTTAAAAGATCATTGCATACTTGTAGGCATTGCATTTAATATGGAAAAAATGTATAGAAAAATAGAAAAATGTATATAAAAATGTATGCTATGTAGGCTGCCATTTCAAGAATTTACATTTTTTCCGACAATATTTCGAATTTTTTCTGTCATGTCGTTGTATAGTTTCGTGACAATTTTTTGCGACAATTTCAAATTGTTTTTTTGTTTATGTTTTTCGTGATTTGCTTAGATTTGATATGATATGGTTATGATGTTGAAAATAATAAAAACTTTACTTTACTTTTTATGAAAACTAGCAGATAACTTTAAATAGAAATTTGAACCAACAAAATCTGTATACCCACTTTTTGAAGAATATTCGTGGGAAGGCTGTTTATATTTATTTATTTATTTATTACCATAAAAAGGTTAGTTTATATGAATGATGAACAATGTGTAGGGCAAAGGTGACCTGCTAAAAACCTTTAATCCACTATTATAAAGAGCCCAGCTAAACTGGCTTAGCTTCAGAAGAAGAGATCTAAAGTTGCATTCTGAGAACAAATTGTTTCCAATAAGACAGTGTTTATATTCTTAATCAATCAATCCATCCACAAATAAATCATATGATGATGATGATCAACAATTTACCACAACAATGTCTATTTTGTTATTAATTTTTTAAATGCTCACTTTACTAATCCACTTCATTTATTCATTCTAAATTCATTTTAATCACAATCTTATCACACAACAAAACGACGTGTCTCAGCAACTTAAGCTCAATTAAGTTTTACTATTATAACCTTCATTAAGCAAATAAAGAACAACCATAACTAATCACCTTCTACTACTACTTATTACTCTACCTACGAGTATGGCAACCTTAATTATATTTAATTAAATTACAAAACTAATAAAAAGGAAACCATAGAGAAATTACAGTTTCCTCTATATACACAAAGTATTGTAACTATGTGTATACTTATTTTGAACTCATGAAAGGTCATTAAGAGAGAACTCCAACACATTATGGCAACTCATAAAAGAAAATCACGTATACGTCGTCAATGAGTTTGTTTAGTGGTAAACAAATCAAAAAACCATTTTAATTGAAATAAGGCACCATAAATGTTACACTTCTACTAGTACAAAAAAAAAAAAAAAACAAATTTCCCTAATGCAAAGAAAGATATAAAATGAAAATAGTAAAATATATGAAATTGTGATATGCTTGTACTATAAAATAAAGTTTAAAGATTTTATGTGTTAATGAAAAAATCCCCAAGATATAAGAAATGAAAATAAGTATATATAATATATACTTTGAAATATATTTTGTAGCTAAACCAAAATTGAGGTAATAATTTTTATGGCTGTTGATTTGAAAACTTAAGACAGAAATCGGCTTTCAGGCGTTCGCTCACTCGAAGACACTCACTCAACTCACACCACAACTAATGAAGACTTATGTTCAGGTTCAAAGTAATAAAAATTTACTTTTATAGACTTATCAAAGTGATTTATGTTAATGGAGAATCAACAGCAACAACAACAAATCGAGTGGAGGCAAGTCCAGTTGAGTAGAGTCGAAATGAAAGGAATTCTTTTGGGCCCATTCAAAATGAACCAAAGTAATTGCTACAAGGATGTGAGCGTGCGTGCCTATCTATTTACCTTTGAATTTAAAGAGTTGCAGATACTGAAACTCAAAAACACATTACTTATTTACCTCATTCATTCATTCATTCAGTTATTCGTTTGGTTTGTTCATTTGTACGCATCTTGTAGCCTTGCCTTATCACAAATTGTTGCAATTAATTTTCATGCTGCGCCATTTTAAAATTTTATATGACCAAAAATGATTGCACTCATATACTCGTAGTAATACTGAGTACTGTATGCTGAGTACTGAATGTGGTAGTGGTAGTGGCGATGGTGGAGTTGAGTATTTTAGTTTTAATTAAAATCTAGCATCATCATCATCAACATCATGAATGAGTTTGAAGAAGGATTTTTGTGGATGGATGGATGGATGTGTTAGAATCGAAATGGCGCGCAACCGACAACCACACAGTTTATCACTCGCTCGCTATATGGTCATGTATCTGAGTCAGTCAGTTAGTCAGCTAGATATATTGTAGATGAAGTGATTGAAGTGGGAGTTGTGAAAACAAGAGGTTTGATTTAATTTGTAACAAGGTTTGTAATACCATTTCGAATCGCATTAATATTAAATGCATACAACATACCAAGGCATGATGATGATTTCGAAGAGGAGTTGCCTTGTTTTGTTGAAGGGTATTTCACAATACTATGCTAACCATTTGAATCAACATGTTCCATTTTGATTTGGTCCGAAGTAGTACTTATCTTCTTAGACCATTTCCTAAATTCACGTTCATATTAATTTGGTTATTTGTACAGGTTGATGTACTTATGGTCGTTCATTTTGGACTTAAATGTTGCCACTTCATACCTAAAAAGAGAAATTTCATGAAATTTTAATGTTTTAATGTATTTTGGTTACATTTCATTACTTAATTTTATAATAAAATCAGAAAATAGTCAGAATCAATTAAAATCTGTACGTATTTATTTTTACAAGAACAAGTGAACTGTAATCAATTTTTCGTAAAAAAAAATCATTAAATTTCAGTGCAGCTTGAGGGATTAAAATTGCATATGAGTTATTAACAAATAAAGGATGAAAAATGAAGTAATTAAACAAGAAATGTATGATTAGAGAAAAACAAGAGGGTTGAATGCATCTTTGCAACTGAAACACCCTCTACTTTTACTATAGACATGACTGCACTCGCATTGCATGGGGTTGCAATTTCTGTTTGCAGATTTCAATGATAGCAAATAATAGTAATTAATGCCTTAGCATGGTTTATGTTTCTGTTCATCTGTTATTTTCAATTGGAGCATATTAGATAAAGGCTTATGCTCAAGTCAAAGCTTCCAAAATAAGCGGGCAATACTGGTAAAAAGAGAGTGATACTAGAACTAAGCTGTGTGTAAAAAAGGCTCAAATAAAACTGAAAAATTATAAATGAAATCTTTGTTTTTTTAAATATGTTTATGAATCGATGATGATCACTTTACAAAAGATATAGTTGGTAACATTTTTGTTTTAAAATCAGTGATGATTTCATGTTTATTTATTTTCATTGATCATTTTATAGAATTGAAGTGTATTTGAAAATTGTTATAGCCAAACCAAAATCAAAGAATTTTTATAATTTCTTTAATAATTAAAAAGAAGAAAGAAGAAAACAGAAAAAGGGTTTGCCTCTTGTCCTGGACGTTACGCACTTTCAGTGATGCACAAGTATCGTCACCATCATTTCATCGAGCTCGCCGCACTTCAAAGCGCTGGGTGACTGCGCGGCATACTTACATACGTACAATATCCTCATATTCACTTGACGACAACATGTGCCATGTGGAATGTGTAATGTGGCATGTGTCATATAATACTACTATTGCATGCAAAATGAAAGAGGAAGGGTGCGATGGAATCATGGTAGCATGGAAAAAAGCACAATACCCCAATTTCGCATATTGCAACTGCCATAAAATGTGGTTGCCAACAAAAATGTGTGCCAAAGACTTTCACAAATGCAGCATACTCGTATTTTAAAGGGTGGTGACTCATGCGGCAGGTGATTCTCGCTCTTCTTGCTGCGCAAGTAAAGTGCATAATTTATGATGCCATCATGTATATAGTAAACACGTATATTTTATATTATTTGTCTGGATGTTTTTTATATTTTCACATTTACGCAATATGACGCATTATCGCTCGCTTGAGTCGTGGCCATCGTGGGCATCATCATGAGGTGGAGGGACTTGATAAAACAAATCAGTGCCTCTGGTACGAGGTCAGCGTACGCCAAGCATTGTGACTTGCTGATTTGATTGTTATTCTTCGTTTTGTTATGCTGTTGTGTTTTGATGTAAATTATGCAACAGCACACACAGATTTAACACACACACACACACACAGAGATGCATATCAAGCGCATGAGTGACTCGGTGAATGGATGAGTGAGTGAGGGAATGACAGAGCGACATAAACACTTGGAGTAGTGGCAACTTTTGTAGAATGCTGAAATGTCTTTCTGGCTTTTTGATTCTCTACATAGTATTTAAAGTGAAGGTACTCTACTCTACTCTACTCTGCTGCACTTTGATGCATAAAAAATGATGGGGGTCTTCTGCATGTACAATATTTCATTTGTCTCTGTATAAGGAACCCCAGTCTTGTCAATGTGACTGCACTTTAAAGTGTCGTCATAAAAATGCATTCGTTTTATTGTTAATGCAGCTCACGTTCCCTCCCGCCCATCAACCATTTTACTTGAAGTAAAAGAGAATTCCTAGAATTGTTGACGACATTGTTTTGACTTTAATTAAAGGAGTTTTGAAAAAAGGGTTCATTCTATGCACAAAATGTGCACAGTTGTTACACGTCTTTAAGTTGTGATCCAATAGAATGAGCTCTTAGCTTAGTAATCCCTGCCCCAGTTTGGTATGTGTTAATTTATTAAAATATAAAGGCTTTCATTAGTGCGTAGCCCGTAGTAAGGGTTGTTGACTGATTATAAGATGAAGCGGCTTTCAATTTTCTTGACGGACGCACTTTGCAAGTGCATTTTTAGTATGTTACTACCAACACTTTGGATTCAAATGCCCCTCAAAAACTAGGGGGATCAAAAACCTAACGAAGTGTGTAAAAATGTGCGTGGTTTGCCTTTTGATAGAAAAATCTCAATTGTTGGTTGGTTACCTGTTGACAGGCTAAACACGGTGAAGAGGGATTTTCTATGTTGATCTCCCCATTTGGATTCAGCGATTACGTTTGCTGCATGATAAAAAGCCTTCATCATTAATTAATGGTCCTCAGTCATTGCCTTGCATTATATTCCCTGGTACTCATCACTGTATGTTGTTCTTGTTTAATTTTTAAACATTGGAATAGTGATATTTTTCAACATTATCCAACACTTCACCTTCCGCATTTTCAATCAGCTTCATCACCTTCAAGGTTTCCGCTTCTGTCAGAGCAATTTGTCTATTTGCAAACAATTGCCTGCCTTCATTTAAAATGCAAAACACAAAAAAGTTCAAGCAACCAAAAAGTTTCACTTTTCACACCCACGCCCACAACAAGAAATACCGGATGTGCCTCATTCAAAACACTGTATATATATATGTGTGTGTGCATACATACATAATAAGTAGAATAACCATTTACAATATCCAGAGAACGAACATCTCTAACCTAACTAAAGCTTAGCTTTTGTAAGCACCTCACGATGAGGTGGCTACCCCCCAAAACCCATCCATTCCAATTTGTATATCGCATTACATGTGTTGAAAAATATTATAGAACTTCATGGAGTGGGCGAGTTAGCACCCCTTTGGGTTGGTATCTCTCTGAAGGAAAATAACATCACGTACACTAATTATCGTCACCATTGCAAACGGATATTTATTAATTTTGTTTTAGCTGGAAGTAAAATAAAAATGTTGAATTTTGAATTTTCTTCTACATTGAACATTTTGCCTTTTGTTTCGAATTGTTACCCTGGATTCTATTGTATTTACAACGTGTAAGTCGTGTAAGGAGGCTGCGAGTGGATATGAAAGTGGGGTAATAAAAATAGAAATTTTTAATAGAGTTCTTTGCGCTGATAAGGTTATTTGAATGTTGTACGTGAGCATGGTGAATGTGTGTAATAAGTATAAATGAGTTTAGCATTTTACTTTAATCTACTTTGCACTAAAACTCGATAAATCCTTTAGTTTTCGGTAGCGCCCTCAAGGTAAGAAAAGTAAAGAGGTTTATTAACTTTTTGAAAATTATATTGTAAAAGAAACCAAAGATTGGAATCAATTAAATTAGTAGTTCAAGCAAAACTAAATTCCAGTTGGATTCTGAATAGAATTTAATTAATTCCAAAGAGGTTGATTGGACGTTGAAGTCATTATAACCTTAATTAAATTTATGTACTTAATTGAAGAATTACAATAATTTATATTTCCCTTTAACAGAAAATATGAAATATATTGTTACGAACTTATGGTCCAGGGTTTGCAAGGTTATTTATTTCTCTTGGTTGTTAACCACCAGACGAGCATCAGCCTCAGTAGTTCAATGATAATTTCTTAAGCTTCACTCTATGCCTATTCTGTAATCCATTGGGGAAAATCCATTCTTCATTAATATATCAGCGGGAATATTTTTTTTACAATAAAACCATATTCTTTTTCACATCCTCCTTCCTTAAGCTTGACTCCACATCCTCTTCTTCCACAGCTGCTTATTCCAGGGGCACTTATCAATTAGAACCTGAAGATTTGTAGTACTAATATTTTCGATCAGCCAAGCATGTTTATCCAGGAATCTAGTTGAAGAAAGCTGATATTTGATGTGTTAACTTTGTTGGTTTTGGTAGAAATAAATTTTATTTTAAATTGTAACATCACAGGCTGCTTTCTTTGTTAGAAGTACTTGCCGTTCCCTACAGCTGCATTGGATATGTCCACATCATCTTTTGAACTATTGTATAGAGTCGAACTCTGTTTTCTAGGTTAAAATGAGAACATAATTGTACTACTTCTTTATGCTTAGCAAGCTGCTGTTTCGCTTTAATGTGAGTCTTCCATTTATTACTCATATCCAAGAGCACCACGACGGTTTGACTTTATCGTCTTGCAATATAGTGGAGCCATTTAACATTACTAAGAAACTGTTTCCTTGCTTTAAGATGAAAATTAAAACTCTGAACTGACTTTTGTGTATTGACCAGTATCTTTTATACTTCAGCTATTTTCAAACCATGTTTCTCTTCATTCGATGCAATTAAAGCTGTTTTTTCTGCATTCAAAAGTTGCTATTTACATCAACATCAATACCGTAATGGCATATTAGTGGTATACAAGTTGAATGGGATGTGACCTAATACGTGTAATAATTTCTAGGATTTTCTTCTCTAATCCTCCAAATACATGCAATATGACATAAGAAATGTGTTATGTTAATTTATTTTTATTAAATATTTAAAAATGAAACATAATATTATTGAGAAAAATACTGCACTTCTTTTCTGAATCAAAGGATAAAAATATTTTTTAGAATAACACTTTGATCTTAGAATTTGAAAACCTTAAGTTAATAAGACTTAGCTAAGCTAAAACACAGTAAAGCAAACAAAAGTAACCTGACCTTTTATATCTCTTCTCTTTAATGTAGTATTAACTTTTTCAACAATAATATTCTTTCTAAAATCTAAAACAAATAATTTAACCACAGAAACCACAATATTGAGCGCAAATAATTTGGTAATACTAAAAATTATATGCAATATAAAGAAAACCCCATCAGATATAAAATATTTCTAAACTCAAACGAAAATAAATTCCATTCACTTTAATTCGAGAAAGGGAATACAAAAATTATTGTATACAACAATTTAACAAATTCTTTCCACACATCTAAAGCAAATACAAAGGATTTCAACACAACAACAACAACAACAACAACAAAAGCAGGGAAGGTAGAAGAGAAATATAGAAAACAAAGGAGTGAACAAATGTGTACTAAATCCTTTAATACTTTACGTTAAATTAACTTTCTATGGCAGAATAATTTTTGAAACATTTTTTCATATATATTTTTTGTGTATTTTTTTGTTTGGTTTACAATAAAATTTTACGATTTTTGTTATAAATAAACTTAATAAAACAATATGTGAGGATCAGAAAAAAAGGATGTTGAATTATTATAACTGTGTGTGTGCATGTGAAAACCCTTAAGTGTATATAGATACATACGTATGTAGTATGTTAGTAGACGATGAGTGTTCCAACATAAATCCCATACAAATAATAATAGGAAATTTAATAACAGAAATTTTAGTTTTATGAGCTTTGGTATCTAAAATATGATGCCACACACACATATATATATATATATATATATATATATATATACACACAATACACTATTGTACTCGTATAGTAATTTTGAAACTATAAACTTGCTTATCCCATGTGGCTTTCAACTGCTTTCTCCAGTACTCACACGCTTTCTCTGGCACTCAGATTGTCATCAAGAACCAAAGAAGGTTCATTCGCTCAATCGTGCCCTTAAACCGAATATTGTTATCCTTTGTGGCTGCCGTAGTCGGCTCTATTTTATTTTTTAGTTATTATTTATATCCTTTTTGATTGGAAAGTAAAGTGAAAGTGTCAAAAGGCTTCGTTCGTTCGTTCGTTCATTTCTTTGTTTTTTTTTTGTGGGTTTGAGTAATTTGATAAAATATTTTATGACTTTTGTTAGTTCTTTGCCAACAAATCTAACCACTCAAGTGCGCTCTGCCTGAATTCTTTTGAGTTGTGGTGTCACTTTTGCGGTTCGGTCTGAACGCATAAAAAATTGGCACATGCTATGAAGGATTGACTATGCCACTATTGGGACATAAATTGCACCTTTTATGTTTATAAGAAAAATATTTGAAAGCATGTTATAATTTTGATTCCATTGTCATTTGGCCACATAAATTTGGATGTTTGTTTTAACAGTTTGTTTGGAAACTATTTGTTTAGGTGATCGATCCTCATATTTACTTTATAATATTGCAAAAACACATAATAATGATAAGTTTTAAATGATATCATTTATTTTTGTATTATTATTAACAAATCTTATTAGTTTTTACTTTACATTTAATATTAGATATAATAAAATTTTGTTTCTGTTCTGTGTCACATATTTTCATCAAACGTCTTTTATTTATGTTAGAATCAAAGAATCACATGATTACACAGCAACAACAACAATCGCCACAGCCACAACAACATGGACAACAAGGACAACAAAAACAGGAATTATTCTTTGGAGTTGGAGCTGGTGGTCCTTGAACGACAACAGTGGTACCAGGTTGTGGAGGTAATTGCACAACTTCAACGCGTGTACGATGATCCATTTTTTGGTGTTACAAAGAAAAATAAGTATTGTATGTTTGTCAATAATCAGCCAAGAAACTCTTTACTCTGCTTTTAAGCGCGTTTGGTTTGTAACTGAATCGTTGTGATTTGAATTGTATTGTCAAACAATACAGCGAGGGAGCCCCATTATCAAATAATATGTAATCTCTATGTACATAGTTGTCTTATCTTCTTTAAGTAGCCAATTAACCATGTGCAATTAAATAAATTTTGTTAAAGGCAACTTCATGATTTCAGGTCTGTGGTGATGTTATCTTAAGAGTAGTAGAAAATCTGTATATTTTTTTTTTATAGTTTTGCTAAAATGAGTCATGCAGTGCAGAGATTGTTTTGATAAACCTTTTACATAATAAAAATGTTAGTCATATTCAGTTATATATAACAAATGTATGGGTATCCAATTGCCATATAAATTAAATGCTCTACAGAATATTTAATAGACATAATTTGTTTATCTCTTTATTTAGAGTACTGTGAATCACCTGAATGCTACGTTTGTAACTTATAGCTTATCCATCCACATGCTGCCATGTATGCGAGTCTCTTGGTTATTAAGCTATCAACCCGAAATTTAATAGACATTCCAATAATATTTGTGCACTGATTGCATGCCAGAAATATCCGACTTCCAAACCCAAATTTGAAATATAATATGAAATTTAACAAATTAATTTCAAATACAAATTAATCCAATTGTACATATAAAAATTGGTAGTGAAAAGTACATAAGACCTGCAAAACAGAAGTGGTTTTAAATTTCTCAACAACTCTTATTTATTTCTTTACTCTTCACTTGCACTCTAAGAAATTCTTTCTCTTAAAAATGCCCCATTCTCTTTGTGCAACTCTTTTTCTAGTATTTTATATCTTATCAAAATCAGAAAGAATTGATAAAACTTGAAATTATTCATCACTACTTGCTAGAGACCCCGAAACACGATACACTTGGCTTTATTTAAGATAAGATAAGAAAATATGAATAAAATAGTCTACAAAATAAATATATTAATTTATCTCAAATATTTGTAATGAAAAACAAAATCACCAAAGTATAGATCAATAATAATAGGGATTTAGATAAATTTAAAATTGAAATGTTTTATGTGTCTTCCAAGTAAAAATATGTGTCAACTATTAATTAGTACAATTTCAACAATAAACCAAGAACTACTCTACTTACTAAAAATAATAAGAAATAAAAGAAAAAATAAATAAATATATTTAAATTTAAGTTCGAGAAATACTAAGTAAAAATGTTTAATCCTGGTTATCAAGTGGATGTTATCGATATGCCACCGCCTCCAATTGAGGTAATCGATTTGGTGCCACCACCAGTTGAGATCATCATGCCACCACAACCAATTCCAGCTGATTACTATGTGCCAGCACCACCACCGCCAGTGATAATAGAGCAACAGCAGCAACCCACTGTTCTTGTCACAGAAAATGTACAATCCGATCCTGATCGTGGTGGTCTCGAATGTTGTATGGTGTTATTCGGATGTTGTCTTATGGAGGAATGTTGTTGCGTTATTTCATAATGTCATTGTATATTTAAATTAAGAGAAATTATCAAACTTCTTTAAGTGGAGATGTGTAGTGAAAATGAAAGCAAGTGACTTTAACAGAATTTTTTTTATTGAATGTAAAAACAAATGATCAAAACTTAAGAAAATACAATATTTGAATATTTTGTACAAAATTTTATTGTCAACAGTAAAGTCTGCTAATCTTTCCTTTTCTTTTTCATGGTGTTTTATCATAGTTAAGATTGTATACAACAAGTTATTTTATTTAACAAATTTTATGTAAATATAGTTTCTGATACTGATAAAGTTGGTAGGAAAGACACTTATCAAACCACCCCGTACTCTATTTATCATAATAAGTACCTACGATCGGAAGACTACTTTTCATTACAATACTTTCTATAATTTAACAATAAGTTTCACAAATATGTTTTACTATTTTCACCACATCAACACAGCACATCAATCTAACTAAACTCAACATGTGTCCTCACTTTTAACCTTTGACTTTGATTTAATTAAAATGCAAAAATATTTATGGTTATTTTCTTATCGGAAACGTGCAAACTTCAAAAAAAAAAAAAACTGTTTTATTTTTCAAAAATATCGAAGTCCCCCTGATTAAAAATTGATTCGTTTCCTTTTTAAATCCACAATGCACAAACAATGGTCATTGCCATAAAATACACATGGACCATACACACACACACACACACACACACACACACACACACACACAAACATAGAGTATTATGGAACCCCATGGCAAGGATTGCAAGGATCCTTGTATTATGTTAGTATGGAGAACGTGTGTGTAGCAAAGCGGTGCAAAGACCAATTAAGATTTATGAGCCGTAACCAAAAAGCGAGTAAAGGACCACAAGAAGGACAAGTGTGAGTACAAGTTTGAATGAACTAAATGCGACACAAAATGATATGAAAGGCCTACGTTTTCTGTTTATCGACACAGAGAAAAATCGCACAAGAGAAAGACAAAAAAAAAAAAACCGAGGAATAAGAAGAAAGGGAAATGATTGTGGCAAATAGTTGTAAACGTAGACATGGTTGAATCGTCTAGAGCGTGTCAGATCAAACTGCTACCACTGTTGCTGTTTCGGTTACTATATAAAAGAAGGTATATCACAAAAAAAAAAAAGGTTCCTATATATATTAGACATACTCGTAGTAGTAGAGACAGACCACTCGGTGAAAGGCTTAATATCTCATTCCACTTGAGTATAATTTGCCATAAAACTCAATTTATGGCAAACAATATTCTTGCAAATTCAAGCATGAAATTTTAGATATTTTTTCATTAGAACAACAACAACAACAATAGGGAAAAACTTTATAATTGTATCTAATAAATTAAGTAACTTTAGAAACATTAAAAATTATATTTATTTATAGTATAAAAAATTGTACCATGTTGAACTACAGTGAACATGATGCGACATATTAGTAAATTCAACAGCCAACAAATTATGGAAAATGGAATGGTGGAAACAAATAAAACTTTACCGCAAAGCCATAATAATTTGTCAAAACACCATTAAAATATCAGCAAAATCGATGTTCATACTAAGCCAAACATGAATGACTGAATGAATGAGCATGCCACCGTACCTACCCTACCTCACCCTCACCCAGTCTCAAGCTTGGGGCTTATGGAGTGTTGAGAGACAAAAATATTGCATGAAAAACATAATTTGAAGTTCATTGACTTTATAGAGTCAAGCGACAAACAAAGACCACAGACTAAATCTCGGGAAGAGGTCATACCATAGAAATGAGAGTCATAAATAAAGAAAGCGCATGCATGAACATGTCGAGCAGGTAACTTCAGTAGTAGAGTTAAGTTGGTGACAGTGTTGTGCAACAGAAAGTCAAGGACTCTTTTCTTTTTTTGGGGTGATTACGTATGTGTGAATTTGTGATGCTTACATACGAGTTACTTGAATATGGGGCGTGTTTGCACATAAAAATAATTTACGTTTCATAGTTCATACAAGTCATAGCATTTCTATGCTATGTTAGTGTTGTTAAGCAGCAAATAATGCCAAGTCAGCAATGCCAATGGCAAAAGAAAACAATGATAATATAATGTTGATAGTAATAATCAAAGTCATTGTTATTTGTGTAAGAATTGTCTTTCAGATAACATTTAAATACACTTACTATGAGGGTCATAAATAAGGGCAAGTGTTGCCAAGAGTGAATGAATGAATAGTGTTACAAATGTCAGAAAATAATCTTGCATGAAACTAAATTCATTTCATAAGGATTAAGAATATCAATCAAGATTTATATGATTTGGTGTAAAACAATAAACATATCAATGGAAAAGGATACATGATTTACTAAATAAAATTGAATGAAAATTAATAAAAAATAATGTTAAACTTAAATATTAGAATATTTGAATAAATCATAAGAAGATAAGTCCCCAACATCGACACACCCACAAGACGAGTATTCTATAACTCAGACTATAAATAATATGAACGAGAATGATAAAAGCTACATGTATCTATTACGTGTATCCATTACATTATACAAATGTCTAGTCTCATCGAGGGTAGAGCAAAAGAATAGTAAAATAAAAAGGTGCTTAACACTAAATGCAGCTCATAATGAGGTCGATTAGTTTGGGTCATAAACAAAAACCAAGGGAAAAAAAAAAACACACACACACACATAGTAATGTCAACTTTTCATAGGGGGCAGATTGACACAAGAAAAAAGACAAAAGACAAAACAAAAACAGAAATGAGAAATGTTGCCAAGCTCGCTATTAGGCGACAAACAAATTCGGTGCTTAGAATAAATTAATGAAAACAAGAACTAAGAGTCACAATGAGGACACAGACAGACAATGAGGACACACGTACATATACACGTACTAGTACATTGCAGTGTGTAGAGTAAATGCAGCATAACACGCAGCATGCCGCAGGTTGCAGGGGCACGTGTCAAACCACACCGCAGGAGCTCATCAACAACAAACAACAAGGACAATGTCTGACGACGATGAATACCGGAGATGAGTCCAAATGAGATGAGCTCAAATGAAGCAAATTCATTTGAGTCACTAGAACGTTCCAATGATGAAACTTGGGGTAGTTTGTTTTCAAGTGAGGGTTGTTTTTTTTTATTTTTAACAAAAAAAAAAAACAAGTTTTCCTTTTGACTCTGACCAATTGTACTAATGTAAAACATTAATTTTGATATCAAGACAAATTTTTATTTTCAAAAAATATTTCAAGCTCATTATTTTTGGTATATCAACTTCAACTTCAAGTTCATGCCTCACTGCTGCCAACAGTTGGTCTGGTCAATGCTTTTTTTTTATCAACAACACAAGCAAATTAACACTTTTTCGTCATGATCAAAAATCAACCCTAAGTCCCAAGTCAAACAATAACCAAACAAGTTACTATATAGATCGCGACAATTGATAAATGAAATTATTATGATATCTCTGTCTTGACTTTTTCATAATTAAATTGTTTGAATTGTTTGTTGCATCCAAATGTGAAAAGTTTAATTTATGACACTTTTATGGTACTAAATTTTAAGTGATAACTTGCAGTGGCCCATTAGACCATTAGTAACGGATGCCTGATCTAAAATATGTTGTCATATTGCACAAAATTTGTATGCATTTCATATGAATGAATGACCAACCTACCACTTGGTTCCACGAATTATTATAATTAGTTGTAAATGGTTTGGAAAAATGCTCTCAAAACAGATGTGCAAACCGGGTTGATATTACAATAGTTTTATTAGTTTTTTCATGAGATGATTGGATGATATATGATGATAATAATGTAGAAAAGTTAGTAAATTTGGGGAAAAAAAATTGTTAAAATGATGATAACTAACTTGATAGTGTATTATTACTTTAAAGCATGACAGAATTGTGAATAATACTGCACTTTGGTGAAAGGTAAAAAAATATAGTAGTTTAGGTTAAACTAACTAAATCTAGGTAAAGTCCACCAGATAATTAAACTGGAATACAAGCAAAAAGAAGGAAAAACGTATTCGTTTCTTGTGCCTTTTTATCTATGTATATTTCGGAAAAGGAAGTTCACTTCGAAAATCTTTGACCCGTTGAAACCCCTAACTTGATTTCATTAAAGTTCAGATGCTCTAAGAGTTTATGCTCTGAGGTTTCTACTACCTAAAAATGAAGTCGGGTAGAAGAATAAAACAAACAAAAAAAAAAAAAAAAAAAAATTTATTCTTATTTGATTTACTTCTAGTTATGGTGATAAGGGCTATTCAAACATTTAGCTAATCTATAGATCACAGCAGCCGGTTGTATAACACAACACCACCCTGAGCTTAAAACCCGCACCAGGCAAATAACCAACAACCATACTATAAGGGATCCACTGGCTAGAGCTGCTGACCACCTAGCTAAAGAGGATATCTAGTAACACAAAAGATAAGTGAAAGATTTTATCTAACTTTTTCGAATAGAATTCTTTAATACATTGCAATAACCTGACTAGCTAAAGTATTTGCTATTATATTCCTTGGCACTTCATCAGTTCTTTTGTTACTGGGCATTCCAGTGACCTACAAGAAACCATCATCAATCAATCAATCAATGAATCAATCAATAAATCCATGTACTAATATCTTTACTTTAGTATTATCTCCTGATTGTCATTTACTTAAACAAACAATTATCTAATAGCATCCCATCATCACATTCAAGTACTTCTATTTTGAAGTTATTTGTCACTTGATGATGTTGCTAGTGAGTGCTGATACTGATGATGCTGGTGCTGGCAAACATTTGCCACACAAAAATAATAATGTTTACACAAAACAGACGTGTGTTCATACTTAGAAAGCATCATCATCATCATCATCATTATTATTTTCATAAAGTATTCTTATACTTACATTCATCATCTTCAGAATCATAATACGAGTAGATGATGAAGCCAAAGGCACTACATATAGCAAATACTAAGGATAATCAAACAAATTTTCAATGTCAACAAGCGCTGGCAATGCTCACTTTGAAAAGATGATGACGACTAACTCCATACACATTGGGCATTTTGTCCTGTCAGTGTCAACTTCATGATCCAAAATAGCAGCAAAAACAACACCAAGATACTTGTATATGTAGGTAGATATTTGTCAGTAAAATACTGGAGGCAGAATTCGCACGCTCTGTCCAATGAATGAATGTGGATGAAAGCGAAAGATAGACCAAAATCCAAGAAGACCCACCAATTGACCAACAAGGATATATTTGCTTAACGTTATGAGTGTCTTTCGTGTAAATAAAATTTAAGATGAATTTTGGCTTTGTTTTACCACATTTCCTAATATTTTTGTACTCTGACTTTATTTGCTAAGAACTTCATAAGTTAGAACGAACCAGTTGAGTTGGCGCATGGGATGTCAAGAACAAAACTTCTCAATTTCATTATTATAATGTATCATAATGATATTTTTTGTTGTTGTTGGAGTAAAATCTATTAAAATGTCATTTACAGTAGTGACACAATTAGATTTTTTTCTGCATTAGTTTGGCAATGGCAGTATTCTGTCGTAGTGATGATGATGATGTTTCTGTGATAAACTGAAACGCATTTGCAATGTCAACTTAGATTCTAATAGAATATTAATACTATTTTAATAAAGTGTTGAATCGTGAGTATGTCAGGAAGTTCGTCTCAGTAACTAACTTCTTTGTTGGTGGATCAGGAGACCATGACAATGCAATGCTTTTTGAAAATTAATTATCGATAAAAATGTGCACGTGTCCTTTCTTCAGTTACTTTTCGGCTAAACACATTAGCCAACACACCAAACAATGAAATGGCATGGAGTAAAATCTTGATGATCCTTTCACCAAAAACACACTCATCCACCATCATATACTATGTATTGAATGTATATAATGTTGGGGGTTACCATAGTAGAAAGTAAAAGTTAAAATGTATAAAGAAACAAACATCAGTCATATGCAGTCAGTCAGTCAGCAAAGGACCTTTTGCCTTTATTCTTATTGTTGGTCTTTTCTGCATTGTTATTGTTCTGGCTGTTGTTGTTACTTCTACTGTTGTTCTGGCTCTTCTGGTTGCGTTGTTGTTTCGTGTCAAAACGCGTTCTTTTCATTCGTGAAATTTTAGGCTTTTTTGCCATTCTTTCTTTCACACAAAAAAGCAAAAAATGGAAATGGGAAAGTTGTGTTGATGTTTGCTTATGGCATTGTCCAGTGTCATTGTTGTTATTCTTGTTTGTTACTGTTGTCAACAACAGACGCTTTTCATGGCATTTCTTGAAAGCGAACTGTACAAACAACAGTGACGACGACAATTGTTCAACATCAAATAAGAAAATATAGTATGGGCAAAAAAAAAAAGAAAAGGACAAAAAAAGAATGCAAAGAAATGTTAACAATGTCACGAGGCATGTTTTTAGGTCCGTCAACGTTTGTTGTTGTTGGTCAAGCCAAAGTTGCTAACACAAGCAACACCAACATCAACAACAACAATATTTGACATCAGCAACAACTACAACAACAATTTATGACCAAAGTAGTAAAGAAAAAAAACCCAAAAAAACAAAAACGCATTTCTTGTAGTGTTTCTAGGGCTTTGGATTTGGCAGTAGGTGGTGACATGCTAACAAAGAAGAAATGTTGCATGCGTAACTCACTTTTTTTCCTTTTGTATCCCTTTTGTGAGTGAAAACATGTTTCACATAACCCACAAAAATATAAGTATTACTCTCTACGCAAATATTTGGAAAAATATCATGAAATGCGTAGGACATTTCTAAAAGAAAAAAAACATAACATACTTTTCATGTTCGCTTTGACTTCAGAAAGCTTTTAAGGATTTCAAAAGAAGATAAAGGATGGAATTAATATTGAGTTTTAAAAGAAATCTTTTAAGGCTACACAAGTAAATAGAATGAGGGCTCAATTTTAAATTGGGAAAACAATAAGCTAGAGACATAAATGAGAGGAAATTGTCTTATTCGGAATATATGTATAATTTTGTTGAGGAATTAGATATTGTTACCATATGTTTTGTAAACTACAGAACAATGTTTGCTTATTTTATAGTAGATTATCGATCGGTTTGTCCAACTGTATCAAATATGTTTCTTGTTCTATATCATATGAAAATTAGTAGTTCACTTATTGCCACATTTGCTTTGGCTATCACAGCTTAGCAACTAACCACCACTGCCGTGTCATTCATACAAATGAGGTAAAAATGGAATGTGTATGAATATACTGCTAAAGAGAATACACTCGCTTACAGTCAACAGAGGCAAATATGACACTTTGGTAGAAAAAGTTTCCATTGCCAACTTAATACATAGTATAAATATTAAGGACATTTTAGGCCTCCTTCTTTGCTTATAGTATTCACAAGATAGTATTCTTCATTTATTTATTTATCTTACTTTATTTTCCATTCTTGTCTTTTTGTGATTTATCATACGACGTGCATTCATTTCGACGTGTGCCGTTTGTCCAGCAAGTTCGCTCTAAGCCTCAATTTCAACGCTACCAACTACTTTGTACTATGACAAGGAAATCTTCCAAGAACCTTCTCATTTTACTCTTAGTTTTATGGTGATAAATCTAAGAACATTTCGTACTAGAATTTTATATGTTGTCACATATACATACTCGCACTACAACGCAAAAGCATATGTTCTGCCGCACGTTTTACTTATCCCTTTCCACCATCTTTCTCTTCTCCTCCCCTCACCTATGTTCATCTACACATTTATCCTGTATTTTCTATTCCATATAATTTTCTATGTTTATCCTTTTACAATTCATTTGATCTTTCGCTCGCTGGCTGCACGTTCTTTGCTTATTGTTTGTGCGTTTTTCTTTCCGTTCCCTTTATTTTTTCTGTCTGATATTTCTTCAAGGTTTTCTATGTTTTTCTACTCCTTTACTTCTTTACATTCATTTATGTGTTTGTTGTACCAGAAAATTGTTGGTAATTTTTCATCAGAGCAGAGCAAAGCAGAGCATCGCTTTACTTTTAAGAAGAACAAAAACAAATGTGAAAAAAAAAAATAAAATAAACTAAAGACGGAAGCGGAAATCGCTCGTGACCTATCAGCATGCACCCATGTCATTATTTCCTTTCTTGCTCCTTGCTTATTCCTTGTTCTTGTTGATTTCTTTCTTACTCTTGAGCTACACGTGTCATGTGTGCTTAGTTCACTTTCATTCATTCTTCATTCATTCTATCTATCATTCATTCATTCATTCATTCGTGTCATTCATTGATTCCTCTTTCAACGACATGTTTGACAATTTTTCCTTCCGAATTTGCCCTCGTTTTTCATTCTTCACAATTGTTGTGTTGTGTTTTTGAAAAATTGTATAAATAGGTTAATGGTTTTTGTGTTTCTTCAGTTTTCTGTTCTATTATTTTTTGTATTTTTTTTTTTTTGTTTGTTTTGTTTTTATAAAATGACAGCGGGTTACTTGCTTTTATTGTTAGTCAGTCAGGATAATAAGGATCCTTGTTGCTGCTCTTATTGGATTTTGTCATTTGATGAAATGCAATCATGTTAAAAGCTTCAATGAAATAACATAACAGAACAGAATAAAACAAGTTTTCAGGCGCCAAACTTCTAATGATGTTGACTAGAAATTGTCAAGGCACTGAGAAACAATAACATAAGACTATAGTTGACCATAGTAAGAAATTTCATTGAATGCAGAATGTAGTGTCTTGGGATAAGGAAGTAGTACAATATTATAGTTCATTGAACTTTTGAACACCCTTAAAATTGACCCCAAATCATAATTCAATGATTACCCTGTTCTGCCATGCCTTGTCCTTTTATCCTATTTTTTATCATCTCAACCATTATATTTTTCTTTTAATAATTCAATAGATAATTTATTTGCCAAAATTCAATAAAATTTGGTCCAGAAATATTGGACAAAACTTACCACATACAGCTGGCACCACAGTTGCAACTAATGTGTCATACGTAACATATTTGGCAAGCTGATACCTGTTAAGAGAGATAGACCAAAGGGATTACTAAGTACAAAAGGGGACTTGCAAAGAATCTAATAATGAAAAAAAAAAAAAAAACCTCGAAAAATCATAAAAGAATAAAAAATATTTATTAATAAAAACTAAGGGAAACCAATTGTTCGTTATTTATTTTATTTAAATTTCTTTTATTTCCCCTCGAGTGTCTTGTATCAAGTATCTCATATGAAATGCAGAACACATTTTTCGATAAAAACAAATTTGTCATTAAAAGCTCAAAATATTTTCATTATCCTCTTCCTCCTCCTCCTCATATGGAGAGTAAGGATATCATGTGAGGGTTGCTTAATACCACATACACTCCTGGGAACATGGAAGCACCACAATCCTGGGATCACTAAGGTTATGAAGGGTGTAAGGGGTGTGTGTGTGTGCACATGTGCTCTTGACTAGCAACACAAATCAAATGTGTTTTTTTTTTTTTTGGGTAAAAATTGCAACCGTCTGAAGTGTTATCATGTCCTCATGTTTCGATTGCTTGCAACATGATATTGCAACATTAACAGCAGCCAATAAATGTAGTCAATGTTGTTACGCCTTGAAGTAGGCAATAAAGCTGAATTAAGCAGAAATTTTCATTACATTCTCACATTATTATTATGGTTCCTGTTCTTGTTCTTGTCCTTCTCGTTTTGTCAATGTTGCTTGTTTTTGTAGTCTTTTGATCCATAAAAATTGTCTAATGTTGCTAATAAAGCAAGGAGAAGAACATGACTCTTGTCTGAATGAATGTAGAATGATGTTAATTTTAAAATTCAAAAATTCAAGAACTTAATTAATTTAATTAAAATATATGTAAATATATTTCCTCTTGATTAATTGCCTAACATTATAAAGTAACAGGAAAGGACAAGTCAACATTTTAAGGCCTTCATTTTATTCATAATAATCACATGTGCTTCTTTTAATCTTCACCTTCTACATATCTGCCCTTTCTACCAGACTGTTGTTTTGAAGCTGCCAAAATGAAAATTACTAATTTGCTTTATTTTAAAATTATGGCAAATGTCTGTGGAGTGGAGTGAAGTGGAGTGGTGCAACCAGTTTCACTCAATGAAGTCATTTAAAACTCAAGACAATAATTATTGTATATCCCATGCCTTTCATATGTTTAAATTGCTTTTTGCCTTAATAAGTAGTAATAAAATAATAATTATATATAATACAATAATATTTTTGACACCACTATAGTGAAGTGAGTCTTCTCTATTTAAACAGACATCGCCCATCATTCATTTGCTCCTGCTGCTACTGCTACTGCTACTGCTACTGCTACTGCTACTATTAGTAATGTTTATAAAGAAACCACAAAAACCAGGGAATAGGACAACAGCTTGACTTACAGCTACCCAATAATGAAAATAACAACTTACAGCTACATTTTCAATTTACAAGACAAGATACAACAGTAACAAGAACAACAACAGATGCAGATACTTTTTCTTAATGGTTTCTTGGTATTTGTTTGTTACTTTTTTCTTAAAAAACAAGAAAAGAAAACATGAAAATTTGAGAAAAGGAAAACAAAATTAAAAACATTCAATTTTGTTGTCTTCTGTTGTTGTCGTCATTGCTAACGGTTTACTAAATGTGAGGTTATGTTTGGGTAATTATTATGAGGTATTAGGTTTTTGGTTTTGTGCTCGCACATGGCAATACTAACCAGCAATAATTTGGCAGCAAATTAACTTGTAGTAGCAACTGCTGAGCAGCAGACAGAGATGCAGACTAGTGCACAGTGTTGTAGAACATAAAAATTTTATAAAAGCAATGTGATGTAAAACTTAGTGGAATGGGAGAAAAATGAGTGTGCAAGAAAGGATAAGGATTAAAAATACTAGAAGAATGAAATTAAATTTCTATAATAGAAATGAAAAATAAGTTTTATAAGAAAAAATAAGTGTTCTGGTCAACTGACCTAAGATTTGAAACTAATGATATTCTATTCCTAAGTAGAGAGATTAATTGGTAGAAGTGTAGTAGTATGTAGTGTAGCATATTATAATAGGCATGAAGATCTTGCTTAGATTGGAACTTGTGAGCCAAAAGGCCTCCTTTGTTTACCATCTATTCAATCAATTATTTTGTAATTTTTGTGATTAAAATGAAGAAATACGTCCATCAAAATCATTGCCATCGCTAGATATGACTTTCGCTCACCTATCAGGCACAGCATGGAATACGCGGTGAATACACGGGGTCGTATAAGACTTTTCACCCTAGTGGTTCCAATATTTTCCTGGAATGGTTTAGCCACATGCAGCCGGGCATTGTCTTGAACCAAAATCACTTTACCATCTACTCTCGCCAATTCTTCGTGTTTTTCTTTTAATGCTCGATAAATTGTTGTCGGCACGTTTTATGAAACCAAAATACACAACACACTTCTGAACCCACCAGATGTATGGCAGACTCTTCTTTCCTTAGATGTACTGTCTTGGCTGCGATATTGATTGCTGGTCTAGATCAACCCTAGGGTCCTTGCTTTTATGATTGTGAAATTAAATCCATTTTTCATCGCCAGTGACTATTTAATACAAAATACTCCTAGCAAAATTTCTCAAGTGATTTTCTGGTTTTTTATGACTCTTTCCTTCAATTCCTAGGCTACCATATTCCTTCCGTTTGGGAATTGTTGCTTGACCATGAATCCACTTCTATTTAATGCATTCAATGGGTCGTCTTTGACTTTCTTCACAGGTTTATCGCACTTTTTGTTGCCAGGATCACCTGTTCTGAATAGTTGGAACCACCCTCTTCATGTTCTGTCTGAAAGATCTTGCTCGCCCATGAAGAATTCCATGAGCTTCGGCAATTGCCCTCCAATGAGATACGAAAAGCGGAATTCCCCTCGATGGAAAAAATTCTAATAAAGCGTCAGTTTCACAGGAATACACACAATATTTAACTCTTAAAGATAAGTATCTGTACACCCCAGTCTATGGTTAACATGATCTACTATTAAAGAAGAGAATTTTTAAAGCCACTGTAGTAATCAAATATTGACCAAACTAGGTAAAAATTACCAAGAACCAAAAGAAACTGTGTGCACATTTGGGCCCAAAGGATATCTTCAAAAATATCTGTAATTTTAAAGTAAATGACAATAGGTCCAAATGAGGTTCTTTAAGGACTTAACTGCAGCTATAAACAGATACGGGGTTGCTATTAATCTTAGCTTTAGATTATTTGGAATTTAAATAAAGTCTTCTAAAGCATTAAATCTGTAATGAAAAATATTCTTTTAAATCTAAACTGAAAAACCACTGCTTCATTAAAATTACTTTAAAGATTCACGCCTTGAAGCAAATTACAGCTTAAGCAACAAGCGTAGACTCCAACAAAAACCCCTTGGCAAATCCTCAACAAAACACAACAAAAAAAAAAAAAAAAAAAATTAAAAGAAAGAAACCGTGGAGTAAATGAAGTCATAATTATTAGCTACAAAAACAGTTCAGTATAAGAGGAGAAGAAAAGAAAAGAAAATGGAAACAAAAAACAGGATACCAAGTAAAAACTGAGTATGAACAACAGAAGTTGGAACATAACAAGGCAATAAAGCAAAACAAAACTTCAACTTGAAGCCAAAACGATACCAAAAAAGCAGAACAACTTGGGAAGGAGTTGGATTGAATGGAAGTCAGAGAGTGGGGGTCCACCCATGACTACCACAAGAAACAAATTCTTATTATTTTAAGAAGAATACTTTGACTTTAAGACACAAAAATGGGGGTAATAGTGATTAAAGATGAGATGGAAGGAGAGATGGAGTTTTTGAGTTTGGTGTGTGGTGTTGTGACATTGGCGTCATATGCGCAGTGAATGTGGCTGTGAACAACATCCACAACAACTACAACAACAACAACAACAACCGGAATAGAAACAGAGTCACTAATTAACCACAAAGGATGTCTCGACATGGTTGGTCTAAAAGTAAAAGAAGAAGACATTGGGCCCTAGAAGAGAACATTGTGTGCAGTAGGAGACACTACATTACGTATGAGAGAGTTCGTTGGTTACTTTACTAGTTAGTAATAAAGGATAGAGTTTATGGAATCAAGACGACATTCGAGAAGAAGACTAGAGCAATGATGGGCAATAGTAAATAGAGGGATGTTGGAGGCATGGGCGACATTAGCGTAAATTAGCGACATTACTTTTCATTTACTAGTGTTGTTGAGTTTCACTTTAGCACACTTCTGCCCACTCTTTGTTTTCCACTCCATGCATATATCTAATTACTTGACAATCCTGAATTTCGAAATTTTTAAGGACTGTCATGTGACACCAAGAAATCCAGACTCCGCCGCCGGCCAGACCAGGACACGATGTCGAGTTGAGCACTTGAAAAGGGTTGCGTAATTGTAGCCAAGTGTAACACAGACACAAACAAACATACTCATTCCCTCCAGGGAGAACGACGCATCATTTATAATATGCAAAAAAAACAAAGAATATTTTTTGTTTTGTTATCCTTTTCCTTAACCAGCAACCCCGACGTCATCATCCTCATCACCATTGAGTAAGTAAAAGTTTTGGCAGATTTGCGCCAATTAATTTGTCCATGTGCTCCATGGTGCTCAGTTTCAGTTGGTTCTGTTGATTCTGTGCTTTTAGTTCATGCTGCGCCAGTCGTCTTTTATGCCTTTATTATGAGCCCAGAACATACCAAGAGTGTTTCTGTATTTGTGGTGCCGAGTCACTTGGCATACTACCATACAATACGAGTATATGCATGCTTCATTTGTCTCTTCATTTGTTCATCCTTTGCCTTTGCCTGCCTTCTCTGCCAGTATGACAACGAGTTGTTTTGTCTGTTTCTGTGCCAGTGTCCTTGTGTGTTATCCTTGTTCTTGTCGTCTGTGTTGCGGTTTTTTCGGTGTACCAAAGACAAGACGAACTTGACACTTTTTCACACTTGGCATGTGTTCCCTTTTATGCTACTACAATACTTTCTTTTCGTTCGCTATTTTTTTTTTTTTTTTTTTTTTTCAGAATCACTCGCTTAAGGACATCACTAACTGACTTAGCATAAAATCAAGGGCTGGAGAACTGTGTATGGACTTCAGAGTATGTTAGTTTCTGTGCTCATTAAGCTTGAAGTTTTGACTTTTCAAAACTTTAATTGAAGAAATTTCTTTCAGTTTGGTAGGAAAACATAAAAATTGGAGTCATTTCATTAAATGAAGAACAATTTCCTTTGAAATTGGCTTAAGAAATCCCAATTCTATGTATGTATATCCTTAAGCTCTATTCGAGATGTCCAACTAATTTTGACACAATCAAATGAAACTGATAAATGGATTGAAAACCAAAAAGAAAACAACAGCAAGAAACAGCAAGTCAAATCAAAAAAAAAAAAAAAAACTCAAACTCAATAGGAAAAGCGCATCAAATTTGAAACAGAAATCGCCCAAAGTCATGTCAAATACGAGAACAATGTCCAATTAAAAATCTAAGTAGTAAAAGGCAACAGGAAAAGGACACAGAAGCAGTCAGTAAAAAGGAAACTGCAAGTCACAAAGAATACTTAAATGTGGCACTCTTTCTTAGTGGGGGAGTGTAAACATTCCTTCTTGAAGTCGTCGTTGTCGTCGTCGTAAAGCTAAAAGTCAAATTGAATCTTTAAAGCGCTTAAGGGTCTAACATCATCAGCTACAGCAGCAACAACAACAACAACAACAAAAGTCGGCTATGAACATGAACATACATAAATGGGCCACATAAAACCAATGAAGACTCTATATATTCCTCCATATCTGGTAGGCGAACTAACTCAGAGTTAGGTCATGTTGTCTTGAGCCAAGAATTAACAAGACAATTAAAGACACCAACACGCTACGCATTCTTCATGCTCCAATTGTACGTATGTTGTACGAGTATTCTTGTTTGGCTGCCAGCAATAGAAATAATCAAGCATTGTAATCAACAACCAACAACATGTCTAAGTAATGAATGTCCCTTCTCCATCCAATGCACCATTGACCATCAGCAACGGTCAGTCACTTCGTCATCGTTTGGTTGCCAATTCGTTTCGCATTATCCTTATTGCGTGCGCTTTATGTGCGAGAGTCTACCCATTCCCATTCTATAGGTTTTCGAGATTACTAGTTCACTTGGGCTATGCTTCTTCTTCTTTGATGTTGTCTCATCCTTTTCCATCTCTTACGAAGTAGTAGTATGTTAGCTCTTTATGCCACTTCATTTACTTTCTGGCATCCCATTGTCCTTCTCCTTACAAAATGTTACTCTATTTTTGTCTATTTCGACATGTCCACTTGTCTGTCATTCATTGAGTAAGCGTTCCATCAACCTCCTCCTTCAACCCATCTCTCTTAAGCATTGTTCCATTGTAGAATTAAAAGACTCATTCTACTTAGCTTTGCTTTGTTGCTGTTGTCCGATTGTTGTCTGCTTTGTGGTGCGAATTTGACACCAAAAGCAATTATTTTTATTTCCATTCTTACAGAAGGATCCTTCAACTTTTTCTTCTCGATTTGTTTGATTTTTGTTGTTATTGTCAGTGGCACTTTGTCTTTAATTAAACACATTCTTTGCTTGTATCATTTTTGTAGTTTTCTCTCTTTTACTTCCATTTCCATTGTCTTTCTCTGTTGGCTTTTATTGTTGCTACTTTCTACTTCCGGGAAGTTTTTTCTTTCCTAAATTGAAATTGATTGCATGATTTAATGCTGTAAGTGATATATGTACATATATCTATGTCTATATCTCTTTTGGGAGCTTTTGATTTGCAGTTAGGGTTATTGCGATCTGAGTGAGTTAAAGCTGACACTAATGGCTCAACATGGAGCATCGTTGCTAATAAAATGAAATCAAAAGAAATCTTCAATCCAAATTTAAGGAAATTGAAACTAGATAGTGTGGAAAAAAAAACTATATTATCTCTCTTTAACATTTTTCCAATATATGAACTATGTATGTACTATGAAATGATCCCGAGACATAGAAATAAATCATAATAATCAGCATCTTCATCATAAAGGATAATAATAACCTCAAGAAGGACTTCAAAAAACAAAGAAAATCATAATAATAAAATATAGATGAGAAAAATATCAAAAATCTTAACAAATGAGCAGATTTATGAACTAAAACCGACTGTAAAGAGTAAGTTGGCTTTCTGGCTTCAACATTCCCAAACCCCTAAAAAGGTGTAACGAATATTTGAAGATGAATGTGACATTAAGTACCAACGGCAACTTAACCTCATAGTACAAATGTATTAAGTCAAAAAGTAACTACATTTTATGGCAGCAGAAGCAACAACCAAACAACCACCGACCAACCCCTGAATCAACCTAATAACCCCAGACCCAAGAATAAATATGAAAGAATTGAGTGGGAAAAAAAAAAACAACATGCAATTGCATGATTTTCCTTTTTTCCTCAACGACTTATAATGTTTTCTTAGCCAGGAAAAAAAAGAAATTTTGCTGCTTCATTTATAAGGATTATTTACTCTAGTACACAAGGTACAAGAGGAAGGGAAAAATTCATAACGAAATTACTTGCAACAAATGCAGTAACGTGGCAGCAACAGCAATGAGGCATAATATTTAGTAAAACTGAGAACTAGATGGTGGTAGAATGGGATTTGCTAAGTCCTTTGTTGAATGAAATGCGTGGACTGGTGGGGTGGTTGATTGGATGCAAGTTGTACTAGAAGTTCCCCATTGCTTCCACATTTAAACACGTAATTTCCATTAGGTTTCTTTCAACATCAAGCAAGTTGCAGCAAGTGGGTGGTTTTTTTCTTATTTCTTCTTCTTGTTGTTTATCCTTTGAACGCTTAAATTTGCTTTCCTTTTGGGAGTTCACTTGAGGGGAAGATTGAGCTTGAGCTTGTGCCTTCGTTGTCATGTGCTTAGTTGCGAGTGAGTATAAATGATTATTTGGCAAATTGTGGTATGCATTTGTTTTGGTTGAAAAGTCATTAATATAAATCGATTTTTTTTTTTATTTGGTGGTAAGTGTATGTGAGTTTTCACATTTTACAGATGATTTGTATTTTTTTTATTATTGTAATATTAAATAAAGTTGTTTGTTGCCATATACAAATGAAACTATTTTTTAATAGACTTTGATCAATCATAAGTATTTAATTTAATTTACCAAAGCCCGAATTCGCTTATATGCATTTAAATATTGCTTATTTATTGGCGCTGAAGCAAATTGCATAGTATTTTATGTGCTCAATGTACATAATTTCGTTTTAAAATACTGCAAATAAATAATCAAACAAAAATAAATTAAATAAATGCTAGAATTAACGCAATTTCAATGTGCATTAACACATATGGCGCAATAACAGTTGACATTTGTTGGTTATTCGAACATAACCCAGTGGACAATGGCCAGATATCTTTAGAAAAATAATCAAAATAAATTGACTATTGACTTTTAAAGAAAACATTAGACTATTTATTTGTTTCATCAGATTTCTGATATTTTGTATCACAATTTGATCAATTTTTATATTTATATCGCCCTAAAAATGACTTTAAAAATTGTCAATAAATTAAATAAAATTATATTAAAAAAGTCTGTTGGGTATGCACTTTTAATATTTTTATGAATAATATTTTCATATAAAATCATTATGCAAAATATGCGATAAGCAAAAAAAACAAATTCATATGGTGAGACGAGACCAAGCAGACTTTTGTTAAGTTTATTGAAAACAAAAAATGAATATTGGTGGAAAACCAAAAACAAAAAAATAAAGTTATTAACACCATAATTAAAAGCAATTGCCACAAGGGTACAAACAATGCACACACAATTGGATTTTATTGCATCATCCACATCACAGCACCTCCACCACTCATCATCTCACCATCTCCCCATAATTCCATATCCTTTAATACCATTTCTGTCAATATGCAACTTGATTGCAATATCAAACCACCCACAATGCTCTCAGACTACTGTTACTGTTATATGACAAATTAATAGCATTTTGTCGCCATTTTTTTGTGGCAACAAATAAATTTTAATAAAATACAATGAATTACAGTAAATTGTGAAATTGTGTAACCGAAAACACACCATTTTTAGACAAATTAATTTAAACCATAAACAAGGTTCAACTATGTACTACTAAATATTTTGCAATAGCGAGGCAGACCAAAGCAAAGTAGAAAGTAGAGTGAAAATTAGTGCAACGTGCAATACAAAAGGCAAAAACTCGCTCGTGCGTCCTTAATAGCCAGCCATGCCTGAGTGAGTAAAAATGTTGCTGGTGCATTTTGCTGTCTGTGCTGCCATGGCAGATAGTAAGTCTGTACTTTGTTGTTGGTGTCTGTCAGTCTGTTAGTCTATGGCCAGGACAGCGGCCACCAGAGATGCTGCAACGGTTGGGATGGGTAATATATGGTTTTCGTTGCTAATTGGCGGCTCAAAAACCCAAAATGCCAAAAATGCAGCAATGCAGCGTGAATCATGACTGCAAATGGTTCAAAATGGTTGCTAGTATCAGTTGGGTTGGTTGTCGAAAGGATATTACTATCCTATGAAATAAAGTTGGAGGTAGTAGTAGTAGTAGTAGTATTAGGAAGATGTTGAAAGAATTGCATGCGGGTGCAGTCAAAATGCAACGAGCTATGAATGGTGCAAACAACACATAAACAACAAAGCGAACAAGTGAAGTAAGTGAGTCAGAAAAATGAGTGAGAAATGAGATGGAGTTGGAACTAAGCTGCAATGCTGCGGCTTCACAGCAAATACCAATAATAATAACAAAAGATAAAACTTGCACATAGGTATTTTCATAATGCTGATGTTGATGCTTATGGGGCTCATGGCTCATGGATTTTGGTTTTCTTTTTTTTTTATAGCTTCACCAAAGCAGAATGTTGGCTGAGCTGATGTCTGTTTCAGGTATTTTACTTTATTCTCATTTCTATTATTTTTCATCATCACTTCACTTTCATGATCTTTATTTTAATATCAGAAAATGTGCTCTTTTTTTGTGCTTTGTCCTCTTTTCCATCAATTAAACCTTTACGGCCCCAGTTGAGTGCAGCTTATGCCATTTGCTCATCATCATCATCATCATCCTTGTTGTGCTACTGACTGATTCACACTTTTGCTCATCATTTGATTTTACAATTTGTTTTTAATTTACGTTTAACGCGTGAAATTTTGTGGTTTTTTGTTCTAGCAACAATTTTGTATTTTAATTAATTTTCTTCAAAACTTTGTTGTCGTTTTTCGTTTTTCTATTAAGTATTTTGTGTTTATATATTTTCAACATTCATGTTTTTTCACCTAGAAATACTTGAAAATCCAATAAAGCGTGCTTAAGTGCATTGTTTATGGTCATTGATTTTTATTGAATTTTATGTAAATGCATGCAATTTACAAATTACTTAGTTGCGCAAATGATTAAAATTGATTCTCTAAAAATGTTTTACAAAAAATACAGTTGATTTTTTTGTTGCAACATGAAATCATAGTTTATATACAAAATTCCCAAATATATGCAAATGTAGTGATATGCATATTTAAAGTCATATTTCACACTTTATGATTAAGTAATGTTAAGTGAATCTGACTGGCATAGTAGCTACGCAACAAATATGGTCCTAAGTGATAAAAGATAGAATCACATAACTGATATTTCTGACAAACTTTCAAAGCTGAGGTACCCCAAGTATTCCAAACATGTTTGCAAATAGTATGAACAATAGATACATAAGAACCGTTGAAAGCTTTGCCTTATCTCTGGCTATCCACATTTCTTTCTATCAACGGAGCCTCTTAGTAATGTCATAACACCTGTCCTAGATTTGTAATACCTTAGTCATTTAATCCTTTCATTAGGATTGAATTTTCTTGATATAGACATATTTTTAACACATCAAACCATAATTTTTGCTTTCTATCATGAAAAAGACTCATAAATACATGAATAACTCTCACTTATGCTTGAATTGCAACAAAAATAAAACTTTAAATGAAACCACATAAATGAAAATATCCCAAAAAGAACAAAAAAAAAAAAAAAAAAATGGATAAAATAAACTAAAAAAAGGAACACAGAAAAAAACAGAAATTGGGCAAAACTTTTTGAAAAAAATTAAACCCCAAAAACGCTTAACAATGCAATCGTAAAGTGCCCACAAAAGTATGCAACAAAAAGCCCCAAAAAGCGTCGCCACAGTTACGCGTACTTTATCGGCACTTGCCGAACGCATGATAAAGCAAGCTGAAAGGAAGAGGGACGGACTACTGGCGAAACCAAACCCAAATGCGGGTTATACGATGTGAGTATAGAAAAAGTATCTTCTACATTACAAAACTTCGCATTAAATTACTATTTACAATATTTTCGCATTATTACCATATTCGCACATTCGGCAGAAAATTTTCTCGCCGCCGCCCCAGAGGCAAGCAGGCACTGTACTTATTGTAGTAATGTACTAACAAAACCCTAGTGAATATCTGTGTGTATGGATATGGAAGATATTTTTGGGGGAAATTACAATAGAATAGAATAGAACTGATTCGAATGGCAAAAAGATTTTGCTTGCTGCGGCACACACAAAAACAAATAAATCACTTATTTTCGGGTAAAATGCTGCCAAACGCGCTACACTGCTATTGCCGCAAAATGAAGGCGACAACAAGGACTAGAAGCAGAAACAGGACCAGCATCAGGATCAGGACACCGGCACAGCAACGCTTCCGCTGAGAACTATGAACATGAAATGAATGGAACTGTTGATGACGACAATGACGATGACTACAAACGAGAACGACAAGTGTTCATATCTGTGCGAGTGTGTTTATATCTTTATGTGTTGATTTGTATGTGCAAATCCTTTTGTGGTTTGTTAGACCACGTTTCGAACTTAAATATCCTGTGTGACTCACACACACAATCAAGTGTATAATAAAGGCATGGATCGCTTTATGCCAAGCTTTAGCTTCAGCTTCGATGCTATTTTCATTCACAGGACACTGATGAAGTGCGAGAGGAAATATTTGCTACTAGTGAATCGCATGTTGCATGCAAAATTTGTACGCATTATATGCGATTGTGGTGGCGGTGAGGCTTTCTAAAACTACTCACATATGTAGACAGATAGACAAACAGTTGGAAAAGTCCAATTCACATATGCAACATACGCCAACATACTCATGAGGCAACTAAATCGCCGCAATCGCCACGCGAGCGCAATTTTCGCTATTTTCTATTTTAAATAAATGAATGTGAGTGTTAATATACAGATGCGTGTGAATGTACTTGTCGTATATCCTGTAGCAATATGTCGCTTTTGCAAAACTCTATGAACTCCTCTTGCCAATGTACCCGGTTTTGAGGTTTTAGTGATACATTTTTTCTGATTTTTCGAAAGTTTTTAACCATTTTTTCATTCTCAAAAGAATAGAGCTGCTGCTGTGTGAATTGTGAAATTTATTTCAGTTTTATTTAGGAAAAACTAATTGATTAGACTTTGCAGACAAATGTTGTGTCTGTCTCTCTTGTCGGTCGTCGTTCATCTGTCTTTGACTTATTCGGTTTTCTGGTTTTGAGTATTCGAATGAATCGAGAGACATGTTTGTCTAACTAATCAAGCATGGGTTAATTGCATTAACACGTTTTGATGGTCAGTCTCACCTAGAATTTTGAATGTTAAGGTGAACATTTTTAAAGTTTCTTTCGAAGCATCATATATGAAGTTTTGCATAATTTAAACTAGATGTCTGAAACTCTGAGATGAGTAAGAATTGCAGGAAGACATATTATATGAAAGAATAGTAGGCGAGTATACAGATTGCAGTGTTAGAGAATACAGAAGTATAGAGTAATGTAATCCAGTAGATTCAGATGCAGATAATGAGCTTAACTTCATTCGATCAGATGATTCTTTTGAATTGGCACATGGGATATAGTCAATGTAACTGAAATTGAAATCATTACAATGAATCTTATAGTTTCCATATTGAAGTCTTTAATTATTAATTC
The DNA here is from genome assembly GCA_037043295.1 of Amiota minor. Taxonomy (NCBI): domain Eukaryota; kingdom Metazoa; phylum Arthropoda; class Insecta; order Diptera; family Drosophilidae; genus Amiota; species Amiota minor. The sequence continues at coordinate 832,285 of JBAMAW010001787.1, forward strand.
TTTCCAGAAAGGAACAAAATATTGTACATACAATAGAAGTTTTTTTTTTACCCTCATCTGCCTGCCCATGCTCATGCAAAATAAGCTGAAACGCGTTTTGCATGCTTGATTGATGAATCGTTATCCTATCTACAATACAATAGTCCTCGTCATTCTCTTATTTTCGACATTTGTAACGCAAGACAAAATGGCCAAACATAAAAAACTTCCGGTTTCGTGCCAAAATAGTCACTAAAAACAATGTCTAGCAGGCGTCTAGTCATGTTAAAACGAGTATTTTATGTTAAAAAATCAAAAAATAAAAAAGAATTCCAAAGGAAACTTTTGAAGTAAATCGAAATCATATTCCCAATTTTACATAAAAAAAATCCAAGCGTGTGCTTTTATACTAAAATGACAGATGTGTCCTGCATCGTTTAAAAATGAGGAAGGAGCTACATGCATATGAAAACAATGAATGACTCACTCGGTAGTGGACGTCCTCCCTCCTCCTAGAAGCAATAATTTCTTCTTTCTTTATCATATATGAAGAAACTATTATTTATGTATATGAATACGATCATATATCATTGCCATTCAAAGTCTCGTTGGTGTCTACAAATGGCGAAGCGCTTGCTCCCCGCCTACTAAAGGACAATGGAGGACACTAAACTTATCAACGGAATTTGGTTTGCAGGCGCACGTATTGAAAACTACTTAAAGTGAACTTCAAGATGTTGAACAAGAAACAAACCGGCAATGATATAAATGAAAGAAGAGAAAAAACAAAAGGCGGCAACCCCAAAAGAATGCTATAGCTTTATCTATATCTATAGGCCATAACAGCCAGCAAAGGCAGCAATGCCGCCTTAAGCGATAAACATCAAAGCAATACGCATGCAGCATACTTTTTTGTTCCAAGGATGATGGTGAAAGCAACAACCAAAGTAGTTGTATCCATTACTTTCTCTATTTGCTTGCTTTCCCCTGATTTTGGAGTTGACATATTTAACGATTTTTCTGCGGCTTATGCAGCAAATAAGCAATAACAACAGCCGACAATTTTTGGGGGAATCTATGCCAAAGTACAGGAAACCCTCTATCCACCCATCCACCCATTCCAAGGGCACACCAGCAGCACCAGTAGCAAAGCAAAAGAAAGGCAAGCAAGCAAGCAAATAATGAATTGGATTTTGATATCTAAATGAAATCTCTGTATAGTAAAAGAAGAGTTCGGGAGTTGAAGTTGATGGTGATGGTGATGGAGATGGTGATGATGGTGGAAATCTGTCGAAAGACATTGAAAGTTATTGCCTGCAGCTGCAAGTGGTAAACTTTTTTCACACTGTAAAATGAAATCACACAGCAAAAACGGTAACTTCCGCCATTGCACAGACAGAAGAAGCGTTGAACTTCCGTTTTCGTTGCTGTTGCAAGAAACAGAAATTTCCCGTTAAGCAAATCAACTGCAACAAAACTAAATGGACGAATATTGTATATATACAAGTGGAAGTACTGTATCTGCATGCAAGACTCTCATCAAATCGAATTCCACAAGTCATATTCGCATAAAATTAGTTTCTGTTCTCGTCGTTCTCATTTCGCCTCCAGATTATTATCGACTTGGAATATTCAGCAACCCGCAAATGTCATACGCAAAGAAAGAACACATGAAATGTTTTCCTTTGGTTTGGTTTGGTTTTCTGTTGGGTTTTCGATAGCTCAAACGTTCAAAATGTTGGCATGAAAATTGAAGCTGTCAAATATGTTTCATGCATGCAGCATGCATGACAGTGTCATCGTCATAGTCGTCATAGACGTCCCCATCATCATAATCATCATAACCATGTTTATACTCATCATCGTCATCATCAAATGTTTCATCGTCAGGGTCCTCATCGTTTGAGATGTCAACGTCTTTTGGAATTCGAACTATGGGATACTGCAGCAGTAAGTACCATATTTGATGTCCTCCTCACTAAGGAAAAGTGTCATTGAGTTACTACTACACATGTGTGTTTGTGTAGATATATATGTATATGTGTGTGTGTGTATAGGATAGTATTTTTTTTTATAAACAAAGTTGATTGACACGTTGCTGATTGCTTGTCGTCATCGTCGTCGTCTTTGTAGTCCTCATCACAGTCATCATAGACATTCGTGTTATTTCCGTGCGGGTCTTATGTCAGCCACGCGTCTCGCGTTTTAAGATTTTGCTCAAGTTTTATTAGCTTCGAATATATACACATATACCATATAATGAAGTCGAAGAAGTCTAAGAAATGAACAATCTCAACAACAAGAACTGAAAAATCTGCACCCACCACCCCCAGCACGGATGATGACGACCAAATTGCGCTTTGTCATTTCAAAAATTGTCGCGCTTTTCGTTTTTGATATTTCGTACTTCTTTTTTTCTACTGATTTAATATTAAAATGTTAACATCTTTGATACAAATAATTCATACAATAAATAAAAATGCACTTTCAACACTATTGTAATAAATAAAATGGTGTAGTGAGACTATTGATCTAAATGTAAGTTATTTCTTATTGAAATAAGAAAACTATTTGAATCTTTCAAATCGAATCAATTCCAGTTTTTCAAAGGATAAATTATTATTTCCTTTCTTTTTCATTCTCATTAAAGAAAATTGATACACATTCCAAGTGACTTCAACAATAAAATACAAACGGAAAGTGTGAATATGAAAAGTTCAATCTGCCTTTAAGAGTCTCAAGTATGATTTAAGAATTTGTCTTGTGATGTTAACACATTATGATGCGTTTTAACATTTTCCTCTTTCATTACATATCAAGTACATTTACAATATCAAGAAATTTTCTTTTCTGTTTCATTTGGTTGTTGTTTCTTTTCTTTTTTGCGTTTTCTTTAGTTTATATTGTCGCCTTGGGAATATTTGCTGTAAGTGCCTACCTAGGATTGTTGTAAGGCACGAAAAACAAATCAATGACGGCGAATGATTTTAACTGACAGGCAACCAAACTGACTGACAGGCAGACTATGATAGACTTGGCGAATCATTTTTCTTATTAAATAAAAGTCTCCCTTCTTGGAAGTAAAAACAAAAAGAAATAATATTAAAAATGACAAAAAAGTTGAAAAACTTTAATAAGAAAATTTAAATCCTTTTGAAATACTGATTTTAGAAACAAGCAAAGAATACATCCATCCATTCATCCAAAGAAATCATTATCTTACTAAATCTGTTCATTTCAACAAAGTATTTCTTGTTAAATATTCAGGGCACATGTTGCATTCAATGTAATTTTATGTACGTAAATATATTAACGCTCAAATCACATACATTTTTTGTTCTATTTATGTGCAATCCATTGTCCTTTTCTGATATTTTATACTGCAGAAGGACATCAAAAATATAAGCATCAGAATAGCAGGCATTTGAAGCTAAACACAAGAACACATAACTTAATAATGGGAATATCTTAAAAAACGCATTAAATATGCATTAATATTGCTTGACAGACAGCAACAAATCTACAGACAAAACAAAGAAATACATGAATTCGGGAAATAAGAAAGATAATGATGAAAGTAAATCTTCTCTTCAAAAAGAAATGACAATCAACAATAATCAAAGGACCGACTGATTCATATAAAAGTGGAACGTGGCCAAAATTTTGTCATGAAATATAAAACAAGAAATATGTTTGCATAAATATCAAATATACTAAAATATTAAAAAACATAACGCGCAGTGTTTTCCAATTTTTTGGTTTCCTTTTTTATTTTTCCCATCTTCACTAAATGAAATTGTGTGCAAAACAAAAACACACACACATTCCCACACACAAAATGCGTTTACAAAAACTCATCGCATCACCATTGTCATTTTCATTGCAGAAAAATGTGGAAGATTTCGTATTACACACACAAAATAAATAGCACGAGAGAGCGCAGAGTTAGTGAGTTGGCGACGGCACATAAAATTAATGCAATTTGCAATTTAATGCGACACAAAACAATCGTAATAACAGCAGCAACGAACAGCAACAACAACAACAACTTATTCACATAAACTTAACTGAGCAACACATTCACCAATGGCAAAGAGCAGAGAGAAAGTTTGCTCCTGCTGTTGCTGCTGCTGCTGCTTTAGCTTATGCATAGCGTTGGAGTAAATACTATACAAAGGAGTTTGGTAGTGGGTGACTATTTTTCTCTCGCATGCGTTTTTGTTTTTTCCCAAACTGATTGTTATCACATGCGATAAAAATCGAAGCACGATTTTTATGATTTTTGCGTATTATTTAAATATAAATTGTCATAACTTTTTTGATTAGATTTTTCCATTGTTTTGTTGTTGTTGTTGTTGTTGTTGTCATCAATATGCTATACCATTTTTCCGATACTGTTATTGTCAGTTGATTTCGATTTAATTTTCCTTTTTTGAAATGCATGAACTCCGTGCCTGTGTGTGTGCTAAGCTAATGTAAAAATCGTGATGTAATTACAATATTTTCCGCATGAGAGTTTAGCAATGAAAATATGTTTATTCCTTCATTTTTGGCTCATATTTAGTAAATGTTTGTAATTGGTAACAAATTTTGTATACAAACAATTTGCTTTTGCCAATTTGCAAATTTGTTTTAAATGCAATGAAATTATGCCCAACAGATTGCAGACAATATATTGTATTTCAAAAAAGTTCATTACTATTTTTTTTTTTTTTTTGAATTTTATGCATGCAATCACATTTATTAAAATTAATAGAGGGAAAACAAAGGATGTTCAAATTTAAGGTATCTTTTTGAATTTTAAATTAAAGACACATTTATTACCATGAGTGTATTGATTCCAATTGACAATAAAATGAAATGACCTTCTCTGCTAGAATATTAATATCATTTAAATGACACCACAAAAAAGTTTCCAATCATCTCTCGATATCTAGCTATATTCACAGTAATTGACTTGACATTTTGGTTTTCGAACAAATATGGACCAATTATGTTACCACACAAAAATCCATATCATTCAGTATTTCAAACAATTCTTTAGGATTTGTTTCAGCTCAAATGGGACAGTTTTTTTTGTTGACTTAGCCTCCAATTATAAAATGACCTTCATCGGTGAATATTATTTCCTTGAAAAAATTCCAAATTTCTTCTTATTTTTCTTATGCAGTGATTCATTTTAATGTATTTACTACATACAAGAAAAAAACCATCGGTTTCTGTAGAAAAAATGAAGGCAAATTTAAATGATACTTCAGCCTATATAAATAATTTCTATATTTTTGGAAATATCAGGAATTATTTCATTGGATCCATAACCAACTATCTTCTCATCGTTAGAATTATTAATTCACAAAATTTATTCAAACATCACAATATTATTACGACAAGTCGTAGCGATTGACAGGAGTTGCCCAAAACCTAATTCATGTACAGTTAGCGTATCTCTGGAATAGATTGAGAAAAATGAAGGAGAAAATAATATGGCTGTTGTTGGAAGAAAAAAGATTCTCATCGATGGATAGATAAAAAAAATGAATCCTGTTGATCGAGTCATAGAAAAAGAGTGAAACTTTAGAAGAAGGATGATTTCTGGAACAACGGAAACTGGTGATTTTCTGGTATATATTAGGTTGATAAACTAACTATGTATTCATTGAAGTGATCTTTTGTCTTTGTATGTATTGTATTGTAAATACATAATAATTAGTATCTGCTTTCTAAAGTAGAACATCACCATTCTGAACAGATATTGAAATACATCAACTCTGTATGTTTACTGGTTTCAGATCATCAAATTGGATTTCTATCAACTGAATAATAATTCGTGTCAATTTCGTCTCTTATTTTAATACAATCAAATATTCGAAAATATGAGCAATTGATCTTTAATATTGTGCTTAGAATACTTGATTTTCAGTGGGCAGATTGTAAATAAATTAAAATAAAGGACTTGAATTCACTATAGTCAACAATAGAAAGGCAATTTAAAATATATTCATTATTGTATTTCATGCTCTACCAACTTTAGCTTTAACAAATGGAAAATTATAAACTGAAAATATAAATATGTACAATAATTCTAAAGTTGCAATTTTGGCATCATTAAAATCATCAATTTTCATATTAAAATTTAATGAATTCAATCTTTAAATAATTCATCAATAATTTAATGGTTCAAAACAACAACAACTAAACTAAACTGAGCATTTAGAAAGAAAAATAATAACAAAATACTAAGCATGTAGAGTAAGAACTATTAATATGGATTTCTGTCTATTATACAAAATGGATGAGCCTAGGATGCAATATTAAGATACAAGATATATAGATACGTATATTTCTCATTCATTTACTAATTCACTCATACATACTCACTAATACATGCACACACATACATTAACAACTTAAACATAAACTCATTTATGTAGAAACTTAGTACGATAAATAACCATTAATAACTAATAAATTTATGCGTTAAGTTGTTTGCAAATAACAATTAGTTTCAGGAGTTTGCAGAATTTGCAAACTGTGGACCAAGTCAAATTATGAAATAGAGAAGGTAAATTATTTGAATTTACTAGTTTCCCCATTCCTTTATTTATACGCAAACATATTAAACTTTATTTTACTCCCATTTCATGATACATTTAAATTTGCTTTAAAATTTTACAAAATGTCAACGAAATGAAAGACTTTATGATGATTGTAGATTCGTAATAATTTTAACTTAATCAAGTATTCATTACTCATGTGTACTAAGTTGCATTTAATACAAATGACTTACTAAAAGTTTTCCTGAGCCAATTTAATTAACTCGTTAGATTTATTATGATTTTACCATTTAACAATTTGACTTTAGTTTGAATTTTGTATTACTTATTTTAGAGAAAGTACAGAAAATAAAAAGGATGAAATGCATTTACAAGTTTATGTTTTGAGTGCATTAATTAAGCTTGAGTTTATTTGAATCTTATGGTTCAATTTTGTTAGTGCATAAATTATAGAAAAATCTTAATGGTTGACATTAAGAAATATTCATACTTTTTTTTTTGTTGAAAAATAATGGAAATGACTTATCAAAAGCAAAAACACTTTTATGAATATGAATAATACAATAAGTAAGAAAAAAAAAAATGATTGTTTTGTGTTTGATTTATAAAGAATTTATATTAAACTTAAGGTTCTTGGTTTGGACTTCCCAACCCTGAGTGATTGCGCTACTTCAAGCTTTGCTGATGACACAGCGGTTCTCTGCTCAGGGACTCTAGCTGCCGACATTGCTGACTAGCTCCATGTAGACTTTAACGCTTTTACCTATTTCTTATTTCTCGAAGTGGAAAATTTAAGTCAACTCGGTTAAAACGCATGCCATCTTTTTCACCAGAAAGCGTATGCCCCCAAGAAGGTTATAAAGCTGGATATTGGTTATGTCAAATCGGAAAATAGCGTTAGATATTATTATTACTCACAGCAATTTTGGAATTTAAAACTGATTTCAGTTTTGTGTCGGAACTTTTCGTAATATAAACTTCTTTTTTTAGAATTGAAACATGATGAAATAAGGATAATTAATCTTTTTAGATGATTGGAAATCTTCATAGTTCGCTTGAAGCACGCATATTATTGTTACAGCTACGAAAAGAGAAAAGTCTCTGCGATGTATTGAATAAATTTTGAATTCTTTATTTTTAGTGTTTTAACAATAAAATTAAAAATTTAGAAACAACCCCAACACTTCATCACTGCACAGCAGCTTTATCGACATCCATTCAAATCATCCAGGAACATTTCATCAGAAATTGGAAATGTTGTAAGCGCTCCTACGGTTCGTTGGCATTTGCAGCATGTGTGTTTTCCGAGGCGCATAGCTAGAAAAGTTCCTCTAATATAGAAAAAAAAATGTGTCCATGAGACAGTCCATCATGGCTATTGGACAGATGTGGAAATGTAGAAAAGTGGTACAATAGGAGTATTCTTTTCACATACGATTTACAAAACAAAAGTAACATTTCTATTATTGTGATCAACTGTGTATTTCTAAATTGAATTGCTTTCCCATCTTAATTAAATCAAATATTGTCTCTACAGAGCATTTCCACCTAAGTTACCACAAATTCTTCGTATAAAGTATTGGCTACCAAGCATTTCCGGGGTCTGCATGAAATTTGTTATGTTTTGTTAAAGGTGAAGAGTTTCCAAGGCTGGAAATTTGTTCTATGTACTACATATGAAATTGTGAATTTGTTAATGTTTTGATGTTGTTTCCATGATGTTACGTGATGCATAATGAAATGAAATTTTTGAACAACAAAAGCAACAAGAATATGTAATGACATGTTCCCCTCATAAAAGTGCACAACAAATACTTGTATTGTGTTGTGTTGTGTTGCGTATGGTAAAATCCTTTATATCTTTCTTGTATCTAACTCTGTTCATAGACATTGTAGGCCGTCACTAAAGGGACTCTTTCGTTTCGTGCACTCATTCATGCAATGAAGTTTTGACTTTCATTCAATGTATTCATGTGTAATAGATTTATTATTGTATGTGTGTGTATCTACGTATCTTCATCTATTATATGCAGGTATTCATTGTTCTTGTTGTTTTTTGCTGTAGTTGTTAATTTGTTTATTTGTTGTCTGCGAATGTTGTAAGTGAAGTAAAATCAACTGAGTTGGGTGCGCCATATACTTTACTTACTAGTATACAATACTCGTATAAATAAACAATGAGGTAGTGAGTGAGTAAGTAAGCCTTGTGTCCTTACTCATGATGGCCACCTTACTCATCACGCACTTTTGTGATCTCATGAGTTCCCCTTTTCATGGACTCACTGGCAGTCTCTTCATTTTACATTTCAAATTTAAACTCATTCACGCACTCGCCCACTAACAGACTCATTCAGTCTGCCATGTATAGAGAGAGAGAGAGAGAGAGAGAGAGAGAGGATGACGATGACTCGTTGTCCATAGTAACCTGTTCATTTAATTTTAACGCCTTTTCGAATTTGAATTTTGTGCTCTTTGCTTTTTCGTTACCTTGCCTATTACCGTTGTTTTTGTTGTTATTATAATCGTGCGTGCTTATGTGAGTGCATGCGTGCGTGAGCGCGTGAATGAATGCGTTTACTTAATTTAAGCTTCGTTCGTTCTACCTTCCTTTATTCATTCATTCATTCATTTGTTCGTTTATTGTTTAATGGTATTTGTTGTCGTTGTTGTTGTTGTTCGGTGTTGTCTCTATGGTTGCCCCCCTCTTTCTAAATACCTCTACTGACTGCTAGCCTGTAGCAATTGTCTGTGACGTTTGTCCTACCCACCCGACATGCCTTCCCGCATGATCAAACTCATGTTCATTCATGCATGTGATTATATTTGGCTCAAAATTAGTTACAAAATGTGCAAAAGCTTTTAACTTTAATTTTTTTTATTTTCATTTTGTATTATTGTTTCATTCCTTAATAAAATAGAATTTGTTGCCAAAAATTACACTTTAAAGTGGCGCTCGTCAATTTGGCACTTTCGGGCAAGTGTTGCCATGACTTTTAATATTTGCAGTTGATTCCACAAATGAGTTTTGAGTGAGTCAATATGCTTTTGTTTTAATGGATCCATAGATAGAAGAGCCAGTGGTAATAGAACAAAAATATACAATATAATAATAATTATTATTAGTGTGAAACATTGAATGTTCTTTGTTTAGGTAGATAGATCATTTCTTGAAATGCCAAGGATTGGCGATGTTGGCAGATTAGAAGGAGAAGAGGTGCGCTTGCTCCAACATCAATGTGTAACAGCATCCAATGTATAATATGAGGTAGTCAAGTTTAAAGTTGTCCAGTAAAAAAGTCAAAGCATATGAAAGCAGTGATTATATGGAATTTTATTTCGCTAGAAATTCAATTTGACTTTTAACATAGGTACAATATATGCCTAGAAATCTTTTATTAGAAGTAGGTAGGTAGTAATTGAAGGGTAACAATTATTCTCTATTTATTTATCTCAATATTCTATTTATCATCTCCATTTTCTTTCTGATTCTGACATATTTATGATTCTACTTCCCAAAACTTCATCCAATAGCATTTTTGTCTTTACCAACCTTCAATGTTTTTAATATTTCTTTTTTCTAAGCTTAAAGAAACTTAAGAATTTATTTCTAAATGATAAAAAGATAGTCGCTAATATTTTAAGTTACCCTTTATCCCTTTATTGATCTCTTCCCACTGCCTTTAATTTAAGATGTTTTCACATTTTCACACTTTCTAAGCTTCTAGAATATCTCTGTTCTATATTAATATATATATAAAAAAAAAAATATATTGTATCGTATTTTTAAGAAGTCTTTTGCATTTCAAATTCAACATATAACATTCATTAAAGTACTTAACCTGATTTCTTTATATAGTGGATTCCAAAACAACAGCAACAACAACAACAAAAACAACAACAATGGCAACATGTTGAAGAAGAAAATGCACTTAAGAATACTTTTCTCATATGTTTTTTCCTCTTGCTCCTTCTCACAATGCGTCTTTAATATAAAAAATATAAATACAAGAAAAACTGAAAAACTGAAAAATCTGTTGGATTTTTGTGGCCACAAAACTTTTGCACATTTAAAAAAAAAAAAAAATGTCTTTTCTTTTCGACTTTTCTTTTTTTTTACCACCCTTGGATTCTCATGCCCACATCTCCCACTCCATCTCTTCATCTATTGGCAGCATAAGCAACAATCTCATATCAACGTCGCCAAATGCAAAGACAAAAGAAACCGCTCAACACAACAGTAAGTATGTTATACAAGTATAATGTGCCATGCCCACATTTATTTTAACGTTTTTATGGGCGCTTCAATGCCACTTAGAGAAAAGAAAGAAAGTTGAGAAATACTGAAAAAAAAAAAAAAACAAGAAAAGAAAAGAAACTTTTATATTGCATGCGTCGCCAAATGTAGAACGAGTGCGGATTGTGTGAACTTTACTTTGTTCTTATACTTCTTCTTGTTGTTCGCACTCATTTATTTATTTTTCTTATATTTTTCTTTTATGTTTTGTTTTAAATATTTTTTTTGAAGAATTTTTGCAATGCGCACTTGCCACAAATGCACAATTGCAGCATTGAATTGCACTTAAAGTCAGTTACAGTTAAGCAGTAGTTGCAGCATCAGAAAATCGAGGAAAACTTGACGTAGAAAAATAAGGAAAATCGCATATAACACAAAGCAAATGTGGAAGAAAAACAATTGAAAAGTGGAAAAGTGGTGGAATTGGGGACTGAAAAATGGTTAAGAACACGATGAGCGCCGGTTAAAGAAAGGCTAAAAGTAAAGCTTGCGAAAAGATTTTCTAAGAATGAGGAATACTAGGAGAAGAAAGAACACCAGCTAAGGAATGAAGAAACAGGACGCAAAGAAGTTGGCAAGGATGAGAGTCAAGAAGACTGAGATTGGTGAAGAAATTTGGAAAGCTGGTGGCGGTGGCCTTCTGTCGTTGGTTTTTTGTTCGCACGTTGTTGTACATTTTTGCTGAGTAAAGTGTTTTTTTTTTTTTTTTTATTATTTTAGTTACTTCCTTTTTCTACTTTCTTTCAGTTCTTACTTTCAATGTGCTTTTCGATGGTTTCTTTTTTAGTTTTCCAGTTTTCGTTTTTATGCCGTTTCATATTTGGTGGCATATGTTATCACAAGCAACTAAAACCAAGCAAAAAATATAGCAGAAAATATTGCAAGTGAGGCAACTTAAAGAAGAAAATGAAAAAAAGGTCATCGGAAATATAAAACTTGATCCCAACATGGCGGCAGCAATAACCGGAAGTAATTCTTTTTCTCCACTCCTCATGTCATTTAAAAGTTACAAAATTCTTAAAGACTAATTAAAGGATTTTAATGAAACAACAACATAAACAACAATGAAATGTCTAACAAAGTGGAAATCAGGGCTTTTGTTGGTTATCCCACAAAAATTGGAAGATATAAAAGATGCCAAGCAGGAAAGCAATGCATACATTTGCACAACATTAATTTGTTTGTGGAGCATGAGGAGCATGTGTATGTATATCCTTTTCATATGTCCAACTAACAATGCCAACTAATTTACGCCTTAACTTCACTGAGTGAGATTGGGTATAGAATGTGAATGGAGCCGACCGAACCATGTAAAAATATTTGTTTCACTTATGAAAACATGATGCCACTGCCGCCGCCGTCTATTGGTACTAAAGCTGACCCTTGGTCAAAGTTGGAAGTTGTAAGCAAGTTTTATGGTAACAACAATACCACACAATAATTTGCTAACCACAAGCATCCTTAAAGCATCGGAATGAATACATTTATGTGTGTGTGACCATAAGAAGCAGCCAAATCAGCAGGACCAACAACGAAAACACATCGTAGAGTCAATGACACTCCCCAACAATTTTTGTCAACTGAGCTAATTAATTAATTGTGTGTTGTTGCCTTGCCTGACTAAAGCACTCACATAGATGCATATACATACATACGCATTCCCTTTTCTCTGATTTGTTTTGTTTGCCAGCCGCCTGCCTGCTGACCAGGAACTAATTTTTATATTTATGGCAGCAGCAGCAGCAGCAACACTAAGCAGATCAACTTGAACAATTTTTGGCGACATAGATGAAGTTGGTCATTTGTAGTGTGTTGGTCATATTTACTATGTAGTATCTATAAAATCACAATATATTTGTCATGGTCACTTTAGTGTGTGTGTGGACTATCAATATAAGTATATTGTATTTTCAAATGTCTCGCATGCTAGAAAATTTGTTTGCATTTTCATTTGTTTTCTTTATTATTTTCAAGTGATAAAATTTTCTATTGCTCTGAACAGTATTTTCTCTGATTTTATTCCTTCTTTCAAACCAATAATATTTTGCAATTCATTGGATGCTTTGATTTCTCATATGATTCTTAGTCTTTTCTCTCATTTCTCATGAATATTAATTTCATGGCATTTTATTGGGTAATTTTGAGTTAAAGGAAATACACATTCAATTTTGGGTTGTTTTGATTTCAGTTCCTTTTATTATGCATAACAACATTTATTAATGCCTCCCATTATTTATGGCGACCTTATTTAAGTCGTTTGATTTGTTTTAATTACATCTCCCTTGTAGTACAGAAACTTCAGTCCTAGTAGTAGTAAGCAATAGCAGACGGAAAAGTACCAATTTCGATTGCTTCATATGCTTTGATGCATGATTTATGCATTTTTACTCAATATTGAAATGGTTTTTGGGGAGTTTATGATACTTATTAATAGTGTACATATATGTCTATGCCACCGTCTAGATATTATTTGTCTGTCTGCCTCATTATCTTAAGTATCATGCTACTTACCAGAGACATGTCTATCTATACTTTACTTATTCAGTAATAAGTTTGTGTCTGCTCAATTAATTGAGCGAGTGAGAGAGAGAGAGAGAGAGAGAGAGAGAGAGAGGGAGAGAGAGAGAGAGAGTACAGTCAATTGAATGGATATAGAATTTGAAATTTATAAATGTCTGGAAACTATAACAAATTGCAGAGTTAAAGCAAAGTGTAGAAGTTCTTTAAGGAACAGAATAATGAAAATCAAAAGATTCTTAATTGAATAATTTGGAGAAAAATATTTTTATTGTACATAGAAATAAACTTTATATAGAGTGCAAGAAAAAAAAAAACTCTTTTCTCCGCAAAGGGTGGAAATATGGAAGATATTAGTATCTTAAGTCAGGATTCTGAATGGCGGCTCTTTTGGAGATTTCCACCTCCTTGATGTATCAAAAAAAAAAAAAAAAAAAAAAATTAAATAAGCATCAAAGAGTACTTCCCACCTTCATTAATATTCTCTTAAATATTGCAATTAACATCAAAGATGCTTATCAAATGGCAAAACTCAAATGAGATGAAGCCCATATGAAAACCCAATAAATCCAATTAGACACCAATAACTAAAATATCAACAAACAAAAGCCCACTAAAATTTATGTGCATCAAATGTCGCTAAATTTCAATGTCAAAGAGACTGAAAAAGTACTTTATTTTTTTTGAACATTTGTGCAAATAAAATAGTGTCATCCAAACAAGGACAATTCGAAGGATATGCTTCACTTTGCTTTACTCTGCTTTGCTTTTCGTCAGGGCGTTTTAATTTACTAAACAAATAAGGGCACATAGAACTAACTAAAGCCTGTTGCCATAATCCAACACGATACAACACACCAACAACACCAACATCAACATCAATACCAATACCAACTAACCATTACCAATAGAAAATCAAATAATAAAACTAAGGGGTGAGAGTGAATTTTAAGTGTAGAAGAAAAGGAGTGAGACGAGACACAGACAACAATAAACAAATTTTGTATGAAAATCTGTAAATAAAAATAAAATCAAAGCCAAATAAGAACAAATACAAAATACAAAATATTTTTGCGAACAGATGCAGCTGAGCAATTACAGCAGGATTCATGCCTATGCATGGTGTGGTGGGCGGGGTATGGTGCATGATGTATGCAAACAAAAGGATAACAAAATGCAGAGACTAAAAAGGATGCGGGTTGCATTGACAATTTTACAATAAACAGCAAATAATCAACAATACCAACAACAATAAGAATATTATAAAGTATAAATCAACCCCTAATTATTTGAGTTAAATGGATGCCTTCCTCATAAATTAAAATATTTTTGTTTTGTGTGGCATATTTACTGGCGATTTGCATTGCAAGTGATGGCAGCTTATAAATTATGTTTGCGGCTAAACTTAAATCGCTTTTAAAAATAGGAAATTGTTTGATTTGTTTAGTAGAATGACTTCCTTGATAGAGATACTAAGATAGAGAGAGAGAGAGAGAGAGAGAAGGAGACATTTGCATTTTTTTTTTTTTTTTACAGATAAGTAACATAAGTGTAGGAAGTTTTAAGATATGTAAGAGTCATGCAGGCAAAAGTCTCTAATACTGACAGTCAATTATTAAAATGCTGCTATTGTAAGCAATCAATCAATCAATCAATCAGCAATCACTCAAGAACAACTTTGTATGAAAGCTAGATAAGTGACCGTTGTCAAGAGTCGCTTTTTGAAGGACATTTGGGTAAACACTAATTTGTCCATAAAAAAACAAGAAACGAGAATGTAAGGCAAATATAATGTGAGCAAAAAAATATACAAAATACAATAAAATCAAATAAACATACATTAGTATAGAGTGGTGCTTAAATAAAATGAGTGATCCATAAGGATAATGATGAGTGTCTATGTGTTGATGATGATGATGATGATGAGGATTCAGTAGTCAGTTTATACAATTGGTTTGTATAACAGGAAAAGTAATTGACTTCCTTACATGAAAATAAGTATGTTAAATTTACAATATTCTAAAAGAAAAATAATAATAAGGAAGTACTAAGTATAACATATAGGGTAAATCATCAAGCTATCAAAGAAAATTATATTATTATATTCCAAGTTCTTAAATATTTAGTTGTATTTGATGTTTTAAATGTTGCTCTTAATTAAAATAGCATTTGGTTCGGAACCTCATCATTTTGAATGAGATGAGAGACTTTTAAAGTAAATGAACACAAAATTAAAGAGATTTTTAGTGTAAAGATCTTGTCGGGGGGTGTGTGTGTGTTTCCTACCAACTTTACCCCCTGACCAATTTATAAAACCTTTTCTACATATACAGTCTGAGGCATACTTCAAGGCGGCTGCTTATCATTATATTTCACCACAGAACAACAAATACTCATCACTCAACTTAAACAGTGGACTCAGTTAGCCATGAACAAACACAATATTATGAGAACAAGAAAATGGAAAAATAAAAATGTTGAAATCATGCTTAGTGAATGTTATCAAGACATCAGCATCAAGAAATGACCCAAATTACTCCACCGCCTTCAACAACGACTACAACACAATACGAGTGAACAACTGATGAAGGTGGGTGGAATGGGGAGGGACACTTTGTGAGTGTTGTTGTATTAATGTTTTTAACATGAGCGTTGACTCATTTTTCAATATACAAGTATACACTTATGCAATAGAAGCAAACATACAAACAGACATACATATGTCTTTCCCAAAGACTTTTCTCACAAACTCATATACGATTTACTCATGACGTAAGTAGTAGCTATGTGTTGCTTCTGTTCTTCACCCGTACTGCTCTCCAACGTCTTAGTTGTGCCAAACCAACTAAATGCTTTTCCAATGCGTCGTTGCCTTTGGTGTTGTCCAGCATTGTAAGGCTTAAACGCTAGAGTGACTTTTCGCCTGAAACAAAGTTTTCTTTCTTTCGTGTTTTCATTTTCTTTTAAACTTTTTTCTAGTTTTTCATTTTGCTACTTCAAAGATTTTCAAGATTTTAGCGCGATAAGAGTTGCCCCTTCTTTGGTTTCGCACTCAAGTCCTCCTCAATCCACTATCACTCTCTTGAACAAAGTTGATGATTAGAAAAGTCAGTTTAGTGTTGGGTGATTGAAATAAAAGAAAAGATAACTAAAGAAGTGGAAGAAAATAGAAAACACAGTATAAGAAAAACTTCTGAAGTGGGTCATGTGTGGTTGTTACTCAATAGGCGCTTAAGTCAAAACAAGGACATGGAAGTAGGATTTTGTGTACTGATCTAGTGATCTATCTGAATTATTATTTTATATATGTTAAGCAGCGAAATAGTGTTGAGGAATTTGAGATTGGTTTTAAAATGTTAAATAAAGTTAAATGAGAAATTCTAAATTGAAATTTAATAAATTACAAAGTGAAGCAAAGTCATTTAATGAAATGATTGAAAGAAATTCAAATTGATTTCTTCTTATGTAGAAATACATAAACACACTCATTTTTAACACTGCATACAGGATTGTATAGTATCTACATATTGTTCTACTTTGACTCTTTCAATGAAACTTTTCCATCCACAAGTTGGCGGTCAAGTATCGCCCACAAATTGCTTTGTGTGTGTTTCGCATTTAATTTGATTTCTATAAAATTAATTACACTTACTTACATATATTACAATAACAATAAAACCAACAACAACAACAACAACTACACATAACCACAAGCTTGAAAGCTGCATCATCAAACAATGGCAACACTGTAAGTATCTCAAACAAATGGTCCAGCAACCAAGCGTAAGCAAAAACCAAATGAATAGAAATGTAGTATAGTAGTAAATATTGTAGTTGTAAATGCTTTCATAGGCAAATGAGAAAAGGAATGTACAACCACAAATGTTTATTATAAATATTAATAGCTGTTGCTGTTATTATTATTATTACGACAAGTAAATGTTATCCATATTGCAGTTGCTGTTTTTGTTGGCAATGCAGATATTGTTATATTTATATTTTATTTATATACAATAGTAAATACACAACAATTTTAATGTTATTCTTATTATTATTTAAAATATTTTATTACTGTTTGACATAATAACAAATTGTAAATAAAAAATTTAGTTAGTTAAAGCTATGCAGGAAATGTAAAACTATGCAAAAATCACAAAATGTTGTTTATTTCAATTGAATGCACAAAGTTACAATAATAAATTGAAACAATTTACAAATTTATCGTTTCACCAGCAATAAATAAAATAAAGGGAATTATGTATACAAAAATTAATTATTCATCTTATACTTTTATTTCTTCTTTATTTTATGTTTCGCAAAATATACTTTGAACACAAATTGCTAAGGCTTGTGTTTAACATGATCTCATAAGTATTAGTCTTGTGTCCAGTGTAAGTGCCTTGTATTAAGCGGTGAGTTCCAATGGACTATACAGAAAGACTGGATGACAACTTTAGCGCCTAAGCCAGAATCTAATTAGAGTTCTCTTCTTTAAGCTTTAGCCAAACCTCAGTGTGAGATTCTACTTCTGCTGAAGTGCATATGATCTTCGACTTTACAGCAGAAGTAGGAAATTAAATATTTTTCAAAATAAATAATACAACAGAATGTCCCCCTAGGCGAAAATCGTAAAGCACTGGCACTGGGAAACACTTCAGGAGCAACTTGGCGGTTCTGTTCGGTAAAAAAGATATCAGATGTGAAATAATAGTGAATAATCATGATCTTCTCTATAAAAAGACTGAAATGTAAAATTTTTTTCTACAATATAATCAAACAGCATTAAATTGTAATGGTTAAAAAAACGTCATCATTATCTTTTCCCTTCAAATTAATATCAAAATCATTTATTTTTCACACCCCCCAAATGCACACCCCTGACTAATACAACTAAGCCCATCTATAAAATGTCAAAAGAACAATGGCATTAGTAAGTCTCTTATATTGCTAAATGTCACAACAGGATATCAAGTAAACATTGGCCACTAAACCCTATAATTATAATTGTTTTATTGTAACCAAACAATGTTAGAAATTTAGGGTTTTGTTTCACACATGTTGCAATTTTCCTTTAGAAATCTATTGATCTCTTACGATCGATCATCATTTGAGCCAGTGCAGTTGTGCAGCTGTGTAGATTCTTTGTACAAATTTTCATTGTTTGACATTGACATTAAACAATTTAACGAATGGAAAAGTATTTGTGTGTATTAGTGAATTGTTTGATTGGCAAAAGTAACAATGAACAAGTGGCACTCCTTGCACCACTACTTCCTAGTAAGTATTTCAAGTATTTAAGTTGAAAGCAATAAAAATTTCTATTTGACCAATAGAAAGTGTAAAAAGTGCACTGAGTTGAACCATTTTTGACCTCATTCTCACAAAGTGGATACTTCAAATCAAGCGCAAAAATGCATTGAAAAGTAAGAAAAAAAAAAAAATGAAGAAAGAATAAATGGTTAAAAGAGCAAACATAACACAAAACAAAAAAAAAACAAAAATATCATTGTTCAGAATCCAATAAGTGACCATAAGGAGCGCCTTCATGTTCATGGCACACTCAATATGGCATACTCGTACAAGAGCATCTAGTACCTACCTACCTATTTTGAAACAATGAGAGCAAAAAAACAAAAACGGGTTCTAAAAAGAAAGGAAAAAGTACAATAGTTAAGAAACCGGAAAAAGCCAGTAAAACAGCCACAATATGATGATTTTCTTTTACAGCACGCAAAGTCAAAGTGCGCTCAATCGAAAAGAAAAAGAATAGTACTTATATCTTACACATCCTTTTAGTGGTAATGGAATGTTAAGAGCACAGCCTTAAAAACAAAAGGATATGAAAGAAAAGTAAAGGAAAGAAAAGAAAAGTTGTTAAGCACTTGTGAAATTACTTTCGATTTGTGTATGAATATGGAAATACAATAAGAGAAAGTAAGTGGTGAACATGAAGAAAAAGTTATTTATAGATGTTGAATGAAAAAAAGTTATCTTCTATAAATGATTGATAGGTAAATGAAAAATAATAAAATTAAATGGTTGAGGGGGTAAAATTCAATTTGATTTGAAATTTTAAACTCATTGACGGCTCTAGCCCAACAACTACATATGTGGTAAGATAAGATCCTAAAACGACTCAACTTTTTTGGCCAAGAATATCCAACAATCCAGTTATGATACACTTTGCAATTTTTCCTGGTGGGAAATTGATTCAACAATACAAGGGGTACTATTTATATGTCGGGAATAGCAAATAATAACAAACATTTAAAAATGAAAACGGCTTTATTGTTTTTTCAAAATTTTCACAATGATGATCAATGCACTTTTGCATTCGTTCAAACCATTTGTCATAGTAGTTTTTCCATTCGTCTTGAGACACTTCCAAAACATGGTTTTTGAACGCTTCAACTGGTTCTTCCGTGCTCGTAAATCGTTGACCACGCAGTTTACCTTGATATTCGGGAACAAGAAGAGGTCATTGGGTGCTAAATCAGGACTATATAGAGGGTGAGTCATCAATTCGATGTTTTGACTGCTCAAAAATCCACCTGTTTGACGAGATGTGTGAGAGCTCCCATTGTCATGATGGAGAATGATTCGCCTTTGGCGGTTGGTTTTGCGAATTTCTCTGAAGACTTCGGCCAAACAATTGGTCGTGTACCACTCAGAATTGACTGTCCTATGTTGCTCAATCGGAACAGTGTTTATGCAAAAATCAAATGTATTGAAGTGGAACTAATACGTCTATCTTACGATATATCACATGATGATCTTGCATTATCAGTTCATGCACTGCATCGATGTTTTGTGGCCCAACAACCGATTTTGGACGACCTTCACGGAATTCGACGGCGACCGAATTACGACCACGATTGAATTCACAATACCAGCGATATGCTGTAGTTTTTTATGGTGTTTTATCGCCACACAAAGAACTGAGTTCATCGACACATTCTTGTTGAGATAATAATCCACGCTGAAAGTTGTGAAAAATTATCCATCGAAAACCTTCTCTTGAAATTTCCATTTTTTGGCCAAACTGATTGAACTCACTGTAAACGAAACAAAAGCACTTGTACATCAAAACGTTGTGAGCACGTTTATGCCAAAAAATGTCAAACTTCATTATGGTGTTACCAGATTTTAGCTATTGACATTAGTGTTACCAGATCCCGACACATAAATAGTACCCCTCGTAAAAGGTTTCTTTCATTATATGTATATGACAAAAAAACCATTAGAGTCCCATGGACTTAGCAAAGAACATGCATGTCTTTGGTCTTTAATATAAACTTATCATTTACGATGTTTTTTTTTTGTTTAATTCATATAAAAACATAAACGTGCAATGAAACTTTAAAGAATTTATGCTTCATTAACAAAAAAAAAAAAAACTACACTTAAATGAAATTCACTCACATGAAGCCTTTGAAGTATAAAAACTAGTCAACACTTGTACATATTACGAGTTTTGTACATTGAGACCCATTTGAGGCCACAAGTGTTATGAAAACTCATTAAAAACCAACTATGACCAACGCCAAGTAAAACACAATATAAGAAAAAGGGAAAATCCAATATTTTATATATACAAAAAAAAAAAAAAAACACCAGAATCAAAAAATAATATGAGAGAATGAATGCTGCTGCTGGCTGGTTGCTTATGTAAAGCAAAACGTGTCTGGACACTCAAAGACCCTCAATATTCAACCTCACATATGAAACGAGGCAAACATGTGATCTGTTGCAAGAGACACCAAGTTCAATTCAAGTGTGTGTGTGTGTGTGATGTCAGTTTGAGGAAACTAAGCTAAAACCAAACCGGAAGCCACAAAAGCATGCGTAGAAAAACTTGCTTTTTTCATCATCCTTCCTTAATATTCTCTAACTCTGATATTGTCCAACTAGTCCAAATACACTGAAAATACACTGGTCTGTTATGGATTGAAATAGTTTGGCATGGGTAAGCAGGGAAGTGATGTGCTGTGCTTTTTGTTGCAAACTCGATTTTGAATTTGCGGCGGAAATTAAAGTAAAAACTAAGTTTTTTTTCACATATACCTAGACAAGGATATGCTGGAAGGCACGTCGTCTGGCGGCTGTGAAAACAGACAGAAAACCCCTTGAGTCGAGTCTGTTGAATCGTTGAGTTGTTGTTGTTGTCATTCTCATGGCGCTTAGGATATGTTTGTCTTTGGTGTTGACATCACGTGGTTACTTTTATAAATAAATTAATGTAATAAAATTTTTGCCACCACAAAGTGTGGCAGACGAACGAACTGTTGCAGCAGCCTTTAAGTTATCCTTTCTATATGTATACAGATATTTTTTTCTTACTTTGTTTTTGTAGTAGTAGTAGGACATATGCAATCGAGCCAAGTGTATATGAGTTGTCCTTATGTGCCTTCAGTGTGTGTGTTGACAAATTTAATTAAAGTTTTGTAGTAACTTTTGTGTTTTCTTTGTTTCTTTCATTCTGTTTTTTCTTAGTCTTGTAATGCCTTGTGATGCAATTTCTAGTTAGTTTTTGTACCTTTTAGTATTTCCTTTTTTGAGTAAAAACTTTTTCCTGGCATCCATCTTCTATTTCTATTGTACGTTATGTGCCTTTGATTAATGCTGATTAGATGAAGTCTTACTGCTGTTGAGCAGTTTTCAAAGGCATTAGACTTAAAGAAAAGTTACAGTCCTAAGTAAAAGATCCTACGCAAGTCACGCTCCTCCACATGCAATAAGAAGAACAACATCAGCATCAGCATCAGCATCAACATCAACAATAAAAGCATAAGTAAGAACATTTTCAACATAAACCAACATGCGCCATTAATAAGCGCAAGGACCAAAGAAAGCATGATAAATGATACTTGAAAATTTCAAAAGGAACCATACCACATCTATCTAAGAAGTACAATATCTATCTCACTTTCCTTGGGAGACATCCAACGACGCTTAAGCTTTGAGTACTTTGAGTGTATAATTGAAATTATGACATGATGCTCTCTAACGAAATTAAATGAACCAGGACTTGTCAAGCTGGCGAAGCATGACAATGCTAGAGGGGCGCCTTTAGCTTGGCTTGGTTGACAATTCACCACTCCAAACTCCAAAAACTGATGATTATCTCCATCCCCCCTACATTGAGTGGAGTGAAAATTGACTTTTCCTCGCGCGGATTTGTCATATTTGTCAAATGGAATGCGCTTCTTCAAGGAAAAACCATTACATTTTTCTACTTTTCCTACTTGACATTGCCTTTCCCTTCTTTTTTTTATATGTTTTTTTGTTTTGGTGACTTGGCAAATATTTATTTGTACAGAAATTGCAACATCATGGTAATTTGTTGTACTAGCTTTATGATTACAGTTTTCATATTTTCGTTATAGTGTTAAGAATACTTCAATGTTACCATCATCATCATCAACATCATCAACATCATCAGAATCATCAAATCATCATGATGATTGAGTTATTGCTATTTGTGGTTATTTTGGATGGTTCCTTGATGCGCTCCCACTCCACTTAACGTAAAACTTAAGTACTCTTAAGACTATTATAAACGCATAAGAGTCTTTCTTTCTTTATTTCTTTCAATATTATCACTATTTGTCATAAGTGAGTTTTCTCTCCTGGCTTCCTCAACTTCTTCTTCTACTTCTTCTTCTGCATATTAATGAAAACATTAAACTTCAATTAAATGCAAACAAAATTAAGCGAAACAAACAAGCGAACAAATATGCCACGTAAACTACATTGAAATTGAAATTTCAACTCGTAAAGTACAGGAGCAGAGCTGCAGGTTGACAAGTCGTGTTCATTCTTAATTTTCCAGATTTGCTTCCCGTCGCTCGTGTACTTTTCAATGAAGTGTTCAAAAGTCCAAGCAATTATTGGATATTGGGTTGCATCATGTTGTACAATATTTAGAGTACAATAATGAGTTTTAAATATTTTATTGAGTTAAAATAACAGAAACAGTTTATTTATTTCAAAATACAATAAGTAATGCGATTGATTGTTAGTGTCTTATCCTGAAAATTCTTGTTTTTTTTTTTGTTGCAAAGTGAAGGGGATTTAGAGATATCTGTGAGACATTGATATATAATTCATGAACATGAAATTTGTTGTATTGAACATGAAATGCATATTTGCTAAGAAATTATTCAATTAATATTTTTAACTGCTACACAAGTTGCTTCCCGATGTTTGTCTGTTTCATACACAAAACTTTTATATGAGCATATTTGAATATACTTTGGTCCAGATGAAAATTATTTCTTTTTACTCTTCTATGATTCAATCTATTATTTGACTCATTTCCACATTTCCACATTTCCACTAACAAATATCTCATTCCGCACCTGGACACTCCTTTCAAGTGGCACCAATGCTATGCCAATGCTTATTCACATATAGTAGACAACTAAGTACGACGAAACACTATAGTGACTATACTACACTGTACCACTGTACCACCCTACACACATTAGTGGAATATTGAATCTCATTTGCGTCTTGTGAAGTGCATAGTCAACTTAATCTAAAACGCATCATGAAATTTTAAACAAAGCGAGGCGCTTTGTGTCTGTTAGACCTATCAAAGACTCATTACATGCGCCAGTGTGCAACATCATCGTTAGATACTATTGCTATTATATAACTATCACAGTTGTTGCTGCTGTTGATGTTAGTACTCTAACTGAATATTTAATGTTAATTTAACAAAGTTAATAACTGACTACTTCGAGTAGCAAGGAAATTGCACATTACATTGCCACTTAATATCAAATATCATTATATCGAAGAGTGTCAGTGTAAGTGTGAGGTGACTTCTGTCTATCGATAACTAAATCTTTGGGAATGAGAACTAATAAAGTTCATTCTGACACTAGACGACGATGATGATAGGAAGACTTCAATCTTTTACTGGCACTTGCAGAATATATCTGCATATAACACATTCTGAATAGACAGAAATTAATACAAGCCATCATATGATAGTCTACTTAGCGACGCACACACCTTGTTGTATCTGACAGAGAGACTCGCTAATGTTCTTGATTTCGTTATTGCCGTCATCGTCTTTGTATTATCATTGTTGTTGTTGTTCTTGTTCTTGTTTGTGACTTGATTGCTTCGCGTTCTTGTGTATGTCTTATCTGTTTTGAGTGGGTTCTTGTGCTGACTGCATACCATCAGCCATTTCATTTGTCCTTCTGTCATTCTTCCTTAGGCGACTTCCTTTTAATACAGTACAGAGGCAACAGTGTCATTTGCTTGATGATGTCATATCATTTAACCCTTGACTAACCTCATTAACATGTCAACAATGGCAAAGAATTTACGCTGCATTTAACATTCAGAAGTGCATAAAATTGTGCTTTAATTGTGATTCTCTTAGTCAATGAATAAAATGAAATAAAATTAAATCAAATAAAATAAAGTAGGCTTTTAGTTAACAAAATAATATGAGAAAGTGGTAAAAAAAATTTTAGGTAATTTTTGGTCAAAATTCAATGAGAAAATTAATAAAATAAAATAAAGTAGGCTTTGATAAAATAAAACAGTTTCATTTTAGTTAAAAAAATAATATAGGAAAGTTGTGAAAAAAATTTTAGGCAATTTTTGGTCAAAATTTAATGAGAAAATATAAATTCGTTTTAAAAATTATAAAAATGCAAAAGGTTAAATCTTTCTCAGTACAAGTTGCACGTATGTCTGCTTTTCAGTTAGGCGGCAGCAGATACCATGGAACCCAGCGTACAATTAAACAAATGATGAATGCCATGACACCTGGTCGCCGTGCCATCTTTATGGTTGATACACAGGAAGAATTCGAACGGAGGGTAAAGAAATCGGATAAGCCTGTTGTTGTGGATTTCTTTGCAAGGTAGCATTGACTTTAATGAAAAAGTCATTCCTTCATTTCTAATTAATCCTTTTTTTTTTTTTTTTATTTTATAGCTGGTGCACACCATGTAAAGCATTAACGCCACGTCTGGAGAACATCATCAGGGAAAAAGCTGGAGAACTTAAGCTAGCTAAGGTCGATATCGATGAGAATTCTGAACTGGCTTTGCACTATGATGTAGCTTCCGTTCCATCAATTTTGGTTATGTGTAATGGACGAGTTGTCAATCGTATGGTTGGTCTGCAGGATACAAGTGTGATACGTGATTGGATCGATGAAGCGGTTAAGCAAGCAAAAGAAACAGATTTAGAAACTAAGAATGAAGATGCATAGATAAAAATGTTTGTCTAAAATTAATCAAGTAACATAAATTTTCAATTTGCTTTCATTCATCGATTTCGATCGGGTTATGGGAATTCTATAATAAATCATCATTTGTTATTAAGTTGAAGAATTTCTTTTATTTTGAAATTTATGCAATTTAATACTTTTTTTACTAAAGCTTCGCTTTCCACTGACATCTCTAACGCTAGTAAATATACGTAAAACAATGTCGTGCTCTTTACATTAACCACAGACGCAATCTAATTAAATCCATAAACCATCATGGAAAACAAGAATTTGAATACAAATAGATGTCACTCAAAATTTTACTCAGTCTCAAACATTATCAACTAGCATCATAGCATCATCATATTGTTTGTTGTATGCCTTCCGCTTCAGTTACTGTCTGGGGAATATTCTCTAACTCAAAGAACAAAGGCCTCGGAGTGGACAGAAACAGGACTAACGAACGATTGCAGTAAATAGAAAAGGCGACAGCGCAACTAATTAACATCAAAATGACAGCAAAGACGCAAAAATCAGATGAATCTTCTTCTAAGTAAAGAAGAAGTTGGAAAATAAGCTACTATTGTCGACTTCTTGGCGCATACGATATACTTACTAGTAGGGTTGAACTTTTATTTGAAAAACAGTTCAGTTCTGTACAGTTAAAGATGGAAAAGCACAGTAGATAAAAATGAAAATGAAGTAACCAGGAAAGTGGAAGAGAAATGTGGAAGGGATGTGAGATGTGTTATTCATGAACGTGAGAGCGCGTTCTCTCTAAGTGACACAAACAAAAAGTGACAGCTCAACATGATGTCGCGCCATTCATTAAGACACACCACTCCACATCATTACCCACAGAAGTACATAGGACTTTCTTTACCATACTTTAGAACCGAGCGAGCTGAGGCTGGGCTGCTGCGGTCTTATTACTTTGCCGGGGCGACTACTTTTCGGCGCACAGTAAAGCAACAAACGCTTTATAACCCAAAACATGCCGGCACGTTGATGGTTTGGACAAAAACTTTCGTGTTCGTTTGTTCATCTCAGTCAGTTCAACACCTTTTGCTCATTTATCATCGGTGAATGGAATCATCCACAGCTCTAGAGTTAGTTATTCTTTATAAGTATTTGATGGCAATGAGCCACCCTTAAAATAGACATACTCCCCATGCTCAAGTGAATGCCCCACATTACCCCATGGTGTGTAAATGTCAAATGCGTAATTAATCAACGCACGTCAAAATATAAAGTTAAAAGTCTTGAAAGTCTTCTGAACAAGAAAAAGAAAAAAGAAAATATTTTTTACCAATTTAATTTTTGACTTTTTTCCAGTTCAATAACTGACAGAATCAACAACAGCAACCATGTCGACAACGTCGTCAAAATCTTGTACAACAATTAGTTAGTGGAAACCTAGGAGAGGCCTTAGCCATTCAATCAGCCACTCGAGTCACTCACTCACTCAGTCAGTCAGTCAGCCAGTCAGTCAGTCAGTAAGTGAAGCTGAATCTTTTAGTTAAAAAGCAATCAATTGAGTTGTTACTATTGCTATTTCTGATATGTCAACTTGACAAGCCTCAGCCGCTTCATTACTTGTTTGCTATAGTAAGTCCTCTCTCTCTCTCTCTCTCTCTCTATCTCTCTCATTTTTGGTTCATCTGTTTTGGTTATTAAATAAGAAATTTTGAGTATTTTAAAAGAACTTTTTTCCATTCCATCTTTTGTTTAACAAGAAAGAAATCTTATAAAATTAAAGTACTTTTTAACAATACTACAGATTTGTCATTTCTTGTCGTCAGTTTTAATGGCATCGTCCTGTTTCAATAATAATAATAATAATCGTTTAACTGTAATTGACAGAAATCATTATGTTCAACTTCCGCTTGAATTGATTTTGGTATTAATAATAAGAGGATATTTTTGAGAAAAAAAAAATAAAAAAAAAAAATTTATAGCCAAATGTCATTTCATTTTATTTGTATTAAGATGTCAAATGAAAAGAATTTTTAGTGATGCCTTGTTATCGTGTATCATATTATTCTTCGGAACTGCTGCTCCTGTTTTGTCAAATTGCAAAGAAGATAAAAATTTATCAATTTAAGATAAAAGTTCAATAAGCATATTTTTTTATTTTAAACTGAATTCTAATTTTATTTGAAGCAACAATCAACGAACTATGATACAGGATTGCCAATCGATTCTGACCTTAAGTTGGTAAGCCTGCTAACATTCAGCATATCGTTTTATTTTCCGTGTCGCATGGATGACAACACTATCATCGGTGTTATTCCGACATATTTATTCATCCAAAGCAGTCTACATACTTCATCATATATTTTCACTTTTTATATGACAGGATCTTATGTTTCTATGATCGTGTAACATCACTTTTAAGAAATTATAATCTTGAATTCGACTCTAACATAAAACGAAATGATCTGAAAACACTCAGTTGTCTATTTTGAAAAAAAAAAAAAAATGTAACTAGAAATTTAAAGAAACCCAATGTACAATAATTCAAATGTCCTATAAGAACTCAGCAGTGTATTTAAAGATTTCCTCATAATAAACTTCGTTGAATTTGTCTCATGTTTTCAAGTCTTCCAGCAATAATTTAAATTAATTCATGTAAATCATAGAAAACATAAAAATTTCCATTCATTAATATTAACAAAGGGACTTTATTGCAAAAGCATATTTTCTTGTTTTACTCTTTTAAGGAGACCATAACATATCATCATCATAATCATCAATTTCATTAATCAAGTATCCAGAAACCAAAGTAAATGTATGTACGAGTATATAAATATATTTACTCAAACGCATGCATCATGTTTGTACTATTTAAGATATTTTTATATACTCGTATTGTACATACATATTTACTATAAATGGCATCGTTGAAAAATCACGTTTTTAATTAATTTTCCATTAAAATACAAAACCCACCTAGGCAATATAATGAAGACTCGAAAAAAGTCATTCTGAAAAAGCATCATAAAAGTTTTACTCAACACAAAAACAAACACAGACTTCAATGTAACTTACTTACTGTACTCGTACTCCCTTCTTGTGTTGTATGTAGGAAACTCTTCTCGTTCATCTCGTCTCGTCTGTTACTATTCAAACAATTTGCGAATCAATGTAGCAATTGTCAATATGTTTGGCTCCTCACACTGATACAAAATGATACTGATTTTGTTCATAATCATGATGATGCTGATAATGATGATGATAAACATAGACATAGATAGATAGATAGATACATACGAGTACAATGATATGTTGTTGTTGTTGTTAGTAGTATTTTCTTTTCCCTTTTGTTTATATTGTACAACTCATACCGAGGAAGTTAGCAGTAACAAATGCAAGTGTTAATGAGTAATTGAGAATTTGTATTCAATTAGATACAAATTCAATATTTATTTAAAATTTTCAAAATTTTGTACCAACAACAACAACAACAACAACAATGGAAATAGAATATGCAGCAGAATTGCAAACAAATATAGATAGATAGATACAAGAGACTAACATGATGATGCAATATGTAGACGTTAGAGAAACTGGTCAAATATAGAAGGATATGGTAGGATAGAGAAAGGAAACAGAAAGAAAGCCTGATAGATGCAGTCAGACGAACAGAAGAGGAAGGAAAGTGGAGAAGTGTGTGTGTGTGTGTGTGTGTCAATGCCAAACGGATGTCCTTACATCCTTTCGATTGAAACGGATTTCCCGTATATTGTTCGTTGTGCATAATTTTGCACAAATTCGACATTAAAACAAATATTAGAGAACAACGCAATGCGTACGTTCCCTATTCTAGCATACTATATGAGTATCCTGTGTATTTGAGTTCCAGCATCCAACCGAACCCGCATACAGTACACATGTCCACATCTATCTATCTATTCCCACAGACACTGTTGAAATGTAAATAAACCATTTTGAACATTCAGCTATATTAGATTTTTTTTTACCTTTCGTACTACGTATTGTACTTATGATTCGTATGACTATAAAGCCGAAAAACAAACATGAAAGAGACAAACAAAAGGAGAAAGAGAAAAAACGCGACGACTTTGTATATTTAACCATGTTTGCTGGCAATAAAAACAAGTTGATCTGAGCTGAGATCTAATCGAGGTAAGAGCAAAGGGTTTTTGGCCACATGTCCATTTCCGACTGAGTACGCGTTCAAATAGAGTCGGAGCCTCCAACACCTGCACCATCAGAATCATCATCATCATCATCATCGTATAAAATTCAGTAACAGAAAAAGGGACAGCCAGACGGATAAAGAGACTCACAACTTGTGAGTCACAAGGTTTACAATCAACCTCAAATGACAAAATTTTAAACTAAACTGCACTGAGAAAAATAAAATATAAAATTAAATAAATAAAAAGAAAATGATGCTTTAAGTTGCGATAATGAAAGATGAAACATGAAATTGGAAGCAAAACACTGAAATATTGCGTACAGTGAAATTTGAAAATTTCAAATTCTAAAAAGCCAAGAACACTAAAAGATCCTTATAAGACAATTAGTAAAGTAATTTTCTCAATTATTTATGAGAAAATTCTATTGTATTATATTTTTCCCCATTCAATACTTTATTGATTTATTTCAGTGTAGAGTGCAACACATGTCCAAGTAATAATCACTGAGCCATGCTCTATGAAGTCAAATTCAAAACAGGGTTTGAACGAGCAACACATCCAACACAACTAATCAACCAACCAACCAACAACAATAACAAGAGGTAAACCCCATCATCATGCAACAACATGCGGCAACCAACATCGTCAATGTCTGCCACAAAACAAACTCAACTCGTGTCAATTCAATAAAAACAAGAGCAAGCGGGCACTAGACACAGAGACACAGAGACACTACAGAATTGAGAATTGTCACCCATGTCCATAGACCAAATACAAAAAATGAAGAGTATATTCCACGCAATATGATTTGATATTGAAGCAACATCATTGTACGACGTCCTGAATACGTTTATAGTCTATGAATCATGCAAAAGTATGAGTGAGAAATGGGTGAGTCGAAGGATCATTGGATAGATGGATGGACGGATGGACGGATGGATGAGTGGGTGAGTTGGTGAGAGTTTGCCAAAGCAATTTGCAACATCAAACAAAAATGAAAAATAATTTATTGTGCAAACATTGAACAAAGTTATCATTCATTCAGTCTTCCTGTCTATGGCTTACGCACTTGTTAGGTTATCCAGTACAGTAAAATCAGGACGATCCAATGAATGCTGGTGGACTCTATATACATGTTTTTTTTTTTTTATTGGTTGTTGTAAATTTAATCAAATGTTAATTTTTTTACAAATATTTTTAATTGCATTACTACATGTGTGAGTGAAAGAGAAGAGAGTGTATGAGTATATTGATACGTGCAACATGTCAACTGAAGGATAACTCAAACAAACAGGATAATATTACATATACACACACACACGTTCCGAATATTGTGTGGTGTTTCCAAAAAACCACCAACTTGATATGTGGCCATGTATGATCAATCACCGGAAAATTGGATTTTCATATAAGTTACCAAAACAAACACAACCTTACACAAACACACACACACGCACACACACACACACGCGCACATGAATGTAGCAATGAAAGGATATTCGATTTTCTCCATATCTCTAACTCTTTAACACTTAATATCTCTTCATTCATATTTTTTGGCTACAATAAATTGCGTACCATTCCATGTTTATTGTTGTCGTATTCCTACGAGTATAAAGAAATAAAATGTGAAAAAGTCTGCTCAAGTCACAACTATTTAAACAAAGCGAAAAATTTATAGTTGATTAAACGTTTATGAACCTCTTCAAAAATGAAAACTTCCAACAAAAGCATCAACGTCTTCACTGACGATGGCGGGGCTAGACTCCTTATCTGAGCTATTTCGCTTTTCGGTTAAGACTCTAACGACGCCATCA
The DNA here is from genome assembly GCA_037043295.1 of Amiota minor. Lineage (NCBI taxonomy): Eukaryota > Metazoa > Arthropoda > Insecta > Diptera > Drosophilidae > Amiota > Amiota minor. Next base: position 863,853 of record JBAMAW010001787.1, read on the forward strand.
TCCATTGAGGCAATTGGCAAAACCGGCGATGACTATGGCGATGACGATGACTCCGTCGTCGGTGAAGGCAATTGAGACGTCTGCAAACTTTCGTATGCATTCATATTTCCTACCACCTTGTGTGCAACTGTGAATAATCGATAGAATGAGTGTTGAAGCCATGGAGGAAGCACAAAACTTTTGGCCAAATAGCCAAAGTGGTGTAGTAAACTATGAAAGTCACATAAAAAATATACAAAACTAAGAGGGAAACATGACTGCCATCGGTTGCAATATGTAACCAATGACCTACCTGAACATTTTTCTATTATGCAATACGAGTATAAAAAAGAGAAAATTTCTCTTCATAAAGTTTATTAATTCATATGTCAAACAAAAATAATTATATACCATAAATACAAATATATTCTTAAGTAAACAGGTAACTTTCTATATTATTTTGTTTTTGGATTTTAGTTGCAATTAGAAATAATATTGTTGCACAATTCTTGTGTAGGGTACAAAAATATGATTGAGTGGAAATTGAATCGAAAAGGTTTTAATGCTTCATTTGTTGCGGTAGTTAAAGATACGTTGTACTACGATATACCTATGTATGTATAGCAGTTAGGTAGTGGGTAAGTATGCATTTTTGGTGAAATGAGAAATGAATCAGGAACCATGAAAAGTATACACAACAATAAGGTGATGAGATGAGATCCACTTAAAGTGTACAAATGGAGAAATAAATGAAACAAAATGTTTAGAACATTATTTAACAATGATAGATTACTTAAATCAAATCAAATAAGGAGAACTAAGATAAATTTTTCACTTATTTTTACGAGATAAAATGATTGTGAAGATTACCGAATATAACTGAGATTAGATCAGATAGTTTTTGACCATTTCAATCAGAGATTATAGGTATAACTCGTTCGTGCTTTTAATTTGAAATACCATGAAATAGTTCCAGATAAACATGCTATCAAAAAGCCAAACAGCTAAGTATAAAAACTTTTGATACAATTTCTACTAGTATTGACAATAAAATGTGATAGGATTCTAGACCACACTGGAATAAGTGTACTTGTACTGGGAAAAGAAATGCAAACATCAGTAAATGAAAATATTAAAATAGCATCACAACACTAGGACGGGCTCAAAACAAAAGCAATTCACAGTCTGAAACTATCTGTATTAGTAGACTATCAGATGTATGACTATCATCTGGAATCCATCTCAAGAATTGAGTCATATTCCTGACAAGTATTTTCAAATCATGAACTTGCAAATAATAAGTTCAAATCTAGAAATTCAAATTCTCCCTCTTCAGACTTCATTGGACTATGTGATTCAATTGTAAACATCTCAAAGGTCTCAAAGTTCGCTGCATCTAAGTGTCAGATTATATTGACCATGAAGTCAATTCAATCGCTTAATTTTTAATAGCACAAACCACAAAATAGACCATAATCTTGAGGGAAAATATAACTCCGCCTATCGAATCAACCACATTTCGTAATAGCAGAAAAATTTGTGTAAAAAATATGTAATAAAAGTGAAAAAAATGGAGCCTGCACTACACTAATGTAAAATACATAGCCAATTTCGTTAACGTGCTCCACACCATCAGAACAGATCCATGCCAACAAACCAGACCGGACCAGACCAGACCAGACCAGACAGTTGCAAGGTGCTGGCAAACTGCCCGAACTAGAAAATTTGGTATATTCGTTTGGTCTGCATGTTTTGTGTGGTGTCTTCCAAACCGAGTGTAGAATATCAAAAACGCTCAAAAAACACTTTTTTTCTTGCCATCGTGCTGGATATAACAAGAACCGCAATAAGTAAGAGTCTAAAGTTACCAGATAAACAGGCAGACAAATATAGTGTGAGATGGAGTGAAGTGACATTTTTTTATAGTCTTGGTTTTGGCTTTGGCAGAAGATGACTTTGGCACTGAAAATTCGATTTGTTTGCCATCAATATGCAATGACATTGAAAGTCGCATCATTCTATTTTCTCTATTGACTTGTTTTTCCAATTTTTTTGTTGGTTTGTTGGTTTCTTATTCATAGGGTTGACATGTCGTGTACTCTTGGTCAATTTCATATGCTTCATCATACCGTACATACCCAACGACATTGACATAACGTCTGCATCCTTATTCTTTATACTTTAGCCTTTTGCATATTTCAAAGAATTGATTTGCCATTTTGTGTTCGGTTCTGTTGCGTTCAGTGCTTTGCGCTTAACATTGAGAGGCGCCATCTGTTGTCCTGAACTAAGATAAAGTGAATATATATTCCATTTTAGATAGAATAAGGTATAAGCGTAGTAAATACTTTTCTAATTATTGGTTAAGACATGCAATGCTTTAAACATTAAGTAGGCCTTTCGCCTTCTTTCTTTAGTCAATTTATTATCTAAATTTATTATTCTAAAGATTCTTCTGATTCGTATCACACTAACACATTAAAGGACTTTTTTCACAATAAAATAAAAAAAAAAAAAAAAAAACAACATGATACGTTTACATAAGAGCGACGATTTGCCAAAATATCAATCTGGGAAATGGTTTTTCAATGAGGAAGAAGAGAAAATTGAGTTCTTGCCTTATACAGACTTAGAAACTGCCAATGACGAGTACATTACGACGAATGGTTATCTCTTTCGGAAAACCCTTAATAATATTGAGGAGTTGGTCTTTAGACAGCAGTACATGCGTTATGATTTACTACCCGATTCAGATATCATCACAATCAAGGATATACGAAATTTGGTGCTTTACATGATGCCAGAATCATTTCTGAGGAAAGACTTCCTTCAATTTATGTTTACCAAGGAAGTAACTCAGTTTTTTCATGCCCTTGTCATTTACTTTGAGTATTTTGTAAAAATGGCTGAATTCCTACTTATAAAACGCGATGAGACATCTAACAATGCAATGGCACAAATTCAGAGTACACAAAGTGTTGAGATCAAACGTATTTTCTCAAAATATCTAACCCAATATCGTTTGTTGTTGGCACGGGAATACAGCTTGATATTACTTGGCGAAGGCGCAACGAAGCCATATTATCACTTGAAAGCGATTGTAAACATTTCTGTAACTATTAAGGATAAGACATTTCATGAACGCTTCCTTGCAGTGTCCACACAAATTGTTTGGATTGCAATGCATCGCCGTGCTTATGATATCATTAATATGGAAATGAATCGACTCTTTCGTTCCGAGCATTTCGCTTTACCACGTCTCGAAGCTATCCACTATACGAAATGCGAAGCTTCCATGTTATATGGTCCAAACTATAGGCGAAGGAATTATCGTGCTCAAAATTCACCCCTCGTACAAGAACTTTCTAGTGTCTCTGATGAAAACTTACCTATTTTATGGATAGGAGAACGTAAATATCGCGGTACAGACAGACGAATTGCTGAAATCGAACTCGAGTATGTTGTATCCGATGGACAATTAAGTTTAATCGACATTCCCCACGGCATTCTGGGACATCCAAAACAATTTTACAATACATTATTACAATTGGATTGGAGTGCAGTGCGTTTTGCAAACTTTACAAAGGAAAATGATCCATATCATATCATACGTCAACCGTACCTAAAGTTACCCAGCTTTTCTGATGAACATTTACGCAAGTCGGCCAAACACTTTGAGCAATACTTTCGCTTCGTCATACATTATGCGGACGTCAATCCGAAAATGCTTAAAAAATGGATTGATCGTACTAAGATTTATAATGAGTGTATAAGTGGTAGAGTTATAACAAATGTATATCAACGTGCCAAAGATGAACTTCAACAAGAAACCACACAAAGTAATATTAAAGAAATTATCGAAAACTTTAAACATACCAAAGAGCAATACCGCAAAAAGGTATCTATTAGCATGTAACCCATTCGTCGTATTAAGCGGATTTAAATTCGGAATCCAAATTACTCAACTAAGCATATAGCAAATTGATCTCCACTTTATACATCAAAATTTTCTGTGCAATATTCGATTTCAAAAGTTACACATAAATGAAAATGGTGCGATGAATCCTTAAAAAATGAGCAGTTAACTGTTCTGGGGCTCTTCCTTTCCAGTTGTGTGAATGTTCAGGCGTTGGCGTTGTTGCTGCTCGCAAACATTGCAGTTGCTGGAATTGAACTTGTTGGTATTTTGTTATCAAAAGAAAACAATTGTACTTCCCTTTATAATTTGACAATTTATGATTTCGGATTATATTTTTCGCATTTCATTTTCTAAAAATAAAGAAAAAAATTATAGATTTTATGGTAACATTAGAATATCTTTGATCAGGCAATAATAAGATTGAATGGAATTGATTGATTGATAAAAGTTAACGCTCGTTGTTAGAGAAATTATATTTAAAGCAACGGATTTATGGAAAATATTTTAATAATAAGAACTGACCAAACCTGCATATAAGTATCATCTAACAATCGGCATATACCGAGTTAATATTAAGCCTGGCGACTTGCATAAGACGAACAAACTTTAGTAATGCTAGGAAATTATTGTTTTACACTTTGACTTCAGCACAAATAAATCCTGCAAAAAAAAAGCAAACAATTTTTACTTGTGTGAATGATTTCCTTGAATGACCACGTGAAATGCTTTGGTCAGCAACATTCACCGTCTATCGCTATAACAACAACAACCCGTTAATACAAAAGAATGAAAATCCATAAGTACAAAAAACATGAAAAAGCACTTGAAAAGCACAGCGGTATCTGTTGGTTGTTATTGGCCATTATTCCTGAAGTATGGTTCTGACAAAAAAAAAAAAAAAAAAAATTGAACACAACTATGAGTGATTGAAATTGTTCAGAGGAATGTAACCTAGCGATAAGCGTTCGTATATAAGAGGAACTTAAAATGAATATGAAATGGCAAGCAAAATCCAATGCACAGAAGACATCAGGTTAATCATGGAATAAAGAAAATAAGTCAGAACAATAAATTCTATTTACCAAATCATGTAGAACCCAATACTTGTGGTTTAGTTGACATTTGAAAAAGATTTTCTTTATCTTAAGAAGTGGGTTAGATTTCCAAAAAATAAGCTTATAAATATCTAAAGGTTTATCTATGATCAGACCAAGGTATCGAACTTGGTTAACATGGATTTGGAGGTATTTATGCCAATATTCCAAGCGTTAAATCTCATCAAATACCAATCAACCAGTTCTGCTAACTCGGGATGTGATGAATTTGCAAGATACTTATTCATAATATAGTACAAGGCATACAAGAAAAGAGATTCCTTTCGTTCCGATTTTTATTCCCTAAAAAGCAACTTATTTGTTTATGTCATTGCAGAAATAGTAAAAAATTAAAGTTTCGAATTGGTCACTTCGGTATCTGTAGAATTATAAGTATTGTTGTATAATGTTATATTTTATAAGCCATTTCTAGGCTCTGATCAGGTGTCAGCTATAGGCTATAGGCTTCCTACCTAATAACATTATTAAAACCACTACGGCGACTCACTTCAAATCACCGATCAAGTACTCAATCTTCTTTGACATATTTTACTGATTCTACATACTTTCAAATTGATTAAAGTTGTGATTCTTTATGATTATACTGACTATACTTAAGTAGAAAGTTAAATGATATTACTCTCTCTCCTTACTCCCAGTAACCTTTAAACTGGAAGTTGCTATTAAAACGAGATCGTCTATGCTGCTTCTATTAAAGAAGAGAGAAAATTAGAGTTACCCCATTACAAGTCATTGCATTATTAAAAATTGGGTGCGATTGTGTCATGGACACTCCCGTGTCTTTTTCGTGAATATGCACATCACGTGCCGGGTAATATTTTCTTTGAGTGTATTAAATAATAAATTTTCGACACTAAGAAATCCTTTGGATGCCAACATTTTCAGTTCAATAAATTCAGAAAAAACATAAAGTAAGCAAATAATTAATAATAATACATTGCATTTGAATAAATTCGTTATATGGGGGTCATTTTATATGCTAGTTCGCTATAGAGGGGTGCGCTACAAACAGGTACAAACATATGAAAACAATTCAACGAGAGCTAAAGATTGAAAGCCAAGTAAACGTAAGAGCTTTTCTTCTTCATCTAAAATTAAAAAAATTTTACAGCAAAGCTATGTCGAAATTGCGACGCTTCCCCCTCCGACCCCCACGATACCACACACTCCTCACCCATGCATGGTAAACAATAATTTGAAGTTTTAGCTATCTAGTGGTTTAATTAGATTTTGGATATATATTATAGATATGTCGCTAAAATACCAAAACGAATCCCCTTAACTTTATTATCATCAGTTTTTGAAATGCACCATCATATTAGCAAAAACAAAACGCATTCACATCAAAAGGAAATCTTCACGATAAACAATAATAAGTGAGATTGTATCTTTGCCCAGAATATATTTTAAATAAAAAAAAAAAACATATATTATTTAATAAAAAAAAAAAAAAATTTCCCATACCGGGAATCGAACCCGGGCCTTCTGGGTGAAAGCCAGATATCCTAGCCACTAGACCATATGGGAGGTAGCAAACATGTTGCCAAGTTTTTACTTATATTCATTTTTATATTTTCCTCATAAAAGTATTCCACAATCATTTTAAAATCAACAGCACAAAAGAATGCAATACATTTTTTATTTCTACAGCTTGGCAGCACTGTGGTAGAGCCAAACGCTTCAAAAATGTGTACACTAAAAAGTTTAAGTACACGTTTAGTAAACCAAATTGTACAATCCCATATTGTCTAGTGGTTAGGATATCCGGCTCTCACCCGGAAGGCCCGGGTTCAATTCCCGGTATGGGAAATATTAAAAACAGTAAATTTCAGTTTTTTTTCTTTATACCAGTATAATAAAAAAATGATGTCTGATTATTATTTTTTTTTTTATTTTGTACATAATTGAGAATTTTGCCAAAATGTTGCATTTCTCTATTACTGTAACAATATTTAAAAATATAGTGAAAGGCCTTGTAGCTAGTACTCTTAAATTGAAGTTTGATCATATCTTGTAAGCAAAGAAACATATGTGTATAAATTAAACCTGTATATAATAGTAATAACATTTAATATGTTTGTTGCAAGCAAGTAAAGTGAGCAAATATGTACATAGCATAAGTATATACAAGTATATTTTTTATTTTGGCCGAAGGCCACCTCCCCTTTTGTAACTTTAAAGCTAGCTTTAAGCATACAAGATATAATAAATATTGTTTATGACAATTTTTTTATACTAAGTAATGTCAAACATGTACACACATACATATTTGTATTTGAATTTCGTATCGAATACATAACTTCATGAGCAAACGAACATTCCCAATCAAATATGTTACTGATTTGGTCATCATTTTTATATGTCCCATATGGTCTAGTGGCTAGGATATCTGGCTTTCACCCAGAAGGCCCGGGTTCGATTCCCGGTATGGGAAATTTTTTTTTTTTATTTTTTTAAATATTTTTTTTATTTTATTATTATTTGGTTATTGTACAAAAAAAAATATATTAAAACAGAATACTTTGTTTTATATAACAAAACATGAAATTCCATGAAAACATATGCTTCATCATTTATGGTTAGCTTGTTTGTTTGTTTGTAAGATAAGCAAGCATACGCTCTTATTTTCGTTTTTTCTTTAAATGTCTTATAATTCTCAAACGATTTATACTTGTTGTCATATGAATAGTTCGAAATTACTCTTAGAACTTCGTCATTAGGAGACGGTGAACTGACGTTCTACCCGAAACTAAAGGTCAATTGATGTTTAAGGATTATGATTACTAAAAGTGATTAGATCTCACCCAATGTTCTGACGGGGTTGCTCCTGCCTAGAATTATTGGTTTGACTGATGGCCTTATAATGACCACCCACAAAACCATTTTTTAATGATTAATAATAAAACTTGTTAGTTTAGTAGGGCAATAAAAAGAGATTCGTGTTGACCAAACGTGATTCTTTTATGTACTGTTTGCTTCTATGTAAGTGTAGGGTATGTAGCGATTTTTATTGTACCGCTACAACATTGTAAATAACCAATCGTCAGCGGTGCGTGTACTTTAAAAGTTTATATTATGTATGCGAATAATAACACCCGATTTACACGGTATGTACGTTTCTGAGAAAACTGTGCATATGAAAATATATAGATATATTTTGAACGAAAATAAAACTGAATTCGATTGACTTCAGAAAATAAGTTAATTGAATGTAATTCATTTTTCACATAAAAACAAGAAATGTAACTTTTCTTTCTAATTGTTGTAATGTCATTTTTATGGGTTGGTACTCGATGCGACACAAGTTCTCGATTTTAGATGAATTAGAAGCAATTTCAGATCGGCGAACCATTGCAAATGATATTCGTTATTACAAATTGTATTTTGCATAATGCAAATAATCAATGATGAAGTACTTCATGGTTATCATACTTCACAGAAATGACTCACCATATAACATGCTGGCCGCAGCATCAGTAAACGATTATGTGAATATCTGAAGCCTACCAAATTTTGGATGACGAGTGTTAATTAATTGTGTAACTAAAAAAAAAAAATGCATTACAAATATTTTATATTATAAAATAATAAAAAAAAAAAAAAAGAAGGTTGCACCGAAGGGAGCTCCCCGACGGGGAATTGAACCCCGGTCTCCCGCGTGACAGGCGGGGATACTAACCACTATACTATCGAGGATGTTGATTTCAGAGCGGCAAAGTAAGTATAAATGTGGATGAATATCAAATTTGTTAGACTATATGAATTTTTGAACGACTGATCAAATTAATTCAAATAAATTTTCTAAATGCAAGGAAAATAGTAAAGAAATCATTTTTAATTCAATAAATTTAATAAAGTTGTTTTTTTTTTTTTTCTTAATTTTTAGTTTGTTTAAATGAGCGTGTCAAAGTGATTTCAATCATTTTGCTTGCAAATAAACTTTAGGGAGTGAAATACTTGAAATAGTTTTCCAACCACAACTACAATAACAATATGTATTAATTCTTTAGCCAAGTACTGCAACCCCAATTGTTTGTTGTGCTGTTAAAAGAAATCGATTAGTGCAGTTCGCCTTTAGTCGTCACCTCCTCTTATAGAGGACTTACATTTTTTGTCAACATGCATGCAATCGGTAACCTTATAAATGTTTTCAAATTTTTCTCTTACATTCTCTTTGTTGACTTTATTCATTGCCTTTCTGTCAACGTTGAAATTGTTAGATAAATATTATTTATTATTATTTTTTTTGTTTGTTTACTACCAATAACATCCCTTACTAGAGCATTTTGACCAAACCAACGACTTGAAAACTCTGAATATAATAACATAAGAAATCGCTTTAGTGATTAATTTGTTGCATTTGAATAAAGTTAAATGACCATGACAAAATTTTGTTTTTTTAGAATTATAATATTTTTTTTTTTTTTTTTTTTTGTGTCATTTATAAGACACGCTTCACTGTTATTTACCTATTAGCGATGACAATCTAAAGTTAACCAACATTTATTTCCTGATAGTATTTGACCACCATTAACATTTAGATGTCTTTTTGGTCGAACGATTTGTATTTATATCAATTTCGGGAAACACTTCTTCATTTCACAGCACTTTATCTTTTGACGCCGATTCTCTTTTCACATTCACACATTCAATCGATCCAATAAAGCTTTCCAATAGACCACTAAAACCTATTAATTAATAATTAATGATAATTATAATCAGAATGTGATGAAATTTTGTTACATATACAATATTATCCAGAAATCATATGGGTATGACAACCGTGTTGCTACATACATATGTGTCAGACCAAAATCTTATTATGAATAAATATGTAACTTTATTTATTATTAAAAGTGCTTAATAAACGCATAAAACCAACAAAAATGAGCCAAAAATAAAGTTCAAATTATGCAATATAAAAAAACAACAAAAAAAAAAAAAAAAAAATTGTGATCCTCCCCGACGGGGAATTGAACCCCGGTCTCCCGCGTGACAGGCGGGGATACTAACCACTATACTATCGAGGATGTTGATCACAAGTGTTTCAAATCGGCAATTTAAAAGATCTGATGAAACAAAATGTATTTACTACTAAAATTATATTGAAATTGAGATACATACATTGTCATTTTAATACTCTGAAGACTGTTAAATTCGTTTAGTACTAAAAATGTACAGGTCTTTTTTAAAGAACCTTGATTGATAATCTATTTTTGGAATATGCTCACATAATCACTTCACGCTGTATTCACAGTTGTTAATGACTAATTCAATGATCTGTAATCACATTAGATATGGCAAAAAGTAATAAATAAATATTTTAACAATGATATTTTTTTTTTTTTGCGGCATGCATATTGTATCTATGCATTTTTCTAAATTCACTGATGTCATTTTGGTTGGCTTGGTTTTGGAGGGTTGTTGTTGGTGTTGTCTCTCAAGGGTATCGCTGCACAGTGAAAATTGTTGCATTGCGGGGTTGTGTTGAGATTGAAGTAGCGAAAATTGCCAATATTGCAAAAATGTTATGCCTAATCGACAAGACCACAGCAGATGTTTCAAATGGTACAATTTATTTTAATTTTTGTGTCCTTTTTTTCGATTTTATGACAGGTTCTTCTTGTTACTCGAGCTAATGCAGCCTAATGGTACCAACAGCATGTCAACTTGTTATTATTATTATTATTATGATTTATGGGATGCTTCTTTCGTTTGAAAATGTTTTTAAGTGGCTCTCAAAATTGTATTCTGTAAGAAGACCTTGAGAAAGATAAGTATTTTCGAAAATGGTAAAGAAATTTATATAAAATAGGGGAAAAAAGTAGAACAGTTTGTTTATAAAAATTATTTCAAAAATATGAAAAGTTTTGAATGAAATCAAAAGAAATCACAATTTTAATAAAAAAAAAAAAAACAATGAAAAATTAGAATATGAGTTGAAAATTATTTTTCTAGGTTAAAATTCATAAATAATAATTAGAGATGAACGCCTTGGATTGAAACGACTATCAAAGTGCCTATGCTGCATAGCTTTATGAATAGTTCAAAGTGAACCAGAATTTGGGAATATCTATCGACATTATTACATATATTCAAAGGTTGATAAATGCCTCAGATGAAGTGCTGTGGACATACTTTTTGTAATTTACTAGAAATATATTAGATGCCTAGAACAATCGATCTATGCTGGGTTCAACCTAAGTCAATCAGATTGAGTTAGTCTTTACAATTTTAGAATTTGTTTGTTTTATTAAAAATATGTGGTTTAATAATTTATGTAGAAACAGATTTATTCTTTAATGCCCTTGCACATCTTCTAAAAAAAAAAACTTTAATACCCATTAATACTCATTACTAACTATTTATATACATTTTCGTTGGATGAAAGTGTTCTTTGTGCTAATTTAGCACCTTTGTTTTATAAATATTGTACATTATTTTTTTGTGTTTTGTTTGGACAATTGGAATTAGTTTTTTTTTTTTTTTTTGTTCTACAAATATATTTTATGTTGCTTTTGTTATTGTTGTTGTATATTGTTTGAAAATATACCCAGGGGTAAAGTTTCATTTCATTTGAGTCTTCTTGGTCTGTTCTGTTTGTTGGTACTGCGCATTTTGCGTGTTGTTAATACGAGACACATAAATTTCAACTAAGTCGGAGAAAAACAGACAACAAACAACATAAAAAACCGAATACATAGAAAAGACAGACAAATAATCCAAATAGTTAAGCAGGGGGTGTTTGGTCGGTTGTTTGGTCTATACAAATGGCATAAATTAGCTTTAAACTGGCACTTCCAATATATTTTATTTTGGTTATTGTTCTGTGGTTTTCTGCCACGCGGTGTTAAGTGCTATTTTTTGGTTTTTTTTTTTTTTTTTGTTTCTGCCCTGCCCAAAATGAAGTGTGACCAACCCTTTTCTGTTGCTCACAAACCCACCCCTTAAGTCTTTGGAATTCTTACATTATTTCTGATTAAGAAAAAAAAAATTTATAAAAAATCTATTTCCCATACCGGGAATCGAACCCGGGCCTTCTGGGTGAAAGCCAGATATCCTAGCCACTAGACCATATGGGAGGTACAAAGATTTCGACCAATGCACATCTTGATAATTGTCAAAATCCAAACGAAAATACTAGAATCGTAAAAAAATTTCTTATCCCTTGACTTTTCTAATAATATACCTAATTATCAATTGTGTTAATGTTTTAGTGATAAGAGACCATTTGACTAAAGTTTTGTTTAAAAATGGATTACCACATAAATTTGAAATTAATTATATTATTTCAATGAACTTTTTGTGATCGAAACAGTTTATCAATTGATGATTATTTGGTTAAGAAAAAATAGTCGATATTCAAAAGCTTCGCGATGTCTAAGTGAGATGGAGTGGTTCAATGGTTGGTCTATACTATTTATTATTGAATTCTATCAAGGTCTTCAAAGATGTGCCTTTCAAGAAGGGCAAGATATTTGCCTTGTTTCCTCATTTAGTCATTTTGTGAAGCCACAATTTGACTTATTTAAAGCTCCATGAATCCCTGATCTGATCTAATCTGCATACCTTTTGTCCTCGCTAGTGATTGAATTTCTCTACATAAATAGAATAATGATCTATTATATTGCATTTCTATCTTAATATCTATCAAATTAAGTATCAAACTCAGAGAAGTTTACACATTCGAATCTGTTGAGTTATAGATTGATTTTCAATAAATTTTCTAAATTGATTTTTTTTTTCGAACCCTTGCTGTTAAGGTTCACTTTATTTATCGACTGAACACATAAAATGCATTTCAATTGGAACTGACAAATCTGATCTGTTTTTCTTAATAGTTAAGAAATTGTATGATCAGATAGTAGTCCACTTCGAGTGCTGATTTAGATAGAATTTATTATATTTTAGTATAGTCTAAAATAATATGCACAATAAAACATAAATGCATATTAGATTCGATGAAGAACCATGTTAAGTCTAAAGTATTGTAGTAGAAGGGAAAATAACGATTTGTTATTCATGAATCATGTTGTTGTTTTTTGTAGAATTACAACACAAAAAACGATGTTATTTTAAGAAGCAGAAAATAGAAGAAGGATACATAAAAAATTCCCCATTTTTTTTTTCTCTCTACGTCGTTTCAAGTAGATTTTTTTACTTGGCATAGCTTGAAGATGCTGCTATGGTTAAAATATGCAAAGTTTTGTGTTTCTAATAAAAACAAACCCCCATGCACACTTTAACATCACATAACATAACATATATCAAAGTGTAATAGTGGATGACATGGTTCTTTTTGCTTTACTTTTTATCACAAGGATGTACAGGAATTTGTTTGTGTTTGTATTCATTCATGTTAGAAGATCCTTAGAAAAAATATAAAAAGTTGATATGCATCTACTGGATACTACAAGTATAGCGGATGACTAACAATTGTGAATGAAGTGTAAGGAAATTGCAATGATAAATGATGTTTGGTTGTCTTTGATACTTCAAGATGTTTGCATCTACAATAGTATTTCTCATTCCAATCATATCGCTTTTTCACTCTTTTCCAATGTTTGTGGTATCTTTGATATGCAGATGTGTAGATAGATATCTGTTTTATGTAACAACGATATCATCATAGGGTATTTTAACTACAACTCAAAGATTGAAACATGCTGCAGGCATCATGAATACGAAGTTGATTTATAGATTATGGAGAACATTAAAGCGTAGTATGAAAACTTCTTAATTCGAATCTAATTGCAAGTTCTCATCATCCAGTAGATCAAACTAAGATTCTATTTAATAAATCTTTTCTGTTTTAGATAGACCAAAATATTAACAATTCATTGAAAATATCAGTTAGACATATCAAGGTTATCCCTAATTTAAACTTTTCCATGATTGGTGGCTACTTGTAAAGGGTATTTACCTATTCAATAATAATATAAACATCTTTTTATCTCTTAAACATTTACAATAAATTGAGGTTTGCTGTCACGTTACAAATCTTTGTGATCAAAGTCTTACAGATATTTCTCCATACTATAAAAAATATCTATTGTAATAAACATTGCATTGCTTATCGTTGAAGTTAACATAAAAACAAAGACGAAAACTATCAGATTCCATCAAATCTCATGAAAAAATGGTTGATTTGCTTTTCTTTATAAATATTTATAGTTTTAATTGTAACGAAGTAATTGAACTTTACAAAATACAAAGAAATTCAGTTTTCTGAAAACAAAGGAAAATTCAATAAAATCGCAACTAATTGAGTTTTCGTTTCTCTCTACAAAGCCAAATACTAAAAATATATGAAAATTAAAAAAAAAAAAAAGCGATACCAGCAAACAGAAACAATATATCTACATAGAATAAATACGAGTCTGTTATGAAAAATCGGTTACATATTCAGTTAAACTATTCAATTTGTTCCGCACTTTTTCTATTTGAACGTGGATATTTTCTATTGATTTCCATTGAAAATGAATGCAAGCTTTGTATGCAACAATAGAAGGAATATTGAGTATGTAGATTTTCATAGATGCATAGATGCGTTGCTGGAACTTTACATATGAAAATTTAAGAAGTTGTAGTGACTCAAGCAATACAGTTTTCATATCAAATCTATAAATTCAACTACATTTGGTGTGTCAAGAAGATTAAGAAATGCAGATGATGTCGTTAATCAAAATTTTTGATTGCTAGATTTCACTTAACAAACCAGCGGCTAGTTATCATGTATCAACATATGTATAAAACAAGTAAAAAGAAGCTTAACTTCGCCTCTGCCGAAGTTGTCATACTTTTTACGCACCCCTAGAAAACCTTGTTCCCGACGCTGCTGTGATTGAACGTGCAGAGTCGGACGAAAATATTTGTATAGAAGCTCTGCGATCAAGGAATACTAAGATCTTGAAATTTACATAGTTGGTGAATAAGGGTTATGGTATTCTAATTTCGGTGTGATAGTATAAAAACCAAAAAAGCTTCTCTAATAAGAACCTGAATTTTAACTCGGGTTTGTATGGGGGCTATACGGTTCTGAGGTTTACTTGGTTAGTGGATATGGTTCAGAAACTTATAGTGTCCAAATTTCAGTGTGATAGTAAAAAAAGGGCCAAGTGGTATGTATGGGAGGTACCCTTCCTAGTAATCCGATCAAACCGAAATTTTTACAGTATAAGTTTTTGATATATAGCCATCAACCTTCTAAATTTCAAGATCATTATCATGGGATTACTGGATCGTATAGCTGCCATACAAACCAAAATATTTCTTGTAACACGTTCAAGGTGCATCTAAGGCTGTGTACAACATCTACACAGGTGACGAATCATGGACACCGAAACAAAATAGCAATCGACTGTATGGGTCTTCAAAGACGAGCCAAATCCAAATTTTGGGGTTACCTCAATCGAATTGGAAAAAGTGCTTCGAAAATTGGTTCAAGCGAATGCAAATTTGTATTAATATTTATGGAGAACATTCTGAAAGAGAATAAAACCAATGTCGATCATAAATATTTGTTTTTTCATTATTAGGCCAAAAATGTAAATATCAAACCTCGTAATATTACCAAATATTATTAACTATCTCTGAAATATATATCTGATATAAAAATTTAATAAAATGTTAATTTAATTTTAGATTTTTGCTAAATTGAGATTTTTTCTATGAATTTTAATAAGATCATTTTTTGAATTAACTTCACTAACCAAGCATAACGACATAATCAAAGCAAATTTCGGTTCAATTTGTAATGGAATTATAAAGGATCCGTAGGGTATTGAATGCATTTTTCCATTCAGCAAAAGTTTTAATCTAAATGTACAATGAATAGAAGAACTTGGCAGCAATTCACTCATACGCATATGAATTGTAAGTATGAGTAGAAGAATAGCATCAATTTAATGCCATTAACTGATATTTAGTTACACACTCATGTGAGTATATGTATGTAGCATCTCCTAAGGATATAAGGATATAATCGGTGTAAATACGAGTATGCAAGTGCTTTCCTTTTGCCTTCATTCCACTTCACTTTCGTCTACTTACAATTTACTATTTTTTTCTAATGTTTGCATTGCATGCGATGCATGTATGCATTTTGCATACATATCCTTTGTGAAGGACTCCCTAATTCGTTCATTTCTTGCTCTAATACATTTATGCATAGAAAAGCAAAGATTTTTTTCTTAAAATAGCCAAGTCAAGTAGAGAAAATCTGAAGCTCGTTATTTGGTTATTTGAATATTTAAGTAGCGTAAAGAAAGGAAAAAAAAAGAAGTTCAGAAAATTGCAATGGCAGGACTTTACATGCTTGAGTGGCATAGAGTGCGTTTAGTTTAATGATATTGGTCTATTATCGATATTAAAATTTCAGATTTCACAAAGTGAAGTTTGCTTTAGAATAAAGACTTTTTCTTATTTTATTTTTATGTTTTTATAAAAAGATTGTTTTTTTTTTTTTTTTTGCCAATTTCTTCAATTTGATTTTAGTTTTTTCTATATGAGAGTATAATAATATATTCGTCAATTGAAGATAGATCAGCAATGTAGATTGTGAAACCAAGAGATAAACTTGGCCTAGCTTACTAAAAATTCTATCAGACTTAGTTGACTACAGATGATGTTGTGGTAAGAAGCATCATTGGATATTGTTGTATCTTTATTTGCTTGAATTCTTTACTTAAAAGTACGGAAGTGATACCCATGATCCTTTTTTATAAAAGCTATCCGATAGATATCGAGGATGGTTAAGTCAGGAATGGAAGTTAGTTGGCGGGCAACGAGAATCCAATTATATTTTTCCAGAGTTGCAGAGTTATAAGAATAACAAAAAAAAAATGATAAGCTCATACACATACATATTGAGATACTTTCGAACATTTTGTCTTAAATATAAAATTAAAGTTAAACTTTATGAACTTTTTACGAGCACCAAATCGAGTTGACTTAAATTGAAGTGTGCACTAAAGTTTTACGTACAAATTGACGGAATGAAAGAAACATAAACGAACAAATAAAGAACGATGAAAAGTAAAAGGGCAAAAGGACGAAAGTGTTCATCATTCACGTTCTTGTCACATTTACTTAAATGCATAAAATGTTACAAAATATGTCGTAGAACCGAGAAGCGAGAAGAAAAACACAAAAGTTAAGCATTTTGTGGGTAAAAAAACTGTAACTCAAAATACTTTAGCACATATGCAAAGTAAGTAGAGGAAGATAATGTTAAAATTTGTATCAAGAAAATTTCCATAAAAATGATTATCTTTTGAAGTTAAATGTATCTAACTTTGAATGTTTAAAGAATGATAAGTAAAGCGGCTCCCATGCTTAATAAACTGTTTAAAAGTCTTTGTAACTCTATCCAGAGAATCGATTATCGATTATCGATTCTGAGTGTCGCAAAACTCCTTCAATTTCTCTTTTTTCAACATTTTGACAGATTAAAATATGGTACGCTTAGCCTCCAAGTGGGGTCCCTATTAGGATTTCCTTTAAACTTAATATGACCATCATATTTTTTCACATTTAAAGAATGTAATTTGAAGAATAATGTGCTCACAAATTATGTTGATTATATTGATGAAAATAGTAGGTGATCTCTACTTTCCTTATTCAAAAGATACAATCAACAGTCAAGTCGCATGTCACACTCAAATGCCATATAGCAAGTAAATAATACTGTGTTGCACATGGTTTGCAATTTTCAATGATGTGCAAAGTTGTCAATAAGAAAAGACTAGTAAAAGAAAAATAAAAGAAAAACTTTTGTCAATAAGAAATGCATGCATGAGAGAGAAATTGTCGTATAAATAATAAGAGAAGTGAAATGCCAGTTGGCATTTGAATTCAACACCAAATGCAACAAGAAAACAAGATAAAAAAAAACAAAAAAAAAAGACACTTAGATAAGGAAAAAAAGGATGAATAAAAAGTTGAAGTCAGTTGAAGATGCAAAGTAAAGCGAACGTTTCTGTCGACGTCAGGCGTTGACAAAATGCGCTCAAAGCAGAAAAGAATGGAACTAAGGAGACATCGAAAACTTGTCAACAACAACAACAACAACAACAAAAAGAATAAAAGGAGTATAATAAATATGTTGTTGTTGTTGTTGTAATTCGCACGCCAACACATTTTCAATATGGCGTCCTCTTACTTTCTTCGTTTCTTTCCTGTACTTTCCTTTCCTTTCTGTTACTAACAGACGCCTCAAAAGTGCATTTCCGTTTCCCTTTTGCTAAGGCTAGCAAACAAGTGAAGAAGGAAGGACATAGTGAATTGAATGAAAAAGGGTTGACAAGGGGTACATTGCTCATTCGTAGTAGATTGTTGTCATTGATGCTGCATGTGAATGTGTTTTGTGTTTTGTGTATTTGTGTATTTGTGTTGTGTCGTCTATTTTACAATTTGCATTTAATATCCTTGTGCGAATAATTTACAAATGCAATAAACGTAAATGCGTTTTGCAAGCACATAAAGACAGACAGACAAACAGACAAAGATACAATCCCATCTATCTGTTGTAAATATACAAACTCCGATACTCACATAACAAAGTATGTGTATGTATTGTATTTATAGCCACGCAGAAAACGCACTCAGACATGCAACCAATTTTGCCAGGGCAACGAGAAGCATCCAAAAGCATCCTTTGGCAGTCAATACATTGCTTCAACGCTTTACAACACTGCACTTTGCTATTGAAGTTAACAGTGTTGCTTTTGCCGCTTCCGTTTCCTCTGCCCTTGCTTCACCTTTTGCTTGGCATTCATGTCTGATGTGTTTGTATCTGCCTTTTAGTCTTTCTGTCTACTTTCTAGTTTCATAACTATGTGTTTGTTTGTTTGTCAATTTGTCTGATTGTCTGTAAGCATCGTTTGCTTGTGTGAAATTTGCTGTGAGCAATAAGCCTGTAAGGATATTGAAAGTCATTCATTTCTGGTATTTATTTATGCATTTGTTTCTGGTTTGTTGCTTTTATTTCTTATTGTTCTTAGTATGTGTGGTTTTGCCAACACTATTGGATCTTAACATTTCATCGAATTTGCGTAGGATGGCTAAAAATATCACTCACTTTCATTCATATTCATTCAACATACATGTAGTATATGGTAAATGCATATTAGTTTTGTTTTATCTTCAAGTTTTTTCCAAGTTTTTCTGTGTTGCATACTTCATTGGCATTTGAGTTCGCTTTTATTGTCCATAAATGCTTTCGGTGAATCGACATATGTAAATTACATTTATTGTCATATTTTAGATACAATGAGAATAAATAAACAAATTTTATATTATTTATATACAATATATATATATATATATATTTTAAGAGAAATGAAGAGAATAAAATAATGAAATAAATAGGACCAACGAAATACTTATCCGATTGTCGTCTATGAAATACTAACAAACGAGTATCAATGACGAATGACTTGATATTAAAATACTCTGTGTTTTGTCAATTATCCAATACTTTTTATTGTATATGATTGAAGAAGATTGCGAAGAACAATTATTCGTTTAAAAATTAATAAAAATTTGTCCTTTCAAACAAATGCCAAAATATAAAGTAATCAAAGATAATCTTTTTTTACAATAAATTCCAATGTCCAGTTTAATTTCAACAAAAATAAATACAATACTTCATGTCACAGAATCTTATACAATTTATTTACAACTCAACAATCAAAAAAGGATATACAGGCTTGTGTAAAGTGTGCATTGCAACCAACATAAGTTCATCAGAATCTTTTATCTGATATCTCCATTTTTCTAAATTATTGTATCTTTGTATGAAGATTTTAAATATTTAATTGAAAATAATTGTAAAATGCATAAGCAATTTGACTTTTACGATTTACCAATTTCATGTTCAATTTTCTCTCAAGTGTTTCGTGTGTGTGTGTGTGCTTTGTATCCTTAATACAAAAGTAATAAAATGGAAAATTCTATAAATATCAATGGACATAGATTATTTGAAAATAAAATTGCAATTGTTACTTTAGAATTGTTTTCTTCTTCCTGCTGCTATAAATAAATAACATAAAAGAATTTAACTTTTGCTTCTCCTTTCATTTTCATCAATTTTAATTGCAAAAATTCCTATTCATCTTTTGTCTTTGCTTTTGGTTATCCTTTTAAAGTGTAGACATCGTGAATACTCACCATCCAACCAAGTTGACTTTATCCAATCTTTGTCTTCATTGTCGACGTTGTCGGCGGCGTCTATTATCACAAAACACCCAAACTAATACCGCACATAATGCGCAAATATTTCCGTTTTATAAGAACATTTCGCTTAAGGCATGTATCGTATGCATGTCCTTGACTTTCGTTACGTTGTTATCCTGTGCACGCAGCTTGCTTTTTGCTAGAGAATTTTCTTCTTTTTTTGTGATTTTTGTTGTTGTGCAAATTCAAAAAGTAAATTTAACACGTTCAAAGTCAGCATAAAAATGTCGGTGTTGTCGTTGTCTGGTTATCCTTTTTTTTTTTATTTTTTGTACTGTTTGTGTTGGGTTTCCTTTTTGGCTGCGGTTAATATCATATTTTGCACCTTTAGCTTTTTACGCGCGCCATCTTTATTATATTTATTGTGTCGCAATTTTCTTTCATAACGCGACTTATACTTTCCACCTCTAATCTCCATTTCTCTTTGACATCTCTTCCCATTTTTTACTGTAACTTTGTTATTTTTGTTGAGATACTTGCTTCACCATCACCATCATCATAATCATCATCATCGTTATCACTGCCGTCTGCTCGTTGTTTCCTGAATTCCATTTTTTGTTTTTTTTTTTGACAACCCTTAGGTGTTTCTTTCCTGTTGTTTAGCTTGGCGTCTGATCTGACATTGATATGCTAACATCATTCACGTGCTAGTCCTTGATAGATTTTATGTTTAGTTTTTCATACTAAAAAATGAAAAAATTTACTATTTTATGATTAAAGTTTCGATTTAGTTAAAGTGGCTACTTTAGAACTATAATCACAGGCGTCAGTTAGTCGTTTGTGTTTATACGATATCTAAAAATTTACGTTGCCATTCGTCAAAGTTCTTGGTGATAATCAAAAGAGAATTAAAATTCGCTTTAAATTCCATTTAACATGCACAAAGTGTGTAAGAAAATGATGTCGCCAACTGGTGACAACTGTGAAAATTGATGAAAGAGGTGTCTCATGTTGACGCCATGGGTGGCAAATAATGCGCTCCATGGCATGCTGTGCTAAATCACACTCCAGCTAACCTTCAACCAACCAAAACTCAGCTGAATTGAAACTCAGTTTCTCATTCTTTTAGATTTTGTTTTTCCTCAAGTCAGTTGATATTTCTTCATGGCACCCCATGTTCTCGCTTAGACGACTGTCTATGATTGTTTCTGCACAATTTACAGCGCCAAAAATATACATACAAGAACAACAATAACTTAGAAAAACAACTGAATGTCTGAAGATAAATGAATGAATGAACGAATCTTGGCAGCATTGCCTTCATTCTCTTCTGTTTATTTAATAGTGGGAAACCAAAAAGTATCAGCATAAAAATTTGTTTGCAATTCATGCTTAAAAACAAACTGCATACTCAATGACACGATCGATAGAGGACGCCATCTAGTGGTGATGCTGCTGTCAGTGTTGGTAAACTAATGATACGCACACAGTGTTGACTTATCTAATTCATTGAATTTTCTGTGCAAATAAAATTTATTGGGAAATTTGAAAACTTTTGCTGAATACCAAAATATTATTTCAACTCTGATGTGAATTTAAATCTTTAGTAGAATTTTTATTTGCTTACATATTCTGTCTATATGTAATATAGTTTTCAAGCATTTAAACACACTTAACAAGTACTTGAACTTATACTTTACTTTATAGTAAATAATTTTACCCCAACTTATGTTCAAGAGTTGGCAAACAATTGTTTACGCGCAATTTGAACAGAACAATAAATCATTTGGTTGAGACGACGATTCTCGACGTGACGTCAGTCAGCTCTCAGTTGGCAGTCAGTTGGGTGAAAAATCAAATCAAAACTTGCAAGAAAAATGATTTCAGACAAAAGCTTAAATGCTCTTCTCTCTTTCCTTCTGTCCTTTGTTCCATCTTGGACTCCAATCCTCTTATATTCGTGCATATTTGTTCATGTTCATGGAAATCATTAATTCGCTATTGTTGTGTGTGTTGAAACTTTAAGTAAGCTTTGCTTGCCTTTTTTATTTAATTTTTACTAAATGCAATATTAATCATACGCCAAGTAAACCAACATATGTACATTTAGATTGCTTTAATACAAGAATGCCATATACAATAGCATTTTTTACGTACAATGTAAGTATTTAGGTAGTATAACCACTGTGGAAATAATTCAGCGGCGCCGCATGTGTCCTGTGGCGAAATTCTTTCACACAAACAGCCAAGCATTTCATACATTCACACAGGCGTAAGGGTGGTTGTTGGCAAATAGCATAAGAAAAACGAAATTAATAATAAAAAACCAAAAAACAAAAAAAATCGTTAAAAAAATAATGAATAAATAAGGAACCAAAAAAAAAGCAAAAAAAAAAAAATAAAAAAAAACAAGAAAGAAAGAAATCTGTAAAGAGTTTTATTTGCATTAAGAAATTATAATTATATGCTGCCATGGTGTAGAGGGATACTCGTATCTGTTTTTTTTTGTTTTATTTTCGCCCTCTTTAAAGCCAACTAAGATTACACGTTGCTACCATAGGACTGTGTTCTGTGACGTTGTTGGTTGCCTTTTGGGGTCGTTTTCCTTAGTTCACTTCAGTTCTGTTCTGTTCTGTTCTATTTGACTCAGGTCATCATCATCATCAACATCATCATAGTCATCCCCATCGTGCAGTTTTTTAATTGAAAAGTGCAAAATAATGTTGTGTTCAAAAAAGCAGCAAAGTCATAATGGGGCACAGCACAAACTCACCAGCAACTTGGCAACTCATTTTGGTTACATTGTACTTAGTTGTTTATACGAACGAAGATGGTTTTATTGTACTATATGAATGCAGTTACTATTACTATAACTACAATATTTTTGTAGTTTTATGTGTCGAGGGAAATATGTAAGCAGTAAAAAGGAACCACTAAAAAAATCGGATGGTTTCTATAGATAAAACCTGTGCCAATGAGGTTGTGCTTTAGTTTTTGAAATTAAATTGACAGAAAATCAAGACAAAATAATTTTGTATTTTATGATATATTGAAGGTTTTTTGAATTCAAAATAAGCGAACTCAATGTCAAAACGGAATATTGCGATATCATTTATACAATGATGATATATTGAAATTTGGTCAAGGGATCTCTATAGACGGCAAATGATCCATTTGAATCACATGAGGATGCGTTTTCTATCTTTTGCAGGTACTCCTTAACTTCCACTCCGAATCTCATTTAAGACAAATATAGAACAAAGCATACCTAAATGGATCGCTTTCAAGAAAACAGAAGTCCTTAGCCCTTGATTCTGGTTTTTACCTAAAAGATGTTCAAACGTCATAACCAGCAATGGAAATTAGTTTGATTCAAATACGATTGATGTCTCATAGACATAAACCTAAAATAAATCCAATTATTGTATTAATTTAAATTCATTTTACTTTCTGCTTTGTACAATACCTTGACTTACCTTTTATACTTATCTTTTACAAAACCACACAACAAACATGAAAATCCAAAGATATTTTAATTGGAAAATTGCATTAAAAAACATAATACAACAACATAAGAATAAAGTTAACAATAAAGAGAATCTCTTTATGGAACCTCAAACAAAACAAAAGTCAGCAAGGACTCGATAAAAAACAAAGTAAAAGTAGGAAGAAAACAACCGCTCAAGGGCCAATTATGCGGTTGAATTATATTCGTTGTCGTTGGTTTTCAAAAGATAAGTTTGGAAAATACTAAAAACAAAACAAAAAAAAAAAAAAAGAAAAAATGTAAAACTTCATTTAAAATGACAAAGGCAAGTCTTGAAGGCTAAGGACACGTTTAAATAAGAAATCATTTCGTTGTTCTTGCTCTTCAAGTCCAGTTTTGGTTAGACGGAATATGATGGAAGTTCGAACATGTTGAAATAACTTGAGGTTTTAAATGACAAAACAATCAATGAGAAAACATAAAAGCTTAACCAGTGAAGAGAAAATTGAAAAAAGAAAAGAAATCTTACTCACTTGTTTTTGGGCTTTTCACTTGTTATAGTTAATAAGGATCATACCTGTGCTGAAGGTCAGTCAGCCTTGTTATCTACTTATTCTCATACTACATACTTTGAGTGGAAATCCAAGTTCAATTCATTTTGTTGAGTGGATTAGTTTATCTTGTGGCTATTTGTTAAATTCACTTCATTTTTTTTTTTTGTTTACTGGAAAACTAAGCAGCAGCTGTTGGTATTCACAGCGACTTAGACCAAATCAACCGCAAGACTACTAAGTATGTGAATACCACAAGCATCAAAGTCGATTTTAAAGAGAAATTATTTAATTTGCAAATTACATTTTCTTAATGTGGCTTTCTTTTCCACGGAATGCGGAGACTGTACATCTCTTTATTGGCTCTTGTTGTGTAAAATATTTGTGGTTCTCTTTGATTCTTTGCAATCAAAAATATTTAGCTAATCACACTGTACAGCAAAAACTTAACAATAAACTTTACTCATACATATAAAAGTACTTTGTACTTTGTTTGAGTGGCGTATTTTGTTTAGTTTCAAAGCGAAACAAATTTGCCTAAGTCGTTGTCTTTATTGCCGATGACTGACTGACTGACTGAATGTCATGACAGTTGAGTGCTTCCTTTTGCTTTTGCTTTCAGCTATCAATAAGAAGATTGATTGGATTTAATGATTGAGTGCACTCATGTATTGTATGTAGTTGGTGTATATGAGTGTATCTTCTGTTTATCTTCCATTTTATTCTTAGCCTCCTTTAAGTGTCATTTGATGTTGGTGACATTTTCTTTTCCTTTGGTTTCATTTCTTTTTTCTCTGCTTCTACTGAGATTTTCCATCATCATCGTTATTCAATAGAAAAATGTACATACTCGTATTTGTCAATGGCATTGAGTGTGATAGATTGTCACTAGTTTTTGGTTTTTGTCTCAACATCAACATCAACATTAACATCATCAAATCTATCAAACTCCTCTCCAACTATAATATTTTATATATTTTTTTTTTTTTTTTATTATTAACGCATCTCTAATAAATAATCAAATTCAAGTGATGGTTCCATGGGTTTCAATTAACTATTGAGAGTCATTATCATCATCAATTTCATCATTATTTCAGTCATCTGGTAGTTAGTCATTCTCAGTCATCTCGGAATCTTTAATTTAATCCAATCAAAATGCGCTTTAAAATTATTTATGCTCTACATGCAACATATTTCCTAGGTTGTTTTTTTTTCTTTCTTATTTTTGTATTTTTTCTGAAAATTAGAAGCCAACAACTTGTAATAAACAACTTCAACTCTTCAACTATACGATAAACTGATTATAGTATAGCCAACTCAATGGTGGCAATGATTGAATGAATGAGTAAAGTCCTCACTGCCAAAGCGAAAACGTTGAGTGCAGTTGAGTGAATTCTGCCTGCTGGCCATTGCAACAAATCAACGCTCGCTACAAAAACCAATGCACCACACACCAGTGTTTCCAAGACTTTTCTTCGTGGAGTCCAGACAAAATGTCCCCAGTCAATATTTAATGCCAAGGTGATGAGGCCTAGCCTTCCTAGCCTATGAGATTATTGATCCAGAAATTAAAAAATCCGTAAGTTTGAGAGTCGCTGCAAAAAAACCGATACTGATGGCTGCTGTTTCTTTGTTGCCATTTATAATCACTTGACCAAGTTTAGATGCTTCGCATTCGCTTGTTACCTGATAAGTTTCAAGTGATTGCCAGATGATGTTGCTGGCACCCGCGGTCACATGCGCGAAATGCGGAAAATTTCTTCGTTGTCTTCGTTACTCTTGTTACTTGTTGTTCTTGCTACTACTGCCGATGCCTGATTATTGTTAGCAATTGTTAGCCATCTTTTGTTGTTGTTTACTGTTGTTAACCAGTTTAACTTCGTATTCGTTCTAACGGTGTTTTGATTTCTGCACTCTTTCCTTCTCTCTCTCTCTCTTCTCGGCTTTCAGCTTTTGCCTTTAAGCGTTGCGCGTAATTTTCGCGCCATCAATTTTGAATTATTTGCGCCTGCGCTATAAATGCAGAATTTTATGCTTGATTACGTCAGTTATTAGTGTTCGTTTTGCTTAGTTTTTCTGAGTTTTATTGTTGCTGTTGGTGTTGTGATGGGGTTATTGGTGCCAATATAATGTTGGCGCTATTTTGCGATAAGAATCATTTAACAAGCATTAAACATTGACTCCGATGCTTGTTAGAGAGCAAATTCAAGTTGAAAACGGTTGTAAAAGAAAGCGGTCACTAATGCAGTGAAGCTTCTTATATTGTATAAGACAAAAAAAAAAAAATAAATAATGTGAATGCCAAAAATAGACGCCTCAAAGGACGTTAATGAGGTTTTCAGAAACAAAATTTCAGTAGTTAAAAGATCCATTTATAATGAAGACCATATCAGAAATGTTTAATTTGAAAGAAATTTCAGTTTTAAATCTCTTATTTATATTGTTATTGCTCCTTGATATAAAAGTGATTTGGGTTAAGATTATCACGTCGATTAAATGAAATCATAACACACAATCATGGTTTTATTTCACCCATTCAAAATTAAAATTTAAACAGAATTTAAATGGAACATGAACATGTAAAAATGCACAATAAAATAAACGATTATCATATTTTAATAACACAGAAAGAAATAAATGATTGAAACCAATAAATGAATGAAGACGACAATAAGTCTGAGTCTCTGAGTCTCTGTTTGAATCTGAAATTGTGTGCTGTGTATTGGAAATTCATTGATGACGATGACGATGAGAAGAACAATAAGAACACAAGAAGCAAAGGATTATTGCAAAAAGTGCACATGGCATCAATAGTCAGAGGAGAGAAGGTTGATGATGACGATAATGATAATGATTATGATGATGAGTATAAGCATGCAAAATATCCCAATGCATGACTATAGAAAAATGTAAACAACTGTAAAAACAAAAACGATTCAAACAATTGCATTGTAAATGGATGCGAGGGTGCCAAGTGAATTGAGTAACATTCAGATAAACAGAAACAGAAACAGAAACATACAGATACAGATATGTAGAAGATACTAGTAGATAAAGACTTAAGCACCAAAGAATCAGAGGCGCCGGGTATTCACACTGACTACAAATGCCGAAAGGAGTTGAATATCTAGCAAATATGAGTAGAAATATTGTACATAAAATGAAATAAGGGATAGTACAGTAAAGAACAAAATAAAATATCAACAATGGTGGGAGGGGACTGCGCCTAGTTGTATGCAAAGGAATGTTCGTTATTCTTTCTTCTCCCCACTTTTACTCTGACTCACTTTCTACATTCCTTGTTTTTTTGTGCCATGTTGGGTTGTTGTGTGTATGAGTGTTTTCAGGCATAAAAGGCATTGACATTGCAACGTGAAGCCTTGCAGGACGAAATAGGTACGATGAAAAAAAAACAAAAAATGGATAAAAGAGAAATAAGAGTAAAAAAAAAAAAAAAACGCGGTGCTCTTGTGTAAAAATATGCGATTGAAATGTTAAATAAATAAAGGCGTAAATACTTGAAGGGCAAAACACACAAACACAAATACACAGACAGACCCATAGATGCAGGCAGAGAAAAATACATTCAACAAAGCAAAGTACAAATGGCAAATGGCGACGACGATGACGACGACGACGACGACGACGGCGACTGTGTAAGTTCCATAGAAACATGTCGGGGGAACAAATATTGCTGCTGAGTTGGCATCAGCGGCGTTGGATAAAAATGAAATGCCATAACTTTGGTGGCACCACCAGACTATGACGACTCTAAGAACTCCAATGAATGAATGGAATGGAAATATGCAACAACGATGGCATATTGTTGCTCACACTTTGTTGTAAGCTTTTGTTGTTGTTGTTTGTGTATCGTTAATTCTGCGGTTGTTACCTGTACCTAGAGAGATATCATAGAGAGTGAGAGAAGGAGTTGTGACATCCACAACACTCAGTTTTTGCTGTCTGTCTGTTTGTCTTATTCTGTTGTTGTTTGAGTTTTGTGTTGTGTTCACGAGTTCAGCACAAATTTTCATTTCCACTTGAATTTACAATTATGCAAGTGACTGATGGGCGGCGAACCATAGTTTCCATCCTTGTTCATGTTATTATTCGAATTGTGGGCGGCGGCATCATCATCATCATCATCATCAACATTATCATCATTCATCATCATCATCACCAGTGGTATGAGTCCCAGTCTCATCTTCAGTGTTTTTTTAAATTTGTTATTATGCCTTTTTGATTTCATAAACTGTGGTTTGATAGTGGCGGCAGATCCATACAGTTCACTCATTCTTTTGTTCTTGCACTTGCTCCGTTCTTTATTGTTTACAGTATATCGATATATTTATGCATATACAGCACTGCATGCAATGGCATCATACATGGAAATGTCCTGAGCACGTGTTTGAACACGCCTGATGTCAAATGAGGCTGACAAATGACGTTCGATGGGTTGTTTGACCAAAAGGTAAATGATGCAAGTAAAAGTAATTATTAACAAAATCAACATTTTCATCAATAACAAAGGAAGGGTCACTTTACATGAACGAATAAAAAAAAAAAAAAATAAAGAAAGGAAACAGGACAAAGTGTTGTAAAACATTGAAATATTTTAACATTTTAATGTGTAGAGAAAAATCTTTCAATCATTCATTTTATATTTTCTACATTTTATTAATGTTTTCCTTCATAGTTCGTAACTTTTTGGGTTGTAAAAATATTTATTTATTCGCTTTAAACAATTTACAAGTCTTTAATTGAACAAGGTTAATAATTATTATATATATGAAATGAAATTTTAATATTTAACAGAATTTTATGGGTTTTCATTTATTCCTCAATTTAACTGCTCAGTTTAGTGTTTGACATCGAAAAAATTGACAGAAGATAATAGCCAATTGAAAGAACTGTGTGATAAACTTTTGTAAAGGTCCTAAAGCTGAGCTTTTGTCTTTTTAAACTATACAGATCTTATAGTTTATCACTGAGATAGGACATCACACATGTAATCACCTGCACAATTAAACCAAGAATATAAGGGATTTAAGATTATTGAAAGGTTTTCTAAGGAACACAAAGAACTTTCCATTATAAGCCTTTAAAATGTGAAAAATGTAATATAAATTTCATTTTCTTTTTATTATTTTGATGCAATAAGAATTGATAAATGTGCATTCTCTCACTTAATATTTGTTATCTTTGTTGTAAGGAAGGAAATTTTAAAATTTTACCCACAATTATGAGTAGTCACATTAATTATAAATTTTTGTTGTCTCTTTACAACTCTTAAGGGATTCACATTTTTCAATTAGACATTGAGATTTCACTTGGAATTTTCCCCATAAAAAATACTTCTATAATTTAATATGCATCAGAGTTTTTTTTAGTCATCGTGTAGGCTTACAATTTTCATAGAAAATTATTTATGCATTT
Source organism: Amiota minor (assembly GCA_037043295.1). Taxonomy (NCBI): domain Eukaryota; kingdom Metazoa; phylum Arthropoda; class Insecta; order Diptera; family Drosophilidae; genus Amiota; species Amiota minor. Next base: position 893,517 of record JBAMAW010001787.1, read on the forward strand.
TTATTAAATGAGCGGAAACAAGCAGAAGAAAGTATTATATGAATAAGAAAGCAGTTGATGAAAGTGACGACGAATTCCAGAGTTTGCAGCAAAATGTTTGCATGCGCAATTTTCTTAGAGTTTTTCTTATGAATTGTGTTTCTCTGCTTTTACTGTTGCTGCTGTTACTTTATTTATGTGATTTTTGCATAATTTTACAATAAAAAGGAAAAAAGAAAATAACATAAAAGGAAAAATTGAAAAGAAAAAGAAAGGAAAAAGTTAAGCATTCGTCGAAGGAGTGTAGCGTATGTGATGAGTAGATATAGCTGAGGTTGGTATCCTTAATGGTTTCTGCTTATTTTTGTCATAAGACTGGCATTGAAGTCAATGCACGCATTTCATTAAAGGAAAAGAAAGATGGCAAATGTAAGAAAAGCCACTTCAAGTTGACGACGACGTTGATGGTGGCAGTCTAACGCCACCAACTGTACCCCCCTTCTCATCATAGTACATAGTCAACCAGATTGTAGCCTAGTCAAACAAATTGAATGAAATCAACTCGTTAAAAAGTAAATAAGTCTGATGAATGGTAAAAAATGTATAAGTGAGTGAACGAGTGAATTTTATGTGGTGAGACGCAGGTGAGTTCGCTTTTGTTAGTATGCTTGGAGTTGCCCTTAGGCTAGTTCCATAGGCCAACATCACGACCATGAAAAATAATCAAAAAATTTATACACATACACAAAGAAAGAAATGAAAGAATGAAAGCAATCTTGAAAGAAAAATTAAACAAAAAAAAATAAAAAAAAAAAAAAAAACAGAAAGAAAGAAAGAAAAATACAAATCAAAAATGCAAACAGCGCAAACGGTAACAAAGCACAAGGACGAGAAATCGAGTATACGGCAAAGGTAAGGCATTGGTAAGGAAGGTACAAATTGTCCATGACTGACTTGCCTGACGAATGAAAGGACACAAACCAGCAAACGAATGAAACCAGAAACATTGAACGAATGAACATATTCGCATTCAGGACATTCAGAATGTCTATGTATTGAATGCCAGAGTTGAACCTGCACTTAAGCCTCATCCCGATTATGATTCTTCTTTTTCTGTAATAATGGCATACGCTCCTCTTTGGTATGCTGAGTTTATGGCTTTAAATGTGAAGGAAATTAGTAGCAATGCAGGAGGCATTGAGCAGCATGAAAGGAAGCTGAAACGGATATGATAGGCTGATGCCACTGAATGCGAGAGCCTTAGAGCTAAGTAGGAGTTTTTTCATTCAACTTACAGATACACAACACACAATCACAGACAAATAGACAGTCAGTCAGAAGAAATGAAAGAAAAACATTCATTGTAGGCGATACTTTGATGTGAGGTTCTGGGGTTGGTGATGTCTATTTCCTTTTCCGTTTCATATTGATGAACTTGAACGAACTTTGTGCGCCGCATACAATTTTTTATTATTTTTATTATTATTATGTATTTTCTTGACTTCCTCCATAATGCATAGAAAAAGTAAAGAGATGGCAAAGAGAAAAGGGAAAAGTATTGTACATGGAGTGGCGTCGGAAGTGCTTTGAGGCATAATAATGAAATAATGCGCATGTTAGGCTCCTTTGCTCCTATTGCTTTGCCACAATACTACTCTATCTTCGTATCCAACTTGATTGTTGTTTTGGTTATAGATCTTGTCTAGGAAAGATAACTTTTTCCATTGCCTGCTTGTGGTAGTTGAAATAAATATACACAGATGAACTTTTGGTTGTATTGTATATGCCATTAATGTGTGTAGTAGACTAGGCTATTATGTATCCAGGTATCCTAGTCCAGGTCTACGCTAAGTACACATAGCTCGGACTACGTGCTACCTTGATTAGGTTGCTTTTGATTATTTTATAAGTTTGAGCAAAAGTTTTAATATTAATTTCATGGTCACTAATGAAGTTGATGTATTTATTATTTTCCCCATTAGGAAACTAATCTTAAATTACAAAATGAAACCAAAGCTTTAATGAAAACCATATGAAATGTAGTACGAGAGACATTAGCTGTCAATGGGCAACCGGAAGTTATCGTTTTTAAGCCAAAAAAAAAACAAAAAAAGCCATTGGTCAAATCTCACTCAGTCACCCACCCACATGCTTGTTTGCTTGCTCGGCCTGCGGTCATGCACAAAAAGTTCGAAAGGAAGTCCTTATATTTTTATCAATTTTATATCAAACTTTCAATCTTCTATTTCTCTGTTCGCAAATGTCTTCAACTTCTGTATTTATTTGGAAGTTTTTTGCCTTGCTTTTGTTTGTGTTTCTCCTCGAAAAATGCTTGCCTCTCGGGTGTTTGAATTATTGTTCTAGGAAAAAGAAACGTATTGCAATACATACCAGATTTATAAGGCAGTGCGGCGGGCAGTCAACAGGCAACTGTCACTGCTGGGTTTTCCTTATTAAATTTTGTAATTTTTTTTTCCCTATTTTTTGTTGTCACGGAAAGATTTGTTTTTTTTTTTTGTTCTCTTATCGACCGACTGAATGTCTTAGCCTCTCTTGACTTTTTCGCTGATATTTCTGATATTTTATTAAATTTGTTTTTCTTTTTGTGGTAAAACAACACAAAACTCTTTGAACCCATTGAATCCTTAGTACTCAGTTGCTTTGTTTTATTGGCAAAATGCCTTGACTTCAGTTGACTTATTCGTTATTGTTTCAGCATGGATAGCTTTTTCCTTTACTTATTTTAGTTTTCAATTCAGTTCGAATTTTGAAAAGAGTTTCTGATTTTACCCGAGTTTTTTGTATTTGTTTTAATAAATGTTTTCCCGGTTTAAAAGAAATTGAGAAAATTCCTTATGAAATTCAATAGTTTGTTTCTTTCAGGGAACATAATTTTGGTTCGTTCGGTTTTTGGATACTTTGTTAGATTATTTGTCTTTGTATTTGTAAAATAATTAATTTATTTTATATTTGTTAAAGAAAATATTTTGTTTCTATGGTGAGTGATGAAGGCATAAGAAGAGAGTCCACAGAGAGAAAGAGAGACCCTTTACATTGGGTCTTGTTTATGTTTGTGCTTCGAAATTTATGCCTTTAGGTTATAATTTTATGAGTTGCACAGTAATTTCGATGAAATTTTTGGTTAAAGAAACACAAACAAAATTGTACATACAGTTAAAGGAAGTGGGAGCGGGAGTGGGTTGGGATCTTTTTTACATTTTGTGTAAACTAATTAAATTGCTGGCATTTTTCGTGTAAACAATTTTTGTGCAAATATTAGCACAATCAAGTGAAGTGAAGTTAAGTCAAGTGAATTGAAGTTAAGAAAAGAAATTCTCTTATTTTGCCCACCGATGAATGTACACAAGAAAAGTTCAAAATTTCATAGTAAATTAAGTGGATTTTATGCCTTTGCTGCTGCACTTCCATCCGATCCCATATCTAATTTGGTGCCCCGCGTGCAGTTCATAAATAGAAATGCTGTCTCGCATGGATTTGAGCCCTTAACACTCTTACATGTCTTTAATGCCTTCTCAATATCAGCCTTCGCGGATGTATTCGCAAAATGTTTCTTAATGGCATCAACCTTTAGATTTCCTTTAGCATCCATAAATCCCGGTTTCACCAGCATACATTGTGAGGCGCATTTAATATTGTCACTGACATTCTCTGGTTTCATTTGATCTGCCCTGGCTTGTTTTAGCTCCTCTGGGGTAACACCATTTTCCTTTAGGCAAGAGGAAACAATTTTCTTAGCGGCATTTTTACGCTCTGCAGCCTATGGTAGTAGAGATTGATAGTAAATCTGAGTGCAAAAACCAAAATGATCATTACTTACCAGGACAAAAGAACTAAAAATGTTTAGAATAAGAATTCCAATTAAAATTTTCATTTTTTTTTTTTTTTTTGTTAAGTTAAAGTTACGAGTCTCACTTTAGTAATGATACTGTAAAGGCAAATCAATAGACCTGTCTATTTTATACTTAAAATCCAAACTAATCATTAGTGAAATGCGCTACCTGTAAATATTGTTATGTATTTGACATTTGAATCAAATTAACGAAAATTTTCATCACTAATCAATTTATTCATGGTAGCGGGAATACTAATCCCATTAGACCTCGCAATATATTTCCATATTTGTGTTGTTTTTGTTTTGTCTACACCGATATATATCATTGATACTTTTCATTAGAAATCTGTATAAAAAAACTCATGCGAATTATTCTTTATTTATAAGGTGTATCGTCACGGTCGGTTTAAAGTAATTAAGCAAACAAAAAAAAAAAAAAAGAAACGAAACAAAACAAAACATTTAATAAAATGCTTTTTTATTAAAGAGAGACTAATTTAATTTTTGGCACTATACTTTACTAATTTGTAATTAATATAATGATTTTCAATATTCAGTTAAATTTCAATTAAATTTTTTTATAACAAAAAAACAAGATTTATTTTTTGTGTGGCTTTTGAGGTTTGTTAGATAAAAACAAGTGAATTTAAAATTAAAAAATTGAAGTTTATAAATATTAAATAATAGTAATAATAATTATAACCTGATATATTAAATATTTTGTTTGGCTTTGACAATCTTTAAGTACCCTTTACATATATGAAATACAAATTATAAAATAAATCGATTTTAACATTTGAATGCAAATTAAGTACATGACTTGGAAATGTAAAAACTTTTATTGAACTTCACATTCAAGTCCAATCACCATCCTATTACTTTTTGTGAGATTGATGTTATTATGGATGTTGGAGTTATTACTCCAGTAATCTTATAATTTTGGTTAAAACTTGATATTGGAAACAAAATTCATAGAAGCACCTATTTATTTATTCCTTCCAGCACCGAATAAATCTTCAAGTGAAAACTATTATAGATATTATTATGTACTTTAGCTCAATACCTCAAAGATCTTGTATAGTACTAAGCATTGTGGGTAATCTAACAATGCAACCGATACCGATTCCGATTATAGTAGTATATAATCAGCAATGCTGATATCGATATCGCTTCTACTACTTCTTGCTCACGATGATTATTCATGTATGACAAAGAAAGGGTTGTCTTCTTGGGGTTTTTTATCTAATACGTGTGAAAATTTCATCTTTAGCTCTTTATAGTTGAACAGGAATATTATCCATATTATTCCTGTTTGCTCTTTAAACTAAAGAGATACATAAGTGTTATTTTTTTGTAGTTAAAATTTCTGTAGATTGTAAATGTGATTTAAACAAATCAATATCTTCTCACAGTTCAAATAATGAAATCTGTCTTTAATTCCGCATATCAAATTATATAAAAGTGTTATATATTTTCGGCTGTCCCCGATATGTTGATTTTTGATCTGTGCCTAAACTAAATTATACTTATGTATAGAGCCGGAAAAGAAAGGTGACCGTTTTATATAAGTTTTCAGTTAACGTCGACACAACTTGTTCGAAAAACTATTGAATATTGGTCAATAAATAATTGGCAATGCTAATCAACCGATAAAATTGGCAGATTGACATCGGAATCAGTATTAAGTATGGTTTTAGTGTTAATTTCAGTTCGATAAAAGATTTGTTTTAGATGATTAATTTTTCATTTTAAAAATTTTTTTTCTTTTAATTTTTGTTTTTATCAATTGTAATGAAATACGCAAAAAAAAAGTCGTAATTGGACATAACACCGTCAGTTTTAGGAGTATACTTTTTAATTTTTTCAACCTCTACACCAGGGCTGTCCAACTTTTTTGGTTTCATTGGCCGCACTGGAACAATCCGTGATGAGTTGAGCCGCAGGTGCAAAAAAAAAAAAACAAAATAAAAGGTTTAATTTTTCTCCACTGCGAAAAGTGCTGAGATCAGAAAAAAAAAGTAATATGCCTCTGCGGAACAGTGATAATAAAAAAAAGGGGCTTCCACAGTGCAAATGAATTTTTTGTTTGGGCCGCATTGTGCCGCATTCAGACTTCATTTGGGCCGCGGGTTACATAGCCTTGGTTTACACGTAGGAACTAACGAATAATCAGGAATATTATATAATTAAAATGAAACAAAAAGGATTGGCCACCTGGTCAATTTGATTGATTTTTGATTTTCCTAGCAAAAATCTTAACATTTCCATTTTAATTTATTCCTTCCAATAATCACAGAACTCATATTAAAGACATCTGTATCTGTAATATTTGAAATAGTTCAATCATCTTGTAATTGTTATTATTATATTTAATTGTAATTATTTATAGGGTATTTCGTTTCGTTTCAATGCGTCACACTAAAGTGACAATATTTCAATCAAACATTCTGTATAGGAGTTAGTGTACATAAATGAGAATAGAACAATATTTACTATATGTAAATAAAACAAAAGAATATAATCATAAAGCTATTATCATGTGCATTTGTAGAGTTAATTAATTTTCATTTTATTGTTTATTATTTATTATTTTTGCGAAATTCCCTTATAATATTTTATAGTTTCTCTTTCCTGTTCTATTTAATAAATGTACATTTATGTTTTATTTTTTGTTTTATCTCGATGTGCTTAATTACGCTTTCCATGACTTTTTGTTTAATTAAAAATTATTTATATACAATTTATTTGTGAAAAAATATTTGCTAATGTTTTTTTTTTTTAGCTCGATTGTAAGCTAATTAGATTTTTCATTCTATTTTTTTTTTGCTATTTTTAATTCATTTTAGATTATTTTTTTTTTTGATATGTTTGGGTTTCTTTGTAAATACTTACTGTGAGTAAAAATATATTTTTGGTCGGCATTGAAATCCTTTCAAAATAATTAAAAAATCCCTTTGAATGAACTTCATCAACACAACACAAAGAGCAAAGCAAAGCAAAACGAAGCGAAGCAAAGCTCAAGTGCAAAAAGGACTCTCTGAAGGCCAAATGGGAAAATGTATACAAAAGAAACATAGAGAATGAAAATGAGTATAAAGTGAATTGAAGAATAAATTCACTCAATGAGTGAAACTAGCGTGTAATTCAAATAAAAATAACCTAATTTAGTAAATTACTATTTTGTGTGCTTACATATATATATATATGAGTGAGTATTTGTGCATCTATGTGAGTTTTGTGTGTGTGTGTGTGTGTGTATACATTATATTTATATGGTAAATTCCGACAAAAGCTGCTTTGATGTTTCTTCTCTATGCTAAAAATATCAAAAAGGTTTCAGTTTTTTTTTTTTTTACCTTTTTTTAAATTATAAATACTTTTTATACGAGACTAGAAGAAGTTGGTGGGGCAAGTGGAGTCATTCAATTGCAAGTTCAAATGACATGAAGACCCAAATGGAGTACAATTCTGCGCTTCATTTGTTTCTTGATTTCAGCAAGTAAAAGTGAAAAGGGCATTCACATGAACTCGCACACACACATGAAAAAAAAGTACGAGTATGTAGTAGAAAGTGGTTGATTGTTCTTTCCCAAAGAAAGGAAAAGCATACCAACTTCTTTTTTTTTTTGAGCATATTTTCCATTTGACTTCATTTTGGTATTTCTTTGGCTTGACAAAGAAGTAGGGAAAAAGAATATGTTATGTTATGTTGTGTTATGCTTTGTTTTCTTTCAGTATAATACAAAGGGAAAAAGAGCTTAAGATCAATTTCGAACAATTAAAATCAATGCCACCAAGCAAGCGTAAAAAGTGTTTAATTTTCAAATTTATTTAAAAGCAAAACTTATTTGGTGAAATCTGGAATTCCAGAGTTACCAGTAAAAGTAAAAACTTTATTTTTTTGTGAAGAGAAATTATGTTGGGATCAGAATTTGCATCGCTTACAACAAACTTTTATTTCATTGCATTTCGATTGTATAGAAGTGTGTGGTCTGTTTTATATTTAACATCGTATGAAATCAACCTAGGCAAAACAATTTATTACGCTTAAAATTCATTAAAACACACAAAAACCAAAAATTCCATACGTAAAATCTGTAGACCACAAAAAATGCATAAATGCCATATGAAATTGCATGCGGCATTATTCAAATTGCAAAGCAAACGAATAAACGAACAACAAACGATGAACGATGAACGAAGTGGAAATGAAATTGAAAATTAGAATGAGAATGAGAATGAGAATGAAGTTCATGGAAAACCAAAACAACGAGGCGACAGAAAATATTTCAGAGATATTTGCAATTTAATGTGCGCATTAGAAAAATGAAATGAAAATCAAATAAAATTTTAAATATTATGTGACAGAAGGGAAGAAGAAAGCAGAGAGAGAGAGAGGGAGAGCATTTGGAAAACTATTCTAATATCGCGCCACATTAAGATAATGGAAAAATAAATCACTGAAACATGCATGCATGGTGATGAGATTGTCCAGGAGTTGAGAATGAAGATGACGATAAGAATGGAGGATGGAGGATGGAGGATGGAAAATAAAATCAGCAAAAAATAAATAAATATAATATGAAAAAAATTAGAAATAAGCGAAATATAATAAACCATGCTAAAATAATAATAATAATACTATACACGAGAAGAGAATAAGAAAATGCCTTCAGTATCCGACACAAATCTGGTGGAAAATTCGCAATTGTTCAAATAAAAAATATGAAAAATAAGAAAAAGGGGCGACAGATTTTCCTTTTACTACAACTTCTGCTGAAGCATGGCAAATACTTAGATACACAGATACAAAGGTAGGCAGACAGAGGGAAGGACAGATCAAAAACAAATACAGATACAATTGTATCCAGACGACAGTCAGTGGCATCAGCAGCAGCATGTGTTGCCGCCAAATAACCAGCCACGGCAGCAAAGTCACAGACCGCAAAAGATGAAGTTATGATTTTGAGCGTTCGCAAAATTCCTAAAGTAGAAGCAGCGACATTGGTGCGTTTGTGGCAACATTTGTTGGCAGTGTTTTTGTGGATCGACGACGACTCTTCAGACTAGTAGGAGATACTTTTTGTATTTGGAGATAGTAAGGGAGAGCAAGAGATAGAGAGTTAAGGTGGGATTTTTCATGGAGTGAGTGAGTAAGTATTTTGTTTTTCATTAAATTTCATAAGCGAAAGACACACACGCGTGTGAAATGATTTATGACGAAGACTTCATAAAGTTCATAAATGTCGCGGCAAGCAGGCGAGGCAAGTGTATTTCATATTAAATAAAAGGCAAAAGAAGTTCCTGAACTCCACGAGTTACAATGACAAGTCAGATACATAGAGCATGTATGGTAGATCTAGTAAAGATACACTTATTTAGTCTGCAGGAGACAACTAAGTGAGTGAGTGAGTGAACGAGTGAGTGTATGAATGACTGGGCAAACAATGTTGTGTTGACATTTTGCACGTTTAATTAGCTAAAATGCTATAAATATAATTTTCAATTAATTCACTAAATTATGCCATTCACTCTAAGGATTGCTAAGAAGACTATATAAATAAAATATATATAAATATCTAACAATCAAGTGTATGTACTGTAAATACAAGAGGATTTGTGTGAGTGTATAAGCAAGCAATCATCTATGAGTTTGTTTCAATTGAATGACTGCCCAAATCAAATTTACAATGAGAACATAAGTTGCACGCGTCAATTAGTTTGTTGCAAGTGTCAGTTCAAGTGTAAATTGGTATTTTTCAATCGAAATTTCTGAACATTAGTATTAGGAGTCTTAAAAACTTTAAAACCATGTCTTGATAAGTATACATGACACGAGTCAAACACGTGTTGGCATTAGTAAGTAGTTGAAAGACACTTCAATTACTGATTGCAATGACATCAAAAAAGAAGAAAATTTAGTGGGAGAACTTAGCTACTAGCAGTTGTTGTTGAGATATTAAACTTAAAGAAAATGTGTAATGTTGTAAAAGACTTGCAACAATTGCAAAGTTTTGTTGCCTCTTTAAAAAATAAAATATAATACTATGTTAAGACTTTATTACTTTTGCACAACATTCAACATAGTCATTAAATGTATTGTACAATAATAAATACCTTCTGGCAAAGCTAAAATCTTAAGCTCATCTATCGGTTTACACCCTATGTAGACCATTGGTACTGGGACGATACGAGTACATACATATATTGTATGAATATACAAACGGGGGAGTGAAGTCCAAAATACACATATAAAACAATTTGCGTATGAAAACGAGCACATAATTCCAAATTTAAATTGTTTAGAAAACAAACTTTCATATGCATAAAACTTGTACTATGATCTTCATACCTCTGCAGAAACAAACAACAACAAAAAGAACATAGACTTACTAGAGCTAGCCGCAATAGCTCCCAGAGGTCTGCATTAAATTTTTGCGATGTACGCATATATATAAAAATGTTATAAAGCTAAGCAACCGAAAACTAAGTACACCATGGGGACGACAATTGATGATAGCCAAAGTCAGGCTAAACAAGTTTGTCAGAGGGGGCAAGTGATGACGACACTGTAGGACATAAAAAGGACTTAGACGCATGTTAACGAAACGAAGCCTATGCCAGACCAAACCTCCGCATATAGAAAATGCAATTGGCTTCTTACCCGCCCTTACCCCAAGAATGACAGACGATAAGGTTGTATCTCTTTACAGAATATATTGTATATAGAAAATATTGAGATGCTTCAGAGACGACAAAACAGTTCGACACATTATGAAGTCATAAATGCGAGACAGGACTTTGTGGGGACATACACGCGTCCATATTATTGCTGTTATTGTTGTTGTTGCTTTAGCACATGTAAACATTGTTTTGTCAAAAACATAAGCAAAAGTAATTTTCTTAAAAAAAGAAAAAGAAAATAAGCAGCACTAAAGGCTAAAAAAAAAAAAACACAAAAAAAAAAAACATAAATAAAATTCTAACTAGAAATGTGTGCCTAAAGCTTAAAAATTGTTATTATCCTGCAGCTTAGTTGCTTGCAGGATATAAGGCAGACAATGTTTATGGCAGGCGGGTAAGCGGGCGGTCTTTCTAACTTAGCATAACAGACACAGAGACAAATGCTAAGGAAGCTTCAGGGCTTGTCATTTTTGTCGTTCCTCTAGGACGTGGGTCCTGGTCGACTGTCAATAAGAGTGGAAGGCACATTGCCTTGGCTTAGCACTTTTGGCTTTAAACAAACTATTAACTTGATCCTTGCAAGGCAGCAAATGCAGCAATTATTTGTTTGTTTGTTTGTTTGTTGAGATAATGCCAGAGCCAGGCAACCTGAAATTTATGTAAAACAAAAAAAAATTGTTATTTTTTTTCCTTAGTTAAAGTTTTATATGCGTGCATGTATCGTGGCTCAATGTCATCATGTCCTGTTCCAAAATGAATTGGATTTTTATATAATGGGCGCCTATATTTTTTCATTTCGTCACTTTGTTCCTTCTGCCTTCCGCCTACTCATGCCTGTCTGTCTGTCTGTCTGACTGACTGACTGACTGTGTCTACCATGCAAAATAGCCTAAAAATGTAATGTAAAATATTTTGTGGATGCCTGCACATGTCCTAGGAAAACTAATGTCCTTGCTATTGCGTTATTTGGTATTTATGTGCTTGCTTTGGCAGTTTATGTTTTACATTTTTGTTGACTCATGGGGATTTGAAGTGATACTAAGTCTGATGCCACACATCAGAATACATTGCTTTGGCAGTGTTGTAAAGTGCTTCATGTGTGTAAATACAATATTTTTTCAAATATTGTACATAAATGCCGATTATTGTTGTGTTGTCTTGCCGTCTGTTTGTTATGTTGCTCATCACCAGTTTATACTATAGAAACTAGTTCTTGAATTATACAGATATATTAAGACAATTCAGATAAAGTCTTTTGTTTTGTGTTTATGAGGTAGATGAGTCATAATGGTAAGAGAGAATGTTTACATTATTCATAAACCAAGTTGCGCTATCAATTTGCTGCAATAACAAAACTGAAACCGAAACAAAACTTCAAACAACACACAATATGCCAACAAACCACTTGGGGCCTACCAAAAAGCGACAAAATATTCACGAAACACATTGACACTCAACTTAATAGGCCCCATGCAGCCATTGCATTTGATGGCGACAACGACGAGGATGTTGTTGTCATCGTTATCGCATCGCCAAAAAATACCTCAAAAAACAAATGCAGCAACAACTTGAAATAAGAGATAATGCAAGGCATGGAGATACGATACCTTCAACTGAAATGAAATTGTATGAAGGCAATTTGACTGCAGCAGACTGTAGAGACAAACAACAAATAGCATAACCTCCCAGCATATTCCACTCCACTGTGCTCGAACAAGACCAGGAACAGGAACAGGAACAGTAAAAGTTGAAGCAAAAGTAGTAGAAGCAAAGCTTGAACTCCTGTGCGACATGCGACTATTTTTGTTGCCACATTGTTGCAGCAAACTTACTGAGTTGGCAACATCAACGAAATGAAACGATACAACTAGTGAGCTATGTGGTGTATGTAGTATCTGTGTACATATTTCGACAGACAAATGTATGCATAAATGGATAGCTAGGTTAGGATGGTAGTACTATGTGCCCTCGCTTGAGGTAAATACTGTGGCTGCGAAGCATGCCGATTGTGTTTGTCGCGCTGGCATTTTACATTAGATTTCTACCTTACTCTTTGCCCAATCTCTGCATAACCTCCATCAACAGAATCTGCACCATCACCATTAAGTCACTTCTTGCTTTCATTACCCAACTTCACCCAATGAATGTATGTACATATATATGTGTACTATGGAATAGGAGTCATGTACTTGTAGTCCTTCTATGAGCACACACCTGTTTGGCCTCATAAATTATGTCGCAAGAATTTAATTTACCTTCGCTGCAGCTTTTTGACATACATGAATCTGTGAGATGGCGCATCACATCACAACCAAAAGGGAGTTTTGTTGGTAACATCGTCTCCTCACTAACATTCGTGAATTTTATTATAAACTTGGGTTAGGCACACCTTAGAAAATGCAGCGAAAACTCACGCTTACCATATTCACTCAAATCTTTTATAAAAGCGAAAATACTAAAATAAAGAAATTGTTAAGCAGGCAGTGAATGTGTTATGGAGCCAAGCAAAAAATGACGCAAGATGCTTCATATTTTGTACCATGAAAAACTGTTGTGGTGTGCTACTTTTAAAAGACATGAGAGTTCTATCTAGTTTATTCCCCTATGATGCGCGTATTCACATTTATGATGACGATGATGATGACGATGATGAAAGCTGGAAAAATATGTTTTTCTTTTATTGAAATGATGCTGTACGAGTATAGGAATGTGAATTTAGGTATTATGGTATACAATACGAGTACAAATGTTCCTGAAGAGGCTTTCGCACCTGACATACATACAATAGTATGAGTGCTTTTATTTTCAATATTGAAATGAATTGTTTATATCTCTATAGGTTTAGTTTGTATCATGGGTGGATGACAACATGAAATGAAGTTGAAAGCTTTTACTAGAAATTCACCTTTAGTGCGCTAATTCAATTTTATGTGAAAGTTAAATTTCTTAAATTATTCTAGTTTAATCAAATTAAAACTTAGAACTTAACAATAATCTTATGTAGGTAGTAGGTCAATTGAAATGAGATCATGAAGGAAAGTTATGTTAGTAATAAAATATTAGAAACAAAATCAATTTAGTCAACATGAAAATGACTTTAGCTTATTTGATTTATAAGTTTCTTATGAAACTTTTTATTTATTAAGTACTTTAGCTTCTTGCAATTCCATTTCCACTTAATCACAGAAAACAAATTTAGGTTCATTAGTGGCAAAAAGCTTTTCCAACAAATCAACAACAGAAATGCATTTTCTTTGGAAACCTAATTATGTTACAACAGACATTGAGTGAAAGAGTTCGAGTGTTTTTGTGTTTTGAATGTGTTTTGCATATTTATGAATATTCCATAAGGGGAGAGTCTCTCCCCAGCAGTGTGAAGTCCTAGGATAAATTTATAGAAATCTTCAAAATTGCTGCGTACAAGAAAATTAAGCGCGTGAAAATTTGACACAAAATATGATGTGAAAAAACGATATACAAAACATAAAAGTGATGATAAAATATGAAAAGCGAAAATTTGCTACCACAAAAAAATTTTGTCAACAAATTTGCAAGACTTTTGCCAAAGGATCACTTCGACAGCTCAAAAAAAAAAAAAAAAAAGAAGGGAGCCAAAGTAAATTCGTACGTGAAATAAAAACCACTTTGATGAATACGCGATGTACATGCAAAGCAGTTTTTCCTTATAAAAAGAAATAGAAAAAAAAAAAAAAATAAATAAAATAAAACAGAGAATATAAAGAAGAAAATGTCATAGGAAGATGATATTGTGGTGAAGATATTTTTTGGTGTAGCAAAGTAGCATGCTGAAGGCGTGCCAGGAAACCACTTTGAGTGTATCTCTTAACGTGACGTGCAATGTGTTTATAATATACATATATACATTTATATATATATATAGATACAAGTATATACTTAGCAACAAGGCGTGGCAATACCAGATACGACTCTAGTAAGAAATATCAGCAGCTGTCGTCAGTTCAGTTCAGCTCAATTCGGTTCGGTTCAGTTCAGTTTAGTTCTTATGACTCACTGTCAGTCAATTCAAATAGAATAGCATTGAACGATTGAACAAACGAATAGCTGATAAAGCAATAGACAACATAGCGTATGCGTAATTTTATTATTCGTTAAGGGAAAAAGAAGTGTCAAAGTGCCTGTTTTCAAGTAAATCGGGCAAAATACAATATTCTGCATATGCAAATAATCCAGCATATCTGTCGAAAATAACGATATATGGCGGCGATGTAGGCGTACATATGAAATGTTCAAAACGGAAAGAAATTTGTTGAAGAGAGAACGCAGTTGTAGACAAGTGTGAGAAGGTTAATAAAAATACAAAATAACAATGTTTTAAAAGCAGCTGACTACATAATAAGATGTCTTAAGATTTTACTATGGCTATGGTTATTAATATTAAGATTTCATAATGCTTCCTTAGAAATTGTGCTTTCTAATTTCTTTCTATTATTTCCATATTATCTACTTATTTAAATTAGAAAACATTATGTTAATTCTGTATTTAAGTATACTATAGTTGATATATCAATTATGAATACCCTCTAACTAGACTTTCCTTGTTGCTATTGCTATTGCAATAATTTTTCTAGTCTGAATCATTGCCATTTCCTCTATGATACATACGATATTGTTAAGTGTTCCACCCTCTAGAATTCTTTTTAACTATTGTGCAATATCTATATAGTACACCTTCCATGTCTTAAAACTCTTTTATGTTTTAGCACATGGATTCTCATTTCACTTAATTCAGTCGTCCCCAAAAAATCTAAAGTAATAACAAATTTCTATCATTTACTTCACACTTTGTTCGCACAAAATAAAGTAATTTCCATGTCAAATAATAGCAAACAATTTACATATTAGACAAGGCAAACGCCCACTGCATAGTGTTGGGGATACTAAAATAAATTTGGATTGCCACCGCTCAAAAAGCAAGACTTGGTTATAAATTGACATGCATACTTACATCCCCATACCACATTCCCCTTTACAAACAAAACAAATATGTAAAACATTATTGAGTTGAGAAAGATGATTTTGATGGGGTAAAAATACAAGACTAGAAATGAAAACAAGTAACCCCTTTTGTTTGTGCAAATGGTTACAAATGAAATACAAAATATAAAAAATCTGCACAAAAATGCGCTTGATTTATTGTGGGTCATTGCACAATGTTATGAGGAGAAACAAGAAGCAATGCAAATTCAGGGAGAATATTGAAATATGCAAGTGTGAGGATTAACAAAGGTTGACATTTGTAAGTGGGAAAGTGTCTAAAATGTCTCAGAAAGAGTTTCGGCAAAGCGTTTGAATGAAAATGTAAAATATATCGTTTGTTTTTTCTTCTGTTTCTGGAGCCCTTAAAGTATGCAATGATTTTTATCTACACAAAAAAATAATTAAACCTTAAAAATAAGTATAACATACCATACATATGAATGTGAGTAAGTAAGAAACGCCTTCAAGGTAAGTCTGAGTATACATAAGTAACTCAAACAACTTGCAATTTGACACAAACATCCTTCATTTTTGATTCTTCAGTCCTAATACTCAAGCCTTTATATTCGTACACGAGTATCGTAAAGAATTTGCCAAAGCAAAAGAGCCGGCAAGGAAATGAAAGTACAAGCACAGGAAATATGTTATAACCCTTTCAAGCTGTTTCCACCGGCGACTTGACAGCAGGATAGCAAAGCTACCATGTGGATTGGTTACTTATTGGGGGCCTTGCCTTCTTACGACAAATACAAAGTACTCTAAGTATGACTAAATTGTCAAGAAAAGCGAAGCAGGCGTTTTTCTTGGTAACAATTTAAAAAAAAATTTACATATGCTTACCCTTATTGGAACATATGTTGCCTGAAAATCATCATTTGCCATAACTTTCGCTAGTGGAAAAACTAAGCCATCGCTTAGTCTAAGTGATTGCAACAAATATTTTCCAAGTCATTTTCACCGATTTTCGATAAAAATGAGAAAATTCATAAAACTTAACTTAGAAAGTTATGGTGCAAGTTACCCACCATCTACCGATCTCACCCCCGTAACATATTGAGTGCTGCCTTATACCTAGTATGAGTAATTGCGTCAAAAGCCCATGAAATGCATTCAAGCGCAAAGTTTAAGATACAAAAACTTATTTCATTTCATGCGCCTGGTTGAGGCCAATTATGTTAAAATGTTGCAACAAAAATGTTGATGTTAATAAACCCAACAAGACGAGAAAAAAGCAACCCAATGTGATGTAAAAGACAAGAAAGAAAATGTGGCAGGAACCAAACACTGAACATTGAACTCCGAAGAGTGACAATTCCGCTTGCTGACAGCTAATAAATGCAACATTGCCAACATTAAATGACGCACTGCTGATGTCTTTCTACCCATAACTGCTGGGTTGGCTAAGTGGGTGGGTTGTTATACTCGGTGGATTGTGGGTAGCCAGCCATAGGCAATAATAAAGTCAAAGGACAACGAAACCTTCGTTTTAACTTAGTAAGGGTTTGGTGTGCAAATTTTCAACGCATTCGGGTGATGTACTTCCTTCCTGGCGCACTTCCGGCCAAGCATGCGTCGCAAAACTTGTACTTCATTTACGACGTTTGACAACAAAAACACAAAAAAAAAAAAATTGTAATGAATAAAGAAAGAAAATATGAGTAAGTAAGGAAAGAAGGTTCTTGCCAGACGCATACATATACAAAAATGTATAACACTTGAGTGCATCTGCAACTGACAATTACACAAAAAGAGAGATTCTTTTTTTTTTTTTGATATTGATGATGTTCCTGATGATGATGGTGACGACGACTAGTGTCGCCCGCTTAACTTGGTCTGTCTGAATATCTCTGATTTTGTGTTGCTTCATTTGTTTGTATCTTCTTTCATCGTTATTTATGCCTCGACGTTGTTTTGTTCGATCGTTTTGGGTTTGATAAATGTTTCGCAGCAATTACGATATTGGCGTCATTGCGTTGTACAAAAATTGCCGAAAACAATTTGCAAATGGCTGCATAGACCCACGACGTGACAGCGTAAATGGGATGTATGGGATGAAATGGACAATTGCATTGCAGGAGGGTTAAGGCTAAGGAACTGGGGATGGTAAAAAGAAGAGTGCGAGTACTCAAACTGTATGCAGTTGATTGGTTTTGGTAGTTCGTTCGTTGTGCTTTCATGATTACTTAATGGAGTAAATGGTGCAAAGAAGTACAAATAAAATTATATTAAATTTAAGAAATTTTAAATTTCATCACACAAAGGATCATTGATTTCTCCATAAGCATTTTATCTTTCGATTTCCTTTTTGAAGTTGTGATAAAATCCCAGGATACTTCAAAGTTCATTTAAAAAAATTGTGTTTTTTATTCCTTTTATCTTTCTTTTGTTCAATTGTCAAATATATGACAGTTGAGTGCTTTGCTCTCTTACCACACATTTGTACTGTCTGTTCCTTTTTTTTCATTTCCCGCCTGTGCCACTCATTTCACTCATTTCAGTCACTTTGCAACAAAGTGTCAAAAAATAGCGCGCACGCTTCAGTCATGGAGTAAATTCATTTAAAATAGCGCACCATTTTTTCTATACCTTTTTACCATGCATTCTTTGCTTTGCTATGCCATCATCTTCATCCCATATCTTTATTCTTCCGGTGCTTGGTTCGCTTTTCACAATAATTTAGTCATTTGTACCCATTGCGGCCAATTCGCGCTGCGCGATCTGTCAAATGTCATATGCATGTCAAAGGCATTCAAACTCTTTTTACCTCTCTCCGCCTCTCCTAACTTCCATTCTTATATTTTTTATTTTTTCTATAATCTACACGCTCTATATAACTTGATATTCCAAGGTTCCCTGGTATTTGTTATATGTACGTACGTACATACGAGAATAGGACGACAGTGTCATCTGCCCGCGTCGCGTGTTTGGTTGTTGTACACGATAGTCCTGGGTGGGTGGTTGTTGATTGCTACTTTTTTTTAAGGACGCTGCCACTTGCATTTGACCATTCTTTCATAGAACATTCATTCACTCATTCATTCATCGATCTATTGTATATACTCGTACTATACATACACTCAACATTTCAGCCAACCATTTGTCCATTCATTCAATCATCTAACCATTCATCCATACATCAATGTGGTGTTCCCTTAAATATTGCGGCTTTTGATTAAAAAACATGAA
Source organism: Amiota minor (assembly GCA_037043295.1). Classification (NCBI taxonomy): domain Eukaryota; kingdom Metazoa; phylum Arthropoda; class Insecta; order Diptera; family Drosophilidae; genus Amiota; species Amiota minor. Next base: position 912,238 of record JBAMAW010001787.1, read on the forward strand.
CACAAAGTAAGTAAGTGAGCGAATGAACATTGAGAGAATGACGAACGACGTCAAGGGAATTACGCTTGATTTGAAAATGCCATTTTGATGTTTCCTATTTTTCTATTCTATTCCATTCTACTCTATTTGATTTTGTTGCTTTTGTATATATATTTTTTTTTTTTTAAATTTTGTTTTTATGTGCGATATATGCAGGCAAAAATATAGACAATTTTTGTGTTTGAATGGCATTAGAAATGCATTAGTTTTGCTCCTTTTTTTTCTTGTTGTGTTTTGCTTATGATTTTTGCAACGCTTATTGTTTTTTTTATAAATACTAATTCTTATAAATGAATTGTACAGACATAAACTCTATGGCATTTGCATTTTTTAACAAAAGTAGTCATGTATTTCTGTAATTTTTTTTGTAATGGTGAATGAATAATAATGTAGAAGTAGAATTTCAAAGGAAAGTAGTTTCAATTAAGTTTTACATTAAAATATAAAAAAAATGGGCCAAGTGCGAGTCAGACTCGTACACGGAGGGTTCCGTACCACATTTGGGTTTGTATGGGAGATACTCTCCCTAGTGGTCCGATTTGACAGATTCCAGCAAATGTATCGCGCCTACATCAGAACCTTATTGTGTCTAAATTTCAGTTCAATAGTCCAAATAACAAAAGAGCCTTTCAAATAGTAACCTGAATTTGAATAGTGGGTTTGTATGGGAGGTAACCCTCCTAGTTGGCCGATTTTGCTGATTCCAACATTTGTCCCGCGTCTATATCAGAAACTTATAGTATCTAAATTTCAGTTCAATAGAACTAAAACCATAAAAGTTTTTCTAATAAGAACCTGAATTTTAATGGGGGATTGTATGGGAGGTACCACCCGTAGCAATCCGATTAAACTGAAATTTCGACAGTATTAGTTTCTAATGTGTAGTCACTAACCACCCAAATTTCAAGATCGTGGGATTACTGGATCGTATAGATGCTATACAAACCAAAAGGTTTCTTGTATGGGGACCCCTTTAAGTTTTTGAAAATATTTTAGTTTTAGTATTTGTTGCTGATGTCCAGATAGAACTATACCTACTGTGTAAATTTCAACTCTCCAGCTATTGCGGTTTATTATATATGACCCGAAGGCGGACGGACGGGCGGCGGACCGACAACGAAGTCTCTGCAATAGGGTTCCTTTTGGTACCCTTTGGGTCCGGAACCCTAAAAATATACTAATTTGGTCATGTGTTAGTGTCCAACATGAATTTCATTCCGATTATTGTTTTCCAAAATATAGAAAATATTTCCTTAAAATAATAGAATGATGACGAGGCTCAAGTTAATAAATATTTACATACTCCGTACACCTTACAACCATTGGTCATGTGAAAAAAGGAGAGATCTGAATGAAATATATCAAGGGCTTAGTACCAATGACTAGGACACAAAGACCTACTACACAAGCATATGTGGAAATTCTTGCTAGAGAAAATTCACACTTTTTACTATTGACAGAATGTATCGAGAGACAATGCATTAATAATCTAATCTAATTTGAACAAGTGTTTTACCACATCTTATGTAATTTTATGCATCTTACCATCTTATCTCGATTCACATAATAACATTTATCAAAACAAACTCATAAGATGCATTAGATTAGTAAATTGACATGTTTTCGTTTCTACTACACTCACTTCATACAATGAGATTTAGAGCTATTAATCATTCTATTCATTAGAATATATTTACCATAGGCCATTTAGAAAATCTTCTCTTCTCTTATTGTCATTAAAATGATATAATTAAGCAAAAGAAAACTTACTCATTTCCCATTTCTTAGAGATCAACAACTAGTTTAAACCGGTTAACGTTCAGCTGCATAGGTTAGGTGTCATTTTGAGTGACATACTGTATCTGCCCAAAAGCAATATCAAATTTAAACACTAGACCATTATATAAATCATTAAAATACACATCAATGGCATACTCATCATCATCACGATTGTCTTCGTCAACATAAACATTATTGTCGTCATCACCATCATCATCATCATCATCATCATCGCATTAAAACCCCTTTTTGTTTGAGTAAATAAGATTTGCAACTTAATGCCTTAATATTTACTTATTAATACAAAAAGCATCATAGACAAAGTTGCATGAAAGGTTCGATGGATGGATGGATGGATGGGTGAATGGATATATATAGATAGATAGCTAGATGAATGACAGACTGCCTAGATGATTGAATGTGGTATTGCTGTTGTTCATGGTGTAGTACGAGTATACGAAATATACAAAAAGGATGTGGCAATCATTAACAAACTCACCCCAAATGATGAAGTTTTCAATTTCGTTTTAATGTGCGTCCGTGCGTCATGCCTCCTCAATATAGCGTGGCATGGCTTGGCTTGGATTGGCAAGGCCACAAATGCCCGGAGACCGCTGTGGATGGCAACAATTCATTAAAGTGAAATATTTTACAGATCGATCATGGTGAAGCGAATGAATGTGAATATAAGAGAGTAAAGTAAAGTAACCCTTTCCATTGTTTCAGCCGCACAACTTACATATTAGTAAATGGAATGAAAGACATAATGCCGCCGTCGCCGTCGCCATCATCGTCATCGTTGCCTATACTAAGGCTGATGTGCCACTTGTTCAAACAAAGATGTTGAAGAAAGAGCATTGTAAGTACAATATTCTCCTCCTGTATGCCATCCATGCCAAAAGTACGCTCGAGTCCCGTGTACTCGAATTTCAATCAGTTTACAAAGTCAATGCTCAGGAATAATAGGGCACGCATGTGTTTTGGACACACGCGTGCGACAATCACAATGAAATGACTGAACCACCAACCCACCCACTCACTTACTTCTACTAACTTATGAGCACTTCCTATTATCCTGCGGCTCTCTTCGAAGATTGCATGCTGCACTTGTGCTGACTCAAACTCTTTTTAATTTTGGTTTTCCTTTTTTTTTGTAGCTTGAAAATCCTTTTGCTTTTTCTAGTACTTACCTTATTTGTTGCACAGCGTGATGTGTGCTCTATGCCATTGTCCTTGCCGTGTTGTTGTACATGTTATCCTTGCTTATGGCTTTTGTTGTCATAACCCACTCATTTGTGCCACGCACACTAATCGAAAATTCCACAAAAGCAGTACAATTTGCAGGTTTGCTTTACTTTTACTATCCTCACCAGGTTTGCTTTCAATTTTTTTCCATTCCATTTTTGGCATAATCGGCCAACCCTTTTCGTTTAATTGCGTATGCTTCTCTTGCATGTCATCAAAGACCCTCAGAGGGTTGCTTACTATATTTTTGGGCTCTCATGTGGCTTGTCATGCTGGGTGTGTATGTAATTCCTATAAGAATATTTAGTTTTTGTCTTTGTGCAGTCAGAAATACATTTTTCTTTTATGAAAAGTCACTTTATTAAACACTTTTCTGGTTTACCCCTCACCAACTGACAGTTTACTCAATCGGCTTTGGGGTCTAAGCTGTCCCAACCGCCACATGGTCTTAGATATAGTTTATTATAGATTAAATTACAAAACATGAAACCAGATTTATGTATAATAGTTTACAACTAATTTTGAAAAACTATGATACTGCAAGAATATTTTTTCTCACTAATGAACGTTAACAATTTATTATGACATCAATACATACACCTCTCCTCTCATCATTTGCAGTCTAATTATTTTACAATGTGACACTTGTGGCGTACACACGTAGTCCTACAATATAATTTATTCTCCCTACTTTCACTGTTTAACGTTTAATTGAAGACATTTTCACACAGCCACAAAAACGTAAGGAGATCATTTTTGAGTTCAAGGTTTCATAAATAAGCCAGGAAACATGTTTAAAGTACCTGCCTACTTTTCATAAGGACTCTGATCTTGTTCATGCACGTTTTATTCAAACGAAAGTCATTTCTTTTTATAAATTTCAGCTGGGATACTTAAGATTTAGATGAGATACTTAATTTTTAGTTGAAATTATTTATCTTCTGGAAGGAAAAGATTAAAGTCTCAAATGATAGACATTCATAAATGGTTTTAAAGCAATTAGTTGCTTTAATGTGCGTAATTTGAGGCGTCGAAGGCTTCAAAAGAGAAGTAGGTACTTGGAATATCACAGCGTTGTGTGCCACATGTCTTTCCATTTTGCTGCTGTGGTATGTTTGAAGTAAGTGTGGGATAAACTCATATGCTCTTGAAAGGATATTAAGATTTACTTTGGTAGACTGGTTTAGATTCAAGAGATTGTTAGTTTTACTATTAGGATTTTTGCTCCAACTTGTAATAAATAGTGTTTACTTACACTCTTGTATAAGCTTAAATTTATTGTATCACATCAAATTATATTCTTTAATTCTTCCAGCTTGATCACTTTGGAATATCCTCATAGTTTAAAGGGCATAAAGTTCATTTACCAAGTTCACTGTCAACTCAGCAAATAATAAATATGATATGATATTATGCAAAGGTAGGCAAAAGTAGATAGAATTCATAAACTGAAATAACTTCCTACAATTGCTAGCAAACAAACAACATTATATGGCATTTAGTCTTTGGTCCTTTATCTGGGTGCATGCCTCTGTAACCCTTCATGCAAAACAAACAAATTTTTGTTATGTGCAAACGGGTTAAGAAATGTGTAAATAAACATTATGCAGTGATTTCCTCATGCTATCTCATTCGTAAGGCCAAGGATGAGGTTGGTGATGAAGGATAAAAATGAGGGATAAAGAAAAAAAAATACATGAAATACAATACAATGCAACAAGGTTGACTTTGCTGACGTATGACATTGCAGCATTTTTGCAGTTACAATTGTTTAAATAATAAAAACTCATAATGAGTTGTCATCATACTTTATCGTATAGGAAAGGGTGTGTGGGGGTCTAAGGATTTGGTCATTAACAACCTATAAGCCATGCTGGAGGATAACATACTGAGAGTATATGCGCATATCATGCGGCATGTGGTGAGCCTCTACAAGAAAACAAGAGAAGGCCAAACTGAGTTGAACCGCATTAAACGAAGCGCAACATCATCAACAAATGAATGAAAACTCAGCGTCATCATCATCATCATCATCAAAATCATCAGAATCATCAGAATCATCATTTATGTCGTGGTTGTTGTCGTCATCGTCATCGTCATCAGGCAGTTGTCAGGTTATGTTCTTCGCTTCTTTATCCTTTTTTAATAAGGTTTACTCAGCATTTTCTGCGATTCACTCCCACTGCCAGTCAATGTCCTCCTTACTTTATTTTACTTTTCTCCCTCTCATTCTACTCTGTAGATTATTATGATTTTTTAAGCTTTTTTTTTTGTCTCTTTTGCATTGAAATACTTTTTCCTTCTTGTTGCATTCATCATCTTTCTTTTCTTTATTTACATTGAGAGTTTGCTTTATTTTTATTCCGCACTCTTTATGCCTTCAAAAATAAATTCATTCATTCATTCATTCGTTCATTATTTGTGCATTAAGCGCGTATATTCTTTCTTTTTGATTACCATCCTTCTGGGCTTGTTTTTTGTATTCCAACGCCATCGCCATCGCCATCGCCATCGCCATCGCCATCGCTATCAGTATCACCATCACCAACATCATTATTATGCTCCTTTTGAGGGATTTAAGTTAGATTTTTAATTAGCTGAGCAAGAATTTTTTGCTACTTTTTTGGTTAGTTCTTTCTCTTTTTAATTGTACAAAATGTGAGCAAGAACAAAACCAATAAAGAAAGAATGGAACTGAAAGTGGGTAATAGAAAGAACATGTTGAAAGAGGATATCAAGTCTTGATATTGATGTGCTGCACTTAATGAGAGCCACAAGGTTTCATTGCAATTGGTTGCATTCTATTAACAATTCTTTTTCAAAAATCCATTTTCTCTTGATAATCTAATTAGAAAGTGAAGCAGTTGAATGCAATAAAGCGAATAAAGAGAAATGATGTTGATGGGTTCTTATCAGAGAAGATTTCAATTTAATCAAATTCATGAAATCAAAAAAATATATTCAGATAGAAAAACGAGAGAAACTATACTTTTGATTAAAAATAAGAAATGAGGGATGCATCTACTTATCATCATGCTTTATTAATGGATTTCATTTGTTTTATGAAAATACATTGTATTGTAAAAAGGATATTGCAGGAAATCACAGACAGTTTAAATGCTGCTGCTACTGCTATTGCGATTAGTTCAGCTTCATATATTTAATTTTATTTTTTATGGGAATGCAGACTATATTGAGTAATGGGAAAGTTGCAGTCCATTGTGTTCCACATTGTGATGGGATGGGACAGGAGAGGACACGCGTGCCGTAAGCAATATTGTAACAATGAAATCACTGGCATTCGATCTTGTAGCATATCACAAAGATTGCATGGAGGGTGGTGGCAATTGGTGTGAATGAAATAAGGAGTGTGCCGTAACGCCTTAAATGTGGCCAATGTCGGATGTCCTGTTTGTGGCATTAAAAAATAGCAATAACACAAAAAAAAAAAAAAATCTAATTTGAAAATAAATTGACACTATTTTTCATATTTCACTCTCAACATTTCCATATTGTGTTTGCTCCTAAAACACATTTCACTCTTATGAATACCACTACTCGTTTTACCTGAAATTTCTTCCGTTGAGATTCATTCATTCCCTCTCTGTGTTTGTAATTCCAATTTCCTTTCTCCAAATCTTTGCAGTTAACCCTTCCTTCTTAAACCTCAATATACTATACTAAAACCTGCAGGCTATTTGATGCATGAGGAAATGCATTCATGATACTTTTTAGCCCATTTCCGTTTGAGTCTCCTCCATGAAGCTTCACTTTCGCTTGGTTTTGTTTAATAAAAAGGAAAGAAAGACTCATTCATTTCCTGAAATTTCAGATTTCAAATAATAAAACCAAACAAAAATAGCAAAATTTAGAAAATTAAAATGATGCTTCCAAACCATATTCGCTCGTAAAAATGAAAATAGGAGCAACAGAGTGTCGATGCGAGTATCATATATGCGCTATTATTATTATAAACAAATACAAGCCCACACCTACAAATATTTATATGTGGGAATCATGGAAAATCACATAAAATCAAGCATAAATATTTAAGGTTACGTAGCACAAATATTTTTGCAGTGAAACAAAAGAAACAAACAACTTTACTTTTACAATGTTTGAATGCAAGGACGAGGGCTTGGTACGTGTAAGTATGGTAAATTGAGGAATATGGCGAGGTAAAGGAGTTGATATGAGTTACAGTATATTGTACAAATGATGGCAGGACGATCATGTATAGTAATGCAGCAGTAAAAGCCGCAGGACAATTTATTTATAACACGGAACAAAAAAATGAAAATATTCAAAATCTGAATCAGAAAGAACAAAAGCAGCAGCAGCATGCGCTATAAAATATATAAAACTGTTCTTTTTTTATTTTTTTTTATTTTTGGATAACATGGAAAAATTAGAGAAAAAAGAACACAAGAGCAGAAGCAAAAATGATGCAATAAGAAGAAGGACTCAAACGAGCAAGTGAGCCAGCTTGGGCTTGGTATAAACAAATCCATACGTGGTAGCTTCATGACTATGAATGAACAAATGAATGAATGGACTATTTGTAGATATACAAATGTTTGTATGTGTAACTGTATGGGTTTCGTTATATCAACGTGTATAAGCCCCTTATGGACCCATTGTTGTTGTTGCTGATGTGTTTATTTTTTTAGTCGCTTCTATTTACTGCTGCTCTGCTCTGCTATTACTGCTACTAGGTATTTGTTCTCCATGGCTGGCGCACGTGACTTTAAAGCTCATGGGATTATGCTATACACAGATTTTCATGGCAGGATTTTCATGTGCAAAGCTTTGCTGATGTATGTTCTATGCATAGTAGAATCGAAAAACTCTCATAGAGGAAATGCATTTGAAAATCACCCATAGGCATCATAAAAATTGGGAGAAGGAGAAGGAGTTTGAGGCCATGATAGAAATCGGATTTCTGTGGTTCTTTGTTCCTGTATGAGTTTGACAATCTTGTATTAATTTACAGTTTGATAGCCTGCAGCGTAAAGCCAAGGACAATCATTCAACCAAACCACCACCCGTCCGTAGAAGCAAAATGAATGGTAGAGGCAACATTAACTTTACTGGGGCCCCCCAAAGGGCGTTTTATTTGTGGCCAAAATTGTTAGAGCACCGCAGAAGATTACATGCATACAAGAAAAACAAATTAAAACAAATTACCAAAGTTTCGCATACTCTTTTTCTCATTCACCACTCATTTCTTAGGTTAACGGGAGGCGAGACCCTTGAATTTTGTGCATTTCTTATAATTAACGCACAATTTTCATCACAGTTCAACATTCATAATTCTTGCACACAGCGGCAGCTTCATCAGTATCAAAAATCTGAAAGCTTGACTGGTTGACCAAAACTTTCCCTTAAGACCACCATTGAACGAACCATTGAGTGTGGAATGTGGTTTACTTGAAAAAATATTTTTGAAATTTAATTAAGTTGCATTTGCTACGCAGATTTATCGGGTACTGAACACTTAATTTCGTGTCCTTCTTCTCTTCGGCTGTTTTTCTTCTTATTTTTCTTGTCATGCAGCTTTCTTTGTTTTCAAAAAAGAAAAGTTTTTACTACTTAAAACTGCCAAAGGGCATAGTGAAGGTTCTCCCTTTTGGTTTAGTGTAGTGTGTGTTGGCATGCAGTTTCAACCCTTTTTCTCAACAAAAATGGAAAATAATCTTAGACTTGGATTTTCTTGTTTTTCATAAGTAAATTAAAATTTATACTTTTATGAAGCGTGTTTTGTTCATTTTTTGTCTCTTCTACTGCAATGTACTTCTAATTTTAGTCGTGTTGCGTCTTAAGCTCAACAAATTCCTACTTTGACCCATAAAGTTTTATACTATTAACTTATTTTGCTTAGAAATGCAAAGAAAAGGAGAGATTTTGTGAAAATTTATGTGTTTTTATTCTGTCTTAATTATTTGATTTCACATTTTTGTGTCTTTTCTTCATGGTGCTTCTCATTTTCTTTGATTTTAATGCAATTAGTAGACCAAAATATATATGAAACTTTTGGGCTCAGTTGGTGACTATGCGTGATTACTTTAAATTAAAACAACCCAAATGAGTTATGACTTTGATGGACATTAATCGAAAGATTCAAAATTTACTTAGAGAAAATGATCAACATTTAATGGAAAATTTATGAAAAAGACTAAAATATTATGAAAATATTTAGGGACTACAAAGGATACTTGCGATGTTATTATGAGAGTTAGAAAACAGATATTGTACATCAATATTAAATAAGGTCATTCAGAAGGGATTAGCTGGAAAACTTCAACCTCAATGAAAACCTTTTCAATATTTGCTAATCAATTAATCTATGAATTCTTTTTGATCCAAAGCTCTTTGTTTGTGGTTTATTTTCTTTTTTATTCCAAAAGAAATTCAGATGCAATATTACCATGGGAATTTTTATTGTATATAAACTTTTTTCACGTTTTAGGTCGATACAGATACAGAAGACCTGAACGATAAACTCTAATGAGTTTTATTGTGATCTCACAATTATTATTATTGTTTTATATTCTTAAAACGAAATTCTTAATGAGGACTTAACCAATGAATCTGGCTGAAATATTCATATCTATCGTAACACTCCAATAACTTTGCTATTGAATAAATAGAATATTTTCATTTTGCAACAAACAATCAGTAAAAAACTTTGAACAATTCATTTGCCAAACTTTTTCTCAAACTAACAAAATTAGTTCGCTCATGACATAAATTAAATTATGTTAAAGGGAATGAAAAAATAAACTATAATTTATGAAATAATAAATTACATTTTAATAAACTAAGGGTCCAACAAGTTTTAATGCAAATCTAATTATACAAATTGCTTTAATAAATCCAACTGTGCAAAAATTGTATTCTTTTTCGTTTCGGTTTTATTTTTTTTTTGTTTTTTTTAGTTTTAGCTGTTTCAAATTGTAATTGCCTTGCAACAATAATAACAAAAAAAACCGGCGAACATTTTCTAAAATTAGCAATTTACATAAATCATAAAAGGAAAACAAAAAAACACAACCGAAAAAGAGAAATTTGACAATTGTGCCAAAAATAATAATAACAATAATAATCAGAATAACAACAATAATAACGACGACACACGCCCCATACTGGACTGCAACGAATTGTAACAAACAAAACAACAAAATAATAAAAAATATTACAAAAGAAATTTATTATAACAAATTGAGTTCGCCCACAATGAGTAACAGAATAACAGTACATATAGTAAAGCTAATAAAGCTCGAATCAATTGAAATGGGGTGTGAGGCATGGTTGCAGAAGAAATAGTAGGTAACAAAGTTTCGGTAGAAGAACAATGCTGAGTCAAAGGGGTGTACAATATGAGTAAAACATAGTGCAATAATAAAGAGAACATTGCACATTTGAGGGTTGGTTACTTGATGAGCTATGCCATGATGATGATGATGATGGTGACGATGATGGAAGTTTGGAAAAGAAAAGCCAAGTTTAATTTTGCACAGATCCGTTTTCGTTGTTGCTTGATTGCCGGGTAACCAAATCCGTTTAGTGCCCACTGGCTTATCAAATGAAAGGGGGATAGTAGCGGAGGTGGTTGGTTACTTGGTACGTATTGCATAAGTGCAGGCGTAATAGTCCTTGCCCTTTTAATGCTGCTGAACTGAAAGCCCAAAAGGCAAAAAGTCCAAACCAAATATCTTAAAAATAATATTCGAACGTAAATGTATCTCATATATATATTTGACTAATGTCCTTAATAAAAAAATAAATAAGGGAAAAAAGAAAAATTATATGCGAAATTGTGAAAAATTGGTAAATGAAGCCACAACCCTAATAGTATGTTATATGGCATGTCGTAGGAATAATTGTGAATGTCAGTAGTAGAACTAGAAAGAAGTATTAACATTCTATTCCGGGTGTCAGTAGAATCGAATCATGAGACAGTTGAAATACTGTTATTTATGATGAAAAACTGATCAATTTCTTTGAACTTAGATCCAAATTCAAAGTGTCCATGACCAATTACAAGAAATGAATATAGAATCAAGAAATGAATATAGAGTCATCACTGAATCATGACTAAATTCTAAATAAAAATATTTCAATCATCGAAGTATATACAATAATTTAAAAGTAAAATTATAAAGGTTAGAATCACAGCCTTACGTGGCGTGGATTTATCATCCCCAGGACAAGATATGACACTCAAAGTTTGTTCTAAATTTTTTCCTGTAAAGATGTTAACACATTGAAAAATAAAGTTTTGCATTTCATTAAACAGTTATACAATTGACAACAACAACAGATAGAAAGAAAATATTACTTTGAACTACCACCAACTCTGCCACCACCACCACCATTAAGTTGCATTGAAACATGTACGCAATTTCCGGTTACTAGGTTTTTCTGTTCCACAACCCCCAAAGGACATGCCGCATGCGTTTTCTTTATTTTTTAATATTTACTAATATTGACAATACTTAAAAAATGTTGTATACTTTTATTTTTAAAGTGTTGCATTGCAAAGCACCACAAGCCCTTTTAGTAAAATACAATATATAAAAAAAAAAAAATTGACGCCGGTAACCAAAACACAAGACTTTGATATAGTAATGTATAATATTTATAGTTGACAATTGTCATGGCAGACCAGAATAGGGGCAGGAGTTAAGTTAAGGGGGGTTGTTGTTGTACGCTAAAGGGATTTACGCAATAATTTTCAAGTGCAGAACGACGGTTTCATTGTCGCAGTAAATTTGACAGTCAGTCGGTCTTTTGGACGCTGCCACGCGTTAGTATTGTCCCTTGGTGACTTATTAAGGGTTGCATTTAGTGGGTTTTTTCAAATGGTTTTATATGCAAATTGGATTAAAACCGAGAAAGAAAGGAGAAATGAAATTTATTTAATATTTCCCAGCTCACGCCTTGAGCGTTTTATGCAGCAAATTGGCCCAAAAGTGCGTGTGCCTATGTAAGACAAAAGTAGAAAAATCAATCCTAGTCCTAGTATTGCAATGAAATTGTATCTGATACAATACTCGTACAATAAAAATTTTAAAATGTGAACCATGAAAACATGAAATGAACACTGCTAACTTCTTGTTGAATGATTTCCACCATTTCTATTTTATTTCAATAAAAACAATTTTTTGATTAACTCAAAATGCTTTTGATGTCAAAGTATTTCTTCACTGCATGATGATGATGTTGATGGTGGTGGTGGTGTTGCTTTGGCTTCATTCTTTTACTTGCTGCTTTTTGATTGAAAATTATTAGAATACAAGCCTAAGCTTATTATTAGATTTTATTTTAAATAAGTAAATTTTTCAGCTTTGTGCCTGCCTCAGACTGACGACTGTAACTGAATTGGAATTGGATTGATTTGTCAGTGCGTAATTTTATTAGATTTATTTATTACAGGCATGCTGAGGACACAACATTTGTCCTTGGTTGTGCTTGTTGGTCTTTAAAAAGGCTTAGTGTAATAGTTTTAGGGTTTCTTGTTAGATTTTTTATTAAGTTAATATAGGTAGAAAGCCTGTAATGGTCTTTCAAATATTGAGACTTGTAATATGAATAAAATCTCGGTGAAATGAAACTAGAGATACTTTAAATTATTTTTTGTTTGATTTTTCTCTCAGGTATCTTTAGAAGGATGGGAAACTGGCTTAGGTTTCTTGGAAACATGAAAAACTAATAGAATTTTCTTGCACTATCACGAAAAAATGATAGTCCAGATGAAGTTAATAAAATCGGACAGCCAAGCCATCCAAAAATATCCCCATCTATTTCAATATCACAAGATCAGTAGAGCTGTTATTTAGTGCAATCTTTATGGTTTTGAGAAGCTGTATGGAAATGGATTTAAGGAACTCAAACACAATCGGAATGATTTCAATGTTCTTATTTTGGCTTAACAAACCAACTTGGATTTTTTTTTTTAATTAAGGTTATCCATATTCGTAATTCAGTTAAAAGGCATTTCAAATCAAATAAGTAAGGTTGAATAAAATATAATTTCTATTCTTGCTCTATGAAAGAACGAACCTCTTCCTTCATAATCAAAACTCTTTGCTTTTAATCCCCTTTAAAGTCAAGTTTATGTATGATGCCACACGCAGTCTAATAGATATCGCTAGAACTATAGATACAGTCATAGATACAGTCACACACACTCGAGAACACATAAATTGTCGATAAATAAGCAAAAATTACATAATGCATTACACAGCAAACAACAACAGCAATAGCAACAACAACAACAACAACAACAAACTTAATACTTGGCAAAAGCAAATGTAATTTGTTGTTAATTCCCTTGTGTCGCATACACAACCCAATCATCATACATTCATGCCACCTTTCCCTTCCATTCCTCATCACCATCAATTCCCTACTTGCAATACACACACACACGTACGCACTTTGGCTATAAAACAACAACAACGACAACAACAACACTATATAGATAATGATTACAATCATTGAAAATAAGAGAAAGAAAAAAAAAATAATAAAGTATTCTGTGTTGTTGAAGGAAGGAAAACCGCAAGAGAACATTTGATACTACTAAAACCCAAAACGCATGCCTTGGCACGCGTCTCTTGTACCCGACTAACAGAAAGTAAAGTATCCAAGCACAAAGATTAGGAGAAGCATTCAAGCGAGCTCATGATAAATGCACGAAATCTGCAACAAAGTGTTATAAACACGCGCATTAGAAAGGATAAAAACCAACGTATTCACTCACTATTCTTGAATCCCCTCCCCTTGTACAACACACTACTTTCCCTTGTGGCATCTCCTCCTCATTCAGTCAGTCAGATCATTGCTTATTGCTGCTCATCGCCTGCAGTTAAGTCAAGTCAAGTGAAGTAGAGAGAGAGAGTTGCATACGAGTACACGAAACGCAAAGCACTGCGGTTATGTTGCAAAGAGATACATTTAAAGCTGCATGTTCTATACAATAGATACAAAGTATGAAAAGCCAACAACAACAACAACAACAACAGCAAGAACAATAACAGCATTGACAACATTTTCACAATAGTTTTATGCAATACACTTGGTGCATGCAGCACTTGGCTTTGAATGTTCAGCGATGTTCACCACTTGAGTTCAGGTAATGAATGCATTCAAAAGGGCAGGACAATAAATTTGCTGCGCATTGAGCGGGTTCATTGCACGATGCATATTCACATAGATACACACACACACACACACCCATACACAACTATAGTTATTCATTTATTCATTCATTTATTGAATAATTTTTCACAATCAATAATTCGTAGACATGGAGAGGGACACAAACTCAGAATGTATCTATATATGTAGCTAGGTATTTACTGATGTAAGTGGAAAAGAGAAAATATATTTATTAATGAGTATAAATTAACTTTTGTTTTGACAGCCAGCAGCAGCAACAATAACAACCATAAGGAGTGGCTTGAATGGCAGGATAATCAGGCAAACTGGGATGGCTGCTCGTAGGCCCTTGTCAGTCTCTCATTCTCTGTGTGTCAGGAACTCAATTCTGTTATGTTGTGCCCGCACGCAAATGTTTAACCGGAAGTTATTGTTTTTGGCGCCGCCTGATTTCTCAATTGCATTAAACTCTATTCAATGTCTCTCCTATACTATGCATTTTTATGATCTCTGGCAGCATCAAACCTTGACACACTCATTTTACTGCCATGCAGCTAGCATCTAGAACCTAAACACGAAAGGCAAGGCATCAAGTTAAACATACTTGGACTCCTATTTCCTAAAGCATTTAAAGGGCCTTCTTCGTCTAAGAGCGATCTCTACTATGTTACATTCACCATGTGCATTCCAATAGTGCCAAGGCAGCTGTGGAAAACGAAGAAAGGTTTGCTGATGCGAGTTAATGCGTGTTGCACGTTTTCCTTTGGGTTTTATTGATGTCATATATCTCTTCCTTCCTCTCTACAATCTCTTTGGACAGAAGAAAAACACAACGTCTACATTGTGCGTGTGGCATTTTATTACTCTGAGTCTGAGTTGGTAAAGAAAAAATGCATTGAACTAATTTCACCAATTTTAATCATTAAATAGTGTTGAGAAGTCTCATTGATGTGGACAGATGTTAAATATTACAGAGTTTTCTGTTTATGGCTAAAACAAAGGTTATTTATGTATATCCCTAAAACCAATTCAACACTTCATAACGATTGAATCCTTTTAAAACTCCCCCAAAACTCTATTACAAACAAATCTATGTTATTAAGTCAGTGGACCTAGTAAATATTTTGATGTTGCCCTCAATCAATTAAAAAACAAAAAAAAAAAAAACCTAAAACAAGAAAGTTTGAGTCAAACAAACTAAATATTTTCCCGGCCAAATAAAAATGTAAAAAAATCTTATTTGACTCAAAATGTTGTTTGATCAGCGAAGCCCATTGAGCATGAAAAACACAACCTAATCGGGAAACAAATTAAAGGGAAAAATATATTGGAAAGTTTTATATTAAATGCAACAAAAAAAAAAACAAAAAGAAAAAAAAAATTGAATAAAAAATATGTAAAATACTAAAAATGAAATCATCAAAAAAATTTCTCAATAAAAAAATTTAATAAAGTAAAGAAAATTGGTGAAAAATCAGAAAGCGACTCTCGACAACTCAATAAATCATTCGCATCATTGAACCAAAAAATAATCTGCTCAAAAAGAACAACAAACTAATAAAAATGCATGTAAAATCTATGCCAAAAATAAAATAAAATGAAATAAAAATGTCGACGAAACTTTTGAAAAGCTCAAAAAAACAAAAGCAAAAAAAAAAAGAAAAACAAAGAAAATAATTCGCAAAATTTGCTATTTTTCGAGTTAAATCTGAGTGAGCACTTTTCTTTTAATTACACTCAATATTCATTGAATATTAAAAGTTATCGTTAGTTGGCTTAAAAGTTGAATAAGTAAAATTACAAATATATTGATGGATATTTGTATTTTGATTGTAGAAAATCAGTTCCACCGGTTATATAGAGGAAAGTTAAAGGAATCTTAATTTTGGTGATAGATTTAATAATCTTCTAATATATCGTTAATTGATCTTAGAGGTCACCCAACGCCTCTGGAAGCACTCAACAGCATCATCGAACATATCCTGATCCCACAGTTCGAAATTTTCAAAAGTGTCCAAGTCTTCGAGAAAAGGTTTCCCACGAAGACAGGCCCACTCGTCTTCCTATAAAAGAAGATCAGGTCAGACTTATAGGAGATGTTTAATACTCTCGTATTCTTCCCCACCACCTCAGCTGTAGTAGAAGTTTTTATAGGAAGCATTCATCCTTCCTTAATCATCTGGAACATAATCTTGTTGAAGTGTTGCAGCTTGGAAATCCGTTTTGTTTAATAATCGTAACAGGGGCAGAGATGCCGGGTGACATTTCTACCTCAAAGCAAACCTTGTGGAAAAATTAATTAACCTTGATTTTGGCATCGTTAACCAGCAGCATAGCAAACTTCATAAGTCTGTCAGCTTGTTTGCTCCTTGGTTTGCCTTGGCTGACTATTTCGAAGATTGAGTAGAAACATGCGATTTTAGAAATTGAAAATTCTCTACTTTGTAAATTGAAACTTTCACATTTTCTTTACTTGTGGTTTTCGATTTTTATTAGTACTTACAATGTCTTCTTTTTTTGTCAAGCAGATGCTTTAGTTGTATTTTCAAAATTGTCGGTTTGTTGTGCATTTAAATTTTAAATTCCTTTTTTTTTTTGTTTTGTTTTTATTTTTGAGGAAGCTCAATAACCTTCAAATTAAATGCGCTTTCAATTTATATCACTTCAAGGGACAATTACTACTGACACTAATAAGCAGCAATGGTAGAGACAGACATACTAACAACAACAATAACAACAAGCAATTCTTCAACTCAATTTAACTTGAATTCAACTGAACTCAACTCAACTGAACTCCTCAATATGAATTAAGGTTAAGCATTAAGGTTCTCCTCACTCCATGAACATAAATGAGTGAGTTAGTTCGCCGGATCGTTGGTTTGTTCAAGCATTCGGAGTATGCTAGTTAATGACAACACCTACTAAACTATAATTACCATTGACCAGGCAAGACAAAGTAGCCAACAACTATTTATTGTATGTTGGCAGATATGTATTTTATGTAGGTCCTAGGATGAAAGGTAGGTTGGAAGGTAAGTAGGCAGTCAGTCAATCAGGTTGGAAAGTACGAGTAAAGTAGATACACATATGCATGTACATATGTAAGTATGTCTGAAAACAGACAGAGACTAAAATTAACAAGGGCCCTACTAGTTTGAAATCGCAAGCGCAGGCATAACTTATGTTAATATGCAGATGTTAAAACAAGTTGTGCTTTATAATTCTTCACTTTGCTTTTATTGTTATTTTATAATTTAGCAAAGTAAAAAACGAAACCATTGACGTAACAATGACTTAACAATATAATGATAGTTGGCAATACAAAAGTGGCAACCAGGAGACACGTATGTGAGTGAGTATGTGGAGGATTGAATGTAGTAAGTGATGGATTCGTTGGGTATGCTGAACGCTTATACTTAGTTCATGTCTGTCTGTCAGTCTTTCAGTCTGTCCACCCAACCTTGTTGGCATTGTCGTCGTTGTTATCGTTGCGGCCCATAATCAAGTATGCTAAAAAGGCGCAAAAGGGAAATTGACGAAACAACGAAAACAACAAAACAGAAATAAGTTCAAGCGACCGCATCAGCGGCACCATCATGACCATTATCATCATCATCAACATCAACATCGAGTTGAACATAGTCATGATCATGATTATCATTGTCGCCATTGCCAACTCCTTTGTTGTGCTTTTTCTTGCCACGCCAAAAGCGAACGCGAAAAGTGCAAAACACAACAAAAGTGAAAAATATGTTTAAAAAAAAAAAGCAACACCAAACAACGTGGCATTTCGCACCTGGAAGTGCGGCAAGTTGCCTAGCGCCGCTGCGCTTGTTAAACCAGTTAGTATCGCTTTGGTCAATAGCCACTACACTATATCATCCTTCTCGTTATTGCTGATTTGGGTTTGTTGTTGGCTGATGTATGTTGTTGCTATGAGGCATGTTACGGTGTGTGGCATGCAGCAGTAAGCAGTAAGTACTTACGAGCGACCAAGTAGAGACAAAACAACAAATCAGACTCATTAGTTTTCATAAATTAGTTGCGGTTAGTTTGCCTTATTAAGAAAATGGAAGGAAAAAAATAAATAGGAGTCGAGTAGAGTAAGGAAAAATGTGGTTAATGTGCGTGGGCCGGCGCATATTTTTCCCCCAAAAGGTAAATGAAAAGGAACTTTTTCTGCCACGACTTATGGTAAAGTCCAAGTGGCGCCAATTCGCAGCCTATACTGTCGAGCTAATTAAAATTTCTTAGCAAGTCTAGTTAGGTATGGTATCCTTCAGAGACATTGTGATCTTGCAACTAAGGAATTAAAAGCATCATTTCTCCAATTTTTGGTATTTGAATGGAAAGAATCGCTAGGTGAGATATTTTACGAGTATTTCAATTAGTTAAAACAAATGTCATTTTCAGGGTACCGGACTCAAAGGGTACCAAAAGGAGAGACTTCATTGAGCGTCCTTCCGTCCGTCCGTCCTTCCGTCCGTCCGTCCTCGAGTCATATCTCATAAATCGCAAAAGCTAGAGAGTTGAAATTTTCACAGAATGTGTAGTTCTTTCCGTGCATCAGCAGCATACTAAAACTAAAATATTTTCAAAAACTTAAAGGGGTCCCCATACAAGAAACATTTTAGTTTGAATGGCAGTAATCTCACGATCTTGAAACTTAGAAGGTTTGTGGCTTTACATCAGAAACTCATATTGTCGAAATTTCAGTTTGATCGGCTTACTAGGGAGGGTACCTCCCATACAAACCCACCATTCAAATTCAGGTTCTTATTCGAAAAACTTTTTTGTTTTTTTGGACTATTGAACTGAAATTTAGACACTTTAAGTTTTTGATATATGTTGGAATCAGTCAAATCGGACCACCAGGGGAGTACCTCCCATGCAAACCCCAATCTGGTACGGAGCCCTCCGTGTACGACTCTGACTCGCAATTGGCCAATTTTTATAATTTTGATTGATATCGTATGTGTATCCCAGATTAACATACCCAAATATTGTACTTGTATTGTTTATTACTCTCTTTATACATCTTAGGCATTGCGTTTCTTGACGTAATCTTTGCAATAGACATAAATCATTTTTGTAGTGATCGTTTTATTCGATGCCTTCTCCACCACATCGTGTAACTTCTTATACTGTATTCATTTAACATCCAATCTTTTTCTACTAGGAATTTAATAAGGAGTCTTCAAAAGTAAAAGTTATACTACAAAAAAAAAAAAAAATGGACCTCTGATGGAACAATGTATCGCATATCTAGCAATGATTTTTCCAACGATTCAATGTTTTTATACTAAACTTTCCCTACTAGATCATATTAAATGTATTAGTATTATTCCCACTTGTTAATATAAGTTGTTTTGTTATTGTTTTGTATATAGTTTAATTTAAGTTGTTTCATAATAACAGTATAATTAAAGCTTTAAAATATATAAAAAGAAAAAAAAAAAAAAGAAAAGAAACCTATGTTTACATCTGATTCTAATCATGATTTCGTGTCCATCCTGTGAATAATTTTATAGTAATTTTTCCTGTTTATTTTTTCTCTTACAATGGTAATGACATCTATAGCTCTCCTTGATTAACAGGATAAGAAATACAATACATACATTGTAATAGTTCTTTGATTTAAAATCCACTTAAATCATTCCATGCTTGTATACGGGGTATGTATTCTATGTATCGTATACACGTGTTTAAGTACAAACGCTTGTCGGACGCGATCTTTAAGCTCGTTAATTAAAAATCTTTTTCATACTTTATGTTCATCGTTTTGTTGTACATACGAGTATATTGCATATCTATGTTTGTTGTTGTTATATGATACTGTTGAGCTTACTGAGTTAAGAATGTGCATTCTCATCATCATCATCATTATTATCAGAACAGAACACCTTAACTCCAACATCAGCTTCCCTTCCAATTTCTCTTCTCCTTCTTGCTCGATCTGTGGGTTTTCTTCTTTCTTAACAATTTCATTTTATTATTATTGCAATTTTTGCTACACTTTGGTGCGCTTACCATGATAGCTCATTCCAGGTTCCTCTATCCCAGCAGTTTAGTTCTGTTGAGTTCAGTACTTCTTCTCTTTGATATACTCTTACTCAAATCATTGGCTTCAAGTCGGTCGCTTGCTCATGTTAAATTACGCTTAATGTTGTACACTTTAGGCCTTAATATATTTCGTTGGCTTAGTCGAATTGGCACTAACTGTCCAACTGACAGAGCCGACGTTGGTCGGCGATAGTTGACTGCAATGCCAGACACTAAATTGGCCAGCAGTTTCAGTTGCGGTCGATACTTCTCCCCTCCTTCCATCGCCGTTCAATTTTTCTAAATGCCTGAGAAAACGACATACATAGATTCGCCTCACCGCTCCTTGCGTTTCCTTCTTTCTTTTGTTCTTTTATTATATTTCCTTGCTGGCGTTTCCTCATTCAATTCAGTTCGAGTCGGTTCAGTTCGGTTTAGAGAGCTGAGTCGCATTTATTGTAGTTTATTTTATTGTTTCATTGCCATTTGTTGTTGTTGCTGCAACATTGTTGCAAGAGTTGAGCATGTAATTTGTTGCATTTATGTTGCCATCCATTAAAGGTTTTTGTGCCTGAGTCGCTTGGAAAATTCGGTCTCTTTTTGGATTTATTTTTAGCGCGCATTTTTTCGACATGGTTAATGTCTTTGTAAGTAATTGATTGGCGCTTTTTGA
The DNA here is from genome assembly GCA_037043295.1 of Amiota minor. Classification (NCBI taxonomy): domain Eukaryota; kingdom Metazoa; phylum Arthropoda; class Insecta; order Diptera; family Drosophilidae; genus Amiota; species Amiota minor. The sequence continues at coordinate 933,182 of JBAMAW010001787.1, forward strand.
TTAATGGGTTTTACTAAGATCCAATTGTTATTGGATTTATTATTATCGTATACTCGTAGTTTGATGTGGCGCCCAAAGATGCATTAGATTGTTGATTGTGGAGGTGATCGAGTTAAATGTTTTGTTATACTGCATATGAGTAAGTTGAAAGTTCACAAACCTTAACCCTTCTTCAAAAGTGACCTTCTAACAATTACCATAATTTTCCAGTTTCATGTTCATGTTTCGTGTTAAACTCTTAAATCTTTAAACTGAAAGTTGTCATTTCCCCATTTTACTTCTTAAAAGTAAGTACCCACAATTTCACTATAGCAGTAGTTTAGTTTGCAACTCTTGAGGAAGGAAGTTCATAGCACAAAGCTAAATCCAACGTTTGGCACATTAATTGTAAAGTGATAAGGTGCAGCATGGAGTGGTGTACTGTGGCAGAGGAGTGGTGTGGTCTAGTAGGGTAATATGTTTAACCTTGCGTTTTGCAAATGTAACTCGCTTAGACCTCAAAGTGAAGCGTATTAAAACAAAACAAAACAAAACAACAAACAACAACAAGATTTTACAACAATTTTCCTCAATTAACATTGACAGTAAATATGAAATTTGCAAAGTAACTTTAAAATTCAAAAGCCTGCAAGCTACAAAGTAAATGAACGAGCGAGCAAGTGAAAGAAAGAACCAACAAATGGTGGTAGAATCCAATGAAAGAGGCGGTGCAGCAAGGTAGTGTAGTATTATCATGGAGTAGTGCATGCCGACTAGAACTAAATTTAAATGGGACACACATTGGCATGTATTGTAGCATGCAGCAGCAGGAACAACTACACTTTGACATTGCGAAGCGGCGGTGGCAAAGGGACTGACTGACTGACTGACTGAATCTACTGTATAGTGTATAGCGTATACTTGAAGTGCGGCAACAGGATGTTGCACATACAAAGTCATCTAGACGCTGGCAGGCATATTGAAGTTTTCTAAAAAGCGACCAACTAAATCGTAATGTATGTCGTTCCATCTCACGCCATCGTTTCGCCTGTTCTGTTCTGTTTTATTCCGTTCCCTTCTTCAAGTCAGTTTATATCATCATTGAGATGGAGGAGGGAGGTGTCAGAGCTTTTTAATTTGTTGTTGCCTTTTGCAAAATTGAGTTCAGTTGCAGCAGAAATAGAAATAACAGCAACAGCAGTTGCTGCCGTTGGGTCCACATAGATACAAACACATACACACACACACTAATTGTCTGTCAGCGCAACGTGATCCAATACAACTCTTGACTCGCCTGCATCTCATCATCCTCATCCACATCTACATCCACATCATCAATGTCATCGCCGTTGTAGTCATCATCATCAGAAACTGAAGCTGCTGCTATAACAAAACATTCAAGTAAAGGATGCCAGCCAGCTCCTGTTGCTCTCCTACAACAACTTGAATGCCGTTGAATGTTCGCTACTAAAGTAAAGTATCTCATCGACTTGTCTACGAATGTATCTTTTGCCTTCGTCGTCTTCACTCAATGAATGCATGCATGTATATGCATGAGTTGCAACAGCCAATATGGCAAAATGTTGACAAGTTCTATGCTTAATTTATTGTTTTCGCCTGTCAACACGTGAAATTGTTACCGCAGGCCATAGCAACTTGAAGTCATCGCATCGCACCACTATGATCATCATCGTCATTGCACCTCAACTGCATCAAAGTTCCTTCTAATGGGTGCAATGCACTTTATGTGATAGTTTCTTCTTAAATTGAACATTTTTCTCCCATTAAAATCATTCGTTTGTTTAAAACTTAAAAAACTACAGTGAACTATTATTGTAATTATTTATATGATTTTCATTAAAAAAAAAACATTGTTAATTTGTAGAAAAAGCTTTAGTTTATTGTTGCCCTGACCTAACTTAAGAGACTCAATACAAGTAACATTAGTAATTTCATATGGAAATTAAGTTAATAATAGTTTATGTTGGTGAATTGTAATAAGCACTTAGCGGCATCATCATTAAATTATATTAAAACAAAAGTTGAAACGAAGTTTATTGTAATAACAAATATCTACTACACCCACATGAGGATTTATTTGTATTTTATAGGCTCCAGTATTTGATGAGTTGAGTATTTTAAGTGTTAACATCTAGACAAAATGTATATGTACAAAATTTTATATATCTACCCATTTTGAAAACCCTCATACTCAATTTGAAGTTATCCGAGGGAATAGAAAAATATATCAGAATCCCACTAAGGACATATAAAGAAAATTTCTAAGATACTAGATAGAAATCGCATACTTGTAAGAAGAAACTAAAGTCAAAATGGTGGAGTGCAAAGCACCTGAACCTATCCTCAATGGAAGCAAGACTTCTTATCTTGATCCTACCAACATACTTATGTATGTCAGTGCAATAAATGAATTGTTATGTTAACAAGGACCAACAAATCAGTGAATCGTAAATTCTAATAGTACAGACTTTACTCTAAATTGAATTGTTTTACAATCTCAATCAATAATGTTTTAAGTTTGGTAGTGGTTAAATAAGATTTTATCGTAACTTGTTGTTAACACAAGAAATTAGGAAATAATTTGATCTTGTTAGAAAAAAGTTAGAGTTGACAAATGAAGTTATGTGTAGTTAGATCAATTTAAAATGCCACAATCACAAGTTGTTGCATGCCAAATTAGATAAATATGATTTATATGATTTTCATTTGAGATTTACAACCGGTTTTCAGTTTCCATTTATCAATGGAAAAAAGTAAATGTTATTTTAACAAAATAAAAGAAAAATTATTTTATTATGTAAAACAGAAAAGTATTTTTCAACTCTTGACATGACATTTCCTTTTGCGAATTTGTTAAAGATAGATACATAATATTTAATATCCGTTTCGAATACGTCTTAAGCAAATCAAATCTTTTGCCTATGAAGAATATTAAAAAAGCAAGAAAAAATGTAATAATAATAACAATAATAATGATATTGTATAATAAAAAACAAGATGGAATTCGAAAGAAATATTAAAACACTAAATCATATTGGACACTTATCGCTTTTCTTATATGAATTATGGGCATAAAAAATAATTATAGAATGGAGTTTGGAATTGGTAAAAAGATTCCATGTGTGTGTGTGTTTGTGTGTGTGAGGACTAAGGATGAAAAAACCAAAACTATGTGTGAAGTATGCCACTCAAATGGGGCAACACAACCCCACTTACTCATAGAAACAATAATATATTGTATGTAACCCTTTTTTGGTCTCTCCCAAGTGGCTTATGGTGGGCCACAGCATTTCGTACTACACTATTTTATAGCAATCTATATGCAACATGGTAGTATGTTTCAACTTCCGACATTTTATTCTCATTTTTTTGTTCTTCCTTTTTGGGTTTTTGAGTAGTGTGGCAAATTTGAGGCAGCATGCGTCCATTAGAGCATGCAGTCTGAGCGGATCAGTCAGAAAAGCTGAAAAAGGCTGCGGCTGATGTGTTGAATCTGAGTCCTGAATTCTGAGTCAGAGTTGGCGGCGGTAACCAAAGCTGACAATGTCCTTACGCAGACAAATATTTGCACATTTAAGAGCATCAATACACTGACACACACACATACACATACATACATAGGGAAACAAACAGCCAGATACACAATGATTCAGTATTTTGTGGAAAACGCGCATTCTTCAATCCTTTTGATGGGCGTATCGAATTGCATATTGAAGATTTATTGCTGCTTGATTTATTTTTGTGACATGAGCGCGTGAAAATTGTACAGATAGTTCAACAAACAAATATGTATTGTATCTATAATATAAATAAAGTATGTACGAAAATCTGAATAAGAAAATAATAGTTTAATATAAAAGTAAACAATCGAGAAAAGAGGTGTAGGGATGAACAACAATAACCTTTTAATTTTCTCCACTTTTATATGAATCTCATTTCTGCTGAAGTGAATAGATAGATATTTTTTACTTTCATACTCTAAAATCCGTAATATTCTCACGCTCACATACACATTCATCAAAATTGCATCCTTCGGCAAGCAACACGCGTTCAAATTAAGCATCATTAAAAGACTGAAACTGCTTTTCTTAATATTATTCCACTCTCACTCAGTTTTGTTCGCTCGCTGTTTCGCTTTCCTTTGTGATTTTTTTTATTTTGTTATTTTTTATTTGCCGCTTGCGGCTTGCATAAATATTTTTATTTAATTTATTTATGAATGAACCAACCAACCAACCAACGAACATACTGAGGAACCAATGAAGAGACAGTTTCAATACTGTTGTTCTGAAGCTGGTTCAACTGCCGCAAGCATGAAAGAAAATTGTCACTAGTAGTAGGCGCTGTGGTGTACACAATTTCTCAGCAATAAAAATATAAATACAAAAGAATACACAAACTCATAGATATATTTACTCTGAGGCAGATAGATAAGCCTCATGATGCGCGTCTGGCGTATATCACCCAAAAATAAACGTAAACAAGTAAAAAGGATAATAAAAACGCGGCGCAAAAGCTGCGAAAAAAAGAACGGATTTAAATTTAAAAGCAAATAAACACAAAAAAGCAATAAAAAGGATAATGCAAACAAACACAAATACACAGCAGACTTATGGCATGAAAAAGGCATTTCAAAGGCATCTAATACTATTGTAGTAGATACATTCTAAGCATATAAATAGTTTGAGATATTCCTAAAGGGTCTGGTGGAAATACATATTATCAAAAACCAAAGAATCGGAATGATTCACAATCAATGCGGAAGTAATTAAAGAATAACAAAAGTGTTTTCTTTCATTAATAGTTCATAGGAGAGACCACAAGTTTATTAACGATTTAGACAAGTCTAAATTTTCTCTCAAACTCATAAGTATTTGATTTTTTCAATATAATAAACCGTAAACATGAATCATGCTTTCAGCTTTTCACATGACTCTTAAAAAATAAAAAATGATTTAAGTAAAACTAATTCTCGTTTAATAATGGCAATAATCAAATATTCTCATGCTTCCAATTGCCTTTTGTTATTTGCCGACAAATGCCGACAATAAATGAAAATAAAAGAATTCTTTGTTTTCTATAGAAAACAAAACACAATGATTTGAAAACAATTTGTGGTCTTTAAGTCAGAAAAATACAAAACCTAACAAAATAAAACAAAAAACCGCAAAAGACAACAATTAACTATAACAAATGATTTTCAATGGGAAAAAGTGAAAAATATTTGAAGAAAACTAAAATTAAATAATTATTATTACATAACCTCAGGGGCATGCCACACACTTGAAGTGAACAACATTTGGTGTTAATCACAGTAATATTAATAATGATTATAATGAAGTGCTTAAGAAAGACAATACAACCAACGTTCAGTAGAAATATTTAAATTAAAAATTGTAGATTCTAGTAAATTATTTGGGTTGCGAATTACGTAAATTTGTTAATTTATTCTTATTAATTGCAAAATTAGTTTTTTATTTTTTTTCTTGTTTTTTTATGAATAAAAAATAAAAGTTCATTAAGTTCATCATCAAACTGTAGTCAAAACTTGTTTGATTGTCGGTCAGAAGACTTTTGCATGATGTTTTGAAATATTGTTAATGACAATGAAAAGTCAAAATGATCTGTGGCAAATATTTTCCTTTGTGTTCACATCAAGACTTTATCCCATTTTTCTTTAGACAAATAGATGTAAATAATTTTTCAGCAAATGGAGTAAACATTATTGCCGATCGTTCAGTATTGATTTTTATTTTGTCTTGTTAATAAATTTACGCAAACAGAAATTTATTTGTCTCACCATTGAATCAATCATGAATTCTTATACTATTTTTCCATTTGCCACTCCAGACACAGAATATCGGAATTGTGTTTTGAGCTGATTTTTCGAAGAATTGTTAATAAATATATACGCACTATTGTGGAAATGTTCGATGATTACGGAGACTAAAAACGAGAGAAATGGGTAAAACATCAGGCAAATGACGGCTGTTCTTCGAAATTATTAAATGAATTGTAACTGGAAACACCTGAATTATATCGCAAAAAAGTATTTCAAGTGCAGTTTGTTTGAATTGAAATTAAAGGGCTCTATAATAAACTGAGGACAAGGCATACGTACCTAAGTTTTTCCAAAATAAAGAGCAACGGGAAGCAAGAATGAAACACTGGGCAGAATACATTTAAAAATAAAAATAAATAATAAACGAACCGAAATATAATTGAGAAACAATTGAGTGAAGAAATCCTCATGTTGTGCGAGTCAAATTTGAGATAAAAAATCAATCGAATCATATTGGAATAACAAAATCGTAATTGTTTTTTTCCGGTTAGACACAAAATTCAATTAAAAATTACTTTTAGTTAATTTACAATAGTTTTCTTCTAATAAGCCATTAGACTAGAGGCTTAGATTTGACTAGAATTGTTTATTGATAAAGCTCTGTTATCTCCTCTTATTTGTTAGATGATCTATATCGGACTTATCGGTATGTACTTTACAACGTCTTGTTAAGAATTCTGATACTGATGTACTCATAGCTTTTCGATTTAGAATTTGGTACCTTTATATTTTGTAGGTTTAGGCTGACATATCGTTAATCGTCCACTATGATATCTTATGAACAAAAGGCAGTAACTTTCTTGCACATAATATTGCTTTCGTCTAATCTTTGGTGAATGCATCAGAGATAAAGTACTAGTGTGATACATAAAATAATTGCAGCCTAGTATCTGCTTCTTGATGTCCACTTATCTATCAGGAAAATAGCATATATATATATAAAATTTTAAGATGAACATTTATATGTATATGTTCTTGTACAAATTATATATCTTATATACAATGGAATAACAATACTGACTATGATAAAATTGAAAGAAAATCCCTTTATCATCTGATCTATTTAGACAGTTTTTATAATTTTTTTTTTTTTTTTTGTATATGACGTAAACCCTTAAACCCAAATTTGGTATTGTTTTGCCTTTTGTGCCACCTGCATAGTTTTTGAAAATTTTCCAAAACTCAAAGCCAAAAGTTTGACCTTAAACAAAAACAATTGCATCAATATAATAATCACTTCCGACCACTTTAACTTTGACCGCTGAATACAGCACTGCAGGGTTTTTGTATTTGAATATGTACATTTATATTGTGTTAATTTTATTTTTTCATTCAACAATTTTTTTATGCAATTAGACAAAGAAAAAAAAAAAAAAAAAAACTCAACTCACAACCACAAAACAATTGAGTGCGTCAAAGTCATGAAATTATCATTAATTTGACGTTAAACATTTTTTATCCAAAGTTACAACGAATCGATCAATTGGGTCGGTTGGGTCTAGTCTGGTTTCATTTGGTTTGGTTTGGTCTGTCCAATGACATGATGTAAGATAATTTATTTTGTTTTTATATAGTTGAGATTTTTTGTTGAATTAAATTGAATTGATTTTTTTAGATAAAATTTTTTCTTGCTTTGTTTAAAAATGCGTTAAAAAATTTATAGAAAACATTTTCTTTTTTGTTTTTTTTTTTGCATCACCATTTCACATCACAATCACATCCACCAGAAAATGTTGAAATGCGTTGGTCGTTGGTCGATGGTCAGTTGGTTGGATGGCTGGCAACACTGTATAATTATTGCCAATCGCCGTCGTCATTGCCATCGTTGCACTCTAAGTGCGTGTAATTACATGTTCGTGGCCAAATTCGCTGAACGCTTCAAAATCGGTTTTAAGCAACGAAAAATTTTATAAAATGGAAATCAAATGAATGAATCAATGCATGAGTAGCCACCATCACCATAACCTGGTGACTCCATGTGGTATGTATCCACTAGGACTAGTCTAGAGGCTGACCAATGCTGACCAATGCAGACCAAACCAAGCCAACCGTATTAAATGTATAAATTTGCTTTTGAGAGGATACAAAATTTCTGTATTTTTTGTGTGTTTGGCATTTGATGTTGTCAGGGTATGTGGAGGGGTATGCACCAATGCCAGCGGTTTTCAATGGTTTTGGCGGTTTGTTTGTTCGATCGAAACAGGTGTGAGAACTGTGTTGTTTTGAATTGTTGCAATATGCATGCATTATTTTGGTGGGAGCAAGTAATTTATTTGTTTTTAATTGAAATTGAAAATATTTTGAAAACTAAATGAACAATAGAAAATATCATATAAAAATATGCATGCATTCTATGTATGCATGCATTCTGAAGTGCACTTTAAAATTACAAATTACCAGAGATGGAGAATATTTCATTCATTTATAAGTACAATACAAATGAGCAACTAATTATCCGGTTGTTTGGTAGGATGCAGGAGGGGATGAACATAACATTGTATTTCAATGTGCTTCAAATATGTTACAGGATGCGTTGGCTCTCTAAATTTCCAATTATCGCAAATTTTAAGTAATATTAAGTGATGTGATTATTGTTTACAAATTTTATGTTGGAAAGATGAAATTATAATTGAAAAATCAGCACTTTGTTTTATTTATTTAAATACAAGAATTTATAATAAAAAGAAATACAATTATGAGTGGTTAAAGCAGTTTATTATTAAGTTTTTTTTTTTTTGGAAGAGCAGGTTTGGTTATACTTAATAGACTGATCGTTGAAACACTACATTGATATGACATTCTTAGGGACTTATTTTTCGATCAATTTTTTTTGATAATTTTGTTGTATGTAATTCATATATTTCTAAAGATTGATAAAATGGCAATAAAATTTGATATTACATATGATTTAAACTAAATACAATACATATTTCACAAAAATAAGTGTGATAAACCTATTTCTTTAGTCATAGGACTTCAATCACATTATTTATTATGTATTAGAGCATAAAGTCAATTCTGGGATATGCCAACATATGCCATGCTATAATAATGGTAGCCATGCTATAATATAATATGTTGAGCTATCGAGATTATGAAATCAATAAATTTGCCACACTTATTGTCGTTGTCGAACGTGTACCACTTATAAATACATTTTTCTGTTGCCATTTGAACAGATGCAAGAGATGAGAACAGCAACAGCAACAGCAAGTTCAAGGTGTTGCAGGCACATACTCGTATACAAAGCTAAGGGAATAAGGTACTCGTCGCATGTACACATTGTTATACCTCAAAAAGTGGCAAGTTTAAGGGGCAGAAGTGTAATAATAACATATACAACATTCAGGTGGCACAAACCACAATCCCATCGAGTTCAGACAGGGTACCGGAGACACAGAGACAGAACGAGAATCTGAATCGGAATCAAACAAACTGGACTCGTTCAATGAACATTGGTAAAAAGAATGTGTGTACATATGTGTGTGTGTGAGTAACAGTGTATGTATAGGAAAAAGTGAGTAAGAGTAATAATCATGATAATCAAAAGGGACACGCTTGGTTCATACTCGTAGTCTGGTTTGGTTAGCTCTTGTCTGAGGTCTGTGCCATGCTGCTGGCTTAGCTTCAGCACAATAATACATACTCGTATGTTTGTTGTTGGTAGTTTATTAGTAGTCACCTTCAACGCCACCATCCTTCATCATCATGTTTGTGGTGTTGGTGTTGGTGTTCGGCCGGAGAACTGCTCCATTTATTATTGAGCATTATTTTGACTCAAAACCACTTCCTCAAATCTCATCGCATCGCATTGCTCGCACAATGCTAACGAGTGCATATAAATACTATAGACAGATATTCTGGCTTTGAATCTACTTACTCAGAGAAGGAGCAAGTACATAACACACAAAGAAAACAAAAAAAAAAAACAAAAAAAAAAGAGGAAAATGTTTCATAGTCTATAATTTTCTGAAGAAGAGGTGAATGGCGTCTTCTCGAGTCACATCCAATTGAGGATGGCAACGGCGATGACGATGACGACAACGCCAACAATGATGTCGATGCAGCTGTATAGGTTAATAACAACATTAGTTTTGGATTCATTTGAAGCCACTTCGTCCTCACGTTGGTGCGTAGCGAAAGATCTGAGAATATTGAGTGGAGTAGGAGGATGACAGTAGGTTTCTTAAAGCATCTTTATTAAACTTGATTTGATTTTCTGGCATTGATATTGTTATTGTTGTTGTCATTGATGTTGTTATTATTGTGTGTTCAGAGTTTTATAAAACGTGACCATATGTAATTTTCGAAAGGACAACGATTCACTCATTGATTCGATTTGATTCGATTCGATTTGTGTCTGAGTATCTGATACTGACATTTATCGAGATACTTAGGCGTATAGACATATAATTGTATGGATTTCTCCCTTTCCACAGTTTATGTGTGAAATTTTGGGATTATCTTTATTATAAATATTAGTTGTGGTCAACTAAGGCGGATGTGAATAGAGAGAAAAATTGCAGTTAGAGATTTGGGAATAAAGAAAATGTTGAAAAGAAATTATATATTATATGAATTAGTAGAAGATAGATGATTGATTGAACTATAGGAGATGCTAATTGAAAAAAGATGAAAGATGAGATGGCATATTACAAAAATTAAGTCAAGGTGTATACATTTTTAACTAAATCACAATACGATTGTTCCAGTCCTTTTTTATACTTAGATAACCTTGAACCCAATTATTGTTGAGAGTTTACAGAAGCTTTAAATCGAATCGATAAATAAAAATAACTTAAAGATGCTGCATTTTAATTATAAAAAGCATAAACAAAAACCATTAAGGGAAAATAATCATTTCAAGTTTTAATATATGAAAACATCATGGAAAACTTAAACTAAACCGCACCTCATTGATTCCACATGCAACATGAGAAGACAACCCAAAGAAAACGAAAAAGTGCAAAAAAATAATTAACGCTCAATCATATCAACATCACGTACTAAAGACGTGAGCATCATTTCCACTTTTTTATTATTTTTATACACTTCACAAGATATTATAGTGGGTAAAATGCATAGCCACTTTCAACTGAGATTTGTAACGTTTCAACTATGGAACATAAGTCATGCTGCATATATTGGCATGATCAGCATCCCCAGGGGATTAATTGATAGATGATAATTATATGTTAAAGAAGTTTATGAATATTGACGGAACAATTAGACCTTAGCTGGATGGTTTCTATAAAACTGCCAATGACAACAAAACCAATTGTGACCGAATTTGTACGATTTTTTGCATTTATTATAATTGTTACGATAAATCGTAACAATAAACAAATGCTGCCAGAGAAGAAGAAGGGAAAAGGAGGAGATAAAATAATGGTGTTATGAAAAAGTGATTAGGGAGACATTTTTGGACTATTGACAGGAAGAAAAGCTCTAAGGTAGAATTTTTCTGATAGTGTGTTACGTGTGAAGAACTGAGATGAACCTATATAAATTAAAAATTCGCAACAATATTAGAAAATGATCTCATTTGTTAAGACAAACAGGAAACACATAATTTTTGGATATAACGTTGATCCATATTATCTGATTGGTAAAGCCTCCTCTAATCAATGTCATTCGGAGTGTATATGAGCATTGGTGAGACCACATTTGGTTTATTTAGTTTTTCTTGTTCATTTTTATTTTTTTTATTACTTTTTTACCTTGATTCGTATTTTTGATATGATTTTACTGCAAGTTTTATTTCTTACTTCTTTATTAGCCAAGTTGTTTCATCATCAGTTATGTTTTGCCAGGAAATCGCGGTAAACTATAATCAGTTGGTGGTAATGATAATGATGATGATGATATCGATGATGACGATGTTGATGGTTAATGATAATGTTGTTAAAACATGTTGAATGCAGTGACCGAAATTTGTGTGATGGGGAAACATAGCAAGGAGATCTCTTTACTACTTATTTTACTGACCAATATACCCACTAATGAAATGGGAATACATTTTTTAGGGTTCCGGACCCAAAGGGTACCAAAAGGAACCCTATTGCAGAGACTTCCGTCCGTCCGTCCATCCGTCCTCGGGTCATATCTCATAAACCACAATAGCTAGACAGTTGAAATTTTCTCAGAAGTTGAAGTTTTATCCGGGCATTAGCAACAAATACTAAAACTAAAATATTTTCGAAAGCTTAAAGGGGTCCCCATACAAGAAACATTTTAGTTTGTATGGCAGCTATAAGATCCAGAAATCTCACGATCTTGAAATTTGGAGAGTTGGTGGCTATATATTAGAAATCTATATTTTCAAAATTTCAGTTTGATCAGATAGTTAGGGAGGGTACCTCTCATACAAATCCCCATTAAAATTCTGATTTTATTAAAAAAAACCTTGTTGTTTTTAGTTCTATCGAACTGAAATTAAGAAAATATAAGTTTCTGATATAGCGATATATCTGTTGGAATCAATCAAATCGGCCACCTAAGAGGGGTACCCCCTAAACCCACCATTATAAATCAGGTTCTTATTCGAAATTTTTTTTGTTGATTTTTGGAGTATTGAACTGAAGTTTAGACACTATAAGTTTCTGATATAGGCGCGGTATATTTTTTGGAATCAGTCAAATCAAACCACAATCTGGTACGGGACCCTGCGTGTACGAGTCTGACTCGTACTTGGCCCATTTTATATTTTCTTATATGAACATTCTTTGTATTGCATACAAAATCTAAATTAAATTATTGTAATTTATTTCTTCTAATATTTGATAAGATTAATTTTGTTTTCAATCAATAGAAGTCCATCTAACTGAGCAAACACAAACTATTGCATTAACATTGTTTTGCTTAACCATCAACTAAAGTTCATTAGTTAAAAGTCCATTCAATTTGACAAACGTGCAAATCTTAAAATACGTCGACTGTCTGTTTATATTCCAAAATCCATTTTGACTTCATGACTACAATACTTAACTCATAATTAATATTACAAATGAACGAACGCCCACATACTGTGAACAAGAGAAGGTAAGACAACTTTAATGTGTCTTCGATCCTTCCAACAACAATACACTAATCTCCGAAGCATTTCAACTTAAGTTACATGTTTTCATTTGCATACGATTTGCATACCGTAGTAGATACTATATCCATGAACTTAAACAAATACAAATAGAAAATCGAATGCAACTAACAACAAAGATAAATACAAGTCAATTACACATATGTATGTCATATAATGTACGAGCGCATTCACATTCACCTGCAATGATTCGAGCGTATTAAGTAATTCCAGACAGAAACACCATCAAGAATCTTATCCAATATTATTCATATATTGACTTACATAAGTGCAAATGCGCTCAAATCTTCTTCACTTATGTATTAAGTAATACAAAAGTGGTTGCAATTGCTTTATAAACTAAGTGGGTGAGTCCATAAGTGAGTACAAAGGACATAACGCGCGAATTACTATAATTAAATTCAAAATTATTGCCAAAGCGTTTGCAATTGTTCACATGGTTGACTTCGAATATCCACACATACCAAAGTACTCTAAATAATAATAATAATCACCATCACCATCACCATCACCAACATCAACATCATCATCCCCCTTAACAAGTCCGAACTTTTACCAACCAAGGTAATCATGGATATGCACCATTGACCATTGGCTATTGTCTGTTTCGGTTCGATTGGATTGGATTGGATTGAATTCTACTATACCTACTACATACATTATTTGGTTTCTTTTTCTAACTGTTGCAGAATTTACAGGGTGGTTACATAACATACGTTCAAATTGTTATAAATTACCTTTAATTTAGTACCAAAGGTCGAAAGTGTCAAAGACATATCAATACATCGAGAGTTGCCATAAAAATTTACATACTCATCTAGTGAAAGAGGAAAGTACTATGTAGGAGTAATGAAAACCCTAGACAATGTTTGGTCGCTCTTTGACTATGTATGTCATGTATGGTATGTTAGTCGGATGCATGTTTATTTGAAATTTTTATTAATGTTCACAAGATTAATGATCTGTAGATCGTCTGTGGTATTACTTTCTCTGGATTTGTGGAATTTTAATAAAAATACTTGACAGGAAATTGTAATTTATTGTAATTGAAAAAAAGGCGTTGATTGATTGTGTGGATTTTATGGATGTATCTCTTTGTAAGTCGGTTAATTGATAAAGCTACTCCAATTGTGCATTAAGGATGTAAGAACTTTCTATTCTCGATTTGTGCAATAAATCCGATGAATCAATTGCGGTCTTTTTATAAGTTGAAGTTAGAATAATCCTTAGGCCTTTAAGATTTTTTTTATAGAAGAGATTTTTCTATTTCTATAAATCTTATAATATTTTCTCGACAAATCAATTACAGTTTTATAGATTAAAAATTCTGCAAATTTTCTTTGTTCTTGTTATATCTAACACATCAATTTTTTGGTCATGAAAGTCTAGGGAGTTTATTTACAATAGAACGCTAATACACGTCTCAATTAATCTTCTTTTTTTTTAAATATATCTGCAGCTTCTAAATATCATGTTATACAATATTTTTTTGGTAATACCTACAATGTTATTTGTGGTCAGAATTGGAGGCCTCTCTCCTTTCTATGGATAATATATGATGGAAGTAATATTTCTTAAATTTAATTCTATTGAAGGAAGGAGTCTTGAAGTCTTATAGTTTGCTAATTTATATGCTACTGGCAGCTTCTCTAATTCAAAACTATACTTTATGGTGTGATAATTTCACAACCAATTACCATTCCCACTTTATATATTACATATTTTATCGAATAATATTATATATATTTCGCATTATAATGCCAAACGCATATTGTATAATAATTTCATTTAGGTGTATTGTTTTGACAAAAATTCACAGACATTTGTCTATTTGCAAATCATAAAATTCCCATTATTTAAATTTCTATCAACATACATACATAGTTGTATATTATTTATTTAATGATACCCATGATGTCCACTTAATACAGCAAATATTGCCAAATAATACCCAAATTGCGTACAATATATAATAAAACATAAGGCATCAGTAGTGAGGACAGGCTTTGAATATCAACCAGATCTGAATTTATTTGTCAAACAAAAATCAAATGCGAAACACGTACAAATACGTAAGCTCAACATTTAATTCTGAGAATTGAGCTACACTAAACTGAACTGAACCGAACAGAATAGAAACAAAACGAAATCAAACATTAAATCAAAACAGAACATGAAACAATTAAAAATATATTTTCATATACTCAAAGAGAATATAGTAAACTAAAATACAATTGAATAATGGTTTATAGAAAAAATACGCGTTAAATAATGAAATACAAAAAATATTAACAGAGAACTAAACCTTAGTTGCATTTTAAGTGGCTCGGAGTAGAAAGAAGTTCATTGCAATCACGTGCAATGGAGGAGTAGTCACTGGCTCAGCTAACTTTGTATTGCGCCGGCTGCATTTGCCATCAATCAAATGTAATTTATATGAGATCAGAGCAGAGCAGAGCAGAGTAGAGTAAAGCGAAATCAGAGCTCACTGATGACTGAGTTCTCCAGTACTGGTGCTGGTTACATGGAACGAATTACTATGTTTGCGAACGCATCGCACTTAACAATCTAAGGCACGTTTAAGCGACGACGACACATCAACACAAGATACAAGATACATGAATCATTACTTTTTGTAAAGACCATAGACCGAGACTCTGAGCTAAGATGAGTTGAGCTGAGAATAGCATAAAGTCATTGCACTTGGCCTGCCTATCAACAAGCCCCAAAAAATTGGGAAAATATTCACAAGAATTAAAGTCAACTCATAAAGCATTTCTTTTGAATACTCGTACAATTTTGTATATATTATTGTATATTGCGACAAATGACGTCGGTCGTCATGTTCCTACAATAATTTACGCGCTTTCATACAAAATTTTAGTGATTTGTCAAAGTATTTATTATTGTATCGTCCAAGTTCTGTTGGACCTGGACGTGTTGAGCATGAGTTTGTCAACTTTGTTATGTGAGTTTTGTTGATTTGAAAGTATTTTACAATAAATTGATTTATTGCGGGTGTGGTGTGGTATGGCGTGGCGTCATTTGTATTTCGGGACATGTCAAAATTGTTGATGGAAGACTTTATTACGTTTCTTTGTAAATTAAACTGGGGCCCAAATAAAGAGTTTCATAGAAGAAAGGGTTTTTTAATCTTTTCTCTTCTTTTTTGGTAGAGATTTCTTTAGCATATTTTTATGGTTTAGTTTAAACAGTAAAATGTTTTTTTTTTTTCACTAAAATTAGGCGCAATTTAAAGATTTTTATTATTCACAATATAAAATTTTCTGTTTTTTTTTTTTTTTTAAAGAGATTTATAAACTTATAAACTATCTTCAGTTCAAGCTTGTCCAATGCTATAAATAGTTTTGGATGGATTAAATTGGGGTTTCTGCTTTCCACTCGTACTATAAGCGGTAAATTTAAAAGAAATCATATGACAAATTTATTAATACATATTCCATTTAAATTGTCTACAATTGTAGTCTGGAAACAACATTGGTCTCACTGACTCAATGATTCAATAGAAGAAGGAAAGAGGGCATTCCTGTCTTAAGTTTTAAGCCCTTGAGCCAGCAGCATACCAAAGATGGAAGAATAATAACTATGTAGTAAGCGAAATCATTAAAAATCATAATGAAATCGAGTTACAAATGGATTTCAATGCAATACACAATGTTGAACTCAAAACATTATAAATAGTTGTGCTACAGCAGCAGCAGCAGCAGCAGCAGCAGCGTCATATGAGGAGTATCATGAGTGAGTATCTATCAAGTACAAGTAAGTATGTACGTAATGCCCTGCAGTTAGGCTGAGTGCATACACACAAATGTTATGTACTAGTATGTATGAACGAACAACCCAATTGGCTCATTTATCTTTTGAAGATGACCGACGACCAAAGAGAAGACAACCAACAATGAGGATGACCACAAATAGAGAGGAAGAACAACCTTAAACAATAAGAAAAACTGATTCTACACAATTTTATTTAGCAGAATGCAAACTCATTGACAGCTAATTTAGACTTGTGAGTCGACTCAATATGAATCTATCTGTCTGTCTGGCTCCCAATCTGTCTGTCTGTCTGTCTATCTGTCTGTTTTCCTGTCTATTTTGTCGGCATTTGCTTTTAAAATATTTATACTTTTAACACATATCACAAGCTTATGAGAACGCAACAGATTTTAGCACATACTATATACTTACATATCAGATAGACTTTCATTTAATGATTATCATTCATTCGGATGTTGGTTAGAGGAAGCCCCAAAAAGAAAGATATGATAAGTATGATATGAAATGAAATAAATGCCGGCAAAGTTTCTTGTAAAACTTTATGACTCCAATTAGCCGCTGCCTTGGAAATACTATGCTACAAAACCTTATGACGACCTTCACGCTTCAAACAATACTTAGTTATTTAAAAACATCTAGTATAAGAAGATCGGCAACAGCAAGATATATGTTTCACATAGACACGTTTTTAGTTGCCTTTTCATCATTGCCTCGGCATCTATTTAATAATAATTTGAACATAATAATAAATCCCAGACTCACTTACTCCAAAACTTTTCATAAATATACACATGAGTCTTGTTTTCTAACAAAAAAAAAAAAATTAAAAAAATAACCCATGGTGATGATGATGATGATGATGATGATGATGATGAAGATGACCAAATACTGATACCATTTTTGCACTTAAAGTTGCTGTTTTAACCTGACAATAAAACGACTTTATCTCTTTATATCTGGCGTCTTTATTGTGGCTATTGGTGGTGTTTGTGTTCACTGAGGATGTGGGGCTCTTCATCCTACGAAATCGTACGTGTTGTTCTTTTACTCAAGTGGCGCAAGGTCCTTGGTTTGACCTATGTTTGTAACGTTTGTGGCATGCGTTCGTTTGTTCGTTCATATGCTTCTTGGTTGTTAGTTAAGTCGATTCCACTGCATCAAAAAGGAGTCTAGGGTTGCTTTGCGCATGCGCGCATGTATTTATGCCAACTTATGACTAACCAAGTACTTACTACTCATAGAGTAGAGTAGAGTAGAGTATAGTATAGTATTGTATATGGTAGTACCAAGTTGTTATTGTTTGAGGCAACAACTGTGGCGCGTACGTGCGATTCAGGAGGCACGAAATACTGATAATAATTTCAGCGCTTCATCATAACTACTTTTTCTTTTGGTATGTTTCTCATTTTGGCGTCTTATTTTTAATACCTGGTTTTATTGTGGCCATGAGCAACTGAAATGACGAAGACGATGTGTGGTTGTAAAATGTTATTATAGTTTTCTTTCTTTCTTGTTTTTTTTTTTTTGGGGAAGTTCATTTTTTATTAAAGGGATACACTTAGAGAAATGGATTATAAATGAATTTCATTTGTCTTCCGATTGTGGTATTTTCCAATAAAATTTATATCAAGAAACATTGGAAGGCAACATACGTTCTTCGCTAGACAACATGCTAAGATATATATAGGTATAAAGGAACTTTTCTCAAGGTTATCTCCATTACTTTAAGATGATCTTCTTATGGAAATGAATGTATTTACTAGAAGATAAACAAGTGTATGGTTTGTGTAATTGTGTTGATTCTTTAGAATCCTTGGCGTTTCCCAGTGTATTCACCTAAAACAATTGTTGCATATACAGACATAACTTAGCTTGTATGGATACAAAAGACAAAGCTTAAGTGGCGGTGGATTAAAAGGAGGCGTTTTAAGTTTCACACTCCAATTCTAGAATTTTAACAACAGAAACAAACACCAACACCAAAAACAACAATAGCAATGATGCTGCGATGCTACGATGCAATATACGCATTCAGATGTCCCTTTTTTTTTATTATTTTGTTGTTGTTGTTGAAGTACTGGCATCTTTTGTTGTTAGTGTTGGTGTTGTTGGTGCCGCTGATGCTCCCCCACAAAATTCAACTCACTCACAATGTGGCTGTCATAAAGGAATAAAACAAACCACTCAAATGTTGAATAGTAAGTGCATTTCTCATAAAGCCAACACAAATGGAAGAAAAACAAAAAGGTGAGAAATTTCCGCGCATAAAAAATTAAAAGGTTTTATGAGCTCACATATGTGATGAGATGAGAGCGCTGAAACATGTAACATTATGTTGCGGTGTGTGGCAGCAAAATAACAAGACAAGAAAAGAAACGACAAGACAAGAGGAGGCAGGAAAAGAAATGAAAAGACAATGCAACAAAAAGACAAGAAAGCTTTTGTCTTGAATTGAAGTTAATGTCTACAATGATGCTTTGTTTCACTATCTGACATTCATTCAGTCTTTTTTATTCTCATTTTAAGAAATAATGAAAGAAAGGTGTCTCAAAAGCGTCAACAACAGCAAACAGACAAAAGTTTCATTGTTTAAGTAAAATTTTTGTGATGTATATGTGAGTTTCAAACCAATTCATATTACATTCTATGACAACAAGTAATTTATACAATACTAAACTAATATTTTGTTCATTTGAATATCGCACTTTTAGGTCAATCCGCGAGTCTATTTTGCCTTAAATAAAAAAATAGAAAAAAATGTTTATTTTTCACAATATTTTTGCAACTTTAAACCTTAAGCATTTACTTCAGGCCTTATGTTTGTACATCTATTGAATCATTGTTTAGTCATTTAGATACCCAATACCCACCACCCTAGAAAGCCGTTTGCTGTTCTGTACTGATCGGTATCGCCTGCAGCATAGCACGGCTCAGCAGAGGACAGCATCCATTAAATTTGTCACCCGCGGCTAAGCTAAATGTCAAATACTTTTGCGTTACATTTATAATCACAGATACACATATACACGGAAAGATAGATGTATAGGTATAAAGCATCAATTTGACACGTACAAACGCTAATGATGGGAATGACCAACATCAAAATTGTTCTCATCTGAATTGAATGAACGAATGAATATGGCAGTAGATATTGTACATTATACCTACATAGTATTGTAGATGTACCAACCGAACCGAACCGAACTGAACTGAACTGAACCGAAGAACGTAAATACATATGTGGACTTTCAATTTAATTCCCATTGACAAAATGTACAATTGGCCTCATGCCGCTCAATCTTATTGAGTTCGTCCGTCGTTTGTTATTGGGATGTATTGTCCTGTTCCTGTTCCTTGTGTATCTTGTATCTTGATTGTTCCTGTTGTTTCTGTTCTGTTTCTGACATTTTATGTACATCCAATGTGGTGTGGTGTGTGTCTGCCTTGTTAATTATTTTGAAAATCGTGTATAATAACAATGAATTTATATCAAAATGTATATAAATTCATCCTGTACCCTTATCACTTGCCCTTAATGCATTCGCATCTCCCTTTCCAACTCTGTCCAATGTTTATTCAGCGTACGCGGTCAGTGGTCCTCGATTCTATTTTATTCTTAGTCCTGATGGGTCATGTTGTGATTCTTTTTAACGCCTTTTCGAAAGTTAAATCGGGCTGGAGTTTTACATTCAGGGTGTAAGAGAAATTTGTCAAGCTACCAGGATAATTGTTATTATTTTATCAGTTTATTTTATCTTTGCTACAATCAAGAGAATATTGAATATTGTTAATTGTTTCATGGCTAAGCAATTGTTAAAATTCCGAACAGAAAATAAAGTTTAAAAGTTGCACTTAGTAAGAAGGAGACTTGCCTGTCATAAAATGAAAGATATTTTTGAAATATCTGTTGTCTCTACTCAATATTCTTTTCCATTAGATTTCATGCAATTTTGAATCAAGTTTAAGTCAAAAAACTCTTGTTTTCGGAAAACTTCACCACCCCCAAAAAGAAAAATCTATAAACATGAAGAATTTCTTCTTCCCTCCTTCTAATAGATCTTCATATAGATGGCAGAGCACTCTGAATGCATGCCATTTCTCAAATTAGTCAAACACCAGCACCTAATACAAAATAACACTATACAATCTTATCATTAAGGATAAAGTGACGATCTTCAGATGCGTTGACATTGATAATGGTTGCGACGAAGTGTTTTGAATAGAGAATTGTAATTTGGAAAAATTGCTGACACTACAGTTTTGTCGATGTGTGAAAAATCGAACCAGAAAAGCGGAAATTCAGACTTCCTTATATGCAAACCGTGTGTTGTGCATACGTGCGTCATAAACTAACGGCACAATACAGCAGCTGAAGAGTGCGAGACTTTGACTTAGGAGGGTTCGGGTCAATCCACATCCAAGCCCACCCTCCCATAAGTTGACACTTTTCTTTAATTTCCTCCAAGAAGAACGAACAACGACGACATTCAATGACAAATAAACGAAATTATGTGCGGGTACACGTTTTTGCCCTCCCCATAAACATACATACGCACTAAGAAGAAGAATAAAAACAATAGGGTCTAACCGTTTATTATTATTATTATTGTTGTTGTATTAGATGCACTCTCTCAGTTTCTTGTATCTCTTTCGGTGTGTGTCTTGATCTCGCACTAGCGTCCCTCATTTACTATGTACTATGTAGACACACGTCGCCATAATCATACAATAAAAGAGTGCATTCGTATGAGTTACAAATGTATCTAAATACTTTTAATTATAAGTATGTGTCGGTCTATATGCGTGTGTGTATATGTGTGTGTGTGTGTTTGTTCATCGACTTTGGGTAACCAATGCCATGTGTCGCTAATTTACATATATGGTATTTAAATTATATTTTCTTCCTTTTCAAAAATTCATTTCATTTTAAATTTTATTATGTGGGAAATGCAATTGTCATAAAAGTATCTGCGTATCTGCATAGTATCTGACTTTAGGTATCAGCACTTTTAAGTTGGTTGATTTCATTGCTGATGTCTATAATTATTGCTTGGATTGGTTTACGCCCTTAGTATACTAAGTATGGATCTCCCTTGTAGATTTGGGTTTGGGTTTGAGTTTGGTTTTGGTATCTGTAATTAACGCACATAAATAATAATTTCAGTGCAAGTTTTAATTACTGATTGGTTCATTATTATTGCTCTTGGTTATTTTGGTTGCTTGTTGCCTTGTGAGTTTTTATTTTATTCTCAGACTACCAAAAATGGAGTGTGTTTATTCAAATTACCCGGATATTGAAAGTTTTGCATTTGAGCCTTAGTTTGCGTTTGCGTTAACTCGTAATAATGTGTGGGCATTTGTCTGTTAATTGTCTGGGAATAATTTCATTTAATTTAAGAAATGCCACCTGGTTGATGGAATGGGATTAGGAAAATGGTATAGTTGCGACTCTAAGTGCTGAGAAGATTATATACTTGTATTTATAGGACAAGAGTTCAGACAAGAAATAATAAAAAAAAAAAAATTTCATATCAATTTTTCCTTACGTAAAATGGAAATGATTGAAACAATGTTAGATGTTAGTGGATTGAAATATTGTGAAAGTAGAATAGTGATAAATAAGAAGTGTTATAAAGACAAATAATAAGATCTGTTATTATTTATAGGTCAAAAAGAGATATCAATGCCAGGTGCTTCAATAGTGAAGTTATTCTTCCAAGTCCATGGCTACGACGCCAAATAGAATACTAGATTGGCATCTTAAGACTTGATATAAAATAAAACAGAAAACTAGAAAGAAGGTTATTTTCGACTATGGTGAAGATGAAATACTCTTCACGGGACGTAGTGAATGTTTCATAGTAGTATTCAAATGGGTGGTTTGTATGGGAGGAATATTTTAAATAAATATTTGTCATTTCATATTGCGGCAGAACCAGAGTGAAGTCAAAAGTACATAATTGGTAACACTGTTTCTTGGTTGAGTTTTTGTCCTATTTTAGTTTCTGTCGTAAATATACTGAAATGTGGATCTGTTTCTGTTTTATATCACAAAAAGCCTTTATTAATAAATATAGCAGATTGTTTTGATTATTTTGTCATGGGTTTGTGTAACAAAGTTCTGTTATACAAATTTATAATGAGACCTTTATAGATGTATGGGAATCAACTGTTGCTCCATGTTGATATAGTGGTAGTTGATGCTTCGTTGTACTTAACAAATGACATGGGATGATACTATACTGTTTACCTTAAGACTCAATGATCACACCACAGGCCTGATAGACTCATCATGCAGACCTTTCTTTCCTGATTTCCTGATTTCCTTATTGTATCGTAAATTTAAATCAAATACAATCCTAAGTTTATTGTAAAAGTAATGTTTATACAAGAACTTAAAAGTGATTTCATTTGAAATTGCAGAACAATCCATTTTTGTTTTTTTAACCAACTTATTCCAAACCATATAATTAACAAACCTAAGCTCGCTTCTTAACCACGGCAAACACTTGGTCATACTTAGTACTGCTCTTGAACCACATCACTGGGAAATGTATGTTATGCCATCATATTTCTGTGTGGTGTTTGTCTATATAAAATACTTTACTCTCCGAATCATCCACATAAACGTAAACATAACCAAAATGGATGCGTACATATTGACTTAGATGCTAATTGACTCGTGCTTTGGCAATAGCATTGAGCATCGACGAACCATTTAACAAAATAATACCATATTTGCTGATTATGCAATGCCATTGGTTTGCATAGAACTCAATAAATAAATGAATGATTGTGAATTGTTGTTAGTTGGCATTGTTATACTACTACGAACGAATGAAGTATGTTGAAGGAAGAAAAGGAAATCACATAAATAAACAAATGAACGCATACACATGATACACATGCAATTTGTCAATAAAATTTTGCACTGAATCCATGAAAATAGTAGAAGTTGTGGCATCAAATCAAAGACACTCACTGACATGTATGTACATACATATGTATGTGTTATGTGACAATACTGAATTTTTGGGGTAGGCTGACTGACTGACTTAATGCCAATGAATGCTGCATGCATTTGCACATTGAGGGCAGAATTCTTTCTTATTGTATATTTGCACTTGAGTGCATTGTTAATCCTTAGTGAAAATATTATGTCAAATTGAGGAATTGAACTGAATGAAGAAAGGAAGGAATTTTGATTTTGGGGTAGTTCTTGGTGATGATGATGATGATAACGAGATTGTCATTGATAATGATGACGATGTTCGCATGCGGTTTTCATCTCGATTTATGTATTTTTAATCAATTTCAACATGCACGACAAGTTCGTTTATTTAACTTCTTTTATTATTGTTTTTTTCTTTCTTCTGTTGCTCAATCGATTTGAAAAAGTCATGTACTCGCATGCATGACAAGTCGAGTCCTGCTCCTTATACGCCCGGGTTGCTTTTTCAAAGTCAACAATTTGTTTATTGCATAAATTTAAAAGGAATATAAATCGAGGAATATCACTCAAATGTCCTCCTATGACTGCCATTATACCAATTTCATTTTAAGGTTCGTTAGTAGGCATTAGTCGTAGGTAGTAGACTCTGTTTCTGGTTCAATACATTGTTTCCTGGCATTCCCATTTTCTTGTTATTACTGTTGCTGTTATTGTTATTCGTGGCATGTCAATCATGTCGTCTCGTTTCAAATAAGCAAAGTTTTCTTCACTTCTTCTTCTTCACATTACAACATTTTCCTGGTTTCCATTTTTTGATTTATTAAATCGATATTTGTGGCAAAATGGAAAGTGGCGGCGAGTGGCAATCGTTGTTATTATTTGGATGGTTGGTTAGGTTGGTATTCCTTCTCCCAGACCTTGGCAATAGTTCCAATTCAATATAAATTGAGTTTAGCTGCTGCTGCTACTGTCGTTCATGTTGCCGCAGTTGTTCTATTTCCCATGTGGAGATTAGTTTTTATGTTGTTGATGTTGATGTTGTTGTCATGAAAATTGCTTAAATTTGTTGACTTGTTAAAGTAAAATTAATGAAATTGAAAATTGTTTGTAATTCGTTTTTTTTTTTTTGTTTAGAGTTTCGTATATAAATGAAGGACATTTAGCTTATCGTTATTATAATTAATAAATATTTAATTTGAATTGTTTAACAAAGTATCATTTGAAATCCATTTCGGTAATTTAGTTAATTGGTCTTACAATATTTTAAATTTTTTTAAGGTTCCAAAGCAAGAAATAATCATCAGAGAATAAATAGTCAAATTTATTAAAACATTTCTCCGGGACTGAGACTATATAATGTCTTTCTGAGCTAAAAAATTGATGACCAACAAGAAACAAACTGAGGCAAATATTACTTCATCTAGTTACAGAATGTGAAGTACTAATGAAAATTATGTTTAAATGTTTTGGAAATTATATTGTATATATAGCTTTTCCAACGATAGTAGCCTTCCTCATTCAATAAAATATCCTTTGGATTTTCTTCAAAAGGTTTCCATATTAAAATAGTGCCTCATCAATCGGAAATCTTATCTCCATAAGGAAGACTTGTTTGTTTTCAACAAGTACGAGTAATTCTTGCCTTAAGAAATTGATCATATAAACATGAACGACAAGACATTTAATCATAATCAAGTATCTCTTCATTTTATCTATCATTCTAATTTGTATTCAACCTTACCCAATATTTCAGACATCAATTATTTTCAATTTTAATAAAAAGACATTATCATAGAAAATTTCCAAAAAAAATCTTTGATATTTTTTAAAACGCCAGTCATTTAAAAATACACCAAGCCAAGTCAAAAATTATACAATAAAATGAAAGGAATTTAAGCCAAGACAACCCCAATGAGAAATATGTATGTATGTATTTAAATACATAAGTAACATTGTATCTTTCCATGATGGTTATCTAGCAACGATTTCCTTTGAATTAACTTGTGCGACAAAAATGGATAAGGAACATCACAACAACACAACAAGCAACAAATCAAAGAATACAACAACAAAACTGAGAATAAGAACGATGAAACAAAAAAGGAAAGAAGGAACATTGCAAGTTGACAACCTGTTTCCATGTTTACTAATTAAAAGTAACTTTTCAAGTAGAAGAACAGAAACACGAAAAAATATCCAATATATACAATATAAAGCAATAAGTGGAGTTCTGAGGAAGATGTAGGTAAGTATGTGTATGTTACAATATAATATATGATGTATCTAGCCAGTCTAAATGGGGGAATAATATAGGTACACTCGTAGTAACAACATTGGACACTGGCTAGGCGGACGAGTAGATGAGTGTGACATATGAATAAGTATCTCGTATATATATGTACCTCTATATTTTTATCTAGTAGAAATCATTTGTCAATTTTAATAAGTTTAAAATCAAGATAATTAAAAAGAAATGAAGAAGCACCATTCCAATGAGTAATTCTGCCTCGGTATCTTGTTGACTTTGAGACAATCCTTTATAAATAATCCAGTAAGGAGTTTGGTTGGTTTTTATAGGAAAATTACCGCTAATAAATCATTTTCACAAGTTCAGGCAAGTGTGTATGGTATGATATAGTATGAGTGTGTTTGTGTTTGTGTGGGACTATGACACATGATAAAGTTAGGTTAGGTTTGGAGAAGCTATGACCATAGTTTATGAGTTGCATGTTTGTGTTTGCTTGTGTATGTGCAACATAAATCACAGAAACATGCAAAATGAGCTATGTACAATAGTATGTAGTGTGTTGTGTATGCATAGGTTCAATGCCCTCTGCTTCTCTTTAAATTGAATCAAATCGAATGGAATCGAAAGAAAGGGCAAGGTAAGGTAAGGGAGCTTTCAAGACTGACTTGTCTCATTTTGTCTTGTCTTAAAAATTCAACTCAAACCAGGCAGGTTGCTGTTGCTGATGATGATGATGATGTTGATGATGATTTCCTACTAAGACGAAGACATTGAATGTCTCCAATGATGGTGATGACAACAGCAACTACAAAAAAAAAAAAAAATAGAATAAATTCTAAACGAAAAATAAGTTAAGTAAAGTAAAATTCTTTGAAAGGGCATTGACAATTTCGTTGTTTTCTATATACTTACAATAATCTCAGTTCTTCGGTCCTCACGGTTGCATGCACGGTTTTGGTTATTTCGAGTAAGAAAGGATGCGATGATTGGTTGCTAGTAGTGTCTGCCTGAGCTTGGCTTCGCTTGGCTACTTTGCATTGAAAGGTCGTCCAATTGTTTGCTTTGAGGAGGCGGAAACGGGGTCAAAAACTTGCATACGAAATTGTTTCCTTTTTTCATAACACAAAGTGACTTTGGTGCAGCACACAACACTTGATCTCCAAAATGGTGAGACAAGTACAGCATTGTCATTGGGCTTGTTGTCATCGTCTTTGGCTTCATCATTGTTGGCATGGCTCTGCCCTTTTTATCAAATATAATGGAAAAGAAACAAAACCAAAAAAAAAAAAAAAAAAACCAAACCGACAAAAACAAAAAGAATATAAACTGTTCGTAGGCTTGCCGCTTTGTAAGTAAGTAAACTTGGTTGCCTGCCTGCTTGCCTTTTGTATGCAAAAAGTCAATTTGAATATTGTTGAAACTGGCTTGAATACCAGAGTTCTCTTTCGAAAGTATGTAATACGAATTGAAGCTAAAGCAGTTGAGAAGCTGAAGAAGCTTCAAAAGAATAAGAGAGATCATTTGAATGATGAAATGCAGCCAAGTTGAAAAGTGTCACTTGAGTTATGGCTGCATTGTTGGTGTGTCTTTGACTTCGCTGACTGCTTCTTTATAAATTTCTTTCAAAAGAAAATGTACCTATATTTTGTTTTTTTTTTTTTTTGAAACATTTTTAGTTTTCGGTTTTCAGTCCATTTCGCCTTTACTTCGTTGAATGTAGATTTATTATGGCCATGTTAATGTATAGTCACAAATTCGAACTGGTGACAGTTCAGTCGTCTAGAACATGTACGTAAGTAAAAGGTGTAAAGGGTGTATATAGTTTAAGGTTTTTAGGGAAGGAACATTACTTTCGTGGAATTGAATTCTTATATTGGATTTTCTTTGGAAAATGATGCAGCTAAGGAAAGTATAATATTTCAAGAGGTTTTTTGATTGATTAGTACGCCCATATTATTCATATAGGCAATGAAGGCAAATGCCGATGGTCAGTCAAATTTAAATTCAATTGTAGCGACTACTTCTATGATCACTAAAAGTTAGTACCATACTTTTGATTCCCTTTAGTGGTGGCCCCAAGACCTTTATTGTCAAGCAGCCAGTACATTATGAGTCTGGTGATGAGTTTTTATAAATGATTCTTAATAGCACTCCTTTTGTCTTCAAATCGGAGATATTTTATCTCTTTTATCTTGCAAATAAATTAAAACTTAATTAAAGAACCATAAAATTTGTATGAAGCATCATGATACTTTATGCTTTAACTTAATTTGGAAAAACTGCTTTATGCTCTTTAAGACACAAGAAAATCTTATAAGACGTCTCACATTCATTTGAGCCCTTAATATCTTGGCATGTTTGTACGGCTGATGCTATTTCATCGGTATTACCCTTGAACATCGGAGCGATTTTAAGAGTTTCTAGGGCAGCCTGTGGATTGAAGACGCCATTGCTGAAGTATCCTTGTTTTTCCATCACACATTTGGTATGACATTTCACGTTTCCATTGGCATCGGTGTTCATGTCACTAATCATCAATTTGTGGATTTCAGCGTCGGTTACCTTGTTCTCTGCCATACAATCACGTACCAATTGTTGGAAATCTGTTCTGGCTGCCTATGAAAAAACTTATAATGAGGTCTGAAGAAAAATTGAATGGTAAAATTTACCAAAACAATCGATGCAAATATCACCAACATCACACAGAAAAATGGAGTTTTCATTTTTGTTTTAAGTTGAATTTCATTTCTAAAGTATTTCAAAACAACTACTAATTTCTCTCAATCAACATGGTACCTTTTATATGCGATCTAATCTGATCACCTGACATATTTTTTTTTTTTTGCAGCAATTATAATAAATTAGTCATATTTTTTTGTTTGAAATTGTAACAATATGAATGCATCGCACAAAAAACAAAACAAAACAAAATGAAACACAAAAAAAGAAGTTTAACTTCGACTATGCCGAAGTTTATATACTCTTCACGCACCCTCTAGAAAACGTTTTCGCCTATGCTCTGTGCCAGAGCATTCAGAAATATTTAATTATTGATTTGAACCTGAATTTTAATGGGGGTTTGTATGGAAGGTATCCTCCATAGTTGTCCTATCAAACTGAAAATTCGACAGTGTAAGTTTTTGATGTATATCCATCAACAACCATAATTTCAAGATCGTGAGATTACTGGATCATATAGCTGCCATACAAACCAGTATTCGATGCTGATACCCGGATAGAACTACACATTCTGTGAAAATTTCAACTCTGTAGCTATTACAGCTCATGAGATTTGACCCGAAGACGGATGGACGGACAACGAAGTCTCTTCAATAGGGTTCTATTTGGTACCCTTTGGGTCCGGAACCCTAAAAAGTATTTCTAATAAAAACGTAAATTTGGGTTTCGGTTTGTATGGGAGTTATAAGATCCAGTAACTAAAGGGTCTTGAAATTTATGCATTTTATGGACATTAATTAGGAACTTATAGTAGCTAAATTTTAGTTCAATAGGACAGAAAGCAAAATAGTTTTTCTATTATAATACAGACTGAATTTAAATGGGTGGTTTGTATGAAAGGTAGGCCTTAGTTGTCCGATTCGGCTGGTTCCGAAAAATATACTGCGTCCGTATTGGACTCTTTAAGTTCCCAATCGTTCAACCCTCTAAAATTCAGGACCCTAGGATTACTGGATGTAATAGGTCCTTTACTTACTCTGTATGTTCAATCATAGTAGCGTAGGAAAAAGCGTGTTCTAGGGCCCGCGAAGAGTATGACCACTTCCGAATAGCCGAAATTGATATTCTTTCTTTTGGGTTTCAATTATACTTAATTTTATTGAACCTTAGTTTTTGTTGCTATTTCATTTCATTTCATTTTGGATTACCATAATTCTCTCTCTACTCACAAAAATTATGCTTAAAAACAAATCAATTATTTATTTATATTGTATTTTCGTATAGAATTTTCTATGTATTTATTTATTAAGATTATTTCATTTTACAAAATGTATTTTGTTTATTGTTATAATTTATTCAATAAAAGTGAGAGGCTTTCATTGATATATATTTTTTATTTTTCCTCATTCAAATGACAGTTTGTTTATACTTTTTAATGTTTAATGGATTTACAGAAGCTGAAGAAGCTTCAAAAGAAGAAAAGAAATCATGTGAATGATGAAATAAGTTTCTTTCAAATGAAAATGTATCTATATTTTATATTCGTATATATCGGTTTTTCCTTGGAAAATGGTGCAGCTAAGGAGGATTTTTAATTGATGAAGAGGGTCATATTACTCCTTTTAGCAATGAATGGTCAATCCAATTTAAATTCAACTATTTTCAAAGTAACCTTAAAACGATTTATTGGTTAATGGAAAATATTGCTGCTGTTTGCTCAAATTGCAGTTGCAATTTGTTTTAATGAGAATTTGCATAACAAGGTTTTCATTGCACCTACCAACTTAAGCAGAGGTTTGTCCTAAGACTTATATTGTATGTATCATCTAGCAGCCAGTACAAGGTGATTTTATGTCGTGCTTTTCTAAATGATAATTAAAACGACACATTTTGCTTCAAATTCGAGACATTTTATCTCTTATAAATATATTGCAAATAAAATAATTCTCTTAAAGAATTATGAAATCTATATGCAGCATTATGATACATTGTCTATCAACTTAATTGGTAACAACTGCTTTGTGCTCCTTAAGACACATGAAGATTTTAAAGGCTGTGTCACATTCATTTGAGCCCTTGAGATCTTTGCAGGCCTGTACAGCTGATGCTATTTCTTCGGTATTATCCTTGAACATAGGTGCGTTTTTAAGAGTTTCTAGGGCAGCCTGTGCATTGAAGGCGCCATTGCTGAAGTGTCCTTGGTTTTCCATCATACACTTGGCATAACATTTTACGTTTTCATTGGCATCGGTATTAGCGCCGCTAACCATCAATTCTCGGATTTCAGCGTCGGTTAACTTATTCTCAGACATACATTGCTGATTTAACTGTCGAAAATCTGCATGGGTTACCTATAAAATAAAATGCGATTAGATCTGAAGGAAGATTGAATGATAAGTTTTACCAAAACAACCGATGCAAATATCACCAACATCACACAGAAAAATTGAGTTTTCATTTTTGTTTTAAGTTGGATGTGATTTCCAAAGTATTTCAAAACAACTACTGATATTTACCTCAATCAATCGGGCTCCTTTTATATCTGATCTAAACCGATCACTTGACACATTTTTTGTTAAGCAATTATAACAAATTAGTAATAATATTTTCCAATTGTAACAATTTGATGGCATCACACACAAAAAAGAAAAAAATGGGCCAAGTGCGAGACTCTTACACGGAGGGTTCCGTACCAGATTGGGATTTGTATGGAAAGTACTCTCCCTAGTGGTCCGATTTGACTGATTCCAAAAAATGTACCGCGCCTATATCACTAACTTATGTTATCTAAATTTCAGTTCAATAGTCAAAAAAACAAAATAGGTTTTCTAATAAGAAACTGAATTTTAATGATGGGTTTGTATGGGAGGTACCCCTTCTAGTTTCAGTTCGATAAAACAAAAAAATAAAAAAAGTTTTTCTAATAAGACCCTGAACTTTAATGCGGGTTTGTATGGGAGGAACCTCTCTAGTAATTCGATCAAACTGAAATTTCGACATTATAGATTTCTAATGTATAGCCACCAACTCTCCAAATTTCAAGATCGTGGGCTTACTGGATCGTATAGGTTTCTTGTGTGGGGACCCATTTAAGTTTTTGAAAATATTTCAGTTTTATTTGTTGCTGATGCCCGGATAGAATTACATATTCTGTGTAAATTTCAACACTCTAGCTATTGCAGTTTCTGAGATATGACAACAAAGTCTCTGCTATAGGGTTCCTTTTGGTACCTTTTGGGTCCGGAACCCTAAAAAGTATATTGTGGTAGTCAACGTTTGTGAAAATTATTCATAATGTCATTTTCAATTCTAATTATATTTAGTCATAGTTGTTGTTATTGTTTTTTGTTGCTATTCTTTTCTACTTCACCATTCATATTAAGTGCAATTAGTCTGCTTAAAAACAAATCAATTATTAATTTATTTTGTATTTTAGCATTGAACTTTATATGTATTTATTTAGAATTATGATTATTTCACATTTTGTAATTTAGGTTTAGCTATAATTTATTCAATGTAAGTTTGCGGCTTTTATATTGAATATATTTTTTATATTTCCTCTTTCAAATGACAATTTGTTTATAGCCTTTGTTATTTAATCGAATTTGTATAATTTCTCATATTTTTTCATTTCATTTTCGGTTTAATGGGCTCTCTCACTCAAAGGTCACATGATTAAAATGATTTACTATAATTTGCGAATTTTTTAATTAAATTATTTATTATATAATTTTTTTCGAAAATTATTATGTTTTTTCTCTTAGTTATTGCTCTATTTTAAATAGAGGTTAATTTGAAATAATATGGTGAGGAAAAAATAGAATTTTAGTATACTCGTTTCATTGTTAATATTCCATGTGTCAACGATTAGACAATTCTGAAAATTGGTTCGGTGATTGACATTAAGAATTAGTTGCCTTTCACCTAATCTATAGAAGACTTTTATTGGAACTAATTTGTTAATCAGAGTGCAATGCCATTTGCGCCAATTAATTTGTACTGCATCTAATTTTAATGTATTTCTGTTCAGAAGAAACTCAACAGTCTACATGTCGTGACATATCGATTCGAAACCCCGATTTCATCTCATACACTTTCCTACAATATCTTTAGTATCCGATTTTTATGTCCCTGAACTATGGAAAGGTTATTGATTTTTCGACACCTTTAAAACCAATCACTCTCAATCACTTTAATCAAAATGCAGCTGCTGCTTCTTGCATAGCCTAAGAGGCTAAGGACTTGATATGCCCTTAAAATATACAACAAAGAAAGGCGTCTCTCATCTTAATAGTTGCAACACACAATCAGAAACATCAAAGGCTTAACTATGGCCATCAAAAATCTGACAAACAATAAATCCTCGAAATAAATAAATTCATTTTAACAAATTGAGTATGAAAAGAACAGATATGCTAAAGTATATAAACGATTTAAACAAAGAACGAGTTAACATTACAAAGCAATTTGCCACATAATCAAAGTAAAACACTACAGACAATAAAGATCTGAAAGAATATAATCTGATCTGAGGAATACAAAAAGGTTAAAAGTAAGAAATATAGAAAAATGTAAAAAAGGAATAATACAATAGTACAATACAAATATCCCTGGCTTTGCCTATATTTGACACAAGAAATGTGCGCCTTTTCCAGTGAATTATGAACGCGTGAAATGAAAATACAATAATTTACTTTCATTATAAATAACAATTAATTTCGACATTTTCACTATCTATTAAGGTGAATGGAAACCAATCTGTAGTCAGTCAGTTAAGTCAGTCAAATCGGAAACAAAACCAAATTGTTCTGTGGCCAAGAAAAAAAAAAAAAAAATATTTGACCATTTGTGTTTTGCTGCTTGATGTTGCATGTCCCTTTACTTGCAACACAATAGACCAAGTGATAGATGGGTCAGGGGCGCACTTCATAGGAAATTGTAAAAGGTCAGGGTGTAGGGTAGGTAGGGTATTTCTGGTTTTTGGTTTTGAGCCTTCCAACACAAATGATTCCAGCAAAGTCATTTTTGGAATAGACCATCACAATGAATTATGAGTATGAGTATTTACCTGTGATCGGATCTCCTTATTTTGCGTTACTATGTGTTCAGGTATTTTCATTATTTCGTTAGTATTTTTCTATTATTGTTGTTGTTATTGTTTTATATAAGGCTCAGCTGGAGTTCTCACACATTTTGACAGTTGACCAGAAACAAAGCATCGCATTACATGTGAGGGTGAAATGAAATGCAGCCAGCAAGCAGCCTGCAGAGCAACACAGCAACACAGCAACACGTCAAAGGTGTGAAAATAGAAACTAAAAATTCATGATTTTACTTTTTGTTCTGTTAGAGAAATATGTTCTTGTTGATGTTATTGCATGGAAAATGCACAGTTGGAATATTAATTGTTATTGTGTTGTGGTTGCAGTTGTGCGGTTGAGTAATTAAAATTGCCATGAGTATGAGTTTTATAGGGATGCTATAATTTTTATAGGACACAAAATAAAAAAAAATCTCTTGAATCTAATACCACACGGAAACCAATTTGATTGCTTAGGAACATAACAATATTATTTTTTTGCGATCAATGTCTCTCGTTGTAAAGATTGATAATCAATTCCAATTTTACTAGTCAATGAATGGACAACTGCTGCAGGAGTTGAAACGTAATTTTCCATGGCGCAATTATGTAACAATTATTCAAATTTATAGAATTTATATTAATTTTTTTAAATGCTTATTTAGTTTAAAACATTTAATTCTTGAATATTGGATATAAAAGACTACATTCATAGTATTGTATTAGCCCAAATAATTTTCTATAGTCTACAGACACATTCCCTTTATCCATTAACTAAAGAAAAAGCTGCTTAGACATTTCTTTTCTTTTCTTTTGTGATTCACTTTTCTGTCTTCGTAACCATGTCCTTTATCTTTTCTTTCAATTTTTTTTTCTTTTTTCTATTTTATGCTCATAGCAACAAAGACGAACAAACGCCGCCATCTGTTAATGAACATACAACTGGCTAATTAATTTTATTCATTTATTAAACTTTTGCTTTGGCATACTTTTACCATTTTGTGGCATTACTGGCGTTCATTCTGCTTTCACTTCATCACCCTTTTTTCCCTTCTTAGCTGAATGAATTCATTCTTGCCGCTAGATAAACTATTTCCATACAAATCTAATTTTATCAACTTTGTCTTCTTGGTCTAACTAGGCAGGCAAGCCTGTCGTTGTCGTCTTTGGCCACTTCCAGACTAACAGACAGACCAACAGACCGACAGACCGACAGACAGACAATATTGTGACACAGTAAGTTCCATAACTTCTATTTTTTTTTGTTTTGTTTTTCTTGTCCTTTCAGAACTTCCTTTTTAGACGACAACACGCTTTTGCCTCATTAACGTTGGGCTTTGTTTTGTTTCAATATTGCAAAGGACATTGTACTAAAAGACAGTACGAGTATAGTCAACGTCACGAAACATAGGCAAAATAAAAAATTCAGTAATTTATAGAAGTCCCCTTTCGCCTTTCTTACTTTCTATTACATCCTTAAGCAATCTCTTTTCGCATTCATTTCTATGGTAGGTAGGTCTGTTGGTCGATTGGTCTGTCGGTCGTGGGCTTCGTTGATCGTGTAGAACAGAAAAGCACATTCATAAACATGTAAATCAGGTCAAAACAATGCAACTGACAATGAATTGTTCCTGCTTCCGTTGGTTCATCAAAGCCTTTGTAAACGGAGACTTTGTCAAATGTCCTTTCAGCGTGCAGGTTACTTCATTATTGGTTATTCAGCAATCCATTTATCACTCCTGTTGTGTATGTGGTAATGGTGGCGCACCTAAAGAAAATTGTGCAAAAGTAAATAGAAAAGCATATTGGCCTTTTATTTTATTTTTCCCATTAAATGTGCTTCTGTTCTCAATCTTTCTGCGTTTCCTATCCTTTTCTCTCCTCTCATTTCCATTGCTTCTCTCCCTATATCTCCATTGTATTCAGTTTTATTGTTATCCTGACTAATGACAAGTTAAGGCACGTTGCTCAGCCACAAACCCTGTCGATTGTGACTGAGCTCAGGTTCTGGCTTTCAGTCTCGTTGTCTGTCTACAGGCTTCATCGGTTCATTGCCTTTAGTCGCGTGGCTTCTGAGGCATTGACTGAAAGGAGTTTTCTTCTAGTAATTCTTTCTTTCTTCTACCTGTATTGTCATTGTTCCAGTTCCAAGTTGCTGTTAATGGCGGTTGCTTGGTTACTTGACTAAATGGTTCGTTGGACGTCGGTCGATAGAAAAACAAAAAAAAAAAAAAACTAAAACAACAAAGCCAACAAATGTATAAATTATCCTTTTTATCAATAATGTTTTGTTGCCTCTTTGGCATAGGTTTATGTCCCTCCACCTGCTTGGGAGATCTGTTCTAGACATTTATAGCTTGTTTTTGTGTTGATTTACTTAAGAAATTCACTCAATACTTGTCAACTTATATTTTTGTGAAGAATATACTATAGAACTATAGCTTATTGTGTGTATGTGTGTTTATATAAGTTGCTATTATTTTATAGCATCCTTCAGAATTGTCATTTATTAGCTTTTATGTTTATTTGGAATTCAATATTAATTTATAAGATATTTTATTCATTTATATAAGGTTTTCACTTGAACAATGAGAGCTTCGAAAATTTTTTTAGTACTCATAAGGAATATTAGATGGTTCCGTACATAAAATTCATTTTATGAAAGTCATTGTCTATTAAAACAAGATTATTTCGAGTGAATCCCAGAATTAAGTTCGCCTTCCATTGACCATAAGTTTTAAATTATTTGCCTATTTTTGTTCCACAATTCTTACAGAAAGAAGAAAGATTTTCATTGATCATTTAATTTAGTTTATTAAGGTGTTCAAGTTTTGCTATCTCATTGCTGAATTTTTCAACATCTGTTAGTACTTTACTAATTTTGTCTTCTGCATGTGCACAGCAGCAGCTCTGAATACATACATACTTGTATGTACACATGTTCGCGGAGGATAATGTTTTGTGTTACCTTTATCTCTCTTTTGACGCAATTGAGCAATCACCTCAAATGTGTGTAGCAGACTTAATATACCGACACTTTAGAATCCATGCTCAAGTGCTAAGTCGCGAGAACCAAAAACGTCCCTCTAAATTTCTTACTTACTATAATCCAAGCTTTCATCATACAAACCAATTTGTAATAAATTCATTTAAATTATTTGTTATATAAATGTTACTAACCACAAATGCTATAAAACTAGAACAACTGCTTAAAGCAAAATTACAAGCACTAAGCATCTAAACTTATTATGTAACACAAATTTTAATTAACTGATGAAATGCATGTATATATGAAAAAAAAGAGCAGGAGATACAGTGAATTCAGTAGAAAATGCTGTAACAAAAAAAAAAAAAAGAAAATAAGAATGGCACAAGAACTTACAACAATCAGGAGAAAGATATGCATAAGAACAAAAAACACAGTTCTCGAAATCAAGTTGGGTATAGCCCTCGTATGTAGTACGTACATATATAGTTAGGATCGGATAGGATGGAGAGAAAGCAGGCGAATGAGAGACACTTAACTGGCAAACTTCCTTTCATTGTTCCTGATTGTAACTTGAGTAAGAGCAAGCGCCTTTTTTCCTTATTGTTAGTCAGTCAAGCGACTGTCGCTTGTTCAAAAAACGCACAAAATTAAAAAATGAACGTACAAGAGAAGATATTGAAATTAAATACCAAATGTCAAAGACACACATACAATCATTCATAGCGATGATGATAAGGGGAGTTGAGAAATATGGTAAAGGACACAAAGTTCTCATGGGAGGACTCCATATAGAGTGAGGGGAAGCCTAAAAAACAAAGAAGACAAAAACAACTATGACAAAATGACAAGCTGAGAGTTGAGCAACAATACGTTTAACTAAACGAAAAATTGAAAAAATCATTTGAATTTGAACTTGAGTCCTTAATCTGATTTTTTTTGTTTTTTTTTTTTTGTTATTGTTTTTTGTGTTTTTTTTTTGTTTTTGTTGTCATTCACAATCACAAAAATCGAATTCAGGCATTTGGTGATGGTGTTGGTGTTGGAATTGAAGATTGAGTCTAAGTCTGGGTGTGTGTATGCTCATATTCGTTTCAAAATTAAATCAAGACTCTTTTCCAAAAAGAGACAGTTGTCACAGGCAATATTTCATAGCGTCGTTCCTCTTTAAGTGTATTAAGTGTGTGTTGTAGGAAGAATAGAGAGAGAGAATATGAAAAGGCATCAAAGGAGAATGTCAAAGGCTCTGACAGACACGCACTCGCATATCCTTAGGCATTGCTCGTTGGTTCGCTCGTATGCACTATTGAAATCGATATGCGGGTGTTGCTGCGGGCGCAGGATACAACGATCCTGCAAGAAAGTAAGTAAGATTCGAATGAAGGAAGGAAAGGCAGAAAGATATTGCAGCTGAAAGCCGTTGAATCTGGCTTCGTATGACATTTGATAAACATTCTGGGCTGAGGGAGATACTAAATATCTGGGGGTATTTATATTCTACATAATAAAAGTAAAAATTATAGGCAGGCTGACAATCGGACAGACTATTTTGAGGACAACGACAATGAAAACGTGTTATAAAATAACATCAAAACAGAGTTTGCTTCCTTATGTGAATTTGAAATTGAGGACCGCCTGCCAAGAACCCCCCAATAAAAAGAGAATAAACAAAAACCTCGTTATCCTGTTATGGTGACATACCAAGCCTTCATGTGCTCGTCTGCCTGCCTGCCTGCCTGGAAGTCTGATCAATATCTCCTTGCTTGATTTGTTTTGTGCACATATAGTACATACTATAACTGGTTTTGAATTGTTCTTGTTATTCGACAAAGACAACAACGACGCGCCTTTTTCGTGCCTCACTGATGATGATGACGAGGTTGATGATGCTGATGCCTGATAAGAATTTTGCGTGCGAAACGTACAACGCCGCACGGTATCACATCGCTTACCATCTCAACCTCAACCACAAACAAAATCGTAGATGCGTACGAATGTCACAAACACTCACTCGACTCGATTCTAGTCAATTCAACTCGATTCAGAGTTCAAATCGTAGTCAGTCAGCCAGTCAGTCAGTCACTCAAATGCACACTCAAACTTCAAGTTGATGCGCGATATTGTCTGTTTGCCAAAAGTATCTGCGTATCTACGTTATGCTGTCAATTGCCGCATCTGCTTTTGCCTCCATTTGCTGAACGCACAAATCAATGTGATCTATATCTTTTTCGGTTGCAAATTCGCTCGCTTGTCACAGTTCCACACGCTCATTTTAGTGGAGGCAATGCATAATTGCATTTAAAAGCGAAACATCCTTTTTACTGTTTCTGCTTCTGTTCGTTCTTTGTTCATTGGCATTTTGCGTTTTGTATTGTCTTTTTTACGGAGGTCTGTTTCTTCTTTGGTTTCATTATTGTGCAAATGTACATCATTAGCTCAAATCAATGTCAAAGCGTGTGCACTGTAGATACAATACTATACTTTGTGTGTGTTGCTTGCTGGTTACTCTTATTACTGCATTCAACTAACTTTATACTGATGAGGAGTCTTGATTTTCGTTTTAGCTCATTGCCGCACGACTTG
The DNA here is from genome assembly GCA_037043295.1 of Amiota minor. Taxonomy (NCBI): domain Eukaryota; kingdom Metazoa; phylum Arthropoda; class Insecta; order Diptera; family Drosophilidae; genus Amiota; species Amiota minor. Next base: position 972,446 of record JBAMAW010001787.1, read on the forward strand.
TAGGAGTTGTCAAGCGAGCGATTACAATCAAAGTGGCATAAATATCGGTTGAACTGCTTTGTTTCCATAGTAACGATGTGACCCGATGATGATATATGTATATGTGATAATGGGTTGCATAGAGTTTGAATTCGATTTGAATTGTTTATCATTAAAATGTCAATTTGTGTTGAAAGTGATGAGAAATGATAAGTAATGTTGGAGATATTAACACAAATTTGATTTGAAACCGTTTAATCTGATTTAATTTGAGAAACCGCATAAATTCATTATCATGTTATAATTTTCCAGTCACTTTACAGAAAGTTCTTAAAAGAAAAGCTTAAGCTTCCTTTAATCATATTGTAAATTAATGTTTTTTACAAATAGAAGTTTATATTGGCTTTGAATTTATTTTAAACACTCTATTAAACAACATGATGCAACACCTGGTCTAACTCTCTTCATTTCTTTTACGCTTTTTCAAAGCTTCAAAAGATCGACCAGCAGCTGACTTCTAAGACTTCAAATCCAATTAATGAAATATCCAACAACAAAAGACTTCATCCATTGACATAAACAGAGGTAATGCATAACTATTGAGCAAAGCAGTAAAATGCACAAAAAGCATTTGCAACAAATACAAAACAAAACGAAATGTCAAAAAGATATTACATTTTGACAAAAAAAAAAAAAATTATAATGACTCTCCAACTTGTAACATGAAGCCATGTTAAATGCGCCAAAATAAATGAATCAATGAATGGAATGAATGAACTCAAATGAAGGAACGAAACGAAACGAATAAGCAACGCGTGCGCAACATCAAATGTCAACAATGAGGCATGTTGAGAGTTGCAGTGTTACAAAGGTAGGTAGGCAGCTTGGCAGCCGGGAACCTGACAGGCAACGGCAACGAAAACTGCAGTAGGCGTGGCAAATCGTTGATTGTCAGCTGCGTTTGCGCAAAAATTCAATTTACTGACTACAAGGATGATGAGCCAAAATCTATCGACAAAGCAAAAAATCAGCAAAGTCAAAGTAAGTATAACAAATCCTGTATGCAACAAAGCGCCTCGAATGCCAAACAATACATTGCTTGACGCAACTTAAGATGGGAATCCACTATATAAAAATTTGCGCAAATGTTATGTAAAGAGAGCGCAAGCCATTTGTGTCCTCATCAATGGCCATGTTTGAGGGTTTGTGCAAATGTTTGGCGAAATCTTTACTATCATATTTCTTGTGAATAAAAGTCGGTTTTCAACGGACATAACAAAGAACCGATACTCGGATTAAAAAAAAATAAAGAAATTCGAAACTATGAGCAAATTATGATTAGAACAACAACAATTTGTCTAAATGTTTGTATCGTTTAAAGGCAAATTACAACAACTATTTGCGCAAATATTTGTTTAGTGGATTCCTACCTTTACTCTTCTTCAAATGGGGAAAAAAAAAAAAATAATATAAAAAGATATATCGCAACATGGCGGTGTTGCATATGGAATGCGATTTAATCAGGCATGAAAATGCATTAGAAACAAATAGAATTTCTATGCATTTCTTCTTTCTAAATTGAATGAAATTAGAAATTTTCAAAAAAAAAAAAAAAAAAAATGCGCAATATATAAGGAAAATACATTTGACATTTCCGGTTTATGGTAAAATATCTATAACTCTGTCTGTGGGTTCTATTCTCTTTTCAATTTAACTTACTAGAGGGTTTTGTTTTGCAATTTTTTATGCATTTCCCCAGTTTTTGACATTCCTCACCTCACCCAATGTTCTGCCAGCTGTTTTGCATCATTTTGAATTTCCGATTTCCGCTGCAAACTAACAAAAACACACACAAAAAAAAGGACACTCCATTCAGTATTTTCCACTGACATCATTTGCATTTTTCCATTCGTCGTGCCATGTAAAAATGAAAACAACAAATCGATGAGGGTTTTTTGGGCAAGGGTAGCTTGGGTTCGGGGCTGTCAGTGCTGACTGTGGTTAGCATTTTTAATTTCATCACAATACAACCAACATACATACGTACGAACAACGAAAAGTATTGAATATAATTGTTTTGTAACTATTTACAGCTGTTTCTTTGTTTTAATGTTTTTTCCCCTTGCACATCTCCATCTCCATCTACTCTACTACTTGTACTTTATTTTACCCTTTTTAAAAGGTGGTCTAAACCAACATACTTACTTAGTATTTTCGGGGGTATAAAGTTCGTGTAGTTTACCTTGTAATTAATTGGATTTTAAAAAGGCAAAAGATAAATGAATGAATGAAAGAATCAACCTGCGGTTTGCTTAAACGTATGTGTGACATGTGTGACAGCCGAACAAAATACAAAAGAAAACATTTTGTTGGGTTGACATTGTGTCATGAGAAAATGATAATAAGATGGAGTATCTCTCTGGATGGTGTCGATTCTAAAAATCTTCTTCTAAGAAACTCTGCTTCAAGAATGTTTACCTACCCATATTTGTTATCGATCCATCCATCTACAGTGTAATATTTCTTTAACCATTCACCAATCTATCCATACATTATACATGTGTAATCTATTATCTATTCACCTACTCATCTGTCTAGCCATTCATCTTGCTATAGTTAGTATATCAATGTGGCTAACTTTCTTTTTTCTTTATTAATCAACTATTGATTTAATCATGTATCTCTTTAACCATCTCCGTATATGCATATATAATCTAATCATTTATCTATTTTCCTATAAACAAAATGAGCAAATTTTACATATACAATATATATTTAAGTAGTTTCATTTATAACATAAAATTTTAGTTTTGAAATGCCTTTAGCTCAACAATATTTCCACTAATAATAGAGTTCAGTCTGAAAGTTGATAACTTCGATAACTTTATAAACTTAAACAATGATTTCTTTTAATATTCATAATGACAATGTTTTGGACCTAATCATCGTTAACAGCAGTTAACCTTAAATGTGATTTTGGTATTGTTTCTGGTCAAACGACTTCCAGTTAAAAAAGTCAAAACTACCAAATCCAAATCATAGTAACTAGCGAACTAGCTCTATGATGACTAAAGTCTTTAAAACCACAAAACATATTCATCAAGTTTGAAGATGTAATTTATTTTCTTCTTTCCTGTGTATATTTTTCTCTCTGTTTTGAATAAAATTGTACAAATACCTTCGATGTTGATGCTGATGCTTTGCTTTGCTTTGCAGAAATTGTTGGCCAAAACTGAATGCAACTGCCAATCGATTTGAAATAAACGAAAAAACCGCACCGCAGGAAATTTGAATATAAAACGTATCCAAGATATTGGATATATGTATGTACCATACAGATGTACTATTTTGTAGAACGGACAGACGACTTACGGAAAGAGAGACACACAATCCAACAACCAACAAGCAAAAAAACAAACAGACATGAATACAAATTATAGTTACCGCTCTTGTTATTGCTGCTGTTGCTGTTGCTGTTGTTGTTGATGTTGTTTGCTTGCAAAAATCAAGTGTAGATATTATATCTACAGACAGCAAATAAGTACAACATGAAACATGCAGCAGCACACAACTAACACAACTAACCAACAGAAGCAACACATCATCGTTACGATGATAATGGTGATGACGATGATGATGATAATGTTGTTTGTAAGGTTGGATAATATGTTCTTATACTATTTGTTGCTGTTGGTTTCGATGATGATGTACGATTTAGTTGCTATATCAATTTTCAAGCGTTGAGTTGAGTGCGGGTTTTGTTGTTATTCACAATTTCTGGTTAGAGTCGATCTTTTTGGTTAGTTTGATTGGTTGCTATCTGTCTGTCCGTCTATTTGTCTAGATATCTATCTGTCCATTGGCTTGTGTGTGCTGAAAACTTAAATAAAACTAAACAACTAAACCACAAAATACATCAAAATGATGCGGTTTTAACTGCAAAACTCATCATGTCCTAAAATGCAATACAATGTGCCTCAGGTGGCGAACTGAATACAGAAGTTTTGCAATATTTTGGTAGACTGAGATGTAAGAAACATCTTCTCACTCATACCATACAATGTCAAACCCATCAAAGTTGGGTGTTGAATAAGAAAGAAGTTCTCAATATGAAATCAATGTAAAATACTGGTGGATAGCAGAAATTTTGTTGAAAAGAAATCGGACTATGAATTTACATTTGCAGTGAATAATTGAAATTGTTGAAATGAATTTCAGCAAATCTTTAGAAAAGCAATGAAACCTCTTTTTTCTTCAATTAAATTGGTTAAAACTATTCAATATGAAGGAGTAAAAATTGATTAAGTGCGACGGTTCCGTATAGGAGGTAGCCCCAGTAGTGTACAATTTGGCTAATTATGAACTCTTATATTGAAAACTTATAGGGTCTAAATATCAGTTCGATAGTTCAAAAAAAAAAAAAAAAAATTCTAATAAGAACCTGAACTTTAATGAAGAATTTGTATGGGAGGTATCTCTCCTAGTGGTTCGATCCAACAGAATTTTGGAAACTATAAGTCTCTAATCCATTTCCACCAAACATATAAATTTCAGCACCCTAGGGTGACTGGAACGTGTAGCTCCCACACAAGTCCATAAGTTTCTTTTTAAAATTAAAAATTGTAACTTAGTATTGTATTTATTGCTGTAGCCCCCAATTGAACTATATGTTCTTTGAAATAGGTAGAAAACCTATTCCTTTGCTCAAACGAATTTTTTAAATTTCATAATGTAAACCGTAATTTGTAAGGAACCTTGATAGCCATTTAAATCTTTGAGCAGTTATAATCATTTTAATATATTTATTTTTTTTTCATTTGAGATAGTAGTATTAAATTGGTAAAAGGATAGCAAAATATTAGCATCGTGTTTCTTTTTACTTGTATTTTATTTACTGTTGTAAGTCAATATGCCTCATGTCGAATTGTTTCATTCAAAATTGATGCGTCTGTATCAGAATAACAATTACGGGTAAACAACAATAACAAAAGAGACTTTTTATCCATTTACACATTTTTCGTGTGTCATCAACACATTATAAACTATTACACGAGGATAAACAACTAATGCTTTGCTTTTCTCTTGCATTATTCTTTTTTTTTTGTTTTTTTGGCTCTTTTTTAATAGAGAAAGCGCCGAAAATCCTGCTTCAATCCATTAACACGAACATTATACGTGCCTCGGATACATTTTGGTTTTAACTACTGCAACAAATAGACTCAAGGGCAAATATTGGGTAGGTTGAACTGGGGGAGAATACATTTATGGCGAAAAAGACAAAAAACAAAAAACAAAAAAAAAAAACCTGAAACTAAGAGCAGCCTACTATAATATAATAACCAAAATGAGAAAAATACTCATGCAGAGAAAGAGGTACGACTACCAAATGACCAAAGGTACGCACGTAGCGCTCATTTATGTTTGTTGATACGAGATGAAATGAGCCTTTTTATTCGAGTCCGTGAATTTCGTTTTACCGTGCGTTGGATAGCATAATGTCACCACCGATAGCATTTTGTTTGTCCTTTTGATGGTACTTAAACAAAATGTGCATGATAATTGCTTTCCTAGTTCATGAAAACACACACTACATAATAGTATATTTTTTTCTGGGATATTATCCAATTTTTTGTTTTTGGGTCTTAATGTACTCAGTCCTTCTTTTTTTTTTCAGTTTGAGAAAGTGGGAAAAAACTTAAACGCGGTACATTAATAGCTCATTTAATTTGCTATCCAACCCTATCTCTTTTTATTAAATGGAAATCATTTTTAGGGGTTAAGCAAGACAGTTGTTGCCTATGGCAAGGTTCATTTCAGTTATGTCTACGTCTATTGAAAGTGGGCGTGTCGGGATTATGTGCGAAAGCATATAAAATGTCACATAAAAAACAAAACCACAGAAATGTATTTGTGTGATTATATTCTCCTCTCAATCGAGAAGAAGCAAAGAAGCCTGGGAACAAGCAAAACAAAAATTGTTAGGAAAATTTCTCAACATTTCCATGCAAAATCAATTCATCTAACTTCGAGGCGCATAAATCTTCATGTCATGAGCCACACACATGCTCACATGCTTACAGAGAATTGATGCAACACATAATTGCGGCAAACAACCGATCCAATCGGATTCAATCCGAGTGTCCGAAACCAAGAAGACTCTGTCTCATTCCTTTGGTATGGACAACAACGAAATAAAGCCTTAAACAATAAAAAATAATTATGTTATTACACGATACTAAGGCTAAAGTACAATAATAGCCGGTAACTAACACACCTCAGCATCACCACCAAGACAAAGATGTTACATAGCTAGATGGGATACGATAGAATACGATACGATACGATATAATAGTGTAGTATAGTAAGTAAGTATTGTAAGTAGTAGTAACTACAATAGTAGGTAAGCCAGTGGAGTTGCAACCGGAATAGGCATGCTTAAAATGCATTAAAAATCTCACAAAATAGCAATTTCATGCGATAAAAAGCCAAGAAGTCTACTCAACCAGACCAGACTGGACTTTGCCTTGGACTTGGTTCGATCGCTCTGTGTATGTGTCTTCAGAACTTCCTTTAGCTTCTGCTTCTGCTTCTACTACTTCTACTATTGCTGGTGATGCTGTCGATGTTGTTGATGCTATTGTTGCTGTTGCTGATATTGTGGGTCTGTAAAGCTAGTTCACTTCACTTCTGTTGTAATATAGTTAGTTCATGTATGCACAATTAAGCCTACAAGGCAAACCACCACCAGAGTGAACTCAGTCAGCCTCATAGTCAGTCTATCTGTCTGTCTGGACTTAAGATCGTTTTGATGCCAGCCTCAGCCTCAGCTTCAGCCTCATTGGTTAGGGTTAGTTATAGTCAATACATAAACATGGATCGAAGATTATGTGGCTATCGTTCGAACGGAAATAGTAGTTGGTCAGTAAATAGTAACTAAACTGAGTTAGTGAAAGAGAATTTGAAAAGAACTAACCTAAGTACTATATCCTTCATATGTCTATATAATTTACTATTGATTGCTTGAACAAGTGTTTTTTAACATATTCATTTTAAACACTTCATGGCCCATACACTACTCTATTTATCCACTCTGTTACTTGTACGTATCCTTTCTCCTTTCTATGGAACAATTTTATCTTATTGAGAGACAGAAATTTCTCATAAAACTATTATTCTACTTTGTTATAAAACTCAAACATTCCACGTAAATAATTCCAAGTAATCCAAAACAGTAACCTATTACAACTATTACACTTACTACACATTATGACCCACGACGTCGAATGTGCACGTCTCTCTATAGTAAAAAATACATGATGATGACGACGGATCGTGTGGCATTGTATTGTATTTGTTATTATTACATTTGGATATAAAATGCTATAAACTAAAGAATTTCCTATGCAGGCGCACACAGTCAACCCTTTTTCAACACGAAGTGTTGACCACATGTGTGTCCACGTCCAAGTATCTGAGGTTGGTGCCTAGTTTATACAATACTTTGGTTCGACCAGACATTTGTTCTATTGCTCTGTTACCTTTTATATTCACTACGTGGCTTTATTATTAATAATTTGCTTTAGTTATTATTTTTTTTTTTCTATTTAACTTTGTACTTTTTTCCAGACCATAACGCCGGTCAGTTATATAACTTCACCTCGTAATTTCATTACAATTTCTATTGTTTTATATCATTTCTGTACTTTTTTTTAAATAATATTTCTACAAGTTCTGGTCATTGTCGTCATCATTATTGTCGCGTTTCAGTCGTGTCTCTCACATTATAAGCCGCACAATGACCCTTTACTTTTTTACAGATTTTTTATTTAATTTTTCTACTACGAGTATAATTTTCTTCATTATTTCATTTAATTTCATTTCTTTAATGTTTTTTTTTTTTGTTTTGTTTTTGTTTTCATTTAGTATGTTTTTAATAAGTTCCAAGTTCTTTGGGACGCTTTACCATTCCAAAACATTTCGTGTGTGCGCTATTAGTGAGTACTGACTGTATGGTATCAGACAAACAAAGTTGCAAGTTCCCCTTACATACATTAAATTGTTTTTTATGTGTTCTTAATAGGTTTCAATTATTTTAATAATGTTTTTTTGTTTTGTTTTTTATTCTTTTAATGTCTTTTAGTATTTCTTTATTTTTGTTTTACTTTTTTATATTATTTTTCTATAGAAAAATACATATGATTTGTGGGCTCTTCTTTTACGGTGGCTTATGTGTGTTTTGCATTTAGCTTATTTTAATTATTGTTGAGCTTTCATTGGTTCTTGTTTTTTTTTTTTTTTGTCATTGTTACTATTCAGTGACCACAAGAAACCAACAAAAGTTGAAAAGGAAAAGCATTAAATAAATTATTTTGACTTTTATGCGTGGCAAACGAATTCAGTAAAATTTCTCATGCCATATGACCGCATTTCACCAATTCAACAATTATAAAATATCAAGTAAGCAAGGAACAATTGTACCTAGTACTAGTATGTGTACTTGCAACCACAAAAGATTACAGAGAAGAAACAAAGAATGAGCTGTGTAGAGACTACAAACAATATTTGCCTACAAAATGGAAAAATCAAGCAACAGCAACAATAAAGTGGCAACAACAGGCAGCAACATGCAATAGATCAAACCATCAAGCAAAAATAGTAAAATGGACACAGCAACAAACATGAAAGAAAAGAAAAGAGTGTAGCATCATCACCAGTGCACAATACTATGTGTTCAACAAATTGCAATAAGCAAAGTCTAAAAGAAGTGGTGAGGAGAAAGAGTAGATAAATAGAGGAGAGCAAAGTTTCAGCTAAGATAAAGAAAAGCAACAAACAAGAAAGAAATAACTACAACAACAAGAAAAACCCAATGAAGGCAAACTATGGCAATGTTGCAGTGAGTTGCTGTTGCAAGGACGATTCAGGCAGCAAAAATTAACAATAACAACAACAGCAACAGTAACAATAATAACGATGACGATGATGTGCACAAAAAGCAAGCAAACAAGCACTAAACAAAGTTATAGCAACAGCAACAAAAGAAGCGGCACCAGCAACAACAGCAGCAGCATCAATAGTAGGAACAACAACAACAAACAAACAAGAAGAAAAGAAAAAGAAAAAAAAAAAAAAAAAGCAACAGCAGCAAAAATTGCAATTGTAACACAGGCAAGCAAAGCGGCAGCAGCAGTAACAACATCAGCAGCATCAACAACATACATATCCATACATTGAAACCATTGTACATGAGAATCTACAACTCATCCTGCGGCAGCCGCCTTTTGGGTGAGGCGCGCGTGTTCGCTTCGTTCATTTCAGCTTAACTCCACGTTTACATCAGTTTTGATTGCAATATTGCAAGCACAAACTAACAACAATTGAGTGAATTGGAAACAACAGCAACATCAGCACCAGCAACAGCAACAGCAACAACAACAAATCATAATCATGTTGTCCATTGATGTTAATGATTATTATCATCATCATCATCATCATCATCACCGTTCGTCATCTTCAATATGTTGTTTGTTGCTTTATTTTGCTTACCGTTGTATTTTGCATCTATTCTAAGTATGTAGGCTTGTTGACGATGATGATGATTTGGATGATGATGTTGTTGTTGTTAGTATCACTATGAGTTGTCCACTACTTGAGGAATCGGACTCGTTCATGCAACACAATGAAGGTCTTTTAGAACGTTTAATGTGTGGTAAATATGGCAAGAGTTGCAGCTTTGGAGCAACAGCATTACAAAACACAGATGAGAACCAATAATGAGTCGTCCTACACACAAGATGCAATTTACCTATACAAACGTAGTGGTAACTCTGCATCATTTGGATTTCTAAGCTGTTTTCAAGTTAATAAATATATTGCGCTACATTTCAAATTTTGTCAAGTAAGTTTTAGTATAATCCAATGGAAAGTTATTCCCTTCAATTCTTAAAATGAGATATGTGTATCATTTAATATTTTGCATATTTTTAATAATTTAAGCGGACACATAAAATGCATGATATAAAGGATGAAGTCCTATATTTCTTAAAAATTCAAATATTATACTCATTAGCAACATTATATAATTTCTATGAAAATATCTTTTTGTTTCTATAAACTCTTAGGGTAGCGACCCAATCAAAGTCTGCTAAACATGATCCGCTTGCATTATAGTTTGTCATGTTTCTCTTACTGGTTAAGATTTTTAGGTTTATGAGAATTTCCAGTTGAGTTGTTCTCTGCTGCTATTCTCTCTATTCTGTTCTTTTCAATTTTGTGTTGTGTTGTTTTGTTCTATTCTGTTCTGTTCTGTTCTGTTTTGAGTTTTGAGTTCGTTACTGAAGTTTGCAATCATTTGCTGTTTTTTTCATGTTGTAAGATACTATTCTTCTCTGGAGCTTGTTGTTGCTACTGTTGTTGTGTTATTCTTGTTTCTAGTATTGCTGATGCTGCTGTTGTTGTAGTTGTTGTTGTTGCTGTTGTTAGTTGGTGTCGTTGTAGTTGTTGCAGTTGTTGTTATTGTGTTAAGCATAATTGCATACGATTATTGTGCTTGCTCAGGTGTGCAATTTATATCAACAACAGCATGGAAACAGCAACATCAAAAGCACTCTACATATAACATAGCAGCAAGCAGCAGAAACAGCAGCAGCAAGCAGCAGAAACAGCAGCAGCAGCATAGATACTGCAATCTTCACACTTGTTGTAACCAAATTACTATACATCGTTGATTTCTAGTCAATTTTCTTCTTGGTCAATCTTTTTATTGTACATTCACAACAGCAACAGCAACAACAGAAACAGAAACAGCAGCAACAATTGCAACAACAATTGCATAGCAAGGAAGAGGGACTTCAATAACAAACTACTTGTACATTGCAACTAACAAAAATGTGTTGCAGTAAAAGACTTCACTTTGCTTTGGTTATTTGCTTGAAGCAACATCTTTACTTATTCACCATTGCAAACGACATTTTATCTTTCTCTTTATTTTTTTTCTTCTAATATTATAGCAGCGGCATCAACATCAACATCAGCATCAGCATTAGCAATCATGAGCATTTCGCTCAGTGTGTAGCTAAACTTTTGTTATTTTATATGGTTTATTATTGCATTAAGCCATGTTTTGAAGCATCTGAGATTGAGCGAATATGCTGAAAGTGAGATACCTAGATACATGAATGTAGATGGATGGATGGGTTAGAAAGGTAGGTGAAATTCTTCAATTTTGAAATTGCTTTATTATGCACACTGCTATGGCATTCACCAATATTAACGGACACCATTAAACTTTGGAATTTGAAATTTTTTTGATGGTAAACAGTTGAAATAAATGTTACGAGTAAATATGTATGTGCTAAATTCAACGGGAAGTTAATGTGGTTTGTTCCAACATTAATAATTTCAAAGTGAATTTATTACTTATTGCGGAACATGGAGAATATTCAAAAAATTTTAATGAATTAGCCTTTGATATTCTAGTATTAATTTATATTTGCAATAAATTCTTTGAGTTAAATTTAGTTTTTTTATAATTTAGAAAATTACCAAGAGAGAGAGAGAGAGTTTTAGTTATGAGTATGAGGTTATTAAATTGATATTGTTAAAATCTCATTTCAATCTCTTTATAAATGATTTCATCATTTTTATATACATATATCTCATTCATTCATTCACAAAACCTTTCTGCAAATCACATGTTGTTAAGTCAATTATTGTACCATGCCACCTTCAGGAATATCTCCAATAATTCATGATTCTCTACTTTTAAATCCACTTAAAATTCGAAACATATGTGTTCTACTGCAATAAGAACATAGGAAGTCTCTTTGTACTTTATAATGATTAACTTCAATCATGATTCAAGTATGTTTTCTGTATAAATAAGCATCCATCCAATCTTACACTAATACAATTGTTCTACACAATATATTGTACTAGAATATACAGAAGAAAGGAATATCACAGGTATTATTACAGTGGGAGAAATACAAAACAAAAAATTTGAGAAAAAAAAAATGTCAAGCCATTTTGCATTGTGTAGAATCCTGACCATCATCATCATCGTCATCATCATCATCATTGTCATATTCTAGCATATGGAATTGTGTATGGAAGTGTGCTGGTGTATTTATATAGAGCATTCTGTACCAGAATAGAAGTCTGTCGACCAGTCCATCTTTTGATTCATTTGGCTTTGTGTATGCATGCACTTCAACTTCGTTGCTTTAGCTAAGTACTTGTACTTAAAGTATTTGTCATGATAACGTTACTCATGCCAAACATGTCTTTTTTCGGTTGTTGTATTTTTTCTCATTTTTACTGAATATAGCCCGCATTACATTTTTAGTAGACGAGACACGACCTACTACATCCAAAACATACTATGTAGTATGTACATGTGCATCCAACCATCCGAGCAAGCAACCAACTAACCAACCAACCAACCATACATAAGTTTAGCAAACGCAACAGCAATTCTTGTAGATACTCGTATCCTGTTGTTGTTAGTTGTTGTTGCTCCACCAAAAATGGATTGATATGCCACAAACGCTTGGAACGTGTGTCGTTTTCTATGTTTGTCTGTCCTTCTTTCTGTCCGAGCGTCTGTCTGTCTGTCTGGCTTTCTGTATTTTTATTTGTTGTGTCATGTCGTCTCGTTGTCTCTTCTGTCTATTCCATTCAATGTTCAAATACAAAAGTCCGTTTCTATGTCTCTTTGGGTGTTTGTTTGTCTGTCTGTCTCTCAGTCCATTCCACTGTGTGACAGTCTGCCTGCTTGTCTCTCTATATGTTTTTACGCCCATGATGTTGCACGTCAGTGTTGTTATATCTGTTGTTGTTGTTGTTGTTGTTATTGCTCTGGTTCTCTCGTTTTGACTATTTCCCTTTAGCTCTTAAGCTTTGTATATTATGCAATTGTTGTCTAGATACACGTACTTACTGTATAGAAGTATGTATCTGTATTGTGCAGTATTTAAATACCTTTACAATTTCGTTTATTCCACAGAATTTTTGGAGACACGTTTTGCCCTGCAAAAATATACATATTATCACTGATGATTGAAGGTGTTCTATAATTTTATTGCATCATTACAGTAGACATGTTGCCAGAATGGTCTTCTGTATCTGCTTTGAAACCTCCAAGACATCAGTAAATCTATTCTACTCAATAATTTGTCATTACAAATCCAAAAATATTCCAGAGGCATTATGGAGTTTTGTTGTTTCATAGTTTTCCTTCCATTCGATTCTTGCAGAACTTTCGTTCCTGAACTCTTTATCAGCCTAACAAATTTTTCAAAGACATGAAATTAATAGCTCATTCACACCGGACTAAATCACAATGATTCACTTTGGCATTCAGACTGGCGTTTTTGATTAAGGGACAACCTTTTCTTATGTCAGTTGCTTAACAAAATTTGCTGTTTTTATGTTGGTGAGCGAGCAACAACATTTTTTAAATTAACCAGAAATAAAAAAAAAATGACAATTTTCATCGAGAGTAACCATTTCTAAAAATTTGAATCAATTTGTGAAATGACTGTGAGTCTACAACTACAATCCAAGAATGACGACATTTTCTTTGTGGTTGTTGGCGAATCTGATTCAAATCAATAGTCGCATCATTATTTTGATTCGAATCAGGCACGATGTGAATGGGGTACAAAGTTTTATAAACAAGGATCTTTGAAATTTCTCGAAAGAGAAGATCACAGAATGATGTATTTATCATCAGTTAATGCTCATTATGTATGTTTAGTAGCTGGTACTAAAATATTTTTTATCGTGTATTATATTTTAAATACAAAAACTATGTCATCAAAACCAGTTTTCCTTAATTCTATAATTTTCAAAAATATGAATTTTCAATTCTTATCTATTAGTATCTTTCTTTCATATGTACTATATCTGATTGTTGGATCTGTTTAACAATAAGAGTTACTAAGGATGAGTTCTACCTATATTATTTGATTAAGTTTCTTGTTTAGAACTGAAAATATCTATTCATAAGTCACAGTTGTACTTACTATATCCTGGTATCCTATGAGAGTCATGCTCTCAATCAAACAGAGTGTGCTTTTGGCCTCACTAGAATGAATGTAGTGTATTTTGCACCAACTTACATCATGTTTCACCTACTAGTTACCGCCATGTGCCATTCACATAGATTTTTCTTTTTGTTATCTTTGGGCGCATCCAACAATTTTATTTGTTAAATTTTGTTCTTATTCCATTTTGCCTAGTTTGATTTTTGTTTTTGTTAAAGCTCCCATGGAGCACTGACGCCCATCTATGCTGGTCACCAGTTTCGTTTGTTCGGTCGACTTTTTGATAACACCAACAATGACCTATTGGCGGTGGCAATATAGTATAGTCACTAGCACTCACTACTCAGTGACTAACTTTTTGAGAGCTTTAGCCAGTTTTGTTGGTTGTTGGATTTTGGTTTTTGGTTTCATGCTGATGTCGTGTTCATTGTTATTATTGCTTTTGTTGTTCTTGCTCTTGTTGCGGTTCACTTCGTTTTAGTATTTTGAACGTTTTCCGTAGGTTTTCTTTTTGATTTTCTTCTGCTCGATTTCTATGAATTCTTTTGTTGTTGTTGTTATCGTTTTTTGGTTTATTGACGAGTTTTGAATTTATAAAAATTGTCTAGTGTAACTCGATTGGTTGCTCCTCATCGTTTGGTTGCTCCTTTTCATGTATGTATGTCTGTCAATCTGTCTGACCAAATTTTATAAATGCATGTGTGTTTGTGACATTGGCATATTGATATGTCTCTATGTACTATTCCCGCCTTGTATTTTTCTATCCAACATTCTACAATTCAAAGCCCGTATATTTTATAGATTTTCGAACATGCATTTTTATGCTTCCGGTTTTGTTTGACTAAGTTGAGGCGTGCAAGTGACTTGTTTAAGTTGCTGGCCCAACGATTTTGTAGTAATTCGATTCAATATAACTCCTACGTGCATTTAAGAATGGAAAATAGAATTTGTTTTAGTTTTCTTTTTGTCAGATGTGACCCCCTTCAGAGTGCAAGAAGAATGAACTTTTATTTTCGTTCTGTAAGAGCTTCACATCATCAAATCACTCTACATCGAGTCATTTAACGCTTAAATCATAAGAAAACAAAAAGGGGCAAACTTCCATCGTATAAAACTTAATTAGATAAGGAAATCTTTGTATAATAAACAACTCAACATGAAAATAATCTTCCAGAACTACTTTTTAAATACACATTCTGTATGCAATGCAATGTCTATGATGATATGGTAAATCAGAACTAAGTTCCATTTCATTTCACTGCGACTTGTACAGGTCATAAGCTGATAACCTTCTCTCGAGGCAAGTGATACTACTAGCATGATACAAGACTTTGCTCCAAAGATACGCACAATTGTAGACTCTGTACTATGAACATATTTACAAATAAATGTATTAACAAATAGTATGTATGTACAAAGATACTTTTAAGGCGCCACTTGCACACATAAACATGGAAATATTCTTGAGTAAGCATCAATGCTCAGTGGTGGTCACATTGTGTCGCATCACCATATATCATAATGACACAATTGTCGGGGTATATTGTATATTGTATATTTTTACATTATAGAAATAATAAGAAACAAAAAGAATCATTAAAAAATATTTAATGAATGAAAAAAAGAGAAGAATGTCATAGACAAGAGACAAGGGGAGGGACACATGGACAAGTAAAATAAGTAGAATTGGATTCATTTTGGGCATGCAATGTGCGTTTTTAAAAAACTAAAAAACACACAAACAAAAATGTAATAAAATTAAGTATTTTTATGACCTTTAGTATTTTCAGTTTCTTTCATTTTCTATCTCTCTCACTCTCTTTCTCTTTTCCATTATTAATAACCTTTTTTTTTTTTAATAAAAAAACAAGAAAAGAATTCCATAAAAGAAAAATTAACTGAAAAATATAAAAAAACCCGCGCTCTGATAAAAATTTCTAGATAACAAATTTTTTATTTTATGAGTTTTTATATATTAAATGAGAATTTTGTAGCAACAGTTGAGGGTTAAAGTTATCATACACTAATGTGCTCATTCATTCACTCAAATCTTCTAACTTGAGTTTGAGTGTTTTTGGTTTCTTCTCATCAAGTTGAATAAATGATACTCAGTATTATATTTTGTATCTGTTGTGAGTTTGTTTTTGGAGTAGTTTTAATGTATTTGTAGATGTAAGCAGCTGCATGTGGTATGGCATTTGTGGTATCTGTGTGTTTAGATACAAATGTATCTGTGCGCGCAACTTGAAACTGGTTTAGTTAATGTTTTGTTTACATTTGTAAAAAACTGTTTTTATTACTCCATGCCGAGTGCACCAAGAGTTATAGTAGTTTTAGATATAAAATGCAATAGATTGATTCACATTTTAATCCCTATAAATTTAAAAAAACAAAAAAAAAAACAGACAGAATTTAAAATAATAAAAAAAAAAAATACAAAATTGTATTTATTACTTTAGCATCTTGTATGTTTCTAATGATGTAAATCATATCTTTATGACATTCATCAGCTTGGAAAGAACATAATGCAGCATAGTCCAACAACTACTAAGTGACAAGACTATCACCAATTTCAGTCAGCATCCTCATCATTGTCATCATTGTAATCATCATCATCATCATCATCATTATCATCATCATAGTCATGTCGTCATCATTATCATCGTCGTCATTGTTGAAACAAAAATTGCTACCTCGCTTTTGCTATTTTTACACGAATTGTGAAAACAAGTTTAACAAGTTTCCGACACCTTTAACAACAAAAGCTTCGAAACGAAATACAAAAAATAAGGAGGCAAAACAAAAACAATGAGATACTTTGTATTTTTCTGTTCTACTACGTTGAACTTCCCCAAAAAAAAAGTCACTCACTCACGTGCGTGAGTCTAACTCAAGTGAATACTCACGTGCCACATTATGAGTATTTTTACTCAACAAGAAATTGCTATAGAGTTTTGTTCTGTTTCGTTTTGCCTGGAGTTACTTGTGGGATAAAAGATACTACAGCAGATATGTACTTTGATCATATGCGGTGTGTTTTATTAATGAAAACTATAATATTGTAGATACAAATACTTACTTCAGAGTAGTTTAAGGGAAATAGTATCTTCTTTTGCATCTTTATTTATTTATTTTTTGTTTTGTTAATATGAGCAGGAAAAGAAAAGTATCTCAATATATATAGTTAGATGTCCCTATATACATAGTTTTGATGTTCATTCATAAATAATAAATGCATATTGTTTCGCATGAAGTACATGTAGAGTTCTTTGGACTTTTGTTGTTTGTTTGTTTGTTTGTTTGTGTATTTCTTGTAGTTGCCCTGTGGTTATTGACATTGAAAAAAGTTTTGTATTTTGATGCAAAAGTTGAAAGTGAAATAAAATACTCTTTTGAACTTTGACATGGCAGCAAAGCAGTATTCATTAAATAAATAAATAAATTATTTCAAAAGACAGACACTTCTTCAAAGTATTCAAATTACTTTTTAATCAACAAAATGAAGTATTTAATACTTTGTTACATTGTAAATAAGCGTGTGGCAGTTGTTTATCCTAAAAATTGTTGAAATCATAAAGAGTGCTGAACCTTAATTCCTTAATGTTCTTAAAAGTCAAGTGGTACACAAAAAAGATACAACACATCATTTTATTTTTGATAAACAACTCACACAATATCATTCCAAAACAACACAAATCTTTTAAAGAATTCAAATAAGCCCAAAAATAGTAAAGCACTTGAATTTACAATTTCGTCGCCTTCATCCAATGCAATTGTATGAGTATTTGTATCTTGTATCTTTGAGTTACACTTAGATGCAACAACTGTCAATGTTCGATGCAGTCAATAGCAATGTGTTAAATCTCCATCAGCGTTGACAAAATACTCTAAGCAGCCACAAGCAACATTCAATATTTTTAAGAAAATGAATCAAACAAACTTATAGATGCAATTGTATCCGTACTGCTGAATTTTATATGAACGCACGCTAGTCGTTAGTTGAGTGTTGAGTTGTATGTGTTTTTGCGACAAATGATTTGTTGATAATGAAAATTTCCGTTTTGGTTTGGGCAACAAATTTGATGAAGTTGATTTTGGGGGAGAGAATAATTTTTGTATAAATAGAGAGCATACGAAGAGAGAGACAGAGAGAGAGAGAGAGAGAGCATTTATAAATTCTTCTCTCTGCGCTACTCTTATACTATTTACTCTTTCACTCAAATCTCTCACTGACTCCAACTCTCGTGAGAGAGGAAGAGAGAGCAATAGGGCGCCAATTTTTAACGTAGCGGTGAATTTTGGTACTAAATATTGAGTTTATTAAGATTTAACGAGTAAAAACGAGCTAAATTTGTATGTTGGAAAAACCGCTAAGAAGTGTAAGTATCACTCAAGTTGATGTTTTGGCAAGTCACGGGTACAATTGGGATGGGTTTTCTTAGTCTGAGTTCTCTGAGTAGAGGGAGGACTAAAGGAAAATTAATGTAAATGTGGGAAATTTTGATGATCAATCGAACTGAATTTCCTTATTGTTGCATTAAGTACAATCACTAGTCCTTATAAGGGTTACAGTTAAGATGGAATACAAGGATCTGGGGACTGATTCTTCTTTTCTTTTAGAGTGAGTGATAGTTTCTTCATTCATATCATTTACATCAACATCATGTTTTAAGCTTGTCCTCAGTATTGTCCTCAGAAGTTTACGCTTACCTTGCAGCAATCCCTTAATATTGGGCATCAATCTGCTTAAGGATGTAGTTACCTTGGCAGCTCTTTCAGTGGCATACCTGATCTGTTACCCTAATGTCAGCCTGGAGTCAAGTCCAAATGAGCAACAGCTCAGTATTTTTTTCTGTTGGGTCCCTCGTATACTCAGCCATTGTGTCATTTAAATTAATAAATAAGAATCTGATAATAATTCAAAAAAAAAACATCAACTCCCCATCATCATAATATCAGAAGGGAACTCTTTGCCATTCATACTCATCAAACGTTCACCAAAATATTAAGAATTCCACTCAAAAATTCAAACTCCTCTTAGTCTCACCGTATTTCTCTCCCTTCTTTATTTTCTAAACATAATCAATGGTATTTTCTCTCACTCACTGCTTCATTTAGTCTCTCTCTCAGAAAACGAATTGAAAAATTGTAAATTTTGGTGGAAGAAAAATCGTGCAACTTGCGAAGACTGAGACCCACGATGCTAACAACTAATAACGACGAAGCTATGGTGAGTCGTCCGAAACTGAATGGAAAACTCACTCGTTCGCTCGATTACTCGATGCTCGTTTTCTCGTTTTCTGCTTAGCGCTGACTTTGTGGCATTTGCAACGAATAAACAGTTCGAAGTTCGAGTGCGAGCGCCGTACGGAACGGACGTGTCTACGCACGATTTTTAAATGAAAACGGGTTTTATTTTTTCCAAAAACATAGCAAGAATAGAAAATTAGACAAAGTCAAACAAAGTACTACTAAAGACCAAAAGTTACCAACTCTCGTATAAGAAATTGGTATTAGATTGACTTTTAAGTGAAAAATGAAAACAAAGTGGTGCAAACAAAAATTTTAGAAAAGAAAATTCAATTGGCAAAAATTATATACAAAAATTTGGGCAAACCAAGAAACAAGTGAAAAGTGTACATGTAAAATGAAAATACGATAAAATGAAAAGCTCAGTGTTTGTGTGAAAAAGGAAAAACCTTAAAGGCAATTCAGGCCGCACCAGAAAGAAAAGCGGCTGGAGTAGAGCACGCGACGATAAAAGCAAGAAAAATGTCAATTTTGTGTTGAAAATAGAAAAACCAAAAAAAAAAAAAAAACGCGAAAAAGAAAGATAAAAGTTAAATAAATTAAAATAATTAAAATTTTGTAAAATCTGAAAATAAACAAAAATAATGACAAAGACAAATGACTTACTAGGCTTGGTCCTGGTGCTGTTTTTAAGCATCTCGATCTCAGTGGCACACACCACCACCAAGCATGGAGCACAAACTACGACACTTGATGCTGCAGCAGCTTCAAGTGCCATGCTTGGCATGGGCGGCATTGGTGGCTCCGCAGCGGTTTCACTCTCTTCCTCGGCGTCATCTAATGATTATGGTGGCAGTCAGTCAACGGCTAGCATATCATCGCCAGCAGGAGGAGCATCGTCGGATTTAGCATCTGTACCCGCGTCACTAAATGGTGCTGGTGTCGGTGCTTTACATACAACGCAGTGTTCCTGGACTTATAATGGCACATCGGCAGTGCATTGTGCTGTGCGTACTATTGAACGGGTACAGGGTCTTGATTTGCAGGGAGCCGATGGCAGCAGTCAACTGACCATCAAATGCAGCGATTTATATTTGTTCGAATCGCAATTGCCACAGGCAGTGTTCGCGCGTCTCCAAACGTTAGATGTACTGCGTTTGGCATCGTGTAAACTTCTGCAGCTGCCTAATAATGCTTTTGAAGGTTTGAGTGCGCTGAAATCGCTGGCGGTGAATACGCGTAACTCTGAATGGGGACCAGGCAAAACACTGGAATTGTATCCAGACTCGCTGAATGGCCTCAAACAATTGACTGAGCTCGATTTGAGCGATAATAATTTACGCGCCTTACCCGCAGGCTTCCTCTGTCCGGTAGGCAATCTACAGGCCTTGAATCTCACACATAATCGCATACGGACTGCGGAGCACTTGGGCTTTGCCGATATGAATTGTAATGGTGGCAGTGAATTGCAAGTGCTGGATGCAAGTTTCAATGAATTACGCACCATTACCGAGAGTTGGGGCATTTCGCGTTTACGTCGTTTGCAACACTTGAGTCTGCAACATAATAATATATCAGAGTTGTCTGGCGAGGCATTGGCAGGCCTGAGTTCATTGCGCATTGTGAACTTGAGTAATAATCATTTGGAAACATTGCCAGAAGGCTTGTTTGCTGGTTCAAAGGAACTACGTGAAATTCATCTCCAAAATAATGAGCTGTATGAGTTGCCAAAGGGTCTGTTTCATCGTTTAGAGCAATTGTTGGTTGTGGATTTATCCGGCAATCAGCTGACTTCGAATCATATTGACAATACCACATTCGCTGGCCTCATCAGACTCATTGTATTGAACTTGGCACACAACGCTTTGACGCGTATCGATTATCGCACCTTCAAGGAATTGTATTTCCTACAGATTCTCAATTTACGTAATAATTCCATTGGCCATATAGAGGATAATGCCTTTTTGCCTCTGTACAATTTGCATACACTGAATCTTGCCGAAAATCGTTTGCATACACTTGATGATAAACTCTTCAATGGGCTTTATGTGCTTTCGAAACTTACGTTGAACAACAATCTGATTAGTGTAGTTGAACCGAATGTGTTTAAGAATTGCTCTGATCTGAAGGAACTTGATCTGAGTTCAAATCAAATGAATGAAGTTCCTCGTGCTCTGCAAGATTTAGCAATGTTACGCACTCTTGACTTGGGTGAGAATCAGATACGCACCTTCGATAATCAAAGTTTCAAGAATTTACACCAATTGACTGGACTACGACTTATTGATAATCAGATTGGTAATATCACAGTGGGTATGTTTGCCGATTTGCCCAGACTGAGTGTCTTGAATCTTGCCAAAAATCGTATACAAAGTATTGAGCGTGGTTCATTTGATAAGAATTTTGAATTAGAAGCCATACGTTTAGATCGAAATTTCCTATCGGATATCAATGGTGTATTCGCAACACTGGTTTCATTGCTGTGGCTTAATCTCTCCGAGAATCATTTGGTATGGTTCGATTATGCTTTTATACCATCTAATCTTAAATGGCTTGATATTCATGGTAATTATATTGAAGCCTTGGGAAATTATTATAAACTTCAAGAAGAGATACGCGTCAAAACTCTCGATGCCAGTCATAATCGTATTACGGAAATCGGTCCAATGTCTATACCCAATACAATTGAATTGCTCTTCATCAATAATAATCTCATAAGTACGGTGCATGCAAATGCTTTTGTGGATAAGGTGAATCTCGCACGGGTTGATCTCTATGCTAATCAATTGTCCAAATTGCAATTGCAACAATTGCGTGTAGCTCCAGTTGTTGCTCAGAAACCATTGCCTGAATTTTATCTCGGTGGTAATCCTTTCGAATGTGACTGCACCATGGACTGGTTGCAACGCATCAATAATATGACAACACGTCAACATCCCCGTGTCATGGATCTTCCCAACATCGAATGTGTTATGCCACATGCTCGCGGTGCTGCCGTCCGCCCATTGACAGTTCTGAAATCTAAGGATTTCCTTTGTCGCTATGAATCCCACTGCTTTGCTTTGTGTCATTGCTGTGATTTTGATGCTTGTGA
This sequence comes from Amiota minor, assembly GCA_037043295.1. Classification (NCBI taxonomy): domain Eukaryota; kingdom Metazoa; phylum Arthropoda; class Insecta; order Diptera; family Drosophilidae; genus Amiota; species Amiota minor. The sequence goes on from JBAMAW010001787.1 coordinate 994,817, forward strand.
TTGTGAGATGACTTGTCCCAATAACTGCACATGTTATCATGATCAAATTTGGTCAACAAATGTCGTTGACTGTGGTGGTCAACAAACTATGGAACTGCCTAGACGTGTGCCTATGGACTCAAGTATTGTGTATTTGGATGGTAACAATTTTCCGGTGCTAAAGAATCATGCTTTCATTGGACGCAAAAATCTTAAGTCACTTTACGTGAATGGCAGCCAAGTGGCAAGTATACAGAATCGAACCTTTGCCGGCCTCATCTCATTACAAATGCTCAATCTGGCGGATAATCGTCTGCAGAAATTGCATGGCTTCGAATTCGAGCACTTGCAGGCTTTACGTGAGCTTTACTTGCAAAACAACCTGTTGACTACCATTGAGAATGCCACTTTAGCGCCGCTCACCTCACTCGATGTCTTACGCATTGATGGCAATCGTTTAGTGACTCTGCCCATCTGGCAATTGCATGCCACTCATTTTGGTAAACGACTGAAGGCGCTCTCCATTGGGCGAAACCAGTGGAGTTGTCGTTGTCAATTCCTGCAGGCGCTCACATCTTATGTAGCTGAAAATGCCTTGATTGTACAAGATGCCCAGGATATTTATTGTATGGAATCACCGAACACCGCTGCCTTTGGCGGTGAATATGCTGTGGTTTCGTCTACGCCACAGAAACGTGAGTTGGACTTCAATTCAACTGGTGCAGCATGCACGGACTATTATTCTGGTGGTTCTATGCTTCAACATGGCATACCTAAGAGCTATATACCATTACTAGCTGCTGCCTTGGCTTTGGTCTTCCTGCTGGTGGTCGTAGTCATTGTCTTCGTCTTTCGTGAGAATCTAAGAATTTGGTTGTTCGCTCATTACGGTGTGCGTGTGTTTGGCCCACGTTGTGAAGAATCCGAAAAACTCTATGATGCTGTGTTGTTGCACTCCGCCAAGGACTCGGAGTATGTTTGCCAACATCTAGTCGCTGAATTAGAAACCGGTCGCCCACCACTGCGAGTTTGCCTTCAACATCGTGATCTGGCACACGATGCTACACATTACCAACTTGTTGAGGCAACACGCGTATCAAGACGTGTTGTCATTCTATTAACACGTAACTTCCTGCAAACAGAATGGTCACGTTGTGAACTAAGGCGTGCTGTCCACGATGCTCTGCGTGGTCGCCCACATAAACTTGTCATTATCGAAGAACCTGAAGTCTTATTTGAGGCTGAGAGTGATATTGAATTGCTGCCATATCTAAAGACATCAGCAGTGCATCGCATACGACGGAATGATCGACATTTCTGGGAAAAGCTGCGTTATGCCTTGCCCGTTGATTATCCCACTTACCGTGGAAATAACTACACGCTCGACCATAATCACGAGCGCATCAAGCAGCCAGCTAGTCCTGGTATCCTTTATCGTCAAGCGCCACCGCCTGCATACTGCCCAGCAGAAGGTGCTAATGGAGGCATTGTTGGCATAGCAGAATGTGATCAAAACTATTCCTCGGCCACAACAGCAACACCCAGCCCAAGACCACATCGACGTGGTGATGTGCGAACATTATCGCATCAACATCATCATGGTGGTGCTAGCAACTCATCGGGTGTCAATCACTTGCATCCTTCACGCGCTGCTGAAGTGCCACAGTATTACCATCATGGAGCTCACGCAGTTAGCTCTGGTCCTACGGGCAGCGGTGGTGGCGCTGTTGCAGCGTATGCCGTTCGTCCACCATCAGAGCACATCTACTCGAGCATAGACTCAGATTATTCAACCTTAGACAATGAGCAACATATGCTCATGATGCCAGCACCACCAACTCCCACAAATGGTGGTCCTCACTCGCAACAACGCGCACAAACATGGCGACCACAGCCAAAGCAACAGCAGCAGCATCAACAAATGCCGCATGGCGGCACCATAGGTCCAGCAAATGCTGTCAACTCTATTGCTAGCACATCCGCTTCTGGTCCATCATCAGTAGCATCTTCCTCCTCAAACTCAGCGCAACAGTCAACAGCGCAAGGTCAACAACAGGGTCCACATGTACAGGCGTATTTAGTATAAATCTATTATTCCCCAAGAACTGATGATGATAAGGATGATGACGGTGATGCTGACAATGAAGGCAGCCAAGTGGCTAGTGTTAGTAAATATTCAAAATAAACATAAGACAAACCCAAGTGACAGTGATTTCTTTAGGGACTGGTTCCTGTTTCATTCTGAAACTAAAGTGTATCTAGTTTTTAATTTAATACTAACAACTGAAACAAAAACAAAAAAAAAAAAAAAACACAAAAATTTAGTTATAAAACAAAAGAATAAAGGATAAGATAAAAAGATTGGCGGCATGCTGCAAGTGTGTATGTACTATGTGTTAGTGTTGAATAAGAAATATGCATAAAAAATAATACATTAAAATGCCAGAGCCTAGAGCGAAAAGCCGCAAATGAAGCGTATGTAATGCATTTATAAATATTTACAATTATGAACTTATTTACCATAAAACACACACACCAATACTCTCACAGACACACTTCTTATATACTTACATACATATACAATATATACATGCTTATATACAAACAATATATACTTATATATACATATATATATTGTATATAAAATTAGCAAACCAAGTGTGCGTAAAAATAATGAATTCATTGTATGAATTGTTTGTAAATATTTAATTAATAATTAAAATAAATAAATAAATTTAAAGAAATGCATAATTCAAAAATTAGTTATAATAAATTCCATTTACACATACACACACACACACACACACACATACTGACATTGACAAACAAATGAGTAAATTAGCTAGCAACTTCTAATAAAAATCATAGATACTTTTTCTCACATACACACATTAATTGACTTTAAAATGTTAAACAAAACAATGACAAAATGGAAGAAAAACTCATTAAAAATAGAAAAAGAAAAATAACAGAAACTAAAAAACATAAATATGCAAATCCAATCGATTGGAATAAAATGGAATGGAATGGAATAAAAAAAAAATGGCTCATTTTTGTATATTTTTTTAAAGAAAAACAATAGGAGCAGCACACATGATAAAATACTTTATAAACAACAATAGACAACATAGGTATGACTACTTTAGCAAGTAATTCAAAATACTGAACAAAAGATACTTTAATGTATTTACATATATTAATTATAATAAACATAATAGAGCTTTGTATATTATATAATTAAAGAAAAAGAAAAAAAGAAAAGAAAAGAAAACAAAATCAAATTGATATTAGATAAAAATGTATAAAAACTTTATTCATTCAATAAAAACCCCTGTAACTCATAACACTTTAAAAGTAAAATCTCTCAAATTTGCAACTAAGTAAAAATACTCAATAAAATATAAAGCAGAAGAAAATAAACAAATAAATACAATAAATAAGTAAAATAAGAGAAAAACAAAAAAGTTAATTTTACAAAATGAAAATTGCATCATTTTTTCTAAGAAAAAACACAAAACAAATGAAAACTGCCCTCAATAATTTTTATCTTTTAATCATTTTACAAATTTCTTTTATATGAGTGTTTTTTTTTTATAACGATTTTTTTTTTACCTTTATCCTTTAACACTTTCTTATACAACAAATGAAGAAAAATATTTGAAAAATAAATGAATTAAATAAAATGTTACTTGCAAAAATCTACTAAGAAAAAAAAAGAAATTTAAATTAAAAATAAATACAAATCATAAAAACTAAAATACACTAAATGAAAAAAAAAAGAAAATACTATGTAAACTTGTACCAGTCTATGTTGCTAATTAAATTATTAAAAAAAAAAAAAAATAAAATAAAAATATTAATGTCAGCAGAATAAATTAATTAAAAATTATAATATAAAAAAGGAAATGAAAACAAAAACTGATTGATTATAAAGTTAAATTTGCAAACAAAAAGAAAAAACAAAAAGATATTAAGGAATCTGTTATTTATTTTTTATTTTGTAAAATATTAAATTTAGTTATTATAAATATATATATATAAATAATACTAACTAATAATTATATATATATAAAAATATATATGGAACATAAAATGCATAATATAATTCAATATAAAATAAAAAAGAAACTCTTTGTGAATATATTTATAATTTTCTTTTTGTTTCGTCAGAGACTAAAGAAAATTCTTTTTTAAAAATGAAATTTTATAAAAAATTGTGTTCTTATTTCAAAATTTAGATATGTTGGTAGATTTTCAATGAGTCATTGGATTGACTTTCGAGTTATTAAATAGGTAAAAGGTGCTTCGAGGAAAGTCATTATTTTCATCTCCACAAATGAATTTCACAGATACAGAAGACTAAGCTATAGGCTTAAGCGATGGTCCAAGGAAAGTTTAAAACTAATAGTCACTACTTATTTATTTGAAATTTAAGGAGCTAATATCTTTTATGCAGTTAAGATATCAAACAAAACTATAATTATGAATTTGACTGTTTTTATTTACACCTTTGTCAATACAAGATATTTGGTATATTGGTATAAAACCAGAGTGATGCATTTATTTTTTGTGATCTTAAGCTTTGAGTAGAACACTTTAGTTTCCATATTCCTCTATTATTGTGAATAATTGCTTCCATTTTAATATAAAACTAACTTATCATCCACAATATTTTGCTAAATTAAAAAGAGCAATAAAAAATTAAAAAAGGCTTTTATTGATTTCACACTTTCCGAATTTTTTTAAAGCATATTTTTTTTAAATATTTCTTTTGATTTTCACTAATTCCATCCATACTCACATTCTTTTCAATTTCATTTCAATATGCCTAGATATGTTTTTTTCGCCAATAAAATTTAATACATCATGCACATGATTTGTGTTTAAATATGAAAGAAAGATCCCGAGTGCTTGAGCCAGTGCCATTGCCGGTATGAGTCTGAGTGACTATTGTAATCGTGTGGCAAACACTCGACATACTCATAGTACTAGTAAGAGCAATGAGCTGAGCAATGAATTGAATTGAATTGAATGGAATTGAAGTGAGTGCCACACAAAAGGCATCCAACCAGTCAGCCAGCCAGCCAGTCAGCCAGCCAGCTTGACTCAACCTTAACTTAATACTCGTATCTACAATAGTAGATGAATTGCTGGCGGATGGTTTTTCTGACTGGCCGCCTATCTGCCAGGCATGTCTTGCCCTGCCCTGCCATGGCTTGCCTTGCCATGCCTTGCCTTAACTGTCAAACGGCAGACTTGGTTCAACTCGACTCTTACACTAAAGTGATAAATCATTTTTTATGCTCAAAAACAACAATAATAAAGACAGTTCGAAGTTCCATGTATAAATCTACTAAAATACATATATATATATATATTGTAAATGCGTTTCTGAATATGCCTTACATTCGTTATACTTACCTACTACTATAATACATGCTATGGTATAGTAAACTTTGCTTCATAGTCTGTCTGTGTCCGAATTGAAATGAGTAGCTTCACATAACTTGCTTTACAGACATTTGCCTGCCTGCCTGCCCGCCGGTTTGATCAGATCGGAATTGAACAGAGCTGAGAACTGAGAACTGAGAGCTAAGAGCTGTGATGTCTTAAATGAATGAATGAATGAATGAATGACTGTCAGTCTAACTGACGTATTGCTCTACAGCAGAGACACGCATATGATACAAGTATGCACGCACTTTATCTCAAAAGCAAAAGACCACCACAATACGTGTATGTATATTAAGATACCTCAATGCTCTACACTCCCTTCTCTTCACACATCTATCGAATATCTTATAAACTGGAAATTATCATTATTATTATGATTATTATTATGAATCTCTATGGTTTGCCAAAGCTCATTGAATATGATGTCTTCGAGCGGCAAAGATACATAAATAGATGTATAGATTGTGTATCTTTTGTCGATTAAAGAACAAACGAATGGAGTATGAATAGCATGACTTGACGTGGTAAGTGTTTTTGTCCGCTGGCGGTCGTCGTCATCAGCATCATCATCATCATCATCAACATCAATATCATTGTTGGCAGCAGCAACAGCAGCATCACCTCAAATGAATATTTCTATTTAATAAGCTTACAACTGACTATTCAAGACACCAAAACAAATTCTTATAAATTTTAGAATGAAATGATAAAACAAAACACAACACAGAAATTTATTAATTTTAATTGCTTATAGTAGTTTAATGTGTTCTTGGCGTGCTAAAGTATCTTTTTATGGCTAAAAGACATCGATTGTGATCGAAGTTCTAACAAGTTTCAGTTAATTTTGATTTTTTCCATTTTCATTTTCCCTTTTTGGTATCGATTGAAGACATTGATTATTTTAGATTTATTTACCTTTGTTTTTTTTTTTTTGTTTTACTTGTAACTCTCCTTTTTCATTTCTTTCTTGATTCTTCATGATTCTTGCTTGATTCACATTTGCCATTTGTCTTTATAATGTCGTTTGCTATACACAACACATTCATCGCCCCATATTGACTGACTGACTGACTGACTGAGTGTGTGAGCGAGCTCCTTATACTGCAAATGTTTTGTAGGTTCCTTATACAAAACATACTCGTATACAAGACACATGTCGAGTTTTGCTATCTTTTTCTGTGTAAATTTATAGCTAACAGTTTGGTGACTTTGTACGTTTTCTCAATAAATTTTTAGAAGCTTAGTTGATTTTGCTGCTCTTTTATTTACCTTGCATCTACAATAGTATCTACTGCTGCTTTAAATGTATCTAAAATATATATATTGTTATATACTTAATATTATTGTAGTATCATGCAGCCAGGTGTGTGTGGAATATTGTCTGCTCACTTTCTGTTTTTCCAGTGTTCTAAAGCTATTGTGTGTTGTGTAGGCTTTGATTTGCTTGCAGTCAATGAACTCATTCACCTTTGCAACACTTTTTCAGCAAATTTATTTTGCTTTGCTCCTCTACTACAAACGACAAACGAATTGAAAACTTTATACTTTTTTCTCTCGTCTATTTCCAAGTTTGCTTTTCTGATATTTTTTTTTTCTTTTCAATGAACTTCATTTTATTATTTTCATTTGCTTCTATTTTTTATTGTTGTGTTGGTTACTTTGTATTATTTTTTTTTTTTTGATAATTTCTGTGTAGGCTTTTCTTCGTGATTTTCATCTCGTTCTTTTTACTTTGGTTTGGTTTTGGTTTTATTGTCCTAAAAATGAACGTGACAAAAAGCGTTATTCCTCTTTGCGATTATGCTTTGATTAAATGAATCAAGTGAGTATATCTTTTCATATAATTTTCCTATTTTTTCGATTGCATTTTTATCATTTTTTCTTTCATTTTTTATTATTTTATTTTATTGGCAGAAAGAATTTCAAATATTTTTCAAATTTATTTATATGGTTAAAAGATACTTTGCCCGCCACATAAAGCATTTTCATCTCTTCGATGATGATGTTTATTCATTGCTCATGAAAATGTTTATTTAAATGTTAACATTTGTTGATTATATAATTTCAATTTTTTTGTTAAAATATTTGCATACTTGAATTTCTATCATACGTGAACATTTTTCTCGCATGCTATAAATTAATATGTCACATGTGATTTCATGCTTAATTTGTGTGGCAACATTGAATATTTAATCATTTATTGGTCTGTTAAAGCTTTTATTTAATTATTTTAGTTGTTTGTTTAAATATTTAATAAATTCATTATGCATTATATTTTTCCTCATTTCATTTTATTTTATTTGGCACAAAAATGTATTATTGTATCATCATAAGGAATCTTTGCTTCACTTCAAATATTTCCTTGGAATATCTCACTCATCTTACTATTGTATGATACAGAATTTATTTCATCTCATCTCATCTCATCACATCTTATGCCATAAGCAATACTACATACTACGCCCAAGAACATCAAATACCCACACTGCTACTTCTTACTTCAGATATTTTATCACATAACTTTTTTTTTTTTTAACAATGTTACTTTGTTTTCCCCTGTTTTTTGTTTTTATTTTATTGTATTTATTTCTTTATCCTTACATTGTTTTGATGGAAATTCGATATTTGCAACATGTATTGAATTTTGATAAGTTTGAAGAGCATAAGATACTTCACTTCTTTGTGATGTGATTCTTTCCATTTTTTTTTTTTTATCTCAAGAGGTAAGTAGCAAGTAACTTTTGCTTTTCCTTCTGTCGCTAAATGTATCTTAGCATGCGTATTTTGCGAGTGGAGACATTTTCATATGTTTTACTTCTCAATAGACAGAAGATTATTGATTTTGTTTAGTTTTTTTGTTTGTTATATTTTATTATGTAATTATTATATTAAACAGATTCATTTTTTCTTTCCATTTCGATTTGTTTTTCATTTGAAGTGAATTGTTTTTTAGTATACGATACAGTATCGTATCAATTTATGCCAATTTATTTTGAAATGCGTGTGTGCAGTTTGAATGAATGTAATGTATCTGTCTATTCATCTATTCATCCATCCTGTACACATTTATTTCTATTTGCAATGTTACGTGGCTCAATTTTGTGGCATTAATTAGTCGGCTGGCTGACTCTGACTCTCTCATATATACTATATATAAATAAAGTGAATCTATTTTGTTTGTGTGACAGTTTTTATAAATGTCGATATCATTGCAATTGCTGGAAATTGGAATTGTTTTTTTTTTGCAAACGTTACTGCTGCAGATGATGATAAATTTTCATTGCAACAACATTTTGAATGCAAGAGATACTTTAAATATTTACAAGAGCGGAATTAATTGATGTAGTAAGAGGAGAAAGATATTTCATTTGAATGCGGGAAATTGATATTGGTCGACAGAAACCGAAGGGAAAAACCGGCAATTCATAAAGTTCATTGATATTAAAGGCTGCACTTTATGTTAGATGGATAGATGCGTGTAACTAATCAATCTTTGATTAGAAATTGAATACATGATATTTCATTATAACTTACATGTACCAACACAACATGACTTTCACATGAAAGTAAAATTTAGGCCTTTTTAAAAAGTGACAGTACAACAAGATGAAAGCCTACTAATGGCCACATTTCGAAGTTACATTTATCTGCATTGAAACACAGATGCTTGTTGATATATGAAAACCTTAAAAAGAAAACCAAATTGAAGTTGTAATGTAAAAGTTTCGTAAGAAACAAAAAAATCATAAGAAATGAACATGAGGAAGAAATGAGTGAAGCCAAGAAAAATACAAGTATGCAACATGCGAGGTGTGGTTGTCCAGTAAAGGGATTAATTGTTCAAAATGAAAGCTATGGATGCACCAAAGATGTTAGTCTCATCTAAAATTTCGCTTATTTAAGACATGATTTCCAATAAAAAGTGCACGCAAAAGCTCATGAGTTCAAAAAACAAAGAGAACTTTGAACTAAGTGGAACCATATGATCTTATAACAGAGCATCATATGCTCTTAGTAAAGCTCATAGCTGATTACAATCCATTATTCAAGTGCAATTGTATTAACATACATAGGTTACATAGGTTACATAGGTTTCTTTTTTAACAATAAGTTTCTCAATAGATCAAGAAATTATTGTAGAATTTCATATATTACGAGATTATATGTGTATCTTCCTACTGAAAGCCGTCTTTCATTGAAAGGACTTAATGGCAATGAATGGAAGAACTTGAATCAATTTGACTATCAATTCATCTATAGAAATTGAAAGCATTAAACAAAATTCTATATATCAAATCACAAGTCCCTACATTTCATAACCTCACCTCGTTGATATAAATATGTTGTATTGTACAATACAAACTTTTTTAATTTGCTTTCTTATGAAGGGAATTTTGTTGCTGCTTGTGCTGTTGTTATCAAAGTTAGTGTTGCTTTTGTTAAAACGTCAAAAGTTCAACACTACAAGTTGTAACTAATAGAATTACCTATAAGTAGATACAAACTCACACACATTTAACACACTTCCACACACATTCACAGAAAAGTAAGTAAAAATTTATACTCTACTCGTACATCTTCGTAACTGAGTTGAGTAGAAAAACGCGTATCTAGATAAATAACAGTCGACATGTTGAAGCTACTGTTTTGTATTTTGTATTTGCTACAACTAAGGGGAGTTGTAGATATTTAATTCACTTTCTGTTGTTGTTGTTTTTTCGAAAATTCATTTAACAATTTCTTAATTGTTTGCAGATACGCATCATCTTTGTGTGTAATGAAAAACAAAAAAAAAAAAAAAGAAACAGCAGAAAGAAAAAACAAACTTAATAGTTTAAGTAAAGTAAGTCAAACGAAGCGCAGCAATTCAAAGGCCGCTTTTACTATTTATTGTATGTACAATGCATCTAATTCTTGTGTTTCCTTTACACATTCATTTTCGGGGCTTGCTTTTATTATGTTAACTTTGCCTATGTGTGTGTGTGTGTGTGTGTGATTGCGTATTGCTAACGCTAATTTCATTTTCACTGCATCAAACTATACCATTGTAAGTATTGTATTGTAGATACTTTGTATCTATACCACATATAAAATAACATAAGTGTATGTACACTGACTAAAGCAATAGTCGTGGATATAGAAATCGTGTGTTTAGTATCATCTATGGCGCTTTAGTGCGTTTTGGTGTGGTTCACTTCGATTCGCTTTGTTTCGCCTGATGTTTGTCGACAATTGCAATTAATGATTCGTATGCGTTTAATTCTGTTGTTGATGTTGTTTCTACTCGTATTTGTATCTTTTATTTGCTTTCATTCTTTTAATTACAATTTCAAACCACTTGTCGGTAGACGAAGCTTTAGCCTGCGAGTATCTCTAATGTATGCCTCCTTGTTATTGCTGTTACTGTTGCAGTTGCTGTTACAATTTTGCACGAAATTTACTGCAAAAAGTGGCATTTAATTGTTTCTTTTTTTTTTCTATTTTCTTGTTACTCTATTATTCTTCTTCTTTGTCTTTTGTACTTTATTATTATTTGTGTGTTGTGAAAAGTGTTGCTTTTGTTAATTTACATTTTCCTGTCATTTTTTTCTTTTCCTTGTTTTTCGTTTTCGTTTTCTTTTCTTTTTGGTTTTGTGGTCTTTGTTGGTCTGTATTTATGTATCTTCCTGACTATTTGTCTGTCTGCCTGCCCGCCAGCCTTTCTTTCCTTCATTTATTCATTTTCATTTTGATTTTCCCTGTTTTAAGTTTTCATTTTTACCTTCCTTATAGTCTAATTTACAGCAACCACAAAGCCATAAGCAAATGTTTCATGTAATTGTATCTCGCTCTAGAAGCAACGAATTTTACACCTCTTTGAACTAAGCTATGCCTTAACAATTAATGAAAACGATAAAATAAAGAAAATAAAAACAAAAGCTTCAAATGGTAATTGTTTTGTTTCTATTCTGTTTTGTTTTGTTTAGTTTTCTTTTCGGTTTTAGTAGAAGTAAACACTAATTTAAGACTAAAACGCGTTTCTTGAACTTTGACTTAAGTCTTTGGTTCGAGTCAGTCAGGGTCGAAGTACTTAAATGACTTACCAGGTGATTACTGTCAATGCAGGTCAATTGCTATTCGAGTACTTTAACAAATGCTCAATAGATACAATACATACTTAGATAGAAAGATGGATAAATGAATAGTAAGTAACTTGGCCATTGATATTGGTATTTTAAAATAAAATGAGAAATTTTGTAGAATCAAAATAAATGTCTTGAAATTATTTTCTTGAATACAATAATAAGAAATGCAACAATTGCAATTTCCTAAATTATCTATTCAAATCCTTAAAAAGGTATTTACATCATTTATTTATGCTTACATTGTTTCGGAATAAATATTTCTCAAATTTACATTTGCAATTTTGTTGCCCCAATTGTATTTACTCGTTATCCATTTAACATAATAAAGGTATCTTTTCAAGTTATTGTATCTTCCATCACATACGTTTTTCACGATTCTCTACAAATTCAATGCAATTATTTTATTAAAGCACACAAAGGACATACAAATAAATACTTAAAACTATTAAAATCCTTTCATCATCCATACACATGTTGCCAAAAATCCGATTAACAATAACAAAATTATATTCTATTTGTATTTTGTTTGGCACAATGCACAAGCAAAAAAATGAGTAAAGTGAAACTAAATTGAAATGAGGTCGTCCTCGCTGTGCAAAGGAAAAAAGGATCTACCATAATAGCAAAAACGCATGAGTAACAACAACACAGCAAAAGGACAAAACAATTAAAAATGTAAACCAAACACAGCAGGATAAAAACCAAATGGACGAACAACAACAACAAACACAATTTGTTTGAACCCACGCCTTTCACTCCACTCCTACTCAAAATACAAAAAAACAAAAAAAAAAAAACCAACACTCAAATGAAACACTTAAAATTCCTCTTACAAAAAATAAAGATGAAAATAAAAAAAAAAATGAAAACACATGTGCACAAACAACAGCAAACAATAAATAGCAACAAGAGCCAGCGGACAGGGAGACAGACAAGCAGGCAGGACAATGCAGGAATATATGAAGAAACCCTTGCAAAGCATACGAGTTCACCATCATCATCATCATCATCATAATCATAATCATCATGATGTTCATCAAGTTTTCTACTTATTGTCGTTGTCGTATATTTTGTATTTTGTTTGACTGGATTTCTTGGCTTGCTTAGTACTGAGTACGAGTACAGTGATCCTTTGCCACATTTTGTGAGTAGTAAATGAACCCAGAAAACCAAAACAAATAATTATATGGAGGTTCCTTCTTTCAACAGGGAGCTGCTGAAGTTAAGTAAACATACAGCATACAGCACACAACAGAAAACACACAACAAACCGAGATACAAAACAGGACAATGTACGCGCTTTGCTTGTGTTATGATCATCCAAGCAGGAATAACAACAACGACAACAAAAGAATAATACTGACAATGGACGTGAAATTATGACAGACGAAATAAACTAAAAGAAAATACTAAAGATAAGATGAGATGAGATGAGAGTGAGTGCACATACTAGTACGAGTAGCTTAACAAACATATGAGTGCGTAGTATTTTGTGACATATTCACATTTATTCTTTTATTGCAAGGACATACATAATATGAAATACACAAGTATAAGTAAGTAAGTAAGCAACTAGGAAAGGGAGGGAGGGAGAAGGACACGCTTAAGCTTTTGGCTTAGTTCGCCCTCTAGACAGGACAGAGGAGACTTACGTCTATATGTCCTATGACTATGTTTACTTTGCTCGTTGAAGAATAGAAAAAGAAATCACTCACTCAAATGTACTTCACAAAATGGCACAATACTTGGTTCGTTTTATGATTTTTCATTTTTATTTCCATCTTCATTCCTCCTCAACCGCTGCCATCTTCGTCTAGTCGTTTGTTGGTTCGTTCCCAATTTCTCTGTTGCATGTAAGTTGTTAGTTTGTATTTATTAAAAATTTATTATATAACAAGAATGAAATGAATGCTTGGTGGTCGGTCATCAAGTGGAGCAAGAAAGGAAGAATGAGTGATTTTCAAGTATAGAAAATACTTCACGAAATTTTATAAGTAAAAGAAAAGAATGAATGAAATTGACTAAATTTAGTTTGTGCAAAAAAATTAGAAAAAAAAAAAAAAATGTGAATTTTACAAACTAATAGAATCTATTTGAGATTTCTTTCTTTTCAATTTTGGCTGGGATTTTATAAAAAGAATGAAGAATGAGAGAAATTATGAAAAATAATCATTGTATATTCAACATAATTTTGATTGTACATACAATTTATAATAATTTGTTTTAAATATACAATAACAATTGATGTTGGATAATAACAGCGCTTCTTAAGAAGCCCCAAGTTGTAGATTGTTCTGTCAACTGCAAGCAGAAATAAGGATATTTTTTCCAGTCATTCGATTTACTCGTACTTCGTGAAGCTGTTTTTTTCTGTTTTTTTTTTTTTGTATAGCATTCATTCCATATTGTATTATGAGAATCGCTGAGACTGCAAAAGACTTCAATTGTCGTAAAAACAATGAAATGAGGTGACACAGAATATCAAGGTATATTGGATTAACGTTGCAGCTATTTTAACCCATTCGGCTGCTATCACTTAGCAAGCTTATAAATTGTTCCTTTGTCTCATCCTTTAGTTTGTCTCGGTACTCACTATTAAAACAGTGACTCGGCCAAACAAAACCCACTGAGAGAGTAAATATTAAAGCAGATAATTCACGGTCTCTTTTCCTTGCAAACTAAAGTTGTATCGTTGAAAGACATCGAGTTATTTCACTTGGTAGCTTCTTCTAAATCAATAAATGGCAAAGTGTAGATTAATTCTGATATAGTAACATTGATCTTTCTTTATTTCTTTTAAAAATAAAATTATCTGAAATCTTCAAAGCTAACAGGTTAAATGATGTTTATAGCAAATAAAGACAATGAAAGAGAAATCATGTTTAGAACTATCAGAGATCAATAGAATAGTGCAAAATTTCTATGGATTGAAATAAAAAAATTCTTATAAAAATATACAATACTAGTAAGTATTAGGTAAACTAAACTAGATTTCATTCAGTTTTTTTTTTCACAATTTCATCAATTCAATCACCAAATCAATACACTTAAATTACTTAAATAGCATTGACTGTATAAGTTTTATTTTTTTTTTTATATTGTAAATCAACTGCACTCACTACTACAAGTCTTGATATTCTTATTAAATTTCTATAGAATAACATGTTCATCCTTTTTTTACATCGTATGAGTGAATGCAGTTGTGTATAGACAACTTCAAGTTTACCCTTGGCCATGCGGGCGAAAGAAAAATAAATACAACTTATATATAAAGAAAAACATAGATCAAAAGGAGCACAACACAAGCAGCAACAGTAATAGCAATAGTACGAGCAGATACAGGATATTAAGCACTAAAAAATAAAGGCAAGAAAATGGAAGTGAAAGAAAAATATTGTAGCTCAGCTATAATACTAGAGGAAGTTGAAGGAAGTTTTTTTGTTTTTTTTTTTTTGTAAGGAAGTTAGCTAAACACGAAACTCAACAAAAAGATTGAAGACAATTCAATTGAAAAGCGATCGATAATCTTTTTGACCGCAACATGAGAAAGGACCCTGTTACAGGAGAGAAGCAGAGAGAAAGCATATAATATATATATATATATCTAGCATAGAAAAGCACAACCGGACTAAAAGAAAAGGCAAATTGTGTTGGATATACGAGTACTTGTATGTGTACAGTATATGAGTATAGAAAGTATATGGATTTTAAAGATTGTTCATGAGCAGAAAAAATGCATAGCTAGGAATCCTTAAAACTGTGTTAAGCACTCACTCGTCATTTGAAGTTATCCTTCTCCTTTTTTCAATAGTATTTTTTTTATTTTTTTTTTATTTTTCTTTCTTTCTTTCTTTTACTGCCTTTAACTTAACTTTTGTACTTGCTCAATACTCCTCAATAACAAGGCAGAATTGAGAGTTTCAAGTTGAAGTCGTTGTACGCATTGAGTTTAGCCATTGAGGAGTAACGAAGCGGGGAGAACTGAATAAAAAAGAAAAATTGAATATGAACTTTACTTTACCTCCTCATTTTTTTTCCTTCTTTCTTTCAATTTGTTCTTCATGTTTTGCTATATACTTTTTATTTATTTTTTGCAATGTACTTTTAATTTACTTAAGTTTTGCTTGCTTCGCATATAACACAATTCTACGCTTCTAGAGTAGTACCGAGTACCGGCAGGATACAGGAAATTCTAGTTAGCCAGGCGGAAGCAGGGATGGCAGGGCAGATAAACGGTAGGGAAGATTTAAGCGTACACACATATGTCCTATGAATATATTCCAGTATATGCAAAGCAGAGATAAGAAAAACTTTTCTATTTAACTTGCCTTTAATAATTTTTATTTAGTTTATTGTTTAAATATTCTAGAAATTCAAGAGATTTGCTTTAAGGAAATACTTCCTTACATTTTATACAGTATAGAAGTATGTAAGTATGTATTCTACTATTCTTACTCTAGATTTGGTATGTAATTATTCGTTTACCCATACCCAGAGTGGTGTATGAGTATAATATACTCTAATTTGTTCAATAAGTTTGTGCCAAAAAAACAAAGTTAAACTCAAATAAAAACACAGCTAAAATAAACACCACGCACACAAAATTAAATAAATAAGGATGTAATTAATATTTTGGTCAAATTTATGTATTAACATCTTACATACACATAACGCTATCAAAGTTCACACGCAGTGATGAAGTATAAGCATTGAAAGACATTTTTAGAAAGGCATTGTTAATAAAGAAACAGATTTAAAAGAAATTTTTAAAGAAGTTTGAAAAGAACCTTCAGAAAAAAACATCTACAATCACCATGATTCCAAAGGATTATTCAGTAAATTACACTTTTTAAAGATAAATTACCTCATTTTTTAAGAATTTCAAACTTAAATGATTAAACATCTTTAGTCAAACTGACTGATTCGTTCCTTAAAAAATATATCTAACTCTTTGTTCAATGGTTCCTACTTGTTTTAATAACTTCTTTTTTTTAAACATTAACCATTAAATAATATTGTATTAGAACCCCGCTTTCGCAATCCTGTACTTTCCTTATGTTATGTTCGGCAGTGGTGTCCCAAATTGTATGGCGCAGTCTACCATTTGCTTGTAAATGAGCCTTTTATTTGACTAGAAAAGTGTGCTAATTGAACAGTATAATTTTCGCAACTATGCCTATGCCAGGTGACTCGTTTATGTATGATTAGACTAAGGTACCTAACTTGGTTCACCTTCACAATCTCTAAAGCGTATGTGAAATCTGGACAAGCGTTGCGCCGCAGCATGAAATCACAATTGAAAGATTTGATAAGACGGAGATAATCCAGCACTTGGCACAAGCATGGAATCGCTTTAAAAAATTGATTATCATAACGCCAGAATGTAATTTTACTTTGTAATGTTAACACAATTCTGATGCAATATCAAAGTTCTTCGTTTCTTGTCCCTTATTCTCTTTCTGTTTTCTGTGAACCCCTTTTTTTATGATCCTTGAAGTCATGCGTACCTATGTAAATAAAAAACATAAAAGGACGTTTATATTTTGTGTTGTTTTGGCTTACTTTGCTTAACTTTACTTTGCAATGTTAAATTCTCTTTTTTTCTTATTTTGTAGCAAAATATTGTATTTTTTTAACGTCCTTTGGATTTTGTTTATGGCGTGTTAATTTGTTGCTTTTGTTATGTTTTGGCATTATTAACCCTTTTCTTTCCTTATCATAATGTTTAATATAATTTTTTGTTGACATTTTTTGCTTTTATGTTGCGGGCTTCATATTCTCATATTTTCTTGATTTAAAAACAGCGAGCGTGTGAACAAAAAGCTTCTGAAGGAAAGGAAAAGAATTATTTGCTTAGTAGGTAAAACTCAAGAACTTTTGTCCTTTACCTACTTTGATTCACTTTAGTATATCAAAATTAACTATATTTATTTTTGTAAATTACAAATAAAAATAAATATTTTTTTAATGTTTTCACAATTTATTTCAGTCCAAGATGCTATCCACTTAAATGGTTGGGGGAAATATTTACAGGAAACTCGTTACTTTGTTTGGGTTTCTTTTTTTTTTTATTGGATATTAAAAATACATAAAACTATAACCACATAATTAGTTTCACAATCGGTTTTATGGCCAAGGCGTAAGAGCGTAGAGCGCAACATGCAGTCGCGACTAATTTGGCTAATATTGGTAAAAATAAACAAAAACATAAAAGAAAAAATATTTAAAAAATGTATAATTTTTAATGGCTCACATAAAAAAAAACTATTGAAATTATTATTATAATTTTTATTAGTTTTTCTTGTTGTTTTTATGGCTAAAAAAGCAAATATTTTCTAAAAAGGTAATTTTGATGATTTAAGTTAATAGAAATCATTTGGTTTTTTTTTTTTTACATGTGAAATAAAAACTAAAAACGAATAATAAAAATAATATTAATAATGTAAGGGGTTACATGCTGTTTAAAATCATATTTCGAGACTTTCTAAGTCTACATTAATAATTCGATTTTGAAAGATTCTACAAACCACTCACGCTCATAAATCTTTTGGTTAAATCGATGCTTAGAAGCGGATTTTATTTGTTTTTAGAAATCCATAAAAAGTTATAAAATAAAACTATAATACAAATGGTTTAGAAAACATAGAAAATTACGAAAAACTCTTAAATCAATGAATGAAACTTGTTTTGTTCGTTTTATAATACAATATTTAAATAACAAAAATTAACCAAATTAAATATTTGTTTTATATTTATAGTCAAGAAATCAAATTTCACACAGAAGATGAACATTTGCGATAAGCAAAAACCGCAGTCAGACAATCAACTTAACAAATTGGCTTAGTCTCAAGCACAAAAGATATTTGAAACTTGTTATTCTTTTGATTTGCCCAAATAAGATTTATTTCCAAATAGTTTTTTTGTGTTTGCATACTTTTTTTTTTTTTTTTTGGTTATTGTAAAGATCACTTTGGCACTTTATCAACTTTTATCAACTCTTTTCTTGTAAAATAAAATGAAATTAAATAAAATGAAATTCAGCACGCTTCAGGTAGGTAAGAATATCGAATTTAAACTTGATTCTTGTACTAATGTATTTTTTTTTTTTTTTTTTGACTCCCCCACAGTGTAAACTATTAGTGTTACTAAGATAAACATCTTAAATGGAGTTCTATAGTTAGGGTATGTTTATTTTTTAAATTTTGTTTTTGTTTTTTCTTTGAGTTATTTTGGTTTGATACTTGAGTGCCTATCATTATTGATTGATCTGGGTAGAGAAACTTAAGCACAAGTCACATTATGAATCACATGATAAAGTTCATTTCGTTTCTCGATGTTTTTGAAGATTCATTGAAATTCATCGATTTAAGAATTGTAATTCGTGTTTGTCTTAAAGGTTCCTACATAGACAATGATAATATTTACGTTGTTTATGTTAATATTTTGTAGAATTTATCATATGTCTAATCTCTATTCATTTTTTATTCAATCTCTATCACATCTTTATTTTATATTAATTTGATCTCCACTCTATCCAATCTCTACCCTCCCTTTATTCCAAATTTCTTCCATTCAATCAAACCGAAAATCTTATAACTGCTTAGTTAAGCTAATGGAATTAAGAAACTTTACTGGATCCCAAATGAGCCTTGGATTAGATTACGTAGTACAGGTCGCTTGCTATAAAGGTGAGTTCACACAGAACCCACTGTAATTCCGTTTAGATGTCACTTTACACTATTAGAATCAAGGAACAAAGCCAGGTCCCCCAATAGAAAACTTGTACACAACCTTCGGAAAATGCCTTTCCGAGAAGATACTATATAAACTTTGTTCATTTTGTTGTACTGGAAGTAATGAAATAGTAAATATGTTGTACTTGAGGAGCATATGACGAATTCTGGGGTGACTTTTTTTTATAACATTAATTGTCTAAATGCAACTACACTTCTTAATGAAATTTCACAAGCCATTCAATTGATTGTAGAAATAAATAACAATGAATTATTTGAGGAGAAAAATCTTGAAAAATGTACACAGAAAATATGTAATTGAATCGTCAAGGATACTTACATCATTGAACCGAAATACATAAAATGACAATCGAAGCACAAAATTGACCTCAGATCTAAGATAAAAGTGTTTGGTGTCTGTCTGTCTGTCTATCTATCAAACTAATCTAATATTTATTCAACTAAACTTTCTGAATCTTCTTATGTTATGTACTTAAGTCAATTGTTTGAATTCATCACTTTCAAGAAATGATACAAACAGATACAATCCATCAAACTCAACTGTGTTTATTCCATTATATAATACGAGTGAGTATTTTTTCAATAATTTTTTTTTTTTTTTGACAAGGGGTACGTAATTTTACAGTTAAAGTGCACAATGACCTATATCACACACACACAACCATACTCACAGTCAACTGTCAACATATTAAGATAAATTTACTTTTTAACAATCCACTTGCTCTATATGTTTTTTGTTTATATTTTTTACAACTTTTGCCCTAAATTTAATATTATAAAATAAAAATAATAGAGACGCGCTCAATGAACTCAAATGTGCAAGCAACTTGAAATAAAAGGAAGAACAGAAGAAAAGTATCTATATACCATAAACTTAGAGCTAGTCAAAGGTCATAAAAGTAACGCATATTTGTATATGAATACATAGTCAAGTGTTTTATTTTTTTTTTTTTTGGTTTTTTGTTTTTCTCTTTACTTGGCGTCAGTCAACATTTTATCAAAATGTCGCATAATATACTTTGCACCTTGCAATGTCATTGCATTTGGTTACCCTCTCCCCACTACATTGAAGTCGCCTAATAAACCACTACTTACAGAAATGAAAAACAAAAGAAAAATGAGAAATACTGATGACAGAACCCAGTGAGGCGTTGGCTTGCAGTCATTCTTTCTTCTTCAGTGAGGAGGTCATAAAACAAAAGGCAAAGGCAATTGAGCGCATATATCTACTTCTGTTGACAGCTCGTAAAAAAAAAAGTAGGTACTCAAACTCAAACAGACCTCATCTCATAAATTTACGATAAATTCAAATCTACAGTGACTCTTTCCATCATTTACTTATGTTCTGTTATGTGATGTTAGTTAGGTTGGTTCTACTTGTATAATAAATAGTATAAACCATAAAAATAAGAAGCTAAACTTCACCCTAAACTCATATGAGAATGTGAGATTTTTCGTATGTATTTGCTTTTGCATTTTGATTAAGCTCATTAATGAAATGCTAACCTGCATCTGTGTGAGCATATCGAAGTATTTATTAGAGAAGAGAGCTCCGCAAAGCTTATGGCTAAACACAAGATCCCAAGAAAATGACAATAAAAAATCATAAAAATTAATACTTTCCATTTTAACTTCCAGTCAGTGGTTCGGGCAGTGAGTTTAATGCTCTTTTTTATGATCATAATACACTCCCTTCTTTCACATCTTGTATATATGTATGTATATCTATAAACTCAGATACTTTTTTTCTTTGGCAAAGTTCAAATTATCAACTCAACTCAACTTAACTGAGTGAGTTCAGTTCAGTTCAGTTCAGTTAAGTTCAGTTCAAGAAAAATTTGTTAAAAATGCATAAATTTTAATAAAGTCTTATGTTTGTTGTCGTTCACTTTGGTTACAATGATTTTTAAACAAATTTTCAGTTGTATTTTTTGTTATTTATTTTTTGTTTTCATATTTATCAATCTTCGTTAGCAGTTAATTAAAAAATATAAATAAATTTGGTTTCATTTTCTTCATCTTTTTACAATATACTTTGCATTTCATTGCTTTGCTTTCGCTTATCAATGCAAACAATCAAAAATTAATAAATATAAATATCTTTTGAATCAATTTAATGTTGTTTGTGTACGCATAATTCGGTCTCTTTTGATTACTTTATTAATTTATGCATTTTAAACCATTGAAAACATGAAAAATGTCAATTGAAATATTTGCATATTTAAATGTTTTATTATAAACTCAAAAGAAATATTATCACTATTTCATTATTTCGTTATTCGAGGTCAAGTTCATTGAGTATTCATTGTATCTGTAGTGAGATGGTGCTATTGAATCCATTGATAAGATATTGTCCGATATCTGCTTACCGCATAGAAAAGTTTTCGGTTAACTTTTAAAAGTTTCCTTTTATTTTGTTTAAATTTTTTTTTCCAAAATTTTCATTCTTGTTCGCCATATTGTTGCGACGTGTACGAGTAGCTTTGATTTCCCTATAGATCTCAGAGTGAGTTTCTTCTTTTCCTTTCGTTACTTTACTTTACTTTAAACAATGATGAAAGAAAACAAAATATAAAATGGGAAAATAAAAATTTAATCAATATTTTTTACCCTCCATAAGGAGAAAAATTTCAAAAAAAAAAAAAAATATAAAAAGGAAAGTAGAAATAAATAAAATGTAAAGAAATCAAAAAGGTAAAATAAAATAAACACCCAGATAGGAAAAAGAGAGAGAGAGAGAGATAGATGGAGAAAGAGAGAGGAAGGCTACTTAAATTTTCAACAATCGAGAAAAGAAAAACTGATATCCTGAAAAATGCTCACCAAATCTTTGAAGAAAAATAAAATCTTGTCATAAAATAAACAAAAGATAAGGAAAATAAGGTCGAAAATTGTAAGAAAATTTTACACATTTATGAGGGCAATGACGCCTCGGATAAAAGTTGGAAATGTGACGAAATGTCTGCATCACAAGAAGAAGATATTCGTTTTCTTTAAGACCAACAAAACAATGAACCCGATACTATAAAAGCGGAGTCCTTTAAAGATATATAGAATGAAGGAAAGTTAAGTAAAAAAAGAGAATGGCAACAAATGAAAAGAAATGTGGGGAAAGAGAATAAAATTATAAAAAATAAAATTTTAACATACTTTGCTTTTATGACAGGCGTGTCTAAGCTGCACGCAACAAATACCGTGACAGTACCACCGCCACCACCCACAGTGGTAGCGACATCAGGCTTCAGAGTCTAAAGGATCTATATGACGAATATCGGGAGGGGGAAAAATACTAAAACAAACGTAAGACCAAAAAAACAGAAACAGAAAAACAAAACCAAAAAAGGCGTAGTTTTTTTTTTTTTTTTGGGCGGACAAGGACGGCTTTTGTGGTGTGGAATGGGGGTATGGGATACTATTATGGGTTGGTTGCCGCTTGTCAACTTGTTGTTGTGGAAAAACTCAAAAGAAAGAAAAATTCAAATCACAATCATGGTATTTATTTGCGAAGCGTAAATGATTACCACTTAAAATGTGCTCGAATGCCGCCTAAAAACCAATTGAAGGCGCAAAAGAATAACAAGCTTACACCACTGTAGCAGTCTAGAATTATACAATACAATATAAGCAGTGCAGACTGTAAAAGCAGAGAGAAAGGAGTAAAAGCAACATATGTTTTTTATGCTTCAGTGGTTTGAGTTGGGTTGAGACTTGACTGAATTTGAGTTTCAGTTCGGTTCAGTTCGGTTTTGGTATGTTTATATTTGGTCTGAGGATGAGAGTTTGATGGCGGTATGTTTTTTTTTTGTTGTTGTTTTTATCACTTTTGTGGGGTCTAAGATGTGGAATGTTAGATGCTGATATAGGGGAGCATAGAATTGATTTGCATTAAATGAAGTAATGTGAAAGAATTTGCAATAAACAAAAAAAAAAAAAAAAAATAGTGATGAGCACAAGATAAGAAAAGAGGTTAAGGTGTTTTCGATTCTATTGATCTAAACAAAATAATGATACTTCAAACTATTTCAAGAAAAATATTGAATGTATCATGTATAGTTTAACGCTTGACTGCAGCTCATCTCAATCAGATTTATCAGCTGACTTCGCTTAAGATAAATTTTGTATATCTATGACAGTTTCTGGTCAAGAACGTTTGTCTAAATGACACAAGCATTGGTAAGCAAAACTGGAGATTTAAGAAGAATATAATTGACTCTGTCATTTCCTATTTCTTGAGTTACACATTATTAAATCTAAATTGCAATCCACTTCTTATTTCCAGTACAGTTCTCATTCCCATAGCCAATATTTAGTTATTTGAAGCCCCTTTACTAACAATTCGCACGCCTTATAACAGACAACCTCATACCAGATCAGTTTTTGAAGTATGAGTATATCGTGAACAAACATCGATTTACTCATTCTAAACCAACCATCCAATATTGGAGAGAAAGCAAGAAACCGGGGAAAAGCACGCGCATGTTTGACAAACCCAGACGAAGACAAATATGTTAATGTGCGCGATGGTGATGATGACGATGTTAATGGCAACGCTGCTACTATATCCTCTATGTATTAGTTGGTTTCCTTGGTTCTTTTGTTTTCAGTTTTGTGTGTCCTCCTTAAAGTGCTGCCGCTTTATATTGAGTGAGTTATTTTGGCAAAACAATACCCAAAAAAAAAAAAAAAAAACAACAAAACAACAAGACAACAAATTCCAATTCAAATAAAAATAAAAATCCATGACTATAGCGAACAAACAATAAATGGGTGGCTGCTGGCTACCCCTTTTTGTTGAACCACCTCATCCCATCTTGCACCTTTCTTTCCCTAGTACTAGTAGTCTACAGTTTGCCATTTTATCACCGTTAGCATTCTCTAAACATCCCCAAGAACGAACGTGTGTGTCTTTATCTGTTTGTCAGTCGTCTCAGTCTATGTTTATCATTCAGTCAGTAACTCAGTCAGTCGGTCCGTTAGTCCGTCTATCTATCCCACCCGCAGTCTCAGTTCATTGTTGTTGTCTGTCTGGTTGTCACTTTATTTTGCCACTTTTTCGTGTCGAGTCTGAATTTGAATTAGATTTGTAAGCGATGAGATGAGATGAAATGCGCTTCATGGCATTGTTTGCTAAGGTCCAAATTCATTCATCGAAACAACTAAACCAACCGAACGCAACCCATCTAGGCAGCATTCCATCCATTCCCATTCCCCATTTCCATTCCAATATCCCATCAAGTTTTGCTCTTGAGCGTGCAAAATAATATATTTATTTTTATTTATTTCGTCAATTCGTTCGTCCTTGCTTCGTCACTGTGAGAGAGAGAAGTGTTTTGTTTTCCTTTCAATTTGTATTTTTATTATTTTCATTTGTAGTATTATTTTTGTGTGCTCATGAATAAAAAATAAAAAAAAAAAAGAAAAAGAAAATGAAGAAAGGAAGCAGTAAGCAGAAAGTGAAGGAGTTAAAGATGTCGTAACGTGAACTGCAGTCACTCAGTTAAGTCCCTTTTCTTTAGCATCGAAAGGCCCCCATTTGGATCGATTTGTTAACAAATTTTCGCATGAACATTTGGTCGACCCTGCTGGACAGAAACAGACCTCGCCATTGCGTAAGGGTTCTTCCTCATCTTCATCATCATCGTCATCACAGTCAGTCTCTACCATTCAAAGTTATTCTGTTAGTTTCCAATCTTTCGGTTGTTGTTCTGTTCACTTTCAGCGGCTTTGTATGAGAAGTTCTTCTCTTCAAAACTTTTCCGCAGTTCATTCGCCTTTTCGGCTTCATTTTCAATTTAATGGATCTCCCTGTTCAGAATATTTATTGTACAACACGAATGACAAAGGCAGGCGTGAACTTTTCATTTAAATAATAAATAAATAGCGCTTTATTGATTTTTATTGTATTCCATTTTCGTACACCCGCAATGGTATTTTTTGACCTTCTACTTATTTTTTTTTTCATTTCTTGAACTCTTTAAGAGGGTTACGCTTGAATCAAAATATTTGTTAATTCAATGTTAATGAATACAAGAAAAATGTATCTAAAAATCACAGCTGAACTAATTTCTTCATCACAATTTTATGCAGTAGAAAAGAACACAGTTCGGGCTACTTACTCTTAAAAACAGTAACAGTAGTCCAATAGTTGAGACACTTAGCAAAGTCGGCGGCTTCTCTTCAAAGATTAGGAGAATAACATAGTTAACCATGCGTTTGTTGTCGAAGTTGGTAGATTTAGAGCAACAATATTGTATTGTAGTTACATAAAAGATGAATGAATGCATTAAGTAGCCGAAACATGAAGAAAAGATCAAAAGATTCAACAGCAACAACAATTGATTGAGTGAGTGTTGCCTGCCTCTATTTTGAAATGATGTAGCAGCAGTGGTGAGACTCTTTTGCTCTCTTTTCCATGGCGACTTGACCCTCGATTGCGGCTTGTTTTGAAAATTTTACTCACTGTGTTACCTTTATCTTTTTTCTAATTGTCATGCCACCTGATGATTATAATGAGCTCATAGATCAGGTTTGTTGTTTGTATTCACATTCTATACGCAAGCAACAATCGCCTTCGTATACTCTATGATTTTCCGCTACCATTTTTTTTTTTTTCTTTATTTTTTTCATCATTTCTTTTCATTGTTTGCTGTTTTTTTTTTTGTTTTTTTTTTGTCAAAGCAATCTTGGCTAAGAGCTCATGCCTTTAGGCCTTTAAATGATTTAATTGATTGTATTCCCATTCTCATTTCCATTGCTCATTTCATTAGAAAGTCATCTCCATTGCTTGTACAACAATATTTTGTTTCTATTCTATTTCGGTCTTTTTAGCGGTTTTATGCCGAAATTTTGCTTTGATCATTAGTTTCGTTTCATCTATTCTATTCCCATTCTTTTTATTTGTCAAAGACTGCTGATGTTGCACATTTTTTATGTTTCTGGTTTTTAGGTATATTTATTCGAATTTCTTTTTTTGTATCAACATTATAAGGTTTAATTCTTGTCAATGATCCAATAATTTGTGGTCGATTGTCGCTACATAGTAATTTTCACCACAGGATGTTTTATGGTTAAGAAAAACGGATCTATATTGAGGCGTTACAGTCCCAGTTGAGGGTTGCATAGATACATAATACGGATATGGTTTTCAATAAATAATGATAAAATCGGGAAATAAGGAAAAAGTAATTCAGGATTGTGAGAAGATACAAGAGTCCTTAAGACGTTTAAAGAGTTTTAATTTTGTTCGGATGTCAGAGCAATCTTGTAGGTGATCAACGAGAATTGAGATTCCATGAGGAATCTGATGTGGTCTTTTTTTAATTCTGTTGACATTTTAAGGAATGGACTCATAATTAAAAACTTTCACTTCTATCTAACACTAACATGAAATAGAAATGACTACAAATTTTCCTAGCATTATCTGCTCTTCAAGCTAATTTTTGTTAATATTTATAACAATTCAAATTTAATACTTGTTTTCCTGACCAATTAGTTTAATGAAATTCGAAAACAACATTCAAAGTTCATTTGGGAAAATTACGACCCACTCAAAATAATAATAATAATAAGAACTTAAATGTCTCTGCCAATTATAAATGCAACTAATTTTCCCCAATGACCTGAAACAACAACAAAAACAATAGTAGATAGAACAAAAATGATACACAACCACAACAAGAACACAACACATATGCATACAAACGTACATACAGAAGTAACAGCTGAAAATGTTTTGTAACATAACAAACACTTGTTCGGATGTCAAGATGATGACGTTGAGATACATTTTTACTAATTTGAAGGCGACCAACCCAATTATTTGTATGCCAATCAAAGTTTTTAGGATGCGCGTTCTACACAAACAACGACAACAACAACAACAACAACAACTTAATCTAGATCAACAAAATGTCAGGCATGAGTAGTGGTAAAAGTATAGAGAAAATATATACAATACTTTAAAAAAAAAATTGAGATACAATAAACTGTTTGAGACCATTAACAAACAGAGTCATCATAATAATCATCAAAGTCATCAACATAAAAATATATACAGGCATACATCAAGATACATTATGAGAAGGTAACAACAGCAACAGCAACAGCAAAAGCAACAAAGAACAGAAGGAGGAAAAAACTGAAGTAAAAAAAGAAAGCAAAATTTATGTTTCGCTTCCGTAAGTTGCATATACAGAACGAGTACAAATACGACGAGGTTGTCTGTCTTTCGGTCTTTATATGTCTGCTGGAGACTCAACAGAATGTATCTCTATATCTTCTAACTAAGGAATATACTCACTCGCATGTACCAATAGTATAGAAATTATTTGATGAAATGACTTGACTCTCTTTGTGTTATTGCTGTGCCTGCCAACGCTGTTCTCGATGCGCCTGCTACTATTGATTATGATGATGATGATGATGATGACGATGATGTTGACGTTTCCACGTCTCGAAGCTGTCATTTTTGAGCGATATTCAAATAAGTTTGCAGCAGCAAAGAAAACCGAAACAGAATTCACTTTGTATTTGTATCGACTCACCAATGCTGGCTACTCTACCCACAAATGTACGACTGAGGGAGTGAGTGAGTGAGTGAGTATCTACCGAAAAGGTAGCCAAGAAGTAGACATATTTATGCAGTTATGCGTACACACACTACGCATCACACACACACACACACACACACACTCACTACATTGAAAGATACAAACGGCAGTCGTTGTAGATACATAGAAGAATTATGAACGCTTCATAACTGCATATAAATTAGACAGTTGGAGCCAAGTCTGGAAACCAATGCTCAACCGAGTGAGTGAGTGAATGTGCTTGCCTCCCTCTATAAAACTACATATTGTTCCCCTTATTTTCAACCATTTTTTTTTGTTTTTGTTGTGTTCTTTCTTTCTTTCATTTGAATGTGCTTAAGTAGTATATTATTCGCATAAATACTTTATTTTTATATTTTTCCAAAATTTTCGGTTTTCTGTTTTCTCCAATGATATGAAGAAGATGCATTGATAATCTTGCTACTGAATGTTCGAGCATAAACAAAAATTGAATTGCTTATTATACTAGTAGCAGATTAGGCAAATGCTTACAGTCAATAACATACATATATACATACATAGATGTTGACTATCGTTTGTCTGGCATCTACAATAGTTGGAATCCTCACTAATTAAGGTCAAGTAATGTGTTTTTTAGTTTAAAATTCTTGTTTATTTTTGGTGTGGGGGCCAAGCAACTTTGATTGGGTTTGCGAGATTTACAAAGAAATATAGAAATAGAAAAGAGTTTGATTGTCTGCAGTTAAATACTAAATTATGCACATCTGTTGTTTAGATTTTATTTGTAGGAGACGACAAAAATTTTGATAATCGAATAAAGGCAAACCATAAATTTAAAACTGATGCAGATTAGGAATAAGTATTCACTGAGAATCCAAAGAAATAATAATTCCATAAATTACAGAAATTTTTATGAAAGCAAACTGCAGGGACAAAAAACTTGGGCTGAATATTTTAGTTTATAAATATCCAATTTAAAGGAAAGGTTATCCAATGGGAGTCTATCAAATCACCTTGCCTAACCCAATTTCAAGGTTGCATATGCTTTACAATAATTTGAAGTCTATTGAGTAATTCTTAAAATTTTTTATTTTGAAATCCCTTTAAGTCAGTACTTTACAGTTGTATTTTATGTGGACCCCTTGAAGTGAAATCATTCATTAATAAACACCTACGCACTACTCTATGAAGATAACCTTGTTGAAATTCATGTGCTTCCACCTTGACACACCAGCCGAATAATTCTTAAAGTCTCAACTGTAAAACACTCTTAAACTTGAACCAATTTGGAATGAAATTTATCCTCTCCAAAACAAGATACACAAAAAACTAAGCCTCAATTGTCAATAATTACGCAGCATGAGTGTGAAACTCTTTGGCTAATAAGATACTTAAAATGAGTGCGCACTGTTCTACTCACAAACGAGTTGAGTGTTAGACAAAAGACACCAACAATACAATGAACAAAAACACTTTTTAATGATTATCTTAAGACATAAGCAAGCTTATTGTGGTAGATACGCGAGCACACAATGCTCAAAACGTCAATTAATTTTTTTTTATTTTCATTTTTTACATTTTGTATATGTTACAACAACCTTGAAATTAAATATAATTATAAAATGAAATCACATCAGTCACAAACACACACACAACACATGGCAAACAGTATATTTAATCATATAGTTACAGATACAATAGTCTCTATCTATCTATCTGATATCTATGTATCTACAAATATGTTTGAGCCATAAGTCGGCAAACCTTAACTCCAACAACTCCAGGCTTTTGTTATTACTTGAACATGGTGTTGTACTCGTACTCATATGGTGTGGGGAGCAAACAAACTGTCTATCTATCTATCTATCTATAAAAATAAAATCAAGCACTGCTAATGTTGGTTTACTTGGCTAAGCTAAGATGTGAGTTGAGTTGAGTTGAGTTGAGTTGGAGTTGACTATGTATGATGCTAGGGGTAATTATAATTAACTTCACAGAAACACAATGGCTTTTTTTCTTTTTTCTATCTTCTGAGTGATTTAGATAATATTTTTGATGGTTGGGGAATACAATCACAATACTATCAATTGCCTTTGGTATTTTTATTTTTATATATAGTAGATAGTTTTTGTTTTTGTTGTTGATAATTTCGTTCGCACCTGATCGTGTTGTTTGTTCGTGCTGCTGCTGCTGCTGCCTACTAACCTTTATACGCAGGTTTGTTTGTATCTTTGTATCTGTTCTGTTTGTATGTGATTATCTGCGCCTGCGCACACGCTGCCAATTTGATCATATTCTTCATTTGGCAGAAGCGCTTTAGATACTTTTGTAATGCTACGGGTTTAATTCTTCTTTTGAATGATTGATTTTTCTGTATCTCTGATTTATGTGTGTTGCTTTAGTTGAAGCATCTTTTGTTTATTATTACTTAGTACGAGAATCTTTTTTGATTTGTAAATAATTTATTTGTTGTTAGTTGCACTGACACAAGTTCAAGAACATGCAGACACACATACCTACGAGTATGAGTTGAGTGAAGCCCGGATGGGTTGGGCAAGGGCTTGTACTTGTACTTTATGAAGGTGTTTCCTCCATCCAACCATCTATTTTTAGAGTTTGACGAATGAAGGTTGAGATGATAAAAGAAATCAAGTTGATTTTGTAATAAAAAGTTTAGTTTTTGTTGCAGATATGCCAACTAAACACACCCTTAAGTTCATTCCCTTAATTGACAATTGAATTCATGTTTCATCTAAAAAAAAAAAAGAGATCACATTCATGTTACTTTTTCTCTACTTATAAAGACAATTTAATTTGTAGCTTTTCTTTCTTTATGCTTAAATTGAATATTAAATATTGACATAGCATCTTATTTTCAGTTTAGAGTTTCTCTTATATTTGAAGTTCAATGTAGAAGTGAGTTGTCATGCTTAAATTGATGAAATTGTAAATAACGAAAAATCGTCTTTTGTTGACATAAGAAATTAACATAGAATAACAAATTTTTATGTAAAATATTTATAAAATATTCTCTTATTAAAGGTGAAATACTTTAGGCATACTTTCACACAGTTTCAGTTCATTTATCCACCATTAAGACATGCACTTGCCATGTGTAGACAGATATGACGAGTGTGTTCTATGGCATGTTAATACATAAAAGTCGTGCTAGACAACTCAACGACACACCCTGAATAGATTGATACTATAATATTGTAATATCTAATGTAGATACAATATACCTACAAATGTATAGAGTGTAGTCATAAATACACACAAAACCAACTATGCTAATAGTAAATCTTATGGTTTTCAGTGCATGTCATTCGTATATCGTGTTGTGATTGAGTCAAGTTAGTTGTGTTGTTGGTTGTTGGGTTGGTTGGTTGTTGTTACTTCAAAGTTAAATTTGAATCTAAATCTCATAATTCGTAGCTCATGTTATTGGAATTATGACTTTTCACACGCAAAAAAAGCGAAACACTACAACTCACGTACATAGCATACAAACAAATGTGTATTGCAAGGTGAGGTGCAATGCCAGAAATACATCTTATAGTACATTGTAAGTGAAAAATGTATCTCAACAACGCTTGATTGCCACGATCATCATGAGTGCATAAAGAGTGGAATGGAGTTAGGTGGGTAAGGAATGATTGAAAAAAGACTCATTCATGTTGCTTCTTGTAAAAAAAAAAAAAACAACAGTTCCAGCGCCAACTTTTTCAACTTCAACTTCAATTTCTCGTCTGAGCCACACCAACTCCAGCTGCGTTTGTGGTGTTGTTGATGGCGTGAACTACTTTTAACCTAAATTCAAGGTTTACTCCATGCGTCATTGTAACGATCTTCGTAATATTGTATATTTTTTAAAGTTTTTTTTTTTTTTTTTCATTATATTGTAAATCTTGAACTCTGCATGGCTCTTTCACACTTCCAGACGCGCGCTTTCTTTCTTGAAATTAAAAGCGCGGAAGTTTGTTGCGCTTTTCAAAAGAAACAAACAAAAAAAAAAACCCTTTTCCTAACAAACCAAAACTAAGTTTAATTCAAAGACAACCAAGTCTTAGTTTTTTCTTTTTTTGTTGTTTGTGTTCTTATATCTTTTGTTTGTGTTTTCAACAAATTCTCTCTTTGTTGCGCCATGTAGTAGATGAGTATCTTTTGTTGCTCAAATAAATTGCTTTATAATGTAGAGCTTGATGCCCGATGCTCGATGCTCGATGCTTGGCATGAGGAGAAGTATGTGTATCTTTTGACTTTGAATGCTATGTTGTGTTGCGTTTCTGTTGCTGTTGTTATTATTATTAAATTATAATTTTTCATGTATTGAAAATGAGGCAGCAAGATATTTTTCTTTCTTATTTATGTAAATTAGAAAGTGTTGCATTCGGTAGTCGTGTATAATTTAATTGAGAGACAGACAGAAATAGTATAAAATAAGATAGTAAAAATGAGTGAAATCGTATTTATCTAATTTATTGCTTTCATGTAATGTACTCACAAAAAAAAAAAAAAAAAAAAAAAAAAAAAGTTGTACTTTCGCACATTGCATTTATGATTGGTTTTATTAAAGTTTTTATTTTTGTTTCTTGCTTTTGAGGTCATTAGGTCATTTGTTGAGTCAAAGAAGAGACAACAAGTGATTTATTCCTTAAAAGAAAATTACTCGTTCTATGATTATTTTGAGATACACTAAGATTCATTTTAATGTATCTCATTCAAGCTGTGTCAATCAAAAGTCAATTAAAAACACAATCACAAAATTCAAATGATCCTTCAAAGTCAATTATAATATTTTATTTCATAATTTCTATTATTCGCCAAAAAGCAAATCAAAATATCAAAGTTTCTACAAACAAAAACTATCAATAAAAACAGAATATCTGCAATATAAACACAGCATGGAATTTCTATTTGAACACAACATGATTCGTTTGTTTGTTTTTGTAGTATCTTATTTAAACAAAACAGCGAGCAAAAATCAACATGCGGGCTACCTTTGCTATTTGCATCTCTTTATAATTTACCATATATTTTTGCTTGTTTGTAGGTTGGTGTGTTTTTTTTTTTTTTTTGCTTGCTTTCTAAATGTAAAATTTTAATTATTTCTCCATAAGAACTACAATAAATGAAATACTACGAGAATAATTACGGATTGTTGTGTTGCTTAAGGAAGGCAAAATCAAAGAAAAGTTAACCACAATAATTAAGAAACTATTCATGTTTGTTCAACATTCTTTCTTTAATAGAAAATTGCAGAACAGACATGTGAAAATCAATTAGAAAATAATGTTGTAGATTGCAATACTATAGTTAAAATATTTCCAAGTTAATTAATAAAAAGCAATTGTTCTAAATGATATTGTTGCTTTTTACATTCTGATTATATTCATTTTATGATTATTATTTAACTTATTATTCAAAAATAGTTTAAATATGCTACAATTGTTGGTCGATTATGTGATATTATTGTATTGTACTTGGTGTCATCTTTACATTTGCATGTAAACTTTATAAAGAGTGGAAATTATGGTACTATATTAAATTTGAGCAAAGATTTGTAACACTCATGATAGAGACTGATCTCACCATGGTCTCTATATCATTAGGGATGTAAACTACTCTTATAATTATACATTTTAAGAGACATCGGGATGAAATTATTTCAATTGTTATATTCACTCAACTAATGGGAAGTGAGCGAGCTCCAGACCAAGGAGAAGGAAAGACTTACTTATTTACCACTAATTTGAAAATATTTACTTCTTGAAAGATTATCTTCTTATTTTCGTAAATAATAGATTCTTATCTTATAAATGTTTTGATTTCCATCAAATTAAATTCATATCTATTTTATTGAAATAAATATAAAGTATTTTAATACTAACGAAATCCAATCAAATCAAAAATTCTCTTCTAAATAACAAATTGGATGTCAAAAACATTAAATAATAGAAAATCATATTTTCAATGCAAAAATTATCTATGAAAATTTCATTCTCTTCGATGATTATTTAAATTGACACAAGGATTTGATTCAATAAATGGCTTTTATAGATTTTATTTTTTAATTTTGTTATTTTTTTTTTTAATTATAAAGTAATTCAGACGAGGGGCGATCCGAAAGAGTTTATATTTGACGCAATGAGATTTTAAAAATAAATTGAGTTAATAAAGAAATCAAAGGATGAGGATAAAATGAATTACCTTGATAACTTTTACTATTGCATTGTTTTTTTTTATTTACAAATGTGAGAAAGGGTTTGAGAGAAACATAATTAACAACCAGAGAAAAATATTTTTTGAAGATTTTATTATTTAAAAATTGACCAACAGCAGGGACCTAGAGAATATGATTACTTAATTCCAGAACTAAAGTGAAAATAAACCATCAGTAGAAGATTCCATTAGACAGAAAGAGCTTTAAATGAACACTAATGGATCAAAGACGAACAAAAGTACTGGTGCCGGTATCTTTTGGAGGAACAATCAGCTCAACTGTCACACCATCTCTCCAACTGATGCAGTGTTTTTCAGGCAGAGATGTAATCAGTCGGGTAAGCAACAAAGATGATAAACACCGCGAGAAACATATCGATTTATGTTAACTGCCAGTCTGTGATCAAGGATACGTCATCACACAGCATCAAAAGCAATACAATCCATGGAGCAATGGCGGCCCTTAACTGATGCCGGCAACCCTGGATTAAACTTATCTGAGTACCTCAACATTCTGTTTCTTTACATAACGAAATGTTAGCCTAGTGTATTAATTTCTGTCATTATCTCTTGATTTAACTGATATTAGCCTAAATTTAACTTCTAGAAAAGACCTAAAGGAAGAAAATAAATTGGAAAATTTATGGAAAATTGTGAAACATTCCATTGATCGACTGACCCTCGTCCTTAGATATTTACTTATTACAATTGTATATCAAAAGTAAAGTAAAGGATATAAATAGCATTTGGCATCATTCATCGTTTATCATCGTCACATACGTAATAATTATGATAATATGTGCAGTGTATGGAAAATCGTATCGTACTTATGGCATTGTATCGTTTCGAGGAAATTGTGGAAATGCAATAACAAATAATACAATGCAATGACCCAAATAAATGCAAATTTATTTATGTACGAAGATGGACAGACTGATTGAAGTACGGAAATAAAATTGAAATAAAAGAATGAATCGTAAATATAAATAAAACCAAAACCAGGGAATACACTTCAGTACACCTATGGACATACGTACTATGCATATGCATGTGTAATACACATTGAGTATGTAAGTGTGTGGACGAATGAATGAGTGAATAAATGAATGAATTGAGTGATTGAATGATTGAATGATTGAATGGTTGCATGCATTATAAATAATAAACAGATAAATGTAAAGCAGCAACAAGACCTTCTCATATATAATTTACATACACAATATTAACAATGAACTGAGCTGTTCCCTTTCTACACTCAACTAGTATATTTATACTCCTCTATAGTGTGTATGTACATAGAACGCATTGATATAGTCAAAGTAACTGCATCTGTAACTGTCTAGTACTATTGCTGGCGCTTTATAATTACAAAATATTTATAGGTTAAATTCCCATTGAAGCATTATAAAATGCAAATGTGTCAATTAAAAAAGCGCATTATTTTGACATCTGTTTATAAAGGAGACTGACTGACTGACTGATTCTCTCTCTCACTGACTGAAGGCATGTCCATGATTGCAACGACAAGGGATACATTTCTCTTTCTGCATAGAAAAAAAGTATCATTTATTGTAGTGACTCGATTATTGACCTCACACAATGATAATGGAAACATCATCAACAACAACACAAAGAATATTGTAGTTGCACTTACAATTAAATGACATTTTTATATTGAAGAATTGGTGCAATGCAAGAGACAACCAAGAATAATGAAGAATCGCAACGGGCGGTCAATAAAAGCCAATGCTAACTTTATATGTATTTAATAAGAGAGAGAGAGAGAGAGAGAGACAGACTTTGCCTTTATCTAAGGCATAGCAATATGTATGTCTGATGATTAAGGAGGAGGTAGAAGTATCTACATATAAGCGAGTTCAAGCTACGGTCAATGCGCCAGTTGCCCGCATAGTTTTTTTTTTATTGGAAGTACTCACGCTGCTGATGAAGTATTTACTATTAAATTGAGAGAATATGTGAAAATATGTGTATATCCACACATACCATTGAATGGATGAGAGTGAGCCTAAGTTTAATTAAGTTATTAATTAATATCAACACTAAAAATGAGATTTCTTCTTTGAATGAATCAATATTGATATAGAATTTAACTGAGCGTGTGAATATTTTTGCTAAAAGAGACAATTGCAACAATTAAGATTGCAATTTTATTGATGAAGAACAATTGAGTATTACAATATTTAAATATAATTAAAACTTGGCATACATTCTCTTTATTAACTATTAATCAAGTAAATTCATTCATTGATATGTTTTGATGATCGTTGTTGATGTCATCAATGTCATTTTTTGTGTCCATCATGATTATGACATTCATCCAAGCTTCTTGATGACAGTTGACCATTTGCTTAGTGACTTGTGTTCTTACTTATAATTGATTGATAAAATATGCCAATAACAATAACACCAACAATATGATTTCCGGCATTGATCGGCATTCAATTCAATGATATAAAATAAATAATATTGTAATGACAGTCATTTCTTGTGTCACATGGCAAAGAAAACACAAATTATTTATGTTCAACATATTTTCCTATTTGTTTTTGTTTTTTGTTGAGTTGAGTTTTGTTTTTATATAAATTTATTGTGACATTTATCTCTGTTGCATTTCAAATGGTTTTCCTCTCTCTCCTATTCATTTGAAATGTAGGAGTATGTGTTTCTTAAGATCTATACACAATATTTATTTATTGATATATCAATTAAATGAATTAATCAAGTGTAGATGATGCATGGCAATTGTTATTAGCTTGTATTGTACATATTTAGGTGCCGCCAACTTTGTTTGTCATTAAGTTAAGACTTTGAAATTAATGAGCTGCAACAAAAGGCAAAGTAAATTTCTAATGAATTTTGAAATATCCAACCAAGAACAAAAATCTCGCAATTACAATAGAGTGAATACAATTTTATTTTCAATGTTATGAAGACAATATATTGTAATACCTTTGAATAAATAAACTTTCAAATTCGAATACAAAATTTAATGATCGAAAGGAAAATGTAATATTCGAATAAAATGTTTAATTAGAAATTTAAATTTATATTATCAAGAACAAAGCACACTAGTTCTCTCACACATTTTGATATTTATTTATTTATATGAAAGAAAATCAATTTTAAATTTGATATTTTATATAAAGAAAATTCTGCACAAATAACTTAAAAACTCTGGGACTTAATTTTATTGTTTTGAATTTCAAATGTTGAACATGAACGAATGCAAAACGATTTATTCGCAAAAGTAGTAAAAGAATGAAACAACATTGAAAAAATAAAATAATATGTATAAATTTATAAATTGAATTAAATTTTGTTGTGCAATTGAACTAAATAATTTTCATTTGCCTTTTTATTTTTTTTCTTTTTTTGTTTTTTATTATCTTTTTGTTTTTGTATTTTACACATTTAAATTTATTTTATTTATTTTTCTGTTGTGGCTCATTTTACTTGTCACAAAAAATTGCTGCGTGTGACAGTCACTTTATTCCATTTTTTTTTTACACCTTTCACATTATTTGATGTTTATATTTTGTCATGATGTTTGCTTGTTCTTCATCCATTATCATTCAACCCAAATTGGATTGGAATTTTGCAAAGATTTTAAGATTTGGATGATTACAGAATGGTAAAAACGCCATAGAAAGCAAAAAATGTGGAGGAAACTGGATCGCTTGTAAAATAAAAATTTATTTCATAATCTTTGTTGACGTTCCAGCTTGCAATACGTAAGTTGTTTTTTTCTTTCAAAGGTGTCCACGAGCAAAGTGCATATAATCAAAGAACTGATCGACTACAATTGGCCAACATCTTTATAGACTTCGTGGATCTTCTGGAGGCCTGTTTTTAGCTGCCTTGACGTAGAGGATATAGTCGCACTACCATTGCTGCACTAATGTGTTACATGATGATCCCCATCGGATACACAAGGCTGGCGACCAATAAATTTAATCAATCGAATTAAGCAAATAGGCAACTCTTGTATTTGTAAAACTAAGTTAATAATTTATGATTTTAGTTTTGAAGCGTATTCAATCATCATTGAAACCAATACTATTATTCTTATTTATTTTTTTCTGATTATTTTTATTAATAACATTTTTTATTGCTTCGTTTTATTGGCGCTTTTAATATCCTTTTTCTGTTGCTTGATCCTCTCTCTGTTCTCTACTACTAAATGACATACATACGTATGTATTTTGGTATACCGAATTGTGACCAATATTTATGCATTTTTTAAAACATTGGCAAAACCATATTGAAAAATCAAACAAGCAAACAAAACAGAAATGAAATAAAGAAAATATGTATGACAATAAAAACAAATAAAAAAAGAAAAAAAAAAAAAAAGAAAAAATGCATAATTCTTTTTTATTTGAATTTATATTAAGCATGCAATGATAATTTAAATCAATATAACAACTGCAAAGGATTATTAGCGTAAAGATAAACTGCAATATGAATGGATAATATTTGCTGAGTAAAGTCTAAATAAATAAATAAATAAATAAATATTGTTAAAAAAAGAAGAAGAAAAAACTATAGTAATGCGCACTAATAAATTACAAACGCAACACAAAGTGAGTTAAGTTTAGAGAGCCTGGCAAAGGCTCAAAGTGATTCCTTTTAATTTTCCTAGAAGTCACCGCCTCAAAGTTCTTCTGTTCTGTTTTACTTACTATACATTTCAAATGTCAAAGAATGCCATAAAAAATTGCCAAACATTAAAATTTATAAAGCCAGCAAACAGGCAACCTACCAGGCCATGCCAGACCAGACCAGACCAGACCAGGCCAGGCCGAGCAGGGCACACTTATTCATCCATCCATTTGTTCATTCATTCATTCATTCTTTCAGTCGTCATTCATCTATATAGTAAGTAGTACAAACATACATATAAAATATTGTAAGTATATATAGATTTGCCAAAGCTAAAAAGCAAATTGCTGACTGCGCAAAAGTTGAAAACTTAAAAATTGCTGCGGACGAGACGAGACAGTACAACTTGACTTTGTGTGCACGCTATGCCACATAGATGCGGCTATAATATGTGAGAGGATGAGTATCTCCTCCGCCAGTTTGCCATTCAAAGCCTTTTATTTTGTTTTATTTTATTTTTTTTGGGATATTTTTTTTGTTAAATAAAGAGCAGCAAAACGCAAATATCGAATGGAATATAATTTATGTGCTCCATTTGCTCCAATCCGACAGAGGACCAAACAGTGGGGAGCAACCGGGAATATAGAGAAGCATAAAACTTTAGTTCAAACACGCACACACTCAATGAGAAATATCCTATTAGACTTCAACTACTTCGACATTGGCTTTGGCTTTGGATAGTTTGCTTCATTTGTCCAATTGTCTGTCTGTCCATATATCTGTCTTCTATTTGTCTGTCCGTCTGCCTGTCTCTGTTTCTATCTATCTCTAGTAATGGTCAAAGCTTGCCATTACTTCATTTTGGCCACATATGCTGCCATTGCCACTGACGCTGACGCTGACGCTAACGTTGTTCGTGCTGCATGCGGCTTTAAGTCATTGGCTTCACATTTCGTCTGCTTCATCAGTCTTCCTTTTAGTTGGATGTTCTTTTTTTTTTTTTTTTTTTGCATATGCGTGGCCACTTCATGGCGCACTCAAAGTTCTCCAATTCTCATATTTTTCTCATTCTGTTCTGCTCTTTATTATTATTTTTTTTTCTTTTTGTTTTTTTTTTGTGTGCCTTTTTGGCAAGGTTGCGCCTCTGACCAATAAATATCCTTTGGTTATGGCATTTGCCGCTTAAAAGGCAACCAGCAGCAGCAGCAGCAGCAGGAAAGGAAACGAAACCAAAAAGACAATAAGAAAAAAAGCAATAGCAACGTTAACCTTTTTGGCTATTTCCTCTTTTGCCGTTTTGCCAAATTAAATCGTTAAATGCTTGTTAAAAACTTCTGCCGCTCTTGGCCAACTCTCAATGTTCATACAAATGCATACTCCTCCTTTTCGACTATTACTACTACTTTTTCAATATGCCCATTTTTTTTTTTCCTTATCTTTTCCATATTATTCGCATTCTACGCATGATAAATGACTCATATGTGAGCACATTTCAGCTTCGATGTCGATGTCGGTTGGTTTCGGTATTGGTTTTGAGTTAACTTTGGGACTGCGGCTTGACTTTTGAGAAAAGTAGCAGAGACATAGACTGGTCTCATGTCGATCTGTTAAAATATTCTTTTATTGCAATTTGCCTTGAGGGTATTGAATAAAACAAAACAATTCTTTTCCCCTTTTTTTTTTTGAAAGCTTTAATTGTGATTAGTAAGTTTAGGTTTCTTTGGAATTAACAAAAAAAAAAAAATAAACAAAAAAAAAGAATGAAGGAAACAAAAGATTTGATATCAAAAAGTAGAATAGAAAGAATTGAGAATGAATGCAACTGGATATGCGGGAGAAAGAAAAACATCTGTAAAAAAGAAGTGATACATTTTAATATTTCCTTCTTGTAAGATAAGTTTTTGTTTTGCTTCTATAAAGCTGAATCATTGAGCATAGAAGAAATTGATGAAAATGAGTCACAGGAAGAGCTGCGATTGATCTATTGTACAATTTGAATATTACGAGATTTTGACCGCTGTGTCAGAATGAAGTTGCCTACCCCCGTGACCATCTACTTATTAGAACAGTCACCCAAGATGGACATCGAATTGTTAACTGGGATTAGGTTAAAGATTGTTTTTCTTATTTATGGTCACTTCTTTTACTGATTTCTTCTATGAGAATAGTTAGTTAGAGGTGATAATATATTCACACTCAATGATACTCAAAGTGATTTAAAACGGAAACGACTTTTTCATTTAAAGATTATTTTCTCAAAATACACAAAGAATGAAAAAAACAAAGGTGAATGCTTTGTTTCTATGTTTCTTTAGTTTCCTCTCTATCATCGTCATCATCATAACGAAAGAGTAATCACTTAATTCAAGGTGAAGTTCTTTTTAATGTAATTAAATTTAATTCGTTATGATACCAGACACAGATTACATTAATTTTATGCAAGCAAAGGTCCAGAAACAGGACAGAATTGAACAATATTTTATTAACAGGAAATTGTTAAGCCGAAAAGGAAATACTTGTCTACAGATACTAGAAGAAGCTTCTACTAAAGAAACTATGAAATTTTTATTTTATTGATTTTTAAATTAAGAAAAGATAGAATATTTTTAAAGATTCCATTTCGCCTTCATTTAAGAAAATGAAGGCGAAGGCAAAAAAAACTCTATAAAAATAAACACAATATGAAACTAGCACAAACAAATTTATTGTATTTTTATGGTTTGTTTCTGTAATAAAAATATGTTATTAAAGTCAATTGAACAAATTACTAAACAATTTAAAGACTAATAAAAGCATACAAATAAAGTCATTCATTCATTTAGTCAATCATTCAATGTTAATAATGATGAATAAGAAACAAACTCATTTTTTGTAATGTTAATGATGAAATTTTCCATTGAAGAAGATACAAACAAGATTATTAAAAAGTTGTGGCAAATTTTGGTAAATAATTTTCCACTTATCAAACAAAGCATGCAATCTATTCGATAAGAGAGTGTGTATTAGAAAGATGAGCGGGGGGAGCTCAAACTAAGTTTTATGCATAAATTGTGTGTACAATGGATATGACAAGCCATCTAAGATCTTAGTGCCTTTCGTCAGTAGCGTCTTCATCCTTGGTCAATTTAAAAGCCATTAGCAAATAGTTTTCAAAATAATAAATTTTTAATATTTGAGTGCGCATCGCAAAACAAGAGACCCTACTACACTCACTCAACTCCTCTATAGAGAATATCTTTCCAGAACATTTGATGACCAGAAGAAGCTAGCGGACTGTTGCAAATAGCCTCAGCGCTTATTAGTTCATTAAGTGTCTCAAAAGATGTTGTTCTTGTTTGTTGCCGTTGCAAGCCATTAAAAGACGAACAAATATTGCAACTGCTGTTGTTGATGTTAATGATAATAATGATGATGATGATGATGATGTTGGTGCAACATCGACTTGAGTGAAATTTATGGCTTTGCATGAATTATGAGCTTCATAATATCTACAA
The DNA here is from genome assembly GCA_037043295.1 of Amiota minor. Classification (NCBI taxonomy): domain Eukaryota; kingdom Metazoa; phylum Arthropoda; class Insecta; order Diptera; family Drosophilidae; genus Amiota; species Amiota minor. The sequence goes on from JBAMAW010001787.1 coordinate 1,037,038, forward strand.
AAAGCAATGGTATGACTTAGTCTGTCTGCCAGTGAGTCTATCTCTGCATCTGTGTATATCTGCCTTTGTGCATCTTATGATTGCATCAGCATCAGCATCAGCATAACAGCAATAATAATAAGAAGAAAATATTATAACTATGAGTAGCGCACAAATTGTACTAAATTAATAATTATTTTTAATAGCACACTCACTCACTTACTCAACTTCTTCATCGCCTTTGTCGTCCTCAACATGAACATCATCATGGTAATCATCTTTAGCAATGACTACACAAAAGCGATTCTTTAACCAACCAATCCAGCAGTCATCAACTTTATTATTGCGGAACGTCAGCTGTGCTGAATTGTTTCTGATGAGTACTGAGTACTTTATTTGTCTTGACTCTTTTCATTGATAAGATTTGAACCTTCTACATCTGTCATTCTTATGTAGCTTCTAAGCATTTGAGTTTGGCTTATCTGTCGTTTAAGATTGATGAATGTGGTATGAAATCAATAATCTATACTGTGCTGTAATAATGAAGTGTTGAAAACAAGATTTTTTCCAAGCAAGACAAAAAGTAAATAACCACAAAAAGTCTTTACATTAAATTTAAGCCTCACTTAGTGGTTGCTTTATGCTACAAAATTCATAAAATTAAATTGGAAAATATTTTTGCTCCTTTGAAGTAAGAAATAAAACAAAGAAACTATCTTTTATTGCAGGCAAATGAACCCTTCGCTTTCAATCGTTTCTCCATTTACAATTCCCATGTTCCCTTGAGATACGTGTACGTATAATAAAATTGACTTTTTTAATTTCAAATGTTTAAATATTTCGCGTCAAATTGTCCATATTTAAATGTTTTCTACATAACAATAACAATACACACATGTAAACAAATGTGTATACATGTGTCAACAATACACATTGCTATAAATGTACATGTATGTTTTACACATAAAAAGGACTCGACTCGTCGCAACAAAGTACATTAAAGCTGAAATTTTATTGCAAAAAACAAACAAACAACAAGCCAACATTCATTTGCCCGTTTAACAATGACAACACCGTATCTCGTAGACCATTAGGCTTTATATGAAGGTTCACACACACACACACACACATGGGTACTCACATGTATGTAAGTAGATACACATGTCTGTAGTTGTTACAGTTGCCATTTTAGTTCGCATTGTCACGACTTCTTAATGTCATTTTATCAAAAGCATAACTTGTTTTGCTATCTGGTAACGCATTTCGTACAATTTTCGATATTTCGCTACCAAACTCCCTTTTCCATTTCTCCATTCCATCAGGCAGACTAACTACACTATCTGCCATGTATTACTCCAACCACTGACATGCACATCTGTGCGTATACGTAATGGGGTTATTACTGTTGTATTGTTGGTGTTGGTATTGTTGCCTGCCACTGTTACATACATGTTCGATACTCATACATACACATTGTACACATATTTGTTGCGCCTTTATTTGCTTACGTGCCTGTCCGGACCTCTTACTCTCTTTTTTCCCTTCTCTCAGGACTTTAGCCTTACCAAATACAGTAGTTGAGATACACAACAGATAAAATGAACAAGGAAAAAAGGACACATTATGAAGTCGTAATAATGCACTGCGGCATGCGCCATACAAAAATTTGCGTTATAGTCAACGTTTTTCCTATCTACATTACTAAAGCTTCCCTGACTTCGTCGATAAGCGCGTGCTTCAATAATAAACAGAATATTTACACAATCAAAATAAAGAAAAAAAAAAAAAAAAAGAATATTTTATGACTTTGCTTGGTTTTTGGTTAACTTTTTATGATGATTTCTATTCTATTCTATTCTATTCTATTCTATTCTATTTCTTTATGCCATTCAAAAGTCCTTCAATGATAATTTAACAATTTTTCTCTTATCGAATATTTTAATGTTGAAAATCAATAAGATTCTTCTTCATTTTGTTTATAATGAGTTTACTTTTTTTTTTTTACTTTATATATCAGATATGATGATAAAAGAGAAGTGGAACAACTCGGCTGAGTCAAGGTTGTCATTGTGCCAATCTAACATTTGCACAACTTCCTCAATTACTTCAACAAAAATGCAAACTTTCATCTTTATTCATTCAACTGACACATAATATTTCTTAAAAGTCATAACCAACTGAACTACTCTGCCGATGAAGAAGTGTGTGAAGAGTGAGGATGGGAATAACAGACAACAACAACAAATACAACAATGAGAATGAATATGTTGTAAAAATATAAGTATTGTATGTATGCAACCTGAGTATATTAAATCATTTCCCGCAAGTGAAAACTGGGGCGCGCGCCATTTGCCAAGACACTCATTTCCTATTCCTGCCAGCAGCATACATAAACACACACACACACACACAAACACATACACCAATTTAACATACACATAGTATAAGTTGGCATATTCATTCTATAGTAAGAAAAGAATTCATCCTGGTTAAGCATATAAAGAAAAAATGTTCGCTTATATGCAAAAGCAAAATCACTTTGATCGACATAAATTTCATAGGAAAAACAGAACCGAAGAGAAAGGAGACACGAAATCATAAAAGTATCTACTCTTAGCATGTAGCAGTAAAACACACTATGCCTTGCTATGCTTTTTCTAAGAAGCAATGAATCTATGAATGACTCTCCGTCTCTAGCATACTTGCTTTGCCTTCCTTGGCAATCGTTGTTGTTGCAAGCATATGCACTAACAAAAATATACCATACTATATAGTAAAATGGATGACAAGCGAGCGACATGCTTGCAGCTGCCACGTGCAGTACAATTACACACACCCCCACACACACACATACAAGATGTACACACACTTGAATATTTCGCATAAATGTCACGTACATCAGTTTCTCATATTTGTAAGAAGGAACGAAAAAAATAGAAGAAAATCACAAAATAGATACAAGTTGCACTTTTAAGAAAAGCAAGCAGCAAGAGAAACAACTTCCATAAGTAATTTCAAAAACTTTGTTACGCATACGCAATCGCATGATGCTGATCCAGGAGTTTGAGAGTCATGTAAGTCAAGTTTATTAACACACAACTCTTTGTTTGCTTTAATCATTAAAATATAAATCAATGAAGACAAGTTGATAAAAATTTTGTTGTTTGAATATTATAAATAAAGAACATAAATAATTATTTATTTATTTATTTATTTATAATTAATAAAATTTCAATTCATAAGAAAATTAATGTATGCAATATATAAAATATTTAGTCTGAGATATTTCTTCCCTTAACTCAATTTTCAGACAAAAAACTCATATTTTTTTCTTACAATATTCATACTTTTTATTTGATCATTTAGATTGATATTTCCGGCGATATCAAGCAAAACTACAATACTATATACCTGAAATTTAAAAGAGATAACAATAATTTTATATGGCAACATTAAAAGTCTTTAAAATGCTACAAAAATTAACCAAAAATTACCTTAAAAAATTAGCTTAAATAAATGACATCGCTGGAAGCTTATTTGGTTTTATCAAATTTCAAAGTTCATTACACTTTGTCGTTAACAGATTACACATGTTTGATGACAGTTATCGACATACATATTGTACATACAGGGACATTCAGACAGACAATCAGACAGGCAGATTCCACAGGCAAACGCATTAACTCAGCCTATACAGGGAAAAATTCAGGGAAATGACAAGAAAGCATTGACTGGCAACACGAAAAACGCTTCAATTGTCAATTATGTTAAACAAACTTATTAAATTACGTCAAAATAATGCAATGAAACGTATGAAAATTACGTAACGAATGAACATCAACGGGCACAGCACAAAATCAACTTCTCTTGAGGATGATGATGATGATGACGATGATGATGAACATAATGTGGCAAGGAAATAATAAGGACAGCACAGAAGCATTGGAGGCAGTAGCAACTCTATGCTACTTGACTTCCTTGTTGTGCCATTCGATTGGATCAAAAGCATGAGATTAGTGTAAGTACGAGACAAGATACACACTCACTTAGCATATACTCATGAGAGACCCAAGCACACGCATATAATATTATAAACAATCTAATGCGACAAATCAATAACCTCAGGTGCTGCCTCAACAACCTAAAAATACTAACAGCAGCGGTGTCCCAAAAACTCCTCTCCTTTAAATACTCACTTCACTCACTCCATCGCAAGGGAAAGTCGCAGTTCAAGTGAAAATGGAAGAAAGTGAGAAGAAAAAAAGTTTCCCTAACAAAAGCGGAAGAAAAGGAAAAATACAAGAAAACGTTTTTTCATTTAACATAAAACGCGCTATTATCGAGGTTTTCGCGCTTTTCGCACAGTTCCTTGCTTCCCGTTCTCATCTCTATTGTATTTTGTTTAGAACAATTTTCATTTTTTTATACAAGTATATGATTTTTTCTTTTTTTTTATGGGCTTACCATGTCCTCATGTCATGGGGTGGAGAAAATTTAAGTTAAAAACACCCGCATATATACAGAAATAAATTGAAAGCAAGCAACAGCAGCAGCAACATGGCAAGCAGCAAATTGTTTTGAAATTCATGCCAGATCGCTGCTGTTTTCTTCTTGCTTCCTTCCTTCTTCTTTTCTTTTTTGCTTTCCTTTCTCATATTTGTTTTTTTTTTTTTCGTTTTTGCCTACAGACAAAAATTATGCCACTTGCTGTTTTTGTTATTGTTGTTGCTTCTGTTTTGTTGTTGACTAGGTGCTGAGGAGGTATGAATGTGGCACGGAAGCAAGCTAAAGGCAGTTTATGCAAGCGGAAGTGTAGAACTTATGAAAGTTTGATGGAAAATTGTGTGTTTGAGAGGAGAACAGAATAGTTTCATTTCATTCTTTAACATGGAAAAGAATAAAAATGAAAATTAAGAAATATTAAAAAAAAAAAAACAAACACACACACACTGTGTGTCCATCAAAGAATTAAACAAAATATTGATTAATAAAAACACAGTTTAGAAATAATAATAATTAAAAAAAAATAAAAGTACTGAAAAAGATGATTGAATTAATGAACATTATGTTAAAGAAGTAAGGAGAAGAATGTACTCGTACATAGTTGGGTAAGTCTGACAATGCGACTCAATTTTTAAATTTTATTAAAATTTAAATAAATTTCTCCTTTAAAGTTCTTTCATTCAAGCCTTAACACAGACTTTCCATTCTTTCTTATTTGTACAAGTTATACGTCTACAATACTTGCTCGGCCGCCAGAAATATGTTTACTCATTACTCAAGTGTACGCATATGGCGACCTCATCATCATCACCATCATAGAATTACCAAAAGGCGTTGGCATCACTAGCGACAATTTCCGCATAGACTATATACCGTTTAATATACGTATTTTAGAATATAAGACGAGCCCAAAAACAGTAGATGAAGGCTAGACCAGACACCAGAAAGCCAATGCATGCATAAATGTTTTAGTTGCCCTTGCCTTGCTTGCCTCGCAGTCAACAAAGACGACTACGACGACGGCATTAAAATTCGTTAAAAATTCGTAGAAGAAAATGAAAATATTTTCCAAGCAGTCAAGTCTGAGTCAAGTTCATAGACTTACTTATGAGGAGGCTTATGTTTGGGTACTGCCGACTACACTAACTACAGGCAGACATGGCGTATTTACCGGCATTTTTTCGCGTTTGGCGGCGGGTTCAATTTTGTATACAATACAAAAAACAAAAAGGAAAATTCATATTCCATATCAGTTGACACGGGAATTTGCTAGTGGATTTCACAAAAAAAAAAAAAAAAAAAAAAAAATATATATATAAAATTGTGGGGGTTTGATGGTTTGGTGTATATTGTTTTGGCATATTTACTTTATTATTTGGTTACCAGTGTTGGCAAAATACTATAAACAATTGTAAACCCTCCTTGGCTGGTTGGATCTTTTTGTAGACAATCAAGCATGGAGGGAGTTGAGTAATAAGAATGAGAATGAGAATGAGAATGCGATGCGATGACAACAGAACAACAAAGTAAGTAACAAATTTTATAAATTATTTAAATTTTTTACACTTACAGCTTCTTTGTATTCATAGGCACCACAGCATCAGCAATATCATCACCATCACTAATGGTTTCTATAATATTTCTTTATTTATTTTACATAACACCAAACTTTTATCAGGTCAAGGCCATGAGTTGACTAACAGCACTTAGATTGTACTTGTACTACTGTTGTTGGTGATTGCAAAGAATAAAAATAAGAATAAAAATGTCAATAAAATCTTTTTGTTATACTGTTATATAAATCGTTTAACATTATTGCACACGCACAAAGTATCCAATGTTTTATGTTTTTGCATTATTTTATTTGTTTTCATACTTACAAGCGTAAATATATTTTCAGGGGCACTTTTTCGGAATTCATATTCGCATAAAATAAATGCGAATGCAATAATATCGCCTACGTTGCGCCTACAGTTTCTTTTCGTCTAGATGATTTACAACTAAAAATAAGTGAAAAGGCTATAAAAAATATTTGTCATTTTCATGAGCATTGAATATTAGAACAATAATATCAAATAAACAATAATGACCAAATATATTGTAGATCCAAGAGAATGGGACACAGTGAGTGAGCAATGAACCGAACATTCAAACATAAGACATTCAAAAGTGAGACGAAAAGTTGTACATTTTGAATGATTATTGACAATTACGTACGTCTGTCAGTCATAAAGCATTTTATTATATGCAAGTGAATCGAAGGAAAAACAAAATGGAGCATAAGGAAAAATAAAGAGAACGCAAATAATATGGCGTCGCTTTGATGGCACATTTGGGAGTTATGATGTTGAAATTTTGGATCTGCGTCCGTCGGCTGTTTGCATTTGATTTATGTTTGTTTGTTAGTGCTGCACAGGCATGCAAACTGAAACAACAGCAGATGATTTTTATGCTTTATTTGACTGACTGCTGAAGATAATTTAGAGTATAAAAAAAAAGAAAAAAAAAACAATCGGCCAAATACGAGTCACACTCGTACACGGAGGGTTCCGTACCAGATTGGGGTCTATATGAGAGGTGCCCCCCGTAATTGTCCGATTTGGCTAATTCCAACATATATACCGCGCCAATTAAATACAAAATATTTATATGGGACCACACGATCTGCAGCAGCATTCAAATAAAAAACAAATTGGTGTGGCTGTGAAGTGTACACAGCCGTCTGTTTTGCGTGGCTAGGTCTATACGTTATATAAACATTTTTTAACTAAAAAGTCTAGTGAAAAGAAAACCTCGTACAAATTTTCAGCTCCATAGCTCAAAAACTGACGGACTATTATACAAACAGACGAACATGGGATAATAATCTCGTCTCGTCAAGCTGATCAAGAATAAATATACTATATGTGTTTTTATTTTTTTTGTCTCCTTCTGCCTGTTACAAGCTTCATGACAAACTTACACATAAAACTATTCAATGCGTGGAGAGGAAAATGAACTGAAACGATTATACGATAATCTGTGCAGCCTTTGTATTTCATCATAAATAGTAGGATCTGAGCAATTGTCTTTCAAAACTGTATTATCTGTACAGTTGTAATATCATTAACTGTTACCTATGTAGAGGGCGCTTTACATTTACTCAATAACAACAAAATTGTAAACAAGCTTTTAAGAACTTGTCATATCAAATTTTCGTTTGATTGTCAACTCTCATCATGTTGAAAATAAAAGGTTTCCTTTGTCCTATTTCCATTTATCATTAATTTTTTGTTGATTCTTTTTTAAATTCAATTTTTCATTTTTCTTTATTCATTACAATGATTCATTAGGATATTAGTGCCGCCAAGATGTGAATTTAGATATTCTTGAATATAAAGTGACATCTACATGTGAAAATTTTTTTGAAAAAACATGATAAATTTGCAGTCAGGCAACACTATTCAGCTTTCATTCCAGCCAAATACAAAGCTACTGGCAACAATGTTCAGCTTCCAGTACAGTCACAGAACCACACAGCTGCTGTGAAGGTGAAACTTCTTCTTCTTTCCATATTAACATTATTAATTGCGCATTGCACTCAAACTCGTGCTCTCATTAATTAATTGTAAAAACTATTGGTACCGGTAAGATATTTTCCATCACACTTGACTTGAAGGTATTGAAAAAAGTACAAATCTAATTTGCATCGATCTTAAATTTATTTTTGTGATAAATTTTAATAAATGTCGTGTTGAAATAGTTAGAAAATAGTGCCGTTGATTTCCTTGGTATAACAAATTTAAAGGAGCCTCTAAGACTTTTTGGCAGGGGTTGAAATGTAAAGTGGATAGGCTGCTGGCTGTAACACACGTGTACATAAAATGTAGAGACGCGCTTTGATTGTATTAGTGGAAATAAGTATGCGCGCGAAACATTGAGACGCCAAATCGACACGGTGTGACTAACACATACTTATTTCATTAATACAAGTAAACCAATTTATACATTAACTTTAACGTGTTTGAGGCATACCTATAATGCACATTAAACTGTAATTTGTGTTTTCTTTATCATTTTTATATTTCGCTATTAATTAATTAATTCCATCCAAATAATAATTTTGTTTTGCAAGATACAATAATGGCCGAGGGAAACGTATTAACCAAAGCAGCTGCATCAGCTACGTCAACTGTGTCAAATATAACGGAACTATATCCGAATATATTTTATACCAATACCTATAATCCTTGTGATCAGAACTTTATGCGAGCTAAAAACATTAAGTTCGCAATAATAGTTGATCATGTTCCTGGCGGAAACGAAGAAAATGTCAATCCGGTTGGAAAAGGTGATAAGGAGGATAATGGAACCGATGCTGTTAATTATGGACTTGGCAGTGATGTCGAAAAACTTCATATATCTTTTGGAAACCAAACACAACCGCCCGAAGCAGTTATGCGCACTTTTCATCAAGTTGCACGCTTCCTAATGAAAGCAAAAACCGCACGCCAATGTTCTTTGATTATCGATAACAATACTGATGCACAAAGAAGCGTTCCAATGGTTGCTGCTTATCTCATTTTTAATGTGACTCAAAGTTTCTAGTAAGTATGAATTTGCAGCTTATATGGATGTATGTATATGTATGTGGCTATGGATTGATGAGATTGTTGCGATTGTATCAAAATAAGATCGATTGAAGCTTAGCTTAAAGACTCTTTCTAACTCTGCTTTGCATATAGAAAGTTGATTTCTGGCTGGGATTCCAATTAGTATTGGAATCAAATATGTATAAATAAATTTAAAAGAAATAAGGTGACAACCGATTTCTGTAAAAATTAACAATAAATGGTTGATGCAAAATTTTTATAAGGAAACCGAAGCAATAATCTCATTAGTCTCATATCCACATCATGCATTATCTTATCATCTTATCATCATTTCTTAATTTTTCTTTTCTTTTCATAACAAACATTGTCCACGTTCATTTCTTTCGCTGGTCATCAAATAGTCAGGCACTTGACTTGTTGTCGAAACACACCCCCAATTTTAGATTGAGCAAATACTTCACAGATGCATTGATTCATTATGAACGTACCATACAAAATAAAATTAAGGAAATTCATAAAATGAGAGAAGAAATACGTGAATCACAAGAACTTTTGCGTAAAAAAGATGATCAGGAAAAGCTCGCAATGGTGCAGCATCTTAATGCAGGAAAACCAATGGAAACATTTGTTTCAGAAACTGAACAGGAAAAAAATAATTATGAACGTGAACATCCTTCTAAAGGTGCCGGCGAGTGGAACGATTACGTTCGTAATGGTTTATTTGGTAAGAATTTACCATATGAATTTGGTTATGACAATTGTTAAGACAACAACTCATTATTATCAAGAAAAACATACAGTTTCTATTTAAATGAAAATTAATAAACACATCAAAATATAAAGAAAGTTTATCTATGGATAAATTAAAATATACTACTAAATAATTTTATAAAATACATTTAATATGTTCAAGTATGAAAATAAAAACAAAATGTTTTGTAACAAACAAAATAAAAAATAAATAAAAAAGTAAATTACAAATCTATTTAATACTCAGATGAGTAGAAGTTTCATTATGCAATAGCAAAGATGTCCAACTACAAAATTAAATTCATCAAATGACATTTGGAAAGAAAATAGGCTAAGAAAACTTTGACCAGATCGGCATGTAAACCAATTTAGTTATACAATACTTAACAATTGAGACATTACTTCGTCTAAGAGGACTTTTGGCTATTGCTCTTTGTCTCTTCTTAGTTGTTGTAGCCTTCTATTCGTTGCAGCATGCTAGGGTCTTGAAATTTGCGCATTTTATGGACATTGATTAGAAACTAATAGTGTCTAAATTTCAGTTCGGTAGTACAAAACAAAAAAGAAATCTTTTTATTAAGACTTGAATTTGAATGGTGGGTTTGTATGAGATGTAGCCTCGACAGTGTAAGTCTTACTGATCCATTTCCACTAACCATGTAAATTTTGAAGACCGTCGCGTTTTTGGATCGTATAGTTCCCATACAAACCCGTACATTTCTTTTATGGGTACCCCTTCAAATTTTCAACTTTATTTTACTTTTAGTACAAGTTATCCCGGCATGCGTTGCTACGCCCTCGCTCATAAATGATAAGAGGGCATATACTTATGGAAACATTTTTTTCTTTGATGAAGATCAAGAGTGTATGTGGGTGGGGATCCATAACAGAAAGAGGAATGGAGCGCTGTAGACGATTACCGCCAATAAAAATAAAAATAATAAATGCCAAGTGAAGAAAGTAATATTTATTTTTTTATTTATTGTATAATAGAAAACTTAATTCTAAAATACAAAATTAAAGCTGAAGCAACTAAGGTCTTGAGCTAAGCAAATAATATATTTTATATCGTAAATATAAAATTTAAAATTAATATTCATAGCAATTTCAAAGAGCAATGGAGCGTGCTATGAATTCACCAGAAACCACACTCACAAAATTTTCGAATTGTGTAATCCTGAGGATACTTTTGGTGCCTTTGCACGAACACAACTCCATTCAAACGTACCACGCTATTTTGCATGGAATCAAACAAAAAAATGGATGCCCCGCAAGCAAGGTATACCAGTTGATGCATGACTTGATCTATTCAATTCGAGCACTTTCGGCCGAGTATATACTGTCAATCCAAGACAGACTGAGTGCTTTTATCTTCGATTGTTGTTGTTTAATGTCACCGGCCCATTGCCGTTTCAAGATATACAACAGTATCCAACGCATAAGGCTGCATGCCTTGCACTCGGCTTGCTCGAAAACGACAATCACTGCGATTAAAAAGTGAGTGGTGGCTGTAGGAGGATATAAAATACCTTACAACCTAACATATACGAAATGTGTTTGGACAACAGTATCCAACGTATAAAGTTGCATGCCTAGCACTCGTTTTATGTCACGTCCCACGGAAACGGGATCAATAGTATCCTATGTCCGTCTCTTGGTTCTAAGCTACCTCCTCAACTTGCAGGCAAATCAGTTCAGCCGTTCTTGAATTATAAATAGTATAACTAACACGACTTTCCTTTATATATATAGATTAGTCGCTGTAGCCTCAATAGAACTACACATTCTGTTAAAATCTCAATTTTCTACCATCATGAGATAGAGCCCGTTGATGGACAGCGTAACCTTAGTAATAGGGTTCCGTTTGATATCCTTTATATCAGGAACCCTAAAAAACAATCAGCCACCAGATAATACAAAATATTTTACATTATGTAATACAAAATCGAGAGTAGTCCTGCAACAACCATGACTAGCATGCCGCAAGGAACAGAAGGCTACAACAACTAAGAAGAGACAAAGAGCAATTGCCAAAAGTCCTCTTAGACGAAGTAATGTCTCAATTGTTAAGTATTGTAAAACTAAATTGGTTTACATGCCGATCTGGTCAAAGTTTTCTTAGCCTATTTTCTTTCCAAATGTCATTTGATGAATTTAATTTTGTAGTTGGACATCTTTGCTATTGCATAATGAAACTTCTACTCATCTGAGTATTAAATAGATTTGTAATTTACTTTTTTATTTTGTTTGTTACAAAACATTTTGTTTTTATTTTCTTACTTGAACAAATTGAATGTATTTTATAAAATTATTTAGTAGTATATTTTAATTTATCCATAGAGAAACTTTCTTTATATTTTGATGTGTTTATTAATTTTCATTTACATAGAAACTGAATGTTTTTCTTGATAATAATGAGTTGTTGTCTTAACAATTGTCATAACCAAATTCATATGGTAAATTCTTACCAAAAAAAAAAATTACGAACGTAATCTCCGGCTCCATTATATGGATATTTACGTTCATAATTAATTTTTTCCTGTTCAGTTTCCGCAACAACAACATCCATTTCTATCCATGACACGTTCATAATCAAAAATTATAGTTGAGAAGTATTCCTCCAATAAAAAAAAGGTGGTGTGTCTCGACAACAAGTCAAGTGCAATACTATTTGATGACCAGCAAAAGAAACGAACGTGGACCATGTATTGTTATGAAAATAAAAATAAAGAAATGATGATAAGATGATAAGATAATGCAAGATGTGGATATGAGACTAATGAGATTTGCTTCTATTTCCTTAATAAAATTTACATCAACCATTTATTGTTAATTTTTACAGAAATCGGTTGTCACCTTTTTTATTTTAAATTTATTTGTACATATTTGATTTCAATACTAATTCGAATCCCAGCCAGCAATCAACATTCTATGGACAAAGCAGGATTACCAAGCGGCTCTAAGCTAAGCTTCAATCGAACTTATAATTTTGATACATGCGCAACAATCTCATCAATTCATAGCCACACAAAAGTGAAAGTTCTTAGAACGCAACAAATATAGTTCATATACTAGTATGTGGATATTTTAGTCTTACATACACCCATATACGCTACAAATCCATACTTACGTGGATATCTGAGTCACATAATCAGTGAGATAAACAGTAACTAAAGTAATACTTCTTTGATTATTAGTATTATAATCGATAATCAAAGAACCTTGGCGTGCGGTTTTTGCTCTCTTTAGGAAGCGTGCAACTTGATGAAAAGTGTGCACAACTGCTTCGGTCGGTTTTCTTTGGTTTCCAATAGTTATATGAAATTTTTCGACATCACTGCCAAGTTCATGAGTAACATTATCCTTCTTATTACCTTTTCCAATCGGATTGACATTTTCTTCGTTTTCGCCAGGAACCCAATCAAATATTATTGCAAGCTTAATGTTTTTAGCTCGTATAAATTTCTGATCACAATGATTATAGGTATTGGTATAAAATATATCCGGATATAGTTCCGTTATATTTGACACAGTTGAGGTAGCTGATGCAGCTGCTTTGGTTAATACGTTTCCCTCGGCCATTATTGTATCTTGCAAAACAAAATTATTATTTGGATGGAATTAATTAATTAATAGCAAAATATAAAAATGATAAAGAAAACACAAATTACAGTTTAATGTGCATTATAGGCATGCCTCAAACACGTTAAAGTTAATGTATAAATTGGTTTACTTGTATTAATGAAATAAGTATGTGTTAGTCACACCGTGTCGATTTGGCGTTTCAATGTTTCGCGCGCATACTTATTTCCACTAACACACAATCAAAGCGCGTCTTTACATTTTATGTACACAAGTGGTACCGCATGCAGCCTATTCCCTTTACATTTCAACCCCTGCCAAAAAGTCTTAGAGGCTCCTTTAAATTTGTTATACCAAAGAAATCAACGGCACTATTTTCTAACCACTTCAACACGACATTTATTAAAATTTATCACAAAAATAAATTTAAGATCGATACGAATTAGATTTGTAATTTTTTTCAATACCTTCAAGTCAAGTGTGATGGAAAATATCTTACCAGTACCAATAGTTTTTCAATTAACGAGAACACGTGCTTGAGTGCAATGCGCAATTAATAATGTTAATATGGAAAGAAGAAGAAGTTTCACCTCCACAGCAGCTCAGTGGTTCTGTCACTGTACTGGAAGCTGAACATTGTTGCCAGTAGCTTTGTATTTGGCTGGAATGAAAGCTGAATAGTGTTGCCTGATTGCAAAATTATCTTATTTTTTCAAAAAAATTTTCACATGTAGATGTCACTTTATATTCAAGAATATCTAAATTCACATCTTGGCGGCACTAATATCCTAATGAATCATTGTAATGAATAAAGAAAAATGAAAAATTGAATTTAAAAAAAAATCAACAAAAAATTAATGATAAATGGAAATAGGACAAAGGAAACCTTTTATTTTCAACATGATGAGAGTTGACAATCAAATGAAAATTTGATATGACAAGTTTTTAAAAGCTTGTTTACAATTTTGTTGTTATTGAGTAAATTTAAAGCGCCCTCTACTTAGGTAACAGTTAATGATATTACAACTGTACAGATAGTACAGTTTTGAAAGACAATTTATTTGTACCCTACTATTTATGATGAAATACAAAGGCTACACAGATTATCGTATAATCGTTTCAGTTCATTTAACTCTTCACGCATTGAATAGTTTTATGTGTAAGTTTGTCATGAAGTTTGTAACAGGCAGAAAGAGACAAAAAAATAAAAACACATATAGTATATTTATTCTTGATCAGCTCGACGAGACGAATTGATTATGCCATGTCCGTCTGTCCGTCTGTATGAATGCATACTTGTCCCGCAAGTTTTGACCTAGAGAGCTGAAATTTTGTGCGAACCTTTCTTTTTACTAGACGCAATACATTTGTAGGAACCACCCAAATCGGACCACTAGGGGTGTTCCACGCATACTAAACATACATTTGAGTACTACAATGAAACATTTACTGCGTCCCGTGAAGAGTATTTCATCTTCGGCATAGTCGAAGATAACGTTCTTTCTTGTTTTTTTTTTCTACGTTGATTGTGGCAGTTACTGCATAGTATTATTGAATGCAGGGATAAAGTGTGTTTATCAATTTGTCCAAGTTTAAATTCCCACCCAAATCTTTTCATTAGTGCGTTTTTAAGGACCCTCAAAATTAACGTACCAAACCATTACTCATTTAATAATTTTCTCATTTAATCATAAAATGAACAAAAAAATGTCTAATAGGTCAAAATAAAACACTGCCTTATCAGGTGTTAGATCAGTTCATTATGGGAAATTGTCACTATTAGTGCTAGCAACTGTCATCTATATATAAACGCGTATGCATATGAGCGTTGGCTAATACCATTTAATACCAAAAATGAATGAATGAATGACTGAAAGTATGGATAGATTGCAGAATGGAAGACTGGATGGTAAAACACCTGCCTGGCATGCTAAACGTCAAAAGGTTGTTTTGCTTTGTTGCACAAGCACATTGCAACGTGCAACATTTGATAATGATAATTTAATTGTTTTTTTTTTTTTCGTTCGTGGTGCATCTCTTTTTGTTTGGCTAGAAAACCTTACCATCGATAACAAATATGGCTAACAACAAAAACAATTAGTGTTAAACTAAAAGATAATAACAACGAACGTGATGTTGATAGTGCATTGCACTCATGCCCACACCTCTGAAAAATACATGGTTATGCAGATACAAACCTTTGTCTACGTATTAGACAAAATCCAAGCCACCACACACATTTAAGCCACAGAAATGAACTGCATTTTGTTGTTATTATTATTATTGTTGCTATTGCTATTGGAGTTGTTGTATGAGTTTTGTATAAATGTTCAGATGTAGTACAATATACAAAAGTATTGCAGGCAATTTCAAGTGTTTCCTGTTTCCGTCAACAACTATTAGACTTTTTATTGAATGTAGCCCCGTGTGTTTAGAAATCTATACATACTATTATACATAATATAGTAGTAGATATTGTTCAGTAACAAAGCAAGACAGTAAGCTGAGAGAGAGAGAGAGAGAGAGAGAGAGAAAGAAAACTAAAGCGCTTAGTGTTGCAAAGTGCAGCAATTATTGCGTCATGTTTTGATTGTTTTCCCCCGCTATGACTTCTAACAACAGCCAACAACCATCAACGAACAACCAACTTCCAACTAAGCAAGGATACCGGAACAGGTAAGGAAGGTACTACAAGCAAAAATCTAATAAAATGAATTGAACACATTTTGGTCGTGCTTTTTTCGGAGACTCTGACTTTACTATTCCATGTACATATGTATGAGTGTGTTTTTGTTTTGGTTGTGTGAATTAAATTTGCTGGAATAATTGTTATGTCGATGTTAGTGCATTTTAGAGTTGCTGATAGTGTTGTCAAAGTTTAAAATTGGAGATAATGTTCGACTGAAACGTGACTGAGTTTGTAATGAGTAAATATTTTAAGGACAAGCTTAAATTGCTTAACTTAAACTTATTCTGAAAATATAATATTAAGGTAAAATAAATTACATAGCAAAGTTATGTTCGAAAAATAAAACTTTCCTTGTATACTTCTTAGTTCAAATTATCCTTGAACTCGTGTTGAGCTCAACTTAAATAATAGAAATGCGAAATCGTCAATGAGAAAAATAAAATATTAAATTCCTGTTGCACAATTGAGCCTTCATGTAGGACGTTTTCCACACTTCTATGGTTAATGAACTATGAACTCCTACTGAGCAAGATATACTAGAATATGCAGTCGACATAGTTGTACTCGTCAGGGGAACTTTGAAGACACGATCTCAGATCTACATTGCAGAGTGCATTAATAATTTTATAAAATTGTTACATGGATTAAGACTTAGGAAACCACTCATTTTTAATCTTACCTTCATTCTACAAATAGTCTATTTCTGATTTCAAATGGAAATGGTATTTTGATTAAAACTTAGATTAAATTGTAAGATTTGGTTAGCGAATATATTTGTTTGAAGGGTTATTTAGATATAATTTGAGCTTTCCTAAAGTAAGCAATATTATTAACCTTATTCTATTAATCTTTGTAAGTGTATCCATTTCATAAATTTATTCAATCAAAAGATTTAAAGTATAGAAATTATTATACCATATGCGGCCAACTGAATCGCCGTTCAAGGAAGTAATTTCTCAATTTCTTCTAAGGATTCAACGAATAATGTAGAACAATACGTTCATTCCATCGTTAACACCAAGTCATCAACCTACTTTCGAAACTATTATCAGCAACGAAACGTTGCAAGAAGCTCCTGGTAGCAGCGAATTGATTCTTGTGCCATTCTATGATTTTTTTAAAATCGAAATGTAAATGTGTTTTTTACCTTAATCTTTACTTTACTTACTTCAAATTTACGTTACATATTATTGTACATTCTGTACTGCTACATTATATATAATACATTTTATTTCAGACGTATAAATAGAACTCATAAAGCTTATAAATTTAAAAAATAGGATATTTTAATATGTCAATTTAAAGACTTCAAAAGTTTCATACATAAAGACTGCAGCTTCTTTGTTTTATGTTTAAGGATAAAATAGAGATTTCATTTGATACAAAAACATTTTTTTTTTTTTTTTTTTGATTCTAACATTTTATGCTAAGGAACTGTCGAATAAATTTGAAATATCTGAAAAACATAGTCCATAGCAATTTAATGTCAGATAAAAACTCACACCCAAGAACTTTTTGTTATTATTCGTTCTCTGCAATTGTTAGAAACAATGAACTTAATAACAATATGAGAAAGAATAACCTAAAAAAAAAAAATATCCAGTTTCTGTCAAAATAAATATGAAATTCGTGTTCAAAAATAAAGCAAACAATGGACGACTTCATCGCGTTCCATGAACGCCTTCAACTTCCGTGACCACCACACATACTTACATATACATATGTATATATATATATAGCCAATATAACATACTGACCTCCCTCCTTCCCCCACTAGAATAGTTATGGGTGAGGGTAACAATACAGAGAAAACTTATAATGTATGTTCATTGGTTTGTTGGGTAGCTGAGTAGTTCGCCAAAGATTTTCTGACACAGATAGCCAACAATGATGATGATGATGGTGATGGGTATGGCGATAGCCAACAACAATAATGCAAGTCAAAAGTTCAACGTAATACAAGCATATAAAACCAACAGAAACAGCAAAACCTACATAGAATAAAGAACACAAAACGTAACCAAGCGTGCGTGTGGATAAATGTATGGATGAGTGTAGTAAGTACATCCAACGATCCATCCAACCATCCATCCATCGGTCGAAAATTGTATGAATATGAAAGTGATGAAAACTCAACGATAACGTGCCAAGGTCGTTTCCGGCCGCGTGCATTTGTAGCAACCACACAACAATAACAAAGGCAAAGTGGGTGGCAAGGGTGCAACTATTGTGAGTGAGAGTGGGTTGAGTTAGGAGGATTATACTGTAGTTTCTGTTCGGGAAATGTAGTTTCAAAGAATGAAAAAGAGTTAACGCATTTTGTGGCCTGTTATAGGGAAAATTTTGTATGATGAAAAGTACATATTATTGTAATAGAAGAAGTAGCCACTTTTCCCTTTTTTTTTTCTTTTCTTTCCCTTCTACCAGATCTTTTACACACAAATACTGATTTACTTTGTAAATTTCATGGTTGGTCTTGGTTGGCTTGCAATGAATTGACGTTTATGTGGTTAAAATGAGTTATAAGATTGCAAGAGGAGATGAATTAAGTGAACCGCTAAAGAGTTGAATGAAAAGTTACTTTAAGTCTTCACTACTATCAACAAATAGTGAAAGTAACTCAATCATTTCCTTAAGCAGCCCATACTTACCTACTACATACAACACCTTTCGGCACTTTCAGTTTAACATAGTTCATCCAGAGGTCAACTACGTTCGTTAATTTTGCAAAGACTTCCAACTACAATTGCTCAGTTATACACCTCAGTCAGAGATGATGTTTCTGCTGCTGCATGGCACACTTTCAATAGCAACAGCAGCAGCAGATCTGGCTCATATTATTTCAACTATGTGTGTATATTAAATGGAATA
Organism: Amiota minor; assembly: GCA_037043295.1. Taxonomy (NCBI): domain Eukaryota; kingdom Metazoa; phylum Arthropoda; class Insecta; order Diptera; family Drosophilidae; genus Amiota; species Amiota minor. Next base: position 1,056,004 of record JBAMAW010001787.1, read on the forward strand.
AGAAAAGATATTTGAAACTGTGTCACACTGACAGACAGGCAGACAGTTAGAGCAACATTCAGATCATAAAAGACAAGCACAGCAAGCTTGGGCACAAGCACAAGTTCTGAACGATGACAAAAACAATTAAAGTTAAATCATGTCGAGACAAAATACTAAGACTCAACTAAACTCGATTTCATTTGAGTAGACAACCAGAGAGACAAGTTGATCTTCACCTCAACTCATCGCAAGTCTAGATTACTAACCACATTCTGCTGCATTGTGCATTTGATTCTCATTGTCTCATTAACCTGTAAAATGAGCAGCACCACTAACAAAATGAAAAAAAAAGAAACCTATTTAATTATCACAAACCGTCAAAATTAATTATGACAGCTGTCACGACGTTCAAAGTGTGTACGCGTCACTTAAGGAATGAGGTGAAGTGAAGTAAGTAACTAGAAGTGAAGTGAAGTGAAGTATTCAAAAAACTTCATTTAAACTATAAAACATATGTTTGTATTTGTCTGATGAGTAAGTGAGGCATATGACAGTTGAAGTATTTAAAACAAAAATGTTAGAAAATTTTTGTTAAACAAATTTTAGGCATTCGTGATGTTTAAAAATTCTAGTGTTCAAGATTCCCATAACTCTCTAAAACTTAATATTATGCATTAATTAAGAAAATTGAAACTCTCTTATAAGAGTAAAGGAATGGTAAATTAAACATTTTCAATGAGCCTACAAAACGTTACACAAGTTTTCAAAATTTTTTGCTTTTCAAACCATTTTAACTGTTAAAATTTTAGAATTTCTGTTTTTAAAACTCTACAAACTATTCTAAGTAATTAAAATTTTAAAATTCTATTTTATTTAAATTTCACAAACTCTCCAAAAATTCCAAAATTCATAAAATATTTTCTAATTTGTTTTTCTTATTGTTTTAAATTTCTTGGTAATTGAAACTCTACAAACTCTCCATAAGCCTATAACCTCATCAGAGATATTTAAAATTTCTTTTTCAACCATTTTAAAAGCATAAATTTCAGAAATTCTGTTTTTTGGAACTCTACAAACTCTCCGTACATTCTTCAAACTAACCAGAGATACTCAAAATTGTTTTTTTTTAACTATTTTTAACAATTAAATTTTTAAAATTACTAAAGTTTTTTACAGTCTTCAAACTCTCCAAATGTTTATAAACTCTGCAAAGTTACTCAAAATTGGTTTTCTTACTTTGTATTTTTAATAGTTGAAATTTTACTATTACTATTACACGCTGAGCAACGCTGCAGCTTCAAAAAGTGCGAGGGTTTCAGTACAAGTGTTCGGTTTAGAAGGCGTTTAACCACAGGTTTGTACTCAGCCGCTTCATAATTGAAACGGCTCAATAATGCTGAGAAGGACATCAAAGTGTTGCAAGTAGTTTATCTTCCTTCAGATTACGTTTAAAATATTTAAGCGAAAGTCGCATGAGTTTTGATAATACTGATGATGATGATGATCATCATGATATCTAATGTATTTAAACATAATTAAATTGAGAATCAAGGAATGAAAACTCCCCATAAGTATATAAAACCATCTGTGATACTGAAAGTTGATTTACCATTTGTATTTGACCAACTCAAAATTTTAAAATGACTCATTTTTTTAAAACTCAAGAAAGAAACTCACTCCCAAAATAGTTTTCCCAACCTTTTTACAATTATAAAAAAATATTAATTTACCAAAATTTGAAAAACTCTCCATTTTTCTAAAAGTTCATTTTAGTTTACAGTTTCTCTTGAATAAGCATAAAATTGTTCAATAAATAATTCATTTCAACTAGAACTAACTATCTCAAAAATTAACATTTTAATAAAAAAATACCCGTACTGAACACATAAATTCTGTTTCGGACAGAAATGTGTTTTTTCCTTGTTTCTCTTGGTTTTGTTTTGCATAATTTACAAAAGCTTAGTTGTATAGGTAAAAAATGCATACTATAATAAACATAAATAATACAGCGGGCTGCTCTGATACCAATTAACGCATTAAACCAACTAAGACGAGCGCCATCATATTTATACTTATGTATTTACATACACGCACTCAATCGCTCGCTCAATCATTCGCTCGAAACCTAAATTAAGTCATTATTATAAGTAATACATATCCAACATTTGCCAGAGCAGACAAGCGACCAAACTTGACCGGACTAGAGCGGAGCGGACCATACCCATTGATGATGATGATGATGATGATGAGGCGGACAATGTCGATTATACTGATGCGCTTCATAGTTTTGATATATGGGTTGGGAATACATACAAATAGATAATGCATACATCTATAATATTATGTGTCTGTCTCTTGCTATAACAGAAATCTCACTTCTCAACGGCCAAGCAAGACAACTGTGTGTGCATAATTTTATTAAAATATGCCAAAAATTATGTATAAAAAAATGTACGTTAATCTAAACAGGGAGCGGTGCCAGGCCCTCACTCATCATGTTCAATAGTCAGACTAAAGCCCTCGCCACAGTCATTCATAATCAAACATCGCGATGAGAAGACTGAGTCCCCCGACAATCCAAAACCTATCTACTCTTCCTTCTTCTCCACCTTCTATGCTATTGTCAATGATTTGGGACTCTCCTCCTCAGTACTTGTGTGTGTTGGTCAGTCAGCGTCTATGCGACCATCTATCTACCATATACGAATAAGTCTGTCCTTCAATCATTTATTCATTCATTCAGTCAGTGAGTCAGTCAGTCAGTGAGAGGCAGCTGTCGCCGAATATGCGGGTGTGGACAGTATCAAGTGCGTACAATCAACAACAGCAACACCAACAACAACTAGAACATGAACAACAAAACGAGGTCGTTTGTTCATTTCATTTCTCTTGCTACCTCTTATGTATATCTACTTACTTACTCCACGCTGAAACCTCATCACGTGTGACGTGAAGCGTGCATATTTCGTTGACGCTACTATTTGCCGCCCCTGGTTGCTCATGGGCTGCTGTCGCTACTTATTGTTACCGTTCACCATGTTCCGGGTGGGGGGGTCAACGCATTTTGTGCGTAATTATGATAAGCAAAAGGTCTTTACTTTTGTTCTTATATAGTGTAGATCTCTATACTTATCTCCTTTCCCCTTTGCCACATTCTCCTCCTTAATAATCCATTTTTACCTGTAATATATTTTTTCCATCTTTTATTTTGTCAGTTCCTTTTGTTCTTGTTACCTTTTTATTATAATTTTTGTTATTGTTTAGTTTTGTTGAGATACATAAATTGTTGTTGTTTGTTGTTCGCAATTATGCCAGCTTGTGTTTGTTGCCATTGTATTGTTAATGCTGTTGTATCTGTTTGTATTTTTGTTTAGATGAGTTTGACATGGTAATTAACCTATGTCTGCGCAAGCGTTTGTTTTAGGCCATGTTTTTTTTTCCATCGGTGTTAGGAACTTGTTTGACTGTCGTATCTGGTATTTCCCTTGCCTTGTGTTCGAGTTCGTGTCTATGTCTATATATTTGTTCATGCGTTTATTTATTTGTTTGTTTGTCTCTTTATATGACTGTTTGATTGTTTGTTCATTTGTTGGTTTGAGTGGCGCTTTGTGCCACATAAATTATATAAAAAATATAAGTAATATGAAAGTATCTACGTATCAAGGTTTTATTTTAGTTTTATTGTTGTATTCCATCCAAATTGTTATCTGAATCTGCTACTGGCTTATGCTATAATAAGAGAAACCCAACGGCTGCATTGAAAGATAACACATCTTTCTTAAAACTCTGTTAAGCATTATGTGTTAACAGAACCAAAAACATATTTATTCAACCACAAAGATATCAAAATTTTCTATTGTTTCCCAAATTTAATCAAAATATTGATTGTATTCTATAAAAATTCCCACTTGAGATTAGCTGACTACTTACCAAGCGACTTGGAAGGAATCGCAATAAACTTAAGAGATACCGAGAATTTTTTCGATCCCTTCTTTAATCAATGTGTACTATAGCATGAACTTTCCTGTTACTGCAACCACTGTCAACAAGTTACCAAGTATTATCACCAAAAAAGAGGAAATGTGAAATAAACTATAGATTCCAATAAATGCATGTGTGACATGAAATTAGATGTATTCTTTTAATTTCTTTGAAACTACAATCTATTGTAAGAAAGACTACAATAACTCAACAAATCATTTATTAAATAATTTGCTTAAAATAAAGCTTATCAATTTTCTTCATCTTTATAATGTACAATTTTTATCCATAAATATCGTACATATCTCTCTAAGCTATATAATAAGACATTTCATGAACCTTAATCATCGAGATTTATCTTTAATAATTTAACTTTAATTTATTCTTTAAACTAATATTTCATTGAAACAACATAAAATATTCCGCCCAAAATGCCGCCTACTAAAATCTTAAAGCCAAACACAAAAATTCCAAGTACACAAGAAAATTTGCATTAATTTTTCACAGCTTCAAGACAAAAGTTACAACTCACGAAAGACATGCGATCTGACATATGTCAAGATCAAGTATTACCGACAGCTTCTCGTACCACTCACTCACTACTGTTGCATTTGGTATACGAGTATGCAAAATACATAACATTATGCATAATACTAACTCGAGGTTTATTCAGTAGCTTTTAGAGAGCCCTGGTCCGAGCTTTGGGTTTTACTACTACTCGTGAAATTCTTGATGATTTCGCTACGGTTAAGTTGATGATTGCTGGTGGTTGTTGGTTGTTGGTTGACTTTTAGATGGTTTGGTTTGGTTTAGTTTGGTTTGGTTTGCTTTGGATTGTATTGATCGGCTTTTGTGATTTTGCATTTTAATATGTGCTGACATTTAATATGTCATGTGTGTTAAATTGTATGTTTATTGAAAATTGTTTTAACTCAGTAATCAGTGTTTTTTCCTCCAAATACCTGCTCCGTTCTCAGTCTCTTGATCTCTTTATGATCTCGAAAAGTGGGCGCATAATTCGCGGTTGCGCGCTATTGAACTTTCAAATCTAACGTGCCTGCGTGTTGTTTACCACATGCTTTTGACACTTTCGATATCATTTTTTGGCCATCTAAAATTGTTGTTATATAATAATAATAGTAATATAGTAATAATAATAAATTCTGTGAGATTGATACACGTGCATTAGAATTCGTGTCTGAGGTTTTTGTGGTTTTTGATTTTTGTGTGTTTTGTTTTCTTCAAAAGTGTGTCTCAGATTCGAATATGTACAATATATTCAAACACACCCAAGTGCAATTGGATTTTTTTTATAAGCAGTGAGGTATGGAAGGGTCTTTAAAATTATTATACAAGTTTAGAATATACATACATAGTTAGATGCATGTCTCAGATATGTTGACATATTGCCTAATACGGTCAATAGGTGACAATATATTTCTAGGTTAGGGAGATACAAAGGCACACTAATTGGAATGAAGTCTCCCTCCCTTGTAGATATATTATTGTATAACATGTGAATTTACTCAAAACATAGTTAGTTGTTAGTGAAAGTCTAGTAAAAACAAAGTAACATGTTTACAAAATCAGTTATCAGATCGCGTGCCAAAACAACCACAACCACCACCACCTCCACCGCCTTACAAATCAATATAAAATTGTATTTAAATCAGACACAATCAAAAACAAAGAAAACAAAAAAATATGTTATTGTACAATATTATTAATCAATGCCCTTAGCCTAACTGAGTAGCAAACATAATTATATACAACCAATTAAATGTATAAGCGGTCAAAGTATTGTATCTAAAATCTACAAAATGTTTCTAAATCTCAAAAATCTTTGAATTTTGGCATTTTGTATACTATAATTTCTTGCCAGATTTCCTAAGTTTGTCGTCTTTAAATCTTCTTCTATGCTTGTATTTTATTGTATCTTTTGCTGGTTTGAAATGACAAACCAGCAAAAAGAAAGTGATTAATGAATCTTCGTGTTATTTTAACATTTTTTTTCTTCACTTCGTGTGGATTTATTTATTTATTTTTATAAATCTTCTTTGACTGTTTTGTAGGCATTTCTGTTACTCGTGCTTATCTCCTTCTCTCTATTTTTGAAATTTAAAACTGGTTTTTGTTTTTATATTTCTTTTTTTTTGTTTTTGTAAAGTTTCTTCTACTCTTTTTACTTTATCTAATTGTCAGATTATTTAATTTTGACAGCAGCAACTTTTTTTGTCTTGGTTTTTTGGGTATAGTTTCTAGCCTTAGCCGGTGTTGTGAAGTCTGTATGCGGGAGTTGGTCGAAAGAGTCAAGTCAATTAAGTTGAAATCTTTTAATATCATTACTTTGATTATACATAATTATATTGTAGTTTCCAATGTTGACATGATTTAGAATGTCAATTTAATAATTTTAGAAACTTGACAAACTTTTGGATTAAAATGAAGTTTCTGAAAATATTTTTCTGAAAGTAAGTAGTCAAATCTAAATTTGCTAGAAGAAGTAATTTAAAAGTGACATCTTATTTTGATGGGTAAAAATATATTACAGCTATTGAATTTTAGGATCCAGTCGATTTGTGGGAGAATATTAGAGTTGAGAACTGAGTTTCCACGAATTTTTTTTTTTTTAGAAAACATTCCGTATTAAGTTTACTTATGATAATTTTCATATCATTTAAATGTAATGCCAAATTGAGAAAAATGTATATTTTCGTCATCATTTTCTTTTTGTTTTTAATCAAATTTCCAAGGCCGTAACCGCGACGTTCTCACGACGTTTTGTGCTGGAAATCATTCAAAGGGCATGACTGATAAGTGATACCGCACCCACCGTACTTTCCCAATTTGCTACCAATGGATGTTCAATCCTTTCAAATGTTATGCGCGGAGTTTCGTTCATTGAAATAATGCAGAAAGAAGGGCATAATTTTTAAGTTGATACCGGCAGATTTCTATCAACGAGACATTTGGAATAAAATATTGATTAATTAGTTGTTAATTTTAATTGAAATACAAACACGAGAATTTTGTTGTTTCAAAATGAAGTTACAGTTCACAAAAGCATTTATTTTTAAGAAATATTTGGTGTAATTTTATTGAAATATCAATGAAATCTGATCCATTGAAAGCAAACACTTGATAGTCTCTATTAGAATGTCCGTTTCATATAAAAATTCTTCTTAACCAGAATTATTTCTTACCTAGTTTTCCTTATACTTATACTTATAATTATAACAAAATAAATTATAATAATTAATAACAATAATCCAACACAATTGTTATAAAGTAGTTTAATTTAATATTAAAAAATTTATAAATTTTTGACCAGCATAGCATGACAATTAGAATGTGAATTAAGTAGTAGAGATTTACTACTGCCACACATGGTTTTGACAAATTGTATTCATCTATTCTTTTGTAGATTAATTTATATGTTTTTATTATGAAATTTTCAAGATTTATTGCAATGCTTACCTTTGCTCATACAATGACAATGACCTTTTCAATGTTCATATCAATTTTTTTGCTTTTTATAGCCAAAACAAAAGCTACTATAATTATAGAATTTTACCCTATGTCTGTCATAAAAACAATAAAACAAAAAAAAAAAAATATATACTTGTACAAAACCAATTAGATTGTTAACTGTATAAAAAGGTTCGTTGTTGTACAACTAAAGTCAAAATCAAAAGCAAAGCGATCCAAAGTCAAATCGGAATTTTAACGATTCTGATTACGATTTCGGCGCCTTTTCATATCATTGATTTGGAAGACTAGAAAAAATAAATAAAATATGGGAAAATAAATCGAAATGAATCGAACAATAAAAACAATTTTCCAGTCCTAAGTTTGTTGATGGGTGACACCTTAATAAAATATCTATAAAGATGCTAAAAAAGTCTAACATAAATTTAACATGCAACATCATGCCTGGCGCCAGTCAGTTTTTTGTTAATTTCGAAGACAATAGAAGCAAATAAATAGATAAAAAATTAATAATAATAAAAATACAAAAAGAAGAAAAATTAATAAAATAAATTTGATTCTAGTTTCAATCATTGAAATTGTTTCAGAATTGAATTTGAATCAAGTTCAACTCAGAACTGTGAGTGAGTTAGTGGCTGAGTGAGCGACCCCCCGTGGTAGAAAAATTAAATTCTTATTTGTTTAGCAAGGAAAATGACACCAACAACAGGTACAACAAAATATACAACACCATTACCAACAACAATATTAGAAATAACAATAACGACAATAAAAATGAATAATAAAATAACAAACAACATGCATTAATAAAGTTGATACAAACAATCTAACACTTTCAAAACCTCAACACAAATCCAATTAATAAATTCAACATTTTTTGTTCAGTTTCATATTAAAGAAAATAAATGATTTTTTCTTAAATTTTTTTCTATATTTTTATTTTCGATAAATTACTTTGACATCCTCCTACATAAAAATAAACTTGGTTTTCTTGGTATTTTTTTTTAAATATTTAAATTCATATTAAACAAAAAAAATAAAAATTAAATTATAATTTTTCAGTGTCAATGATTTTAATGTTGATGAAGATGATGATACTTAAAGCGAAAGGAAATGTTTACTTTTTAAGGTGCGTTCGATATAATTGAGCTGTTTTTTGTTGCGCTGAAATTTTGCAATATTTTGAATATAAGTGTGTTTGGTAAATTAGTTTAGTTTTTGTGAAAGGCAAATATTTTCCACTTTGACTATCAAGCAAAATTCGACTTGATTTGAGAGTTTTTGATATAAGTGTGAACAAAATCTTGTTTTGCAAGCAAAGGTATGGGTATATGAAACTGGTAACAAAGCACAAAATGAACAAAATATAATTTCAAACCATCATTTCTATAATGGACAGAAACATCATTATAAAGAGTACACATTTTTAAGTTTATTTGAGCATCCAAAAAAATATAAGTTAATACCACCTACTAAATGATTACATAAAATATACATGCAATAACATAAATATATACTAAAGATACATTTTGCCTCTGAGGTTTGTTGCATACTGTTATGATGATATGGTACTTTTGTTCACTGTTCACCAGTAATATTTTTTTTTTTTTTGTTTTTGTTTTGGTTTGAGGTACTTGTGTTGCAGGAACGGAATTTTTACCCAAGATATTAGTGTTGACTGCTGATGAAGATCGATTTAATTTACATATTCGTTGGAAGAATGTCAGGTATTAAGTATTTGGACAATTCATTATTATCTTTAATGAGTATTACTTTCTGGGACGTGGCTTCGTCAATTAATTGAAGTATGGCTGGCCACAGGACCGACAAGAGTCCAGTAAAGTTGAGAACAATGCAAGCACCTAGGCGCTCCGGATAATGGTTTCCTAATAACCAAATTAAATTCTTCACAAGTTGATAGTCCATGCATGCAGTGTTAAAATCTGTTAAATCAAATACAAAGCATATTTGATCGGTGACCTCTTCAAAGCATTTCTTACATGCTTCTTCTAGAATTAGGACAAAGAATTTTGTTAATTCATTGATGTCACGATTTGAAGTGTCATGATTCTTGACTGGAATGTATACAACCGGTCGCCCATATATGTCACGATGCCTCAAAACTCGAGCCTTATTTGCCAAATGTTGCATGTTGTTACTTTGCAGTTGTTCTACTCCATATGTCTTACGCCATTTGTCTGTCTCTAGCAATGCGTGGAATGCGTCATCTGTTGTTTTAAAAGCGCGCAAATAACGCTTCAGTGAGAAATCATTACATAATTGCTTTTGATCAGCTTCCGCTATGAGTGACATACGATTCTTTAACTCTTCCAGATCTCCATAATTGATCGATGCCATATTATCCTCTGCCATATTGTTTAATTTTTGATGTTTGACACTATAGGAGTACGAAGTAATATACTAATATGCGGTGACATATACTGTGCGTGTGTGTGTGTGTGTGTGTGTGTGTGTGTGGATCTGGTTGTAATAAATGTAATACAAATCTTATTTATTTTCTATTTATTTTGACTTGTTAAGCGAAGTGTTTGTGTTTAGTGTGTTTGTGGTGGAGATTTACGGAGTTGCTTGAAAGTTTTCGAAACGATTAATTGATTTGTTTTTTTTTCATTTTAAAAGCACTGTACATTTAAATAAAAGTTAAAGTTCAGATTGCATAATATATATAGAAGTATAGATCTAAGCAATTTTCATCTCACTAATATCAAAATTTTGAAATTGAAGTAGGTGATTTAACTTTAGAATATCTTGAGATGTTTCCATGTAGATTTTTACAAGAATCAAATGATTGAGAAAAATATCACAAATTTAATAAACCAAAACTTACAATCCATTTGACAAATTTAGGATATGATATCTTTTCAACCGTCTGTCAGAGCCATTGTCAGCTGTCAAGAAGATTTTAGATAATTCGTTTTCATGTCTTTACTGCAATACAAAAATTATGAGGACTAAAATAAGGTAGCTCACAAATTATCACTAAAATATCTGCAAGAAATCATTTGAGATGAAGCAACTGGGAGCGCAATAGAATTTGTCCGTAAAATTGGAGATTATCATAAATAATCGCAGCATACAACAATTGGATTAAGTACAAATTGTCTTTACACCTCTGTCTGACCCGTGACTATCAATTTATATAGACTGGACAATCCGGACAATGTAGTTTATTTTCTTGAGTTTTCAACAATTATTTCAAACAAATTCTCCATTCTCTATAAATTGATAAAATTTAACTCAATAGGACTAATATACGGATATCGCATAAAGAATCCGCCACACGAAGTTCTTTGTTTGTGAGATTCTGTGTGAAAATGGTACCAAACGGAGTCATATTATCAATACTACGGTGTCCGTCCCTCCCCGGGCTGTATATCATAAAACGTAATAGGTAGAAAGTTGAAAGTAGTTTTTATCGGAGCTATAGCAACAAATACTAAAACCAAAATAAAGTTAAAAGCATAAAAGGGTCCCCATACAAGAATCGTATGGGTGGCAATAGATTTTAAACTTATAGTATCAATATTGTTTCAGTTTGATGGTATGAAAAACAAAACAGTTTGTCTAATAAGAAGCTTAACTTTAAGTGGTGGTTCCAATGCCGATAAATGTGCACCGTTTTGTAGAAAGTTTTTTGTTCTATAGCTCAAAAAATTGATAGACTAGAGGCGGACAGCACTGGTAATCAAATGTTGTATCTTTTGAAATCTTGTGCGACGGTACGGAACCCTCCGTGTGCGACTCTGACTCGCACTTGACCGATTTTTAAAAATTTTTCTGTCGTATATTTGGTTTGGTATTTCATAATATTACTGAGTTATCATTGGAAACATAATTGTGTCACTTCTTCTCAAAATTTTCTCTGTTAGTTTTACATATTTTTTGTTGAAACATTTTTTTATCAAATAAAATTATTCAAAAATAAAAATAAATAATGTAATAATAATGACCATTTATACATAGAAATCAATGTAAACAAATAAATTAATAAATTGACAGTTTGTGCATGCATTTAATGAATTTTATTGATTGTCAACATTGTGATTTTTCGTGTTTTTGAAACAAAAGCCAATAAAAAAAAAAAAAAATATTATAATATTTTCAGTGAGAAATACAGAAATCATGATTAGTTAGTTCGCTTGATTAAGCCATCAATTTATAAGCCAAATGTATTATTATTTATGCTGGCGTTACAAGGGATGTTGAAAAGCCAAAAAGACGAAAAGTGAAATTAAAAATTTACATAAAATATTTTCTGAGACTTGCACAACTCTCTATAATTCATTAAAAGCCTGTTAGATGGAGTTAGAGTTGTCATATTGGTTATAGCTAATGACTTCATAAACATAAATGTAAGAAGCAGTCTATGGTAAAATGAAATCAAAAAAGTCATTGCTTTGTTTGAGAATCTACAAGTATAAGATGCTGCTGCCTCAAAACTTTCAGTTCTCACAAAATTCCTAACTTTTTCTTTAGAAGACCACAAACAATAGCCGATGATGTATGCGTTTGTCTGCCCTCAAAACCCATAATTGCTGACAATTATGAATAACCATGTAGGCGTTCTGGAGTTCTGGTCTCTTTGTATTCACTATATAAACTACTAAATATTCGTTACCAATATATCATAATTTTTTATGGATTTCATCAACGTTGAAGTTTAAGAAAACCACAAAAATATATATATAAAAAAAAAAAATCGTCACACTCAAAGAAGTTTATGAGTAACGACAATAATCGAACTAACTGACAGCAATACTGAGAGAAAGACAGACAGACTGACAGATAGTCAGGCCGGCAGGCAGGCAGGCAAAGACTTAAAGACTGACTGACCTGACCAAAGCAATTCAAACAAAACCAAACCAAAGTTAAAGCCAAGTTGTGAACCCGTCAGTTGTCTGCGGTTTTAAGCTGGTCTTAAGAAAAAAATTAAGTTTTTTGTTTAAGGTGACTCTAAAGCGGAAAGTGTTCATTTATCTTGAGACCCACAAACAATTATTATTTGTCGGCATCTCACATAAACAATATTATTTATATTTTGTGTGTATTCTCAGCTGCTCTTTCACTTAGTTCAAAAAATTTGTTTTGTTATTTATGCTTCACAAACCATGAACATAAAGCAAGTTAATTTGTCATAGTGACTGTATCCCCGCACCGAACTACACCGAAACAAACCTATCCGATCCGATCCGACCAACCCACGCCACCACAAAACGCTTAAACAAATCAAATAAAAATTAATTAACCAAAAATCAAAGGAAATCAAAGTTCACTCAATGTTATACGAATATTGTATTCGTTTCTATAATGTACGAGACCCGAGACATAGTAATATTATGCTATACTCGTATTCAGATGTTCAGCTGAGAAACGTATTATTGTACAACGTTGTGTATGTTAGTAGTAGCATCATCATAATGAGCAAACATGATGGTTATAATCGTCATTGGTATTAATTTGTAGCCATTTAAAACACGATAGAAATGAAAATGATTTTAATGGTTTTGTGCGTCATGAGTTTTTCTCTTTTTACGTTAGAACTCCTCATACGCTCCTAACGTACGAGAAGTAATCCCCGTCACTCAGAGTTCAACACAACGTAACGTAACGTAACGTAAAACTCATTTGAGCATTTGATCTCGAGCATTCATGACATAAAATGGCATTTATTCTTTCTTTCTTTCTTTCTTTCTTTCTTTCTTTCTTTCTTACTTATATTCTCCATTCCAGTCCAGTCGAAACGAAAGCAAACCAAGCCAAGTCAAACTAAGGCAAATTATACGAAAAGTCACAACGATTATCTTAATTTAATTGTCTTTTATTTATGTCAGCCATGGCATTTATTTAGTCAAATGGCTTTGCTTTGGTGGTAACCAAGTCAAGTCAAGTCAAGGGTATTTGGGATACAATTCTAACTGACTGACTGCGGGGCGCTTTGTATCTACTGCTACTACTACTACTACTACTACTACTAGTTATCTTTTTTGTCATTAAGTCTACTAAGAACATAGAGATATAGAGAGAAAGAGTGGGGTTAAGAGTGAATAGCGAAGAACACAGAATTAATCCTGCATTTGCTTAACGAAAAAAAAAAGCGTATAACAAGCAAACTAAGACAGCAAAACCGAACGGAATGGAACAGAATAGAACACAACACAATACAACACAACAAATAAGAAACGCATGCGAAGCAGAAGATAACTGCCACTGAAGGATTTACTAGCCCGATTTTACTTTCATCTCACCCCCATATTTGGTTGCTCCTTTACTTTTCTTCTCTTTACTTTTGTCTAAAAGCTGTAGGGCATATTGTTATTTTGAAGATATTTAGGGCTAGGGTTCATTATGCATAAATACAATAAAATTTGTTGTTGTCGTCGTACAAAATGATAATCTTGTATCAGAAATTGACAAATTTAATGAAGGATATCTATTGTATACGATACACGCATTATATGCTGAACCCATGCATCTAAAGGATTTACATGATTAATTCAACAAAATGTTGTTCCCGTTTCTTATTTTTGATTTGTGAGATAACAACCACAATGACGACAAAGATGGGTCCATTTTATTTGTGGGGCTTGCAACTGTAATTGTCATAGACAAATATATAATAAAAACTAATTAATATTATAGTCATAGACAATAGTAGTTATGTTTTCCAAAAGTTTTCTTTACATAAATGATTTTTATGTTTATTATTAAGAGAAACAATTAAAGTAGAATTGCAATTGAAACTTTGTTAATAAAAGAAATAGTACAAAAAGGTCTTATTTGTTTTCACAAAACTCAATTGATATATCAAAATATTTGTTAGAAGTTAGAAAACTTTATCAAATCAAATCATATGGTAGATTAAATGACATTGTTGATTCATATAAGTTTTGAATCTTTGACCATCCTATTCTGTACTTCATAATCTTTTCAATAGATTACTCGTATGAAGTTCGCAACTAAGAAATGTTTATATTAATTCTTTCAAAACTATTATGGACTAAGATTATATTATAGTCACAAAGATTAAGACAAAACTATCAGAGTACTTCAAATAAATTAGTTTAGGAATAGAGATGCACAGAAAGAATGTTGACAAGAGATTCACTTTTTTAATTCGAACTGTTAAGAATAATGAAAATGGATCTTAAATGATAACGAATTGACGAATTTCTTCTTTAATTGCAATTAAACGAAATGATCCAAAAACTTTGTACTTTATAAATATGAACAATTCAAGAACCCTGAATCTCTTGCAATAAAAACTAATGAAAAATCTTACTGTTTAACATTATCATTGAGGAATATTCCCAATTCTCTTGATTCAGTCTTCTTTAGCAAAAGAATATTTGGTCTACATCTAAACAAATTTTACAGAAATTCATAATCTAATAAGAAAAAATCTAAAAATTACTATACTAAACCCTTTTTATACGTCTAGAGTCTAGACATAGGTCAATGACCAACTGAAAAAGTCACATTCCTGGGACTCTAAGAATTATTTCGGTCTATATCTCCTTGTTTCTTCCTTCAGCAATTTAGCTTCATAATGAAAATGCAATAATTTCATAATTTCTCAAAACAATTTTCGACAATTTACTTAATTTATAGGCATGAAAACGAAAACCTAAACAAAAAACCTTTGAAAGAGAAAAACGGCGTTAAATGCTTAAAAGACACGCAAAGTAAATGTTTGAATTTTAGGGGCTTTTAAAGTGAAGTTGGGATGATTCTACGGAGGCTGCCGAATTATGCGAAACCCTGTATATACAAGTATGAGTATGAGACATATGTATGTGATTATATGTGAAACTTTTAAGGCCTCAAGGTTATATAAAAATATAAAAAGCAATAAATAATAATTTGGCATTTTTTCGTAATTTATTTTAAGAATAAAATTTAAAGATGTAAAGATGAAAGAAGTCTGAAAGCAATGAGGCAAAAAGAATAAAAAAAAAAAAAATATGAATTTGTTGTCTTTAGATTTTGTTGGTTGCTTACATAATGAGAATTTGACATATGAAATACAATAATACCTACAATACTTTTGCTATTAAAACTATCTTGTTTTGTAACCAATTAAGAAGCCTCGAGTTAAAATCAGCTGTCAAATTAGCACCTTCTGAAGAAAAGTGTGATAATGTCAGGCGTCAGGCCCTTAAATTGACAGGTACAAAGAAACATCATGAAAGAAGTTAAAAAGTTAGCAATAAATGAGAAAACAGCAACAGAAACAGCAACAACAAAACTCTTACGCAAAAAGGTCAAAGTGTCAAAGTAAAAGCAAAGAGAAATAACCTTTGTAAAACAAAAAAAAAAAAAAAAGTGAGAATGTTGGGAGAGTGAGACAAGGGACCAAAAAAACAAAAGGAGATACTGTGCAGTGAGTACGAGTATCTAATAACTGCAGGCGATTTATGCTCGAAACTGTTTATTTGTCAAACATTACATTTGACATGTTGACTTGAAGCCATGTTGATGTTAGAAATGATGACGATTATAATGAAGAAGAAGAAGATGTAGTCATTTTCGTTTTCTTAGCCATCGTTAAAATATTATCTTAGCCACGGGTTGACCCAGTGGTTGGTAGTTGTTGGGTCCGAAGCAAACAGAACTGATACTTTATTGCTAAAATGTTTGGAAAAGTAGTAAACTTCGATAATATAATGTATACTTTTATTTTTTTTTTTTTGTTTTGCTATAAATGCGTATTACTTGTAAAATTTGTTATCAAAGGCTTCAAACTGCGAAACAGCAAGACATTTTTGGCAATTGGCAGTCATGAAAATAATAATAATAACAACGATAATGATGGGATGATAATAATGACCAAGAATAAGAGAAGATGAGCAAAAGTAAGAGTAAAAACAACTCATCAGATATAAAGATAAGAAAAGTCCGAATAAACAACAGTGACAAAATGAAATAAATGACTTTTAAGATTGTCGCTTCATTTACTAATTACCAGTTATCATCATAGACAATCTGCTAGCAAGGCAATACTATTACACAGATAGATAAACACAATTTACTGTAAAGATTTATGCCACAAAAAAGAAATGCGGAAACAAACCCAAAAGTTTCGTTTTCGAATCAAATCGAGTTGAGTCAAATATGCACAATAATTTGACTCAGACAAACTTAATTTCAACTTAATTGCTGATAATTTGCCTTACCATGGATGGCACAAGAAGAAGGAAAATACAATTTGTCTGTATTTTTTCTTCTCCACTCTGATGATGATCTTTACACATAAAAAGGGCTTAAATTTATTTATGCATATGAACCAAGTTAACACAGTCAGTCGATAAATATGAATTGGAAACGTGAAAGTAAAGCATCTGTGTGTTTTCCTACAGCTTCAGAGACAGCGCCAAAATTATGCATAACATAAAAGGTAAATCCTTTTAAATGCCACGCATGCAAACCTTGCCCGAGGACCTTGGCACATATATTCTATCTATACTACACATTTATGTGTATGGACGCTCGCGCCATGATTTCCATGATGATGATGATGATGATGATAATTATGACGGCAACCGATATGTAAACGTTTTTGATAAAGACAAAAAGTTAGCAGACAGTAGTAGCATACATAAATGGAGGAGTGTTGATGCCCATGTCAGAGAGTCAAGCCACGAAATACGTGTTTATATGCGTGGATTTCTATGCCGACACAGAAACACGTTAAAGGTAATTACCGTGTAAAAATGTGCAAGCCAAGCGGGTGGCCCACACACCAAAAAGAGAAAAAAAAAACAAACCAAAAGGAAGTTGGCTAAGGTTTGCCCACCTTATGAGTATGGAAGGGTATATAAGGGGCAAACATTAGCTTTGCTTGGTAGGCGGCATAAGAAGAAGACCCTAAAGGAAAAGTGTCGAAAAAATCAGTGTTTACATTTTTATTTGTTTTTAAATGATCTAAAGTAATTTGTGTGGAGTGAGAAGAATCGTATATCAGTACTTTGGTGCACTTTGAGGGATGAAATGATGGCGGTGTGGATACAATAAATATGACAAAAGTTGTACAACTTAATGCTTAGTATTGGATGTCTGTTAAAGTTTGATTGGAAAGTTATGAAAGGGTGGAGGTATGTAAATGAAAGGATTACAAAATGTTAAAATTTTGCAACAATAAGTAGACACTTTTTATGTAGAGTTCGAAAGATCCTCTAGTGGACCAATCATTCTAAGATGTCTTCTTAGTGGATGTTGACTGTTTTGAAACTTTTAAACATTGCTATGAAAATGATTTCAACTAAAGATGATATGTACTCGTATTATGACAAAGAAAAAGCGATAATTTGTATTAAGCTGCAACCCTTTTCTAATTTCACAACAGAAACATATGAGGGAAGATATACTAAACACATCGAACATCATTGATATTTTGTTTCTTTTGGTATTAAAATATAAAAACCTCTAATCATTTTAACATAATCATTCATAAGCCAGTAGTAAGTCAGAAGATCTAAAGGAGACTATGAGAAATAACCCGAAAAATACCCATGCAGATGAGTTTAGAAAAATATTATACTTAACAAGTAAGACACCTACATGCTGGCACACTCAGAAATGGTATCACTAGAAAAGGAAGTAGAAGTTTCATATAACCTAAACATACTTTAATATACATTTGCCTCATTTCGCAGCACTAATCGAGTAACCCTTGAGTTGAAAATTCTTTGGCCAATTTATTTATTCATAACCCTTTCTTTGGGTTATTTAAATTCCATCAAACTACAAGTCAGCTACTCCTTCATGCAGCAACTGACGTTATTATATGGCAACTAATTTCAAAATATAACAACAACAAGACAAACAAAAGATGCCTTTTCCTCTATCAATACTTTTATCTAAGACCTTGAAGCAATAAAATAAACCTTGTAAAAGCAAATAACATCTTCTTTACGAAACAACGAAACTCAATAGAAAAGTACAAAACTTTTGCGACGATTAAAGGCTTAACTGTGTTTATTTATGACGCAATAAATACTTAAATATCAATGCAAGTTTTATGTGTTCGTTCTTTAAGTCATGATGGGTCTTTAATACCCAACCCTTGCTTGCTCCTTGTTCCAAATGACACAACACACAACACCACCAGGACACCACCAGGACACCACCATTTTATTAGTGTGCTGTTATACTAGTATATAGTGTAGTATATGAGAAATATAAAAAAGGAACTTATTGATAAAAGTTCAGTATATCTGCATAAATTGTACAATACGAAGCAGAGATATACGATTATACCTGGTTACCGATGTACATACTCGTACTAAAGACACCCATTAATACTAAGGGAAGGTGGTGGTGATGATGATGGTTTATAAACAGACAGAGGCTTCTTTCTTCGCATTTAATAAACCACATTTTTGTGGTTATAATCGGATTTTATTGCAAATTAACGAGCGAGTAGCAGCTATGCCAACTTAGTTCCTTCGATTCACTTATACGATTCGACGACTTGAATAAGTAACTCAAGTATAAATCGTAAAGTATCGTGTATCTACTTACAAACTTATTACCGGGTGATGTTCTTCTTGTTCGGGTTGTATTTCTTGTGTTTGTTATTTATACGATTTTTATTATTCCTTGTAATGCTTTCTGCCTCGAAAGTCATAGGCAGGTGAAATTATTGTAGCTTCTTCATGGCTCATTCACCCTCTACTACTCGTACTAACATTTAAGTGCATTTATCATGACGAAGGCTTCATTATCCTTGTGATTTTTATGTCCGTGTACGAATATAAGTGGTAGCAAAGCGCAACCAAAACTTATTTTATTGCCTGCTATTGTAACCTTTTCGACTTACGTCATTATTATTGCGAGGATTATTATTATAGGCCTTATTAATTTTTCTTATTTTTTTTTTTGTGTTCATTCGAGTGCTGCTACTCAATATTCATTAGATGTACTTGTACCATTATACACTACAATATTTGCTCTTGTTTCTTGTATCTTATACACACACATAATTTCAGTTGTATCTGATATCATTCATTAATAAATTCATTCTCGATTATTACGCATTCATGTGAGTTTGCTGATTATTAAGTAAATAATAAGTAGTTCAAAAAGAAACTTGTTACACTAGTTTCAGTTTCTTTATACTTGTTACATAAGATAAATCTATAAAAATTGTGCTACGCAGGTGTCTCTTTATTGTTTCAATTTCAATTTGTTATTATCTGAAAATTGTGCTCTGTACAACACTACTACTATTGAGGTTTCTTCCATATCGAACCAAATCTGGCTCACGAAATTTGTTCAGTTGGGAGCGGTTTATGTGTTTGGTGATTTCTGGGGTTCATTGGTTCAAATCGAGTTTTGTTTTTATTGTGGCGCGTCATAATATTTACGCTTTGATTTTCTTTGGTTAGTTTTTGATTTTTATTCAAGCAAAAGTCGCATGTCTGACTATAATTGCGAGTTTTGCGAATTTGTTGCCTGGCCAGAGTTGACTGATAAAAGGCTTAAGGCGTCTAAAAGCGTTTAACTAAAGTCATATTCAGGTTTCTTGTTTGGACTTGCTTTAACTGGTGATATAACCAGGGCCACAGCAATTGTTAAGTTATATTGCCTTTGAGAAGAAAAAAATATGGGAAAATACATATAACTAAAGTTCGATTTCATTGATTGTCCAAGCAAAGTGAAACCAAATTGTCAATAAACTCATAGGTTACTTTCACACTTTCTACAACCCTGGTACATTTTTTGCAGCATCCTCCCTGCTTGGCCAGGCAATGAAGGAAAAAATTTGTCGATTGCATTCCTAGAATTTTCTGTAATAAAAATCTTAAACTTTTCATTTCATTTATTTGTTTTATGGATTGTCAGCCCTGGTCTCACATAATAATCCATTTAAAGCGGCAAGTCGCACAAATTTTCATTTAATTGCTTTCAACAAAAAAAAAAAAAAAAAACATACAAGAAATTAAATTAAAAAAAATGTAGAAAGAAAAAACATTATTTCAATATTCGCAAAATAAAATTTAAAATAATTGCAAGTGTTGAAAATATTAAGAGCTCGCAAAAAACCAGTTTTCATTGGTGCAGAAAAACCGCTTTCGTTTTCATTGCAGGCGACAAAAAGTAGCGCAATATGAACAGAAATTGCCAACATAAGTATGTACACTTCACTACACTACGCTTCAATCACTTACTCACTCATTCAGTCACTCACTCACTCAGTTACTCACTCTTTCATTCATTTCTTCATTCTTTCCTTCCTTTGGCTAACAAAATGCTTAGCCTGAGTTGCACTGCCAATTGTAATTGAATTTTGCCGCAGTCTTTTGGTAGAAAGAGCAGTTGCAATAAAAAGGAAGCAATTTAAGGCTAAATTTAGTTTAAATGCCTGATTTTCAGTCAGTTACAAATGGAATGACTGACTAACTGACTGACTGATTGACGAACTGCTTTTTTAGTGATTGAAAATATCTACAGCCTGTATCTAAACTTAGTTGACTGCAAGATGGAAAGAAAGAGTTGAATATTCGCTTGAACAACAGATACAGAAAAATATACATTTATGCCTTCTTTTGAAATTCAATTAACTTGAATTTGTTGCACTGAAACGACGTGATTTCATTTCCCCCCTTACTATGCGAACAAGCGACACTTGCAGCAATCTCCAGTTATGATTTAAGAAAATTCTTTTTGATTTTAATATTTTATTTAAATATAAACATTTTTTTTTTATTTATTTATTTATTTTTGTTGCTAAAGTCCCCCGACAGCCATGGCTAGCATTAGTTTGAACTCTAAGTTAGCAATATAGGTATGAATAAATAAACTTTTTTTTTTGGTGCTCACTTTAAATATACATATTTGTTCGTCGATATTTCGTTTTAACTTACGTTGACCATCAAACTAAATGTAAATCGAAATTCATTCAATTTGTCATCAACTTTATGATAATAAACAATGTTAACGATATAAATGATGTGTGCTTCTAGTCAATCAATAGGCAGTCAACCTTATTGATTTTAATTGCTCCCATTTATTTTTGGCTCCATATCAAATCTTGAAAATCTTGAAATCTTCAACAAACCACCACATCAATAAGAAAATGAATTCCAAGATCCAAACGATTTGGGCGACAAAAATGACAAAGTTCGTAACCATCACACATTATGTTTAGGAACTTCTTGGGAGCGTTGTTTCCTTTGGTTTTAGATTTTCTTTCTTGTTTTTCCCATGTTTTTGTAGATTTTGTTTATCATATTTTCTTGAAAATGTAACTCAACACTAAGGGCAAATGATCTAAATAAATTAGAAATCTTCCTTTTATAAACAATGTTTAATAAAGAAGCCTACTAAATTTGAATTTGGAAATGAAATTGTTTTAAGTACAATGGGATGAAATGAAAATATCGTCGGCACAGTGGACTAAATCATTCAAATGACAAATTTTACTTAAGTTCATTCAATCTCCCATAAAAACTATTCTGTTTGTAGATTTACAGTGCCAAGGAAAAATTAGTAAATGTGCGTAATTTTACAAAATGTAACTTTAACGAAAAGGTGAAAGGAGAGATAATCAAAAACAAAAAGAAGGGCTACCTCGTTTTACACAACTATGAATATATATTGTAGATTTAATGAATAAGCATTTTCATTAATTTGCGTTTCAGTTCAGCTAGTTTGATAGAGTCATCCAGAAGTGTTACGGCCCATTTTGATGCTTAATTGATCTTACCTTGAGGGTTGGCATCACTGTTAGGACCCTTATAGCTTCTCAGCCCCTTACCACAACAAAGTGGCTATGCAAATATATTTTAAAGATATTGAAAGTTGCAAAATATTAAACAAAAAATGTATATTGTATTAAAAATTTTCAGTCTTACAAGAAATCAATTTTGTTTTATTTATTAGAAATGAGCAAAATGGCAGAAACGTACCACATATAATCGATATTTGAATAAAATTTTCATTGATAAATATCCGGAAAATCTTAAACGTTTTAATAATTTATAGGAACCATAACAGTAGACCATGTTGTTGTTTTTAATATAATCGAGAGAACGTTTAGTTACACAAATAGTAATGAAGGGAAGTTTACTAGTATGGTAAATGCCAAACAATTACAACACAAATACTGACAAAACTTCAGTTGCCAACACTTTATAGAACTTGGACTTGAATGGTGATATGTAAGTAAGTAGTAATGATGTTGATGAGGAGGATGATGATGATGATGAAAATGTGCTGAGCATGACGAAAAAGTAGTACAAGTTCGTTCGCATGAATATTTTGCAGGCAAAGCAGTTTTGTTCTATAGTATGGCAAAGGAATGTTGTTCATTGTGCACATATGGTAGGATGAAAGAAATGAAAGAATTGAAGCATAGTAGAAGAATGAAAGATAGAAGGGAAGGGGTAGCGAAGCGACAAGAGTAAGGTTTTGCTTAGAAGCTCATTACAATTTTGAAGTACGTTTGCTTTGCTAGTTATAGTAGTACACACGCAAGCCACACAGGATACGTACAACAATGCAACAATTTGATGAGTAGAGTCCTTTAGATACTTTCATATATGTTAGTTTGTGTGTGTATGTGTGCTTGTGTATTTTGTGTATGCGTCTATCTAACACATACAAACAAACACTTGAAATGAATACTATGCAAATAGAAAAGTATGTACATAAGTACTAAAATCAGAGAGAAGGACTAACTCCTCTTGAGTTGCCAACTATGATTTGACTGCTTGCCAGCCACCTCAGCCAGGCATCACCGAGACCATCATCATCATCATCATCATCATCATCATCATCATCATCATCATCAGTCTGTCTTATTCATTTCTAAAATAGACCCTTCAATGAGATATGTAAATAATGCTGCGTGTTTTTGTTAGTTTACGTAACCAAAAAATAAAAAGAGCTCTGAAGATCGAGGGTTGAGAGTGAGGAAGGGAAAAATGTCTGTTGACCATTAAATTCACTTCACTTCATTTAAGTTTCAAGCATTTTTGGTTATCTATCCATCCATTTCTCGATTTGCATACAATCTCAAAATATAGAAAAAGAAGAAGAAGAAGAAGAAGGAAGCTTCAGAAAACTTTTCCAATATTAAGACGAGTCAACGGAAAACAAAGAGTGGGAATACAAAAAAAAAAAAAGAAAAAAATTATATAAAAATAAAATTGTTAAAAACATTTACTCAACTGTTTGTGGCAGTTGGAAATTTTTTTGTTCCTAAACTGAGTAGTTTGAATATCTTTCGATTTGTTCCCCCTTTATTCGTTTTGCAATTCATAGTTGCAGACTGTCTCATAACTCAATATTGAGTCGCAATAACGAACACTCTATAGTTGCAGTCATAGTCATTGTCATTTCATTGGCGCGTGAGTGTCCTTCAGTTTAGCAGGACTAGGACTATTCAAAGTTTGTCAATAATTTTTGCTCGGTAAAGCAGACAGTTAGATATAACTCAACGTGCTGCAGTTTTCCATACCATCAGCAGCTCATCATCAATACAATCATCATCAACACAATCATCAAGAATATGCGTGCGTATCTACGTTAGGTAATTGCATGGCTCAATCATTATTTGGTGGCTTCGTTTTACGTAACGTAATACGTATGTATGTATGTATGTAATACGTAGAATGGTACGTGTAAACAGTCAAGTAACGCCGTACAGATAAATTGAAACGTCATATCATCGAACATTTATCTACAAAACCACAAACAAAATTGATTTTCAGAATTGAATACCAAATGAATAAGTGAAGGAATGATAAATGAATGAATGAAAAAACGAAGTAACAATTGTTTGAAGACTATTGACCATCAAATCAGAGATTGAAAGCTGCAGTGCACTGAAAACAAGGATGGATAGTTGAATTGTAGTTACATAAAAAAATACTTCAAAACAGGATTGAAAAGTACAAATTTTCTTTCTTTGAAGCGAGATTTGAACAAGTAGGAATGAAACAATTGGAAAAGGCTACAATGCTAAGAATTTTATTCTTTTAATATCCTAAGAACTCTTTCAGTTTTATAGATTTTTTACAAACAGTTGTACAGTTTCAAACCATTTTAAGATTTCACTTTGCAATCATCACTTTTCATTACTTACTATTCTCATACTACTACTATTCTGATACTACCATGTTACTTATATTACACATGCGCCATGTATACCAAACATTATTCTTGCCTGACTGTCTGAATTTCTACTTGTTTGTCTTGTTTTTTCACTATTCTCTATTCTATTTTCAATTGTTCATTGATGTATTGTATACTACATAAACATAATCAGCATTTTCACAAATAAAAGCCAACACAGACGAGTGGAAACAAAATCAACTAACAAATTAACAGAAACACTTATGTTGTACCTAACATATGTTGTTGGCTTTCAGTGTAGTATTAACCAAAAAAAAAAAAAAAAGGTACGAGTATCACTTATTATTATTGACCAGACTCGAATTACATACATGACGATGATGAGGTGTGATGATGATGATGATGATAACATTACATATACATCAACCAGTTATGTGTTAGCATTTCATTTTATTTTTGACCAAAATGCATACAGTTTTTTGAATATTACAATATATCCACTTTTAACGAATTGGAATTGTGTTTGTTGCATCTTTTTTTTTTTAATTTCAATGGTGATTCATTGAAGCTTAAGTGCTTCAATCGTTAACGTACTTCGTTGGCCACATTTGTGCTTTTAACTGTGATTGTTTAAATATTTATAATTGCATTCTGCCAACCAAAACCTTCTACAATTCGTATTCCATACTACTCGTATCTACATAGATATATTCGTGTGTAATTGTTATTAGTTTGGATATTGTGTAGGGACCAAAGAGAACTTAATCCTTATTAGGACCTATTGTTGTTTGGCTTAGTGCTATTCAAATTGTTAGTGTTTGCAGCATGGATTTGTAGGCATTTATTAGCATTAAGATGAGTCAGATATTATGAGATAATATTTTAAAGTAAAATAATTGGTTTGGAAAAGGTTTACATTGTAAAATTTAATACATTTTGGTTTAAAATGATCATCACTTGCAATATTTGTGTTTGTTATTAAAATGAACTCGATTTTCTTCTAAATGCAATCAAAGAAATTGGTCCCAATATTTTTGATAAAAACGTATACAGATGAAAATTAATGTAGAATCTTCCTTTTCTCTTAACTAGACCAATGGGACCCATGCCGGCTATATAAGTAAGTTCTTTACACACTCACTCGTATTTTCAAAGTTCATGGAATCCCCGGTTAATAAAATTTTCATTTTATAACTTGTTGCTTTTGTAAGTATGCATATGAAAATGATATTTCAGTTGTCTGTCTCAATTTTTCACTTTTTTTGTTAATCTTTGACAAAAATGTTACTAGAATTTGGTACCACGGGTGAATTATAATGCATAATAAGCATAAACTGCCAACTATGTCGCATCTTTTTATATTGTAAAACTACAAACTACGAAATATGAGTTGGTATATGCATCTTTCTAATCCACAAATATACGACTATACCCAAAAAAAAAAGCTTTTAGCTATGTCAACTTCAATGTGAAATTGCAGTAGTAGAAGTAGTAAGATACAACAAGACAACTTCTTGTCGACATCGTCATATTTGTTGCTATTGTTGTTGTTGTTGTTGTTGTTGATTTCATTCTTCATGTTTCATATTTCCTCCTTAGCGAAACAAGTTCCTTTTCTTTATCTTTCAGTCCCGCTCTGACTCTTTTACTATCACTGACATGATTACAAGAAAGTACACACAAGTACACGAGTTGTAAGTCAAACTGACACTGAAGATTATGGTTTATGTCGACAAAGTTGACACGTTGTTTATCAAAAATGCAAGTCAAGGACTTTTCTGGGGTTGAGTTGTAACATCAAGCAGAGGGGGGTTAAGGGGGATCATCCAAGGCAAATGCCTGTTGACGTATGCAATGCGGCAAATGCAACTTGTCAGAAAAGTACACAAAGTTGAACAAAGAAAATTTCTCGTTGTCTGTCTGACTGTCTCTATATCTATCTGTCTGTCGGTCTGTACATCTGTCTGTATGAATATTTGTATCATGGTGTATAGAGTAGAACAAAATGTTGTAATTAATTTTATTAAAAGGCTAATGTATCTTTGTATATGCCGCGAGGGAGCTTAACTTTACTACAAAACATGTTTTGACAACTGCAAACAAAAAGATTTCTTTTTGTTGCCTGTTTCTGTTTCATGTTCTTATTCATGGAAGTTTATCTTTCCAATCGGAAAAGTAAGAAATTCCCATGAAATGCGCTTCAATTACTTTAAATAATACAAATAATATTAAATTTTTTGCTTTTGTGTTCCTTCAATGTAAGTAAAATTTTTGCTTGTTTATTATTTTAACAGCACAGCAATATATAATGTATCTTGTATCTAAAAAATAAATGCATTTGTACTCTTAGTACAAACGAGGACAACTGCATAAACACACACTTAATTGACAATGAAGACTACGCTTAAGTGCACTTGATTTCTCAAATCCTTTAAACAACATAGAATTCCTTAAAAAAAAAATATAAAATAAATATTGTCATTCCTCCTCTCTTAATTTTGTTTATCTACCATTGTTTCTTTCAATAAAAATTGATAGAAAACGTTAGACATTAAAGAATATCACAATTTTTGTTTGTTTTGTTTAAGGCTTGATCCTGTCGAATGTCACCAGTACCAGAACGGCAATAGCAACAGCAACAGCAACAGCAGGTAGTCTCCATTTAAGCATTGACCCGCAGCCGATTGTCATTTCTCAAATCTTCACAATAGCATTTGGTTCCTTTATTGATCGTCAGTGAAGCACATTTAATGCGCCTGGCTGTTGAAATCAACGCGACAAGATCGCGAATTTTTTGGTTCCCTTAAGTTCTTTTGTCATATGCTTAGTAGAAACGAGTTCAGCTTTTGTTTAGTTTAACACACCGCTGATGTTTATCTTTTTATCGTTTATCGTTCGTTGAAGCGTTGATGATTTGATGATTTTGATGATGATGACGATGCCCATGTCCTTCTTTGTTACTAAGCGTGCGTGCGTAGCATATCCTTGGCATATCTTTTTGCTGTGATATTTTACATATTGTTCCAGCACTCAATATGTCTTTCAAGTGTCTTGCGCTTCAATTCAACGCATTTTTATCATCGTCCCTCTTGTAAAGGAAACAGATGTTTTCTTTTCTTTTGAAATCGTAGATATTTTATGTAGTAGTAAGTAGTTGAGTGGAAACTCAACCCGACAGGCACATGGTTGACAAATTTCGGTAATTGCTTTAAGGTTCTAAAAATAATTATAGTGTTGAGTGAGTGGAAAATGTTATACTCGTAGAGCTGGAATTTCAAAGAAAATTCTACTTGCCAAATAAATGTTCTCTTTGTAAATACTGTACACTAAAATTATAAATTAGTCTACTTTTATATACATTTTTGAAACTGAAAGTTAAACTTTTCATATAATCCTAAATTTACCTGCTTAATTAACGCCACGTGTTTTGAATTTTGCAAGGACAATTGTAGTGGGATTCGACTCACTTAATTATAGACACACATTTGACCCAAGTACCCGATATAATGAATGATTAAATGTACCTAAAAATTACCTTTACGAAAAGAATAAATGTTGTACGTTTAAAATGCAGACTGCAGTAAATTTTGATAATTTGTTTTGGCGCCTTGACTCAAGTTCATCATTAGCGTAATTAAATGAGTCTCTCTCTGTTTCTTTGTTTGTCTTTGTATCTTTCTTTAGCAGTCTATCACTTTCCTTCTCCTTTTGTCGCATACAAGAAAAATGTTTTAAAGAATTTTTACTGAATTTTCCTTTCAATATTTTCACTTTGCCATAACTCAAAAAGTAGAAGATAAATAATTAATCAGCAAGGCATGCATGCGTCTACATATTGTGTATATTTTATTGTATTGTCTTGTATTATGTCTGGTAGTCAATTTTAGACCTCACTCGATTGTGTCGGCATATTTTCATTTGCTGAGGGCGTATAAAGTGAGGCATCTGAGGCGGAAGGAATATACTTAGAGTTTACATACAATACTATATTGGAACAGCCACATGTCATGCGTATGTTGCAAGAGACTGTTAGTTCATCTTCCGTTCTTATTCTTGTCTTGACTACTCAGCTAGTCACTCAGTCATTCAGACACTTCGAGAGTCAGTCAGTCAGTCAGGCAGTAAGTTTGTAAGTTGTTAGAGATACTTTTTTGTTTCTGCCATTTCTTTTTATTTTATTTTCTTGTGTTCATCAGTTGAAACAAACTCACTGACAAACACACCGTGCCATGTCACTTTGTTGTGTATTAATAATGACAAAGAAATTTTGTCAGGTTAATTTTCTGTCGCTTTTTCTTTTATTTTCCTCCTGTTCTTAAGTTAAATTTAGTATATTGAGTTTATGTTGTGTGCTTGGGCGTTTGTGATTATCACAAGTGTGCAGCTCATATGTCACAGTGCATTAGTAAATGATGAATAAACTGACTTTGATTTGAGGGCGTCATTTACCAGATTTTCAGATGTACCGCTTCAAGAAACTAATCTTCAAGAGAGAAATATTGAGAAAAAAAAAAATATAAATATTGGAATTCTAATTAGCCTACTGGAAACAGATTTAAATATAATAGATAAATCTTTAATACACATTCATAAGTAACAAGAACTTCCTTGAATATCATAATTTATATAAATATAAAACTTGTATTCTTATCAAAATCTCTTTGTATTTTGAATACTTGAAAATAAATTCATAAACTCACTTGTGATTGCAAACTTATCAACACTCACAAAACGAGCAACTTTTCACTTTCGTTGCAATTTCTAACTCCCGAAAAAAGGAAAAAGAAAAGTAGAAAATAGATAATGTTGCATAAAATTTATGGCAAAGCATTTTGGCACTCAAGCATGCAAATGATGGCGACAACAGTAACACCACCAAGACTAGCAATAACATCAACAACAACAACCACAACAACAACAAAATGTCGCATGCAACATAACGATACCATGAACAACACCATGAGGAGGCAATAGATTGCAGCAATAGCAGCACCAGCAGCAGCAGCTGGGAAGAGATGATGAGACGATGAATGGAGGGGGTATTTGCATGGAGAGAAAGAAGAATTTATCGTCACTTGCAACATGCGTGACATTGAATTTGTAAATTAGCAACGCATCATGAAGCTAAAAACGCCGAGATACGAAAAAGACTTGTCTTTGCCATATCGCAGGCATTCGAAGGAGGTAAAAAGAGACACTACTGGAGAACAGACCAGAAGATGTAGTATAGCCACACGCCGTTGCCTGCAAAGATGCGATATGTTGTGTTGATGATGTTGACGCTGTAACTGATGACAGAGGCGCCACTAAGCGAGGCAATGATAAAAGAAATGGCAAGAAAAAACAAACGCATCAAGAGAGTGCGAGAAATGAAAGGAAACTTACGAGGGTCATTCAAAAATTATAGATACAAAATTGTGGATATAGAAAAGAATCAGTTTGGTACTATTATGAAAATAAAATTAGCGACAGAGAAAGTTGCATGAACTTCGCAAATAAGGAATTACAATTTAATAAGTGAGGAATTCAGAGACTGGATGTAAAAGAAAGAAAGTTAGAATGAGGTCTTGTTTTTGGGATTGTTTTGAATGTCAGAGTACCGTGTTTTCTACAGCCAGCTAATTTTAAGAAAAAAAAAAAATGTTACACCCACTCAAGGAGGCAAAGAGTTTGAGGAAAGTGTTTCAAAGACTTCTTGGCATCATTTATTTGTCTCTTTCATGATTAAATGAACCTCTCACTTAGTTAATTGCTCTATGTGTGGAAGGCTTTTTTGGCAAAGGCAATCGTTTGGCGACATATAAAAATGGTTAAAGCAGAAACCTCTTCCATTTCTATTTCCAATTTTCCACTATGTCACTGTTGCCCTGAGGTCTCGTTGCGTAGATTTTAGTGCGTGCATTAATATTATCAGTTGGCAATTTGTTGCAAGGAGTTTTCGTTTTTCTATTCGGTTTTTTTGGTCGTCTCACACAACTGTCAACGACGTTTTGTTACAGGTCGCAAAGATGCATTTCGTCTGTCACATCATGTTTGCAATTGTTGTTGGTCTTGTTGTATTTAGCATGTTCAACAAGCTTAAGGAATGCCAAATACAAGGGACCCAGATGAAGATGTGGAAACTGAGATGATGTGAACTGGTGAACTGTACTGAAGTGACGTTACTTGCAACTGCCAGCCAAATGTGTCAATGTGTTGCAGTCAGACAATACACAAAGATACAAAAAACATACCAACTTGTGGCCCAGGACATGACTGCAATATTATTAGTATTTTTACTCCATTTTTATATATATATATATTTTTTTTAGTATACTCGCATGTAATTCACAACTACATTCAACAAGCTACTTCATCTTATTTGTTTATGTCTGGCATTAGTTTATGATGATGTACAGAGAGTAAGAGAGTGTCCCCAAAGGCATTGCCAACTTTCAGACATATTCATACACCTAGACAACAAAAACAGCAGCAAAATTTCTGGTTTTTATCAAATTTTTTTTCTCTCACACAGTTATGAGACTATTACCAAGTCATATATGTGACTATATAAATGAGTATGGTGGTAACATAAGAGCGAAGGGATGGGTGAATGTTAGAAGTCTTAACAGAAAAAGTCACAACAGCAAAAGGTTCTTCATTCTATTCGTACTTTTTTTTTGTTTTTTTTTTTTTTGTTCAACTCGTTGTCATTGTCATTGTTGACTGGAAACTTTTTTCTAGTTATTTTGCTTAATGTCTCCCCAAAGTACCCAAGTAAAAACTTTGTACATTGCAATAAAAAAAAACTTTCTCGCTTTCAAAATATGTATATATTTTTATATAATAAAAAGAAGAAAAATTGCTAGTTGCAAGTTCTCAAATGTACAATATTATAACTGAGTGATGGGCGGCGGGCCAAAATACCAAATATACTAAGTAAGTTACTTAGTAAAAACTTGGTAAAAATCCCAATGTGCTGTCAATTTGTGCTGCTTTATTTACTGCTCAAGTCAATATTTGTTATCCATTGGGTGTATTTAAGACATAAAAGTAATTTTCACTAATTTTATGTGATTTTTTCTTAAAGTTTATCTTATGAATATAGAAATAGAAGATTCTCATTTAACTAATCAATAAACCTTTGAGTTGAACAACAAGAATATTAGAGGAAATTTATTGAACATGAAATACTGAAGGATCAATTGAAATATAAGTAGTTTCAAATATCTCTACATTGAAATAGGATTGAAAGATTTATTTACTTTATTTCTTAATAATATAAATTCTTATTTTACAAATATAAAATAAAAAAATTGAAATCAATCAGACGGTGTTACCTAAGTCTAATCAAACTAACCTTAAGGCAAAGGAGTTATCGGATTTTGCAGTAACCAGAAGAGTCGAACAATTACACCTCTGGAAAAGAAAACTTTGGTGGAAGGTATAATCGAATAAGTAGCCAAAGCAAAGTAGAAAATTGCTGGCATGATGGATAATCGATGTACTAAAAGTAGCCAGACCACGCAAAATGATCCTTAAATGGAAAGACTTCCTACAAGCTGAACAATTAAATATAAACACTTAAGAACATTTGAAAACTGAAAAGAATCTTAAGTTGTTAATTAATAATGATGAGGATGTTTAATAATTATGTAAGCCGAGTTGATTTTTTCCCTTGCTTAAGAGAAAGACAAATATTATTTTAAATATTGAAATAAGATTTGGTTTCAAGCAAAATTTCACAACAGGATTTTCACAATGCATCCAAAACAAACTTTAGCGGCCTCGCAAAGCCCTTGGTGTTTGTTCTGTCTGTACTCTTATGTACATACATATGAACATATATAATATGTAAACAAAGCATATGCTTCAATCAAATATTTGAGCAAAACACGAGTTAATGTATGAGATTATCCCAAAAGAAAACAAAAGCAACGAGATACAAGTACACAGTCGTTTATGTACGAGTATGTTGCTTGCTTCAAATCAATTTTGCATATATCCATATGAGTGAAATAAGGCATAATAACAAGGCACCACGAAGATGACTATGATGGCAGGGCATAAAGG
Organism: Amiota minor; assembly: GCA_037043295.1. Taxonomy (NCBI): domain Eukaryota; kingdom Metazoa; phylum Arthropoda; class Insecta; order Diptera; family Drosophilidae; genus Amiota; species Amiota minor. Next base: position 1,088,608 of record JBAMAW010001787.1, read on the forward strand.
ATAATGGCATAAAAATACTATACTATACACACAGGGAAAACTGACTGACAGCGGCACAGCAAGTTACTTCAAACTTGATGCGCAGGTGAATGCTTTAGAAAATCTTTTTCTCCTGTTTCTTCTTTCGCTTTTTAGAAAGAAAATCTCTCTAAATTCTATTGATGTTGTTTTTATTATTTTAAGAATTTTTTTTTTCCATTCACTTGGCGTAAAATTCCAACAAAAATACAAACTTAGATGTAGTAGAATAAACTTAAAAATAACAAAGATTCCTTCTTCTGCCACTCAGCTACTTACTTACAATAGAATGCCTGTGAGTGAAAAGTACAATAATAAAAAATACCAACAAAAAAAAAAAAAAAAAGGTTAGCAAACGGGCGTAATCATGTAAGCTTCAATGCTTATAAGCGCATCAAAGAAAGTTGGCAAGAATAAATGGTCGGTTGGATGATGCTAAGTAGACTGGTGGGTAGGATCGAAGTAAAAGGTCCTTGTTGTTATTGTTGTATGTACATTGCCAAAACTTATTTGTGTGGTGTGTGTGTGTGTGTGTCGTTGTCGGATTTAATAATTTTGAGTGTAGAGTGTCAAGGGAGCGGGGCCTCTCCTTCTAGTCTTTATTTGAAGGTGAAAAACTTAAGTAGAGATTTACGCAGCTAAGAAAAGCTGAAATAATTCTTTAGTTTTCTTAATGCAATTTTCATGAAATGATGAAAGTAAAGGCAGCTGTAAAAATATCTAAGTTTCCTCTACTTCTTATTTATATTGTATTTAGGTATATAATGTATTTCATGTGTTGACATCTTTAAAGGGGACATTTTTCATGGTGTAGGAGATACTTTTCATTCTAAGAAAAAGAAACAGAAACAGAAACTTGATTTTATTTTTTTTTTTCAAAAAAGTTCATTTTGAATCAAAACTGATTCTTAGAAATTCTATGATCATCAGTTTGCTTATGATAATTGCAAAGTTTTTAATTTCAGTCAATTAATTGCCAATTTAAACAAAGCTAAATATTCATGCTATAATAAAGTAGAGAAATAGAAAAATAAGAACCAAAATAGAAATCAAAAATTTTATCTACATGCTTGAAAAAGTTTACAAAAGAAAATCTAGAACTGGGCGTTTCATATTATTACATTTTTATACAAATTCTAGAATGGAAACAAAAGAAAAACTCAATAAAAGAAACAGAAAACTATTTGAAAAATGAAAACTATTGACAATGCAAATACTTTTATAATTTCAGCTGTGGCACAGTCAATCTTTCACTCTCACTGTCCTTCGACGCCCTTTCTATTGTGGCGGGATTGAAACCAAAATAGTAAATGTTTCTGTTGTAACTAAGACAAGAATCAAATATCATATGTCAATTGAAAAAGAATTTAAAAAATATTGTTGCTTTTCACATTTTGTTGATACAACGAATTCATTTTTTTGTTTTGTTGTTGTTGTCCTACTATTTTCTGCCCTCTCTCGTAGTTATGTTCAAATGTCTATAAGGTTGTCATATTAGGAAAAACCCACTTTTAGTCTGAAATGCAAGTTGGCATTGTTTGTTTACTTGTTTAACGAACAGGGAAGGAGGATAAAGTTCTTTCTCTAAAGTGTCCTCCTATGTCCTTTTGTTTTGCACTTATGTGGATTTTTGATTGTATAATTTGACAGTCAATTGACAGTTTTGATTGTAAACAAATTGTAAAAATCATTGACACAAAAAATATAAAAGAAAGGAATCAAATAGATAAGGAAAAGCAAAAACAACAAAATGAAAAATGAAAAATATCATATGGCATGAAGTCAAAGTTAAGTAAGAGTTGCAAAATATTTATGATTAGAAAATATTTGCTTATTTGAATACAATAGTTTTTTTTTTTTTTTTATTTGTATTGTTTACGTGTTTCAAGTTAAAGAGGAAAGAAGAAAAAGTTTCTAAAACAAACAAGTTATTTCTTAACAAAGGCTCAATTAATTTGAAAGTTTTGTATTTACAATGGAAAGAAATTGCCTGGAAATTTCATTTTGTAACTTGAAATACTTAAAATGTCTTTCGATTCAATTATTCGATAAGGGAATCAATTTCGAAAGCCGCCCATGTATGAAGAAGTCATTGTTGCAAGCAACTTCTCACCGTGTAGTTCATATGGTGAATGTAATTGATAAAGTGATTCCTTAATTTTTTTAAAAATTGTACTTAGATAACATGATTAAAATTTTCATATTGTAATAGAGATAGTACATATTCAATGGGTTCGAAACTAGGGCCTGTCATACTTCATCATGAAAATGTACTGAAATATCCTAAAATATAGTTATTCTATTAGGTTGGCAATTAAGTTCCCGCCGATTCTATCCTAATGCTGTTTCATATTATTGTACCTTGTTTAGTTATGGTGATTTGTTGCTCTTTGATTTTTGTTCTTATCAGAGCTTTAACCTTTTCCATTGAGAGAAGATATTTTCCTTAAGCAGATAATTCCATTTTCTCTGCCATTTTCTTAGTTTTTTGCTGCGAATTTTCGTGCTGAAGTTTAATCGTTTTTCATACCAATGACGAATGGGTTTTCCACAGAATAAATGTCTTCTGCAGCCTAAGAGCCTTGAACAAAAGCAGAAAGAAGGAGTTTGTATATTTAAGATTTAAGATGTATTGCCCCAAATCGGTGGCAATGAGAATGATTCGTGGCATTGTGACTATTGATTCCATAACGGAGTTTTGCTAATCAAAAAGCTGACACAACTAACGTGTGTTGTGAATCTTTTGTGATTGAAACACATAGAAAGTATATCGTCGTATCGAGTTTGGATTTTACTCTTTCAATAAGTCTATTAATTTAAATTGCAACCCAATTTATTGTAATCAAATCCAAATTACTTACGATGTATCGAAAATGTCGACATTTTTTTTTTAGATATATGGCAACATATCAATATAGAGTAGATATATCATACTGGAATAAATACCCATATATTGCTTTAACTAAACATCCATAGCATGTCGCGAACTCATATTTTTTACACCTATCAAAATCGCTCAATGCGCCTAAGGAAGTCTTCACTTCAAAAAAACAAAAGCATATATTTCGTCAGACAAAACAACCTTTTTGAAACGGTGGGAACTTAGTTGCCTACACAATAACTTAGAAATCTTCTATTAAGCCTTGTTTCATCGTAATCAAATGAATGAAAGAGGATCGAATGCGAGTTAGACAAGTAAAGAGGCAGGCAATTAATTAAAGATATTCTGCTAAGCCTATTTGCAGTTTTTGTTCTCATCCACTTCTATTATCAAAGCATTCAGTTTTATTGCATTTCTCTCAACACATGTTTTGAAAACTTTTATAAAATATAAAATTATCATCTCACAAACACTTGTTTCATAAAAACATTACTCCAGTATTCATTCCTTCCTCTGTCAACAAACTCAATTTATGTATGAAAGTATTTTTCAACACGCGCGCATAAATTTTTAACTTAATCAAATAGAAACAAACAAACAAACAAACAGACAAACAAACAATGTATTGACGCCACCAGAGGGCATTGCAAGCAAGATGAGGAGATGTGGGCGCATTTGTCGTTTGCTCACTCTGATCATTTATAATATTTCATATTTTTGTTTTTTTTATTTTTTGGCTCTCCATCAAACAAACAACAAACAAAAATGGTTTTTCCACATATGTTGTTTTTTTTTTTTTTTTGTAGTATTGTAATATGCCATGCCACATTCTGAGACGCTTTCAGTTGTCAACGCAACAACGCTTTGGAATTTTTAGACTGTCAAGTGTTGATATTGACCATTATATATGCCGACATCAATGTCTTTTTGTCATTTGGATGTGGAAGGAGGGTAAATGCTATACTTACCAATAGTAACATAGCATAATATCCAGATATAATTCATGAGGTAAACATTAAAATTTTAATATTTCAAAAAAGAAAAAATAAAATAAAATGAGAAAATATGAACGAACGAATCACGAATGAATTGTTAACGACAAAAATGACAACGCCTTTATTTGCATATATCATCGTGTAATGTATCAACTAGTGACTAGTCTATCTATCTATCTATCTATCTATATATCCATCTATGTGAATATGCTGGGTATCTAAAAAACAAGGCGTAGGCGTTCATTTGAGTGTATTTATTTGCAACATTTGATTTATTGTTGCTCATTCGAAATATTTATGATATTGTATATTTCAAAACTCTTTCAATAACCATGTACAATATTTCCGCAATAGAAATGCTCATGCTCAACATCAACCAGATACAAATAAATAAATATACCAGAATCTAGAACATTTTCTGTATTTATTTGTAAGTATTTTATGATTTTGTTTTTGCTTTAAGGCTTTTAAAAGCTGAATTATTTATAATTGCAAAAGTTTGCATTTTAAAGACACGATTAATCAAACAATAAAAGATTGAAATTGAGATACTAAAATGGAATACTTAATTCATTCTTCATATTTCCAAGCAACACTTAATTTGTCAAAAAAAAACAAAAAAAAAAACTGTCATTTCATCAAAAATATGCCATCAGAAAGTTCTCTTTCAGCAATTCGACTCTTCTCAACTCTACTACTAGTCTACTTTATCTTTATCACAGCCACAACATCATTTTGCATCTACTGAAACTTCAATAAAATATCTCTCATACACATACATTGATGTATTTAAGTATATAAATATGTGTATATCTATATATCTACTACATTGACTGAGTAAATAGTTTCGGATAGTTTCGATTGTTTAAAAGTTTTAACCAAAATCTGTACCAAAAACCGCACGCAGTATGTTGGCAACACTAACATACAGCAACGATACAAACATACTTGTACATAGATACTTTCGGGCATATAACTATGCTCAAAAGTGCATATGTAAGTATCCCAATGCTGTATATGTAACTTTAAGTGTGTGCGTATGTGTGTACAGTTAACATGCCTGCAACTTGTTTGCGGTTTTGGTTCCACACAGAAAGAACGAGTGAACGAACGAATGAACGCATAAACGAGCGGGCGATCAATTTAGTTTGTAGTAAAAGATTCAAACACTGGGATGAAAGCTGGCAATCTGGCAATCTGGCAGTCTGGCAGGGAGTTAGCTTGTAAGCACTCTATGCATTTTAGCTATCACCATTATGTAAGTATGTAACTTAGCCTAACATAGTTTTAAAGTTTTCTGCATATTTGCAATTGCAGTTAGTAGCTACATAGAAATGTACATAAACCTACACATGTCATCAAACAGCTCAGCTTTAGATACTCGTACACACTCCTTACACACTTGCATTCCAAACTACTTACGAGTATGTATTTTCAATTTTTCATTGATTTGAAAATAAGCTAAACTTGTCTTAGTAACACGAAATCTTTACGACATTGTCGTTAAAATGTCTTTGGCTCTTTTAAAATTGTAGCACATTGGATAAAATTTTATCTTCAACTTTATTCTTAGTGCAATAATGAATTTTGTTGTTCTAGTGATGAAATATTGTATAAATCTATTCATAATTCTCTTTTCTCTTTGTATGATCATAATCAATATTACGAAAGGAACCATTCACATTTCATTCTTCAAACAAATTTGTTGGCAAGAAAGTCATGGCTTTTGTTACAACAGATTTTGTTGTGGTTTGCGCAGGTCAAGTAAATGTCAAATGTTTGCTCGAATTTGGTGTTGACACTTAACCTAAAGTTTAAAAATGAAGTTGCTAGTATTCAGTTGAGTTCTGTGCTTGCAACTGTAGTTCAAACATGAATCCTTTTAAAGGCAAACTTGGACCACTAGGGGAAGTACCTCCCTTACAAACCCCAATCTGGTACCGAAACCTCCGTGTACGAGTCTGACTCGCACTTGGCCAATTTTCCTTATTATACTTGGTATGTAGATTGATTTGTCAATGGCAATGACGTCATTGCCAATCCAATAATCAACGTGAACTGCTTTGATGGAACCAAAGTCGAAATCTTATTTCTTTTTAAAATATTTTAATTTAAAAATAAATAAATAAATTTGCTTTGAAGCCCCCGAAACTATTCCCCCAACCACATAAGACAAATTATCTTGCGGCCTTTGTACACATGTTTACTTTCAAAATATTTAATAGCAAAAAAAAAACTACTAAATCAAATAAATTAGTAAAAAAAATCAAAATGAGATAAAAAATGAACGCACTTTCACTGATTAATGATTGTCAACAACGACAGCACATAAATTTTCATTTCATTTTATTTTATATTTTTCCACAACATTTTTCTTAGGCTTTGTTAAAATAAATACGTATTTTGCTTTTCCTTTCTGTCGATCTTAAACTATGGTAAACATGCCGCTTTTCACGCTACCAAATTGGTGTGTTGTGAACATGTGTTTAGTAGCATGCCCCATAAAAAATATACATAATACTACAATTTAGTTGAATATTGTTGTATGCTAGAAACAGATACATACATTGTCGTCATCTCTCAGTGAACTATACCCATATTCTCTTTTATATTGTACAATAAAATAAAATATTAAATTTAATTTCCTACTAGTTTTTTTTTTGTCTTTTCTCTACTATGGCCTTATAAAGTCTTTTTTGGGTGTAGATAATTCGTCAATGACGTACTTAACTGACATAATCATCAATTAATGTTCTATTAATAGCAATTGAGACTTGATCATGAAGTTATGAAAAGTGTGAAGGGGAGAACTGGGGACAAACTTACAATGACAATGCCCCGTCGTCGTCATCAATGTCTGTAAGTAGAATTGCTGGCCCCAAGTTGGAGCAATTTGAAAACATGGAAAACACTTAGTAATTGTTAGAGTTTCTGATCAAAAGAGACATGTGTTTATGTCAATTTGATTGAATATGCGACTAAGTTTCTTCTCCATTTTAATTACTGTTAAATTAAAGAAATGTTATTTTTAAAATTCAATCTATAACCCAATTTACAATAAAATTAATCAATCAAATCAAATGTGCATGTAGTATGTAAGATATGTAAGACTATAATATGATATCATATCATATTCGTGTTCATTTAGTAAAGGGTCTTGGTGAATTGGTAGACATGATGGAAGGTCAAAGCTAATTTACGGTTGAGTATCAAACACTTGTCTCACTGCAGATTGTCTTTCGTGTCTGATAGACTCCCTCTTTTATCATATTGAAGTATTGTGTAGTTGTTCCTTTTTGTATGTTTGTATCTGACTACTTAAGCTCAATATAATTACCATTGCCTGACTTGTTTATGTAGCTCGTATCATGATATTCTGTCTATCTATCTGTCTTTTAATGCCTATTAAATTATTGAATAATATTGCCACATTCCATTTTTTCCCATTTCATTTCATTTAATTTTTTTTTTTTTTATGTTTTTCTTTTTCATATCATAATTGGCTTTTAAGCGATTCTAGATGGCTGACTGGAAGTTAGTATGGCATAGGCAGCGTTGCGGCACGCACTTGCTTCATATGGTATAAATATAAACATAGAATGCTATTGACTAAACATAGAGCGCATGCGTGACTTTTACTTGAAACTGCAGTACACTGTAAGAAATCATTGAATAAAATATCAATATTCATTGTTAAAAAAGTTATAGATTAAATGTTATTAGGGAAAATACATATATCACTGATTTGCCTACCAATGACTTGTATGTAAACTCTTAGATTTGATGGAACATAAATGTATTGAAGATGGCACATTTATATAAGTCAAGCAGTACGCAAAATATGGTCAGTGATACTAAAATAAGAATCTTTAAATATTATTATTACTAATAGTAAATCAAAGTTTTATCAATTGGGAAAATAAAATATCATATTCAGAGCTGTGGTTGACAACATTCATATATCAGAGAAGTACAGTACAAGTATATACTGAAATCATCAAATTATATTTCGGATTGAAGAGAGACTCTACTACCATAATCTCACTTTTATCCATAGGAAAACGATCGACCAATAAGTAAATGGAAAAGATGAACCAAAAGATGATAAAAAAATATAGAAATACAGTACAGAAGAGGCTTGATATCAATGTCCAATATTATTAATCTTATTTGTGATATTTTGAACATTAGTTTGAGAAACAGATATGATTTTCTAACAGTGTATCAACATCACTTTACGTCACCCATTTAAGTACAATAAAAAGATAACTTTTATCCCATTTCAGAAATACCATCATCATGGTCATAATCATGATCATTTAGCCTTAGGGCAGGTGTGCGTGGCTTACCTATTTCATGAAGCAATCTCAATATCTCTCGAAGTAGAAACGTTCTTATACGAGTACTACAATACCTACAATACTTTACTCGTACTCGCGTGTTATTATTGTTTTTGATTAATTTTGAATTGTGCTATTTAAGGCAACATTTCTTTCTTTGTGGCATGCACCAAATTGATTTTCTATAACATTCATTCGTAATGTAATTGCCTTTGGAAAGGCAATAAAGGATAATAATTTTCAGTTAACCAAATACAATAACAAAATACAATCAATGACAGTTGCTTGAATGCACAAGAAAGAGATTATGGTGGTGCCCACTTTAATGGTCTCCAACTTTCGTTAGTTTTGAAATGAATAAAATGCATAACTTAAAAGTTCATTGTCAATTGTTTTTAAATTTACTTACTTTGAATTTACAACTTTTGGGTTTGATTTGAGAAAATCAAGTGAGACTTGTGATGACAACTCTCACTTTGCATTTGAATTAAAATGCCTGAGTGATTGTTTGAGATACGAGTATCTTCCTATTTACTATTCTATGGTATTTTAACATAGGTGGTATGAGCTTACTCATAATTAAATTGTTATTGCTACTTGCCAGTTTTGCATATTGTTGAGTTTTTGTATGCAACTGAAGCGTGCAACACTTAACAATAAATTAGCCACTAAACGAAGCAAAACAGGCGGTGTGGCACAATTATTTGCAACAAAATTAAGCCGCTCTCTAACTAAATTCCACAATATTGTAGTGCCAAGTTTCAAGTTGCTAGGGCAACATGAACAGCAGGAGCAGCAGCAGCAGTAGTAGTAATTGTTTTTGTTGCACATGGTGTTTTTACTCATGTTGCATATATTGTACATATAAAAGGCGATCAATCAAATTCATGTTGCAACTAGTTATTTTATAATAAGTTTTGTTTGATGCTGCACACACAATCGCATTAAGCGTTTTATAATAATATAATGTATCTGAGTGTTTGTTGCATGCCACAACATGCTACATAGCAAACTATCTAACTATGTATTATAGTATTATGGTTACCCTTATGGCTGATAGAAGTTTTGTTGGCAATTGTGCAATTAATTAGTTTCGTGTTAATGAGCAACCAAGTGAGAGATTTTGCATGACGGAAATGCAAGCGGCATTTTTGTGCCTTGTGATTGAAGACTTTTCTTACAAGAGTCGTTAAATAACGCATCAGTGAAGCGTGAAGTTGTTAGTTCCAGACATAAACGTTGTCATTATTTTGCGCTTAGACCAAGACTTAATTAAAGACTTCATCTTCATAGTCTGAATTGAAAAAACTAATCATACTTGGACTTTAGATTAAAAATGAAGTTAGAAGTTTGAAATGTTAAAAAGTCAAATCTGTGAGTTGAGTTATGTCAAAGATTTGAGAAAATATTTATTTTACATACAGACAGAATAACAAAAATGTCTGATGATGATAGGAAATGGAGAACTATAAACTTCTCTAAAAAGAAAAGAGCCATAAAAATAGTAATAATAATAAGAAAACTAATTTCCAATGAATTTAGTCTGAAGGGCAATGAATTGCTTATCAATTCAACATCTCCTTCCTCTCCCTAGTTTTATCCCTAAACATGTAATTGCTGCATGTCACGGGACAATCTTGCCAAAAGTTTTTCTAAAATCAAGTCTATCCAAATATTGTCATGCGGTCATGATAAATATTTATACAGTGTCATTTGCCCATCTAACACTGTCTGTCTATGATTAGATTTTCTCTATATGAATTCAATGTAGTAGATGCAGTTCTATTTTTCTATAGTTTTGGATGAGCGAATGCCATCATCTCCAATGCCACCGCCAGCGCCACCGCCACCGCCACACAATGTAAACCAGTCTGAAATGCCAAAGTGACTAAAATGCGGGCATGTTGCGCTTATTGACAGACATTAGCGATTGATTTTTCCTGTGTCTCTGTCTGTCGTCTCTATGAGGAGATCTCAAATGTTTCTCTACATTTCTGTTTGTTTGTCTGTCTGTCTCTCTGTGTCTAAATGTCGCATCAGTTAGATTTTATAGAATTGATGCTGCTGTTGTTATTGTTGTTGCTTTTGTCGCGCTATTTTCGATTTTATTTTGTGGAAAAATTAAATGTATGTTTAGGGAGTTCAAATCTATCTACATACTATACATACTACACATCTACATATGTTGAGATTTGGGATTGTCATTTGGTTCGTTGTCGGAAATCCGAAATTAATGCATTGCAAATACTGTAATGTAACATGCTGAAGTTGAATATGAATGAAAGGAAAAACGCATTAGATAGAGTTTTCCGGTAGTCATTGAATAAAATGGAAATGCATACATAGACACCTAAATACATATGACAATTGTTGACCTAAGCCATTAGTCTCATGAAATGTTTTGCAATATGGTAGGGAAGAGAATAGAATTTGTTGAAGAATAAATGGAACTATGTTTCCATAACCCAACAGGCTTTGATTTACTTAATTTGTATATATTAGAGGAGCATGGCAAATGGGATTGTGGTTTGGAAAACTATTACAAGTTAAGTATTGTTTTCATAGTATGCAGGTAACTTGATTTGGAACATTATCATTTGAAATAGAGCATCGACTTTATTTGTTCTACATGACCGTAGTGGTCCACTAATGTAGATATTTGATAGTCTTTACCTTCGTCTGAAAACTAGATATTAATGGGCAAAATATCTGGATTCTATACGATTAGTACAATATATTGAAGAACATATTATCATGATTTAGATTGATGACCAATAGAGTTGATTTCAGTGCAGTTATGAAGATCTGCTGATCTATTTTTGGGATGTTTCTACTCATAGCCAAGTTACAAGTTACATTCCATTGATATCATGATAGAAGGTAAAGTATTCAGAAACATATTGTAAAAGAGAGTCCAGTATATCGTACACCTCTTAGAAAAAAGTGGAAATAATCAATAAAGGAGATATGTCTTCTTTATGTTGTATTAAATATATCTGTACCATATAAGTTATGTCATTGCTACCTTAGTCAATTAAGTTTTTCCACAACTTCATTACAAATTAATTAAATCTTTTAGCCATTTGAATGCTTTAATTCAATCAATAATCCACGTCATCATCAATATCATCATCCAATACATTTATGAAACTTATGAATAGCTTGCTTTTGCATTTAAACGCAACGCTTCGCGTAGTGTCACAATTCTTGGATTTTTCTCCTGGTGCGCCATCTGCGAAAAATGTGTTCACATATGAGTAAATGAAGATATATAGAGAAGCTTCATGGCGCAATAAAAACGCCAACGGAACAATAAAATTTATATAAACGACTAAATAAAATTGCAACAAGATAAACAAATATGATATGTACTCGTATCTATGGGTAGACTGTGAAGTGACAGGGAGAAAAGGAGTGAGGTGAGACCAAGAAAAACAAAAAAAAATATAAAAAAATAATAAAAAACTATAGTCACCATATAAACAATGAAAGGAACAAATGCATAAATGAATGGAATGGAATGCAATGCAAGGCGAATCAAGTTGCGTTGCTATGAAGTCAAGTACCCGTGGAGTACACAAGACGAAATGCCAAAACGTTTTGTGCAAATCTAAGAAATAAAATGGAAAAATTCTATGGAAAATTTTTTTCTTCTTTGCATAAATAATATACTACTTGAAGGTTAAGAAATGCATATTATCCAAGTGGGGAGATATGGAATTTGTCGGAACTAGCTACAAGTTTCTGTGTTCAATGACTGAAAGATTGAAAGGTGACTAGAACTGAAGAACGTTTGTGTATAGAATATTAAATACAATAAAGTCTGCGGATAACACGTTTCTATAAAGCAAATGCAATTTTTACGTTTGAATATCCCTACTTCTTTCTTAGTGTAATTTCGTTTTAGTTTTGTGGCCATCACATGCCACTAACAAAATAGCTTTTTATACTATATCAATGTTACAAAGATCAACAACAAAAAATACATGAAAAAAAAAAAAAAAACATCTTTGCTTGCTTGCTTTGTCCTTCAGCTTTGGTTTCATCACCATTACTATCACTATCACCAGCAACATCATCATCACCATCATCCACAGTACAATGATGTTGTAGTCATCGTCGTCATTGTTCAATGTTGACTGCATTTTTAATTAAAATACCAAAAATATCACATACATATTTTACAAAATATTTTTCTATGCAAAATAATATTTTGTCAGCATAACCACAACTTACATAGTATCCCTTCTCCCCATCATCTACTCCACCATCTAAAATTGCATCTGAATCTATGCATGTATCTTTATGCATATATATTTGTACATCTCTCCTCCTTCTATTATTGTATCTTTATCTAAACCACCGCACACAGCATGACTTGTGGTCACAATGACTTTCATTTCCGCCCCACTCACTTTCTCGCTTAAATATGTAATTTACCATTTTCATTATTTGCATTTTTCACATTGAAAAAGCCACATGGATGAGAAATTATTATTTAATAAGAATGGGGGGAAAATAAAGTAAAAATTTTTTATATAAATTGATTTTGAAATCGACCAGTTTACTTGGCATCGTTAAACTCGGAAAAGGCGAAAATTTCTAATCAAAATATCGAGAGAAATGTGGTCCAAAAACAAACAAAAACAATTAGTCAAATAAAAGCCGCAAGCATAAAATTCCTTCCATTTGAAGAGTTGGGCAAATTCTTATTTGATATTTTTTTCCCATTTTCTATATGTTTCTTAATTGGTGTGACAGCTTGTAATGTCAACTGTCATTCATTATTATTTAGAAGATGAAGAAGATTTAGCGATGATGCCAGTAAAGATGTGAATGTGTGAATGTGGTTTGTGGTTTCACTATGAGTATTTCCTAACAAATTTCTATCAGTTGCAAGTTGATACAATAGATTTTCAAAAATGCAACATAAAACACACAAAAATGTTGCATTTGATATGGAAAACATATTCAAATAACAAAAAAAAAAGACTCACGCATGAGTTGAAGTCACACATATGTGGGGAGATATCTCTCAAAGTAGTATATGTCATGTAATAGTATCAAAAGGGGCATCACGCACTTGATTAGATAATAATTATGGTCCAACTAGAAATGTTAAATTAGAGAAATCAAATGTTGAAAAATATAAGCCCTTAAACAAAATCAAATGAATCACATTCGAATGAATTTCGCTTTTCTTTGTTTTCTGAAACTTTCATTTTATTAAAACTAAAAGTTAAATGGAAAAGACTTGCACTCGTAATTTCCATAGTTCCCTCTTTTTTTTCAGTCTCCAGAGTGTAATTTTCTGTATTAACAAGCATTCAGCGATTAATCTTTGGTGATCTTGATTGAAAGTCTGCAACTGTGCCACGCGCTTCCATCAGACAAACTCCTTTCTTTACTTCGTACTTCAATGAATGGGGTTTCCAACTACCAACTCAGTCAATGTCCAAAAGACACAATCATCATATCATACATAAATGAGAGAACGGGAGACATCATACATAGAGAAATTGGAGAAGGGCTTCCGTTGCATACAAAGGGTAAAAAAGATCCATGAGCAATAAAGACATCAACAGTCCAGCTGAACTGAACTAAATAAATGAAGCATTCACCAAAAACAACAACGATTCCCTTCCATTCTGGTAGTTTACAAATTTGAAGAACACCAAGATGAAACATTAAAGATAAGTAAGTAGCAATGCTAAAGGAAAGAATCTTCAACTTATATGATTTCCAAAAATAATATTAAATTTAGCAACGAAGCGCAACAAATAAGATTTTTTTTATGGTAGAGTGGAGTATATTCTTTTTAAGAAGTTTTATTTCCTGCTTGATTTCTCTAGTCTATAGATCAATCAATTTAATCAACAGATTAGTCACCAGTAATTATGTATGATGAATGTTTTAATTTTCATCGTAATATGTGTAAATGAATAAAGGAAGAAATTGTGCGTTGCATGAAGGAGAGAAGAAAGTCTAAAAATATAAGTAAGAAAGTGTTTAAATATAAATACAAACAATTTATTTCTGTTAAGGCCTCCGCTCCTCTGTCTATATATAGTATAGTAAAGCAAAGGCATACAGCAAGAATGAGAACAAAAATGAAAACTCAAGTAAAATTCTTGCAAAAGATGGAAAAATATAAAAAAAATTTAAATATAAAAAATTTAAGAACAATAGCCTAACCAAATATATGCCAAATTAGTGCAATATCAAGTTCAGGTGACTGTGTGTCTGTCAGTTAAACAGTATTCCACGATATTTAATTGTAGTAAAGCACAAGTAAAAATCAACTTTCATAGATACGCGAAAATGTAAATCTACTTTAAAAGAGAGTTTAAGAGACGTGCAGGATAAGAAGACTCCCTGTTAGCCGTCATATATAACGCTTTAGTTGCAATGTCTGATCCAAAAGTTTCAGCAATCTGCATCCAACACTCGAATTTTAATGGCTAATAGCTTTAGGGCTACGTCTTAAAGAAAAAGTGCCAACTTTGTTGTGGCTCATATACAAGAGAATTACTCCGAAAATGAAGGCAGTCTGGCATTACTACAATGTCATGTCTCTAAGGCATTATACAGTGACCACATAACAATTGTCATTACTATTTTCTATATACTTATAAAGTAAAATTTATATGTTAGTATAAATGAATGGTAAGAAAGACTGTTAACAGACCTCAAATGTGGTGAATATGTTTGTTTGGTTGCACACCACTTGAAACACCAAAAGAAAGGCAACATTGCCTCTGGTTGTTTTAGACCATTGTCGTCGGCCCCCATCCAACATTCAGCTGTTATTGTATAATTGCGGTTAGCTCTTTTTTTTTTGACTCTCGAAAAAGGTCTCTTACACTTGCTTTAGCAATTTATTTGTCTGTCTATCTATTTGTTCTGTTGCCTTTGAGTATAGCAAACCTGGTTTCTACCTGATTTAGGTTTTATGTCATTCGGAAGTTCTCAGCGGATATGAGTCCATAACAAAACAATTAGATCTAACGCCAAGTTGTTGGCCGTTGAATGGCCTTAAAGAACAAACAGTAAAAAATCCTTGAATATCAGTAACATTAAATAACATTTATGCTAAAATTCACATTTGAGCCCCTAAGGTAAACCATTAAAAATACATACATATGCTGCTAGTACATGTAGATACTTTCACACACATCCAAATGTATGTACCATATCTGCAAATGAATATTTGTGTATGTAAACAAAAAAAAATACACCAAAATTACGCTAAAACAAAGCAAATATCAAATACAATTTCGTAGTAATTTTTAGTCCACGTTGACTAAAAACAAATAGTCAGTTACATACTCATACAACACATGCACAAATGTACAAGTATCTATGGATATGTGTAGTAGATACATGTGTAGTTCAGGCAAACTTACATAAAGGCAAGCAGTCAGCCCACATAGCCCACAACATTCATATGCAGTAAAAAAGGTAGTGAAACAATTATGCAATTACTTAATTTGATAGCTCTTGTGTGTGATGGAACACTAGGGACCCAAACAGAGCTAGAGAGAATACATAGCAAACAAGATATTGTAGAATGAGCTCAGGACTACCTGAGGTGGTTGTATACAAAATGTGTTATGAAGGCATTGAATCCTGGGACGGCAGCAAAGAACAATAATAAAATAGAATAGCATAAGGATGACAGCGCTTTACTTTACTTAAGTTTACTTTGCTTTGCGGTTGGAAATTTTTGTATTTTACATAAAAACACACACTTTGATATCTAAGTACAGACACAGATACAAATGCATTTACCACCGCATGTTGGCTTTTGTAACTTTGTCAATGTTGCCGTGTATCTTTTTTGCTTTAACAAATGAAATTATGCAAAATGTTGACCAAGAGAAAAGGACACAACTAAAGAAATAGCCAGCATAAAAAACAGCAAAATTGAGTGCGAGTTAACCAAGTTACATATGTGTGTATGAATATGTTGGTTTTTCTCTAAGGTAAAAATTAGTTTCATTTTAGAGGTAGACATAGACGGCGAAACACAATTTTAGCATTGATGATCAGTAAGCATACTAAATATTAAATGTAAATAATATTCACACTTCGAAACAATTATAAATATCACACTCGAAACTATTTGCAATGCTCTTCCAATTCAAGCAAATTTGTCAATTTCTTCATAGTCTATGGTCACCTTAAAGGTTAACAAACAAAATTTGCATTAAATTTATATTTACTTCTTGTGTCATTTTCAATTACAAACCAAACCCAATTTTCATTCCAAAAGGATTTCATGATAATGGAAACATTTACTAAACTAATTGAACTAACTTTTTCTTGAATTGAATTGTTTTTATTTCTCAAATGTTGTGTTTAATTGTTCCTTATTCTCCTTATTAAGAATCCATTTATCAACTTGTCAGTCAAACACTCTCCCGCTCTCCATCAACACACCCAATTTAACTGAGTGAGGCCTCTTCGATATCAAAAGTAAAAGTAGAACCCTTTTCAAAGTTTTACTAAGTAATCCATTGCCACCTTATAAACCTAAAGTGCTAAAAATTGCCAAACATCATAAATAATATAAATCAGTAGAATAACAAAAGCAAAAAACAAAAACAGCAACTGTAAAGGACCTTTGTATGAAAGTGTCATACACTTTCATACAAATATGACGAGTCAACTCACACTCAACTAAATATAAAGATACCTACGATACCTGTATGTACATATGCATGTATGTGTGTATAACACATATAAACGCCATTGACACTCATTCACACCTTTATGTAAAAGCTGAGACTACTTTAAGTAGAATAGTATTGTACGAGTATAAGTGTGAGTGCGTCTAAAGGGAGAAAAACACTTAAAAGTTAAGAAGCCCACCTTGCACTACTTTTAACCCCTTACTGAACGAGTATCTCATCTATAAACTATAGAGAGAGAGAGAGAGAGAGAAAGGGACAGATATAGAGAGTCAATGGTTGCGCCTATATTTACACAACAACAACAACAACCACAAAATACACTACTACAACGATGATGATGATGATGATGATGATGACGATGACATTTTCTTGTTTATTTTCCTTTTGGATTTACAACTAACGCAATTTTCTTTTGTATTTTAGTATTTTCTTTAAGGTATTTTCCCTATGCTTTCTCGTATTTATTTTTCAAACACACCACACACACGAACACATACATAGACATACCCAACCAACCATATGTTATGTGGTAACCTACATTATCTATATGTACATAGATACAAAGATAGGTGTGTTAGTGTGTGTGTGTGTGTGTGTGCGTGTTGTATTTATATTTTTTGTGCAAACAACACTCGAAGGCGACAGTCAAAGCTTGTCAGACGCTCTTGGCATATATGACTTTAGGTGGTAAATACCACTTGCAACATATGTTGCTAACATTATAAGTTCAGTTCAGATGAGTTGAGTTCAGTTTAGTTCAGTTCAGTTCAGTTCAATTCAGTTAAAGTTAAAGGAAAAGACATTGGAAATGCTCAAAAGCTTACTTACTTTCCTCCTAAGAAAGGACATAGGTACACACACAAACACACACATAAGTTAGTATTTATAGATATTTCTAATATTTTATTGTTGAACACACAAAGTCTGAAAGGTTGTTTGTCATATGTCAAGCAATGTGGTGTAAGGTATTAAATTTTAAGCCAAGAATTTATTTGTTAAGATTTTTCCTTTTTAATTGTATTTTTTAATTAAGATTGATTTTATTGTCAAACACAAAGAAATTTATTTTGCATTTATTAAAATTATTTATTATTATTCATTTGTTTAATAATTTTTTTTTTCTTTTTGTTTATTTTCTTATACAAATATTTATTTTTAATATTTTGCTTTTTGCAATTTATTCAGTTTTTCTCTTTGCTTAAAATTTTGTAATTTTGTATAATATATATTTTACATATTTTTTTGATGTTAAGTTTTTATTTTCAAAGTTATTCTCATGATAAGTGGATTGATATTCATCACTTTAAATCAATGTAGAAAATTTTTCATATGGTTAAGGAAGTCTACAAGAAAAATTTCAAATACATAAAAATTAAGCTTAGAAACATATGGAATAATTGATATTAAATCAGCTTAAACTATAAAACTGAACATTTATTTGTATAAAAAATCAGCTGGGATATACTTTCATATATCGGAAATGGATTTGCATTCCATAGAAGTGTTGACTGAATTTCTCTTCTGAAAAGAAAAGAAATTAATTTAGACATTAATCGAACTTCCATTGGATGAATTTTTTTTTTAGTGAAAACAATTGGCGTAAGAATAGTCGAATAGCATAGGCATTAATAAAGGAAAAATTTAGTTAAATCATATAAATAGTATATTATTCCACTAGAAAAGTTTAGCATACTTATATACAAGACAAGAAAAAGTATATAATATCCATGAGAAAGATTTTTTGTTTGAAAATGATAATAAAACTGCTCTGTGTGCCATCTTATATTGTGACTAACGTCATATTAAATCCACCGCTTCATGACTAATTAATAACAATTTTGTTAGTGCTAACGCTGACAGGTTTTAACTTTCTGAAATTTTTTTTTGAATTGAAATATCACTGTTTTGTCTTTTCGATAATGTAAAATGCTTGGTTCACCACCCCTTGTTATTATTCACAACTGCTAAGAAATACTCTATCCTATTTCTAATAATAAATATATCTTACAAAGATATCGAAAGCTTATTAAAAACTTTTAACAGAATCAAATACCTTATTACTATACTTATTGGTATAAAGAAGAACTATAACCATTATAAAGATCATTGACAAGTTTTGTTAGAATTTCAAGTTTATATATTTTCACAAACTATTGTATTTGTATCCTGAAAGAAATAAAATCTGGTGATCTCATTCTCTCTTTTAATAAGTAAAACTAACATGTTTCTTATTATTATGAAATCCTTTAATTAAATTTAAGAAAATAATATGATATAATGACAAAATGACCTTAGCACAAAAGTTTATTGCCAGGCACAAAGGACACTGTGCAACTTACAAGGTTGGGTCATTAGGCGCTGACATAAGGACTTAACAAAATGACCTCTTCCACCTCTAATGACTTGCAATAAAGCTAAGCAAAGGTTAATAGCACAAAAGCAAAAGGAAAGCAAAAAGGTAAAAGAAGTTCAAAGTGTACGTACTTTGAAGAAAAAACAAACTAGGAACATCTTTCAACTGACATATCCTTAGAATAAATATAATAACCCTTTTCGTATCCCTATTCATATCCCTAGAGTTATCGCTTCAAAAAAGCTTAACTAAATTGTATAAAATTTATTTAAATGATGACTACTATGTGGATGGCTGACATAAGGCACAGACACATGCCACACACCCTTTTTCTTATAGGACCAATTTCCCTCTATTTTCTCTCCTACTACTATATCTTATGTCATTTTACAAAAGCTTTAAAAACAATTCCCTCTAACTATATACTTACTATGACTGCTAGTAGTTCTGCTAACGTACAATACCCATCTATCTATCTAAAATATACTTACAATTTATACCTTTAGAGTCACCTAAAATTGCCATTGCCATTGCCATTGTTGTTGTTGTTATTGTTGTTACTCTTCTTTGCCTCTATATATTCTTACCATATGCAATAAGAAAAACTGACGACGTCTGTTTAAATTTATTGCTTCCTGCTGCCTTATGTTGTGTTGTTGTTATTCTCTTCGTTCTTGTTTTTATATTACAAAAATATATACATACACAAGAAATATAGAAAGACAGAGAGTTATGAAAATAAATACCTTGCAAGGCAAAGCAATTCAAGTCATCCACATATGCATATACCTCGTCCTAGTTCCAGTCCTCGTCCTTAGCCTTTAACCAGCTTCATCGCCTTCGCCTCCGCCACTGCCATCAGAAACACCCCTTCACCTTCACCGCATGTCAACACAACTTAAACTTGAACTTTTTCAATATTTTTGTGTTGTTGCAAATATTTTTGGTTCCTTTTTTTTTTGTTTTTATATTTAGTAAAAAAGGGCGAGTTGGAAAACAAACAAAAAACGAAAAATACTTATAAAAATGTTATAAATTTAAAACTCGCAAATATTACACATGACAAAAACACACCGAGACGTTAAAATATGGAGCTCACACAGTCGGTCCTATAATAAGTATTTGCCTAGGCCCAACGCTAGGCACTAGGCACCAATGTCATTTACTATTTTGCATTCGTCGTCATCGTCATCATCGTCGTCGTTGTGTTCGTGCCAAGGTATATACTTTCTCATGCCAACATATGCGCTCCGCACAAGGAAAAGAAGGTTCAAGTCAAGTCAATTTCAGTTGAGTAAAGTCAGCGACGAGCTGAGTTGAAAGTTGAGTTTTAAATTGAGTTCAGTTGAATTTATTTCCAGCAACTAAATTTTGTTTGACTTTGCCTTCGGACGCCTACGCCTTGAGTGCCTTTAGTTGTTTGTCTGTCTGCCTGCATTACCTCCTTGGTATTCTTACCTACTACTACTACTACTCATATTCATATTCTATACATCCATCCTTATATATTGTACATATCAAACCCACTAATGTAGTATATTTTCAGTTGTGGGTTGTCGTGACCTTATTTTTAATGGCGTTTGTTTTGAAGCTGGATTTCCGTTTTGCGGAAAGGGTTTTATGACTGCTTTTTATGACTTTTGAAATATACTACTACTACTACTACTACTTTTTGTTCCTTTCATTCCATCTTTTTCTTATTAATGTTATTGTTGTTGTTGTTGCTGTTAAGGTCATATTTTTTTATTTTTCCAAGGAATTCCATTATTTATCTTTGTAATATTATTTATTTAAAGTTTCCTTTTTGCAGAATGTTGGTAATTTCAATGCATTGCTAATGTATGTAGGAAAAAATAAGGACTCACATATCATGTTGATTTCTAGGCATGCGTTGCGTATACGTTATCCTTGAATATGAACATAAACTGTAAGAAATCGCTTAATATTTAATGATTTTTCATATCTTTCTTTTCTTAAGAGGAACTTAATATTTTATTCAATTCAAATTTCATTACAATTGTTTTCCTGTTTTGTTTCCCATTGTTTGTCTATTTTAGATGAATAGACCTGAGAATAAACCTCAATATTTGTGAAACTCTGTCATATCAACGATCAACGAAGTAAGTATATCCGCCAGTATTATTAACAAAAAAAAAAAAATATATATAAATATTCCTTTCTCTACAAAGTTATTGTTTACTTCATCAATTTACAAATAAGTATTGGATCCATTTTCCCACACCTATCACGCACACACAAGCACTTCTTCAATTTGAAACGCTTGAGTATTTAAAACAAAAGCATGTTTTCTTCAATTAAATTTTATTAAGCATGAAATTGCCTTACGAAATTGCCAATGATTGGTTTTACTTTGATATTCTCTTGTTCTCTTTTTAAAGTTGGTTTTCAATAAGCCAAGCAAATTATATCTAAATATACCATAGATACTTTTTTGTGTGTTTGCCTATAGACTGCTTAGTCGTGTAGCACATTTCGGGAAAAGCAATCATGCCTCAACACTTGCTAATTACCAAGCTGACGCATTTTTTTGGCATGATGGTATGGCATGGAATGGAATTCAAATTGGATTTGATTTACAAAAATAATTAATAAAAAATTTGTAGCCAATATTGGCAATGAAACCAAGATATACCAATGGTACAAAGTATTGGTGACATTTGGCGAGTACAGAGAACCAGAGCCTGAATTCTATAAAATCTGCATGTGTTAATTGCTTTGCGAATATGGTGACAAGTCACCAAAGTTCCATTGCCATGAGATTCACACAACCACTCACTCACTCCCTCGTTCCCACTTGCTGACTCAATTCAACTGGGGTTGCAAGTGTCTCCTTTATACTACGACTGTTGCAAAATTTGTATCTACATTATTTTCTTTCCTATCAGTGAGTGAGCGAGTGAGTGAGTGGAAGAAGATATAGTACAGAAAATAATCTGGTGACCTGACAACACAAGCTGCAGCCAATTTGATTTATTTTTCAAATCCTCCACCACCAAAAAAGAAAAAAGTACGAAATATTGTTCGCTTTTGAATTTTGTCTATCTGTCTATCTGTCTGATTGTCTGTGGATGAGCAGCAAAAGGCCTTCTCGAGTAGAACTCCAAACTCCAACACTCTAACAAATGCACAGTGGTTAAGTTTGAATAGTCCTAGAACATAAAATTATTTTTCTACAAATTTATAATTGATAATGGTTTAAACCACTGTGCAATGGTCAATGGATTTCCGGGCATCTATGGAAAACAAATAAACGTCTAATCGTGTTGCATCATCTGCTGCCAATGATTGCAACAAAGTTTTTATCTTCGGGGAAACATTGGGGTTGCTGTTATGGAGCGGAGCAAAAACAAACACCACAAAAAGAAAGAAATAAATAAAATTTCGGTTTGCAATCGGTGAAAATTGATTTTGCTATGCGTTGTCTAATCAAAAACGAATTAATTCACATTGCACGTCACATGGTGAAAAAGAGGGTGGCACATAAACTTAGCTGATTTTATTTGGGGGTTGCTTCGCAGTTTTGGGGTCAATGTTTGGATTAAAGACTCATGGACCGGACAACAAAGTTGTATCACTAAATCTTTAACTTGACACCAATGTGGCACCCAAACACAAGGTCACAAAAAAGTTGCGAGTTCCTTGCTGGAATCATATAAAAATGCTTAAAATATTAATTAAACGTAAGTAAAACATAACGTAAATTAATTTTTATTGCCACTAAAACTATCAAATGTCAAAACGAGCAAGTTTCAGCACCATAAAAATTTAACAAAAAGCAGACTTGCAAGTGGCAAGTGGCAAGTGGCAAAGATTCGCATGACACCATGAGCACACACAGAAAACAATTAAGCTGACAACGAGAACAAGACAAAACCTGAAAACCTCAACCTCATACGTTTCATCAGAGACAACAACGATGACGGCAACTTAAAGAAATGGAATTCTAGCCTTATGCTGTCTGTCTTGGGTGCGAACGTCGTAGTATCATAAATATTCTGTAGCTGTCGGAATAATTTAAATAACTATATAGAAAGAGAGAGTGCGAAACTAAGGTCCACAGACCTTAACGACGCGCCTGTGCAGTCGTTAAGCCACAAGCTGAACGGGGCTAGTTTAACTGGATGACTGAGACTTGAATGGCTGTGACTTGCACAGGCTGCTCCTAATTTATGTTATAGTTGCGCTTGCGCTTCAAAATGCAAATTTCGCGACCGTAACTCCTCCTAAGAGACAAAGGCAATGTGCAGTATTAACACGGAACGAAGAGTTGAAAATCAAAAGGAGGTAATACCTCCTTACCATGTACCCATGCACATCAAAAGTCATTGATTACTAAATGTCAAAAAGACAGCAGATTGTCGTTGTCATTGACTTGGTTTAACGTTTATGCTGTCTTACAATGCTTTGTCTTTACCTTAAAGGCGCCAAAAGTATTCAAAGTTATTGGCCTATTCTATGAATCCTAAGAGTTCTAAGAGTTTTGCTTTTGGTAAGTGAAGTGAAGTAGTTGTATATTTCATTCTATTTAAAATCCAATGTAATTTAATTGCCTCTGTGCGTGTTTGGCATAATAAAAATTTAAGCAGCTCGTTATGAAAATCATTAGATTCAATTAATGTGAACCATTAATGATGATGCGCCGTAATAAATACAGAAATTTTATTTGAAAAACTTCAATTTCAATTTCAATTAAGGAAAAAAATTTATTTAAATCAAAGTTTCGACTGTCAGTAATAGGAAGTTTGGAATAAAAAATAGTAATAATTAAAAATAATTAAAAGTAGATTTAAACTTAGAACTCTCCAACAATAGCAAGATAAAATGTACTTAAATGTGTACTGACATCTTCGCGAGTGAAAGAAGAAAAAACAAAGATGTCAGATAATCAAATTTAGTGTATCTGATTACAAGTCACTCGAGTCAAATCTTTTAACTTATTGCCATTAATTTATTTTTTAAGCAAAATGTGTCGAATTCATTATTCACTAACAGTTTCCATACATGAAAATATTTTTATTTTATTTATTAATTTTATTTTTTTCCATAAAAATAAATAAAAGCTTAGTACAAAAAAAAAATGTTCACTTGTTTATTAAAAAACCAAATTTTTTACAAAAATCCTTACTTTTAGTATAAAAACAATTTGTAAAAAAATATATTTGTATATCATTCATTAATATAACGATATAAAAAGTGAACCATTGAATCTTTTACCAGATAAATTTACTTTTTTGTAGTTAGCTCAGTTTGCACATAAAAAGGTCAATAAAAAAATATTTGAAATATTGAAATAAAAAAATATATGAAATATTTTTTTTATAGAAACTCTATAGAACCACCAGTCTAGCTGTGACGTGAAGAGAGTGAATGACAAAGAGTAAGAGTCCTAGAGGTAGCTAAAAGTTAAAAGCTTTGTAAATAATATGAAAACTATAAAAAAATATGAAACAACTTTACTTTTTCTTTTATTGTATATTCTCCCATCATAACTTAATACTATTGAAGTATTTATAAATTATAAAATAAAAAAAAATAAAAAAACACTCGAGAGAAGAGGGAGAGAATTGGAAATCTAGCACCAATGAATGAAATCAATAAATCTCCACATGGCATCACCCTCAAAATGGAAATTTGTAAAATTAAAATAAATAAAATAAAATATTTTAGAATCAAACAAAACTTCAGTTTTAAAAAAAGCGGAGAGCAATGAAGAAAGTAAAGAGAGATCATATTCCATCGGGTGCCAGCAATTTCAATTATTGAAATACACTTACAATACGAGTATAAGAGTAGAGCACTTGACTTCAATCGAGTGTCGATTATGGGCTTTTAATAAATATTTTTTCCATTGATTTGATATAAATTCTTGCTGGCAAAAAAAAAAAAAGGCACAAATTGAAATGAAATGATATTTTTCACTTTATCAACATTTGATTGACCATCCATCTGCTGTTGTATCAAGTATGCTTCTCTCAAATAGTAGATAGTAATGTAATTAATGATATATGTACATGCACATTACTATTTGTTTAGAGGCAACATAAGCAAAAGGCATGTAAAGAAAATTTCCCCTTAAATCTGATTACTGGATGCATTACTTATATAGGTAAAGTCACAGTACACTGTAAATAAAAATTAAGAACTCAACTAGGTTTTGTTTAAGTGGTAAGCCATTGGATCGAATTTTGTAACATGTCAAAAGCTCCTTAGGACTGCTTAATTAAGAATGAAGAAATAGAAATATACTGAGGTGCTAAAATAATGAATTAACATAAAGATATTTTTACTAAATCAAAACTAAGCCACAAAAAGTTCTGCAAATTAAGTTAGCCAAAACAAGTTTAATTTCGTTGATAAAGGACAAGTTTGTTAGATGTGATGGCTTTAATTTTTGTAATAATTCACAAAAAAAAATCGATCACTCATATTATTACTAAGATTTAATTCTGTACAAAGTTTCTCAAAGTGTTACCGACTTTTCCATTCAACTCCCAAGACTTTTTCTCTCTATCACTGTGTTAATAAATCTCGCTTTCTGCCTATCTCTTTCCCTCAACCAACGACTACAATTTGCAATTTCTGACTGACATTGATATATTGTGGAATTGAGTAATAGCAGTTGAAAACCTCATTCTCTCTCTCTCTCTCTCTCTATCGATACAATTGTGCACTCATATAGAATTCCTGTATTACTGTTGGAATTGCTACTACTGATGCTGTTTCTGCTGCAACTACTTTGTTCTACATACTAATCATTGACAACAGACATTGGTGACTGAATAATATAAGGTAAGAGACTACAAGACTCATGGACATTATAGTACATTTCGGCAGTTTAGTATGCATGACATAAAAAGACCGATGCGATGGATACCTCATACACTGGGGTCAGCGAATCACCCACTCATGGTGTCGTTCTGTCGTATAGTCAATGTTGTCGTCATCAACATGAACGTCTGGTAATGCGCTAAAGTGCTTTCGTTTCAGTGAAAACATGTTACACTTTGCAATTTGTACGTAAGTTCCCGTTGGACTTACTTTTTTGGTAGGAAGATCTAATGAATGAACGAACGAACGAACGACTTTAAATACATTACGGACGTGTACAACACGTCCGATCCAAGCGCTTCCAATCCCCATCCTTAACTCATACTTATAGCGTCGCTTATTCCCTTACTCTGTTAGCCCTCCTTTTAGCATCGGTTGGGTTGTGTGTAAATCCTTTTGCTGTTGCGTGGCAATTAAAAGGGATTTTCATGGCTAAAACGTATTTTACTTACACATTCATGAAAGTACACACACACTTTTTTTTTTTCATATATTGCAAGTAGTACGAGTGTATACACACGCCCATCTATACAAATATACACATGTTTAATATTTGATTTTTGATTTGCGGTCGTTTGTGGATGAATCCTTGTCCGAAAACTGAGTTTGAGTTCGAGTAATTTTTATGCTTATGGGTGGCTTGGTCTGCCTATCTGTATGTCGCAGCCCTTTTGGGTGGTTGCTTACTTGCTTATTACGTTGCCTTCCCTGCTACTTCCTGTTGCGCGTTGGTTTGTGGTAAATACTCTTATTAATTACTATTGATTTTGGACTTTTATTTGTTTACTTGTGTTAATGAAATTGAAATGGATATTTGCCTGTAAACAAATGCAGAAAGGAAAGAAACAAACAGATACTCATACATTCACATTTGTACTAACGACAGTCAGACACTCAGTCTAGTAGAGTAGTAGTTAGTCTATTGTGTGTGTATGACTTGATTATGTTGATTGTTATAAAAATCAATACTACAAACCAAAGTGGCACAATTTAAGGTGCATTGAACTCAAGACTTCACAAGAGACTACTCGTTTAATACAATTCAATGGAAAGTAAGTCAGTCACTCAATAAGTAGGCTAAAGTGTGCTTAATTTTGTGGTTTTCTATGTTAACTAGACATGAAAGGGATACAATCTTGTATTGTATATAAAGCTAAGTACTAAAAGAAGGCAAGACAACTTAACATAGTAGAATATAAGGACAATTTCTCACACAGGAATTTCTCTCTCTCTCTCTATCTCTACTTTTCTGGTATAAAATGAATTAATGAGACAACTCTTAATAAGATATTTGATTACCATAATGAAAAGTGACTAGACGACAAGAGTCTTAAATGGGAAAAACGAGCATACAACTCAAGCAAAACAATTGATCATCATGTTCAACAATAATTTCTTAGCATTAAAAGATTGCATTTTCCAATAAATTATAAAAAGTGAACGAGTACCAAATTTGAGACCACATTTCTTCATACCTAAGTATTCTCGGACTACCCACGCTCTGATAAAAATATGTTTGAAAAACTACTAAACAAAATGTCAAAATATGAAACCAAATGGCGCCATTACCGAGTGTCGCCATTGCAGCCATTATTTGCTATTTGCCATTTGCCATTTACCGTTCCCTTTCCCTTTTTTTCTATCATTTTTAATATTATCTGTTTGGGCAGAAATCAGCAAATCAGCAAATTGATGGGGACGGGTCGAGAAGGTTTGGTCCCGGTTTGAGTAGAGTGGACTTGAAACATTGGCACGGCATTGCCTGTTGTCCTCAGCCATAACAGGTTTCACATTATTGTCATAAGCCATTTTAAACTATTTTGCAGTGCTTGCAATGCAGATAACAGCTTCCTTGCCAGCACCGAGTTCTTCTGCATCGACGACCGGAAGTGTGCCCAGCAATGTTTTTCGATATCCGGTTGTGCTACTACGCGATAGCAGCAATGGCCATTCATTTGTAGAACATATAAAGCGTAATATTCAAGTGATTATGGTTGTTTTGCTCCTGCCCTAGCTACAATCTTCATTTACTTTGTAGTTGCAACTTTTTCGCTGACAAAAACTGGTTTCCTGTTGCCTATAAAAGCCGGTTCCTCCTCCTTCTAAGTTCAATGTGTATTCCTCAACATTATTATCGTCATCAGCATCATCTTTATTGTCATACTTTCTTGGAAACAATAATTTGTATTTACTCAAGACCTTGTTTTCTGATTCAGCCACTCACCCTGCACTCATTCACTCACTTAAATTTTAAAATTGTTTCCTTCCCTCCACAGTGCCTCTCGTGGGTCAATGACAAGGTATTTCCTTCTTTGCCGCCTTTTTAATGTCGCCTATTTATAACTATTATTTATTTCGGCGAGTGACTTCTTTCTCCCCCTTGGTCTCCTTCACCTATCCTTCGTCCATCATTTTAAATGCTCAGTGATGCGCAACGAATTTCTTAATGGTGCAATTTTGGTTTTATGTTTGAAAGTTTCGTTTCTTTCGCTGGCGATTGAGTTTCCATTTCCTGTCGCCCATCACTGCCAATGCCACCATTTTCCATTTTGGTGGTTTCCGTAAGACATCCTTTTTGCTTGATACACGCTATAGTAGAGGCAACAGCGATAGTCTACGGCTCAACTGTTACGTGCATAAAGTTTTGCAAACAATTATGGCTATTAAGTAAGCAGTCTGTGTCTGTGACCCCTTAACGGCAATCGGCGCTTATTTTGTTGTGATTCTTCAGTTGCTGAGGCGCTTGAGAGTTGAGGCTGTCGCCTCTTTCATCATTAATTTCAACATGGCGTCATTTCCGGCATTTGTTTATAGATTTCACGCTATCGAGCACGCTTGACTTCCGGCGTGGTCATTTATTTTATGCTAAAGTGATCATTTTCGTGCGCATTAAACAATTTTCTTTTTAAAATAGTAAGTATGAAGTAAATTTTCTAATACTTTTCAAGTAAATTATACTTTAGTCTTCTTATCTGTTAAGGGAATTGTTAATGCTTTTCTTTTTATCCCAAATATATATTTTATATACAATACATTTATGTTAACAATCCGCTTAGTCCGGCACGTTGTAGGCAAATATAGGTTTTTGTACTTATAAACATTTCAAGCAAACAAATAATCAAAAACACATAATAAAAGGATAAAAAGATAAAAAGATACATGAACACACATACACACTCATTTAATTCCTATATCCTACATACCACCAAACTACCTGACTTCCTATGAAACTGGCAACAGAAATTCCAAAGTACATAAAAACGAGAGAAAAAATATATCTCACGAACAAAAGAAATTAATCAGATTTTTATTTAAACGCTCGCTTTCATAGTCAAGATAGTCAGTTAGATAGATATGAATGAATGAATGGTTAGTTGAATGAATGACAGAATGAATGAATGGTTCGTTGAATGAATGAAAGTATTGTCCATTGCAAAACCAATGAGAGAATAAAGTGAAAAAAGAATATAACCTGACACGCCCGCTATACTTCCACAAAACATTGATGGAAAGGAAATGAAAGGAAAGCATGCTGTGCCATAGAAACAAAGATACAATTGCGTATCTCTCACTCGCCATTTATATTTGTGTGTCGAATAATTTTTGTCAACTGTCAGTTTAAATATTTTTCTGTGGTATTTGTACAATGCAATGAATCCATTCAACCATCCAACCATCCTACCATCTATTCATATCTCTTCTCTTTTGTATCTGCTTTACCTGATGTTTGTTCAATAGTTTGCCATTATATTATTTTTTGTAAACGCTTTTGTTTGATTTCTCTGTTATGGCCAAGCCATTTGTTGTTGTTGTTGTTGTTGTCGTTATTATGATTGTTTTCGTATTTTGTTATTGTTGTCATTGTTGTTTTTTTTTTGTAGATATTCATATACACACACTCACACAAAAGAGTTAAGAGATTTGCCAGGAAATGGCTTTGTGAAAAAGTAAAAATAACATAAGTTATGGATTTCTGAATGAATATGCTATTGTTGTTTTTTGTTGTTGTTGTTGTTGTTGTCCTATGATCATTTGTGGTTTATGTACGAGCGAGCAGATTGAATAATATTTGAAGAAAAGATTGCCGTGATATGATTAATCGAAGGATTGGTTAGCTAAAATTTATAAAAACCAAACATCTGTTGGTCATTAGGGGAGGAAGAGAAGGTTTGTTATTATGGAACAAGTGCATCACTAGGGAATAAATAAAAATATAAAACAGAAGTTACTTAAGTTTATATATTAATACAATATTAAATTTTATTTATTTGGTTTTTCGAATTGATAATAATAAATTTTTCTTGAAATTTCCATTTTTCTAGTGATTGTTTACTTTTTAATACAAGAAACTATTTCAAAATCAACAAATAAATTTATTAAAAATCAAATTTTCAAACAAAAACTCTTTATTTTTTTAGCTTATTTCAATAAAGCTCAGACCCCGTTTAAAAATCTTGGATAAAATGCAATCATTCGCAACAGCCAAGTGGGTTGGAATTTCTATTTAGAATTTCGAATGAAAAATACTTTTGTAAGAAACCCTATATAAAATGTCTCTAACCAAGATTAGAATTTTATCTTAGCTATTAAAACTTCAATTTCATGCCAATAGAAGTTAACTTAATTTGAATAGAAAAATAATTCCATACTATTTTTTTCTCCTCTATAGAAAAAAAAGATGATAAAAAGAATCAAATTTTATGACTCAATTTTCCAACTTAATACGCATATATACAACCTAATTTGGCCTCTTATCTTAGACCACTATCGTGACACTTTCAGCTTCATTCTTCTTCATACATAATAAACCCAAAAACTATAAGAAAAACTCACTTTTCTTTCAGACACTTCTTACAAAAGTCCAAGAAAACTTTTAGTCACGCCGATTTAGGGTATTAAGAAAATTAAAATTCATATTATTGTGTCTATTGAACCACTACCAATGCCATAATACACAATTCAATAAAATGCAAAGACACATTCTAGTAAAGATACATTTTACTATAGAACAAAAATATCTATCTATCTTTTATCACACTAAAAAATGGGAAAAAACACACGAACTGAAAATTAAATTAATGATTCATAAGATTAAAAAGTAATTCTTACATTGGAGCAACTTTTGCTAACCGTTAATTTTTATGCTTAAATTAATAACAAATAACAAACAACAAACTGCATGAAAATGAGATGCTGATCAGAAAAAAAAATTTGGAGTTGGGAATGGGAATGAGAGAATGAAAGCAACTTGAAACAAAATCATGCTTTTCCAATAATGATTAAAACATAAAAGAAAGATATTCTTATTCTTATGGTCTTATTGGTTTTTTTATTTGTGTGAGTTCGGTTAACTTTTAAGAGGGACAAAATGTATAGAGTGTGAAAAATATAAAACCAATAAACATAAATTTGATATTAAATTAGGTCATTACATTGCAGAGTGCACGAACCAAAGCGAGATTGCAAGAGAAATAGAAAAATTGGAGATAATTATAATGTATAGAGAGTGGGAATAAAAGAGAAAGGCAGACATCATCATTGAGTTTTACATGAGACAATGCTAGAGTAGTGTAATATTGTAGATACATCCACATGTGGTCCATAGAGGGCGTGGGTGAAAACAAAGACAAATTGAAGATTGTTTTTTATTATTTATTTATTTATTTTTTTTTGTTTGGAAATTAAAATTCAAATACACGGTAAAAATAAAAATTTAAAATGTAACTGAAATTTGAAAAATTTCATGATGATTTTCCGGTTAAAGGAAATACAAATAGTGGATACTTTTTGCAAAAGATTACTCCAGCAATACTTCCTTGGTATTGAAGAAAATATAAGTACCATTCGTTGAAGACCAGTAGCGTTGCTGTGGGAAGGTGGCATTACCATTGTGTACTTTCATCTGCTCACGACATCATACTTAATCTCAAATCGATTCATACGTTACTTTTTAGGCAACTCGATAAAATGCAGGAAGAACAATATCTATCAGTAATTCGCTTTTTATTTTTATATCCTACAACCTGCGAAGAAATGAAAGGAAATTTGGATGGTGTCTATGGGGATCCCTCACCATCATTCACGTTGGGAAAAGTGTATTTCACTAAAAAGAGATTATGATGATAAATAAAAATATCGAATGGAATTTGACTAACCGAAGAAAATCGAATCTCTGAATCTATTCCCGCCAAGGAACAATTGATTCAACCGCTCACTATGATCCCCTGCCGACGAGTCATAAAAAGATGCCTCATCTAATGCAACAACTCAATCAGCATGAATAATACGTCGTGTGTCGTTTAATAAGTACTTTGAAAATCCGAGAGATGGCGCTCTTAGTAGCGATAACTTCCAGTCATTTTTATATACCCCGGAAAATATAAGGGTCCAGTAACTTGAACAATTACTTTGCCATATGAAAAGTTAAATCGCTGGATGAATTAAATTCCGAAATTACAAGGTTCTAATTCTAAGAACAAAAGCTTGTTTAGGCTTAAGTGACGCAAAGAAAATATAATCTTAAAGAAATTTCTACATAGAGGAAATTCAAACAACAAACTCCATGGTCCCGAGAACTTATAAAGATTTGTTTAAGTATTTGCCTAACTCTATTTATTTACAAATATTTTTTTAAAATCTTTCCCAAGTGTAAAGGGTTTTGAAATATTTTATTTCTTTCAATGTATTTACTGAGTATCAAGTTTTCAAATTTTAATTTTTTGTTCGTTCGCCTTATTCTCCCTTTAGTCACTCACTCATTAAAGTGCCATATAGATAGATTCTTTTTGGGGGTGTTCTTAATTATTAGCTTCTGTTTATTGCCATCAAATAGAACCAAATACTTCGACGACCCCCCAACTCGATTATTATTGTAAGAATATTGATGCCCGCCCTTTCTCCTCTTTTTCTCTGTGACTTGTTAAAATTTAATAATTTTTATGTTTTTTTTTTTGTGAGCACCAACAATACCAACGATATCAAATTTTGTGGGTTTATGTTGATTTTTTTCTCCACATTTCGTTATTGTCTGACGCCAGACACACTCAATTCCATTAAGTTTTGCGTGCTTGGCAACGCGACAGTTCAGTTTAGAGTGATTGACTTTAATGGAGGGGGAGAGGAGGCAGGGCGTTGTGCCATCTGGCAAATGCTTTTGAAAATTAAGTTAATTAGTGGAAATAATGTGAAAATAAATAACAAAAAAAAAACATATAAAAATATTTTATAAATTCTTTCTAATTATTACAAGTTTTTTTGTTTTTTTTTTTTATTTTAAGTGAATGTGGTGATGATGATGATTATTGTATTATTTTCTTCCCATTCCTTTGAGTTTCTTCTTTTAAGCCAATTTAATTGTAATTTTTCTCGTTTTATTTTTATTTCTTCATCATTTAGAGTCCACCATTGTGATGTTCTTGTCCTTCTTGGCTTAAAATGCGTGCTTAAAATGCAATTATTTTCCTTTAAATGTTTAGCTTATCAACAGCAAAGTCCTTAACAATGGCATTATCCGGGCTACCTTTACTAAATCGAGTCTTACCTTTGGTTACTTTCTCTTTATTTTTTGTGATGTTCAGTTTTTTGTTAGAAAATAGAAATAGGATAAGTCAGACGACGATGGCGACGAAGTTGACGATGACGACGATGACGATGACAATAATCAACGCAAATCCCTGGCATTAAAGTGAGTCCTTTCACCTTCAATTGGCAAATGTTGTACTTTTCATTCGTTTGTCCTTTTTCTATAGTTTTTTGTATGATTTTTCCTGGTTCGCTTTAGGCATTCCCTGTTTGAATAACTGTTATCTGGGTCCTTACTTCCTCTCCATCTCCCTTGCCTTGTAGTCACTAACTCATTCTTGCATTCACTTATTCTGTCTTTGATACTAGTTCGACTGATCTGCCCTGCCGCCTGTATGTCTGTGAAGGACATTCCCTTATGTATGTACGATATATTGTACAATATTTGCGGTAGCCTTTTTACTATGCTTTGTAGCGATTTTCGACGATTTAATGTTATTTGTAGTCGTCTTAGTCGTACATAGTTTTTATTGTGTTTTGCCTGCATTGTCCTTTTCAAAGTCCTTATTCGGCCTATGTTAGTTGTGTTTCTCTTGTTATATAACTATGTTTTTTTGTCTGCTGTCTGTTTGCTCTTTACTTGTTTGTTGTCCTTTTGCTGCTGAGGTCGCAATGAAAAGAAAAAAACAAAGTAGAGAAACATACAAAAGTCTGTGATAGCATTATCCTTATGTCTCTATACACATATCCTTATTTGAGTTGGCATCATCTACTCAGTGTTTTTTTTTTGCGTTTGCCATTTGTTGTCTGCGGTAGACTTTGCCTCATTTTTTGTGTATATTTTCCCTTTTTTTCACTTTTGTTTATTTATTTAACATTGTTTGTTGCGTATTTTTTCCTCCAACTTTATCCTCTTTATTTGTTTATTTGTTGTTCTCCTGCATTCATATATACGTTTGTGTATCCTTCAGTTAGTTCTGACCGTGTGCACTTCAATTTTAATTGCTGTGGGAAATCCACATATGAGCGACGTCGGCCTTTTTATTTCTGTTTCTGTTGTTGTACAATGTGGACGCTTTTAAAATCTTTTTAATAAAATACAGAGCAGTGCCCTCTTTTTTAACATTTTGATTGGGCACTCAGCGCCATTTTATACACTTAAAACCAAAAAAAATAAAAAAAAAATAAAGTAATGTACTTGAGAAAGAAATGGTTTTTGTTTTATTTTTTCTTTATTTTTTGTCATGTTGAGAGTCAAAAATTGTTGGCGACAGTCACCCACACTTTGCATTAGGTGGCTGTTGGTTCAATTGGCAAATGTTGCAACAAACATTGAAATGCACTTTCATAAATTAGATATTATCACGAACTGAAATGAAAACCAGGAAAAGAGGAAAGGGTTCTGTTTAAGGCAGGGAGCTGGATAGAAAAAGAAATTATGATATCAAAGTAAACAGTTCAGTTCAGTTCAGTTCAGTTTGCTATGCGCAATGTTGGCACTTTAGATTAGGTGACGCAAAAAAACAGCAAGGACCTCAACAAGGCAATGAAGGCAAGCAAGGCAAGCAAAACCAACACGATGAGCGCATTAAAAGCAACTACAACAAGTGCCACAATGCCACGAAAGCAACAACTTGCTTTAGATTCTAGATGCCGTCAACAAACAACATCATTATTGCCTTAAAAATAAGCAAACGAAAATGACTTTGGCAACGGCGGCAATGGTGACGACGATGACGATGACTTTGAAAGTAATCGAAAATGTTGCATGCAGCAAAAATTAGTTGGCAACATAAAGATGCCAACAACCAACCAAACATGAGGGTCCTTTATCTCTACACAAAACCAAACAACACCCACTTAAGTAATATTCCATAGAAGAAAAATATGCAACTCATTGAGGCAATGAATGAGACCAGCGGAATAAGTTTTTTCTTCGTTGACTTTTGGAGATACAAAGTGACATTTTTGGGAAATTTGTTACTATAGATAATGTGCATTTACTATTTAGTATGTTTGCCAGCCACTGGTAGGTTGAATGGGCAACAGTAACAATGATAATAAACAGTTATAAGTATAAATAACAACGACAACAACAACAACAACGAGTACAGTGACAAATGCTCTGGTATCAACAACAACAATAAGGAACTTTCGAATACATTTAAAATTGGAAACAATTTTTGGCAGTAAACATGGAAAATATTCTCGGCATAATTAGATCGCTTTAGGAACGTTTATTTAAAGTTAAGCCTACTATTTTCCTAATGGAAGTTTTTAAATGATAGAAAATATTCCTTCACACATTGACTGCGAAAAAAAACGACCAATATTATGATTTTATTGAAAAGTGAACCGTCATCATAACTTAACCAATTTGTAATGTATTCTAAAACTTAGAACTCAAAATTTCCCATGGCTTTTATTTCAATGATATACATATTAATGCAAGAAATTGAAGGCTCTATTAAGCATAGTTAGAATGATATTATTTACGTCCAATATACAGCGCTTTGTTCGATAACTTGTCAATATTTCGAACTTAATATCATTATGCCACTCTCATAGAAACCCTTGTCCCTATTGATAAAAAACTGGACAGTAGATTTTCAGTTTTGAATTTTTCAACAACATTATTATTCGGTTGTTGCTAGATCCGGAGAACCTCCGAAATAAGTTCCCGAAGCTTCTAGTGAGTCACTATCGTTGTGTGAGGCGTGGTGTTGACCTGATAATACACAACTCCTATCTCCTTGACCATAGCGGATTCTGGGCGATTGCATCCTTCAAATGGTCCAATTATTAAAAGTTTGGCATTAGAGGAGCAGCTTAGATGATTTCCTGCCAATCCTATGAAACACACAGCAATGGAGACTAACCTGTTGTACCTAGAACCCATTATGGATAACAATATGAGTTTAAATCAACGTAAATTATTTAAAATTGAATCTCTTCAAAAGGAGAATATAATTGTCCCTCAAGTGTTGTGATGAGGATCGTTTAATTCTAAGAATTGTTTTCTGATTTAGCTTAACCTGTGATCAATTTTTAATGGCACCAAATTTATTGCAGACTAGAAATGCAACTGCCTTAACTAACTTTTAAAAATCATTTCCCTCTCTCTCTCTCTCTCTCTCTCTATCCCTCTCTCATTCTCTTCACTAATCGAAAGGTCTTATTAATTTGGGTTATTCATGACTCTTGTCTTTCAATGTAAACTGTTAACATATCTTTAATGTTATGTTGTAAAAAGCTTCTCTCTCACTCATCCTCTTTCCAATCTCGTTTACCATTTCTACTCAATCATCATCTTTCTCTAATTAATAGACACTCTTTACCAATAATTCCCACTTCCCAACAAACAATCAAAGTAATGCAGCATTGCCATCGTGATTTGTCTAAAATGAAAAATAGAAAAAAGAACTATCTTTATAAGATACTTCGTAGTCATGTAACACATTCATCATGTTTACTCACACATTTGATGTGAAACTACTTATTCCGCTACATCCAATGTACTCAATCAAATCCTCCATACTCGGAGTCCTCTCCTCCATCTCCCCTTGAGTGTTTCTCTTTTAGACTAAGTGCAAATCAAATTTAAACTTTGATTTATGTCTTTAAAAGTGGCGTTGTACTTGGTATCTAGAAAAAAAAAGTGTATGCATGGTACATGAATCAGGCAAGATCAAAGGCCAGACAAACCAAGTCAATCGGCATTTGTACAATTTCGTCGTCATCTTCATCGTCTTTATCTTCATTTTCTTGTTTAGCATCATCCTCATGATTATTTTCTTCATCTTCATCTTCATCTGCTGCTAAACAAATCAACCTAGAAAAACAAGACAAAATGTAATGAAAAACTTTGCCGGCATGTTATGATGCAACTAATGCCAATGACGCCGCCGCCACCAACTCCCTTACCAGAAGGGGCAAAATCAACATTATCACCAACATCATCATCATCATCATCATTCTCTTCAGTTGTGAGTAAATGAAACTAAAGTTGCTGCCACACTAAGCGTTGCACATAAATAATTTTGTCTTCTCCGCCATATGGAATTATGATTATGATTTACAAATGCAACACAGTTGAGTGTTTTGTTGATCATAATGATAATATCATGGTGATAATTATGATGTACATACATACATATAAAGAAGATCAGAGCAGTTGATAACTGAATTCTCACTTGCCGTTGAAATTCACTCATTCACTCATTCATTCGTTCACTTATTCATTTATTACTTGTTTTTAATTGCAAAATCACATTAGCATAAATTTTTCTTTAGATCCGAAAGCAAGTGAACGAATGAAAGTACTACAAATGAATATTTGTTTGTTCATCATCATTGAATATGAATTGCAGTCAGAAATAGCAAATGCTTAATCGAGTAAATGCCACTTTGAAAAGTGTTGCTTGTGACTGTAAATTATGACAAGGGAAAATATACATAAGAAATTGTGGCGTCTGTCTGCTTCGCACATCATAATCAAGTGTTTCAGATGGGAGGAAATCATTTATATCGATATGATGATTTAAGATTTCAAGTGATTCTCTTTAAGATATAAGAAAAAAGAAAAAAAAAAAAAATTTTGCCAATTGACCCTACACAAAATGCACACTGACTCTGATACTGAAAAGCGGAAAACAGTTCCAGTTCATTGATTAGAAGAAACTCAACATTAAAACGTTCCAGCATCGACATGCATTAGAACAAAGCTACTCGTACAAACGTTGTTTTTTTTTTTTCTCAGACGTGTCCATATTCTCAATAAGAAATATATATATATATATAGAAAAAGAAGAGATTAAAAATAGTTGAAGAATTTTAATTTCGGTTAAACCGAATGAGGAATTCTATTGAAAATTCAGTCCACATTCTGATAATTTCAAGCAATTTGATTATCCATTGAAATCTAAGAGATCGAAGTGTTTTTCATGCAAAAAATTGGAATTTATGTATCAACAATTGTATAAGAACTTATAAGCCATAAATGTAGAGAGACTGATGGCCCTTAGCAATTGTTGAATATTCGCTAGAACCAATTTTAATGTTATAATTGTTTGGTCAAACAACTTCTTCCATGGTCTAAAATTGAGACTCATACCCAAATATGGGTGATAATAATAGTTTAGTGGTGCTAGATGCTACATAGTCCTACAAAGGGGATTTTTCCGCTGATGAAGAATGTTGTTGATTTATTATAATTAAAGAAAAAATAAGTTCATCAATGACATGAGTATTTTAAAATTACGTATATTAGTAAGTTTTGTATATATATGCGAAATCAAATCATCCAATACTCCATTTAAAAATAGTTACTCTTAATCATGTTACAAACTTTTGATGATAACCAATAAACTAATAAACTATTTCTATTCAAAATGAGAACAAAACAAGACTTTATTAAAGATGTTGTTATGTTTAAAAGTTTTCTGCAACCCTTTTTTCTATTCTGTTATACTATGATACTTACTATAAAAAAAAAAAAAAACGTTCGTCTTGCCTCTTCCTTAAGAATTTTATGCATTTCACGTTCAACAAGTTGAAATCATAACAAGCTCAGGAGACAAGCAGACAAAACATGAAATGACGGGACATGAAGACAGACAGACTAAGCTGACTTTATGTTACTACGAGATACTACTTACACACTCGTACTTGGGTAGAATACTCGTAACTACATAGCACGCTCTCGACTGTATGAAAAATAGTACAACAATGTGTACGCGACTATGTTAAAAAGAAATGTGCATACAGAAAAAAAAAAAACTTCGCAGCATAAATGAATTAAAGAAAAATAAAACTTTTTCTTACATTAAATAGAAGTCAAATTGTAAGCAAAAATTTAAAGAAAAACATTTCCTGATACAATTGAGCATTGTAAAAAGATACATGAGCCACTCACTCACTCTCCAATAATAAAGTTTAATACTTAAAAGTGAAGAAGAAAAAAATGTAGAAAAATTTTATAAAGAAAAGCCCTCGTGTTACTATTACATAACTTAAAAAGTATGAAGAAGGAATGAACAAAATTTGTATCTTTGTGTGGGACAAAGTTTGGAATAAAAGAAACTTAATTTTTGTACAGCAAAAAATTTCAAGTAACAAACAAATTTTATTAGGCGACTTAAAAAATAAAAGAATAAACTAAAAAAAAATAATAAATATGTAATAAGAATTTCAAGTGTGTGTGTGTTTAGTATGGACGATCGCTCTTCAATGTAGGCATAGACAATCAATTTTGGTGACCCAGTTGCTTGACTGAGTTCAGATTTTCGGCAAATGATATTTGATGGCCAACGACGATTGATTGTTTGATAAATGTTTGGTTTTTAAACATTTTCTGAATCCATCAATATACTTATTTGACTACAAAGCCACAGACATCAAATAAAGTTTTAATTCAAGCAAATTAGTAATGCAACATGCATTAGCCGCCATTAAAGCAGCAACAAAATGAGAATTGCATGCAACAGAAGAGCAACAAAAGCCACAGGAGCAACAAAAGACAACAAAAGAGAAAAGAGATGAGAAAAAAGGAAGCTCACGTGTTAGCAACAATGGCAACAAGAACAAACAACAACAATGATGCTTTAACGAGAACAAGTACACACGCTCTCATTCACACACACACACACACACACGAACAATGACTAAACAATAGCAACAATTGTTGCAGCAACATTTTTTACTTGGTTGCAGGAATATGGCGGAGGCCATGCAACAATTGCTCTAACTAATGACTTGAAAGGAGGAGAGTCACCTAAGTAAGGGACGTGATTACACTGCAGTAGCTCAAAATAATAAAAACAAGATAAAAGAAAAAAAAGGATGCGCTGTCAAAGTTTAATGACAGTTCAAATATTTCTTCTTGTTGTTATTGTTATTATTTTTATTTTTATTATTATGTATTATTCTTGTTGTTTATTGTTGTTAATGTTACTCGGTTTTTTTGTTTTTATTACATTTGTTGACTTTATTGTTGTGTTACAAATGACAACCAATGCACGTTTTTGTTCACTGTTATTAATGTTGCAGACAAACATGATACAATTTTCATGCATGATTTCTCAAATTTGTTGTTGCATGAATGAATTCATTGTAAAAGGGATAAAGGGGCAAATATATGTATTTAACTGACACAAAACATCAGACTCTTATTACTCAACTTTTGAATTAAAATTAAAATTTTAAAATAAATTGTACGTATGTATAAGTGGATAAATATTTTTTCTATTTCAATTATTTATAAAATTTATAAAAAAGGAAAGAAATGTTCAGCTTTTTCAATAAAGAAAGACACTACAAATGTACACAAGCAGATACTCGTATATATTTATTTGTATTTGCTCCTTAATGTTTCATTGGTTAGGAAACTAGGAGATATACATATATCAAGGGATAAAATAGCCACACATAGAGAGAGAAAATGAGATCAAATTTCTAAAATAAATCCGCACTTTAAACAAGAAGGCAAGAACAAGCTAAGTTCTGAGATTAATTTTGGGAAAATAGACTTAAAATGAAAACAGAAATTGACTTCACTAACAAAACTTTCATATTTCTCTGTAATTCTATATTTATTCCCTCTTTGACATTCACCTGTATTTTTCAGTTCTCCATCTGTATGTCTTGTTTTAAATACAATATTGGGTACGAGACACCATCGATGTTCGAATGTCTTTGTGCTATCTTTCTTTTGTTCGGTGAGTATATGTATGTATGTATGTTTGCCTAGCAGCTAATATAATATATTTCATTTTCATTTCTCAGATTTTCAATTTGCCATTTGATGAAATTAATTTTGTGCGCTGATTTGAATTAATGTTGGCAATATTACTAAGACCTTGGCAACAGATTGCTGAATGAAATGAAACGACAGTTGGCTGATAATATGAATTTATTCCAGGTATACGAGTACGAGTACGAGTATGCTAACCTTTGGTATTATTGAGTTGAATAAATTACGTGAATGGATGTCAAACAGGATGACATAGGAGGTTATTTTTAACTTGGATATATTCACATAGCACAGATTTATAAAATATGGTGAATCAAAAAGGAAAGTTAGGGTTAGTAGTTATAGAAATAAGTATACTAAGGTATTGAACTTTTATGCCAAGACGAGCTGAAATGGAAGTGATGTTTAATTGAAAGATTGATTTTTATAGATTAAGAGAGTGACTTAAAAATAATGAGAATTAAATTTGTATATGCATATGTGTAAGTACTCATATTTATTTGCACAAGAAGATATCAACTGCAACACAAAAATTATTCAATGTAAAAGATACTGAAAGTAATTTACATTGCTTAATTATTGATACTTCC
Source organism: Amiota minor (assembly GCA_037043295.1). NCBI lineage: Eukaryota > Metazoa > Arthropoda > Insecta > Diptera > Drosophilidae > Amiota > Amiota minor. The sequence goes on from JBAMAW010001787.1 coordinate 1,130,601, forward strand.
AAGTAAAGACCAATCAATATATGCAGATATACTTAGTATTTGTAGTAGTATATTTCTGTGCTTGAATACACATTAACCTTAACATATTGAAATTCAATTATGCAGACAAGGAAATTACTATATATTGGCATCTGAAATGACATATTGCCATTTATATATATATATATCTCATATGGGAGTATTGTTGTAAATGCTTTTAGTTCAGAATCTAGGTTAATTTGCAATTAGCCAAAGTTAATATGAGACAGAAATCAAAGTAAGAAAGGGCATCAAAAATCAATTAAAATTGACTTAAAATTTACAATTATTATTATCCTTTTATATGTATGTACACATATACATATGTGTTTGTGTTTCAGTGCTTCATAAAAGAAAAGTCATTTATAAAAATGTCAAAGTATCTGCAATTTGTCATGCAATTTTCATTCTAAGCCACAAAAAGCGAGGCGTATAAATTATTGGCAAGTGTACGAATCTACAGTTCGATGAGGAAAATATACCATAACTGAATAAAAAATAAAATGAAAAAGGCTTGGCTTAAAATAAATGACATAATAACTTATAGTAGAGCATAACTGAAAGATTGCGTAGGTCGCAGTGAAGCAGGAACAGGAATACGAACACAGGTAAATAAGTAATAAGACAGTGTCGGAATTAGAGAATAAGAATGAGATGATCATGATGTTGATGATGATGATGATGAGTAAGAGAAAGTGGGGTAAGAATAGAAGGTGAGTTAAGAAAGCAAGTCATATGACATAACTATGCCTCTGAAGCGTTTGCAATGGGCTCAAGGCGTTGCTTAACTTCATGTGACATTAGCTGACAGCTGGAAAACGAGGATCTGCCCAAGTTTCATGTACGCAAATGCAATGTGTCTGTGTTGGTGTCTGTGTGTTCCTGTCAATATTTTTCTCAGTTCACAGCAATGCAAATGAATAAGTGAGAACAAGCAATATTTTTTACCTTACTCACTTTGTTGTAATGTTTGTAACGCGTAGAACCGAGTGTCTGGGAATGGAAGTGATCAACAGACATAAACGATTGGCACTCTGTGTCGCCGTTCGTGTTTCTGTACACTGACTGTTATGTGAAATCCCAGAGTTCTCCGGTTTTTGGAAAGGGAAATAAACAGCTAATGTGAAGTGTATGCAAGCTGTGTCAAGACCAAAGTTAGTTGTTAGTTGGATTAATCGTGATATCTGCTTAAAAAAGCAATTAACATGACTGACAAAATGAATTTCTTAATGTTGCTGAAGGGTATAAATGATTCGGTAATGCAGAAATGAAAATTCTTTTCATTTCATATAGTCAATTTAAAATTAATAACCCAACTTGAGGGGCTAACGTTACACTGTAGACAAGTTAAAGCCAAAACTTGTAAGCAAACCAAACATTTATCAGCTTAGACTACCGACGACAACCAACAGTTTGAACGTACATTGAACTGAATTGAACCAAACTGAATTGAACTGAACTGGACTGGACTCCACTCTAGTTTAGTTGACTCGATTCCAGTCTTACTTTTGCTTCGATTCATTTTGTTTGTTTGGTCTGGTCGGGTCTGGTCTAAAACTGCTGTGGGATTAACGTCAATCTTAACGTTGTCGTTTGCCTGATGACTATGGCTTAGAACCAAAACACTCATGTGCTCCTTTGCACCAACAACATCAGCAGCAGCAGTAAAAGCAACTGCACTTGCAAAAGCAACCAACGCAAATATCATGTTTGTCGTTTTTCAGAGGCGACTGACTAACAGCAAAAACGTTACCACCACAGATCGTTGGCTTAAAGCAAAAAAAATTTATACAAAAACATAAAGAAAACATAAAAACAACAACAGCAAAAATTTTATTGACAAGCGTAAACTAATTGGTTAAATTACTTAAAAAAATGTTAAAATATGAGTTTACTTGGTTATTTACATAAGCCCAATAAGCCAACAGACCAGGATGGACTCAGCCTTAGCTTCAGCTCACTTAAGTGAACTTCACTTGACTTGGCTTGTCTCAGCTCAGCTCAGCTCAGCTTGGTTTGGCTTGGCTTGGTATGGCAAAAAGTTGAAAGTGGTAATACGATGACTGGCGTTAGTTTAGTGACTGAATATTGAACACTCAATGGATGGATGGACTACGTGATTTTAAATTGCTTAATTAAGTTGTTGACGATCTTACTATATTACAATACTTTCGTTGTTGTTGCTATTTGTAAGTATTATTATGATGATGATGATGATGCTGATGATGATGAGTTGAAGTTAGTAGTAGTGGCATGTGTTGATGGGTTAATGAAAGGTTATTTAGTTAGCCAATTGAGATGATATAATGATGCCAAAGATAATAGGAAATTATTATTTAACAGAGTTTGAACATAAAGAACATTTTTCATTTTATAGTTAAATTATCATAAAATTCCATTTAGAGAAATTAAAATTTTATTGTAGTTTAAAAGTTAACCAATTTTCGCATTGCAGATGACATGAATTCATTCATATGAAATCAATTATGAGTTATGTCTAATTATTAGGGTTCCGGACCCAAAGGGTATGGGCATTAGCAGTAAATACTAAAACTAAAATATTTTTAAAAACTTAATGGGGTCCCCATACAAGAAACATTTTGGTTTATATGGCAGCTATACGATCCAGTAATCCCACGATCCTGATATTTGGATGCTTGGTGGTTCTACCTCAGAAACTTATATCATTGAAATGTCAGTTTGATCAGATTAATAGGGAGGTTTTTATTAGAAAGGCTTTTTTGTTTTTTTTGTACTATTAAACTGAAATTAAGACACTATAAGTTTCTGATCAGGCGCGGTATATTTTTTGGGATCAGTCACATCAAACCCCAATCTGGTACGGAACCCTCCGTGTATGAGTCCATTTTTATTGTTAATTAAGCATTCGTTTTCTAAGCAATTGTTACTTCTACGAGTATGTTAATTACAGCAAATTTGAATATAAGTAACACATTTAAAGAAGCCTATTTAGAAAATGTTTAATTGGTTCATTAGTCCGAATTATTAATGATTAAAGCTTTCTTTCAATTAAGAAAATATTGTAAAGTATTTCAAAGAAGAGAGTCTAGATAAGAAAAGAACACTTTTTGATAAAATCAATGAAATTCGTTGAGAGACAAACCCATCCCCATCTAGTTAAATGGAAATTTATTAGCAAAAAGCAATATAGAGGCATATTTTTAGGATCCTGATTACAAAGCATTTTTCTGGGATCTTACTTAGCTCGTAGAAATACTAAGGAGAATCGAAATTTATCACCAAAAAGCATTCGAATATTTTGACTTCCTTGACAAATCTTATTATCACATCTTGTTATTATTAAAATAACGTAGGTATTTATTTTTAATGTGGCTGCAACTATTCAAAATCTTAGTTGCCATTTTTCCATTTCCAGTAAAATTTTCTATTGGAAGAACATGGGAACATCATTCATCTGTATATCCTTACTATTTCATTTCAAACGCCTTATTCTATAGTATTTTTATTTAGGTTTCACCATAAAATTCCATTTTGAACTCCAACACATACTTTTAACTAAAGAAAAATCTCATTCACCAATGAGAGCTTTGAAAAATCTAAAAATAGTCAACAAATCCAAAAACTTCATTGCCATATTTTTGCATAAAGCCACACTTTACGGTTCTGGTACATCCTTTCATAACAGGCCAACAACAAAAAACAACAAAAATGGAAACCCTACAAAATCGACTCAAATCACGACTGAGTAATATTTATGCCACTGCTATGGTTAGCTTTAGACGGCGCAAATAGGAAGGTGAACAGATGTATGGAGAGACAGACAGATATATAGACTGAGTGCCTGACATACTACTCGTACTTAGTATAGCGAGAGTTTTTCGGTTCCGAAGCAACTTGAAATTCCCACAAAGTGCACGAGTTAACAAACTTAACAGAGAACGACTACAATAAACTAAGCCTATTTTGGATAAAAGCAAAACCAAACTTGGATCCAATACAGGCAGCTACCAGCACCAGCACCAGCACCAGCACCAGCAGCAACAGCAGCAGCAACTGTTGCCAACACTTTTTGCTGTTGTGGTTCGCTCGAAAAATGTCCTTACAAAAACGAACTCAAAATAATATAAATCATGATTCATGGTCGAAACTACAAAAATAACGAAAATTCAAAACTGAAAAAAGGCAAAACAAAAATTGCATTGAAAACGAAAGAAGCGTGATATCGAGAATTGGTTGGAATACAAAAAAAAAAACAAAAAAACAAAAAAAAAAACAGAACAACTAAACAAAAAACAGAAAACAGAAAGACTAAAATCTGAAAAAAATAATGTAGAATTTTTAAAATGCAACACAGAACACATTTTTTGTTATTTGTTTGTTTCTTCTTCTTTTTATTTTTGATATTTTTGCGGCCCAAAACGAACGAGAATGAAAACTTTAGACCAATTCAAACATGTTAGCCATGTTAACAGAATGTGTTTTGTGCGCTAAAGCAATTTTAGCACGAAAGCGTTGTCTGCCATGAATAAAGGGACTATGAAGTAATGGAGGAGGAGGAGGAGGAGATGAGAAACCCTCGCATGTTGCTACTTCTTCATAAAAATCATGTCGTGTATGATGATGATAACGATGATGATCGTCATGATGATGATGACTGCTAAAGGATGAAGGATGAAGGAAGAGGTTAACAGAAGAGTGGTAGTAGATACAGATTGGGCCATGGCACTTAATTCACAAGTTGTCAGCTTGCAACAAAACCAAACTGTGGTTAGGGCAGCAATAATCGCATGCGAGAATATATTCTTCTAAGCCCCACCCCCTCTTTAGCAACCGTTTGAATCCGCTTTTCGTCCAGATTGTTCCATGTTGCTTGCCTAGTTTTTTGTCGCAACAAACAATGGCGGCGACATCGTCGTGGTCGTCGTTGTCGTCGTTGTCGTCGTTGTCATCGTCATCGTCATCGCCTTCATCGAACGTCGGTCGGCAAGTTCACTTTTAAGAAGGTTTACCACTTTTGCACTCCTGTTTCGTGAATCGAGCGAGCTGCTGCTGCTACTTTTGGTTTTTAGCTGGGCTCCTCTAAACGATCGTTTTGTCATAATGCGACATTTAAGGAATTTTTATATGAATTCACTTAGTGAATTCACTTTTTTTCCTCATCATTGTCATCATCATCATCATCATCAGCATCATCAGCATCATCACCATGATTGTCGTCGTCTTCGTCTTTATCATCGATTTTGTTTTTCTCGCACAAGCATGCAGCACGATCTTTTGGTTATGGAACTGGTTATGGCAGCAAAATTGTATTGCTTTGTTGTAGCTTCTGTAGAATTGTGACTGAGGTGTGGAATTGTAATTACCTCTTTGAAGGAGCAGCAAAAGGTAGCTAAAGTAGTCTGGAAAAGATATGATTTGAAGAGTCGACATTTTTGAAAGACGATTTCAACTTTTGGGAACGAATCAAATCAATTTAAAAACATTTTTTCATTTGTAGCTCTAAGACAAATTCATGAAATTCAATTTAGAAATTTTAATCTTAACAAAATGGCTATTTATAATATTTGTAAGATGATATTTCCAATCTAATCTTAGTTGTGGAATTTGTTAGTATTCCTAGTATATTTACTCTGTAAAGAGACAATTCCAATTTGGAAGTGCATTCAACTCTTATCTTTAGTTTTGTTTGAATATAATTCTGTCAAATTTTTATATATTGTAGACTCGTTGTTTCTTAATTCCAGATGTCTCCAGTTACTAAGCAAAACGATCCTTGTTAGTTTATGTAAAACTCTACAAAGGCCAAAGAATTTCATTGGATGCATAAGGCTGAGAAATGAAGAAGGTCATGCCCTTTTCACTAAAGTATAAACTTTCTTTCGTACTTAAGTGCAATTCCATTATATTCCAATCTCTTACTTTCATCTATTAGTTAAATTCATAGCATTTATTTATATTTTCAATTTATTTACTTCACAAACTTTCCACTCTTTATTACCAACTGTTCATGCACTTCTCCATGTAATCCTGCTTTTAAGACTCACTTGCGACAAACCCAACAATATTTCAACCATTTTTATTATACTCTCTTTAGTTCAGTTCACTGACTATCCTGTTCTTTGTTATTCGTACTGCTGATGTTTCTTTAGCTCCTGTCTGTCTTCATTGCTGTCTTTCATTACACTTTAGTACAGTTGCTCACTCACTTGGTGCGGCACAATTAACTTCCTGCTGACTTAAAAAAGGCATCGGTTGACATTTTTACGCGTGTACATGATTTTATTTCAGATTTCTTTCAGTTGTTATTGTTGCTTCTGCTCTTGCTGTTCCCACTTTTTAACATTTTTAACTGCTTTTTAACGTTGTTGGCATGGCAAAAACGCAGTTGCTTCCTTAGTTCATCTCTTGGTTTTTGGGCGACAGGCCTTGCACGTAATTATGGCACGTTAAAGTGTTAATGGGCACGTTAAGTTGGCCACAGAAAAAAGTACCGAACTAAAATATACAAGATACAAACATTTGTAGTATTGTAGTAAGTATCTCTTATTTTTAGTTAAATGCATTTTTTAAACCAAAATTGGTAATTGACATACTACATACATACATGTACATGAAGTGAGTGAAATGAAAAGGTAAAAGATGAAATAAAGAAAATTATGAAATATTTTTTAATATTGTACAAAACAAATTTATGTCAATTAACTTCAAAAATTTAACATATTGTAGTTAAACAGCAAACAGAAGGGTAACTCCCTTCTCAATGAGTCTAATAAGTAAACCTCATGTACTCATGAATCATTTAACGCACTTCAACTGTCATTTGTTTGGTGAACTTCATTAACATAAGATGAGAAATCACATTATGTTCGTTTACGTAAAAGTGTTGACACAAATATGAAACAACAGTGAACATAGTACGAGTAGGACTCACTCCGAGGAACCTATAAAACATGTTGAAGCCACTGTCGCATTTTCAACCATTTGTCAGTACTCCAAGTGTCAATCATAAATGTTGTGCCGCGCAAAAGTCTTCGTCGTTCCCATCTTTGGTTTCTTTGTTGCTGTTTTTGTAGCGAAAACATTGAAAAGTTTACACAGTTCAACATGAATGGCACTCAACTGGAACAAAATGAAACGAATGGAAGACTTTTACACATATGTATGAAGTTCAAGTCCCCTTACCACACCACGCCCACCATAAAGAAACCGCCTTTAACAAAGGGTGTCAGCTTCACTGCATTTGCCATTTATGACAGTTGAAATGTCAAAAACGTTGCAAGTGTTAAGAGTTGTCGTTGTCGTTGGTGTTGTCGTTGTCTTTTGTGTGTTTATCCATTTCAATTCAACTGACTATCTGCCTTTCTGTCTAGCAGCCACATTCTTACGTATGTTCAATGTATCATCCGACGATGACAACGATGATGATGATGATGATTACGATGAAATTGGTAAGGCAATATAATCATGTACTGCGCGCAGCTGTTTTTGATCTCGTGCAACAATTCATACCGCAAAGACTAAAGTCAAAACTGTGCGCTTCATTGACTAAATCAGCCTATTTTACTCATACATTTATCCACTCACTCACTCAGCCACACTCGATCTTTGACTTTTTCATTGTCACACAGTTAGTCTTTACTGCTTGCCTCAATGAACATTATTCATTTTTATAACTTTTCGTATCTGAACTGAAGCCTTCTAATTGTACACAGATGACAAATATTCCGAGTGTTACAAAAGAAATAAGGAGTATCTACGCCTTTAAGAAAATAAAAATAAACAGATTTGTTTTATGCCAAAAGGAAATAGGCTCATCTAATAAAAATGTGAATTTCTGTGGTAATTAAAAATCCCATTTTATGTCAAAATCATGGCTGCAAACAGTCGGTTCGGAAATAAGAAAAAAAATGTACATAAAAAATGCTAATAAAGTGTTTGAAATTAGCTGTAAATGACACTAAACGATTGCTTAATGGATGGCACAATATTTAGTTGAAACACTGAATCAACATATGTATGTATACAAGTATGCATGAAAGGAATTTTCAAAGGTACCGAGACTCATAGAATTGTGTATGAGTATCCTTGAAAAAAAACTTACAATTTGATATCACCACTTTAATATTAAAGCAACAAATTTTCAATATCTGCATACTCAACATAACTAGATACCCTTATTTCAAACAATTTCACTTTATTCCATTTCACTTTCTCACACTTTTTATTCACTTCAGCAAATTGTTTAAATCTTCTACATTCTGTGCAAATATTTATTTTAATTATTTTGTGAAAATTTATCCCACTCCAAAAATGGGGGTAATGGTAATTAGCTTAGACATATATTTGCTTTTATTTTTTTTTTTTTATAAAATATCTCAAAAATAAATTTGCTTAACTCCCATCAAACATTTTCGCGTAACATCAAAGAGCGATTGCACTCAAAATGCACGTGTCAGATATTTATAAATATATATTTTTGAGCAAAAGAAAAATCACTTGAAAAATGCCAAGCATCACAAAAAGTGAAAAAAAAACAAAACGTACGTTGACAGGCTGCTCTTGTCAACAGCTCGTTAATGTCAGCAAAAAAGTACGCGAAAATGAAAATTCATAAAGAGCAAAAAATCAGGACTTACTTACTTTTTATGGGTGTGACAAAGTCAGTGGTATATAGATTATGATAAGAAAACTGTAACAAATCACCTAAAGGTTTTTTTAAATAGTCAACAGATTGAACTCCATTTCTGTTTTATGAGTTTTGAAGATAGAGAGCTGACATTCTAACAATTTAAATGAAATCATCTCAGAAAATCTGTAAAGATTTCAATAGATGAATTGACATTAATTTGTTATAACTAATTACTTATTAATTTGAAGCCAAATTTATAACAATTTAAATAAGATCAACTCAGAAATCTTAAACAGTTTTTGGAAATGTACTCAATATTACTTATACAAAAAATTTAAAAAAATTGTTAATTACAAATTTAATTTTGTTAATACATCATTTGCAAAATAATTCATATTGTAGGTCAGTTACAGGGTTTATCATCAGAGGGCTGAAAGGGTATTGAAAAATTTGTAAGGAACCTCAATCTTCATTCGTACTTGCTTGTTGTACTTGTTGATCGACCCTCGCATGTTTTCTTATTGGAAAAATTGCCAAAATTTAAGCTTTTTATGGGATGTGCATGGTTTCACTTTGAGTTATTTGATTATTTTTCATATTTTAAATAGATATTCATTTATATGTATTTATTTCTTTTTTTTTTCATTTTCTAACTTATTAAAACTCATCAAAGGCACAAGTGGCTCTTGTTTGTTTTTACCCTTTTTCTTATGCTCCTCATGAAAGTTTGGATTGCTTCAGCAGTCTGTCTACAGTGATGCTTCAGTCATCGTTGGTGTCGGTGAATTTGCTTTCATCTCGCATGCGACATATGGTTGAATAAATAATCTTATAGCATCATAATATTGTACAAAAAATGAATGCGCAAGTTATGCTTATCTGTTTGCTGTGTCTGTGTCTATGTCTCTGCTTTGTCTCTTTTACTCAGTTTGTATCTGAATATTTTTTTCATATGAGAGTTTGTTGCTCGTTTACATTTGCGCACTTAATAATGTCCATGATGTGCGATATTTAAAATTAAGTGCGATATTTGTCAGTGAAGCGTCAAGTAAAGCAAATAATAGTAATGTATTTATTCAGTAGACAAGTGTGAGAGATAAAACATGCACACTACCAACACACAATACACAACATTGCATGCATGATGTTGCATGAAATTGTTGCAAGTTGTATCTCATCTCAAATCTACTTGAGTGTCGCTGTTGGCGCTTTTTCTTTTCTTTTTTTTTTTTTTTTTGTGAAATGTTATGGGTTTTTGACTGATTTGAATGGAGTAAATAAAAAGACAAACAAACAAACAACATATAAGTGTACAATTGTTAATTCTTTTTGTTTATTACATTCTGAAGTTGTGAAGTTTCTAGTACTAACATGTCATCTTCAGTGTTAAAATGATTTGTTATTGTTATCAATAATGTTTATTATCATTAAATTACAATGACGTAATTAATTTGTTGAATGATATTTATATTGAAAAAATGTGCAAAACATGGGAATGATTCATTATTTCCTCATTAGCAGAATTAATATTCAAATGATGCTAGGTTTTATTAATCCAATAAAATAAAAAATAATACCTTCTAAAACAATAGAACATTGTCATATAAGTATTTCTACCTGAAAAGAAACAAAAGCAATTGTCACTACCATTTCATACAATTTTTGTCACTCAAAAGACATTTTCTAAATCTTCTATCACAAGTTTCGATCTTGTACAAAAAGTTTATCATTAACATGAAAATATTTCTCTATTCGTCAACCAATTTTACTAACAATCTCTCATTAGTGTCCATAAAATATGAATTGCGTCATATTGTCAAATAAATGACAGAAAAATTATGCCAAATGACTAATAAAAAATATTGAATTTTCTTTTAAAGATCTCATCATCACAGACACAAAAAGATATAGATATTTTACAATGAGATATCCTCACGTTTTGAAAACAATTTTATTTTATAACCATTGATGCTGGATGTGCTTCATAAATGATAATTGTATACACCCATCCAAGTCAAAGATCAAATACATAAGAGACATAAGCATAGACCATAGACCAAGGCCCACACATGCCTGCTTCAATGATACCGTTGAAAATGATGATGAAGATGATGATGATGATGATGACGAACTTGTCACAAGCGTAGTATGAGCAGAGTTCTTAGGGACGCGATATGATGTTCTCAAAATACCAAATAGGAATGCATAAAAATTTGTTTTCAACATGAGAATTTAACATGTCTTACAAGCAATAAAATTGCATTTTTCACATAATATAATTTCAAGTTAGTGTGTCATAAAAGATTGAAAGGAAGAAAGAAAGTCAATGACAATGACAATGACAATACGAACGAGTTAGAGAAAGAACAAAGAACGGTTGTATTTGCTCGCCTACGATATATGGGGTCGGGTTGGGTCTACTATAAAATCTGGCAGCTGCAACAGTCTACAGATGAGCGAGCTACCAAGGTATTGTGAACAACAAAAATAAATGAATCACCGTATGCGATATGAAAAAATTTTAAATAGTCATAAAAATCATAAAAATTCCTTGATGCTGATGTTGTTACAATAAGCAACTGTAAGTATAAGAAAAAGATTCATTCCATCATTCAAATACTTAGATACCATGTTACTAAGTATATTCACAAGTAGTCGGTAAAAGTTTAAGTTCATACTTATAAATATCCAAACTTTAGATATTTATTGAATACTTGGCCTAAGACCGTTTCGTAGAAGTAAACTTAAACTAACCTAAGTTACCTTTATTGCCTTTTGTGAGTGCCTTTCGTGCTTTTTAAGTCAAAAGTTTCCAGTTTTTATGACCATATGCTGACCCGAAATTAAGGCCTACGCTCATACAAATAAAATGAAAGAGAATTGTTGCTTGAACTTTTGTCATGAAAGTGTTTATTGTGCTATGCCTTAAATTTTGTTGGTTCTTCGACCATTATTTAGTTTTATCCATTTTTTGCTTTTCATTTATGAGTTTCATTGTTCTGAAATAGTAATAAGTAAAGCAGTAAATTCAGGGTTAAGTTTCTTATTTAATAACCTTTCTGTGGTAAATGTTTGAGTGTCATATATTTTATAATACAATAAAATTTAGTGGAAACACCAGAAATCAAATGTAGTCATGTTATTGAGTACCTTTTCTAGATACAAGGTAACAACGGAAACATCTTAGGTCCTAAGCCTATCCATCTAAAGTTTTATGTATTACGAAAAAATAAATTTGTCTAATCGAATCACTAGATAAAGCTATTGTTATAACTCAAGAAGATTTCCAGTTATTTCTCAAGATGGAAAACTTGATATAAGTTTATTATATAATATTAAAGATATGCTTTCAGAAACTATTTACCATCATAAATACAGACAAAATTCTAATTACATTATTCGAATGAAAGTTGGCACCGAAGTCATATCTTTCTTTTTCTATAGCAAAATAAGTCATATGGTTTTTCTGATCCAATCAGTGGAAGGTATAAAAAGATTTAGAATCATTTTAATGAAATTATCTTCCTTCGCTGTCAATATGAAGAATCGAAGTTTCTCTGAAAGTTGGTATAAGTTTCTTACCTAGAAATGAATTGCAAAAGTTCCATTTTCGTTTCTATTTCTGTCTCTCGTCTGAAACCTTTTATTTCGCATTTAATAAAATTTAATAAAACAGAAAAGAATTACGGCAGAACCAGGAAGGAGTCAAACTTCATTGTTAATGTTTCTGTAATAAATACACTGAGTTCTGCTTTAGTTGCTAGTGCAACTTGGCAGCACTATTTCATAGTCTGGTTCTGTTTCGGTTTCTATTTTGTTTTGCTTTCAGTCGCAAAATATACTGAAATCTGGATCTGTTTCTTGTCAAAACAGACCTTATTTTCTTATTCTATATAAGTAAGGATATTATTGATATTTTGGTATATTTTTATTCTATACAATTAAATCAACGATATCTTCTATCTTATCTTATGTTAAAGTTACCTTCAACTTTTTCCAAATAGTTTAATACCACCAGTTAAAATCATATTTAAGTCCATAATTTATTGCTCAAATAGCAAATTTCTTATCAGTTTTACCCAACAAAAGTGTATTGTACAGAACTTTCACTTTTCCCAAAAATATAATTAGATAGAAAAATACATGCAAACACAATAGTATCAATAGTATCTGAAACTGAAACTAATTTATAAACTCAAATGTTAAAATTATACGCATTTAATCAAACAAACAGCGACAAATTCTCATTTTGGCAATGTTTTGTTTGCACATAAACTTTCCATCGGTGATAACGAGTTTTATACATTAAGCCATTATAACGCCAGAGTTACACAGTTGAGCCAGAACTCAACCAACCCATCCAACCCATCCCACCCATCTACACTATATACTCTTACAAAGCAATGAGTAAACAAACGCCTGAAGATGTAATAAACTCCAACTACCACAGCAAAAATATTCAGTATTCTAGTAGATAGAAGATATGAGTATGTGTGTATCTATGGTGTACTAACATAGAGTAGTGGGTTGGTTATACACGGTAACCTTGTCGTTTATCTTGCTGCAAACAAACGCACAAATTACTCGCCATCCTTCTCCTCCTCATTGTCGTCATCTAGGGTCGTCATAGTATGTACGAGTATGTTAGAGTCGTCGGGTCATGGTAATGCTAGTATTATTTTTCCTCCAAAAAACATTCATTTTACTGTAATTGTGCCAATGGCAAAAGATTTTTGGCCAACACTAGAAATACGAGTGCTAAAAACTAAGTTACTTTTTTGAAAGTTTCGGGTTTACACGCACGTACCAAAGGATGACAGAACAGGCGCTCAGAGTAACCGAAACTGAGACTCAACTGAACTCAACTCAAAGTGGCAACTGTAACGAAAACTTTATGGCGGTCTAGAGTATGAGTGAGTAGGGGAGAAATAGCAGCAACCAATGCCAAAGGAAGAATAATCGTATAGTGTGTCTAACAGTATAGTATTTTTTGTCTACTCTAGCTAAAGTCAGTAGGATTTGATACTCTAAAGTTTTATATTTTATGACAGAGACAGACAGACAAAGAGAAGGAAAGACGCACAGACAGATATAGAAATATTTGAGCGACAAGCATAGACAAACAGATGATGGGCAAAAGTGTTTGAGAGACCGAAAGCAGACAGACAAACAGTTTTAGATAAAGTTTCGGTACTACTACTATATTTAGATAACGAAGATAGACAGAACACCAGACTGACACACAGACAAACGGACAACCAAAGGAACTTATGTACATTTTATGATATATAATTACAGTTATAGTCTAAAATTACTTTAATACACTTTCACTTGAATTTGAGAAATTTTTCTATTCTATTTTTTGAACAGTCATATGAACTTATGGTATGTTGCAAATGTCGTCATATGGAATGGGAATTTGTAAAAGTCTGGTATTCTTTGTTTTAAAAATAGTTGGATAATAAAACTTTTGTATTGTAATGAGTTAAGTGTTTCCCATTTTGTTGTTTTTTTTTTTTCTTTTTTTGGGTTGAGGTTGAGGACAGAAATCAAACAGCTTAAACTTTCTCTGAAAATTGAAAATTTTTAAGGGTTGGTAAGATGCTTTAAAACTTAAATATGCCTGTGTGACTGTTGACGACTGACCCACAAAATAGTCGAGGATCAGAGCCCAAAATGTGCTTACAAAGCTCAAACATTAAATTTAATTGAATAATGTCGGTCACCCTCCTAAGCCCATGTCCTCGTATGCTACAATGGAACATGAAACTTAGTCTCTAAAAAGGTTTTTTAAAATTAAAATTTTCGCCACGTGGCATTGATTAGTAGCAGCAGAATGTGGAGAGACTTTCAAATTAAACGCAAATATATGAAATCCGCTTTAAAAGAAAAGTTTGATGTACAATAATTTTGAGCGAGTAACACGTCGCAAAGAACAAACAATCAACAATTGAAGCGTATTTTTTCGATACCAAAAAAAAAAAGAAGGAACAGAAACCCAGTGAAATAATTCTAATAAAAAACAAGCGTGAATCAAAGCAACACTTTAAAAAACATTTAGAACGCACATTCGGAATCCTCCGCCAAGAGTGAGGAATGAAGATACGCGTGCTAAACAAATTGGCAAATATTTATAAAGGATTCTTCAGTATGTGTGTATTTGTATCTGTGTAAAGTGCGTCGAAAGCCAAAGAAGCAAGTGAAATACAAGTAAAAGTACATACAAGTACAAAGAAGAAGAAGAATCATGTAGATGCAGCAGCTAAAGAAGAAAAGTCAAACATAAGATAAAAGCAAAAGGATTAGTATGTTAAAACCCAGACAAGATTGTGTCGAGACCGACTCACAGACAGACAATCAGACAGGCAGCCAGTCAGAGTACATGTAAAAGAGACTCTATAGTAGCAAATTTCGCCCATGCACGCTCATTCCACGGATACATTACGCGTTCCTAGGATTAGTAGCGTAAATTGAAGCAACTAAGTATTTGTTTGCACAAAAGGCAAAAGTTTTCACAAAAGTTTCTCAGCATCCAGTAGCAGTTGAACTTCGTCGCATCAGGTTGTTTCTTGAGTTGAGTTGAGTTGAGTTGAGTTGAGTTATGTTGCGAAGATTGTATGCATGTAACTCAACCGACGACGACTACAACGACTTTTGGGAATGTCAAATTCTCTTCGCAGTACATATATCTATTTCAGCTATGGCTGCCCTTTCTGTTGCTGCTGCTGCTGCTGCTGCTCCTACTGTTGGTGATAACAAAGTGACATTGGTGACGCGAGCTCCACGAGATACGCGATATTCTCGAAATTGAGACAAAGGTGACGATATTTGCCAAAGCGAGTTTCAAAGATTCGCATACGCAGGAAGTTTAAGTTTATAGTGTTGGGGCCAAGCTGATTTCTATTGAAAGCGAACTATGTAAGTGAATAATAGACTTGAGTGTGAAGTTTCTAAAGTATCTTTATTAAAAGGAAATTTTAATGTAGGTTAGTTGTTTGCGAAAGACCTTGTGTATTATGGAAGGGAGAATATATGTTTAGGGAATAAAAATTTACACTTACCAATTGCATGAAAGATTTCAATACCCTGTTAATAAAGTCGATTGGTTTCCATGCAGAGATTCAGAGTTTATAACAGCTGAATGATTGATATGTTTCATTATTTGTAACAGAAATATCGACCAGTCTTTCCTAGAAAAAATTATTTGAGTGGTTTATTTAGACTTAATTGAAAAGTTTCAGTTAAAACTAAATAATTTTCTTAGGATTAAACTTCCAAGAGTGTGAGGATCTTAAAAATCAAATTGAGATGGAAGAAGAATGTACAGCGTCAACTTGTAAGCAAGACCGAGTTAAACTAGAGGAATACTTTATTCATATTTTTATATAATTCTCAATCAGATTAGGTTTCATTAGAAAAGTTATCCTATAATTATTTGTCCATAAATCTTTCGAATACTCTATTGATATACTTACTATCAATTCTATTCATATTCTCAACAATAAAGAGAAGAAGGCATTTAATGAAAACTTTATCATTCTCTCCAAAAAATGAGCCAATATTGTCATGTCTACGAGCAAATCTGCACTTTAATTTCATGCTTCCTTTCCCTGGATTACACCATAATAACTCATTCTAAAGCTTTTACTGTCAAGTCAACTAATCTGGCAACTCTAAATAACACATTTTTCTATTCAACTCTGTAACGAAGACTACAAGTATACATACTCAGCTTTTAATGTTCTAAATATTCTCTTCTTCTTTAGCTAATTTATTATACCTTAAGATAATTAAAATTACGCATACCAAGCGTTGCACGCGAATTCATTTGTACATTCATTCAGTTCCTTTGTTGGTTTATTTCGCGTTGCTGCGCTTTATTCATTTTTCTTGTTAAATTTGTTGTCTACACAATTTAATGACTTTATAAACACAAAACACCAACAACATGGAGAGGAATTCCAAAGACAAGGTAATCATTGCCTAGAATGTAAGCCAGAGGTACAACTGCCATTCTTTAATGCGAAATTCCATAACTTCCCTTCGTAGTAGCACGCAGTTAATCTGATACATTTAGAAACTTTCATTCATTCATTCATCTTCTGATAAATTAACTTCATAATCTACACAGTTATAAACGCTGATGTTTGGCATTATTCTTCCATATTGAATATCATCAACAACATATACAAAAGGCATCCTTATCCATCCATCCATCCAACCATCCATCCTGAATCAAGTGCAGGTCAAACACGCACCCAAAAAAAAAAAAAAAAGAAAAAGAAACCCCAGCAAAAATTGTTTCGATTCATTCATTCAGTCAGTCAGTCAGTCACTCAGTCAGTCAGTGCTACTCATTTAGACTGATTGCTTGCTCGTTTTGCTCGCGTACACAATAAAAGCTCGAAAGAGTAACTTTTCACCTTTATCAAATGGCAACAATCAGAATCAAATCGGAAGGGTCGGACCGGGACACAAGGATGTAAGGACGTCGGGACCTCACGACACAGAATGACGGCAGGTGTGTTTGTTACGAAAAATTACAAACGATATAATTGAATGCTCTTTATTTGGCTTTTAATTTTTGTACAGAATTTTCAGGCTCTGCCTCTGTCTGGTTCACTTTTATTTTATTTTATTATATTTTTATTGCCACTGCCATCAGAAAATGTTTCTGACAGTCGGAAATTGGGGCAAATAATTTGCAAACGACATTTTTGTTCTTTTGCCAAATGAGCGAAAACCATAGAAAATTATGAAATGTTTAATTAGCCATTATTTGTCATTTTGCTAAGAGTATAAATGAAATGTAATTAAATTAGTATATGTAGTGAGTGAATAGCATTAAATGCATGCAATCACAGTTTACCATTGTGATGATAATCAGTGACAAAACTATCACTAATAATACTAGTATAGTAAGAGGTCTCAATGTATTGTGTTCATGTAAGATATATTTCAGTTGTAAAGCTAATGTGAGTTCAATTTGTAAAACTAAGTTTTAAATTTAAATTTTGTAGTAACTAAGTTTTAAATTTAAAAGGGCAATAAATATAAGTTAACATTTAGGGAGAAAAAATAGCATAATTTTCCCCAAGACTATAGAAAGTTAAAGCTGACCTTGGTTAGGAAAGAAGGAACGGGTGTAACGACAATGTACAGTACTATTACGGAAACAAATATAATATTAAGAGAAAATACTATAAATGGGATATGGTGAAATGAGGAGATTAGCAAATTATAATTGTGGCATTCATTGAACATAAAACATGTTCGATTGATTGGCTAAACTCATTTAGGTAGAAAGCATATCGCGCTGGTAGAAAGACTCATGAAGAAAATAAATTTTACCAAAAATATAAATTATTAAATTCAACACTTTTAAAGCATATTGTGCTGTTCATGGCAAATAATCATTTATTTGGTAAAATATTGTTTATTTTATATAAACATAAATAAAAAAAAAAATAAATAAATAAATAAAAATATATATCTATAATTTGATTGTGAGATACTTTCATAACCATTAATTTTTTATTCCAAGCCAAACATATCGAGGAAGTATACGTCCCATAGTATTTCTCTTTCTTCTTTTAACATGGATGTTTATTGAAGGACCTTAGTATGACTCCCAATAGGACTTTAAAATATTGTAATATAATATTGGTTTTATTTATCATTCAAATTTGCTGCTCATTTCAATTTATTTTGAGAAATCAATTAATATTATTGTATCAGATCAAGCTTTAACACAATAGTTGACTTTATATCTAAAATGTATACTATTTACTTGTATGTAAGTGTGTGTACTTTAGTATCTAAATGCCATGATTTTAATACAAACAGCTGTCATAAGTCTTAGGAATAAATACATTTAAATGTTTATTTCACTTGGGTACTTCATATTTCATTATTAGACAATAATATTACAGGCTTCATACACAGATACATATTCAAATTCACACACACACACACACACACACACACAGCAACAAACAAAGAGATACAATAAGCTTAAATTAAGCTAATGACAAACAGCTTATTTAAGCTTGACACAATGCATAAATGAGTAACTGAATGGAATCACTAAATGAATGAATAAGGGAATGAATGACTGAGTGATTGTAAGCTTGTGCACTCGTTCGTCGTCGTCGTCGTCGTCGTCGTCGTCGTCGTCGTCGTCGTCGTCGTCGTCGTCGTCGTCGTCGTCGTCTTCTGGCTGCTGCCTTCTTGCTGGCTTTCATAGAAATTCATTGTCGCTCTGTTGATTATTTTATATAATTAATGAAAAATTAAAGGGTAAATTGTGAAATTGTGCTTAAAAAGAAAATTCATTCATTAAAGCGTACGAAGAAAGGCAATTTTCACGGAAAATGTGTGCCACTGAAAAGCAACAAGACAACAAAAGCGGAAAAATCGCTTAAATTTCCACACTGCTGCCTACTTCTTGTTGTTGTTCTCATTGGTTATGGTGGCTGGAAGAACTTGGGTATATGCATGCTTTCTATGACTTAAAACATTATCAACGCTAATTCAGTTATGTCTTAATTATAAACTACTTACACAATATATACACAACGCTATTTAGATACTTTGTCTATAAGTACAACAATGGATACAATTTCTTAACTGAATTTTTTGCTTAAAGATACTTGATGGTGTCGCATGGAGCCACTATTACTACGACTAGAGGAGACTTCTTCATGCTGAGATGCCATTCATTCGATCTAATCTTTGTCTTGTCTAAAAGTCAAGCGTGAAGAACATGAACTTGTTACAGTTTGTGTTGCTTTTGGTTGGTTCGCCGGTTGGTGTTTTTCGTTTCGTTAAGAGCGGCACGTGTGACATTTATCCATTTCAAAAATATTGTATATAACAAACGCCTAGACTCAGAGAGCTTTTGCATCTTTTACTCTATGTGTATCTGTGACAACTTGCGTTGGCGATGGCTGCTGTTCATGTTGCTGCTACTGTTACTACTTCTTTTACGGTTTTATGTTGCATAATTGCAAAAGTTGTAGGTAGTTGCTCATAGATACCAAATATATTTGTTAGTTGCAAGATAGCAAGAAACCTCATGCTATGTATCTCGATACGTTACGCCTTAAACACATCGAAGACAACGACAACGACAACGACGACGATGACGATGACGACGACTCCAGTCATAAAGACGCGTCTGACTTACACTTAATTGTCAAAAGAAGCAAAACAGAAAAAATTAAGTAACTTCATAGAAGAAAAAGTCATTAGCGTTTAAAGTATTAAACCATGCTATGCCATGCCATGCCATGCCATGCCATGATATTCTATGGAATACTATGCAGTTTTATGGTCTTCATGTTCTTGTTAGATGATTTCTTCTAATTAGAATAGCTTTACTTTACTCCATTCTACTCTAGACAGTTACGTCTTGGCTAATTTTTGTGAATTGGTTGGAGCCCTCGCATGAGTGGGTGGCTTTGAAATTACCGTCGAGACGAATCATTTAAGTATGAAAAGATTTTTATTACTTCCTTATGAGAAAAACTTTCCCAAAACGATTATTATTTCCTAAAGATAGCAAGGAGACGCGAATTCACTGTAGTTAAACTTCAAACTCAATCTTTGAAGTCATGTAATATTATATTGTACATATTATTCAAGGCAAACTATTTTGACTGGTAATTAGACACAGTTCTATATTAAATGAGTTATTAATAAGCTACTACTATTATAATCACAATTTTCTTTGTTTCATTCACCAAAAAAAAAAAAACAAAAATTTAAATAAATAACATTTGAATGGGAACCACAAAACAACAAAAGTGTATGGTATTATAATAATAATAATAATAACAATAATGACGAAGAAGAAGACTATAATGAAAGTAAACTATTACAATGGCGAAACGAATCAAAAGAAAAGGAATTAAGTAAAAGAAATGATTAATTACATTTTTCGAGTGTTGAATATGATTTATTGGGCTTTAATTGTGAAGCATTATGCGCTCAATTTCGGTTTCAGCTTTGGTTTACTGCGTTTTTAGTTTAGTTTATTTAGTATTCACAAGTTCAACAAAATTATGCATTTCTGATATATTTTTAGGGGAATTTCAATAGTTAACATGTATTAATCAAGTAATGGTTGTCAATTTTCATATTAGTTTACTTAACTTATTTAAAGAGATCGTAAGATTCAACAGAAATAAAAATTTTGTTTGTACATAAGAAAGGAAAGTAATTTTTATATATGTTACAATACAAAATGAAATAAACTCTAGTTGATTTCAAAAATATATTGCTTAACAAGTTAAGAAATTTGTATCGACTAAAAACTCATTGAAACTTAGTATAAGATTCATTGACTTTTATAAATTTTGCTTTATTAAAATTATAAATCAATAAAATATATTTTTATGTTTGAATAGTGGAACTTTCAGATTAGTAATCAATAATTTGAAATGTCTAATAAAAGTAGCTAAAATATGGAAAAGAATAGATAATGTTGAAAAATTTGATATCATGTCAACAAATCCATCTACTGAAATTAACGTAATAACCTTTAGACCAGCCAAATAGAATTTGCATAAATTATTTTAAAACATTAGTGAAAGCTGTTATAAGAGCGAGATTAGGCTACAATTTATTTAAATCTGCAGATAGTTACTAACATAGACTCCAATAAACTCTCATTCGGCCCAAGAAACTACAGAGTTACTACAAGATTTCTTGTGAAGATATCATGCTAGAGAAAAGTGCTTGAACAGCGAAATAAGCGTATAAAAAAAAACGAACTGCTTGACTGTGGCTCTATAGCAAAAGGACAATTTACAGAGAAGTGGTGGCCCAAGTCTGGGGTACCAGAGCTGCCAGCAACATTCAGACAGTTCAAACCTGCCAAAACAAGGCACTCTGCCGCATCACTGGGGGCCCCTTGGTTTGTGTAGAACACTATCTTGAACAGATCTCTGAGAATCCTTAACGTGTGCTACGAAGTCGTCATACAGACAGAGACTGCAAAATCATTCAACAGCCTACATGGACTAAAAATGCTACACCTTCATGACCTTCTAAGCAGAAAGTTACCATCTTGACAAATATACAACATGAAAGTATTCGCTCTAGTTATAAAAATATTAAATGAAAAAAAAAAAAAAAAAAATTAAAAATAAAACAAAAAGAATATACTTATTCTTATTGTCAAGTTCTTATTTTGAAATATTTATTCTGTTTAGTGAAAGGCATCTACTAATTTAAGGTTATACTGTACATCTCTGAGTCATTCGGATACACATATCTGAACATAACTGCTAAGTTAAATATTCTATAGAACCCCTTGGAGCAGGCGATGTTAATGTTTTTTCTTGCATTTTGTTTTCTATATATGTATTTTATTTAAAACACTAAAGCATTTTGTTTAAATTTCTAACTTGTAATAAAATAAATAGAGCAAATTTGTTGTGTAAATGTGTGTTTAAATTTTTACCTACAATATAATTTCAATCAAATGCAAAAAGGCAACCTTCAACTTTAACATTCAATAAATATTTCAGTTTATATTTTCTCTCTTTCTTTTGCAATTTTCCAACATTTTCCGCTGACTATGATAATAAAAAGGAACAACAACAACCAACTACTAAAGTCATTATATATTTTTGCAAACAGTCACTCACCGACTGTCAGTCAGACTGATGACTAACAACTAATGCGATCGGCCAACAGGCAGACAGTGGAACAGGGAGATATGTACACAAAAAACCTACAACTACTTGAAGATACTAAAAAGATGGAGTAACTAACAGCAAAATGTAAAAATCTCATTGCTTTTGCTTCTTATTTTTGTTGTTATTGTCCTGTTTGTGTACAACAAAAAGACAGACAGACAGACAGATCTCTATATATGAGGACGACATTGTCGACGTCCTCACTTCGTTTATAGGTGGTAGAATGGATGTGTATATACATAAGTATAGTATATAGTAGAGAGAGTTTTGTCGTTCAGTAGGTAAGTAATCTCATTATAATAATGGGAACAATTGATTTCTGTCTGACTTGGTCGGAACACGAATGAACGAAAGAACAAGCTTAGCATAGGAATAGAGAAGAAAGCAGGCAAACTGCCAACCAAGCACGGCAGTGGAATAATTCTAAAGAACGAAGATGACAGAACGATAGATGATGGGAGATGGACGACGGGAAAAGAAGAACGGAAGTCAAGCATTAGTGGCAATAGCTCATTCTAGTATAGTGGCAGCATTCGATGACAAGGACAAAGGTGAAACGAAACGTAACGGAACGGAAATGATGAAGACACCGAGGAATAAGAGATATTGAAGACGAAAGGACGTTTCTAGTCAATAAACGAAAAACCACCAACAGTATCCTGCCATAGACAGCACTCAATCATTGCTTCATTCAGTTTGTGAAACATGCCAACGACCGCCTTATTGAACGCCCACAATAAAAGGACATACTTCCTTATACCGATATACCTACATGCATGCTGTCTTCAACATTCCGACGATGATTTTCTTTTAGTGTTGCCACTGATGAAATTATAATCAAGGGAATATATAATTTCTTTCACCTGGTAACACAGCCAAGAGTTGAACCGCTAGTAGAATGCGAGACAACACATCATGGCAGCAGGGTGAAGTAAATAACTACCAAAGGAGTAACAAACAATGCCATAAATGTTTGGTTTGTCTCCCCTACGTAAGCATGCTCAACCCACTATGCCTCTTGACTTGATTATCACCACCCATCAATGATATGATAATTTGCTTTTGTTTTCTTCTACTCACTTGGCAAAAACTTCGATTTGTTCTTCTACAGCAACGTCTTCGATAGTCAGAAAGACA
Source organism: Amiota minor (assembly GCA_037043295.1). Lineage (NCBI taxonomy): Eukaryota > Metazoa > Arthropoda > Insecta > Diptera > Drosophilidae > Amiota > Amiota minor. Next base: position 1,154,073 of record JBAMAW010001787.1, read on the forward strand.
ATCACATAGACAGAAAGACAGACAGTCAAGTGAAGTAAGGAGCGCCGCATCATTGAACAAATGACGTTGAAAGTGGAATTTTAGTTCATGAAAAGCAAGCATGCAAGCCATGGCAAGTTAAGAAGAAAAACCGCTCAGAGAGGTAAACAAAAAAAAAAAAAAAAAAAAGAAGAAAATAAGAAAAGCAAACTATAACAGCAAAAAGACTGACAGACAGGAAAAGTAGAAAATTCAACGGAAAGTAGACAGGCGAAAAGACCAACAACAAGACAGATAGATATACCTAAAGACGGCTGAGCATTTGGAGTTCTATGGAAGAGTTCGAATGGTTGGGCTGTCTATCTGTCGTTCGATTGGTCGGTCGGTCGGTCGGTCTGATAGTTTAGTTGGTTGGATGGTTTCTTCGCTCGTTGAAATCGATTTTAAAAATGGTAATTCTGGTGATTTTTCTTCTTATGTATGTGTGCCACTCTCTTTGAAACAGTAGTGGAGTTGAAATGGATATAGTTGGCACATTTGCGCTTTAATTTTGAGCATGTTTGAAGTGTTATTTAAGTTGGATTTCGAAATGTCAATACTTTTCAATATGGATAAGTAATATATTGTACAAAAGAAATAATTGAATTGTTACTTAAAGTATAGATACATAGGTATAACAATGAGGTAAATCATATTTTCAAGAGATATAGAGAAGACTTGAACTGAAATTGATACTAAAATTAGGATGCTTAAGAGATTCTTTATGAGAGAGCGTAATATTTTTTTTGAGTATGTAAGTGTAAGTATTTGACAAATTTCCAAGTTTGCAGTTTAGCTATAGAAAAAGTATTTCGGTAGATACAATCACTTAGATTGGTAATGAAAGCAGGCGAAGTCTTAAATTTCTGAAGGTTCAAATCAATATTTTCTATACCAACAATAAAGCACGTGCAACATATTTCATATTCATTTCTTCAACAACTCAACACTTTTGACTTATAACTTATCAACTTTGAACAAAATTTAATCTTTGTTTTGGAATGGTTTCCAGAGTAAATATGCAAGTAATATATGGATAATATGTGATATATACAGTTGAACTTCCATAGCTCGAATCATCATAATGAACAAAGTTCAACATTACCATATCATTATAAGAACTAGAGAATTTGTGGTGCAATTATATATTACACATAATTTTACCATGTTTCCTTAACATCATGTTTGCTATCTCCACCAACCGTGTCTACCTGAAAGCAAGAGGTATATTATGATTCAATCTTATCCATGCTTCTTAATCAGCTCCATTTAGTTCGGATCTTTATTAATATTCATCAAAAAAATTAAAGGTACTTCACCTACATTGTTCTATGTAGAATATTTATCCAGATATTATATCAATAACAGTACTAAAATACATATTTCATACTTTTAAACAAAATAAAATCATAACAGCAATCGACTTAAGGTTGCACTTGCCTATTGTTTGAATGAGCATACATATGTATGTTTATGTGTCACAAAGAAAGCTTAAATTTAGGTTTAATTTTAAGGATTATATTACCTACTTATTCCATGTCCTGTTATTTCCAAATTTTAATTTAAAAACTAATTTTTCATTCCTTTTCATTTGCATTCTGCGTCAACGGCAGATATTTTATATTTTTGTAAATGCATTTTGGTATTATAATTTTATATTGTTTATTTAATATTTATGTGAACAATAAAACTCCATAATCATAATTTTTTAACACTTTTTATATAAATAGACTTTTGTTATAAAAACACGCATTTGTATAAGATAAACGTACGCATAAATTCTTAGCCCTTTTAAGTAAATATTATTTTATTTCCAGCTTATTTCCATTATGATTTTTCACCTGGTAGACGCTATGTAAGTAAGTTATCGACTATACCAAGGGCTCCATTTTTAACTCATTCACTTGACGCCTCTGTTGGACATCTTAATAAAATCAATAATATGTGAATCGCAAACGAAACTAAATGAAAGTTATATATCATTTTACTTTTCCATATCTTTATTTATTTCAGTCTCCGAAAACTTGCTTGGTTATTTATTTATTTATGTCCATTTAAATAAACTGACAATGAAAAGAAAAACAAAAACAGGCTTATCATTGCTATTAGTTTTGTCTTGTCATTTCTCACTTTTACATGTGAGTAGTAGTAGTGAGATGCTATGTGAGATGAATATACATAAGTAGTAAACCTACATACACGTATATTTTAGTTTTAAGATACGACAAATACTCATTCATATCATGAATGAAGTAAACGAAACTTAGTATATAGATGAATGGAGTGATGGAAGTGGTAAGTAAGCTCGAATATACTCAGGTGCATGGGTATTGTCATCTGACCCGCATTAATTATACACCAACCTTATACTTTATGCTGAGATACTTGGACATATGATACCCACAGTCTGATGTTTCCTATTTGTTCATTTGTTTGTTGCTGTTAATCAGTTCATTTTCTTTGACTTTTATTTGCTTTTGTCTTGTATTGTACGTCTATTGTTTTTGTCTTTTACAACTTCCACATCTCCTTCTTTCTATTTAAGGAAATCAATATTGAGCTTCATGACCAACATCCGTAGTCCAACAATTATTCATTCATTCACTCATTCATTCATGTATTCTTTCATTCATCTGTGTGCCTGCTACACATTCATGCATGGAACTTAGCTTAGTTCTGTTTTAGCCTATTCATAGTTCATAATGATGCATTTGCTGTAAGACCTTGTAATCTTACTTTTCTATTTCTCTTTTCTCTCTTACTACACATATTCCTTTCTAAATTGAAATCGAAAGTTACTGCGTATATCTCGTATGTTAGATTTACACCTTTTGTTCAACTGTGATTTAAAGTCAATTTTCAACTTCAACTCAAAGTTTTTTTGCTTTTTTCCATGTTTCACTTTACGTTTCTGTTCAGTTCGTTGTGATGTGTATCTCACTATTGGAACTGTTCACTTACACTTACTATAAAAACTCTTCGCACACTTACTACTCACTTACTTATTTGCTACCTCAATCAGAGTCAACCTCTCACTCTCTAAAGTAAATAAAGTGTACTTGACAAAGTAATATGTAGGTACATCTATCTAATTTGTAGCGTAAGAAGAAAATGGGTTAAGTTTTGTAATTAAGCACTTGTTAGTTGTATCTGAAGTGTTTGGTTAAAGTTTAACCGGCTTCCCCTTTTTGTGTCATGTTCAATGGTTGACAGTGCTGAAAGTATAGTACATAAATAGAAGTCAGTAGTGAGACAAGATGATAAGACCAGGGCCCTTATACTTACTTGTTAGTTTTATTAATTGTTCGAGAATTCTATATACTACTTAGATCTAATATGTGTGGGAATTTTTGTTTTCTGTGACCTTAATTAATGGGGAATATGCATTCAGTTTAAATTTATTTAAAGATATATTGATTTCAGCTTTAAGTACAATGATTTGGAATATTTTAATACAATTTAATAAATCAATAAAATCTGGAAACTCTGTATTACCCATGCCAAGCGAAGGTCATTACTATGCATTCAATTGCTTTCTAATAAAGATACCAATCAATTCCTGTTGATTCTTAATAAATAAACGTGTTATTCCATTAACTAAAGGAGCAGTGATGTACTACAGTACTACAACCAAATAAGTTCTTTAGAAGAAAAAGTTCTGGAAGTAAATAGAATTCTAGGTTAACCATTTGTTTCAAATTAAAACCAAGACCTTGTAAAATTACTAGGATTTTAGTTCCTAGCATTCTTTTTTCTTCTTTTTTTTTTTTTTTTCATCGCACACAAATCAAAGACAATCACCTTCGTTCAAATAACAATTATTGAACAAGTTTTTGACTAATTCCACTTCAAAAGATGAAAGCCCAAAGCAATAAAGCAACAAGAGTAGAAAAAGATTAATGAATTTTCTATGCAAATCACTTTATACCACAGGAAAATAAAATTTAATGTGTCCACAATGACGCAACCAACTTGAATGACATTCCTTGCATATTAAAGACATTACCATCGAAAATATTGTATTGTACTACTTACTTCGTAGCAAAATAAAATAGAACTATGAAAAATTGTAACAAGAAAAGAAAAATGAAATTTAAATTAAATACAATTGTAGTACATTAGCCTTGAGAGCAGGGGAGTTTATCTAAGATGCGTAAGATGAGCCTCAGAAGGATGTGCTTAGCACGATGTGAAAGTTGGAGCTGTCAGTAAGATAGGAAGTCACGTTCTTTAAAGTACGCCCAGTACTTAATTTTATCGATTTTATGTAAAATAAAATGGGACAATGTGTCCGTTGGCCATAAGGACAACACGGATAAAGACGAACTAGTGAGAGTGTGGTGTCATCCTTCAGTTTGTCATTTACTTATAAACTTCTTTGTCCCTTTTGGCAGCTATTCATTCATGTATTGGTTTAGGCATTCAGCTTCAATTGACAGGCTTTCTTCTCTTATTAAAGACGATCAGATACTTTGACTATAAGATGCTATTACTACTAATTTTTAACATAGACTAGGTCAGGCCATGTGTTTGCCTTGTCCTAGTGCCTTAGTCTGTAGACCTTTTAATAAAAATGAAATGGAGAAAGAATTCCTAGTAAATGGTTTTCCTCCATTGATAAACAATTTACAATTTACTTTGAATTTTAATATGCTTTGTCAGGAGCAAAAGTGGTCGGTGTTTGTCGTTGTTTGTTGCCTACTTTTTCGCTACCAAACCAAAGAGAATATTTTGCTGATTTCCCCAAGTTTAATGTTTAAAATATGTTAATGTTTGGCAGGGAATTGAATTTTACGTTGTAAATTTCAGACCATCAAAATAATTATCCACGAACTTCTCCATTGAGGCTCGTCTTGTGCCATCTACTACCAATCTTCTGTTAAACTAATAATTACAAATAGTATTAAACGGCAATCCACCCACGCCCATTTGCCCTAAAACTTTCTGTACACTCCATACTGGTCTTAGCCTTTTTCTGAAACCAAAAGTTTTTTGTTGCATGCTTTTCGCAATGAACTTATTACTCAGTTTTCGTTAACGCAAGTTTTTCTGCTACTTTTTTTATAAGGAAACAAAAATAACAAAACTTTTGCCAGGCAAATTTCCAACTTGTGCAAGAGAGGAAAACCGGACCACAAAAAATAAAAAATAAAAAAACACACAAAAGCAAAAGGACTTAAGTCTTTGGGTTTTCCTATTCAGTTTGCTTCACTTGCCTCACTTTGATTTGGCTTCCTTCTTATGTGGGTGCGCTCATTCTCCACATTGTAAGAAATAATTGAGTTGGCATTGTGTTCACGATCTCTCTAGTTTTTTAGACAACAACATGATAATAATTACAGTAATTAATTATAATTATAGACACATAAATTATGCGCCAGAAAATTACTTAGAACTTTTTGCTTGTTTATTTGTAGTTGGGTGTAATTTTATATTAGTAAAACTATTTTTCCTTTTGTTTTTTAAGTCTATTTAGTTTGATTAAAGTTTTCGAACCAAATATTTATTTTTTTTTTTTTTTTTTGGGGTGTTTAAAGTTTGTTTGCCGTTTGTTTTAATTATTGGTTATCAAAATTAACTAGAGTCTCTCGTTTAGCTATTATTAAAAATGCCTCCTAATGTTTCCACTGCCAAATCCTTGAAGAATAGCCATGTCAGTCTTATTATATATTTTACTATAAAATTGAGAAAAGGAGGATGTCATACGGGAAACTGCCAGATTGTATTATAATGCTTCATTGCTTCTCTCCTTCGCTGTTAAGAAGTAGGCTTACTATATATGAATCGTAATTCTAACTAACTTCTATACTCACTTCGAATACTCGGAAAATTTAGAATTCTGGTACTTTAGTTAGTACTTCGGTTTTTTTACTAAGGAATAGGATATAGTGTATCGATGACAAATAGCCAAAACTGGTTTTAGTCAATGGCTACCACTTAAAGGTCCTCAAAGTTATATAATTCAATTTTATTGCATTGCTAAGACTACAATATGATTATACTCTTACCATATCTCAAATGTTAGGTCCCTTCTTGAATCTTCTTACCTATTAGAATAAGAAATAGAAATAGAAACGATCTTACATTAAATGTCTATTAGAGTTTTCTATTTAACAATTCTCCATTTGATTCGATCTGCTTAATTTTCCATTACAACTACTAACAATTCTAATGGTTTTACTTTGGGCAATTGGCAAGCGCTGACACTGAACACTATAAGGAAAATGTGCAACAATTTCAATAACATTTCACACCTCAGCATTGACCATAAAAATGTAACTTATGTTCAATATTAGAAATAACGCAACCAAAGCCAAAGTCCAAACAAATTAACTGGCAAGAAAGGGAGGCAAAACAGATCTTAGATGGAAGGAGCAACTAGAGATGATCATTGGAAAGACACTAGTGAGGCATGGGAGGCATTGAAAATGAGGTTCACAGCATCTCCCAAGAATGCCTCAAAGCTGTTGCACGTCACGCTTAATTACCACAAAATTCCACTTACACCCAAGTGAATTGAAGATGAAGATGGGGATGTGGATGAATGAAGAGAAGAATAAGAAATAAGCAAACGTCTCTTGCATCTTTTTTGCGGTAAATAGTGTTGCCAAATTATCGCACTTATTTCGCCAAGTTCGTTTGCTGGCCAAAAAGACATTTCACAGTTAAAACGAGCAACAGACAAGAAAACGAGTGCAGAAAACAAATTTTTTTTTTTTTTTTTTGATTCGAATGAAAAAAATGTAAATAAAATAAAGAAAACCAAATCGAAAAGAAAGAAATACTACGAATAAAAAATGTTGATTCTTTTATTTTTTAAACTTAAAAAATTGTTGTTGTTTTTGGGTTTGTTGTTGCCGGCAGATCTTGAAGATAAGTTGAATCGACTTTACCATGCAGCTGCCTGCCTCACTCAGCCTTAGACACCTTGGCAAATCATTGGCATCGTTGCACATGCGTTCAAGCTAAGCTAAGCTAAGTTGAGCTAAGTTGAGCAAAGTTGAGCTGAGCTGAGCTGACTTGAGCTGCTTCGGTTTGTGTTTTGGCAAAACAATTTTAATTTGAGTTTAAATTTCAGCACCTTTCGGCTTTAAACAACAAGAAGAACAACCACAACAACCACAAAAACCACAATAATAACAACAACAACATCAGCAACAGCAACAGCAAATAAAAAAAGCCAAGTCGTTGACTTTGTCTTTCTTATTGTGGCTTAGAGAATGTGGGTTAAATTAGCTGAAATAGTTGTAGGTACAAATATTCAACTAAATGTTGTCTTGTTTGTCATTCGTTCTTATTGTAGTTGTTGGTTGCTGGTTGTTACTTTTTTAGGCCTCTCGTTGAGACCCTTGTTTCAACTTGCGGCATGCGTGCCGTACTTGACACCATGTATACCGTTAGGCGCTTGTTGTTGAGTGACAGTCACTGACTAAGTTCAGTTCAGCTCAGATCAGTTTGGTTCGGTTCGGTTTGTTTCGGTTCACTTTGGTATTGTTAATGTCAAATACAGTAAGATTTGTCTGATCTCTGACGCTCGCTCATGTTCTTGTTTTTGAACTTGTTTTCTTTTTCATCTAGATTTTCTTATCTGGTAATCTCTGGGAAATTTGTTTGCTTAGTGCATTTATTAAGGCTTAGAAGTTTGGTCTTGGAAAAGAGACATTTAAGATTCATGGGAGATAATAAAGTTCCAATGAAGTCTTTCAAATCAATTTTACAATTACAGGAAAAAACAACTGGAAATTGTTTTGAAAATTTGTGAACAAGAATTCATTAGTATTTCTTAATAAATAATGGAATGTCAAAGACAACTTTTCTGTTTGGATTAGGTTAAATATGTGTCAAAACAAAAAAAAAAACTCAGTTTGATAAGAATGCGGCCTAAAGTAATATCACCAGAATTAAAGTAAGGACCCTTGTTAGTTTCAACTGAGATATTCAGAGACACTACTGAGAAAGGCAAACCTAAGTGTATTGGCTCTTTTTCTGTATAAATTTTGGCAACTATTGTACACAGAAGATATTTCACCAGCTCTTTTTCCTTGTCCTTCTGGTACATTTTAAAAAAATTAAGCAGTGTGCCTCACCTCATAAGCACAATATGGAAGTGAAACTCCTTCAGCGAAGAGAGGTAAATCCAAAAATTAGAAATTCAAATATACAATATTCTGTATTATTGCTTTACCACCTATTTTAGGAGCTTCACTTCCATATTGTATTTGTCTAAATAGATCCAAGATAATAATAAGATCATTAAATTTTAATTTTCGTCACATTTCATTTTCATATTTTTTTGATTTACTACCCTTCGATAAATAAGTTTCACTACAATATTCATGTATATGTCAACACTAGTATTTATTTCTAAAACAAGTGCTTTAACATTCTATTCACCTATACTTGTAAAGTAGTAAATGAATTTTCAAGATGCAATTTCTTTTAGTATGGCAACACTGACATCAAAAAAATCCCTTTATAAAAATTCCCATATTAAAAAATATACACTTCCTGTAAAATATTTGCCCAATTTAGTGCCCCCAAAACTGAACTTCTTGCCTATAATTCATAATGATCTGATCGCGTTGCATGCAAAGAGCCGCAGCCTTTGTCAAAAGCGAAAAAAGAAATAGGAATGAGAAAAGCCTTTAACATCAAACACAAATTAACCATGATTTATTGCGGCAAGTTACCACTGCCCAAGTCACGGTGTGCACAAAACAAAAAACAAAAAAAGATACATTTAAACATATATCTCACTGAAACCAAAAGAGTCATTCCCAATATAAATGCAGACTGAGCCTTTGTTGCAGCTGCAAATATGTTTTTCTTCTTTTGAATCAGTCTGACAGACATTTGGACAGCGTCATTATCATATCATGTTAAGCGGCAACGGTGGCGGCGAAATTGTAGACAGTCGACAGATACTCATTCACTCACTCAATTGTATCTGATCGCATTCAAAATACTCGTAAACCCAGTGTACAATTGTTAAGGAGGCTGGTACAGTCTAATATAACAATATATGTGCATTAACAATTGTAGGTGTAAACATGACAACAACGAAACTATAAAAGTTAAACATCTCTAATGTGCCACAATCTCATATTAGGGTTTTCATTAAAAATTGGTGGGAAAGTGAGTAGAAACTCTTAAGCTGAAGGTCATTGCGTGTGGGTTTGATGTGAAGCTCTCAAATTACAAGAGGCTACAGCTTGCAACGACGTTGACGTGTGCGCGATAAACCAAATGATGACTACGACTCTTATCCTAGTACAACAAATGGACACGTGTAGTCAAGTCAAATCATGGAGTGGTTGAATATGTGGTTTACTGCAGAAATAGACGAGATTGCATGCTGCTGATGCTGATGCTGATGCCGATGCAGTTATCTATTGTGGCACATTCATCGTTTGTTCATCCTCCTCGGACATTTGTTCAGATGCCATTCAAAGATACATTTGTCTATTATATAAAGCAATAATGCCTAATAGGCGTGCACAAACGTTTGTCTTTTGAATCTAACTCATTTATCATTGTAAGGGGGCAAGCAGTTAGAGATTGACTTCATCTCTAATGCATGCCATGTTAGACAAATTTTTATTGTTGCTCATATAATAGTATGGAATCCATATAAGATTAAACAGATTTGCCAGGTATGAGATTAGTGAGAATTGTTAATCAGAAGAGCTCTTAGTTGGTTTCAAAGAAGTCACGTGTTCTTTGGATGAAGATCATTGTGAAATATTAGTTGTGATAGCTGAATAAATGCGATTTATGTCAATTGAAAAATATTACGAATTCTTGCTCTTCTTTTTAATCTATAAATCTTACTTGATTCCACATTTCCAAAGAAAAACTTGGTTAGTTTTGTGTAATGATCCAAGTTTGGCATGAACTAAGAAGCTTTAACTACGTATCTCTCTACTGTATTCCGAAATAGTAAGAGGTTTTGATGTAAATATTGTTAATCTGACTGTACCATCCTTAGAGTGCCCACCATAGCACTAAATGTTCTTGAAAAGTATTTTTTTTTATGTATGCTCACTTCTCACTGCTAATTTTTTCTAATATTTAAAGCTAACGTTTTTTCCTCTTCGAACTACATATTTTGTTCTTCAGGCAAGATAAAGTATTTGTCAATTTGTACAACGATTTTTTGCCTTTCCGTATATCACTGATTGATCTATAACACTTTAACTACACCTATCTTCACATTTTGTGGCAACACTTCAAAAAGCCACTAAGCGGCTTTTGATTTAGAAAAGGAATATAAATACCATGAAAAAAATTTCATAAAATCGGCCTAAACTACTATGCCAACCAACCAACAACAATAACGACAAATAAAGCCGTGGCATACCTCAACATTTTTTGGCCAATTTAAATAAAATTCCTGCCAATTTAACCAAATCGCGCAGTCAAAATAAAAACAAAAAGAATAAAAAATAAAAAAAAAATCGAGTCAAGAAGATTGAAGCACGTTGCAAAGAAGAGAAGCTTAAAACAAAACGCAAAACGCAAATGGCAACGAATAGATAGAATTGCATTGCATGACTTGGCTCTGGATAGGATAGGAAGGGATGGAATGGAGATGGGATGAGATGAGATGAGATGGCATGGAATGAAAGAGTGCCTACTTCGTACGGGCTGTGAACGTGAAGAGCCTCCAACAAACACTCAAATACGCAAATTTAAATAAAATCATCAAGAATCGGAAATTTGAATTTCCGAAAAGAGCCACTCAACGTGTTCTACCAACAAGCTGCATGGCATAACACAGTAGACTGAAGGCGGCGGCACCAAGTAGAGGAGGTAAACTTGAGTGGAAGCAAAAATGTTGAAGAAAGAAACCCAAAAAAAAAAAAAAATTAGAATTACTTGACGAGTTGACGTCGTCACTCATTCCTCAGCCAAACAAGGCTCTTTTGTAACTGAATTCCATGTGGTAGGCAACTGGGCAGCGTGAGGCAGGTCAAGTTGGGATAGTAGAGGCAACACCTAAAATATTACCGGCCGCTTCAGGTTTGTTACGTTTGCGGGTTTTGACAGTATCTTTCTGTTCTGTTCGCTTATTTCTTGGCTTCCATTTGAGGTGAATTGGTCTTATTGAAATGGGAATGAGGACGAAAACGGATGGGCTTCAGCACTTGGAGATATTCTTTGTCCTCCATTGGCAACGTCTTGATAATGATGTTTCAAGTATATACAATTGAAATCATTTCCTTGCAGCTTACGTCTTTAATTTAGCAGCTAAAGAAAGAAATGGAAGACGAAGAGAGATCTCAAGAAGGAAAGTGAATTTTAATTAAAATTTATTTTTATGAACAAATGAGGCGAGAAATTATATAATTATGTGCTTTTTAAATTGAAATGAAGTGGGTGAATGAGTTCAGGGCATGGAGTTGATTGCCCTGAACTGAATTGCTGCTTTTCAATGCATTTTTGTAAAGCATGGCCGGAAAGTAGGCTAACAAAATTTATATCAACTGGATGCGCAGCAACTTCACTCCACTCCACTCCACTCCATTGCACCTTACTCTACCGGTAACACATAAACCCTGACCAAGGCGTGTGCTACTATATCCGAGCACAAAGACAGGACACCAAAAATTGTAATATGTAGAATAAAAAAGAGATGTAGACGAAAAGAACCTTTTTGTTCTGTTGTTGCATGAAGAATACAAAGAGTTGCAAGTCCAGAACAGCAAATTTATAGCGGTGCACGAGTATCTATGTATCTATGTGTTTATGTGAATGTATTTGTTAGGTTGAATTGCGTGCCTTTGCCAACTTGAAACTATGTCACTAGGCACCACATCCTGTGCTCTCGGTTACGTATATTATGCAAAAGGATTAAGTGGAAAACACACACCCGAAAAATGTTGAGCCAAAATGAGAAATAAGAATGAGTGTGGATTGGAGCAAGAGGCTTTGATGAAAAAGAAAGCAATGCACCCAACTTCATATTTTTCTTTCACGTTTGGCTGCAATATTCTAGCTTATCCCTTTCCTTTCGACTCCTCTTATTCCGAGTCTGACTTACCTTTCTTTTACCTTTTGTATCTAACGAAGCGTTTAGCGCAACAAAAAAGGCTATTTCAGATTTGCAAACTCAAGGACCTGGTTTTCGGTTTGAGTTACGCTAACACGAGAAGGACGTAGGGGTTACTGGAAAAGCTTCGAAAGCTTGGCAGCCATTTTGTCTTTGACAAAAATTTAATACACAGCAGTTTGTCTTTGGCTTAGTGTATGTGAGAGAATGAGCCAAACTGAGGATGAAATGTGAAATAAGCAGTAGAGGAAGGATAAATAGGGGATGCAGAAGAGAATGGTAGAGAATTGTGTGAATGTAACTGAATTGCATCAAGTTTTAAGGCTAAGTACTGAAAATGTTGCACATAGTTTGAAATTTCTAAAGTTGCTTCTTTTCTTCCTGTCGCAGTCTGTTGAAGTCGTTTCATTTTTGGAGAAGTCCTGATGCCTGCATATGACACAGTGACTTTGCACTTGCTTTAAACGGCTCATTGTTTTCCTCAAAGTATAGTATTTTCATGTGTGTGCTGGTGTCTGTTGAAATATTAAATTACCCATGAGTGAGCTCTCTTCCAGGGAAGAACAAGAGCTTTAAACAGCAAAACCAAGTCAAGACAATTTTTTTTTTTTTGCTTCTTTAGGTGTTAAGTTGTGTATGTTGATGAAGTGTTTGTAACAGGATACATATAACAGGAGGAGAGCCGGATGGTGGTTCGTATCAGCATTTCATCATGTCATGTGCATATTGCTTACGTGAGAGACTATCATCATCTTATGAAGATTAAATCAGGGAAGCAGTTAAAAAGCTCTTCTAGGTCAATTCATTTGTGATTAGAAATTTTCAAAAGATGTGTTCTTTATTTTTTTCCCTTGCCATTTAATACAAACTAAATGAAACCTTAAACTCAATATTTTTAAAGATTTAGAATCTACTAACCCGTTTATCATTAATTAAAACCATCACCATTCATGAATTTCTTTCACTTGTTCAAGGACAATTTTAATTATTCAGCATGATTTTCTTCCATAGAATATTAACTTATAAGATATTTCTAGTCAACTACTTTCTTACTTTCACTGCACATACACACTAACACACACACATTTTTACAAGCTCTTTCAATTTTCCATTCCACAATTATGCGCTTTTCTTTCGAAGCCTTAGCTTTGCGTTGCCAGAAGAATTGAGCGAGCGTACGAAACTTTTTTCATTTCCTGGAAATTTAAGCTTCAAGGAGTTGGCAAAATAATAAAAAATTGTAGAAATATAAAAATAAAATAGGAAAACTTCGACTTGCTTTCTTGCTTTTTCGCTCTAATGGAACTTTAAGCTAGATTAATTTTTTAATTAGCGCGCTTTTGTTGTCATCATAGAGAAAGGTAAAGTTGTACTAGTGATTCTGACAGGGAAGAGAGATCTGTAACTTGTACCAGAAGTTTCTGTCGTCCTTTTTTGCCATGAATGAACTAGTTTTCTCTAAAATTTTCCTTTTTCGTCTTTTCGTTATTGTTGCTTTTAATTTTAAGCTTCATGGTAACAGATTTTATGCTAATGAAAGTATTTTGTAAGCTTTAGAGTGAAACATAGTTTTCTTTCTTCTTTTTTTTTTTTAAAAGAATTTTGTTTTTGTTTTTTATATAAACTATTGTTTAATTGACCGCTTGCTTACCAGACTGTCAACTTTATACATAGAAATATTTAAATAAAATAACTTTAAGAAAAGCATTTTTAATGAATATTTAATACTCTTCACTTCATTTTTTCTATTACTACAATAATTTTGATATCTTCGTATTTAAAGTTTTGACAAGATGTGAAAGACAAATTAATCCAGAAAAGTAACAGATTATAGGATTTTGTATGTCTTTATGTTGGCATTGTTAACTGTAATATAGTATCAAATTATTAGACTTGAGAGATTTGTCACCAGTTTCTCATTGGGAACCCACTCAGGTAATGAAAAATAACAATCGTAGATCCATAAATATGTTTACAAGTAGAGTAGGGAAAATACAAAGGATGGGACATTCCACAGCTTTTAGTAAATAATTTGACAACATACTTAAATTTTTAAAAAACTAATCGAGTTCCATATATCAATAGAATATTGATTCATTGAATCAAATGACCTGATGTGATATAATATTTATGTTTTGGCAAATAATAATAGTTCAGTACTAAGACCTAAGGAAAGAAAAATATTTCAATATCCATTACTTTGTGATTGTTCTATGTTTACCTTATCCAAAACAATCTTTGTGATTGTTCTATGTTTACCTTATCCAAAACAATATTTTGTAGTAAACTGTTAAGATCAACTTGCACATCCGGTCATTTACATGTACACACTAAATGTGTAGGGTATAAACAAAAGAAGAAACATAATTTTTGCTCCAAATAACGCGCGACGCATTCATAACTTGATTAAGCACAATATGACGTTGGCATTGTGGATTGCAGTTAGAGCAGTTGGAGTGTTTGGCTTCGTTGGCTCTTGGCCTGAATTGACGCGACAAAAGCTGTTGGCGATTGTTGTTTTTTATTTTTATTGTCCACCAACAAACCAACGAACGATCCTTGTTTTTACTGTTGTTGTTAATGCTTCCGCATCCTTTGTTGCTTTTGCAGACTGGAATAAGTTTTGTTGTTGGTTTTGTTGCACTTTAAATTGGCTATGAGCGCGTACATACGAAAATTGGGTCAACAAAGGGGAACCCTTTTTGCTACATTCAAATAAACTTTAATTTAAAAAAAAAATTGTTGCATTTCTTAATTTAATTTTTTTTTCTTTTTTTTTTTTTTTGCTTTGGTGTTTATTTCTTATTATTTGAGTTTACCTCTTTTTATTGTTTGCTGATTTTTAACAAGGAACAACAGCGAACGACATATGTTGCCGATTGCTAGTCAATTTCTTTTAATTGAAAGCTGTAACATGCAAAATTGAATGAAAATATAAAAATTGTAATTTCATTTCATTTCTTCATTACCAATTTCAATTTGGTTTACATCCTTCTTGTGCTAACAATCAGAAAAATATCTTATAATGAATTCTGCGGTTTTAAACTTAAATTTTTGCATTAAATTTCAATAAACAGGCAAGTATATTTTACAATAATAAAATACATAAAAACCGGAAAAATCAGCCTTTGAAACCATCCTGCAGAATCGACAATAAGTTTGGTGGACTGCTCCGGTCTTCAAATAAAATTTTACCAAGGAAACGGGAGCAAGCATGCAGTCTCTTACGAAGTGTTGTATGCTTTCAGTTAAGAGAAAACTCTTGATGGAAAACATCCACATTAAGACTGCCGTACAAGTCGAGATTAGTAAAACAGTAGATAGAAAATTATAGACCTGGATCCTCTGCACAAAATGTGTGGACCATCATCAAGCAAGAATGGCAAAACTCTCTGGCTATGAGTGAAATGTTAAATACATACATAATAATTTTTAAAATATTTTTATGAAATTTCCATTTTTTAGATGAGGGTTTTGACTTTCATGTATTTATACTAACAACTAACTAACTAACTAACTAACTTTCGAGATAAAAATAAATATGTGTAAATTTCAAGTAAAATTCTTATATACTGGGAAGAAAAAAAATGTTGTGGTCTTTTCAATTATTCAATTTCCTCTCACTCTCATGGCACGATCAATCTGATACGTTAAATAAATCATTTAGGGTTGTTAGTGTATGGACGTAAACAAGTTTTCTGAAATAGATCCCTGTTGTCTTCCGTAATATGTACTATGTTACTACTACTTTTAGTGGCATCTTCTCAGAAAAGGCAATATTTTAAAAGCACAGTATTACATTATTATTATTTTCTTAATGTTGATTTCCGCAATGATTCTGTCAGGCCAGTGGTGGGACTCTGAAACTTGTGATTGTTATAGAGCCAAATAAATTCCGACATTTTCCAACGCAGATAAGTCTTTGGTTTCTATGATGTCGCAGTCTTGGCCACATTAGACGACACGGCTAATCCAATGGAAAATACCTAAAGATTACTATGTAGCCTATACTTGATACTGTACTATTGTGATTATAAAGAATATTTTGACATAATTGTTGTCAGTATTTAGATTGATTTACCAATTTCATTCATCATTAAGCTTCGAAATTACCTTCGAATTATTAAATGTAGAGTATCCCAAAGTCAGATCCATCCAAACCGACTATAGAGTGTGTACTAATTTTTTTTTTTATACTCTTCACGCAGTGAATAGTATTATAAGTTTGTCATAAAGTATGTAACAATCATCGGAGATCCCATAAATGAAATAAATGTCTGAAATTTGACACAATGATTTAATTTTACCAGGCGATGTACATACTACTTATGTCGAAACCACTATGAAGGATACTTTCATACAAACATAAATTGAAATTCATGTTTCTGGTATCATTTTAATCGTTTTTATTTCTATTATATCGAACATTGTCTCCCATACAAACCCCGATTTAAATTCAGGTTATCATTAAAAAGAACTTTGTTGTTTGTTGCATTATCGAACTGATATTTAAATAGTATAAGTGACTGATCCATGTTCACTGACCATACAACTTTCAAGACCCTGGGGTTACTGGATGGTAAAGCTCCAATAGAAATTTCCAGATGCAATGTTGAAATGTTGTATGTGTACTAACTCTACCCTAAGCATAGGTCAAATCAATAATTAAACATTTCCGTATGCACAATCACGGGAGAGTAGGCAAACCCGTTTTCTAGGGGTGCGTGAAGAGTACAACGTCTATGCCGAAGTTAACTATCTTTTTTTCTTATTTTAAATTTAAAAATTGAACAATCGCAGTTCAGTCGTCATATTGCTGCAACTGCGTTTTATCATTATATTGTTGCTGCTGTTGTATTTGGTAATGTGTGTGTTGCCCGAACAAATTAAATTGGCTTTAAATTGACACCTCCGGTTGCAAGCGCAAGCAACCCAGAAAGGATATGACACAAGCACATGACCAAATGTATGCATTCGTGTAACTTTATTACGATTTTTTGTCGTTGCTTGTTGTTTTTTTGTAATTTTTCTTGTTCCTGTTACTTTTTTTTTTTTTAATCATCCTTCGTTATAAGGACACCAACTGTAGTGGTTTTTTGTTGATATCTTTTTACTCTGATGTGTGAAGAAGATAGAAGCCAATTAAAAGCAATGCGTACTATGCGGGCAGTTAATAAAATCAAAATTATTGTGTTGTTCACACTTTGACACATTGAAACGGAAATTTAATTAAGGAATTCGAGTTTTTAATCTTTGTTTCTGTTATTTCTCTTTTTCTTTTTGTTGATTCATCCTTTTCGTTTCGATTTCAATTTGATTTTTACTCTTATTTTTTCACCATAAAATTTTGCATTTTATTACATTAAATTATTGTGCATGTGTAAATGTCGACGAATTAAATTATGTAAAGAGCTTGGAAATATCAGTGCAGCTGTTGTTTATAGTAAGAAGAAATGTAAAATTAAAAGGTAGAATATCTAAAAGATATCAGCGTATTCTTGTTAAGTTAAGAATATTAATCCAACTTCTGAATTCTTTATGTCGATAATATCGCTAAAACAAGTTGTAAAATACCTCTCTCTTTCCTTTCTTTTAGATTGTACAAGTTTTAAATGGAATTATCCTTAAGCGTCAGAAAAAGAAATTCGCATGAATATTGAAGTGTATAATTTCTAAATTTTTCCGAATTCATATCAAATGTATCAGTGTTATTATTGTACATCCACACCTCGTGTATTATTTATAAAATCATACATAAATTCAATTGTTTGAAAATTTGCGGTTAATAAAATTCAGAAAAATAAAAAGTAAAAAATAAATGTTAAAATAAGATCTATGAATTACACAGATATAATGAAATCAATAAGAAAATGCAATAATATTTTTTCAAGTAGCATAAATTATCAATTTTTTCACTTAAGATAAAAATGCACTGAAGCTTAAGTAAGATTCATAAAAAGTAAGTAACCTCTTAAGGGTCTCATTCGCACAAAAACAAGAAAAAGATTAGGGGTAGCAAACAAATCAAGCCTGACATAAAAGGTATTCAGATACATAACCATAGAGTCACTCACTCATATGTACATACGCATATATCCATTCATAATCTATCTCTATCTATAAGTAGATCTTGTTATCGAAAACATTTTACAGGCAATTCAGGTAATCTAAAGCTTAGAAATGCTAATCGTACGCTCTGCTTGAAGGCATTTGCCACTCACTCTATAGGCAATGTATGAGTGCCAACAATCATTTTGCTTTGTCACCAGGACTCAAAGAAGAGTAGAGTGAAGTCTTGAATGCAAAGGTCCTCACTTTACTTCGCTTTTGCCTTGTCTTACAGCATGGAAATATATTTACTTTGATAATTGAAACCGTACATTTTTCAGCTTTGTTGCACAAAGCGGCCGCCTTTAAATCACCAGAAAATCAGAAGGGGGAAAATAATATAAAATGAAATAAAAGGAGTAGAGAGAAGAAGTACACAACATGCGTGTCCTTGTGCCTTGTGTCCTTTTTTTCTCAATTTTTCTTGTTTTAGATTTTTTTTTTTTTTTTTTTGTCAAAGTTCTCGTCTTTCCATGTTGTTTGTAAATCAAGTCGTGCGAATTTTTATTTTATTTTTTTTTTTTCAAATCATTTTAACATGTGCGAGTCCTGAGCTCTTATTCCCTAACCCCAAGTGTTGCTCAAAGGAACTCAAAGCGCATAATAATAAAATACACATAGAGAGACTCCTATTGGAACTTCAACAGGATATGAGTATTAATATTGCGGTGACATTACACTGTTCTGTCAGTGCTGCTTCCTTTTTGCATATCCTTTGTAGTTCATAACAATTTTATAATGAATTCTATTTACTAAAAAAAAAAAAAAAAAGAAATTGAAGACCTGAGGAGTATAAGGAAACTGAAGGCGTGCTTATGCGGCCGCCTCTCTAACTCTTTTCTTCGTTCTCAATGTGGAAGCGGTGACAAACTTAGATATCAAAGCAAATATGGTAGTTTACCAGGACTCAAAGTAAATTCTGTCGCGCATTTAATTGCAGGTTGCAGTCTCCTCAGTCTCTTGACAAATATTAGTAGGGGAAACGCTTTGATTTTTAACCGCTTTTTGTCGTAGATAAACATCCATCTTCATTCATTCAACATAAAGATAACAAAGACCTTTCTTGAGCCTTTATCATATTTCATTTTGCGTTATACTATTTGTTAGAAAGATGCTTCCCAGGCAAGCGTTGGATGCATCTTTTGTTTGACAATGCAGTTTAAATTTACTTTCATTTTGTCAAATACTCTTATTGTATTTTATATCCTAAAGACAATAATAATCATATGAATATAAATTTAGGTTTAGATTTTATGTAAACTTTGATTTGCTTACATACCATCGAATATACAATATTCAAAACATAGATATAGAAATTTTTATAATTATCTCAACTATTCCTTAATAATCCCAGTAGTTTGATACTCAAGAAGATACTCGATACAAATACTTGTGGTGGCACCTGAAAATGTTGTTCATATTTAAAATCTTTAAATCTTTTATAACAAAATTTCGCAACATTTCACAAGGCAGCCTTGGTTTTTTAGTTAGTCGCATTTTCAATTGCTTTCTTATGCAACATTTCCTTATTCAAATCGCGATCGCAATCTAAAGTAAAAAACAACAAGTACAAAGAAAACTATCAATAGACAAAAGATATCAGGCAGCAAATATTTAGATGAAATCGAGACAAAAATCCAACACAACAATAACAACAACAACAGAATCAACAATAGCAACAAGATTAACAATGACGACTACCATCGTTATAAAATTGCATAAGATACTTTTGTATTTTCACGATATAAAATGACAAATAAGGCAAGCAAACAACTACAACTACAACTACAATAGAAACAGTGAGAAAAGCAGAAGAAGATTCACTTTTTCATAAAATTCAAATCAATGAGTGAGTATGAAAGGAAATCCAAGAAAGATTCAAGACACCACGATGAAGGCAACATCAACACAACAACTACAGCAGGCAAAGTCATCGAAGTTGTTGTCGTTGTTGTTGTTTGCAACATTTGGATTTCATTGCCAAAATGCCAATTTGTTGGTAGAGATGAAAATGAAGACTATGACAATGATGATGATGATGATGATGGTGGTAACGAATGCAGTGCAAAAGGTCCTTCTTCGTGACTTTGTCTTTTATTTGTCTGTCTGTTTGTCGGTCTATCTGTCTATCTGAATGCATGTCTGTCCATCTGTTTGTCTGCCTGATGGTCTTTCTGCCTTTCTGGTTTTCGGTCTTATCGCGACAGCTTTAGCTTATATTGTCTTCAAGATGTCTGCGGTGGATAAACTTGTTATCGAAACGAATCGCGACGAATTTAATTGAACTACCACCAACAACAACAACAGCAAGAACAGCATCAACTCAAACAAGAAACAGGAAGATTCAGGACTTTGAGTGGTCATAACAAGGAAAATTTTTCACCATTACACAATTGAAATGACAAAAGATAAAAAGAAAAGGAAACCATGAAAAGAAATAGAAATGGAAAATAATTGGTTTACATTTGAATATGAATGCAATTCGGCTTGCGAGACTTGACCAAAGTTAAGTACGAGTAAAAGTACTCGACGCGGTTTGATTTCAATGCAAATATGCCCAGGATCCTTTGTTCTTGTTCCATCATTACGTACACAATTGGTGGAAGCCATCTTCGTTTTATGGCAAATATTGTGTACTATGTTCTGGAACCTCCTCCTTCCATACAATTTGGACATCTGTCGTCGTTTCTTAAAGACCCCAAAAATATAATAGCAAGGCATTTCCAACCAATTCAATTCAAATGAATTCAATTCAAATGTTGTTATTCAATACTTTTAAGCGAATGACTGAATGAGAATGTTGAGTATGGTGGATTTGAAATCTTTAATTTCTGTTCAATTACCATTTAAGTCTATTGTCAACGCCCCGTGTCTCTGAAGTCGTCTCCATTTCTAATTTGTTTCTCAATCACTTGAAATTCAGTTTTGAATTTCCTAGAAAAGCAAATGAAAAAATTGTTTATTTATTCTTTGTCGCATAAATTAACAAAAGCAACAATCAGCAGCAACCAGAATTTTATTTGACAAAAATTTGCTCAATATTTTTTTTTTTTTTTGAGGATTTCTTAGATCTCTCCATGTATGTAGATATATTCTTAGCAAGTATGTACATATGTGAGGTAGGTGTGTCCTTCAGAGATCTACGATTTGTACCTCACTTTCGATGCCTTTGTACCATTTTTCTATGCTACTAAAATTGTGTCCTGTTTTATTGTTTGTTATTTGCTACCTTTTTACTTTGATTTCTTGTTGTTGATGTTGTTGGTATTCTCATTCTTATTCTTGTTCGTTAAGAATTCAGATTGAATTACTCCACATGTTTTTAATTGTCATGCCGGGTAATTTAATTTGAAGACATTTTTCTCAGGAATTTTCTATTTCTTTTGTATTTTGAAATTCTTGTATATCTTACCCAAAATGCCTCAAATTTTAATTACCAATTGAATAGAATTGCGTTAATGAATTAAAATGGTTTGTTTGACTTATTTCTCCATTTCATTTCATTTCATTTCATTTTTTATGTAAATTTTTTTTTTATTGTGATTGTAAGGGGAAAGAAATATAATGATATAATTAATTTAATTTTAAGGAATTTTAACAGATTTTTTGGTTGCAGAAAATTTATACTTATTCAAAATGAATGATTGCACAAACTAGACACGCATCTTATACTATCGTCGATGTAACTGGGGAAATCCAAGCATGTGGGTTACTTTCATGTTCATTGTCTTCCTGCGAAGAGGCTGTTGCAGTCTTCAAAGCAATATAAGTTGGAATACACGTTATTTCGTTTATAGAATCAGGAACTTTGTCAACATCATAGGTAGATTATCAAAATTTACTCGCTTGCCTAGGATGGGATGGAATCTTATCTTTGGAATGGAAAGAAGCTCAGCAAATTACTTAAATAAACAAACAAAAACATGAAAATATAATATAATTTAATTTAATTTAATTTAATTTAATTTAATTTAATTTAATTTAATTTAATTTAATTTAATTTAATTTAATTTAATTTAATTTAATTTAATTTAATTTAATTTAATTTAATTTAATTTAATTTAATTTAATTTAATTTAATTTAATTTAATTTAATTTAATTTAATTTAATTTAATTTAATTTAATTTAATTTAATTTAATTTAATTTAATTTAATTTAATTTAATTTAATTTAATTTAATTTAATTTAATTTAATTTAATTTAATTTAATTTAATTTAATTTAATTTAATTTAATTTAATTTAATTTAATTTAATTTAATTTAATTTAATTTAATTTAATTTAATTTAATTTAATTTAATTTAATTTAATTTAATTTAAATTTAATTTAATTTAATTTAATTTAATTTAATTTAATTTAATTTAATTTAATTTAATTTAATTTAATTTAATTTAATTTAATTTAATTTAATTTAATTTAATTTAATTTAATTTAATTTAATTTAATTTAATTTTAATTTAATTTAATTTAATTTAATTTAATTTAATTTAATTTAATTTAATTTAATTTAATTTAATTTAATTTAATTTAATTTAATTTAATTTAATTTAATTTAATTTAATTTAATTTAATTTAATTTAATTTAATTTAATTTAATTTAATTTAATTTAATTTAATTTAATTTAATTTAATTTAATTTAATTTAATTTAATTTAATTTAATTTAATTTAATTTAATTTAATTTAATTTAATTTAATTTCAAGTATAGTTACTTTACTATTGAAAATTTATAGTGAAGCTCCGAGAAGACTTCGGATAAGCACGGTTTGAAATCTTTGCTGAATTTCAATATTGGATTTTGCTGTTCTGTCGCAAGGTTGGATTAAATTTGTTTACACTGGTTTCATTATTGTCTTGAAAAAGACTATTTTGACAGTTGATTTGTAATCATTTTTTATTGATGTGCTCTTTCCACGTAGCCTAATTAAGTTCAGAGTAAAGCCAAGACTGTTAACAAATGTTTGGTGTGGGAAAATTTCTTGAAAAAGGAAAAACTGCTGGGTAATTACCACGTCTCAAACTAACATAAATATTATATTTAGATCAGATTTCTCATTATTTATAGAAGTTTTAAGTTCCAGTATTTCATTCAGTTAAGTTGATTTTTTTTATGTTGTAAGAAACTTTAACTTTAAATTCTGAGGTGGAAATAAATAGATAAATGTATAATATCATCGTCATAAGTAGAAACTGTGATGTTATTGTGATCATCAATTGGTTAATCAGCAAGGTATATTGCATATAATTTTCGACCTAACCCGCTATTTGAGGAAATCCACCTGTAATAAGTTAAATTTCCAACATATTGACTTTTTATTTATACAATTTACGGCTAAGAATGAAAGATTTTACATGAGGTTTTCATCAAGAACGTTAAAGTTTTAGTAGATGTATCGTTTTATGGTTTTAAAAAGAACAAAAAAAAAAAAATTGACACATTGAATAAAGAAAAACTTGACTGATCAGTTCATAAAATCATAATCTCTTCAATTGATAAGTTGAGGGTTTTTGAATGAAAATAAAATTAACTTAACTCTTAAATGCAAATGATGATTATAAATTAAAATCCTCTTTATTTGAGTAATATTTTTATAGTCTGTACAATACTAAGTAAGTACAAAACATTTAATCTCATCTTATTTATATTAAAATTGTTGCTTCTTTTAAATGAGTGCAATGTAATTTCCTTTCATTCGTATAAATCAAAATTAAAATTAACTCACAGTCACACACACACATACACACTTGTGTCTGTTTGTATGTATGTTTTTTTGTTTGGTTGAAGAAACACCTGTTCCAACTGCACCATCTCAAATCAAATTAATTTCAACAAACCCAAAAAATGAAAATGAAGAAACGACTACATTTCATTGCCGCTTCCAACTACTAAGCGAGTAGTGTCTTTCAATCCAACCCAACCAAACCAAAGATGAAACCAACGATGCAAACAAATAAAGCAAAGCAATGGAAAGGAAAACAAAGTAAAGCAAAGTAAAGCAAGCGAAGCAACCTTGCCACAAACATTTCAAAATGTTTAACATATATGCAAACCGACACCATAAGGTAATCCACTAAAACCAAGACGAGGAACCAGTTCACTTTAGTTCAGTTCAGAATGAACACACACACACACACACACATTCTGGCTGAGCTTCTACTATATTATAATATTATTGAAGTATCCTCTTGCTCCTTGCCATGGTTTGGCATGGCATGGAGTGGCGGATGAAGTGCATTGTAACTTGTTAAAGTTCATTTTTGATGCAACGAGCTGCAATAATGCATAATTGCGCTCATTAGTCTTTTTAGCCAAAAAAAAAAAAAAAAAACAAAAACAAAACTGAAAAAATAAACTATAAGACCGGCAAATTCAAAATTTAAGCCCAACAGATATTCGTCGTATATATGAACAGTCAGACAGAAATACGCAGATCGCATAGAGACAAATCAAAGTGTGGGACATTGACTCGGGAGACGAAGAGACAATGCAAAAAGACACAGCAACAGGATTTACGCGTCCAGTTAAATTTACGATGATTGCAGCACACTGCATTGCGCGCATGCGCCTGCGCATGAATTTGATGTGGGTTTCCAGCATTGCCAACGCTTTCAGCCAGCAATGAGCTTTAGTTAAGACGACGACCGACAACCGACGACCAAGTCTGACGACTCGTAAATAAGCCCAACTTGGAATTAACAGACGTAAACGCGCTACGGTTTAAGGTCAACAAGCAAGCGGCGACTTGACTAAGACTCTTCTTAACTAAGTCGCGATATGTCTGTCTCTCGGTCTGCTTACCTCTTTAGGTAAGGTAATAGGTTCCACTCTCCCTCTCTCTTTCTCTCACTGAACCAATGTTTCAGTATCTGTTCTTCTTCATTGTAGTATCACAGACTGATTGCAATTCGGAGTTTTTTTGCGGGTATTTTGTCTTCTTTTTTTGGGCTGCGCGGCGTGTGAAGTTAATATCAGAAAAAATACAAGCCTTGTTAAGTGATTAATCAGCGCCAGATATAATTTGTGTCTGCGTTAATTTTTCGTGTGAAGGCAAGGTGTGTTTATGTATCTGACTCTGAAGGTTGCACTAAGGGTTTATTATTATTGTATTTTTTACTTATTCCTGATCCAAGCGAAGCCATGATAAATTCAAGTCAAGCATGCCAAACAACAACAGTCAAGTTTCCTTTAACTTATCGAACAAGTTTGAGCGTTGAGTTCTTTACACAAAAGATTAATGAGGTTATGAGGAAGAATTGCATCTACGCATACTATAACATACTGTACGAATACAGTATACAATGTAGTTAGTATGCGTATCTTTGCGGTAGGTGTTGAGTTGTCAATGGAGATGAGAGTATTTTTCGATAAAGATAACTTAAAGGCACAGTTCTTCCTTCAATTGCTGATGATGTTGTCTGTCTCTCCATCCATCCAACCGTCAATTTAGATTCATTCTTTAAACACCATTAGTAGTGAGTGTTGCCATTAAAATTGCTAAAATTCACAGCATCATCATTCCATTTGTGTACAAGTGTGGAAACTTATGGCATGGCATGGCATGGCATGGCTTGGTATGCCAAGCAACCCATTTACCTAGGACCGACCCACTTTACTCCTCTACACTGCAGCACGATTTTAGTCAGCAAGGGTGGCAACATTGGTACGAACCATGGTACTCAAATCATCATCATAACTTTAGTTGTTTTCCTTCCCATCCTCTCATTCCCCGATACCATTTTGCTGTGGTATATGACCACCATTGCTTAGGTTTATTGTTGCTGTTGCACGTAAAATGTTGCTGCTGGCATTTTCTTCTTGCAGCTTGTTGCTGTTGCACGTCTTTTATTTAGTGATTCTGTTCGTGTTGTTGTTAATATTGTTGTTGTTCTTGTTGTTGTTGTTGTAAGTGTTAGTGTTGTTATTTGTGGTTAGCAATAATCATAATAAAAAGGGCTTTTAAGTTGTTATTGTGCATTAGATGGAAGCCAGATTCGTGTTGGTGTTGTTGGATAGTAATTTCTCTTACCAAAAGATATTTTAAATAGCATAGACACAAGTATGTAGATAGTTTGATGATGGGTTATTTAATGATTAAAAGTAAGTAACGAACTCAACGTAGCATTGAAAGGTTAGGGTTGTTTAGCTAATGTTTATGAGCTACTTATTAGAATTCATACGCCTCGTAGATAAATCGTCTGACTTCTTTCTTTAACCCCTTTTAATTAAGAATAATAATTGTAATTTAAAAGTTCTTAAATAATTTTCAAAGCATCTCATTGAAATTCGAGAGGTGAAATTTGAAAAAACGATACCCAACACTATTTCTCACTTCTTACAGCCCCAACACTTGAACTGTTTAGACGACACATCCAATCTAATCTGTACACTACATTCTCGAAACAAAAATTTTTATTATCTGAACAGACAGTTGATCAATTACTCACCAGAGATCATACTCTTCTCCTCATGTAATCAATAATACATTACATATTTGGTTCTTTCCTTTTTAATAGTTTTAAACACTTCTCTCATTTCTATTTCTTCTTGCTAATAATTAATTGGGATTCTCTCGTTTAAGCTCTCATAAACTTTTGTCCTAGTCATGTATATCTTGGTTGGCTTTTAATTTTTTCTTGTTCAAATTCATATCCCATTGGAGTATTCCATTAATGAGGGTTGATTTCCCATTGTTAGCTTCTCACGATAAAATATTCCGACCACCTCTTAACGAATAACTATTAATTCCTTTGCGATAGCCAAGACGGTGACTAGTTATAGAAATATGACCATACTCGACTTCGTAACGCCTTCGCAATACAATTTTTCACTGCTTTTGTAAGCTCCTGTAAAGAGGGACGATCAATATGTCAGTTGCCGAAAAGAAAATACAGAAAATACAGTAAATATCCACCGCTTTAACGACAAGCATCAATGATATCCGAAAAAAGAGAACTGATGACGACGAACTCAAGACATCTCGTACTGGGACATGGACATGGATGCATGAGTGCATGAGGCACACAAATTGCAATTGAAGTTAATTTCAACAAATTGCATGCCAAAAAAGTGTTAAAGGGAAAACCGAACCAAACTTAACCAAGCGAATTGAGTTAACAATGATGAGTGCTTAAGAGAGAGACCAAGTAAGACTTTGGTATATTAAGAGCACCATGGAATGCATTTGGACAGACTCGTTTACTCACATTCAGTTGAATTCAAGTCGAGTTGGCTAACTACTTTGGGCTAAATGATATACGGCCGAATGAAAAGAAAAATTAAATTACAGCTTAGGAATAACATGCGCTGCCTGCTTGCTTGCCCGACTGACTCCCTGACTGACTAACTGTCTGACAGACTTCCATGCCCAGCTGACTGAATGTAAGCCTCGCTGTGTGCACAACTACAGGGAGAACAACAAACCAACAACTGCAATTTCTCAATATTACGAGGAGGTTAGCTTTGATGACGAAGTTACAGCATTTCATTGGTGGCTTGCAAATGGCATGGAAGAAATGACTGACTGACTGAATGTCTGTCGGACTATCTGGCTGGCTAACTGAATCAATGAGTTAGTGAGTGAGTGACGTACCCCGCAAGCGATCGAGAACGACAGAAGAAATGTGCAGCACTACTTAAGTATCCCCTTTCAGCGCTCAACTCCGCCCACAAGTTGCGCGAGCGCATGCGCGTCCTCATCACTACTATGATGATGATAATGATGACGATGGCGGCCAGTGGCGAACAGACGAATCAAGCGCGAGATTACTCACGCGAATGTAATTTGGCAATTGCTTATTAATGCAAACGCCGTTGCCGTTGCCGTTGCTGGTGCCACCGACACTGACAATGCCGCCGATCATGATGGTGATGGTGATGATGACGCTCTGATCGAAACCCTCTTGCAAGTTGAAACGCAATTGAACCACTTATATCACCTCCTTGTTAGAATGAATCAAGTACTGACTTGGTTGGTTGCTTGGTTGGTTGTATGGTTTGCAACCCGCATTTTGAATTGAGTTTAATTTCGCTTGCGCAATGCCAACCCAGCCAAGTCATCCAGGGCAGCCAAGCCAGCATTATTTCGTAATTTTAGTTTTGAACTTGTGCCTTTTATGTATTTCTCATTTTTCTTCTTCAGTACTTACTTTTTCGGCATTTTCGATGATTTCTACTCTACTTCTCTGACTTTTTATCTTCGTAAATATGTACAACATGCATACAATAATATGCCATGACCATGAAGCCCTTGAGCCAAAGATGGCACTGTCCGATGTGCTATGAAGTGCAATAATTTTTACCTTCTTGATTTTTGTGTTATTTTTCTTCTGTTTTCCTTTTGTTGTAGCTTATCAGTTGAGTGAGTTCATCGCACGAGTTGTGCGAGTGTTGAAACATTTGCGCGTAATTTGCAGATTCTTGCAATATTTTTGAATTGCATTTAGGTTCAAACTTCTTTAACCATTCCTGGTTAGATTTGGTGTTGTTGATTGAATTCTTGGAAAATTTTCGATAAAATATAGTGATAATGGGCATTGACTAAGAGAGAGAGAGATAGAGAAATAGAGAGATAGAAAGAGAGAGAGAGAGAGAGAGAACGACATGAATGTTAATGGAAGATAGAATTGTAAGCACTAATATTGACAATTTGAATTTCATTTGACTTCCTCATATTATCCATCAAAGTGTTTCCAAGTCACTGAACTCTCTCACTATCTCTCTCTCTCTCTCTCTCTCTCTACATATGTAGCTAGCAACTAGTCCTTCCTTATATGTTAGATCATACTTAATTAATCAACTTTAAGACCCATGTCATCTCTTGTTTTTATTAATGTCCATCCTGACTAATTCATCTTACGAAGTGCTGCCTGCCTCTCTTAGTCTCAATAATAATTTGCATCCCTTTATAATCGCACTAAACACAGTTCATTCATCCTTCAGTTCATTGGCTCTTCTTTGATATGCTGAACTGACTAACCAACCAACTAACTAACTAACATCCTGAGCCTCCTGTTCTTGGTTGCCTTAGACCTGGCCGGCTGCCAACTTCAATGTGTGCACCTAATATGAACGAACACCATTAACAGCATGCAAATTAAAAGTACTCAACAACATATCAATGCCAGAGCTACCAGGGACTACCATCAGAAAGCGCAGAACCAAACCGAACAAAACTGAACTGAACAGAACAGAATAGAGCCACTAGCAGCAAAAGTTGCTGAAGTAACAGCAGCAGCAGGCAGTCGTCAACTACGATAGACCTGGAAGGAGGGTATTTGGCAGAGTCCAAATAAGTTGATAGATGGTAGGTAAAAAGGGGGCAGAGTCTACAAGTCAAGAAAGGCTAAACTGACATGCCGAACTAAGCTAAACGCTGCGCAAAACGCTGTCGAAACGAAGCAATAAACGAAGACAACAACGACGAAGACTAAATGCCTAAAAACCTAAACAGGGCCAAAGATAGAAATGAACAGACAACAAAAATGGGCATGAATCGCATGCATCCATGCATTCACATCCACATTCACAACCAACTAACTAACCAACTAACCCGGATGAGAGAAGGGACTATGGAGTAGAAGGTACATACTCAAAGTTGCCTGGCCAAGCGACTAAAACTATCAAAGCTGGCGATGGTAATTGCAGGTTCGGCAACAAACATTTTACACCAAAACAAAAACGACAAGAAACCAAGGAGTTGAGCTTCAGAATCCAAGAACCAACAAATAAAGCAAGTAAGCCAAGCAGGAGGAGGCGGAGGCAGAGGCAGAGGGGTTTGTGTGAGCCAAAGGTCTGGTTTCGCTGCCTGACTAACTGACTGACTGGAGAGATGTTGTTGTGTCAGCGAGTTGCGCAGGCGCAATGCATGGATTGAAAGATGGATGGGTGGATGGATGGATGGATAGATGATCTGCAAGAGAGGAATTACTTGTGTACAACTGAGTATGTAGAGGTTGGAGGTGCCTAAGTGAATGACTGCCTGAATTAATGATAACTCTTGACGGTAATTCGTTATTTCAGGCAATAAGCAATGAGTATGTCGAGCATGCGAGAGTAACAAGGATTATGTGTACTCGTATTTGAGTAGCATGTAATTTGAGTGAAGTAGTAGATACTACGAGTATTGTGAATTAAACTCACTCAAAAAAGAATCATAATAGCATGGTCATGAAGAATGATTTTGTGGTAACCACAACATAGAAAAGAAAAGGAACAAAAGACTCCCACAACGTACAACTGTCAAAATAAGGGCCTTGTTGATGGTCAGCTAAAGCTACCTGGTTCTTATTCTGGTTTTACCTTTAACCCATATTCCTTTCAAGCATTCATTCTTCTTTGTCTACTTACAATTACTGATGAACAATTTTCCAAATGGCAAACATGTCAAACCAGCCACAATGAACCATGAAACATTGAACAAAAAACAGAAGAAGAAAATAAGTAGCAAAAAGGATATGACAAAGAGAAGCAAATAAAGCATAATAAGAATAAAAAGTATGAAAGATACTTTGCCCATTAATCACAATCAAAGCGGATATTGCACAGACAAACAATCTAGTGAGCAAAAGATACATGGATACCATGGAAGAAAAGAAACCAAAATCAAAGCATGATGGTGGACTAATGTCCTGTGTGTAGTAAGTAAGAATGTGTGTGGCATTCAGCCTTGACATAATTTTTCTTCAATAAGCAGGACAATGAACGAGACATGGGCACAAGAGGGAGGCAGTTGAATGTACTGGACCTCTGCATTGCTTGACATAGAGTGGCGTCGTTCAATGTTGCTATTTCGTAAGTATTAAGAATGACTACAGAAAAAGGAATTTTTAATGCAAAGAAAATTATAAATGAAAAAAGGTAAAATGAAAAAGAAAATGAAGACGGAAGATGGAAAATGAATGAGTCTTGTGAATTGTGAATTAAACATGAAGTGCTGCCACCTCCTCATTCCACTAGTAGTAAGAATAGTAGTTATGTATCTGGTATCTTTAGCAATATTTCAGCACTCAAGTGAAGGCTCGAGTGCGATAAGCATCTAATACCGAAATATGTTAATTTTCAATTAAATGTACAATATATATATATATTTTTTTTTTTATTGTTGTTAATTTTCGTGGGTTTTTCTTTTCAAATTTTTCGTTTGTTTCATAAAACGCACTCAACCGCGAATGCTGCACATACCGAAAGCGATTCGTTTTGAATTCAAACTCGTTGAACAAATTATTATCAAGTAAGTTTAATCTAGAAACTGCAATGATGTTTCTTCTAGTATCTGAAAACTCTGTTGATTACTTTGTTTTTGGATGTTTGTAGCCAAAAAGAAAGGAAGTCACACGAGATACGAGTAAACCGAGTTCTTTTTCTTGTTGTTTTTTGACGAAGCATAAACAATTTGTTATATGAGCGATGACTTAAAAAAATAATTAAGACATTATAAATTACTTAAGTGTAACAAACAACACACATAATACACAAAATGTTAAACTGAATGTTGATCGTTAACTTTGAATTTTAAATTGTAGGCGTTTCTATACATGTATCTATATGTATGAATATCTCTACAACTCAGCTACCAACTTCTTAACTTCTTTTGTTTTGTTTAGTGCTTTCAACGCGCATTTTGTATCATGTTTTGGTATAAACAATACAAAAATTCCTTTATTCAAATGTGTTTTTCCATGCTCTACAACAACGTCGGTCTATTTATTGTTAATTAAATTTTATGGTTGTTAACAGATATTTGCATATCTTAACATAGTTAACTTCTTACTAACCGATGTTCACAATGTGCTGTGTTGACAGGTTTCCTTTACTTCATTATATTTTTTATGAGAACAGTTTTAGAGTTTTTCATGAGGCAATTTTGTGGTCAAATTAGTAGGCGATATTCCATTTTGGACCAAATAAAATATTGTCCATAAAAACAAATATTGTACTCACATTTATTGCTGTCAAAAAAAGGTCCGAGGTACGAGGCCACAGTAAAGAGGTGAATAGATCCAGCCTTTCCCTTAATCTATCTAACGTGTATGACAATAACTGCTATAAAATACATTTCTATTGTTAGAGGTGTTCATGTTTACACTGAAATATACAATATAAAGATCAATTATATTTCATCATTGAAAAGAATTAAATTTCTCGGTTAGATTTATTCTTTCATATTCGGGATGGAAGCATAACAAACTCTTTTTTAAAATGAGAGCATTTTCTTTGAAATTGCAATATATGTGTAGATGTATTGGCAAAGTTTGCAGTTCTCAGGGTTTGTTAGACATAGTTCCTTAAGATAATGCCTGTGTCTATACCGGGACTAAAGATTTTTTATATTTTAACTAATTTAGCTATAGTCAGATGTTAGCAGATCTTTTTTTTTTTTTTTCTGTAACTACAAACCTTAATACTTAGCTGTAGGAAAGTAGCCATGCCAATTTACAAAAGTTCTTTGAAAATGTCAAAAATCAATAATACTATAAATAATTGTAAATTCATCAATCAAACTCTGACTATAAAAGGCTAAAAGTCGTACCATTTGTAATTGTATTAAACTTTATAGAATACTTCGCCATGCCTTCCAAACCTTTGAATCTCACTTTAAAACACAAACTCAAATATTGCGCAATATTATTGTATTTATAAGGATCGAAAAAGAGAGGAGAAATTGGTAAAATTGCTAATTATTTTCCTCAATGTGGCCACTTTAAATATATTTTACTAATATTCCGCATATCACCTTATCTGACAACCAATAATATTTCATCACGGGGTTTATTTGATATTTTTAAATAATTTATTAGATAACTTGTCCCTTTAATTATTTAAGCCTTGATTTTTAAAATCTTTTTCAATTCTCTTACTTGATAATTTGCGAAAAAATTTGAGTAATTCTTTTTTAGAAGACTGAATTATTTGATCAATAATGTTGATGAATAAAGGGCGTGGAAACTTTTCCATCGAAAGTTTTTGATTACTAAAATACTTTATAACAGAAAACCACTTTCAGTTCTAGAAATAATATGATTTTTTTAATTAAACTTGATTAAATTGAGTTTATAAGGTGATTTGACTTTATTTCTATTTAAGAAATTTAGCTTTCTTAACCAATCTTTATTTTATGAACCACTAACAAAATATATTTACTTACAACTTGAACTCGTTAACTTGTTCTGTTCTTATTTTAATCCATAGCCTAATCACAAAAACTACAAATGCTTAAGTAAAGTAAAATAATGGAAAAAAAATAAAGTAATGCTCTGGCAAACCAATCACTTGTTTGCGATCTTGATGATCTGAAGAACATTGCAAAGCGTGATTTGTAAGATCATCATTCAAAATAGTAACGACTGTGGAAGCTGTAACGATTTTAACTAAGAAAGGATCAACAGAAACCACAACAGCATTGCAAAGAATAGAATAGAATAGAGAGAGAGAGAGAGAGAGAGAGAGAGAGAGAGAAGGAGACTTCTTACTTTTTGTGTAATTTAAAGAAATTCAATTGAAAATCAGAAGAATACATTCGCAACTCCCAGGAAACGTAACAAAACCTAAAGCGTCTTCTTCTTTTCTATTCTTTTAGTTTAAACATCAACAAAAAATAAAAAAAAAAAAAAAATGTTAAATAAAATAAGGCTGGTAGTATACGGGAAAAAGATACGAACTACCAACTATCAACTAAAAACAGAAAAGAGGTGAGGTAAAGGTAAGAAAACAAAAAAAAAAAAAAAATTGGTTTATATATAGTAGTAGTAGTAGTAGTAAGCAAAAGTACTTGCTGCTGATGCCAAGCGTGAGATTATCAGCGATTGTATGCAGTGATGACGACGACGATGATGATGATGATGACGATGAAGCTGCAGCGGCATCGACATCGACATCGGCAGGGACTGTTACAAACGTCGATCGGCGTTACTGATTGGAGGTTCCTACTGCTGCTGCTGCTGCTGCTGCTCCTGTTGCACAATGCTTCAGAGATACATGGACTGCTGCAGCTTGTTGTTATTGTTATTGTTGGTTAGTTGGCATGCAATTCAACGCCAAATGCAGTCAAGTTCACTTTTCATGCAGGCTATTGACTTCAATTTGGTCTTCGTCTTGGCTTGTTCGCTATCTGCATGCGATCAAATTTCCTTTTGAGCTTAAGCGCATTCTCCTGGGCTGACAGAATGGCTGGCTCCCTGGCTTGTTTGGTTACATGCACCACTACAGTCCCCTGACCAGTCTACTATACCTTACAATCCACATCCCCCACTCTTGTTGTTGATGCTACTTGCCACCATCGGAGCGCTGCTCAGTCGCTTTTGACATTTTGGACACTATTTTGTGAACCTTTTACTTTTTGTAAACAGCTTTTGGGGCTGTCCCGAGGCGGCGTTTGCATTGCCTTTTGGGCGCTTTTATTCTGTTTTGTTTTGCTTTTATTTTGTTGTATTTTGTTTCTCAATACAAAGGGAGTTCTGCTTCAGTTCAATTCAGTTCAGTTTGGTTCAGTTTATGTTGGGTTTTGTTCCTCTTATTATGCCCACGATTTTTACGTTTCAAAAACAATTGTATGAGTGAGCGAATGAATGGAGGAAGGATGGATGAGGGAGTAAGCAAGAGCAAACGAATGAGTGACTTCCAGGAATTTTGTCCAAACAACTTGCCAAGCACTCACTCTTTTGCGCACTATGTTGCCAGTCACGGTGAATCTGCTTGTTGTCCCCATCCCTTCCCATCTCATCCAATACCACGCCATGTCATGCTATGCCATCCTATTCCATACCCATACTCAAACCCCAACCCAACCTCATGCTCTTCATCCATTAACTTTTGTATTTAGTTGACATTGATTGAGAAATTGATTTGAAAATCGTTTTTGCTTCTGCGCTGATTTTGATCTTTTTAAAGCGCATTCTCACTAAACGATCGCTTTGCTTTCCATGGCTGACTGATCCGATCTGATCTGATTGGATCGCATCGCATCACATCGGATCGGATCAGTTTGCTTCGTATAGTATAACATTGCATTATATCGTATCATATCAGTTAGAAACTAGCGATCTGTATGACATTTAACATTTTTGTCTTTGATTTAAAAACTTTTCTTTATTTAATTGTTTCTTGTGTTTTTGACAAACGTGATTTACTCCATTTGAAAAGCTCAAAACGTCGATGAGTTTTTGTAGGAAGCATTTTTAATCAAAGAAATACGTGATACAAGTTGTACTGTTAAATATTAGTAAATAAACCATGTATGATCATTTTTACGTTTTGGTTTCGAGTAAGTTTTTGTTATGGGAACTGTGAGTTCCGATCTCATATATTTCGCCAATTAAAGGAGTTACAAGGGAGGAAGGGATATGAGATGATGAATAGTTGAAACAAGCTTGATCTTCCCCGAAACATATTTATGAGATGCCATTCTATGATTCTAGTTTCTACATTACGACTTACCATCCTTTTTGGATAAATTATTCAACCGATGAGTTGTAATAATTTTAATTTCATTTAAAATACCAAATTAATCTTACAAGGGTACAAGATATAAAAAGTTAAGAATTTCTCAACTCAAATTAAATAGTTTCTAATTTGAAAATACTTTTTTATATAATTGCATGACATAAAAAACTCATTTCCGTTCATTTCTTCTTCCATAACCAATTGAATGAAGGTCATTTGAGTTGAGTGCTTGTGGCACATGACACTGCTCAATTTAATGGAAAATGAAATTTTACAAATTTTATAAACTAAACTCATTCAATTCAGTAAAATGCAAACAAAAAAAACAAAAAGAGAGAATAAACTTCAAAATATATACGACGTGAAGAAGAACGAGATCGAGCAAAATAAAAAACCATTTCCATTTCAATTTCGTATGAAAACTTTATTTTAGTTTTTAGATTTGTTTATGACATCTGTCAATCTGAACGGACGAGTGAAAGCACTTTCCATCTATCCATTTGCTGCTATGCATGCACGATACTAGTATCTATCTACCAATGTATCTATCTCTATGTATCTCATACCAATACAATGGAAGTTTTGTCGTTGTATGTAGTTTGTTTTAAACTGTGGAATTCTAAAGTTTTTTAATGCATTTAGAAATACAATTTTTTGTTAGTTGAGCTTACAAGTTAAAAACTTACAAACTAAATTTGTTTAGCACTAATGCAGTTAGACACTGAACGCTTCAGTATGTTTTACAACAAATATTGTTCATTTATGGTACAGTAACCATTTGTGTTATCTTACTTTATGAAAAAAAAAAGTAGTAAGTGGTAAAAGTTAGTAGAATATTTATTTTATTTTTATTTTCTGTTTTATGTCAATGATGAATTTTTAGTTAAATACTTAAAATATAACCATTTTTAGTACTGGTTTTTGTTTACAAATGAAAATTCTATTTCAAATGGACAAGCTATTTTAGATATGCATACTACAATACTTGAAAGCTTCACAAGGTCTTCAAATCTTTCGATTTTAAGTTTTAAAGTTTTGAGATCATATTTAAAAAAAAAAAAAAAACAAAAAAAAAAAGGAAGATAGACTTAAAACTTAGATGATGATACCAATTAGAAAATGATTCAAGTAGATAAACTAGTCATACTCATTAGACAGATATACCTACACCATTCTATCAATAACATAACACTGAACATGGATAATAAAATTATAATATTTAAGCAACCAGCATATGCAGTAGCAAGAGCTACACCATTTTCTAGGATATATGAATATATTCGAGGAAATACGAATTATATATCATCTTAAACGACATTCTGTTGACAGCCCTGTAAATACATATATGTCATGAAAACAGTGCAGAAGCCCAGGAGAACACCCACAGAAAGTGGATGAGCATACTAAGGGCTAATATTTTAAGATTAATTGTAGTGCCAAATGATTATTATGAATTGAAATATAAATATTTTATAATAGAAAGGAAAAGTTACAATTAAATAATTCTAAGATGATTTGTAGATAGAAATTGTAATGAAGAAAAAAGATGAGAGAATTAGAGGATAATGAAAACAGAAATAAAATGGGCGATTTAAAGAGACAAATGCGCCTAAAATACTTTATAGGAACCATTGAAGTAACTGATCATAGGTTTGGCGGGAAAGCAACCTCCACGTAACGTTGAAGTCTAAAGAGCACAGTCAAAAATAATTCAAATTTTAACTAGTGCTCCTCGGTACATGTAGAACACGAACATTCGCAGAGACATCACCGTCCCTCTAATTAAAGCTGAACTCACCCAACTGAAACAGAAATATCATTTCAAACCCTCGCAACATCGTAACCCACTAGCTCATACATTCATCGGAAAAGGGACATTGCATAATTGCCTTACCACCAAAAGAACTTGTAAATTAATCAATAATTGGTTTTAATATTTCTAAAGTTTTGCTTAGCTTTGTGTTTTATACAAAATGATTAAAAAAAAAAACATGAAACATCTTTGGTTTTGGTACAGTAAAATTTAATATTTTCATCATAGTCTTCACATCATATTGCAGTCGTTAGTTCATTGTGTTACGCATCGGTTTACGGTGGATACATCGAAGGAAACCATATTTTTCATTTATTTGAACCTCTCTATAGCTGACTTTTCTAATATTCATGTAACAAAAAAAAAACTTTGTTGTATAGCCAATTATTTGTTGTATGTAGTTACAGTGTTTATAAAAAAAGGTTTTAAAAATATAAAAGCCGACCCACCTCTGAACTGGCTATGGACCTTCGATGTACGCACCGTGAGTCGATGCTTAACACAATGAACCAACGAATGCATTTGTGCAATCCAATACTAAAAGGCATTACATTTATTTCATATTTTCTTTTTGTTGTTAAATGTCACTCATTTAAGACAATAATTGAGTATCTTTGAGAATTTTTTATATAAAATTGTTAGAAAAAGTGTCGCCCCTTGAAGTTTCCAATTTTTTTAAAAACGTTTTCGATTGTTATAATATTCTCTTACTAAGCATATTCTAATAAAAAAGTATAATCACTTCATGTCCTTGCAGAATATACGTGTAACTCATGGAAAATTAAACCATGTTTGTTTTCTTTGAATTTTGCGTCCAATCATTTTTCAATAAATCGAATTTCTAGCTTGTGTTCGCATTTTGTTTTTATGCTTTTACAAAAATAACAAAAAGAAAATAAATAATAAAAAACCAAAATCATGCACAGCTTCCGCAAACATTTGCCACACCCTGTCGCCCTTGATTCTCATTCCTGAGGAGCGTTTCTCCTTCAAACTGCGTCATGTTAATTTCAATTTAGAACATGACACAACGAAAAAGGATAAGCACGAATCGTGCGAACAATGCTGACTAAGGGACAACTCACAATCAAGGAAACAAAAAAAAAAAAAAAAACAAAAAAACAAACAAACAAATAAATAAAAGTAAGAATGAGAATAATGAAGAAGAAAATTAAAAAGTTTCAGCAGATTGTACTATGACAAAAACAATTAAATCAAACAATCAGACAAAGTCCAAAAACGTTGACAATGAGCACGTTTCCAAAAAGCAAAACAAAAATGGTTGGTTACCACCGCCGTCGCGTTCAACGTAAATGCAATAAAATCCGCAAACGCGCAAATGCGTGGAAAAATGAAAAATCACGCCGGTGAATCGTTAGAACTCTATGTTTAATGACTAGTAAAACAGGATAAACTACTGCTTGGAGAGGGTTACCCTCTACTATAAGGATAGAATGTCAAATATCTGCCGCTGGAGCATGCACAATTGGGCGTTGTAATTGAATTAGTCACACCCACAGATTGCATACATGAATGACTTGCAACAGAAACAACACACGACGATGCCGACGAGAACGACGTGTAATTTTGTTTTATTCGCATTGACAATATTTAACTAGGTTACCAGGCAACCAAGTCCAGAGACTACGAATATGAATGTATAGCAGAGACCATGGCAAGTTTGACTAGGAGTATTATAGGATTGGGGGTTGGCCTAACCCAACACGTTTTGGATTAATTCAATGATTGTTTTATACAGTCTGAATGTTTGTGTGTGAGATTTATTAGAAATGCAAAAATTGAAATAAAAGAGAGTCTACTGAAACAATGAGCACATTAGACAAGCCCGATAAGATTGAACGACGCCCAAAGCTGGTAGGTGGGTAGGATTTCTATTATAACATGGCACATTAGCAAAGAATTTGACTTGAGGCAACGACATTTTATGCGCGAAAAACAAATATAGGACGAAAGAACCAAGTCATCTAAAGAACTGCCAGAACATAACTTCAACTAGTACAAACACTTACTATTTTACTAGATGTATATAAACATACTTATAGTTCAAGAGAACTATTTACTCTTGAGTGGCACAAGCGTCTCAAGTGGTTTAGTGTACGCCAATTTACATAACAATAGATGACGAAGACGACGACAATGCCACCAAACGGTGTAGAAAACTTTAAAGCAACTGAAAGGCGACAATGTCTGCCTCGAAATTAACTGGAGCATAAAAGAAAAAATTTGCAGTATTATACTTTGTATATAATACAATAATTTCATTTAAGAATCTTAAAGAGATCTTTACAGTTTTAAGTAATCATTCAAGAAAAAAAAAAGGGGATTGCATGCAATAATAATAATAATTTATTACTATAGATTAGATCAATCAACGCAGGCCATACACACATATACTCGTAGTTTGTGTAGCTGGCAATGACAGGTAGGAATACACACATCAAATCGTTCTTATTGTGTTTTGATGCGTTGCCCATCGACTACTTCAAATTTCGTTCGTGAAATGGAAAACCTTTAAGTTTTAGTTCTCGTTGAAGGCAGCGAGTCAGTGCACACAAGGAATGTGCGGCTTGCTTGTTGTCTTCCAAAGAGAAGGCAACGCCTGATATGCTTCAATGAAGGATATAAAATTTCTTTGTTCCTTTTCCATTTGGAATGCTAAATTAAATGTTTCTTTTAAAAATAAACAATGAATCGTAATATATAATAAGAAACCAAAAATAAAATCACAAACAAAACAAATAACAATAAAATATTTAAATAATATTTCACTAGCAACAACACTTCCAAAATTAAATATTTTATTGTTTCTTTTTATTTTTTTTTTTTTAATAATTTTTTTTTCTGTTGTTTCCGTGTTCACCAAAGAGAGAGCGATTTTAAAAACGATTTGATGTGTGTATTCCTACTTTAACGTTTTTTTTTTTTTTGACTATGGGCAACTTTAGCAAACTTTGACACAAGCACAGAAATCCCAAGATCAATAAAGTTTCGTCATTCCAAACAAAGACACATGTTATGCATTAGAGTGAAGGATCACCATCGTGTCTCTCTTTTAATATTCTACTAGACATAGAATATAAATGAAAATTATCTCATCTGAATATATAATTTCCAACAATTGAAGGTTTACATTCCATATTAAAGCTTAGACTAGTTAATTTTCATGGATTCTGTTATCTAACAATGCAATGTTACAGAAAATAATTTGATTTTTCTTTGTGTAAAACAAACATTTATATTAAATCTGAGAGGTGACAAGTTTTTAAGAAGCAAATTCATTTTCAATATTTGATTATACAATAAACAGGAAAAAGGAATGATGATAGATTGTATCTAGGAGAAAAAGGTCCACTGTCCAAAATATGTATGGGCGACCGCATAGGTGGCAAGAAGAGTGCATTTACCCATTTAGAAGATGTGTGTGGGAAAGGACGCTCTGCCCATTTTGTGGTGAATTTTTATTATGTAGAAAGTTGTCTCCAGGTGTGGATTGACAGATTTATGTCTGTGTTGAAAATATTCAGTCAGTCAGTCAGTCTTCTAAGTTCCTCAAATCGTTTCTACTTAGTATGTTTCCATGAGACTGCTGCAACGCCACACCAGTGGATTCAAAGGAATAAAATTAATATTGTATTAACATTGTCTTTATTCGTTTTTTATTTTGTTTTGTATATATTTTTTCTATTTAATAAAATTTATTAAAATTTAAAAAAAAAATTCAACAACTTTCACCAATTTCCAATTTCAACAACTTTCACGATCACCAATGAATTTCTGGCGACCTCTGTTGTGAAATGAGCGCACCTAAAACTTTCACATTTCACCACACTTTTATTAGGTTCAGCCAAAAAGTATGCAGCAAGTTTGTATGATACACAAAGTAATTAGAGCAACAACCGTCGCAGGCGTCGCACAGTCGGACAAAGGCTGCGCAGCGACGTTTTCTTTGCTTCATTGCTATTGCATTTTGTTTGATGTACAGCTCATAATGCTTAGCAAGAAAGAGATAGAGGATATGATAAAATAGCACGAGCATTCTTAACTCATTTGCGCATTACCTTCTTTGTCACTTGTCATGCTGCTAATTCTTCTCCGTGGCTGGTAGTTTTGTCGAATTAGATGGTGTGTGTGTGTGTGTTGTTATAATATATTAATGATAATATATTAATGATGATAAATCAATTGAATTGAATTTGAGTTTGTTTAAAGTTGACACATATTTGTGTGTTGGTAAAACACAGTCAGAGATTTTAAATTTTTGTCCGTTTTTTTCTCTTTTTTTTTGCTTTTCTGTCTTCCATTCATTCTTTCTTTCTGTTTTCAATTAGTAGGCAGGCAGGCATCAATAGTTGATATACAATAATAAAAACTAGTGCAGCAAGTTTTTGAGCTCAATACACTGAATATGCAGCAACATGAATATGTCGCAAGCAGGCAACCACTGACAGCAAACAAAGCAAAGAAGCAAAATATTTTCTTTTCTGTTGGGGTCTTTAAGATTAATTTTTTCTCAAAAGAACATATATACTACTCGTATTTTATAAATGGGAATACAAATACAAGAAGAACTCAACATGACGAACTGAAAATGGCATAGCTAAGCTCAGCTGCTTGTGTTGCATGCAAC
Source organism: Amiota minor (assembly GCA_037043295.1). NCBI lineage: Eukaryota > Metazoa > Arthropoda > Insecta > Diptera > Drosophilidae > Amiota > Amiota minor. Next base: position 1,196,150 of record JBAMAW010001787.1, read on the forward strand.
ATGCTTGTTGGATGTGGTTGGTTTAAAAGCTGCACAGCTGTCGTTATTATGCAGAAGGAAGATGGCTTCAGATTCTCTCTCTCGCACCACACCGTGTTGAAGCGGTCTACTGCTGTTGTTGATGATGTTGCACACCTTTGTAATTAAATATGCTTTTGATTTGACTAAAAAATATTTTTACTAGACACTTTACACTTAGAAACATATATATACATACATAGTACATAGATGCTTAAATACTTAGATACTTTTTCTGCTTTTGCTGTTGCTGCTGCCCTACTACATTAAGGTTATTTATTTTATACACGAAGCGTAAAATACTGAAGGATAAGCACTGAACTGAGCTGAGTTGTAAGCTAAACGGCAAGTCTCAGTCTATTTAAAAATGATAAAATAGTAAAGAGTTCTACCCCACACCCGCACGGGAGGATGGTGGTGGTGAATGAGAGTGCTTACATGTAATAAAATCCAAAAATGTGCCGCCACAAAGATATTATTTCCTAAACAAACACGAGTTTCATACTCAACGCAACAATTTCAATATGGCTACACGTACAACTGCAACGTGATCTAAGTCAGGCATAACTACTCACTATATGAAGTATCATTAAAATTCTACCGTATCCAGTTAAGTTATACATATGTGTGTACTTTGTATATTTTTACATCACCCTTCAGTCCAAGGTTTACAAGTTGATGAAAATTTTTAGTGCTACCACTTGGCATTTAAGCATAAAAGCACACTCAGTGGTTCAGTGGTTCGGCGACGAGATAGTTTTGAATGCTCAACTCTTAGATGTGAATGTCCTTGAAATGTCGTAGAGTTCACCATAACCAATCCACCCACCCAACCATGGGAAACACTCTTCTTCATTCAATGTTGTGGTTTTTCTTGGTAATTAAATTAAATTTATTTAAGCTGTGTTAGTTGGTTGCCTGCTACCTAAAACTGGTAACAAGAATCCGCACTCAGGTGCTGCTACTACTACTGCTACCAATACTAATACTACACATGTACTTCCAATGAATCTGATCTAAAGAGGTCTTTCTTTCTTTCTGCTAAGTTTATTCTCCACACTCAGACTCATACATTTGATGTTGATATTGTTATTCTTGCTCTTGTTATTCTATGTACTATGGTTTACGGGTAACAAGGTTGGTGTTTTCGGCAACAATGTTGCGGTGCTGTAACCACAGAGTTGGCATAAGGTTTTGTTTTTCTTACCTCACCTTACTTCATCAGGAGTGAGGCCTTGCCTTACCTTACTTTACCTTACCTTACTTTACCTTAGTTGGACTTAGGTTGACTTGGGCTGGCTCGAATCGAATTGAGTTGAGTTGAGTTGAGCTGAAAAATCTTGTGCTGGGTTGGTTGCATAGAATTGGTGTTAAGTTTGAAATTTCCTCATTCTGACATGAGATGAATGGGCACTCTTAATTGAAGTCGAGTTAGTAAATGTTGAAGTGACAGTTTTGTCATTTGATAAATTTCAACATGTTACATAATGTTGATGTTAAATTTAAGTCATATATTTCTTTAAAAGAATTTGGTGTATTCAATTTGATGAATTAAACATTCAGTAGTTATACGTTTTTTCAGAACACCTAGAATCTAGGCTAGATTATTCAGAACTGATGCTCAATACTATACCATGATGATGGAAATCCAGAAGTACACTTAAGCCGATTCAGTGCATTTGAAGTTCTTCATATTTGAATCAGAAGTCGGAAAAGACCGAAGGGGACCTGCAGAGTTTTTTTTTTTTTTGGTACTATGGCTTAATCAACATTTCCACATGGCAAGTGTAGGAAAGGGAAGTCGGAAACGGCCATTGCAATGCCTAAGGGTCGATTCATTGTGGTCTTGACATGAGAGAATGAAAAGAAACAATGTGCATGAACATTTCCATTTTCATATTCTTTCCACCCATTATTTGCTTTCTGCTACTTCATGGTATTTAACACAACTTAACCTAACTTGACCTTTTTGCGCTATTAACTTTTAACCTCTTTTCAAGACCCGAAAGAACATTTCTACTTTATAGCAACTTTTTTTTCCTCTAAAATAAATCAGAATTCAAAGAAAAGAAACATTTCAATTGAAATGATTTGATAATGAATATTTAAGCGAAACTTAATTGCAACAACGTTGCTGCCACTAAATGTGGCAACACACGCAGATACAAGAACATAGTATGTACGAAAGGTAATAGTTACACTGTAGTTGCGTAATTGTTTGCCAATTTCAAGTGGCTAAGAACACACACGCAATAGTATACCCACACAGATCCACATCAATGTGAGCTCTTAGTTTGTATTACAACCTGCCGCAAATCCCACATCAATCAATATGTGTAACTGCCCCTTCTGCACCATTGTTCACTGTGTTTGTACATATGTATGTATGTGAAACAAAGCAGAATGCGTCAAAATGACATTGGCGGTATAGCAATATAGCAAATGATGAAGATAACTGTCAGATAAAGGGGGAGGAGGAAGAGGAGTAGCAGGATGACTGACTGACTAGGTGCTTAGGTGCTTTTAATGAGACCGCGAGCGAAATTAAACCAAGATTAAATAACCACTGAACCCGACCAGATAGATGGATAGATAGCAGATAGATGGAATAATTGTATAGAGAGTTGTATAGTAGAATGGTTTCAAAGGATTAGTTGAAATATACAACAAACAATTGAAGGCCATTGAACGTTGTGGCATCGATTTTTGTGTTGAAGCATTTGAAGCAAACTTTGGCATAGTGCCCAAGTTGACCAGGCGTCACTTTAAACGTTGCTACTTTAAGAGAGCAGAAAAACTATTGCATACAAATTATGACATTATGGTACGCCCACAAGTCAGTAACACACTCGAAGACACACACTCACAGTTGACTCCTACAAAGTTGAACTAACAAAGTTGTTCTTCCTTTCTCTCTTCCTTTACAACAATTAACTGCCACGCCTTCACTTCATTCATTTGTTAGTTGCAGGAAATGTCCTTCGTTCCTTTGTTTCTCTCATCCTTCATTCGTTCATTTTCGATTCATACTCTTTTGCAATTTGTGTCCTTTTGCATTGATTTTGAATTTCCAAGGAAGTCGCGCGGAAACTTGTTAGTGCACCTTCAACGTCCTGCTGCGGGCCTTTCATAAACACACACTAACATGAAAACATACATATACATGCGAGTGTACAAATAAAGAGAAGACCCTCATGTTCTCCATTACTTTCTATCCATTCTATAAATCGCTATGCATGCAATTCATACAAATGCGTTTATAAAATTGTTGTCGTCGTTTGGGTTTGTATCCTCATAACCAACACTACCACCACCACCACCATCATCATTAGTCTCATAGTCATCGTTGCCGAAGCCGTCGTCGTTGTCCTTTGGCTTTGGCGTGTTCAGCGGGCATCTTTGTTATTACGTTAGCAAATTGCAATGTAATTAGTTTTTACATTTCTATATATCGTAAACGAATGAATGTTCATACAATAGTTTGTTCACAACAGTTTACACTCCACTTCATTTCACCATTTCACTAACCATCACACTTCATTCCCTTATCATTTCTTAACAAAAAGAAAAAAAAAAAAAAAAATGGAAAACCCCAGTAAAAAGTTCTCATGACGACGAGTTGGAACATATAATTGCAGAAATTTCCATTTCTAGTTAATTAATGGCTTGCAAAAGTTTTTCTCAATTTTTTTTTTATTTTTCCTTCTTGTTCATTTTTCTATATAAAATCGAAGTCTCATATAAAGCAAATCTCTCTACTAACTCACACCCCAGGCCCACAAAGTTTATCCTTTCCGCCCATAGGCGAGTCCTTTATATAAATATACATATACACATATGAACGAGTATACAATATTCTTTCAATTTGTGGCATGTTTGCTGTCATATTTATCCGGTCCTGTCTATGGTCTTTTTCACATATTCAATAATTTTACGATTTCATGAAATTTTTATACTAAACAAAAGAAATATTGAACACATTTTTTTTCCTACGATTTTCAATGAATTGAGCAATCATTAAAAAAAATTCACATAAATTGTAAAATACTATATTATTTGACTTTATGTCATGCAACGTAGAATGGATTTGTGGCATGAACTTGAATGGATTAAGTGTAAACTAAATGCAAAAAAATTGAGTTGAAGCTTATTAATAGATCAAGTGAGTGAAATGTTGGTTAAATTTCAGATCCAAGGTATTTATAGATATTTCATTAAACATCATTGCCATGGAAGACATTGTAAATACATAAAGGATCCAAACTTTAAATGAATGAAGGCTGAATACAAAGATAAAAATTGTGTTTAATATACTAGTAATATAACTTCTGAGTAGAATGAAGAAATAATTCTATAAACTAAGAAAGTTTTTCATTGAGATACAGAAGTGAAGATGGAGTTCTGTAGATTCAGAATTTAATGAAGAGATGTGAGACTTTCACTATGATCTTCATACCTTGGATACTTAAGAAGAACAAAAAGAAGAGATTTTTGATAGTTTTGATTCTAATAAAATTTTTTCTGAGTATTTCTATTCCCCTCTGACTTGATGTAGCCGCAGAGAAAATAGTGCAGGATCAATCATTATCATTATTTCGGAAGGCAATGTGCAATGTGTTATTGCCTAATTCTATTGCCCAAATCATAACAATTTAATTCTTAACAAAAATAATCGGTCGTCATTGTCTGTCAACTCCACCCAATGCTGTAACGACCATGCTGACCATGGTCGATCTCAACACTGTAAGTTTCTGTTTCTCATATTAAAGTGTTAAGTGATTATTGAAATTTCTCTTTAAGACACCGGAAATAAAATCAAAATTTCGTCCTTATTGTGTATGGGGGCAAGTTTTATAAAGGCAAACAGTACTAACATACAGAAAGGGAAAAAATTTTGTAAATACTTAAGGTTTAATGAATTCATTTTAAATTTTTTATATGCAAATAATGAGAATTTCAAAATTAGAGTCTTTAGTAAGAAATTGTAGAGTAGAAAGTGAGCTTTCCAATGCAAAAGAGAAAAATTGTAAATGAAATTTATGTTTATTTGAATTGTTTGTTGTAAATGAAATAGAAAACATGGCATATTTTCCCTTTTGGCTTATTTAACAATGTAATTTTCATCATTTTTATTCATTCAATTCAATTGTCTTTCATTCATTCACTAATTCACTTTGCCTCATCTACATACCAAAGCAAATCTTTGCTAAAGAGGAAAATCCACGCCCACAATGAAATGAACTAAAAAAAAAGGGGGGCAAATGAAACTTACGCTACTGTTTTCTATTTCATTTTCCATTTTGGATTTTGCTATGGGTTTTTTTTCATAACCAAACCAAATTTGTATTTGTTGTTGTTGTTGTTGTTATTGCTGCTGTTTATTGTATTGTCTAATTTGAATAAACATTTATTTGCGCAATTGAACCAAACCTAAACGAATCGAATGAAGAAAAAATAAAATAAAATAATATACAAGTAACATAAGCAACTACAAATTGCACTTTGAGATTTTTAATACTTTCAACAAATGACTTCCTGAATTTGATTTTCAATAGAAAGCGAAAACTTAGAGTAAATAAATGAAAATAAAATAAATATATTACTAAACTAAATTACATAATCAGTGGCGGCAAAAAAAAAAAAAACAAACAAATATTGTACAAATATTATGAAATCGCAGTCTTGTCGTCTTTGTCGTCGTTGTCGTTGTCGTTGTCTTCGTTGGCATAGTTGTGAAGTTAAGGAGTTGAGAAAACTGAGAAACTGAGAGCTGCGACTTGAGCTCTAAGCCTAGTTGAGTTTAGCTTGAGCTGAGTAGATTTAAGCTGCGGAATGGAACAGCAAGCAACCTGTCGTCTATTTAAAGCGATTAAAGGCACGATTTCTAATACGAGATGCGATTTGTGAATATTCCCGCTTGAGCTCCTTTGCTATTTAACGAAAATATCACTAGGAAATTCTTCATTGTGCACAACACTGGTATGCAACAACTCAAATGCGGCACGACTTTTGATGACGATGATGATGACGACGAAAACGTATGAATGTATGCAACATAAAGTAATAGTTGCAGCAGCAGTAATAAGAAAAACTTACTGTTAACAAAACTCACTCACTCACACTCAGTCCGACAGTCAGTCAGTCAGTCAGTCACTCACTCACTCTTTCATTCATGTATTCACTCACTTAGACATAGAGCGAAAGTTAATGGACATTAGGATTGTCTAGTGGTGGTGATGGTGGTGGCAAGTTTGACTGTTTGCCAGGCAACCTCCTGGTGCCTTGTTGCCCCACAAAAAATATATAAAAAATACGAAAAAATCAACTGGAACCAAACGAAATTGAAATGCTCTTGGCAGCACTTTTTCGTTATTGTTGCCGTTGTTGCTATTAATGTTGTCGGTTGTTGGTAAATTGAAAAATACTTTCAGCAATTGAACAAATACAAAATACATAAAAATATGCAAAAAAAAAAAAAAAAAACAAAAAATAAAAATAGACGAACAAAACAAACAAATGAAAATACACAAAATAGTTAAATTATTGCACAGATTTCGCTTTTTTTATTTTGCTAAATCACTTTTTCTCTCAACGCCGCCATAGTTGCCGACATCGATTGTTGTTATTGTAGTTTTGTTATTGCTATTGCTGCTGTCTGCTGTTGACCTATAAAAATGAAATTGGCAGCGCGCCCAATATGAAAATTGTGCAATTTTCACACCTAACTGAGTTTTCCTATTGAGATTTGTTGCTTATTTTTGTTGAATTGTGTTTGGTTGTGTTTGATTTCTTATTGGATAAGCATAGCATATCGCTTAATGTAGTAAGTTAGCTGCTTGATTCCCTTTATAAACTAACGAACATTTAAACTCGAAATACATATTACATACACGTACACTATGCACAATGGCCTAATCATTTCAGTCCTATTAGTAAGATTTCAATAGATTTTCTTTGCATTATACTAAGTAAGTTTTCGTTACACATTGTCAGATCGAAAAAATCACATTTAAATGTTCCACATTAAGATCAAGTTTTTCTTAAAAAATATTTCCATTTTCTCTCAAGCCGTTTATGGTTTATTTGGTTTTTAACAAAAATAGTTTTCAGTATTTTTCAGTTATTCAAATGTTAAAAAGATAGAAATTTATCCAAAAATTAATTATAAGTATTAATACAGGAAGAAAGTTTTTTTTTTTTGGGCTAAGTTTTGTTCGTCGTTATACATATCGAGGTAGAAAAGTTTTTTGAAGTGAAACTTCTTTAGCGAGGGGAGTATATCCAAAAAATATGAAAATGTTATGTGACGAAAATCATAATTTGACAAGGGCGTGGGGTTCGAGTCCTGCACGGGCAATACATAAATATTTATTTTTTTTTTTTGAAGTGACGCGTATAAGTAAAGTGCGCGTATACAATTTGCATTAAAGAAGAGTTTACCATTACTTAAAAAAAAAAAAATGGTAAAATAAGACTGAAAAAGGAAAGGTTTTTTGAAAACTTAAATGCTTAACCACTTTTCTATGTCAAAAGTAGCACTGAAGAGAGTCTTCCATTTTATTATTGTATACTTTGATTGAGCTGATCCAAAATTTCATTTTGTAGAGATTCCATAAATTCTTAGATTATTAAAATTCCCGCTTTACTTTTGTTATTGTATACAATTTTTCTACATTTTCCTTCTATTATTTGCCTTAATTAAAGCTAATGAAATAATTTTGAAACAATTTTGAAGCGACCACCACACAGTAGCTCTTACGTACAGAAAACCATGCGTACACGGATTGACTCCTCACATGTGTAGAGTGGCACAAATTATGACCACAATTGGTTAGTAAAGTTCAATTCGATAAAAAGCAGGTTGCAGCATAAAATTTACTCATTGCACTAAGCCATGCCGTTCATTACAGAATCGCATCATCAACAACAACAGCAACAGCAATAAGAACAACCTGCAAGTTGTGGCATTGTGTGGCAGCATCTTTGCAGCATGGCAATTGTAACAATTCAAGGACAACATTTATGCTGACAAAGTGCAAACAATTTCTATATAAACAACAGCAGCAACAGTAGAAATAACAGCAAGTGCTGCTCGTTCAGTGAAAAAAAGGCAAAAAACGATCAAGTCATAAAGTTTTTACCACTTCTCGCCAAGTTCTGGCCAACAAAACTTTCGTCTGCGTACAATGCGCTCGCCATTTTTGGTTATATTGACTTTGAGTTGCTCCTTTTTAAACATTTTTGTGTTTTCTTTTGCCTCAAAGAGTAGCCTGTGCTACTTTTTTCAGTTGATGTTGCCAATTTTTTCTTTGTGTTCGTTTTTCATGTGTGTGTGTGTGCGCGAGAACGCTGAATTTTCTATATTTTATGGCATATTATTGGCATAAACATGGCCATGTCGATGGCTAGCGTTGGCTGGGCTTGCGATGACGATGACGATGTCGATGGCAATGTTGCTGCACCTTGCATTGTGTGTTGCGCATGCGCATGCGCTAAAAGGAATTGCCGTTTGTTCGATCTTTCATTCGCCTTCTACTGCGCCACATGATGATGATTCTGTTCAGTTCAGTTCAGTTCAGATCAGTTCTGTTCTGTTCTGTTGTGTTGTTGCGAGCGGCAAGGCCAAAAACTACTTTAGTCTCAGAAATTGTGTGATTTATTCGATGTGTCAAACAAAGCGTTCAATTAGTGACTTCAATTGTATATATGTATGAGTGAGTGTGTGTGTGTGTATGTGTATGTCTGCGAGAAAGGTATTCTCATTGCATCCTAGGCCAAAACTGCAGCAACAGCAGCCTCCTTCATTTATTCATTCGATTGCTTAGTTGCGATGCGTTGCGCTTTAAGTTTATGTTTAGCTTTATTACTTTCGACTTGCAGTGCTTCGTTTGGCTGTCCTACAATAAGAAGCAGGAAGGAATGTTCTCATGATTTTCCACTAAATAGGCTGGGAAGTAATATTTGCAGACTCCTTTCTTAGTTATTGTTACTATTGTTGCTTGATTGTAGCTTCCAAGTAAGTAAAGTTAGTTACTTTGTTGGATAACAGATCAAGTGACTATTTAAGTTGGCTATAATTTGACTTGGGTTAGCCGAGTGAGTTACTATTAAATTTTAATTAAAATTGTTTTTTAATATATAATTATTTTTTTTTTTGATACAAACAGATTATGTTGCCAATTAAATGTACAATAATAAAAGGTGGGATGGCTTGTGATTTGACCTAAATCTCCCAAAGGACCTTCAATATATCAAATTAATAAGACAGTTGAGAAAAACTAAAAAAAAAAAAAAAAAAAAACACACAAACACAGAAAGGAAGAAGGACATTTTTTGTATCTTCTTATATTGTACTTGGAATAATAAAACGGCAAGCGCAAATTAAATAAATTATTATGGTCAAGACAAAAAGCTAATGATGCCAGCATAAACATAACTCATACGACGACGAAGACGAAGACAAAGATGATTCAGAAAATCATAATAACGACGTTAATGTTGATGATGATGATGATGATGACGATATTAATAATGTTCATAATGACAATCATAATGATGTGAACGTTGTTTGTCTGCGAGTCTATGCGTTTTGAACTTGTGTAGGAGCTTCTCTCCTTGCCAATTCACATAAGGAATGCAGTCGCGTTCCCCTTACTTTTTCATCGTTTTTATCATTCACTCGCTCGGTCTCAATAAAGGAAAATGCCAAACATTTTGCACAATTTGTGCCTCATTGGTCTCAATAACAATACTTCATCTTACTTTACCCTCATATACAATACTTGGATTTTGTCTTGCTTCGCCTTCATATTCTCCTGCTGCCCTCCATTTCGTTCAGTTGTTTCAGTTTGAGTTCATAGAGAGAACGAGCGAACCGCAACTAAGACAAGTTTACCGCTCGCCATAATTGATGTTTCCGAATGCCACTAAATTATCAATTGACCATAAATTTGCTCATTACGCGTGCAATGTACGAATGGGTCTCCCTGCCCCCAGTAAGTAAGTATATTGTATATTTTCATATAGAAACCACTTCGTTTAACTGGCTCTTCTGATGGCTTTCTTAGTTTCACGACAAAGCCAAGCCAAGACAAGCCAAGCCAAGCCAAGCCAAGTCAGCAAGAGCCTCATCGCCGTCGTATGTTTTCATTCAAGTCAAATTTTTTTTCTGCTTTTTTTTTTGCTGAGTTTTGGTTTTGCTACATGTCTGCCTGCCACAACGTTTAACCTCTACAGCTCATCATCATTTGCCATTGTTGCTAGTTGGCGTATTAAATAATTTCCTTCGCTTTGGCATTTTGAGTTGTGTGCACGTTTTACGTTGTTTTGTCACAACTAATCCTTCCTCTCTGGTTCTTTTTGCGAATAAACAAATTGTTGTTTATTGTAAGCAAGTGTTACTATTTTATAGTGTTAGACGATATATGATAGGTTGATTGTTGTTTTGCTTACTATTATTATTTTGTTTAAATTTAAAGCCTTCTAAATGTACTAAGAAAATTGACTAACAAGAAAAGTAAAGGCGTAGCAACCAACCTTTATTCTAATCTTCGCAACATGTTGCAGAAGCATTTACAATATTTATCAAAACAAACAATGCCTATAACATGATGTTTTTAATAATTCTTTGCTAAGTTAACTAATTTCCAATGTATTTGATTTTATTGTATAGCAGAGATCTCATTATTGCTAAGAATTGTCAGGTAACCATATCAATTGGTTCCTCAGTTATAAAGAATTTGAGACGAGATTTTGTATCTACTCTTCTCCCATCTATAAATGGAACTTTTATAATTTTTTCGGCCATCTGATAAATGTAACGCATCGAAGGTCCGATAGTTGATTATAGGAAGAAGAATTAATATAGAAGTTTTTGCCCTCTTGTCAGTCTATTTCTATATGAATTACTTCCTAATTTTAACATGATATTTTGTATTGTCTATTGGCTAATCCATTTATTTATATCCAAAATAGTTACTCAATTTTTAATATTAGGCACTTAAAGGAGTTTTGAATCTAAACTTATTTATACTTGGATAGTTTGCTTCGGTCATTCTATCAAAGTTCATTACATTATACAATACTATAAAATGTAGTCCTTATTTTACCTAAAATTACTTAATATTAATTGTATAATTGTTACTTGTGGTTAAAGTGATAATAACATAACAATTTCATCAGTTGACATTTGGAACTCAACAAATTACTTCCCTGAAACCATTTAAATATATTTACTATTTTCATTTTATTTTTTTTTTTAATAGTTTTTATCAATTTTAAACTAAAACTAACGAAATACATTTGTGCAAAACCAATTTTACTTTACTACAAATTTAGCACCAAATCACGATTTAAAAATGTTTTTATATAACATGGCGCCGAAGTGATGTGTTGCATTTCATGATGATGATGATGATGTTGAGTATGAGTAGTAATGGGGATAAGGATAAATAGAAGTGATTAGAAGGTAAACATAATGAAAAGTAATGACAATTGTTGTTAAGTTAAAAACAAATATTTAACACAATAAAAAATACCAATAACATTTTATTGCTTCATCAAGAAAAAGTTAAAAAAAAACAAGGAAACAAACAATGAAAATGCCAAAACGAGAAATAAATTAAAAGAAAAATCTTAAAAATAAAATAAATCGAATGAATATATTTAAATGCAAAATATGTTTTCACTTCTTTTTTGTGTATCTTGTTATGCCCTATGAGTTTCATGTATGAATGCATGAAGTCAATGCTGCAACAACTAAACTCAGCATCAGCATCAGCATCATCACACCATCATCATCATCATCATCAGCAGCAGCAGCAGCAATTGCTGCAAACAACATGACAACATGACCAATAACAACAAATGGCAGCATTGAACAAATTCATGACGCGCATATTGAAAATGAAAACAAAACTCATATGAAAGCGAGATGAACACTATTATATTATAATATAATATAATAGAATAGAAAAAGGCGATGTGAGGAGGTGGAAAAATCAAGGAAGGTAGATAGATACGAGTTACTCGTACATGCCAAGTTAACTGAAGTGAAAATGAAAACAATGTTTAACAAAGCGTGGCTAACGAGCAACATTATTAAAACTTCAAAAATGCATAAATTTGCAATAAACTTGTGCAGATACTACAACAACAACAACTTCCATACAATAATAATATATGCAAAGAATTGTTGTTAGAGGAGGCCCAGTTGGCGCTATATCCTGATGCTGTGCGATGCTGTAGCCTTTTATTTATCATGCCATTTGAAAGTTATTGACACCTACTCAGTAAGACCGTCCGTCAGTCAGTTAGGCGAGTATAGAAGAGACCACAGACAGACACATTAAGACACACTCGTGATCGTATAACAAACGATCTTATAACTGCATAAGCAAACGATCCAGAGAGAAAGAATGACGGAATGGTGTAACTGAGTGAATGAATAAATAAGTTTAGGGGAAGGCCTTCGATGGTTTCGTTATAACCTCAAGCGTTTCTGAACGTACTCCCCCATGAACGTGGGTTGCCAAAGTGTTGTAATATAGTTTGTCAGTCAGTCTCTTAGTCAGTCAGTCATTCAGTTAGTGCAAGGTAGATTGGCTGGCAGGCTGGCAGGCAGGTACGCTGATGTGAGTGAATACAAAATAATGCAACACTGTTGATCGTGCCGCATGCATTTAGGTGCAATTCGTGTCTGACAAAAACTCTGACTCTCTATCAGTATTACCCATACCCTTTGTTGATGTTATTGTTGCAGCAGTTGTTCCATGTTGGTTGTCTGCTAGGTCCAATCGTTTGACTTGGTTTCTCTTCTCGTTTGTTCGCAGCGCAAAGTCATTTTGCGCATATTAGTTGCCCATTAGGCAAGATGTGTCAGGTACGCCAAACACTCATACCCACACCGAGTAACACCACTCACGCCAAAGACACCAGAGACACCAGAGACACCAGTGTGAGTGCTGTTCACCACTTTAGCTTACAATAACTTGAGAGTCGCATTAAAAATTCAGTTGGTGCTAATATATTTCCACAAAAAGGAGTTATGTATGTTCAAAATATAAAATATTTTTCTTTTAGTTTTGACTCCTTCACAACATTGTAAAGCTTGTTGTATCAAAAGGCTAACAAAAGGTGATTTGCTGCCAGTCAAAATGTTGAAACAACAACAATTTTATTACAAACTATGACACCCGGAGCGTTGTAGTAGGTGTCATGGGGCCAAGGGGTAGTTAACAGGGGCTTGAGACGTCGCTCGCTTACAACGTGATATGTTAATCATAATGACGAGAGCACATAGTATGCTTGTTGTTATTATTGTAGATTAGGAATGTAAACTATGGCAGCTTGGGAACATACAAATATTATGGAATGATATTATAGATAATTTTGGAAAAACAAAAAAATGGATTGTTAAATGTATGTAAGATGAATGAGCGAAATTAAGTGACATATTAAGTCTTAATACAATAAAACTTTCCCCAAGAAATTAAGTTATCATTTTAATTTTTATGAAACAGTAGAAAACAGCACAAGTTTCATGATTTTTGGTAAACAATGTTGAAAAATATTTCAAAGAATATAAGAATCTACAAAGGAAAATCGATTTATCCTAATATTGATAACTGATAAAACAAAAAAGAAATTATTCTATTTGTAAATTTTAAATTACCCAGAGAATTACATCAATTTAAAAAAAAAACACAACATCACTTGGACCTTTATGTCTATAAAACGATTGGTTCCCATTTGTTAAGTTTTAATTCTATTTATCTTACTATCCATTGACCACTCAGATGGCATGACATTGAGTCCCTAGCAATACTGGATGGACTTATGGAGTCGAATGAGATATCATCTATTTTCTCAGAAAGTGGAGTTGCAAAACAAGACAAAACAGAACACGAATATGAAATATGCTCAATTATATTTATTCCTTTATTTCTGCTCACTACTCGCACATATCCTGAACTCATCATAACTTGCAAAACCTTTATTTGAGATATGTGCTGCTACTCAGAAATGCCCTGTTGTCATACACATGATGATTCTATAGGTGTCTTTTCTTAAGATACCGTTTCTTCCTTCTTGTGTGTACATGAATTTAGCTGTTTTGCAGGTGGTTGGATTACACCAACTTGTCTTCCATTTCAAAGACAAGACAAGCCAAACTTTTTAGAAAGACATCTTATTATTATAAAAAATATCTAAGAACATGTGCGCAAGAAACTTTTAATAACGCAATAATTTCTCTTGCAACAAATTATTACCACAAAATTCGTTACAAAACTGATTTGTCAGTAAAATTAATATAGATTATATTTGTTTTCTTTTTTTCAAAACTTTTCTTTGTATTCAAAAAAATAAATAAATAAATAAATGAAAGTTTCTTATAATTACACGCTCAAACAAGCCCGGCCAAGTCAGGTTAACTTCAGATTTGTTTGTTAAGCAATGGAAAAAAATAAATAATAAATTTTTGTATACACAGTTGTACATATTTCGTCAAAGGTTGTTGTAAAGTAAAGTAAAGTAAACCTTAATTGGCCCCGAGTTTCAAAACTTTTCAATACGTAATTTGAATGCCGAAAGAATGATGAAAGAAAGATGGCTGACATCGTCGTAATCGTCATCATCATCATCATCATCATCAAAAATAACAAAAAAAAAAAAAAAAAAAACAAAAAGAAAGGCAGAAAAAAATTCAAACGAAAACTATGAGAATTTTTCGTTTTCAGGATAATTATTATGAATCTCAGGTATGGAAAGTAATCAAAAAATAAAAAAAGGGAAAAAATTACGAACATTCTTATTTGTGCTGAGTTTGTAGTATGAAATGAAATGAAAACTATGCAAAAATTGAATTGCTCGAATTGAATTACAACAAGGAAACTAACTACTCTTCTTCTACAATATATTTAGTTGGGAAGGGTAAAAGGAATATTCTATAGTAAAGTTGTGCCATATAATTTTGCATGAAACGCAAAAGCAAAACTTCATAATTGAGTGAGGCAATTAGTAAAGTAAAAGTTTTTATAGGGCGGCATCAATGGTCGTTGTTGGTGGTGGGTGGAAAATTACAAAATTTTGTTAAGGTTAAGAAAAAAAAAAAAAAAGCAAAGAAATACTGGAATTATTAGAATATAATTGCCAAATAAATATACTCGTCTATACTCTAATTAGAAGTATGTATTGTACGTATGTTATTATGTAAATTGAAAGATTTAATTCTTTTTCTATTTAACTGTCTTCTTATGAAATTTTTTATTAATATTTTCCTTACACTTCATAAATCAGAAATCCGCATAATATTAAAATTACATAAGAAAAAATTTGAAATGCATTAAAAGAAGAAAGATTGATAAAGAAATATTGTAACAGAACATAAAAACAAAATAGTATACAAAGGAAACAATACTAAATTTGACTTCAACGAATATTGAATACCCAACAAACATTCCCATTATATTTAGCCAAGTTTACACGGTTTTTCTATTATTAAATATTTTATTTATTGTAAAAATGTATATTTTGGATTTATCAGTAGAAATTGTATTTATAGAATTATTGACTCTGAGACTGACCCGGTCCTTCCATATCAGTTTCATTCATGAAAAATACTCATGAGAAATACTAATTCCATTAGTTTTATGGGTGATTTTTTATATCGAAAATATAGATTCCAGTAATTAAGCAAAAACATATTTCACATGCTTTGACTTTGTAGTAATGTCCACCAATATTTTGCTTCCTATTGGACCTTTACGCTAGGATTTTTGTTAACATGCTAAATAAATAATACCATTTGCATTTTCAATGAAGAGTGCATGAAATCAACACAATTTTACCAACTTGAAAGGAATTTTTGAAAACAAAAAAAAACAAAAATTGCTTCAAGTAGCGCATTTTAATTTATCCATACTTGACTGGTCTCTTCTTTTCCAAATCAACAACGTTCAGCGAAAGGACCTGCCATACTCGTGCACTAACAATACAACACAACACAAATATCCTGTACACTTAACCAAACACATTCATTCAGTCATTTCACTTACTCTGTCTGACCACACTACTTTCCGACAAAGTCCAAAGACTTTTTTTTTTCCACAAAAGTGTTTCATTTATTTAATGCATAAAAATTTTCTAGACATTTTAACTGCGACTTTTGATGCTTCGTTTTATATTTCACTTTTATATTTAGAATTTCCTGTATTTCATTTTTCTTTTCTTTTATCCTCGTTTACTTACTTACTTACTTGCTTACAATCCTTCTTCGATCCACAGTGCCTTAGAGTAGAGTACATCCTAGGTTTGTTGCCAGTCTCACTCAGGTCACAGTCAGCGGAGTCTTCCAACCCTCAACAAATGCCAACTTATGGTCAGCTTAACTTTTCTTTCGTAATTTTTATACGCTTGAATTGTTGCAACAGCTTTTCACGAATTTCCTCATGCTCTCACTTATTTCTACACTTTATTGTTATTTATTTTTGTTATTGTATTTCTTTTTTTTTTTTTTCAATGCCAGCACTGTCTTCCCTTCTTCACAAAACTGAACTCTGGATAAATAAAAATGCAATAGACAACATCCAGACGAAAATAAAAACAAAAGCTTATTTTTATTTCGTTTTACTTGGTTTCATTTTCTCTGAATTTTTTCGTTTTTTCCTTTATTTTTGATCTGTTAATATTTTTTTGTACCACCAAGCAAAATTTAACTGTGGATTGGAGTCAGAATGTTCTGATTTGAGCCGTTTGTACAATGCTTTAGTTGACTTCATCTCGTTTTTCTATTTTTATTAAAAAATTCAATTCGTTTTTCAAATGCTTACAATAACTTTGTTGTCTGTCAGTTGGTCGGTTGGTTGGTGTGTTTGTCGGTTTGTCTGTCTGTCTCTCAGTGTTTGACTAGTCACCGCTTGCACTTTCTATTAATGGAGGAGCCTGCCATAGATAACTGAAATACTGAATACAGAAAAATCTCCTTGCAAAATGCAATCAATTAAACAAAGGGAGACTCCATGAAAAAATTAAAATTTTATGAGAAGATTTTTGTTCAAATTCAAAGAAGAATTTAAAATGAAAATATTCATTTTAATTTTAGGACTCCGAAGCAACTTCAAATTGAGAAAATGGATGTGTAAAGTTTTTCCATTGTTGTTCAATAAATACTTTTGGATAAAAAAAAACCTCCCCCATTCCAATGTTTATTGACAGAAACAGAGCAAAGCAAAGCATGGAAATTTTATTTAAACAGTTAATTTGATTCCTTAAGTTATTGAAGTTGTTCTTTTATTTTTAAAGATTGTATCATAAACGCATACAGAAAGTAGGATTGCAGTTGTAATCTTTAAGCTCCATTCGATGCCAATATCAAAAAAAAATGCAGCTGCATCAAAGGACGATGCTGGAGATGGTGACGATGACGATGACGATGATGACCATAAGACCGAAATGGACTCCTCATGGATGGACGATGAAATCAATGGTAGAAATATGAAATGAAAATATAATTGGTAATTTATTGTGTCTACAGATTGTTGCTCCGAATGCAATGCGAGACACAAATAACAACACAACATTGAGAATGTGGCGCGTCGAACGATGCAAATAATCATAAAAAATATTATTTCAACAAAAAATAAAGTCAAAAAACAAAAAAAAAGAAACCTACCTCCTGAGCTGAGCTGAATAATATACAAACAAACCTATATGTGGAATCAAAATAATAAAACGAATAAAAATAATGAAAAAAAAAAAAAAATAATAATAAATAAAATAAAAAGAAAAGGAGGAAAAAATAAAAGAGAATTGTAATAAAATGGCCAAAAAGCTCATGAGCCGCCATATAAATCACAACATTTGCAGACTGCACGCAGTTTTTGAAAAGAAAAAAAGATTAAACAAAGGAAAACAAGGAAATATTTAACAAAAAATCAACTGCAGAATGTGGGTGAATGACGACGACAGGGAGGAGGAGTTATATGGAGAGTAGAGCAAAAGGAAGTATGTACATAGGCATATCTGTGAGTACAGTCAAATACGCTAAATCAATGTCCGACCGAATGCCCAACAATCAGACAACGAGTTTTAAATGCTCACACATCTGCTCAATGCAACGAGGGCAGTTTCATTAGTTACTCTGAATTGTCAGAGTGGGAAGTGGGAGAGGAGTTGGAAATTCATTAAGAATGAATGTGTGTAAGCAACTTTATGTCTGAGGATAGATTGAAATTACATAACTCATTCACTTATTGCGGGCTATAAAGGAAAATGAGACAACGCAAAGGAACAACTATTTCATAACATATTGCTGGATTGGTTGTAAAGCGTGTTCCTATAAGATGAGGATAGAAATTATTATAGAATTATAAGTCATCTGTAAGTAGAACAGACATCCCTCGCATATATCTCGCAATAAAGTTAGCTCAACCTGAACAAACCTTTTTTCTCTCATGTGTCATATGAAATTGTATATGGAGAGTATGCAAAAAAAAAATAAAATTAATACAAAATTGGAAGTTTATGAAAAGATGGGAAAAAACATTATTAATATACTCCAATTTGATAACTGAATCGTCTGCGAAATGATGATGACCGGTCATTAATTACACGCCTTGTGTGTGCGTTACGATGGCGATGACGATGGGAGATGACCAACCGACCTGACCGACCACTGATGACGATGACGATGACGGCAACTACGACGATGCCTGAGAATGACAAACACACACCATGCAACTAAGAGAAAGGTATATGAAGTATTATTCTTTTTTTTCCACCATGTTGCCACAATATTAACTGCAGAGTCGCAAGTCGCATTCTGAGTCTGCGACTCAGACTGAGAGGGTGGCATGCGTTCGTTCAGTTTAAAGTCTTTACCTGCACCAAACGATAACGATGACGACGTTAAATGACATTTCTGGCGCAAAATGTTGTAAGCAATTGGAAAAAAATGCCTCAAAGGCAATTTTTTTTTTTTTGTGGCAACTTTCGATCTTCTTATTGGATGGAAGGAATAGTCTTTTGTTATGTGGTTTTTTGTTTCGAATGTTGTATTCATTGAGATTTCTTTCTTTTTATCAAATGCTTCACTTTGGTGGCGCGTTTGTCTGTCTGTCGAAGATCAAATGCCGACTTTGAAATATTTATTAGAGAGGTAAACACACATGGACTAAGAAACACACTGATAGATCGAAATGAACTTGGAAATTGCCGCATCGATTGACAACAATGTGACAATAAATCAAATGCATATGGTGGAGGTTTGTTTTTTTTTTTTTTAAGTTGGGGTCCTGTAACGCTGACCACGCGTGCGTAGACTTCAAAGGCTTTTGAAGCGACAAAAGTGAAAATCGAAAACGAAAGATGGTGAAAAAATAAAGGAAAAATTCAAATTATTTGGTCAAACAAATTTTAAACAACAAAACAAAACAAAGCAGAAAACCCAAAAAAAAAAAAAAACAAACAAGCCAAAAGAGATTGTCCGATTTCTGTTTTTTCATATTTTCACTTCTCTTCTTCCTCTCTTGCTTTTGGTACAATAAAATGACACCAACACCAAAAACAAAAAAAAAAAAAACAAAAAAATTGCTACTTCGGCGGCAAGCGACAAAAATGCGCACAAGTGTTAAACAACTTTGTTGTGCGACTGATATTATTGTCTTGTACTTACCCTACCTCCAACTCACCTTCTCATCCTACTTATTCAATCTTCCAGCTTGCGGCAAGTTGCCACACCAGTAGGCATGTAGTAAAAAGGAATGCAATTCACGTTGTTATTGTGAACTTGATGCGGTCAGGATGTGTGCATTCGCCTTGACCATGTCGCCAACATCATCAGCATCATCATCATCATCATTATCATTATCATTATCATCAACGAAATGATCATGATCATGTTAATGTACAGCAAGATCAGAGTCGGTCAGTGAAGATTTGTGGAACTTTTGCTTGAGCGATCGTTAACGAACTAAAATGTTTGTTGCATGTTTTGCGCTTGTCGCCATCGTCTTTGTCGTTGTTGTCATCATCATCATCATCATTATCATCATGATTGTTGTTGTTGTTGTTGTTGTCGTTATTGTTAATGTTGTTCAAGTGTATGTCCAACTCGTAAAAAACATCAAAAGTGTCGGTCATTAACGCCATTAAACCAGTTTTGACATTTTAATTAAACTTTTGCAAAAGTTGTTAATGCATATGAGTATTTTAGCTTTAATTTGCGCATGCCCATGCAGATTTCTTATAATACAATCATGTCCTTCTTCATTTCTAGAGAAAAGGACTCACGTAAACCATATTTATTATTGTAGCATCTAACAAATCAAAATGTTTAAATTAGAAGTAAAATTAGATGTTAGATTAGAAATTCATTAGACTTATCTTATGGGGTGATAACACGGAAAATAATAAGACCAATTGATCGATAATTAAATAATCGATAACAGATTACCATATTCTAAAAGGCCTTTTAGAAGGTCAGTTCAGTCTCAGTTTCAGTCCATGTTATCGCTTCAGAAATCGAAATGGACTGACGAAATGCTTGATTTTACACGACCAGTCTAAATCTTAGTGTTGTCAATCGTTTCAGAGTTTTTGTACAGCACTGAACACTATTTTCTTACATATTGTTCATATATATCTATTTAAAAGTGGTAATATAATAACTGATGGATATATTTCAATGAGTTCCACAATAAAATCCTGGTTCGCCATATCTGCATGCATATCGAGAAGTCTACGACGCTTGTTGCACCTGTTGCATTTGATTGCTTTTATCGATATGTCATCAAAACGGACTGACAAATAAGCTGTTATCGTTTCGGTTATCGATGCGGATTTCGAGTCGATAATGGTCTGAGACTGAACTGACCGTCTAAAAGGCCTTTCAAGTTTGCAATGTTGAATATAAATAGTTGGCTTACATTTTGGATTATTTGCGTAATATTTTTCCCAATATAAATAGTCATTTGATATCAAGCAATGACATACGTATTGCTGTGACCACGACAGTAGAATGAAAATTTCTCACAATCACATTTATAAGACAATTTAGCCAGATATCTTAGAATATATCCTATGTGGGTACATACATATCCACAAAAGATATATAAGAAGTTTCGATGCTTTCATTGATCAGATGTGTCTATGCAGTATTTATAAGAAATCTTAATCAGAAATCTGAAAACCCAAATAAAGTCATTTTTTTTTTCTAGAACACATACTTTACCTATTCGTTTGTGGGACAAAACAAAATTAACGCAGTAAGGAGGAAGATGATGAGTAGTCAGAGAAGAGATGAAACGCCATCAACGGCATTTTATCTCAAAGCGCATCTGCAGATTTACGCGCAAGCGACAAGATCAAGTAACATAGCAAAAACAATCCAACCATGAGATGAGTCTTAACCAAAAGCAATAAATACAAAACAAGAAACAAACGATCAATGCATTCATGCATCTTTGAGTCTATGGTAAGTTTGTGGATGCTGCTGTGGATGCAAAGTGTATTTGTTGCAATGCAAAATCAAACAATGTTGGTCAGCACTACACGACCAGTATTAAAGAGGCGACCAGCAACATTTTGTCCATGTTGTCAACATTTGGCGTATACAATGACAAAGATGCGGTTCGGCTTGGATTAAGTAAGCTCCAGCTTCGATTCATGGTCGTTTATTGCGATTGCTGATGCTGCTGGTGTGGTCAAGTGTAAGAAATGCCTAGCGTACGATAAATAAGTGATAATGTTCAGAATTTATTTTTATGTTCCCAATGGCTATGCGGTGGGTTGTATCAATGTTGCAACTTGTAGTTTCAAAGTGTATCCGCCTTGAGTGATAGCAGAGAATGTGATTATTTTTGTTGCAATGTGTGTGTGGTAGGTAATATTTCTTTTTAATCACATTCGATAGTCATTACTCAATCAATGATTGTCGCTTGTTACAACAAATGTTGCTACATTTGTGTTTTGATTAACGATGTTGCTGACAAGCGGTGCACTTCCGGCGGCGACAAAACTGCCAGCACATGGCCAAATGAATGCATGAGAATGGGAATGGGAATGAAAATGTGAATGAGAATGAGAGATTATGAACACGAACGACGTCAAGCAGTCTGGTCTGGCATAGTCACAACAAAAAAAAAAAAAAAAAAAAATACAGGAAAATTCATAATTATTTTCTTTAGTTGCGTGTGTCAATGACAAGTGTCAAAAGTGTTGTGTTTATTGTGTGTTGTTATTATAGTCAGTATCTATGTTTTGCATGCAGCATCTGCTTCATGTTGTTGCATTTTGTTCGTACATGGTAAAAGGCGAACTTGAAGACAACTTGACTTATTTCAATTGGCATGATTTACGTGCGTACACGCACAATATGCATCTCCTCGTCTCGCTTTCGAGTTCATCAACACAACTCTAACTCCAATCCAATCCAATACAATCCAAGACTAATGTCAGCATGCAACAACAACATGTTGTCAAGTAAACTAACAGCAGAAGCAGCGTAAAGAAAATGACAAACGCGTACTGCAATGTGCCACACTTAAAAGGAATGAAATAGTGGTGGACCCCCAGCATCAGCAGCATCATCATCATCATCATAATCATCGTGATCATGAAGTGACTGCTAAGCTTTGGTTGCTTGCTACTCGTTGTCGTCACTTCAAGTTGCTTGCTGCGTTTGTTGCAGATGCAAAGTGTTGAATAATTTGTTGCGAAATATTTCTAGTTAACCATTTTTCTTGCGCCCAAGTGTGTTGCGCTCACCTTCCTTCCTTCCTTCGTTCCAACCATCCTTCCAGTCTTATCCTGCCTCCTCCTAGTTTACTGCATGTTGCGCCTTGTGCTGTTGTTTGCTGCTACCTGTTCATTTGTCGTTCACTACTTGTAGTAGTTTTTTATTTTTCTGCGTGCTTTGTGTCTTGTTAGTTTGTTTTCCAATTTTTTTTTCTCTCACTCTCTTTCTCCAAGTTGTCTTTGTGGCATTCGTTGCACTTGCTTAATTCAAGGTGTAGATGGGAGGATGCGAGGTGTTCAACAGGCCCACGTTTTTCATAGTCTTCTCGGCATGTTGCTAGCGTAATTAAGTGGGCGACAGCTTTGTTAAATGCAAATTTCTCGCATAGTCTGCGTAGTTGTACCATCGTAGTTCTATAGCCTTCAATTGGGGTATTCTGTATTCAGTATTCAGTACCATAGAATTCTAAACATAGTGTGTGTAGTTCTTGTTCAAAGATAAGCGTCATCGTACAAGGATATGCGGCGGTAGTTAATGATTGATCAGTGCTAGAGATACACTTCAACAATTCAAGGTTACACAAGTTGCTAATGAAGTGATTTTGCAGATTGCAATGGCAATCAACAATTTGAGATTGCAAGCATTTTAAAAATTACTATCTTAACTAACCAAGGTTAAAACTGGCATATTTTCTCTATTTCTAGTCGAGGATAAAAATCTCAATTGATTTTCTTTACAATTGAAATTTTTAATTAAATGAAAATGATCCAAATATTCTATTTTATGATATCGAATATCTTAAGGTTGAATTCGTTAAACTTACAATACTTTATCTCTTCAATGGAACTTGTCTTTGTTAGTTTTGATTGTATGTATTTACATAATCTTATTTCTTCCCATGCTCATTTTTACTTCCACAACCAGTGAGTAAATAAGTTGATAAGAATGCATTACATATTTTACTTCTGCCTTTCTAGATTTCCATTTAAACAGCACTTGACACCAACTTTAGAGTTTGTTTGTGGCGCTTTTGCTGAATTTATGTAGAAACCTCCACATTATCATAATTTGTTCTTGATTACGACGCTCCATATATGAAGAAATCATATCATAACTTAAAGACCCTTCTTCTTTAGATATCCTATGCAAAGATACCGTCTTCAAGGCGGCGGCATTCCCCAAGACAAATAACGCGACTACGAAGACAAATACGAAACGTAAATAGCAATGAATATCCACCGATCCCGAACCTAAAGAAAGCAAACAAATAAAACCAAAGACAAAGCGCCACAAACAAAGATTTCTGCGTGGTCGTCTTCGTCGTTGCCGTAGATACTTCGCTTTGTCTTTGTGCCTTCCCGACTGCCTGACTGCCAGCCTGTCTGCAGCATACTAGTTGTATTGGGCATCTACTCTTTAGAAGACTGTGGCGCTTCCGTTGCAAGCAATTGAGTTAAGGCAAATGTAGGAAATCATCAGCATCTCAAAACACATTAAGAGAAGAATACGAAAGTCAAAGACCCCTGATCCCAGCGTCTTTGTTGGTTTTGAGCCTTTGACAATATTTGCCTCATTGATATAGAACGAAAAGGTGTACTTTTGGTCCCTTGATTGTTTTCTTTGCCGCTTGCTCGAATGGCTGATTGTATACTCTTCGCTGATAATGACAATAAACTTGTGAAGTACAGCGACAAAAATGCATTTCGAGTTCATTTAAATTTCATGGTAAATCAAATTTTTGTTTAATGTTTATTTTTGTTTATATTGTTGTTTGCTTAGTCAGAGACGCACTCAAATCGTCGAGTAGAGATACTCACTTACTCACTGACTCGCCACCACAAGCGATTCATTCATTCACTTTGAGCGCCACTTGCCAGGTTCAACTTCGCTGATGTTTTTCTTTTCTTCTTTGCTCGTCGGCATCTTTTGTTGATGTCTTGTGTTGTGTTGTTTCCAGGATGACGTCCGCCTGATCTCCCTTAGTGTCCCTTTGTCTATGTATCTCCTTCGAGATACATGCATGTACATACTACAATATGTATCTGCAACGATTGTGTTGTGTATGCAAGAGGATGTCGGTCGGTCGTACGCATTTGTTTGCTGCATATTGAGCTCTCCATAATTTTGTTGATTTTAGTCTTCATGAATCATGTACAGGTGTTTGAATGAGTCTAGGAAACAAGAGAAAACTGAAAATTTCTATACTAAAAATGAAAACTTGTGATAAGAAACATATTTATTTTGATCTACCATAGGTATATAACAGAAGGAATCCCTTGAGACTTTTAACTATGAAAATAAGAAAGTGGGCCATGGTTTTAATGAATTTCGATCTCCATGATTTTAAAAATCATTAAGATCTTTATTTTAAATATTGATGCATTTTTCCATGTAAGTTAAATTTCTCATTTTACATTCAATTATATTCAACTTTTTAAAAAAGTGTGAAATAACATATTAAACTATGTATTATAGCTTTTCCTTTTTTCCTTAAACATTTCACAAATTCGAAAGAAAGAAATCCATTCCAAGCAATCCAACAATGCTTGGCATACTTATACAGCTCAGATTTCTAATGCGAGTTCAAAAACAAATGCCCTATGAAGACCACAACTCAAATTCTACAAACAACATTGCAAGAGCAGAAAATAGAATCAGAAAACCTTGCCACACCTCAAAATATTGTACACAAAACATTATTTCTACTCGATATTTCCTTTACCATCATTTCCATTTTCTCCTCCTCTCGTATTTTACCCTTGATTTGTGTTGCTTTTGTTGCAACAACCCAGTAAAAGCATACAAGTTTTCCATTTTGTGGTTTATGGCTTTCATTGCTTGCTTGCGCACTCGCTCTGGAAAAGCACCATCTTCATCATCACCATCATCATCATCATCACCATCATTGTTGTTCCTGTTGTTATTTGTTGATAGTTGCTTAAAAGGAGGTTAAATACAATACGTAAAAGATAACTGAAGTCAAGTTAAACGATCTTCATCATAATTTTATTGATAAAGATGAGAAACTAGAAAAAATATTAACCTCGGTTTCATTGTTACTTTCATACCTTTCATTTTACAAATGAATATGATATATTGTTACAAACTCTTTCTATTGGAGTAGTAGGGTATACGTATTACTCCAATTGATCCAATTATTTATTATATTTTATAGTTTTATTTTCTTTAAAACTAAATTTTATATTGTTGCTGACTTAGTTTTTTCATGTGAGACTTTTGCATAATTCTGTAAAGATATGGTGACTGATTCGAAGTCGTGATAGTGTTGTTCAAGGAGGCTGCACTAACGGCAAACTTTAGTACTTTATTCTGAAATCTTTGGATCGATCTGAATTACATATGTCCATAAATGTTCAAGGATTTACTTGTACAGCTTGTTTAGTTCTAGATTTTTATTGCTCTGTGTTGGTAATTCAATCTATAATATAAAATTCCTTCCTTCCTAATGTGTTACAAACATCACAACGAAATGATGATAAGTTTTCATGTGTTAAAGATGAAACTTTTCTTTTGTCTTCATTTTTATACTCGACTTTTCCTGCAGGCAGAGGAGGAGGGCAATGGGCATTTTACAATACTCGTATAAAATATAAATACAAATATGAGAGCTACTAATACTTTGCTAAAGTATTTTTGACTTACAATAGAAGTTTTATACTTGATTTGGCAGTTGAAACTATTTGCAGTTGTTCTTCTTCCATCTATTTGGACATTGTTTTATCTACAACAAAAAAAAAAAAATAAAAAATATATATATTGTATTTAATATTTTCAGTTATTTCAAGTCATGATCAACATTGTCATTATTATTTTTTATCATCATCGTATACTTATATTATTTGCTAAATCATTAAATCATTGAAAAATGCTTTCGTTCGTTCGCTTCTATTTTTCTTTGAATTTTATAGTTTAGCTGTAAGTTTTTTACTCTCCACATTCATCGAAAACTTAAGTGATTTAAAAGCTGCTGCCTTCCATTATGGTATTATAGTATAGTGTAGTATTGCCTTGTGTTGTCCTTTGTATCCCATTCAACTTTCACATTGAAGATGATGATAATGATGACGTTTAAGCTGCTCTTAGCCTTGATTTCCACTGGCGCTAGATAGTTTTATTTGGCTTCTTTGAGGTTCTCATATTGCACTCAAGCAACGTGGTATATCTTTCATCAACATCAACATCACCATCAACATCACCATTATCATCATCATCATTATTATCATTTGAAGCATCATTAACAAACAACATCGCTATCGCTTTGTGACTATCATTGTCCAAATCATCTTTTCACCATCGCCAAATGCCAAAATCAACAACGATGACGACTTAGCTATTCTATCTGTTAGAGCGAGTGCCTTCTCTGGGACTTGTCTTGTTTTAGCTGGATAGATGTGTAGGTTATCATGGTTTAACAATCTGATTCAACTGAATAAAAGCATTCCATTTCATTCCATGATTACCGCACCCTTTTAAGACAACGTCATCATTGTTATTGTTGTTTTAGCCAAGCCAAGCCAAGCCAAGCCAAGTGTTTTTACTCATCCACCCACCCATCCAACCGCTCATTCGTCAATGGGTCTGATGGATGAGTGGATGGATGCACGAACGGTGCGGAGTAGACTGGACAGATGAGGGAACTAGGTCTCTGTGTTTCGTTTAGGTCATCATAAATTGTTTGCTTTTAAGTCAATTATTGTTATAGGCGAATCTCTTCTATCCGCCATTGTTTGTATGTGTTTTTGTTATTGTTATTATTGTTGGAAATATTTTTGTTTTGTTTTTCGATTGAAGAGCGCTGCTCTATGCTCTCGAGACTCAATGTTCACAGTCCTAGATAAAAAAAAAATAAACTGGGTCAGTAGTGTGTGGCGAAGGGCATATCAACTCATTTTTTCTCTTTGCTGACTTTTGCAATTTTTCCTCGTTATTTAGTATGAATTTGTTTGGGTGGAGTTGTTTATTTTAGGTTAAGGATCAAGAATTGACTCGCCTATAAAGCGATATAAGTAAACAAATATGGGTCAATTGCGGGAAGTTTTGGCTATACACTAGAGCAAGATATATCAATAGAATGAGAACCAAAGTATTTACAATTAATGAATCTTGAGGGGTTGAATCTTCCGTCAAGCAAATATTATAGGCGGTGAGCAAAATGGAGCCCTAGTAATAAATTTAAAAGTTTTCCAACCTAGTGGTGATTTACTCCTAGATCCTTAATGGTATTTATTTTTGTGAATAAATTTTTATGAAATGACTAAAGCTTTTTTGAAGGATACTTTGATTTCATCCTACACCATATCTATAAATTATGTATGTAACGATTACCTAATGCAATCTTATGTCTTCAGTACTTACTGAACTGTTAACTATTTTGCATTTAGTGCTACTGACCTATATACATACTACATGAGATACTCTAACAAACCATACTAACTCCATGCTACAGACGCATATTAAATCATATTCTGATCACTGCCCGAATAGTACAAGACAACTATATATTTTAACTTACCATATAAAGCAGATTGGATAAGAAATATGTTGAAGTACGCATACATAGTTCAATAACTGCATAAATATTATTTATAATAAACAACATCGGTGGTTGTGATGATGGTGGTGGCAGAAACCAGGCATAAACTGTAGACTGGTAACAGCATCACAACAACAAACAAGATAGCCAAGATGGAAGGTTAATAAATTTTCGCATGTGTGTCAGCAAGTCAAGGACTTGTAACAACAACATACAACAATTTTGTGCAATATATGAAAATAGTATTCCCAGTAGGCGAAACAAAACAAAACCAGACAAACTAAGACCGAATCAGGCAGGTATATATCTACCTACTATAACCATATAGTGAGTGACTCTCTCAGATGAAGACTGAGGCTTATTGAAAATATAAAAACTGCATAAATTCAAAGTCAAAAAACTTCAACAAATGCGGGTAAAAAAATCAACGCACACGGAAAATCATGATGATGTTGATGATGATGATGAGTTGATGCTGACTTCATAGCCATGGTGATGGTGAAGTTAAAAAACTGATGATGATGATGATGATGATAATGATGATGGTGCTTCTGATGTAAAATACACTGATGATGAAGATGTCGATAATGACGATGACGATGACTTGTTATTGTTATAGTAAACTTGACTTTTGTATGTCAAAATAGCAAGAATATGTGTACTTACATGTTCCTTTTCGCTCTTAGCCATAAACTTTGTTACAGCTGTTTTTGTTGTTGCTGTTGCCGTCTTTCATGATAATGGTGATGATGATGAAGTTCCATGTTGTAGTATAACAACATTTTTCAGCTGAATCACTTATATAATAACAAAATTGGCATAAACATATGTATTAGCCAAGTGGAATCCTTTCCCAGTTTGTTGCATCTTTTTAGGTCCAACTTATTTTGTTGCTCTTAGCAGCAAAAGCAATAACTTTGTTAGCCATGTTTAGTGCCGCGTCATTATTGATGATTTTACCCATCATAGTCGTTGTGGTTGTTGTTGTTGTTGTTTCTACTGACTGGTAATTTGGTGGTGCCTTTTTTTTCTGCAATTTCGTTTTGTTTATATGAAATTCTACATTCAATTACATTCTTGAGTGTCTGTGAAGAACATTTATGGACATTTTTAAGTTTAATGAAGAATTTGTAACCGTCCATCAGTAAGCTACTAGCCTAAATTTGGTGAGAACCGGTTAGTAATGGAATGAAAAAATTATATAAAATGAAATTAATATCAATACAATACTCAATATAAATGTATTTTTATTCTCTTTGTCATTTGTTTCTTTTAATTAGTTCTTATTTTAATCTAAGCTTTGTCATATTTACAAGATATGCAAGCAAAACTCAGCATAATACTTTTCCAATTCTACCGTTTACTTCATATTTTGTTCACTTTGAACAAGTAAATCTAGTACCATTAAATATTGTCATTCTTTCTAGAAGCTTAAAGATTGAAAAAAAAAAAAAACAAAAACATAAAAGGGGCTAAAGCATTAAATCTGCTAAATAAAAACAGTATTGTATATCGAGCGACTTGGGATTATTTTAAGTGATTTTTGTTGCTGTGTGGTGGTTGTTTGCAACTATTTTGTACTTTTAGTCTGCTTAAGCTTTTAATTGTTGTATGCTATAAAAAGAAAGAAAGAAAGAAGAGATTCTAGTTTTATAATGAGGGGAGATGTCGTAAGAGATGGAACTCCTCTTGAGCTTACTCTTGAGCATTGTTCTGACTGTCATCATTATTCTTCAGATACAAAAATACAATAATATGAGCGTCAACAACTACTACATACGGTAGCGATAGCAGTAGCAATGAGAACCGAATGCCAACGACGCCGCTGCCACCACCGCCACCATCACATTACAATAACAACAATGTTCAGGACTAATAAGCGGCATTTGCTGTCCGAAACGAGTAATAATAGCGCCACTTGTGGTGATCCTACAACTCACTGAACAACTGACAACACCAACAACAACACAAATTTGCCGCATACATATCAAGTAGGAAGAAGATCCCAGGCCCAAGCAAAGCCAAGCTAAGCTAAGTCAAGTCGAGTGTAGTTTTCAGTGAATCGACATTGGTTAGAGCCATCGTTGTCATCATCATCATCGTCGTCGTCGTCGTCGTCGCATCGTTGCATGTAAGCTGTCAAACTCGAAAATTTGCAATGACAGCAAACATGGCATAAGATAAGAGCACCAGCAACAATAACAACAACAACAGCAACAACATTGTTAAAGGGGTGATCTGAGGCAATGAAGTGCAGCCGCACATACTAAAAACTCATTGTCAGGCCGGCCAACCGACGAACCTATGGACAAATGAACGGCGGATGGAAACATACGGCGGTTGAATGAGCAACCCGCACACAATACTTGAAAACGGTACAGACTTAAATAAAATAATAATGGTAAAGCTTTGCCGCCGTAGCCTCCTCCACCACCTCCAGAAACGCTTCCATAACCATAACCATTGTGCAAGTAGTCACCGCTCATACGGTAGTTGAACTTATGTACGATATGTCGGAACAATAGGGCGCCAGGTACACATTTCAGGCACCATGCGTAGAGTAAGTAAGTGAAGTTGTCTCTCTTTCTCTCTCTCTGTCTCTGTACATGTTCATATGTATACCATATAAGTACTATGATACTAAAACTTATGTATGTAACTGAACGGATTCTTGGACTCTCCAAATGCTGGTGGCATAGAAGGAACACCAAAAATAATAATAATAATATAACAAAAGAGCATCGGCAGTAGTTTTAGCAAGCGCCAAGTGGCCAACATCGGACGACGAACAATGGCTATGATTAAAAAAAATTCACGAGGGAGCAGAACCACAACCACCAGCAACAACAATAAACACATCTCTTTAGATACTCGTATGAAGTACATACATACTTAGTAGTATTAGTAGTCAGATGAATGAAGATGCGGAAATGGTGGAAGGGACAAAGGAGGAATAAAATGAATTTACTCGAAAATAATGTAATGAGCAACGCTGTTGTCATTGTTGGTGATTATGTTGCTCCTGCTGCTGCTGCTGCTGCTGCTGCTGCTGCTGCAACAAAACCAACAACACGATACCAAAGTATCTGCAATGAAGACCAACAACAAGTGGCGCTTAGCTAGCGGCGGTGGCATGGCACAACAACGAAAAAATTAAAGCAAAATAAATGACGCAGCATCCAAAGAAAAGACAAAAAAAAAACACAAAAAAGAAAAACATAAAAAAGAGGGACAAAAAATTAATAAAAACTACAGAAAAATATTAAATTCAGTTTTTGGCATGCCTAAGTTGATTGAAAGAGGGAAGTGAGGAGAAAAATGAATGCAGAGATAAGGATGAGAATGTTTGCAATGGAAGCAAAGTAATGTGTTTTTCATTAAAGAGAATCAGAGGACGAGAATGTGGTCATACACAGTAAAAATTTATTTCAATTTGTGAAAGATTTCAATTGACTTACTTTTCCTAACACTATACAGGTGGCTTATATTGAAGACTATTCTGGCAAAATTATTCTTATCAAAAGCATTCGTCAAAAACTTTTAAATGGTAAAAGAATGTCCTTGTATCTTGGGCACATTTTAAAAGTGTTTCGAATAAAAATAATTTGTTTTTCAATAAAAAATTGTTGCATATAGTTTCATTGAGCTTCTGCAAAGGTTTCAATCAAACTTGTTTCATAGTTAAGTAGAGGCTGTTTGATACGAAATCCTGGTGATAAGAATTAATCTTCTGAG
This sequence comes from Amiota minor, assembly GCA_037043295.1. Taxonomy (NCBI): domain Eukaryota; kingdom Metazoa; phylum Arthropoda; class Insecta; order Diptera; family Drosophilidae; genus Amiota; species Amiota minor. The sequence goes on from JBAMAW010001787.1 coordinate 1,228,192, forward strand.
TCTACTGGGCACTTTAGTCGACTTATGAGAAGTCACCATCTAGACAATACTGAAACTTGTATGATCTTGCATGGAAGACTTCACCTAACCAATAACTAAAAATTATAAAAAAAAAAATAAAAAGTTCCTGTGTGGGTTAGTTGATGGTTTGTAGTACTTCAAGGAAATATTTACACACCAAAAACCTCAAATGACGATATGAAAAGTCTGGAAGACCGGAATAGTGAGATGGAAATATGCAATATGCCAGAGGATTTGATCTCTAGACCTGCCACTCAGATTCTCTACAGAAAGTTAATGTTATGGTTGTAAAATTTATTCCTAATCTATTATCTATGTCTTGAAGCATTCAAGTTCCCTTTGATTAATGAGATGACAATTAATTTGATTTTTCTTTCACTGTATGTAACAACAAATAACTTCAATAACTTTAATGCAACTAGTATCTTCCACTTACCTACTATTGTAATAGAAAGACACAACAAACTGACCTCAAGATGTCTTAGACAACAAACAACAGCAAAAAATTGCCATCAAATGTTGAACTTTATGTTGCATTGAAATGAAAAAGACAGAAGAAAAAAAATCCCAAACAACAACAACAAAAAGCAATGTATTGTATAATGAATGTTGCAGTTGCAACAAAGAGAAATGGCGAGAGCGAAAGGAGAGAGAGAGAGAGAGGAGAAACAAAACAAAGGCTAAAAGTAACCAAAGAGACTAAAAGCAACAACAAGAAATGGCGCTTGTTATCAGTGAATTGCGATCGGTAAATGCTGCCCCCGAATGAATGGTGCCTGCAACATGTTGACGCCAACGCTGCTGCCTGCTAGTGAGTTGCTGATGTTGCTTGCTTGCCTGCTGTTGGTGCTTCTTATTAATTAAGAATTATTTTAATTAACGTAATAAATTTTTGGCTGCCAAGAGCAAAAAAAAAAAAAATGAAAGAAAAACACAAAATGAACAAAATGCGTAACCAAGACTCAACAGCAAATGAGGCACTTGAGCTCTTGTGGCATGCGCACTGCTTGCTCAGCTTGATGCTGGTTGCATGTTTTGCGCGTTGGTGAACACAAAAATTTCACATGCACACAAAGTTGCCAAAATGTGTAGAGAATTTTTAATAAACAACAAAATGTGAAGGAAAAAATTAAATATTTTTCTGTGTTGAAAAAAAAAATTAAATGTGCGAAAATTTATGTTTCTGTAGATTTCTTGTCTTTGGTAACTTTTCATTCTCGAAGGTGACTGTGGTGGTCAAATTGATTGGGTTTGGTCAGTTCAGTTCAGTTCAGTTCTGAAGGCAAGCAGCAAATTATTCTGGGGGAGAATAATGGGTAGCAAAAGAAAAAAATTGGTAAAACATGCAATGATGATTTGACGTAGCGCCCACTTGCAGTGCGGTGAAATGTAATTTATCATTTCGTTTACCATTGGTTAAGAAAACTAAAAAGTAAAGTAAGGGGAAGGGAAGGGAAAGGGGGGGAAGGGAGAAAGATAAAAGGAATGACGTAAAGAAGTCAGTGACAGGCACTAAAAATAATTGGGTCAACTGAAGGATGTTAAATATGCATTGCTTCTACAGGAAATTGAAATTTCATTGCTTAAGAAATGTTCTTGGGAAAAATATAATTTGAGTCTTAAATTTAAACAATAATTTCATATAAAAACAGCAAAGAAATTGTATAAAATAATGTATTAAATAAAGTACTATGAGCTATAAGAATTGTGTTTTTCTTATCAAAATTGTCCGCTTGAGGAATTTGATAAACGATGGACGGGTGAATACCCTGAAAGACATTTGCATATGAGAAAATCTAGTAATAATGCTTATCGCTCCATTAGGTGCTTGTCCAAATCAAATCAATAAAAACAAAATGCTCCTTTAATTTGCAATGACTGCTTTAGAATAATTTCCGGTGTATGACAATATAGCAAAAACAAAGGATTTGCAAGGAAACAGGAATAAAATTGCTTTGAGTTGATCAGTCCTTCCTTGAAAAAATAAAAATTCAACCTTTGCCCATCTGATGACTTCCTTACAAAGAGATTAATCCAAGGGATTACAAAATGGAGGTGAAATTCGGGGCAGCAGCAGCATCATTGTCTATTAATTAAATGTCTATGGGAATCTTGAACATGGAATGTCATACCTTACTTTCTTAAATACTCCCTTAAATATTAATCAATGTTTAACTATTAATCTTGGTGGTAAGAGTCCAATCCTTCTAAGCAATTGTAACACCTGCTGGTTGGTAATCATGACACTCAAACTAACCCACACACAATCTTGCTCTTAATTCAATTTGTAAACTTCAAAACAAGTCAATGGCATGGATGCGATTTCAACCATTTTCAACAAGGTAAAGTGAAAACAAAGCAAAAATATTAATCCTTGTGCTATAAGACTTCAATGAAGGGGAAGGGCATCACAACGATATTGAGAATTTAAAAAACAAAAAATAAAAATAAAATTCCAACCAACTGCTGGCAATGCTGGCATCGTTGCCTTGAGCTGCCAATGCTTGTCATCAGGCTATGCTAACAAGCAACGCCATTAATTAGCGATCATCAACACCTGCTGCGACTAAACTCATTCTGGGTTGTAGTTGCTACTTCTGTTCCTGTTCCTGTCCTGACCTAACTCGGCTACACCTTTGCCTACTTGCCTACGCTTGCAGGTGATTCCAATCTCGTACTATATAGAGCCCTAGAGCCAGCTTGCTTAGCATGATTTCCTGTGATATTGACGACGTGAACAATTTAGTGAAAAATGCGGCTATTCAATATTCATGACGCCAGAGAAAGCCGAACGACAACAACAGAATTATTTTAACCATAAATATGCAAAAACAACAAACACAAAACAAATTGACAGCACGGAATACATGACAAACCAACCCAAACCAAACCAAACCAAACCAAACCAAACCAAACAAAGTCAAGTCAATTCAATGATTATTGAACTTTGGCATAATGAATAAAGTGTTTGACCCAAAACAAAAAACTTCTCTTTTGTGGGTATTTCGTATGTTTGTTAACTGCCAAAACAGGTGTTGCCTACCGGAACCTGAACAATTAAACTATAAAGAATTATCTTCTAATACTATCTTTATAACTTTTAATTGTTACTGTTATGCTACATTGATTGTTTTTATAAACATAAACAATAATAAATTGCTTGCTTTCTATTCAGTTGTTCAATCAAAAGCAAACTATAAATAATTTATTGTCATAATATACAATAGAAAAGAACTTTTCATAGACTTCCAAAAAAGAGAAATGTTACTTCCCTGAAAACGATTAAGCATTAAATGGTCAAGGTTGATTTGTTCCTTTATACTGTTGTGTTACAATAAAATTGACTGGCACACATTAGCAACAATCAATGAACTAACATTATAATGAATGTGAAAGGTAGTAGATACTCCTAAGTAGATAAACGTAAACTTATCTATATGCATAAGTGTGTGCATAAGGGTCACTAGTATTGTCACGTAAAAACGATTAAAAACACCTGACTAATTCTGTTTGTGTTCAGAGTTCTAATACGAGTATTGTCCACACAATTATTGTCTTTGAAAGTGTTAGAGTAACGGAGTTTGGGGGTAGAGAGGGTCATTAATTTACTCACATTAAAGCGAGTTATGAATGTTAAGTATTTATTAGGGAACTACCTCCTAAGTATACTTTGAGTGCAAATAAAATAAAATTTAATAATTTATTTGATAGAAAGGAAAATGTAAGTCATAGATAGATGATGGATGGTCTATTATATTCTTATGCCATAAGAATTGATTGCACTCTCATGTTTTGAGTTGTAATAAAAAGTTTATTTAGTTAGAGTTCACAAATATGTTTCAATATGTGAATTATCAGCTGGATCTCTCAGATCAGAACTACTAATTATTTATTAAATATAACCACTAGATAAAGTTATGCCTCATACAATACACATATATTCATGATATTTCTTGAGGAAAAGAAGCTGATTCTGAAAAAAAGCCATTGAACTTTCAAAAGTATACAAATATACTTATACAACAGTAAAGTGACCTTTTTCAATTGACGAATCCTCCAACTCATTTGACCACCGTTGCCTTAAGTCAAAATAGTCTCTGACCTATGAAGATGAATTTCTATATGGGTCCTATATGGGCTGAATCTACTCTACGATTCTTTCATGAAAAAACAAAACGTTTAGAGTGTGGTTAGTACACATACTCTGAGATCGAAATATTTGTATGGGAGCTTTACGATTCAGGGTCTTGATATTTACACGGTTGTTGGCACTTATACTACTGTTAAAAGTTCAGTTCGATAACACAAAAACAAAAAAGTTTTTCAAAGAAGAACCTGAATTTCAAAGGTTGGTTTGTGTGGGAGGTATCCTCCCTAGTAGTCCGATTCGGCATTTAATGTCGGAGTCATTGGATAACAAGTATCCGAGACAATTGGTATTTATATAGAAGCTTACACCGATGATGGAGTCAAGAAAGACGTTCCACGTCAGATGGCCATAAAGATTGTCGCATAAACTCTATTTGGTGCATCCAAAACTGTATTCTTCTTCTGTATTAGTCTGCTTCCCTGGGGGCTGTGCTATTGTGGGCGTACATGAATTCGAAAAATGAAATCTCAAAGCAACACTTATTAATGACGTCGAGAAGTCAACTGAACATTCAAAAGCGCTTGGCAAGAAATAGGTTTAAATGTCAATCACCGATGATATTCTTCATCCGATGACTCTCTTTAATGATACTTAAATTCAAATTTCCCAATGTCTATAAAGTTCTATGTTTATCATTAAATCAGTTGAACTTTCCATAAAGTTCATAGTAAGTATTTTACACATTAACATTGCCATTACTTTTCTCCAATCCAACGACAATGACAACAGCAATAATACATTACTTAATGTAATTTGTTAATAATTACACATATAGTAAAAGTGACCAAATTGCCAGACATGTCTGTGCATGATGCACCACATACAAAAGCCATTCACATTTTTTTAGAGTTGTCGGCAGGCAAATGCTTGGTACATGCATGTGGAATATGAGATGCATTACTGCCATGGCTGTAACATATCAAAAGTGAATGTATGGGTGAAAGTGTGTGTGAAATGGCGTTAACATTAATGTAATTTACAACAATGAACATTAACTGAAATTAGCGACGAAATATGCACAAAAATATGTAATGAGATAATCATGATGATGATGATGATGATGATGATGATGTTGTTGTTGTTGATTCAGATGATGATGGTGACAACAACGAGACATGGCTGGCCGGAAGCGGATGTAAGCGAGCGTCATTTTGTACACTGCAACTCACTTTGTAGGGACATGTGTGAGAATATTTACATGTGCAGTCATGTGCAATTCACTCAAGCGTTCATTCATTTATTCATTCATTCATTCATTCACTCAGTTATTCGTTCATTTATTCATATGTGCATTCATTCGCAAATGGCTTCAATGCATTGACCAAAGGACATCACGCACTTAACCAAAACTCTGTACTCACTTACACCCTCGCATGTGCCCTCAGACTTTGTTCCTTGCCCATTGATGTTGACTTCAACTCGTTTCACTATTCGTTACTTCTTTTGTTTTAAAAAAGAACGAGCCGCTTCTGCATGCTAAGGAAACAAATCATTTACAGTAAGCAACAACAACAACAACATCAAATTAACGACTATGAAGCGCATCCTTTCGTCGTCTGTGCATTTTGGCTTTCTTCCTTCTCGCAACACTAATTTTGCCCGGCCTTTTCACTGTCTGTCTCTTCCTTTACGTTTTGTTAAAATTTACGATTGTTTGCTTCTCTCGTAAGTCTTGGTGTAGGGTATCCATTGCATTGGTGCTTGCCTTGTCAGCTTCTTGCTCAGACTACGACAATTAAAAAAAATTATAGCGAACATAAATTTTTAACCGTGAAATCCTTTGATTTTAATTACGTTGAGAATTTTTATCGTTACGTGCTTGATGGCGAATATACCTACAAAAGTATATGAGTATCTCTGTATCTTCCTCCACTGCCTTCACTCTCACACTTAAACTCTCTTTGTGATTACTTTGTCTGGTGATATTGTTCTGTTGTTGTTGCTATTATTGCTGGCATTGCAAATTAATTTTAATTGTGGTTTTGTGGCATAATTAATTGCAATTGAAGTTTTGTGGCTGCCACACAATGAATGAATGCATTTACTATAAAGCGAAGCTTGCAACAGTATAATATCAAAAAGGATGAGATCCTTATGCTTTAATTTAAGTAAATCTTTCTAAAGAATTTTTAAACTTTCTTCAAATCCATTGCCACTTGAAACAATTTTTAAATTTTCTCCCTACCTCAAGAAATTTCTATCTATCAAGCATTAGATGCTAAAGAACCGTAACAAATCATCATCATCAACATTATCAGCATTATCTTCATCGTCATCATTGTCGTCGTGCTAGAAATTGTGGATAGTGAAGAAGAACAAAACTTGGAGTGTCACTAAGCAAGCTTTACGCTACTTGATTTTCTTGATTGCACGGACATTTTCCAAAGTGATAAAAAATAAAGGACTATAAAAATGAGAAAAGAAGATGTAGGAGTCCAAGTCAACTCAAAGTCGCAGCGAAAGAATAAAGTGATGTTGGGACTGTTATTGTTGGTTACAAGCCAAAGGTCAGCTGGATACGCTACACAACACACAAGACAACAACAGACTTATCGGTGTGGACAATGGATGGTTGGATGGATGGTCCCAGTGAAGTGAAGATGTTCAAAGTTCAAAGCGCACACAATAAAAGTGCTTTTTCACTTATTTCACTCAATATTTTTACTCTCATCCTGCTCCATTTTCATTCTTTATATTATTTTTCATTGCTAAACAAACATGAAGATGAGATTTCCACTACAAAACAAAACACTGTAGTAGGGATGGATGGATGATTATAGGGAAGTAGGATAGAGGGTAGCAAATGACTGACACACGACTTGCCTACCGCCTGCCGCCTGCCTTTCTAGTCCTGATCGACAGCGTGAAGTCAACAAAACACAAACGATTGAAGGAACTTTAGAACGCAAGAATGATGAAACAAGCAAAACGCACAAATGCGGATACAAAGAGGAAATGCCTTCAGTTTGCCTTCCCTTGACTATGTGTATTTTTATTATTTTGTATAAATTTTTTGTTTTTGTTTTGGCTTTAAAACTTATTGTTTACGCTTATGGATCACACAAAGGCAGAAAGCGAGAAAAGGCAAAGGCTCCATTAGGATGTTGGATGCTAGCTTACCAAGCAAACTGACCGCCATTTTGGTGGCGCGTATACAGGAGACAATAATAACAACAAACATAGCACAGAACAATGACAATGACGTTGAGGTTGAGGTTGATGTTAGGATGCTCGCTGCTATCATCTTCTTTGGTGTGCGTTGCTTGCTTAGTTGCTGCCATGGCGCTAAAATATAAACGGAAGCGATTTATGGCGTTAGAACAGAAAAATCTACAAAAAGGACAATAGCGATATGTCCTATACACACTTACATATAGTCTATCCATATCTGTGTGTGTGTGTGTGTGTGTGTGTGTGTGTGTGTGTGTGTGTGTGTGTTTGTATGTTGAAGCATGTATGACACTTGGAGTCACTTGATGATATTGTTTTTGTTGCTCGTATTGCTGATGGTGAATTGTATTAAGTTTGTTGGCTCATAAAAGAAAAGCAAACAGAAGTAAACTAAACGAAACCGAACCGAACTGACTAAAGGAAATTGAGGAAAATAAGAGTAAGCGCAAAAATATCTCATTGAAGGATTGCTTATAAAAGGCGACTCTCTTGGCTCCATTTCACTGTTGGTCACTTGATTTTGTCATTGCTCCGCGTTCCAGTATCCGCTTATTTAGTCAAGCTTTGTTTGCTTGTATCACACACCACTAAGCCACACGCCCGCACACATGGACTTTCAAGTGTTATTATCCTGCTTAAGGATAATGCGTTGTTAAAATGTTAGTATGTCATTTGTGATGTGTCTTTGTTGTATTGTCTATTTGTCTGTCTCTTGTTGTCGTTGTTATTCTTTTTCAGTGTTAGTTCTAGAGTCTTTACTGTGTTGTATTGTTGATTTTTTTATGATTCGCTACAAATAAATAATAAAGAAAAACTAACACACATAATAAGAAAAGATTAAAATGAAACGAAAACAAAAAGATTGTAGCATTTCCGTTAACAAATTCCTGTGGGAATCGTTGACAGCAACATCAACGGCGGATGATGCCATTTCTGTTGAAATCTCCATTTTGTTTCAATGTATTTATTCTCTTTGCTTCATTTACAGACTTTTCTTTTATTAATTTCAGATTTTTATTTGGTGAAAATATTGAAATTTATGGAAATCTATATGAAATAGAAATATTTATACCGAAAATTCTTTTTTGTCTTTTGTGTTTCAGTTATTTTTTTACCCTAATTAGACGAATGCTAACATGAGAATAGGTAGACAGGATACTTTCTGCTTCAAAGCAGGAGATTTTTGTCTAGATTAATTGTTCTTAGTTTCGATACTCACCTTCCACATAACCAACTTAGAAGACCACACAAAGTAGTATTACCAACTAATCCCAATCCGCGAGGCCTGCTGCTACATAAACGTACAATATAAATTAATATCGACGACTTTATTTCTTCTTTCCTTCAAACAATCTAAATGATTGAATTACCAAAACTCTACATCTATAAATATTTTCATTGCATGAACTCTTTCATTCCCTTTTGTTTAAGTTCTACTTGTATATTTTCTTTTATTCCTTTTTTTGATGCTTTATTTTATGCTGAGAATCCCTTTTCAATGTTTTTATATTTGTCATTTTCTTTTAATTTTTAACAGAGGTTACACATTTTTATGTTGTTGAGCTTCTTTCACTTTTACTCTCATTGATCCAATGAAATTTTATCTCTTTTGCCTCAAAAATTTATATTACCCTTCGTTGCTAAAAAAATTTCGTCATTTATTTAAAGTAAATTCCTCATTTTCTAATGTTTGCTGTTCAAATAAGCGTTTCCGCTTTTGAAATTTTGTACTTCCGCTGTTGATGAGGAGGAGCCGACGAAGTAAGAAGTTTTTGAATGAAATCATGGCAAATAAAAATATTTTCGAGTTGCAAGTTATTTTAGGTTTTCTAACTTTTTATGATTGATTTCTTTGCATAAACAATTAACTTCATTAAATTCCAATTAATTTAATTTATTGAAGCAGAAATATGCGTTCCATTGGGTTTGTTGTTTTATGCAAATCTAAGGGAAAGAAATTCCTTTCATTTTATCAGAAAGAAAAAATAGTATTGTAAGTAAATTGAGAATAAAAGGTGTATGAAGATGAAATAAACAAATGAAGTTATTTTGGGAAAGTTTGAATATGAAAAAAGTCGCCTATACTAAGAAATGACAAAGATACCAAAACAAGTCACACAATTTCATTTACAATGAAAAGATTAGCCTATGGTTAAGGGTAGATAATTTTCATATACAAGATAAACTTACCATGCACCATGATTCACAGTTCATTGAATCAACTTGATAAATAGACAAAAAATGTTTTTATTTTTCACATATACATACTCGTATGTTAATACACATGACACCTACCCACTCACAAGGCAAAGGCAAAGGCAAATGCAAAGGAGATTGAAAGGAAACAAAACACATAAAAGCACAAAAACTTTCTACATTAAAGCAAGCATACTTATTTTGTTGCTATTAACAACTCTCGCTCCTTTCCCTTTTTCCTATAAATTCCTTATTTTATTTTTCAGATCCTTAAAAAGAAAACAAATTCCTCTCTCTCTTTCTCCCTCTTGTTAACCTTCAGCTCATTTGTGTGTATTTTCTTTTTTCGTTAATTTCCGCAACGCGGCAATCATTGACTTTTCAGCGAACCGAATCGCATTCATTCCAAACCCAAACCCAAGCCCATACTCTGAATATCACAGTAGTTTCCTTGCCATCATCCACATCGGAGTCCCACTTTCTTTCTATAGAAATCCCCTATGAAGCTTCTGATGCTACACTCATGAGAGCCATTAGAGTTGTTTGTATTGAGTAAATGAATCCTGTTTGTTTTCTGTTGTTTCTTGCTTTTCTTTATTCTAATATAGGAGTACATTTGATTTCACATTTTTCTGTATGTAAAAAGTTGAATAAGGATGTGCGCCCATGACCTTGTCTTATTGATGTGTGCGTGATTGTATCCTTTGCACCCACTCAGACTTCTCCTTCTCTCCATGCTCTGATATGCTGAAGTGTGTTGAGGAAGCCTTTTCTGGATGCTCGATGAAATGATTTTTCACATTTATACCTTTTATTTTTTAGTCATTGCCGGCTTTCTCATCGAATTTTCCCCTACTTTTTCTTGTTTTTCAATGTTTTATATTTGTATTTTTTTTTTTGAAATTGTGTGAATGAATAATTTTTGTTTACACTTTTGTAAATAACAATTTAAAGATGCAAAATGATGGGATAGAAGAAATAAAACACACAAAGTGAGGTTATGTTGTGCGAACTGAAAATTGTGTAAAAGTTAAGGGTGCGGAAATGTAATTGATTAGTAAAAGTTGAGTAAAAAAAAGTAACAAAATGATGATGTAGGTGGGTTTAGTGATATTGATCCTATACAAAATTTGTTCTATTAGGTTCCAGAGCAGTTCGATGGGGTAGTTTTTATTATAAGCATATTCGATTTTCTTCCATTATTTCCTAGCATTCCCCTCTTAGTTAAGTTTCATTCGCCTAGAGTCAAGAGTGAATCTAACTAAGAAATACATATATTTTTCGCAGATTTTTGTCTAATCCAAATTACGTAATTGATTGATCTTTCACTGTTGATTTGGAAATATACATCTTCTGTAATCATGCTTCTGTAGTGTTTTGGGATTATGACTTGCGTTCACGGAGTTTATGGAAAAGTTTATGTTGATGGAAAGTCCATACTAATCACTGTGAGTACCTTTGGATTGTCAGGGCAATCTGAAAATGTATTTACTGAGAGAAGGGTGACCAACATTTATAGTTTGATTTAAGTTTGTCTCTCACTCCTTTTGAGAATTATTATATTATGTATTCCTCCTCATTTAATTTCTGTATTTATTTTACTTCGTTATCCCATCTCTTAATTATAATTCGAATTTCAATCTTTCATTTCATCTATGCATAAGTTCATATCATTTCCCCCTTTCATAACTAATCAATGCCTACTTTCTAACTTACTAAACCAATATTATTGGATAAATCCCTTCATTGACATCCGTAATCATCGAATCAATTTTCATTAACTTTGGCGAATAATAACAACAGCAACAACAACAATAATTTTCGCATATTCTCATATATATATGTATTATTATTGAACATTTTAGTAGCCAATAACTGATTGTGAGCGTGGTCAACAAACAAATAAATAAACAGTAACATGAGTCAAGTTGTTTTTAACGCCTCAATGATCAATTTGAACGAATATATACAATATATCCATCAACATAAACACGCACGGCCCCAAAGCCTTATGGGCAAAACTGCACCATCATCATCGTCTTCATGACACATCATCATCATCATCATCATCATGAAAGTCATGCAACAGGCATAGTAAATGTAAAGTAAATATTATTGTTGCAAACGTTGACGAGCAAAATAGTGAAACTAATAGAAACAAAACTAATAAACGTGGAGTAAGTAGATGAACAAATCTAAATTTATTTAAGTGGAGGTGGAAGAGGAGTATAGAATATCAATGAGTTGAGTTGAGTCCAATAACTGACAATTAACTTAAACAAATCAAATAATAATAACAGCAACAGCAAGAACAACACAACAATGAATGATAAAAACACACACACGACACACGTAACAAACTTTGTCCAATGCTCCAGTATGTACACACACATCTACACATATCAATGACAATCAAAAATGCACATGATTCTTGCATATGGAGGCACCTACAGTGTGTACTCCTTTACAATGGTTGACTTGTTCTAATGTAAACATAACCTCAAATTAACATAGTTTGTTATGTGTTTATGTTTATTTTGCAGTTGTTTTTGTTGTTGCGTGTATGTAATACAACAACACAAATTAGTCAAGTTCTCAATAAAGTTGAAAAACAAAGTACGAGTATATGCATGACAACATAGGCCATATTATTGTAGTAGGGTTGCCAACCCTTGTGGAAAGGATAGTGAAAACAAAAATATTGCAAAAGTTGCCATACCAAAAGGTTGATACATTTAATTATGCATAAAACATAATATGCAAAAATCTTTTTTGTCTTTCATTTTTGTGCCATTCTAGTTTTTGTTGACTCTGAATGATTTTGCTTTGTTGTTGTGGATGTAAAAAATTGTTTAAAGTGAGGGAAATGGATCTGGTTGTTGCCATTGCTTTTGTTGTTATTGTTGTTGTTGTTCGTTTCTGGTTACTGGTTACTTGTGTTTACCTTCTGGTCTGTAGAACAGCAATTACAAAAACTGTAGCTACTCACTCAACTTAGAATCCAGAACAGTAGCGGAATGCATCATATTTATAGAAATTTTGTTCGAAGTATCCACTAATTTTATTCCAGAACTTAAGCTGATAACCCAACTTAAAGCCAACATTCAGATAAAGTTCTGATTCTCTTTATAATATATTTAAAATATTCAAAGAGAGAGTAATATTTCAATATTTTAGCATCTTCATAAAAAATTACCCAAAATTTTAAGTAGAAACTGACATTATATTATTGTCATCTTATCCTGCGATGAGACTCTAATAAATTGGATATTAAGCTAAGAAGAATGGGAAGCCGATGGCAAAAACCAGATGGCTTAGGTTTGATTTAGTCCCATGGACAAACTTAGCACAATAATCTCCCTGCATTCATTTATTTGAAGTCATCAAGTTCATGACAACAAAACGATTCAAGTGTTATGGAATTACTTCTAAAGATCACTGAAAGGGGGCAAATAAATTTACATGTTGTTTCCCTATCTTCTCTGTTGACGTATAATGAAAGAAACATAAAAACTATGAGTCAAATACTTGAAATCTTGATTCTTTATATACCAAAGCAGTAGAAGTTCGCTCCTGTTTGGGACTCATGTTTGTCATCTTTCTCATCAAGAACAGTTCATTGAAAACAATTTCATTTTTTCTGTTAAACACAATTTTGCGTAAAGTTTGGTAAAACAACACAAAAAGCATTTCACATCATAGTTGACTTTTTCTTTTGTTTCTCTATTCAACCTCCCTGTTTCTTTACCATCTCTAGTTTTAGTTTTCACTCAATTTTTAGTTTCAGTTCGCGTTGTGAAATTTACCATATTTTTGCAGGTGATTGGCAATAAAAGGTAAAAATAATAAAACAAAATTGTATAAAAAGTTTATTTTTTGAACTAAGGACTAGGAAAACCTTTCATGGGAACTATTATTTCCACCCACTTAGAATCAATTTGGGGATGGGGGAATGAATATGTTTTGTATCAGTAGGAAACTATCGAGTGCATTATAAGTATCAGGAAATTGTGCACTCATCTATACGCATACGAATACATAAAGACATTCCTTCTTACCTTATTCTCTCAGATACTAAAATGGGTGTAGTTAGTTGCTTGTCATTGCTGCATATATCAGAGAAGTCTTTGCGTGTTCAATACTCGTAAATCAGAAAACCATTTGGCCAATTGAGCCACTTTAAGTCATAAATTGAAAACTTACTGATTTGCTTAACTTCATTTTACTATTTGTATGTAAGAGGCAGATTACGTCTTACGAGGGTTGAAATGGTGACAGTTAATTTTAATGGAATATTGACTCCTTGCGGTTGACATGTGTCTCTTGTGATTTAACAAAATGAAGAAGCATTTCCAACTAGACTAAGTGAAAGAAGAAGGCTCACTCGGGTATTGGCGAAAATCAATGACGGGATGTTGAATTTAAAATAAATGCCTTAAATGCATTTAAACTTAATCTGTGAAGAAAATGCAAAGTGAGGGATAAATAGAAAGAAGACCTTGGTTAGGTCATTGCAGTAAGGAAATAAGTGAGGATCAGAATAACCGGCAACAGATTATATGCCATTAACAAGATGAAGAAGTGGATGAATGTGGTGATGATGACGATCAAGTTGTTGCCGCTGCTGTTGCAGTTGCTGTTGCTGTTCCTGTTGCAGATGATGATCCTGCTGTTGATGGTAAATGAAGGAGGAGACCAAGTGAGAGGCGAATTGGAAAATAAAGTGACCGACGAAGTGTAAGACGAAGTTGTGAACTGCTTATTAAGCTAAATGAGTGCAATCTTCAATGTCAGCAACGGCAAATGGGTCTGTTCAGAGTGCTTCTCTCTAGGCAGGCGGTAGACAGGAGAGTGAAGGCTCGCAAAGCTCTAGAAATTTGTTCGAGAACATCAACTCAACTGCTGGCTAAACTGAACTGAACTAAACTACAATAAACTGAAGTCATGTCAATTTGACTAACAAGCAATTATGGCCATCAACAAGCCGAAATGTAAACGCCTCCCTTGATAATGGAAGAGTGTAAGGTAGACCGATTGCGAAAGAGAGGAAACGAAGGCAGGAAGAAGTGTTAAAAGCGTGTTTTAGTATAAAAGAGTAATGATCTTTGAACACAATCTAAAACCCTTTATTTGCGGCATTTCTTTCTCGAACCGGCCTAGAATCATTTTAAATTATTATTCTTAGTCTATAAAACTGAGTGATTTCAATGTATTTTACTTACAATACGAGTATATAATTCTTTACCATGGAGGCGTTGATCTATTGGCAGTGAAACTAGTAAATGAACCAATGACATGCGAGCTCAGCTTAGCAGATTCTTAGGGGTCCAAATTAAATAAGATTGCGATACACATGCGTATATAACAAATAACTGCTATAGGCTATGAATTCTCAACGCAAAAGTATTGTAAAAGGGTTTGAACCAAATAAGTTCTGAGAAAAGGTAAAAAAGACAAAAAAAAAAAAAAAAAATACAAGCAAAGGGTTCAAGTAAAGCCAGACCCCTTTTTGATTAAATCGAAAAAGAAAATAAAACAAGAGACTTAAGCAACAAACTTTTCAAAGCAACATCATAAAGGTCTGTCAAACACTTTCAAAAAGCGAGGGTAACTGAACTGAACTGCTAAAGTTGCAGTAAGTGAGTAATGTGAACTGAGGTGTAACGTTGTTGTAAGCAGAAATCAGATGCAACTGAGGGATGTGGAGTAGAGAGGGTTTATCATGAGTTACAAGAATAAGAACAATGATCATTCACCATGATGATGGCGCGTCAGTTAACATGGCTGCCTGCCACTTTAGCATGACATTTCATTAAAACATTGCTGCGGCCCGCTTGAATGAGCCTCATTGAACTGTGCCTTGCCTGCCGCCATTTTTCTGATTGACACTTGTCATTCATATGAGCAAACAACAACACTGACAGCAACAATAACAACAACAATAACAACAACAACATTGGCAACTACAAAGACATCATTGACAACAACATTAAGCAAAGCCCTTCCCTTTTTATTTCATATTAAAAATGGGGCGTATCGCTGTTGTTTGCAACATTGTGAAAGGTAAATTTTTGGCCTATGTTGTTTGCATGTTTTTGCTTTGACTTTATGTCGCATTTGCCAATTCATTGACTGAAAGAAAATTGAAATTAAAACGAAGGAAAATATAACTTTAAATAAATTTACTTCATTACAATACATAGAATAGTTTTTGTAGAATTTTAAAGTTTCAATGAAAATTATTTATGTTGACCTTGACCCATAGAATGCAACGTAAATAATAATATATGAACGTCAAAATTGTGAAGGATTTCACTCATAAAACTTTAGCATTTAATTTAAAACCAGGAGCGGCTTGGGTAACGAAGAAGTCCTTTGAAAATTTTAGCTTCGGTGTCATTTTTCTTAAGTAAGAAAATGAATTCATAAATTCATTTAAATCTATTAAATGAAAGTAATTAGATATATTTATTGTCATTGGCAATTTAATTTCTTTTTGTTTTTATTGCTTTTTCATCCAATAAATAAACTTTATTTCATATTCGCGGCATATTTACTTTTAGGAGAATGTTAAAAAGTCTCAAGATTGGATCGCTTTAGCAGCTACCTAAAATGCCTACATGCATATTGCGACCCTGCATAAAATACAGACTTGACCCAGGCAAGAAGGAACATTTTATCCCAGACTTGTATTTTCTGTATTTCCACTTCGTTTCGCTTATGAGTAAAAGCAAAAGTTTTTATCATTTCATATTAAAAAAATGATTTTTTGTTATATTTTTTTGAATTTGTATATGCATTCAAAAAGTTAACCCATGCAATGAAGCCATAATATGTTTAATCCTGCTGTCCTATCTGTGATTGTTCCTCTTTCCGAAGCAGAAGTTCAATGAAACTTTAGATAAAATGTTCTTTGGGTTATGCAGAAAGTTGAGCTTGGCAGGCTGTTGTTCATCATTAATGCAAATTCATTGTGCGTGCTTGCCTTTGCCATTTCGCCAATGCACAATGCACTTGCATAAATGTACATATGAAGAGTTCTAGAAACAAGTACAGCCGCCACCACCACCACTTGCACCACTTCCACCAGTAACACCAGCACATACATATATTCGTAAGTGAACAACGTGCATCATAACAATTCATGATGAATATTTTTTTGTGTCTGCGAAATGTTATGAAAGAAAGAGAATAAAGGGATAGCAGCAAACAATTTGAGGAAAACAGTGGAAATTCATACAAATTATACAGACAATTTTCCCACGCATATGATCTGATGTTCTCGTACATTTCATAACTGAGTTGAGAGGAAAAAATCGTTTAAAAAATGTATGTCAATGCATTGTGTGGGTGTAGGAGAGAAAGTAAGAGATATATTCATGGCTTAAATGTATGCCAAGTATTTAACTAGGCTGAAGTACCTTGACCGTAATCCACTTGACTATCAGAGTAAGTAATACAATTCTGAATAATGAATGAGAGATTTAAATATACAATATCAACTAGTAGAAAAGATTTAATCTAAAGTTGTAATCGCAGTAGTTGGGTCTGAAAGACTAAATCCAATCAATTTCTAAACTAAACAATCGTCGTCTCCCATTGCCATTGCCATGGTCCAGGAAGGTTGTTTGGAATTGGAAATACTGGCAACTGCCAAACACTAAAAAAGGCATAAAAGCTTTAACCGCTCATAAAGAAAACTGACAGCCTTTCTGGCTGCTGGAGCAGTAAGCCAGCTATTAACTTCCAGTTAATATTATGCCCATACCAATGACCAAAGCTGGCAAGGAAGCGAACAGGCACAAAGCATTTTCATGCCTGCGCCTGTCACACAGTTACACACACACACACATTCAGCGATATGAAGTTCACATTTAACAGAAGTTGGCAGCACCAATGAGCAAAAGAGGAGTTTAACAGCAGCAGAACACGACACCAAAAATAGTCAAACGAAACTTCCACTATATGTACATATGTGTTTATATGCATGTGAATGTGAGTATGAGTATGTACGGAGTGTGTGTGTGTTTGTGTGTTTTACAAAAGAAAATTATCTGCTCAGATTATGTCCAGATTAATTACAAACAGGCTCCATTGTCTTGTCAATAATTGTCGACGAAGACAGCGACAACAACAGCGGCAGCAACTGCGACTTCAGTAGTAGCAACTACAAATGATAAGTTTAGCAGTAAAACAAAAAGATAGACAGACAGACAAACAGACCGACGGAGCATCTTATAACTGAAGGAAATAAGCAAATAGAGTGGTATTTAGGGGGAGAGAAAGACAAATCTTAAGCGGCCCATACACATACAATACTTATCATTACCCAATTGTTAGGTTCATACAATACTATAAATTTGATCGTTTAAATGTTGTACAACACTGAAGAAAATTTAAAATGTTTACAGTGTGTCAACAATATTGTGCAATATCGCATCAGTTGCTTGGAAGTTGGTCGAAATGGAAACAATGATCAGTACTGGTGGGACTAAAATAGTCAAGACTATAGCAAAGACTATGAAAATACATATAGAGACTGGACAAATCATATTCTTCTTCTTCTTCTTCTTTGATATTCGCAACATTTGCCTTCTCGTGATTTCATTCATTCCATTCAATATCATTCATATGCGATCAACATCCTCAATATTTTTATACAATAAGTGCAAATTTACTTGCCCAATCATATTACACTTGTACATCTACTAGCCGCTTCAAGCCTTGTTTCAGTTACTAACCTCAAGTTAGTTGTAAAGAGTTGAAAGGCTTTGCCGTTGCTGTTGCTGTTGCTGTTGTCGCTGATGTTGTAAACATTTTGTTGCTGCCGCTGTCAAAAATGTTGCATAGTAGCAGAAGTAAAAGAGGGACAGCGTCGAGCAAAATGTTTTGTTTGTGGCGCGCCTTCAGTTGGCTTTAGTATCGTTTAAAGTTGTGTAAGCTTAACTTTTTCTCTTCATTTTATTATTATTCCATGTTAAAATAAAAAAGTTTAACTAATTAATATAAAAAAGGTTTCCGTCATAGCCCCCCTGGCTGCCTGATGCCAAATCGCTAGAGCGTGTCATAAAACCATGTTGAGCATAAGTGCACAACATCAACAGCAGCAGAAATAGCAACAAAAAAGGGAACGCTTGACATCATTGAGGATAAGATCAGGAAATCAGCCAACTAAGCAATGAAGGATGAAAACAAGCAAACCATTAGTTTAAGACTATTTGAAAGAAACCATAATTGTGGAGATTATAAAAATAAGAGGAACTGGCATTAAGATCTTTTCTTACATGCTTTCATGCGGTAGCCATGATTTCAAATATCAAATATAAAAAGAAAAAAATCAATAAAATGATAAAGATTAAATCAATGAATAAAACTACAATAGATATCCTTACATTCCGATAATTGTTATAAAATTATGGTTATTGTATATTTAACTATGTAATCTTAAAATATATAGCCCAAAACTGTTAGTGAATATGATTGGTATAACAAATAAATCCGATCTTATTCAATATTAATCAGGCTCTTCACATGTAAGAATATTATATATAATAAGTTTATTTTCTTTGACAAAAGAAATACATACACATTTTAAGCCATCATAACAAAACCATCCATTTAATAAATTAAACAAACAAATCTATGAACAAGGCCGGCAACGTCTATTCACCGAAGCTTACATAACTTTTACATCTGACTTTGGTATATTTTTTTGTTGTATTAATTACCATTTGAAATCGAGTTGTACACAAGAATTCAATACAAAAACCCATAAATACTTAGTCATAGGTTATACTTGTATTACATGTTCATCGATAAAGGTAAAATTTTGTAGATGGTTTTCAAATTCATAAAAAACATGCAAAACTTTGGTTCAGGCCATGATTTTGTAGTAATTCTCTTATGTGAGTTACCTCTTCCAGTAATAGATGATCTTTAAGATGCTACTTGAGCATAAAAACAAAACGTATATCTTTAAAATTGCAGATCAAAAGATAGAAGATTTTTTTTCATAGAAAGAGAAGAACGTAGATTATTTCCTATGCAAAAACCAAAATCTTTTTGTCAAGCTATGATGATGTCAATTATCAACTAATACAATAATAACATATACAAGAAAAAAATAAATAAACGTAGGGCATTTGATATTGAAGGAAACCAAGAAAAATGTTATTTCATGTTCTTCGGTAGCATCAAATGTTAAATGCGCGTAAATTAATTGAAAAGTAAGAGATGCGCTGTGTTTTCTTTTGTTAAATCTTTGTGTGTCTTGTCTCCTCCATACATACATATGTGTATGCTTGTGTGTGTCTGCAATATAATATCCCCAATACAGAGAACAATTACTGATGATGACGATGACGATGACTATGACTACGATTCGCGTTTCAAAGTTAGTTCGAAATTAACGATCGAGCGGCTCTTTTTTGTGTTTTTCTTCTTGCTTCTTTGAGATTGTTCACTGCCACACAAAAGGGTACGAGCTAAGTTAAAATGCCAATGAGGAAGCTAAACACAAACATGTCTTTAACAGCCAGCCTAAGTCAAGTCAGAGGCAGTTATGCCATAAGATTCTGCCTCCTTTATTTTCTATAGCATCTATCGCTGATTCTTTCAATAAGAAAAATGTTAGTAGCACTTGGTCATGCTCGTGTTTAGTGGAGAATTTAATGCATGTTTAGCAGCAAATGGCGTATGTAAATTTTCGCCAAACATGACGCTCAAACTAAAGCTAACAAGCTTCTAAATTTTGTTCCCGCTTCAATGTCATTCACAATTTAGTTTAAAAACAATACGCAAACTACAAAACAAAAAAAGTAATAAGCTTCAACAGACCACCAAGTGGTCACAATGTACTGGCTACGGAAGGTATGCAGCAAGTGAAGTTCAATTGCAATTGTGTCCAGTATACCTGATGTTCCTCTTATTTGCAATAACTAGGGCTATTAGCTCCAGAAAATTTAGATTTATTCCGCCAAAAATGCTTAATTATGTCAGACAAAAAAATGTTTTCCCCATCACCATAGGTTTTGATGACAATTGCAAATTTATTTAATATTCTATATTTAAATGCGTAATTGATTATTTCGAATTGTAAATCATGTGGCCGCTCATGAAATAACATGCCCCAATGATGATGCGGAGCAAAATTAAGAACTGTTATATTCTTTGCTTTTGCCATAAGGCGTTTTTCGTAAGCATGTGTTTCTTTATGATCTATTTTGGCCTTTAGCTCCAAGCTACGCGGTAATGCATACTTACGTGCCTATAAGTCTCTAATTAATGTTCATGATCTGCGTAAGTTTCAAGACCCTAGAAATACTGGTTCGTATTGCTCTCATACAAACCCAAACCCAAATTTATTTGCTTTATTTTTTTTTTAGCGAAGCTCTTTTATGTGCGTTACGGCATGAGTGAAATTTCAAAAAATTATGCTAAAAATAGAATTGTAAGATTTTTTTTAACTGGTTAGAGTGCAGGACTGGCAGACCGGATGGTGTGGGGTTCGAGTCTTGCACTGGGAATATTTTTTTTTTATATATTTTTTTTTTATTTTTATATTGAAAATGTCAATTACTAGCTTTGCACAGCCACGCAAAAAATAATAAATAATAATAATAAAAATGAATCAGAAAAAGAAAATTAAAAGTTAAATTTTTCAATAAAAATAATAATTAAAAATTTTGTTCTGAATGGAGCTGCGCTCTACACGGGTGTCCCACAATTTAATTTGTTTATTTGCCTAATGATTTGGCGCTAGAGGCTGGTGGAATCTTATATTTTGTTCAATTGCGAGTCAGACTCACACCATATATGCATAGTAGCTACCTCTCCAAGTGGTCCGATATGACTGATTACAGCAAATGTACGTCGCCTATATCAGAAACTTATAATGTCTAAATTTCAGTTCGCTAGTGCTGAAGACAAAAATGTTTTTGAGATAAGAACCTGAACATTAATGGGTACTTTTTATGGGAGGGCTTACTTTAGTTTCAGAATTTGTTGCTATAGCCCAGATAGAACTACATATTCTGTATATTTCAAATTTCTACCTATTACGGTTCGCGAGATATAGCCCGAGGATGGACTGCAAAGTAATTAGTATTGTAATACAGTTCCGTTTGGCACCTTCGGGTACGGATCCATAAACTTGACTGTCAGACGTAGTTATAAATTTGGTTGACTCAACTGACTATTAGATCATAACGAAAAGAATATTATGGTATAATAAAATGGTTGCTCGCAGTGGACATTACTCAAAAATTGATATCTCTGTTCCAGGTTATATAGAAACTCAGATTGTAAAATTCTTATAAGCAATACAGTAGGCATTATATGAAAAACGAAATCAACAGGAGAATTGACTTTCTTGACTAGATAAAAGCAGAAATAAAAAAAAAAAACAGAAAGAGAAAAGAAAGTAAGAAGAGTAAGAAGTAATCAGTATGGAGAGGAACAACTACTTTTAACATAGAAAGAATCAAACTTTGTGGTCGCATAAACTTTTAATGAGTTCTATTTTTATTTGCGATACTCAACAACAACAACAACATAACAAGTATCAGAGAAAAGGAAGGGAGAGCTGCACAGTAAAGAAAAGTTGAAGTTATGCTGATAACCCACTGTGCAATGTGAAGCATTTGTTTTGCAATGAATGAATGTTTGAATAAAAGAAATCCTGAACAGAAAATTGCATTAAAATTGTTTTTGTTGTCGCTCTTGTAAAATATTTATGCGTATTTTTACTATGAGTAGAAGTACAAGGACTAAACACAGAGTAATATCCTCAAGTGCGTTGGAATTTTCTTTTTAGCTGCGCACAAAGTTTAGGCAAAGTGCAGGAAAATTATTTCTTATACCGCCCTCAATACCAAAATACGTAGTAGTAGCACTGGCCAAGAGTCCAGCAACTACTATGGTGATGATAATGATTATGACGACGGTGATGATGATGATGATGATGATGATGATGATGATGGTGATGACGATGAGACAAGGCGTAAAGAAAATGATGGTGAAAAATTCAAAACTAAAATAAATAAATATGGTGCGCTTGGAAAAAGTTTAAATTGAAAATACGCTTTGAATATTTCAACAGTTTGAGAGAGAAGAAAGAGAGAAAGAGACAAAGAATTTACACTCACCCTTTCTCCACCTCGTTTCTTGTTCATTCATTTAGAGTTGACAAATAATGAAAGTGGCAAAGAAAGAATGAAAGAGAGGCAGGCAGTTGATACTGCATACTTGTCTGCGACGCTGCTCATTAAGCGTGCAGCGACTGTGGCAGAGACTGCAGCAGATGAATCAACGTTGGAATAAAAGGAAAACTACTCGACATCCAGAGAGCAACCGACACATAGACAGAAACAGAAACATCGGAGTGGATACAGGGAGAGGAGCATGGAGAATAGAAAAGCAAAAATAATTTGAAATTTTAATTAAAAGTATTTTAAAAGTTGCGCTTGAAAAAGTCTTCTTCAGATTCTTATGCAATATTTTTTGTCTCTTACTGCTAGATAGTACTGTACTGTATATATTGTATATAAGTATTCACAAGCAGTCAGTGTTGCCACTTCTGGCACTTTTGGCAATAATTTTGTATTATTGTTGAATTTTATTTTATGAAAATTGTTGTAAGTAGTTTTTTTTTTTTTTTGTTTTTCTTAATTTAATTTTCTTTATATAAATAAATGGAATGTTTTTGTGTTGCTTTTGTAATGCAAGTTTTGAATGCGTGTGGCAAAGTGTTGCAAACTTCGCACATGTGCAAATATCCAATTGGATATGTATTTGTATGTTGCTTACAGTCAGTAAGAATTCTCAGATGACAGTCAAAAGCGAATGAGTTTATATCAAATAGTTTTTAAGATTTAAGTTAAACGATACCAACTTATTTTTTTTTAAGGCCACAGGAATGAATGCAAGCATAATTCACAGAATACTATCTCAACATTATCATCATAAAGCTGTCTGCTTTTCTAATTATGACATGGGGAACAATGAAAGCTCACCTAAGGATCATCTATCAAATTATTAAATTAAGCAGAATGATAATGTTGATTACGTTTGCCACTGTGCCAGAGATTCTTTTCCTTTTTAAGTTACAGAACAATTGAAGAACTGCTTTAGTTTTTATTGAAAATGAACTCAATATTTGAAAACGCTAAAGGCCAATAAGTGTATGTATATATTAAAATTATTATTAACTCTGTGATTATAATCAAATCAATCCTCTCCGATCTCTGATTCTAGTAATTGATCAAGAAAAACTCTGTATGAAACATCACAATATAGTAGTGAGTGATATGACTTTAGGTCAGTCTAAGACTTTCAATTCATTGATAAGCATTAACCTTGATTAAGATTTAAATGTTCACACTATGAAAAATTACAGCTCCTCTACATTCTCAGTTTAACTGTGCAGTTAACAATATATCATATGCCTTTATGTCTGAAAACTTGTCGATAAGCTGAATTGAATGCGATCAGTTTATTTTACAGAGTTTTGTTGACTTCCAAACATCACGAAATTGGGCAAAAACATACATAATTAAGAATCGGACAAAAAAATTGTCTTAGAATTTCAGTTCAGTTTTACATGAGGTCACCATAGTTAACTGTGCAGTTAAATTAAAATGGTATTTGGCTTTTTAATGATAGTATTTCAGAAAATCTCTAAAGGTGGCCAATGAGGTATTTATGATGTTCATCAATTAATAGGTTAGGTTAGGTTTGATGATATTATTCTAAATCAAAATGTTTCTTGCACATTTTTTTCTATTATAAATTACGCTTCATGTGCCATGTTCAATGTGTCATTTTTAATGAACATTTATTGTATCGTTAATATGAAGTAAATTTTATATATGCAGAAATTACTCATATCTATTGAAAATTCTAACAATTGCGAACAAAACAGTGTGCCTTAGGTAATTTATAAAACACTGAAACAGTGACCTTAAAGTTGATTGTTGAACTTAGCGAACTTGGTGAAATGTACAATGTAAGTAGAAAAGCAAAAACTAATGTTGACCCAATGCGCTATGAACTCTGTCTGCCAAGTCCCAGAAACATAAATCAAAACTGCTTCAAAAGAGAAACACAAAAAAAGGCAACTAGAGAAGAATGAAATTCATTCATTTGATAAAAACAACTTCAACTAAGTACTCGCAAAGTAAAGAAAAAGAATCTTAAAGCAAGCAGATGAAGATGAGTAGGTTTGGCTTTCACGTTGGTGGCACACCTGAAATATTTATTTTTATATGTATATTGTGGAATAAAAAGAAACGAAGACAACATTGAAATTTGGCAAATACAAATCTGAGGAGTTGTGCCTTCTCTGAAACAATGGTAATACCGAAACATAAAAAACAAACTGTCAGATAAACAAAAAGATATTTAAGCCAATATAACATAACAAACACACCTTAACTTGTCTAATAAAAGCGCAAATTAAAGTACATCAAACTCTCGCTTTGTTTTGATCTTCCAATGTTCAGTGCGACTTAATATGTTTTAACCTTTGTTTAATGAATAGGGGCCCTTTTCAATCTAACGCATGCACTTGATTTGCAATTTTAGATAGGAGGCAGCGTTTGTGTAAATTAAAATTGTAAAAAAAAAAAAAATGACCTATGACCTTTGGATTTACTAAAAGTTCCCACAATTACTTTGCCAGCAGCCAACAAGTCCAGATAAATATGTTTGTAAAAAAAAACAAAAAGACTCAAACAATTTAACCTTAATTAAATTTGTCATATCATTGTTTTTAGATCAATTCTATTGCCAACATACTCGTATATAAAATACTTATGTATTATGGGTGGTCGGTTACTGGATTATGAGAATTATGGTGTCTTGAGAGGGGTATTAAAGTCTTAGAATAAAATACTCGTACATTATAACAACAACAAAAAAAACCTTAACAAATGTTTGACTCTCAATGAATCGAGTCATGCGATTAAAATCATTTAGCCAAGTAACACACCTAATTGCTGTCTGTCGATCTCTTAGTCTATTTGTCTGTCTGTTAGTCTGTTGGTCTAAGGCTATGATAAAGTTAGAATCGCAAAAAAATACTTGTAGTACTTCTTCTCTTTTACCCTTGTCTCGAAACCCCCAATAAATCTCAGTTGAACAACTAATTGAACTGTTGTTTTTATACTACATACATTTGTCGATCGTCGATCGTCGTTCCTATTCAGTAGCACCAGACTTTGTAATTGTTGCTTTTGTTCTTTTCTGTTCTATTCTAGTTACAAGTTTCAAGGTCTTTTTTGACTAATTTCTAGCAAATAAAGAACTGCACAACAAAACATTAAATTAAAATTTTTTATTTCAATTTTAATTCGAAATCTTGTTTCAATTTTGTTCTTTTTGTTTAGGGGGCCTTAGAGGATTATGGCACGGGTGTGTCTAGAAATGCAAATAAAAACTTGTTTGATTCTTGGCTATAATTAAAGTTTTACTAAATTGTCAGTTTTCAACACTCAAAAAAATTGAATAAAAATACTATATGCAAAATAAAAAAAAAATAAAAAAAAAAAGTATACAAAAATTTAATTCATTCTTAAACTTGTTCAAAAATTGCATGCTATTAAGGCGATATAAGCACGTGCGGATTCAAGAAAATAAAAAATAAAAAAAAAATTGGCAACTACAAAAAAAAAATCAAACCTATTTAAAAATGTAGAAGAAGAGATATTAGTAAAATTCAAAGAAAGAATAATTGGTTATTAAGGAGAAATAATACTAGTTGGAAGAATTTCTTAGGAAGTTTATTAGTAGTTATTAAGGATCAGGATGGAAGGATGTCTGTTTGGGCTAAATTTTTTTGTGTTTTATGTATGTACATATAAACTCGTATGATACTGAAGATTTGAGATAGATTGAATTGTTTTTATATCATTTCACATTATTCGTCTAAAAGAGGCGAGAAACGGAAAGTAGAGCTTTAAATTAAGAAATGAATGAAAGGAAATTTGTTATATTGTAGGTAGTCCATTGGGTTAAGTCCACGAGCGTAGAGGAAACTTAGCTACGCTTTTATTGTGTCATTAACCGATTCGATACAGGAACACATTTGAGTTCGAAACTACGAATATACCTAGAAAAGCACCAACGACGCTCTTAAGCAATTTGTTCTGTTACATTTGACTCTGATGAATATCGGGAACAACCCAATATATCTTGATTATATGTATATTATGATACATTGTTTTTAATTATGTAATTTGATAAAGAAGCTCATGAAGAATTTTTTTTTTTAATCCATGCTTTTTTGTTGATTTTGCCGGATCAATTGACATAGTAAAAAGAAATATTTCTTTGAGAAATTTTAAAAGTGGCGCTGACGATTCTTTGGCAAGATTTAAATTGAAATCTCTTCCAAGAATTATAGGGATCTTATCTAATCTAAGATTAAGAATTTTAGCTATTTTAAAAAAAATATAAACGTAGTGATTTGTGAATGAACGGAATAGTTTTGTCAATTGCCTGTCTCGGCGATATATATAAGGCCACCACTACCACTGTTTGACCATGCTCTTTCATATATCACCTACTTCATATGCAAGTACTGTACATCACTAGGTCAGTTTACGTTTACCTCCACGGAAGTTGTTAACATGTGAGCTATATCAGTGTCAGCGACATGCCCACAAATTAATTTGCGAGTTCGGCGTCGTATTGGACATACAGGAATATAAAAAGTAATAGGCTTTGGCTTAGTCAAAATAAAAAATTAAATTAAATAAGATTTCACTTTGTTAAAATTCAATATAACAAAATAAATATATATAAAATCAGTTAGCAACTTTGTGGAACTAAGTCAAATTGTCACGAGTTGTTAAAATATATAAATTTGAATAAAATGGATTTGTCGATGATAAAAATGAATAATAACAAACCGGATACCCGTGAAAGCTTGGAAGAACATAGGAATAAGGTACGTAAGTGCCTAGTGAAGCAAAGAATAGAGAAACGTGAGTGCTTAGAGGACGTTAATAAGTGTTCGCAATTGCTCCTTAAACGCAAAGCCCCAACACCACTACAAGAAGCCGAATGTAATGCCTGGCAAGAGTCTTCGCAATTGGTCATTAAAAAGAAAGCCGCAGCACCACCACTACAAGCACCTGAATGCAACATAGTGCCCATTGATTTAACTCTGGACTATTCTCAACATCGTTTGCCTCCGGGTATTAGTATTGAAATAAAAAACGTGATTTCTTCATTTGAACTTGGTTGTCCCATTGATTTGAAATATGTTGCCGATAATGGTATTAACGTACGATACAAGAGGAAGCATAAATATCTCAAAATGAGTTTAAAAAAACCGTTTATCAAGGCGATCATATGGCAAACAGGAAGTGTATTTTTAAAGGCCGCAACCACGGAATCTCAAGTAAGTACTACCCATATTTTACGACTCATAATATAATAAGTCTTCAATAGAGGACAATGTAACTGATGTATTTTTATACTCTTCACGCAGTGATGGTTGTAACTTGCAGAAGGAGACAACAGAGACGCCATAAAGTATATACGATATTCTTGATCAGCTCGATGAGGTGAATTAATTAAGCCATGTCCCTCTGTCCGTCTGTTCGTGTGTATTCAAACTAGTTCCTCAGTTTTTTAGCTAGAGAGCTGAACTTTTGCACGAACCTTTCTTTTTACTAGTACATTTATCGGAACCAGCAGAAACGGACCACTAGGATTTGTACCTCCCATACAAATCACCGTTTTAAATTCAGGTTCTTATTAGAAAAACTATTTTGGTTTTCTCCTATTGAACTAAACATAAAGATACTATAAGTTTGTAATCAATGTCCATAAAATGCGTAAATTTCAAGTTCCTAGAGTTACTGGATCGTATAGCTCCCATACACACCCGAAACCAAATTTAAGATTTTGTAAGAAAAACTTTTTTGTGCAAGTGTCTAATCCATATTCAACAATCGTGTAGATTTCAAGACCCTAGGATTACTGGATCGTAAAGCTCCCATACAAATATTTTGGTCTTCTTGTTGAAATGCTCTATGTGTACTGAATATGCCATAAACATAAGTCATATCAATAATTAAATATCTCTGAATGCTCTATCACAGAGTGTAGGGAAAAAGCGATCTCTAGAGAATGCGTGAAGAGTATATGAACTTCGGCATAGTCGAAGTTTAACTTTTTAATTGTTAGACTTGTTAATTACAGTCTCGAATGGGTGCACGTCGCGTTGTGAGGAACATACAGAGACTTGGCTATGAAGTTAGCATGTATAGCTATCAAATTAGCAATGTTATCGCTTCATATAGTTTGCCATTTACATTACATCTCCAAAATTTTATAATTGAAAATATGGAAATAAGCCTCGATCCGAATACTCGAAATTGTGTAGTTTATAAAGTGAAGAAACCAAAGGTAACATTTTATGTACATAAATCGGGAAGTGGAACTGCAAGTGGTAAGAAAGCATATAAAAGTAAACAAATAAATAATAAAATAATTGTATTTTTGCAGCTAAGAGCGTCAAAGAACTTTATGCAGCATTCGAAACATTTTATCGTAAAGTGCGTAAGTATGCAATATCGCGTAGGTTGGCTAAAGACCAAACTAGAGCATAAGAAAAAACACGCTTACGAAAAACGTTTTATGGCTAATCTTAGCACTTCTGAATTTTTTAACGCTCCGGACCATTATTGGGACATGTAGAGCGACCACATGAGGTTAAAAGATATCACCTTCAATTCGAAATAATCAATTACGCAAATATAAACATAAATATAATTTTAAATAAATTTGTATCTTCAAACATATTGATGATTAAATTCTTTGTTCTATGTCATAATTAAGCATTTTTGGCGGAATAAATCTAACATTTCCTGCAGTTCCATTCCATACAAACCACCATATGGTAAGGAACCCTCCTTGTAAGAATTTGGCTCGCACTTGGCCGATTTTTATTTAGTTTATAATATGATATAGCCGAATAGTATAGTATTTCAAATGAACTTGACTAAATTCTCATTACAAATTAAAGTATCGTACCCATTTTACTCTTTTGGTGTCTTTTCGCTCCTTTGGTTAACTTTCCCCTTGAATCAATTGAGAAGTTGTGCCAAATCTACTCACAAATCTCTACTGTCCAAGACTTGATAGATAAGTGTCTATGAACATTTTTCTACATGAACGACGCCAGATAACTCAATGTCAACCAACATTTGCAATAAATACCAAGGCTCGTCCACTCGTCCGCTCGTCCTCCCGTGCAAGCCAAGAGAACCTTAGAAGTCTAGGAAAAAATACTCTAAGAGCGATCGTTATAAACGTTTTTCAAACGAGCAAAGACAACGCGTGAGCCATAAATTTATGCCGCTGAATACACTTGCTTGCTTAGAACTGGCGTAGTTAGTTGGTTAGATTGTTGGTATTTGATTTTGGCCAAGTTGAAGCGTATAAATTCAAATGCTTAATCTATATAAGTATTTATGTATTGTATTTGAGTTGGTGGACGACTTGGACTTTGAATGACTCTGTCTGTCGAATCCAAAATTGAGTGAGTTGAATGCATGACTAACATTAAACGAATCAACGGAACTTGACTGAGTGAGTGAATGAGTGAGTGAGTGAAATGAAGGAGTGCGCTAAGTTAGTTGTACTGTTTTGTCTTGTCTTGGCCATGTTAACAATGGCACTAATTGCTGTTTGTTGTTGTACTTAGTAGATGACGACTTAAATTTGATTTTTTGGATTTTGTATTTTGAATTTGTTTATTTGTTATTGTTCTTAATCTTGTTCTGTTTCTTGTTGTTGTAGCACGCGCATTACAATTCTTAGTTTCTTGCAACCAAATGTCAAACTTGGCCAAAACATAAATAAAACTTTATTGTTGATGAATAAAATTTTATTTTCATTCAATTTAGTGACAGGTTTCTCTTATGTACTAAATGGCTCTAGGTGGTTGGTTTCAAGTCGTTTTGAGTCGAATGAAGTCAAGTCATGTAATAAAAAAAAATTAATAATAATTGGTGTATGGCAAAAGATCTTTTCGTGCCATTCGAATGCTGATTTCTTGATGGCTGAATGACAGAGTGACTTGTTTTGTTTGTTAGTAACGAACGATTTCAAAGTCATTGATATTTATTAATTTCAAATTACAAAATATATAAAAAAAAAATAATTTACAGTTTCCATTTTACATTTTAACTGCAATTTGGCAGTTTACAGTCAAAAATCATTCACTCCACTCAGCCGCTCACTTGTCGAGTGAAGCCATCGAGTCTTGGCCATAATTACAGGCTTCATTCATTTACATTCGAATAGATTCATTTTTATGAAGTCGTTTCATGGTTCACATACAAAAATTTATATGTTTTGGCATATCACGAAACATGATAACGACTTCATTCGCTCGCCCATGTTAACTCACCATGGCCAATAACTTGGCTTTGGATTTAACTTGAATACTGTATATCATAAGAGGGAAAAAAATTGTATAAAAAACCATTTGCAATTATTTATTTTTCTTGGCTTTGTATAGGAAACCCAGAAAGACAACTTCTAATTAAAATATTGTAAATGTCTACAGCAGTTCAGCAGCATTGTTGCTGTTGTTACAACGCATTGCTGCTGCTGCCTTATCGTTTTCAATTGAACTCAAAGTCGACTAAGACTACTCCTTACAAACAAACAAACAAAATAGACTAGTGTAGATCGGAGTAGTTGTAGAGTTGGTTGTGGAAATCTTGTTACCGCCCGCAATCGCATCTGCATTCGCATACTTCATTTGATCTTTATCGCTTGCCAACATGCAACATGCGGCATGAAGAAGCAACTAACTCATATGATAGCGCGCGCCGCAGTCTATGTGCCACACCACTTCAAGTCTCTTGCCCATTGCCAAACCAAAACAACTTCAATTTGAACGACTTGTGGACTGATTGTAATCAAGATTGGCTTTTGGAGTAGCGCAATCGCTTGTTGCCACCAAAGCGATTTGCCAAGGCGAACGGCGAAGTGGTCAGCAATGCGGCATCTGATGTTGTTGTTTATATTGTTTTTGCTGCTGCTTTATTTTGTGTGCGACATCTCAAGGTTTTCATTCATTTTGCTTTCCACATTTTACCATTTCTTTTATTTATTTTTTTTTTTTTTGCTACTAAGGTTTCCTAAACTCTAAAGAAACAGTCATGTGTTTACTTTTTCTGTTTTTTATATTTAAAATGATCTGGTTTTACTATTACAAAGTCGTCCTCTATCCTCTATTTGTATTGCTTGCATTACTTTTATTTCTGATTGTAGTTGTTGTGTTCTTAAGGTTCTTAGACCTCCTCGTTAGTTGTTGAACATGTTTGTTACTCTTGTAAGTATCTTTTTGTCCTTAAATGTATTTTTGGTTCAGTTTCTGATATTTGTTCTATGTATTTGTAAATTATAAACTTGCAGGAATATAGAAAATACTACACATGTACATAGATTTCATTCTCTTTTACAAATATTTAGCATAAGGAATAAAGAAAAATGAATGCTTTGCGGGATTCAAAATTCTTTTCAAAGCTATAAGTCGAAGTTTAAAACCGAAGGAATCGAAAAGAGGGTTTTTACGTTTTATATCTTTCAAATAGCTTTGTTAATGGAATATGGAGTGAATAGAAAATCAAATAAATCACTTTAGCAATGTTTTAAATGAACTGATGACATCAGAGTTCGCCTTGAGTAGGTTTTATATTAAATCAAATGAATGAATTAAAATAGTTTTTGCTATTACATATTTTACTAATATTGTTATTATTATTATTTAATACTTCAATTCAATTCAATTTCCATAAGTTTGTTATTCTCTCTATGTAGTTATTATTATGCCATTTAACCTGATTTTAAAATTTTCTCAGACAAACTTTGTTTCGTTGCCAACAATTCATTTTATTTGTGTAACAATAAATTTTCAGTTATTCAACTGCCATTAAAATTGAAAAGCAATTGACGACTGTTTCTATTATTTAACACAAATTTTCTGTTGGTTTTATTTAGAAAATATTATTTATAAGTATATTTATGTTGTTCATTTATTTATGGCTACTGAAAGTTCGCACGTTTTTTATGTTTTATTTTTTCAATTTTTTTTTGCTTTGGTATAGTCAAAAGGAGACCCGAAAGTCAGTCAGTCAGCTTATAGTACGAGTATGTCGACTTATTTCAATCGGCATTTGTACTTCTTTTGAAGTGTTACAATAGCAACAAACATCACTAACAACAGCAACAAGAAACTGTTGCTCTTGGTGTTTCTTGTATAGAAAGAAATACAAAATTTCTGTGACTACCAAACAAAATTTTATTTCAATAAACGATTTTTGCATACGATTTTTTATTTTATTTGTTTTTTTTTTTTTGATAAATTTATTACCCAATTTTTTTTTTTTTGCTTTTTGCTACTTTAAACTTAAAAGTGCAAGTTTTGTATATTATTTTTGTGTTTTTGTTGTTGATGTTGTTTGTTTGTTAGTTTGTATCTTTCATTGTTGGTTGCTTGCTGTTTTCATTGACAGACTTTTGCATCTTTGCCGCTTTCGGTGTAAATCATGCGCCTGTCGTCTTTTGTATGTAGATAACTTCCCTTCATTCATCTCATTCCTATTATAATATTGTACTTCCACAGTATCTGAGAGTTGTAAGCCAGAAACGCGACTTGTGGTCAATGGCTTACCGCAATACTAGTGGCAACAGCAACAACAATTGAGGTATTTTGTTGTTTGAATGACATTAGCAAGTGACGTTTATTAATCGAATTTACAGTGTTAGATACAAATACATACATGCATCTATGTTTGTATAATTCAATAAAACATTTGTGTATCTTTGTATAAAATTAATGTCATGACATTTTCCAGTTTAATGTAAATTCTATTAAGTAATAAATTTAAAATGGTTTTTTTTTTTTTTGTTAGTGATAATAAATATATTAGATTATTGTTTCTTGTTGCACATGCATAATTTATAAATGAATATAGAATAAAGAACACAATTTCTATTAATTTCAAACCAAAGGTTAGATCTTGTAGATGACACGGCGACTTCTTCATTTTGTACAAGGAATAAGTATGTAAATCGATTCGTTTAAGAAAATGATTAAGTGTTCTTAGCAAATTGTCTTTAAACCTTCATCTGGGATTAATACAAAGTACTCAGACAGTTTTACTTGATGGTTAAGACATTACTTTTGTGTATGTCACTATCAATTTCAGAGAGTTTTCGTATCTTTGTCATTTAAATGATAAGTTGACGGTTGGGTAAAATTAGTTGGTTTCAGAGGTTACCCTACACCATTGGAAATAACCCGCAGAATCAACAAAGAAAATCGCACTATGGCTAATTTTCCAAACTGCCCAAATCTTCCAAGAAATGTTTCCCGAGAAGTTAGATCTTCAAAACAAAAAAAAAAAATCATGGCACTTCATGCTTGCTAGAATTCTGGTTTTTTTTTTTTCAGACATGAAATGATATCCTGGCAACACCGACAAAACACTCGTCCGCAATATCTTTACTTAAAAAACCAGTAAGAAAAAAAACAAATGCAGCACTTTTAATTTCCGATCATTATAATCATCATCATTATCTTTGACACTACAGGTCTTTGTGAGCTTTGGACTGCAGCACATGGGTCCTCCATATAACCCAGTTCATTGCTGTCTTCCGGTTATTGGATTTCCATCCGAAGCTTCTATGCTGCTTTCGTGACAATTATTAGTTTCGCCAAGTAGGCCGAAGGGTTACTATTATTATTTATATTCGCATCGCACCTTTTTGAAAACTTGACTATTATGGCATCCAGAGTAGCATTCAAGTAAAGTCTATCCAAGGTTTTTACACCCATATTGCCTCTGAATAATATGCTGTTCTGATATGATTTGATCTGTAAACATTATGATGCTGAATTTTTTGTAATATTTCTTGGATTAATAACACTTTCAATATTTTTTGATCAATCAATGTTCTAATTTCCATTTCTTAGGATATTTCCTATCTTCTTGCAATAGTTTCAAAATCTTAAACCACCACTTTCAACTGTAACTAATGTAACCTCATCTGTAAGTTCAAGTAAACTCATTTAATGCCTACTTTTATTTCCAGTGAGACCATATAACAGTGTAGTAGATTAACATTAAAAAGAGAATATTTAATGAAATGAATATGAAAGCAAATCCCAGTATTCTATGTTTGTCCATTAGAACTTAGTAGTTGTAGTAGAATGTCAATCAAACGAAAAACTAACCATCAACAGAATTATTTGTGGCCCCCAAACCATTCAGAGTTTGTTTTTATTATTTAGGTAGAAGAAGAGTAGAGTCGTTTTGTTTGTACTATAAAAGTAAAGTACGAAATAGCAACTAATTAAAGTGAATCAACAAATAAACAAAATAAGTAAATGACAGAAGAAGAGAGATTAGAACTCAAACTCAAACAAAACTCATTCACTCACTTTACTTACACTCATTTACTAACAACAACAACAAACAACATTTATGTTGCAAGTGTTGTAGTTGTAGTTGTAGTTGTAGCAGGAACATTAGCCTAAAAGCATACACCTTTCTTAGTTAGTAAATGTCATGGGAATTGACTTGCATATGCGACAGACTGATACTTACTTGCCACACGCGTTTTTGTTGCGTATCGAACGCAAATGCTTACGCTGCTATGAATAACCAATATAGCGCATATACACTTAGTAATATGTATTGGGTGTATGCATATGATTCCGCCCTTTTTTGTGAAAACAAAACAAATTTGCTTGTTTAGAAAAAGGAAAATTTATTTATTCAAAGTATGCCCCATCTGCAGCTACAACCTTTGCCCATCTTTCAGGCAATTTACGGATTCCTTGCATAAAGAAGTCCTGGTCTTTTGAGGCAATCCAATTATGAAGCCAAATTTTGATATCTTCATAAGAAGTGAATCGCTCTCCCGTAAGATCAGACTGCATCCTTCGAAATAAATGAAAATCTGAAGGAGCTATATCTGGTGAATATGGCGGGTGGGGTAGCACTTCCCAGTCTTGTCCATTTAAATATGTTTTCACAACATTTGCCGTATGGCGGTCTGGCGTTGTCATGTTGAAGAATTAATTTGTCATGCCTATTCACCCATTCCGGTCGTTTTTCTTCTATAGCTACCTTCAACCGCATTAGTTGTCGTCTGTAAACATCGCCAGTGATAGTATCAGACGGTTTCAGCAACTCATAGTGCACAACACCTTTCTGATCCCACCAAATACAGAGCATAACCTTGGTACAATGAATATTTTTCTTTGGCTGTGATGGGCCGGCCTCACCTGGCTTCAGCCAAGATTTTTTGCGTTTAGGATTCTCGTAATATATCCATTTTTCATCTCCCGTGATTATCCGATGCAAAAAACCTTTTCTTTTTTGTCTTTGAAGCAGCATTTCACAAATGGTTTTGCGACGTTCGATGTCTCGGTCTTTCAATTCATGTGGCACCCAGTTATTGACTTTTTGAACCATTCCCATTGCTTGCAAACGTCTTGAAATAGTTGATTGATCAACATTTAATGTTGTTGCCAATTCTGATTGTGTTTGACAACAATCTTCGGTCAATAAATCTTCCAATTCAGCATCTTCAAAATTTTTTGGGTGGTTTTCCATGTTCTCTGTCCTCAATGTCAAAATCATCATTTTTAAATCGTCGAAACCATTCTTTGCAAGTTGTATTCGATGGAGCATGCTCACCGTAAACATCAGCAAGCAAACGATAAGTTTCCGCTGCACTTTTCTTTGCAACAAAATAGTGCAATAAAACCTCCCGCAAATGATGTTTACTTGGGATAAAACTCGACATTTTCAATGAATTAGAAATATTTGTTGTTTATGCTTCCACCGAATGTTATACACTGTGTTTAACAGCTGATAGAAGGCACTATCGAATGCAAGTATTAGTATTTTAGTGTGCAAGTGTAAGCGGCGATACTAGCGAAACTATCGGAAAGGGCGGAATCATATGCATACACCCAATACGATAGTATCACAGTAGCCATGTAACGATTTCTTACATCTTCGGACCTTTGATAGCAAGCACATGAATATGCAAATATGAATGTCAACAAGATACAAAGAAATAGCATAGAACTCATTGGCTCATTCAATCGTTGCGATGTTAGTTTGTTTGTTCATTAAGCGAACGAACGAACATAAGTACATTTTGAGATAGTTTTCTTGCATCCACCAGCCACTATTCAAGTGGTTGCTAATGGTATCTTGCCACCAGCAAAGTGACATCGATATGGGAATTCATTACATTGTCATTGTTGTTGTTGTTGTTTAATTGATTGCAGGCCTTTTACTATACTCACTCGCATGTACGAGTATCTTTGTGAGTGTGAATCTGTTCACGCATAATAAAATCAAGTATCTGTTCAGGACAGTTTTGCTTTTCGTTTTTTGCTTTTTGCTTTTATGCACCACTCAATGTAGATTCTTTTCTGAATTAATTAGTGCATTTTCTTGTTATCGTTTCTTTTGCTTTTGCTATTGCTGCTATTTCTGTTGGTGTTCATTCGTAGTTCATTTGATTGCAAAAGCGTGATGTTTGTTAATTGAAATGATATTTATCATGTAATGAAATCTGCAAAAGTGAACAAAATATAAAAAGTATCTTTAGTATCTTTTCTATTTGCGAGACTGAATGTGAGAGTCAGTGTGTGTGTGAGAATGTAAATGTGGCACTCAAATTGATGAAGTGTGTATATGTATACATACTTATGTATGTTGTTAAGATAATATAAAATCTTATAAAAATCGTGCACTAATCTTTATCGCAATGAAAGAACTCTTACAAGCGATTATAAGTGTCTTCAAGGCATTTTTGTAATGACTTGAATACTAAGGAAGGCATATTTAGTTCTCTATAAATATTGTAGTACATTCGATCTTTTGTTGGAATTTTGTTTTTTTTTTTTTTTAATGAATATTAAATTATATTTAATGATTTGCTTGCTTTCATAAGCTGATCGACGGTATAAGCATAGGATATTGATTTCAACTATAAATATTGAGCTTTCCTTTAGCGGAAGAAGTATCAAAATGTTATAGAAGATATACATCCACAAATTTGATCTACATGAAAAATTAATCATGCACGTAGTTGCCATCTAAACCAATGAATAACCAAACGTTTCTTATGTTCAATAAAGCAATCTAGGGAATATAGTACGAGTAAAAGTTATATACAATATTTCTGATACCTAAATGATATCTAATGCCTTGTGAAGATTCTAGTTGCATAGTCAACTTTGCTCAATTCAATTGTGATTTGATGTAATAAAGATTATGAATGTCACTCGTAGAAAAAGACAATTCAAACATCTTGTCGAACACTACTGAAAACTATAAACTTTGGTTTTACACAAATTGTACTCAAGTCCATTTGGATTTTGGCATTTAAGTTTTCATTTTAGCTCACGGAGCTCAAAAATTGTAGACCATGAGTCACTCTGCCATAAATTTGAATGAATTCAATAAAAGAATTCAACACAGTTGCATTGTTCAGACAACAAATTCTGTTTTTTTATTCTCTTTCATTCTTTATTCATACCCTTCATTTGGCTTAGAGTAAACCATAATTATATGCAACCGAAAATTAAATTTGATTTATGTTGACTAACCTCTTTCAGCCTTCTACTCATTCTCTCAGTCTCAAACACTATTGAGCTGATGATTTACACACAATAAGAAGTCAATGCTAATCCCTGAAACTAACACAACTAAATAAATTTTTGCACACATATAAATAAAAAAATGCCCTAAAGTGTTTTTGATCAAATGCCGCATTTGACTGGGAACAACTGGATTTTAATGCTTTTAGTATTTAAACACAAAATTTACTCTCTCTTTGCTTAATGTGGCCTTATGCATCCTGTAAATCATTTGACAGGATGCTTGCACATACAAACATAAATCATGAAATACATTTTTGTGCAAACAATTTACTATTTTACTTGTGCAAATATATAATTAAATGCCATTTAAAACAATAAGTAAAAAAAAAAAAGAGGTAAATTTCGATTCAACAAATGTGAAATATTTTAAATATTCTTCATAAGTTCAATGAGTGTAAAAATATTAAAATGTATTTAATAAAAGACAAAATGCACTTTGAAAAGAGAGAGAAAACGCAATTTTTTTTCTTTTTTTTCATAAAAATGTAGCTTTGCCAAGTCAAGTGGCTATTAATTTAGTTAAATGCTGAGTAAATGTGGTCAGACTAAAGACTAGAAAAGATACCATCGCGCTCATAAGGATTAAATTAAAACGCGCAACGTTGCATTCCGTTTAAGACACAAGACACACACTAGCAGTGTTGCCAGTGCTACACAGTAATGTTAAAGAAAGGACAGACAATTTGGACAGACAGTCGTTGGTGAATGTTGAATGTTCAATGGTCAATGGTCGCTGGTCACTGGTTAGAAGGTGGATAGTGTAAGAAATGCCTTTAAGCGTGATAAAGAAAAAAACCCGCATAACTCGACAAAATGGTTAAAGGAAATAATGTGCAGCAACAGCAAAAATTATTGCATAAAACAAAGTAACAGATAGGTAAAGGAAAGAAGAAGAAAGTAGAGAGAAAATCAAAGATAAAATAAAAATGGTCAAAGATGCTTTACTCCGACTACTAATTTTTATATTCAGTCGTTCATTCAGTTTGCTAGTTCCCTCGTTTTGCGGTTCAACTGAGCGTATACGCAACGTGTTTGAATCCGTGCCCTGCTCTTTCCTCCCTTCCTCTTCCTTATGTCATGCCATCATCTCCTTATACTCATACTAAGTAAGTCTGGGCAAGGTATTATCTTTTCCTTTTTTTGCCTTGTCAAGATATGCGGGCAAAGGATGTGACTGTGGTAGAAGAAGCTACCGAAGAATGAGTAAATTTGTAGCGCATTTAAAGCAAAAGTTAAATAAAAGTACAAAATGAAAAGAATGGAAAGGAATGATGGTACATTGGGATAAGATTGCTCTGTTGTTACTTTGTGTTGTTGGCAATAATTTCTTTTCATCCGCTTCGTTTATTTATGTTCGGCAGACGCCAATTTTCATGTCCTGTTCGAGAGACCGTGTCTCCAACGACCCGCAAATTCATTCATTCCTCGTCTTGGTGAACTTTTTGTGTTTTGTATCGTGGCCTTTTAACGCTAAACTGACAACGCGTAGAAGTACTGGATATTTACCTGTGGGAACTCTAACAAAACTAACCAACAAAATACAATATCAGTGTAGCGTAAAAATACACACAGAAAACTGAAAACTGAAAAAAAAAACAAAAAAAGGAGAAGTAAATTGCTAAGAAATGAAAGAATGCCGCAAATGTTAAATTAAAGAAAAAAAAAAGAAAGAAAGAAAATAAAAGAAAATCCAAACCCTAAACAAAATCGAAAGGAAGAAAAAAGGTTAACAGAAAGGAAAAAAGTTATAAGCTTCACCTTTGATTGTTTTAGTCCTTTTGCGCTTAGTCCTGATAATGTTGGTCAGACATTTTTACTTAAACTTGTAATGATGATGAAATCAGGTAATAGAAAATAAGGAAAATGGGAAGGTGTAGAGACTGTTCCGTAGGATGGATGTTTTTCTGTCTTTAATGAACATTTTTAAAGGAATTAAAATTAAAGTATTGTATCTTTGAATTGAAGGATAATTTAAAGTATTTCGAATCACACCATCTTGTTGCTTATACTTTGAAAAGCTGTCAACCTCTCTCTCTCTCTCTTTTTGTTTGTGTTGGAGAACTTTCTTTTACAATAAGAACTCATTGCGATGATGAAAAAACTTTTTGCCCAAAAAACTAATTCAATAAGCCCAAAAGATGTTTGAAAAAAAGAGGAAATAAAAAAATCAATACCCAAATCAACAAGCAGCAACCAAAAATATATAACAAAACAACAACGACAGCTGGTTTCTTTGCAAAATCGAAGGCAACTCATCGTAAACTGATGCTAACTGAACTCTCTATCCAAACTTCTCCTACTATCAATATCAGCATCACCATCACCATCATCATTTTATAACAACAACAACCAAATGTTGTTCCATCTCTAAACACAAACGTAATCGAAATCGCAATACCAATTCCAATTTCAACTCCGCCGGCACTTAAGTTAAGAGCATCAAAGTTATTTTGCCACTAAAACCGAAAATGCAAACCACAAAACATGGCCACAGCAATGCGCTATTCTACGCTACTAAAGTGTTTCGGTATATTGCATGATAACGGAGGGTGGGTTAGCACAATATTAAGTGGGGGATGCTACTCGTACTCGGAATACTCGTACAAGAAGAAAGACAAGAAGGAAGTGACGTATAAGAAGAGTAAGCATTTAAAGGACATAAATTCAAGATGTGGCCATAAGATTTATGACGATTACGAACGTGGAATTCTGGTTGAGCTTGAGTCTCTCTGAACTCTGAACTGATGACCTCTCTCGTTCGTTCGGTCGGTCGGTCGGTCGGTCGGTCGATTGGTGGTGTGAAAAAGCAAAATAGTAACAAATTTTGGACAGACAGACCGTGTCAGTGTTATCTCCTCGTATTTCGGTGCCTAAACAATTTTCAATGGAATTTAGATTTCTTTTTAGTGAAATTTCTTCAATTTCCATTTTTTTTTTTTTTTTTTGGTACTCTGCTTAGATACAAATTATGTAACTTCAAGAAAAAGAAATAAAATAAATACTAAAGAATCGCTTGAATCGCATCGCATCATAAACTTTCTTGAACTTTGCATGGGGCCAATGTGCGGCGTATGGGCGATATTTTCTGTTGGATTCAATTTGAAATCCCGAATTTATGGTTTCATTACGGAAAGAATAAAAATCATTCAACATTCTTGAAGCCTTCGAAAGACTTCCTAAGCACACAAGCGGTATTTTATGACTTTCCCGAACTTGAAAGTCACTAGGACCAAGTGAACCTACTTAAGCTAAGCCAAATTGGACATTGGCTGGCTGTTGGTTGACTGAGTAGCCAAACTGAAGTTGTAAAAATACAATTTGTAAATTATTTCATATTATTTTGTTTGAATTTAAGTGAGTTTTGACATTTGTTTGTGTGTGTGTGTGTGTGTGTGTTTGTGTGTGTGTTGGCCAATAATAAACTTCTTGATAAAATGAGAGGAAGGAGAGAGCCATCATCATTAGAAATTCTTCATCTTTGGTTCTGGTTTTTATGGCTGAATATGATTGCTGAAGTATGGAAACCAAGTGTTCTTAATGTTTAGAATATAAGGGATGTAAAGACGCATAAAAATCATAGCTAACATGACTATAAAATAAATATTTTATTCTACAAGAGTGTGGGGAATTTAATGACTAATATATTTTTAATTTTCCAAAAATATATTTATTTACTTTTTCCATATTTATAACAATGCAACGTATATGGTAAATAAAGCTGATTTGTCAGTTTGTCGCACATCATCTGATCCTATTCCATTTATCCGTTTAAGATGAAACTGAGTTAATTAGTTTTAGTACCAAATCAGTTGGTGGAAATTCACTGTTAAACTCAGAAATTAATTTAATGTCAGTTGTTTCAAGTAAATTGTGTATTGTGTGCACATTAAATTTTTATTTTATATTTTACTCCCTTCGTTGAATTTATGCTGTCATTTTGCCTCTTTATATAAGCTTTTTCATGGTAAATATCACTATATAAGATCTTTGTCTAGACTCAAATTCTTCCGCTGAAGCTTCCAGCCACCTTCTTATATTGTCCACAGCCAATCTATCGACTTCCAGTTGGCGTGCAAGAGATCTTTGCCTAGATTCTAATTCTTCTGTCGGAATTTCTAATAAGTCTTCTACGAAGCGTGTATTTGATTCATCCAAATTGTCAATAGGAGTTGTGGTTGAATCGATGTATTCTAAAATTTCATCCAAGTCTAAATCTTGAGTCATTTTATGGAATTCAAATTAAATTTCTTGCATTACTTTTCTGAGATAAAGGCAGATTATGTATTATGTGTTTATTGAATATTTTGACAAATTATGTTATATTGTGTGTGTGGATGTCAAAAAAACTAAAGCAAATTATATCATTCTAGAACTAGTAGTTCAGTAGTAGTAGTTAAAAATAAAATAAAATGACGAAAAAAGAAAAGTAAAATAGAAATCTGTGTTGAAATAAGTGGCAAATTTAAATAAAATGAATTTAAACTATAAGGAAAATCCCCTAGAAAGTAAATGAGCTAAGGGCACACAGTTTTTTGTGCGCCTATGCCTTTGACAACGCCAAAAGAAGGAAAAACGGAAATTTTTTCAAGCTCATTTATGTTCGCGACGTCCAATCAATTGTCCTTGTCGTCGTGGCATCAACGTAAGCTCGCTTATTATGCAAAATATCTACAAAGTACCATACCACATACATGGATCCTTCCATCCATTCCCCATACTTCAGCGTTGGAGTAAATAAGTTTCCTTCATTCTTTCTGCATTTCATTTGCGACTTTATGGATAATCTCACTTATATTTCAAAGAAGCGAGGAAGAAAAGAGCTTGTGATTGAGTGAGCCAGCTATTGACAGAATCAGGCTTCTTGTAAATTCGTTAACAGTGCCCCAGTTCTTAACAATTCTGATGATGATGGTGATGACGATAATGACGAAAAGTGGCACATAAAACAAATGTGGCGGCGGTGGCGGTGGCGGCAGCGGCGGCGTTCGTTGTTGAGGATGACAATCATTCTGGGCTACAATTTAAATATTTCCGCATCCTTTCCTTATCACTTGCCATTTCCGTTGAAGACGTCGCCACCATTTACTTACGCGACTTAACTCATTTGTCGATTATTTACAATTCTATCTGCCTTTATGCGAATATTTTTGTTACATTATAAATGTATACTAACTTTTAAATTGACTTTAAATGTATTTTGTAGTCATATAAATACTCATTTCAGACTTAATCTTTGTTATCAGAATCTGTGAATATTATTTAAAAAGCAATTTTTGTGGTCAGAACTTTGCCCTGTGAAAATAGAACTTGTGCAGTTGAATTTAGAATATCAACAATTTTTTTTTTATTTACATATATTTTTCTTTTTTTTTTTTTTAGACAAATAATAAAAATAAATAATGGCACAAATTAAGTTACTATTCTTAAAAAAGTCAAAAAAACATCTCTCATCTTCATCAACACTAAATAAGTCCCCATAACTTCTCAAATTTTAGCATCTCATTTTAATTCCAATTGAGAGATTAATGCAAAATAATTTCAAATAGTCAAGATCATGTTGGGACAGATGTTATTGCTCCCCATAAAGACAACGGATATTGATCGCTTTGGTAGTTTGAAGCATTTAAACTAGACTCGACTAAGACTAAGTTGCCACTGTTGCCAATTTTTATTGACAATTATCGTTGGTTTTATGCTTTGTGATTGCTTTTTTAATGCCTCATTTCGATGTTGTGTGCAACAATCAATGAGCTTAAAACGAGCACTTAAGTGCTGCACTTTGATATATGTTCATGTTGATGAGAAGCCTTCGATTTGTAAAATGTAAGCAAAATGAGAGGAACGCATGCCTTAGATGACTTAATTTAGTTGGAGTATGGTTTACGGATTAGTATTAGCAGTAAAAATGTTGTTTTGCTTGTTGATGCCAAATCAAGTATCATGATAATTTTAAACAACAACGAGGTTCAATTAAAAATATATTGTGAAGCACAGGCTTTATGGATCTTTTGAAGGCTTCTCGTAATGTAGCAGAAATGAAGACAAGGATAGATTTTGGTAAGTGGGAGACTACATACAAAAGATTTAAAAACTCTAAAATGAAGCCATCATAAGTTTTTACAATGCTTACACATTCATGCCTTTTCCCATACGAACATACTTACATATATTTTCAACCATATTGTGAGAAGGCTAGAAAGGATGGAAAAACTGTGAAAACAAGTGCAGCAATACAATTAAA
The DNA here is from genome assembly GCA_037043295.1 of Amiota minor. Taxonomy (NCBI): domain Eukaryota; kingdom Metazoa; phylum Arthropoda; class Insecta; order Diptera; family Drosophilidae; genus Amiota; species Amiota minor. Next base: position 1,272,691 of record JBAMAW010001787.1, read on the forward strand.
AGAAGACAAGCAAACGACAATGACAATGACGATGACCGTCATAAAAATCACAACATACACAAACAGACTTATACAAGGATCCTCGTATCGTAAGAGAAAGATACCACACACACACTATTATAGAGGGTGAGAGAACTTTGTACGACAGAGTCCTGTGTCCTGCCTCGTTGCCCTTGTAATCCTGTTGAAGTGTAGATGTCTGTGTGTCTGATTCTGTTAAGGAAAAATGTAATCTGAGCACATAAAATGGCAAAATGTAGACGATTTTTAATTGTCTGTACAGGATAAAGGACTTCAAATGCTTTCGTTGTCATGTTCGTATGGACATGGAAAAGCAGCTTAGAGGAACCCAAAAAAAAAAAAAATAAATAAACAAAAAACAACAAACAAAATACAAATATAAAAAAATAAAATAATATGTTCAACGCATTCATGTCTATCTTGTAGTATAAAGAGATAGATATAGAGATATGGAGAATGTGGTCTCGTAGTGCTAAGTATTCTATGAGGTAAACTAAGTGAAACAAAAGTCTATAAAAGACCGGAGAGATGAAAATAGATTTTTTTTTAATTAAAATGTTTCAGCATATTGGGGAGCCAGATTTCCTTTTCTCCATGTAATCCTGACGAGCTCATTAGATAAACGAATTGTTAAACTATACTCAGTTTGGTTGGTTTTAAAGGGTATATGTACATAAATTAAAAGGATGGCAACTCTGTTATTCATAGACAGTGATTATAGTTTGTTAAAGTGTTGCATTGGGTGTTGTGAATAAAATTTCTTCACTATTACATTAAGTTTGCATAAAACTCAGGAGAATTAATTTCTTAAGCAATAATTGTGATCGCATAAATGAAATTAAATGGTAAATTCTGCTATTGACCAGAAGACTTTTGGCTTGAGTTTAGTTTTAAGAATAAAATATATAAGTTCTTCGAAGGTGTCATTTACTTATTTAAAAAGCATAAAAAATAATTTAAGTGTCGCTTAGTATCATTAAACATGAACGAGCTATACAAATTAACAGGCGAATCATGGCAACTGAGAGCAATTAAAAATTGACAATTACATGACAAAAGAATTTTTCTAGTTTTTTGTTTATGGATTTCAACGATAGTTAATACAGAATCATTAAAAAAAAAAACTATAGTCTGCAAACATATCATGTTGATGATGATAATATTAATGGGCAGTAGAAGTTTCATACGTACACACACACACACATTCATTGTATATGAATGTTGCAAAACTAATTGCACAAAATGACCCAACCCAATCCAATCCAATTCAATCCAACCCAAAACCCAAACTTAGAATCACTTGAAAGCTATGAACCATGAAACTAGTCATAGCGACGACATTCAAATAGAAGTACGAGTAGAGTAGAGTAGAGTCAACTAAATAGGATACTCAGCCGTCGCGAGTACATTTTACAAATATGACAATTGGTTGGCATTATTAAAACACAATCACAATCACAAAAAATGAGAAGAGGGAAATGCTACGTGTGCTAAATCTACCGACATCAAAATAGTTATAACATGCCAGAAATGAAACAAAGATGGCAGGCAGCTAGCAAGGCGACTGGGCGTTCTGAAGAGCGGTTGTGGCATGTAAAGCAGGTGAATGCAATTGTCCATTCGTCGGCATAAATGACTCTACCCAAAGTAGTATACTCTGGTATAGTATCCTAGTAATATGCTCCATTCTTTCCACATATGCCTCGCCATACATTCACCACTCACTCGTTCCTTAGCTTATCTGTGCATCTCCCATTCGCTATGGCAATGGAACTCATTCACTCGCTCTATATGGAGTTCTTTTTATAATGGATATGATGCGTTTTGTTTAGTATTTTCATCTGGTTTTTTCATTTGGTTTTCCTTTATATTTCAACTGGACATGGAGACACAAGTGCATTTGCAATTGCTTTCGATGGTGGCAGGCAACATGGAGCCAGCGGCAAGGCAATGTTAGCGACTGGTACAAAGTAACAGATGCTGATAGCGCCACTCAATTTGCATTTGGCAAAGCGTGCGGTATTCAGAGGTGAACGAGGGTCTTCGAACAAATAAATAGTGCCCAACAAGTAGAATAGAATAGGATGGTGGGCTTCTATTTTGGGGAGAAAAAGAAATGGTTACAATTACTTTTTATGTCTACCAATGGTGAAAAATCTGAGAACGCATTTTTTTTTTTTTTTTTTTTTTTTGTGTACTCTACCAAGATATGATCTCAACCCTCTTATGGTTTAATGGCATTTGACTATGAATGTGGACTTTTGTTTTGTCTCTATTTGGGAAAGTTTAGAAGGGAATAACATTAGTTTGACACTGACTGAGTAATATACAAAGTATGGAATTCGAAATCTTAAAGACTCACAATTTAGAGAATGTAATCGATTTCAAAAACTAACAATATTCAATACTCATTAACTATAGTCAAGTCAATTAATATGCATATCAACACGTTGCCCATTACCATATTGAATCATCTTATGTGCACTTCGCCACATCTATTGAGCCGCCCAAAACGGACTGACCAGGCTCGCACCATCATCATTATCATCATACACTTTAATGAAACACGAGCATGAGTAAGATTGCAAAATGTATCGCGCGCAAAAGTACAATATTTACATCAAGTCACGTAGATATGATTTGAAAGAAATCATACATTAAATCATTTAACTATATATGCATTTAAGCCATATGCCTTGGGACTGGAGTTAGTGGCACGTAGTGTTGTGGCTAACCGATAGGGAAGGCTCAATCTTGAGACAAGGTAGGCGTTACAGGTACAAATCGTAAACGGCGAAAAGAGAACGGAAGATGGTTGAGAGTGAGTAACTAAGGTGCAGATAGAGATAGTGTACATTACATATTATAGTTAGATACAAATACAGTGATGTTTTTATTACGATAAGCTACGCGTGCGTATTCTATACTTGACTTGGATTGTTCAAACTTGGCTTTCATTGGTGTGGCTTACAAGATTTCCAATGAATCGTAAGTAATTAATCAACCTACCAATGACTAAGATACGATAATGATGATGATGACACCAAATGGTAATGAAAGATACAAATAGTGAAAAACCATTCATTGGAACTATAACAATTTAACAAATTTGCTTAGAACTGATAGCATACAAACGAACAATGAGCCAACATTATAATGTGACTTGACTTGGCCAAGTTTGAGATATTTAACTTTATTCTTTTCATATGAGAAGAAAAGCCGACAAAGTGAATTAATCAGAAATCATAGGCATAGGTACATAACTAGCGTCTAAAGTTTGCTGTTGTTGATATATTAAAAATGCAAAATGCGTGCGATAAATTACAATGAATTCCATCCATCTGAACGAAAGACTGACTATAGTAGTCTAGAACTTGTAAAGATAACTACTACTACTACTACTACTACTACTACTATTTCCAGAGATACATGTTTGAAGATAGGACTTTAGATACTTGTTTTGTAGATAGTACTACTATCTGCCTGCCTGTAGTGCGAAGACAATAACACAACACTAAACTGGTAAGTAAGTATTGCAAAATGACAGCAGCAACAAACATTTCTTTAGTAACTAGAAAGAAAAGGAAAACAAAGTCATCTTAACTTTAGCCCGGTATTCATATTATTATTGTACTATGCCAATGTTAGCCAAAGTTGTCTTAGGTTGCCTTGGTCCTTATGTTCATTTTTAAGAGCGTTCGCGCGTTCAGATTTGAATACTAATTGTGTTTTTTTTTTTCTTACTTTTTACAAGAAGATTTTTTTTGACTCTTTAAGTTCCTGCTGCACTCAACTTGGCTTAAGTTGGCTTGTTCTTACTATTTTGGGATGAGACAATGAAAATGAAGCATTCCTTTTTCTTCTTTTACTCAAGTGCTTCTTTTCGTTATTATTTTTCTTCATGTTGCTTGTTGCCTGCCACATTCGCGGTAAATATGATAAACAACAAAGCGCGTCATTTTGACATTTGGCTGCTTTTTTATTTTTCTACGAAGATTTTTTTCTTTCTATTCATTCATTCTGTTTTAGTTTACAGTTTAGTTTCAATGAAATGACATTGTCTGTTGTTCTTATTCATAGCGTTTCCATGCTTTCCAATTTACATTTGAATAGAGTATTTCCTCTGAAAGTGATATAAGAAATTTGACAGAATTTCGAGAAATTTATATATAGCAAAAATTCTGTAACATTAAAACTTTTAAGACCACAAAAGTTATGGTCTAAAAATCAAATGCTTCATTTGACTTTGAATTATTTAGTAATCAATTTAATCTTATGTTTAAGTAGACAAAAACAGGAAATCCAAATTTGTGGCTTCCTGAGACCAAAGGATGTTGTACCAAAAAATGATTTACAAACGACAAATATTAGTTAATGTGGTTGGCTGTTTGTTGGGTTTAGTTGAATTAAGTTGTGTTAGTCGACTCCAGAGACTGACTGATTGCTTTTGTGTGGTACACAGACTCATATGTGCATAAATCATTCACTGGTGGATGTATAAAATATTACTTTTAGATTGGGAGTTTTCTTTTGAGGTTTCACGATTTATAACTATGTACTTATTAGACAATTTTGTAGCTTCTTGTCATAATTTGTGTGATTTTATTAAAAGATTCAGACTCTTTGTGCGGCTTCCCGAGAGAAGAGATTCATGCAGATTGAATAGTAATAAAGTGTACAAAACTCTCATTAAATCCAAAGTTCAGGCCAATATTTATTTCAAGGTTATTTATCAACTCATTTATATGCGAAATCATTATAGAGACTAGAAACACTTTTGAGGTAGTACGAGTATGTGACAGACATGTGGGTTGTACAATTTCCATCATCAATCAGTCGTCCATCAAGCATTCACTCACTCACTCTCTCAGTCAGTCACTTGCTCAGTCATCCATCCCTTTACCCATTCACTGACTAACTGACTGACTGACTGATGGACTAAGTCAATCAGTTGGGCTGCCACAAAGAATGGGCAGTCTTTGGTCAGATCCGGTCAGGACCATCTTCAACTTTTCATCGTCATTCGGTGGCTTTGGTTGTGGCAGCTTGTCATGTCATTGCTACATCGTTGCAAACTGTCAGATTTTGAGTCCAGTGCTGTTGTTCTTCTGGTTATTTAGGAGGCTTCAAAGCTTCAGGACGCAATGTGTCGTCGTGTCGGCGTCGAATTTTTAATCACTGACTACACTTTTAGTGATAATTACCAAGTCGGTTTTTTGTTCTCATTCTACCTGCCTTTTCGCTTTCATTTTCATTGTTGTTCAGTGGGCCTGTTTTTCATCCCTTTTATATACCATACATATCTTAAATTAATTGCATGTGAATCCTGAGTGTAGCTGTAGAATTTAGAAATTAAAGGCATATTCGGTTGTTTAAAATTAAAGTTGGATTTTCCAATAAATTTAGTTATGTTCATGTGAAATATTTGCATTGTCTTTAAATATGGGAACTAAAAAAAAATTGTCAAATAGATAAGTGGAAGGAACTTGAAAATATGTTGAATATTTACATGTCGATACTGTTGAGCAAATATTCTGAAGAGTGGAAAGTAATGTGATGATGAGTTCTTGCTGTCACATTGGCAAAGTCCAAACTCAAACCAAAAATTCAACACATACTTCAAATTATTATAAGTATTACTATAACTTTGGCTTATGATGATTTTATTATTCCAGTTCATTCTCATGTGCGCTATTCCGATCCATAAAGCGACACAAATTCAGAGAAATGCATATTTAATTTAATTTCTCAATCAAAACTAAACTGATTTGTACAAATTCAATGAATTGTTCACATAATCAAATTAACAGAGAAATTGAATTTTTGATTTTTTATTTTCTTAACTTGCAGTCAAGTTGGTTTCGCTGTTGCTGTTGCTGTTGATGGAGATGGTGATGATGATGATGATGATGATGATGGTGTGAGAAAAGTAAAGAGATTCCAGTGTCCTGGCACGCAACAGGCGATGTCGCGACAACAATAACATCGACAAACAACATCACTTAAACCAAAAATACCATAAAAACGTAAATGAAATAAAATTGATGTGGAGTCATCGTTTTCAAAGTAGTCATAGCCATAGTCCTTGCCACGTCGTGTCTGCATAGTTATGGAATAGAGATGCCAGAGAAGAAGAACAGAATCGAACAAAACGAAACGAAACAACAGAAGAAGGTGAGAGGCTACGATTCCCAGTGCGCAACATTAATTAGCAAATGTTATGAGACCAATGAGTCCAACCAACTCTAGGCAATGGTGTGGCTAAGTCAGGCGTTGGTCTAACTTGGCTAGTGGCTATTGGCATGTGTTTGTTGTTTTGTTTGGTTGCCGACAAAAAGTTCAATATGTTGCATGCAACAGCGACGACAACGTATGCCAAGTATTGGCATCAAGTGGTTATCATATACTCGTACTAGTACAAGTAGATAGAGATACATTTATACATAAAAATTGCGGCATTAATTATCAATAACAACAACAAGCAGCAGCAGCAACAAAGAATTGACAACAAATGCACATAAGAGTGCAGTCAACTCGTGTCGAGACGTCGCCGACATCGATGCCAATGACGATGACGACATATAATGGTTGCAAATTGACATGCGGCATAGAGTATTTTTACTAAGGAATATATGGTGCAATATAGAGTGAAGATATGAAGGGAGCTGCAAGTATCTTTGTATAGAAATTGCCGCTGAGTGTTCAAATTGCCGCACATTGTCACATTGTTGAAATGTTTCTTTGTTTCTAAGTATCATAGTGTCTTTGTTTAATGTTGTTATTCTTCTGTTGGTGCTGGCTGCTTAGAGAAATGATACTTAAAAATGTTTAATGATCAGCAATCATCGAAGTTATTGGTTGCCTTAGGCGAATGCCATTCATGCAATCATAGGCATTGAAACCGTGAAGAAGTCATAAAAATGAGAAACTGAAGCTGGAAACTCTTACCCCAATGAATTGAAATTTCGTATAATAGAAAAAAACAAATCTTCTGGCAGTCTGAGGGTCAAATTACCAAAAGAGAAAAAAATTATCAAATCTTATATGAAGCCTGTTTGAACCAATTTTGTCTTTCAGACTGTACAAGAAATCCACTTTGTGTCCCTTTTCTGTGTGTTGCCTTTTAACTAATTTGCATATTTTAATTGAGAATGTCTGAGACTACTCTATTTTTTACTTTTTTGACTAAAACTCCACACTTCCGAGGCACTCACTTATTTATAACATTACAGTAAAGTAGCTGAAGTAATTTTGTTAAATTAAAGTTGTAAGCTGATGACTTGAATCCTTAATATAGACAAATATTTGCGCATAAAGCGAATCTCTAAGATTACAAGGACATACATTTGGATAAGATTTCAAGGCCTTGGATTATTTATTGTAGCCAGAGCAAGTACTCACTTAAAAGAACGTGAAGCGAAGGTTGAATGAAGGGTTGCTAAGGATTGCAATCATCATCTGTAGCAGCATCATCAATGAAAGTTAGCTTTTAATAGATTGAAATATTCTCCTAAACTTAATAGCAACAACAATCAATAACAAAATCATCGAAATCAGGCACAAGGACATGCCACTTGCTGCAATTATTGCTGCTCCAATAATACTGCAATCCAAGGGAATTGCGAAGGATGCAAGCTGCTGACAGAAGGCAGTTGTGATGAAGTAAGTCTACAAACTGAATTCTCAAACCAATTGAATGAAGTCCAATCGAAATCAAACTTTGCCACAAATGCTGCAAGCAGGAAATCAAGTGTATGTAATTTATTTCAAAGTCTTTGTATCCACAATTGTTTAGTATAGTATAGAACTATGTGATCCTTTGCAAAATACATAGCAAAGCATTAAAATTAAATGCTGCATTAATTTCAACACAATTGCATTTGAAGAGCTATTTGGTTCAATTTTACCAACTACCAACTATCAACTACCAACACTCTCATCTTTCAACTCAAATGGCATTTTACATATAAATATAAAGAATGTATGTATGTACTTAGTAGACAAGTCAAAGCCGATGCTTGGCTGATGGCTATTCATAAGCAATTCATGCACAAATTGCTTACTCAACGCATTCATATTTATCATCTTTATGCGCCTGCCACGCCTCTTTCAACTTATAGTAAATTGACAAATGTTCGCACACTTAAAGGGAGATTGAAATGACTTAAGTCCATGGCAACACGATGACTTAAATGGTCTTGGTCTCAGTCTATGGTTATTTGATAAAAAAGAATTGAAATTGGAATAAAAACTAAACGAAACAAAAAATTTCTTTGCCACTATTTAGAAGAATCAGAAAAACGAAAGCCAAGAACAAAAAGGCAAAACTTACTTTTGTATAAGAGAATAGTAGGATTGCAAACAAGAACAAAAAAAAAAAACAAATTTTTATACTTGTATATAAAGTGCCAGGCAACTGTAGAGTGCTGAGTCGAAATCCTTTTTTGATTAAGTGCTCACTCTTTTATATGGTCTTTGTTTTAATCGTTGTTCATTCGCTTACCCAACCCAGCCCCCTTGGTCCTAGATGTGCACTTCTTTATACCAATGGGTGAATGAGTGAGTGCGCCAACCCCATAGATTAATCGCTAATCTGTCCCTAGAGGGCGTACTGACATTTTTACAAAAATGCACAGCTCATCGCTGTCTATTCCTTGCGCTGCTCGGGATGGCAATGTTTGTCCATCTGCCTGTCTGTCTATGCAATGTCTTTGCTAAAAAGTGAAGGTTATTATTTTCGTAGTTCAAAGTAGTCAGTTAGTCAGTACCAGCCGCAGACTCATTCCAATCGAATCTGTCTGTCTGGAAAGCAAGTCTTGGTTCCTTGTCTATCTTCCCTATAGTTCGCACCTCATTCTTTGGTTTGCTGTTTTTTTTTTCCATAAATTTATAAATATTAATAATTGTAACCTTGAATTAATTTTTGCTGCATACTCTTTCGCGTTGGTGAGAGATTAATGTTTTAATTTTTCCACTATTAAATGGTTAAATGTGTTTTGGTATTTTTCTTTCTTTTGTTGATTCTAGGAATTAATAAAGTTTCGTTTCTGTAGAATGAAAAGTTTGAGTAATTTAATAGCTAAAGGGTGAAATTCTTGTCTTTGTCTTTGAGAAAAGTTGAACTCTTCTTTTCTATCATTCCGTTTCTTTTATGTAAAGGCGAAAACAGGGACAAGTGAGGAGGCTAAGTATATCTAAACAACATAATCATAATTGAATATTAAAAAGTAATGACTCTCTTAATTATTCATTTTTAATCCGCATTTCTTCGAACATGAAAAACAATAGCCGGTCAAAGTATTTTGTCATTTAAACACGAACTAATTTTTGAAGTGAAACTTCTTTAGCGAAGGGGAGTAAATCCAAAAAATATGAAATTGGAATGTGACGAAATTCAAAATTTGACAATGTTGGAGCAATTTAGGCAAATACAATATAGAAGTGAAACTTCTAAAGTAGATGGTTAAGCAATAATACAGAATTTTGTAGTGTTATATTGTCTCAATACAATCAGTAAAGCATTTTTTATCTCGAGTTTTAAAAAAAGTCTGGCAACACCATTACATACTACAATAAACTGTTTGATTTCTCACAAATTTTGTAAAACAGATTGTTGTTCCTTGATAGATACACACAGTCAACTGTCTCACCAAAATCTCTTAGACGGTAAAAGTCATCCTCCTTGCCCATTCTATGGTAATATTGCAATTTGTGAATCAAATACCTTTTGAAAACAAAAACTTCACAAAACACATCTCTTCGGAGACTAAGTGCAATCCATATTAATTAAATTTTCCTCTCTCGATAATATCCACAAAATATAATCCGTCATCAATTCCTGTAATCTGGAACTTTTCGTAAAATAAGTCTAAGTGATCTTCATTTACAACTCAAACCCGATTTATTTAAATTCATGATTTGATGACTCTGATGATATTATCTTAAAATTAGTATATTGTGACTATAAATGTTGTACAAAATGAAGCCTTGCACAGAAACCAAGGGAACTAATGCATAAATTCGTTTGATAGTCAATAAATAAATTCAAAATCAAATATTAAATAAAAGAATCGATTCTTCAAAGGTTCTTCTCATAGATTGATGAAGTCTTAGAGATCCTTTAATTGAAGATTTTGGTTAGTTTGAATTTTTACTTATGCGTTCTTGAATGAATATTGTATATGTATATACAATGTGCATATGCAATTCTTCTTTTAACAAAAAGCCACCCACTAACCTCAATCAAGAGGCAAATTTGCAAGAAACTCAGCATACAATACGCATAATTTTTCAACAGCATTGTGTGGCAGCAACAATATTTGTATGTTGCATGTTGTATAGAAATGCCGCACAGCTCGTTATAGCTTTAATTGCGGCACAAACTGCGATGCAGATCGCCATAACGGTTGACTTGATTCAACTTGACTTGGCTGTAGTCAAAGAGCTTATAGTCAAAATCCTATGAAGCTATTGCAGCTAACCCGGCTAACTGGCGACATGGAATCACATATGTCTGAGAGAGTGTGTGTGTTTGTGTGCATGTGTATGTGCCACAAATGGATGCAACAATTGAAAAACCATTCAATTCAAATTTGTGCTCAAACACACGCACATATGAGGCAGTTAAGCTAAGCTAAAGGTGAGGAGGACTTGCATCGCATGGAATGGAATCGAATCGAATGGATCGAAGTCAAGTCTCTTTAGGTATTTGGTTGGCTTACTGCTGCGTGGTTGAAGATGAGGATGCAGATGATGAGGTTGATGATGACGATGATGATGATGCTGATCGTTTGGTGATTTGTTAGCGCGCTGTTTTTTCCTTTTTTTTTTCTTAGTAAACTTAAATGGCGTACACATGTGCAACGCTTAGAGATTCTATTCAATTCAATGTTGCAGTTTGTTGTTGTCGACTAAGTCACATTTGTGGGTGAAGATTTTTACCACATGGCAGCCTGCAGCCAAGTCTTCAATGTTATTGTGCTACCGCTGCCTCTGCCGCTGCTGATTACTGTGATTTATCATGGATTCGCTGTCGAAACTGTTAATCTTTTGTTGAGCATTTTATAACAGATTTTATTTATTACAACATGATGCCAATGGAGCGATTTCTAACATATTTCACACAGCTGAACTAAAGCCAAAGCAATTTGCATCTAATTTATTTAACAATTGTTGTGACATTTTCAACATTCGCAATCAAAAACTCCAAATCATCTACAGAAGAGTAAAAAACCAATGCAGCAGGTTGGTGGCTCTAAAACATACATAATACCTACATACTCGTAAGTTGGCAACTCATCAACTCAAATAGAAAAGTTTTCATAGCCGTGGGGAAATTATCCTAAAGACTCAACCTCAAATCAATGACAATCTTAACTTTTCACTCTTAATTCTACTTAAAATCAACGAATTCGGTCAACTTTCACTGTAGACTGTAGACATCCTGAAAATAGAAAACAACAGCAACAACGAGGAAGACATTTCAACTTTCATTTAATTCTTTCTATACTCACCCCCTCATGCACTGAGTCACTCATTCGTTTGTTCATTTTATTTTATTTCATTTTATTTAGCTTAATTAAGCCATTTCAATTTTCTGTGTTGTACAAAGTTTTAACGTTTAGTCTCTTATCTAAGTCTAAACAATAGTTTAATCTGTTATCTGACAAAAGAAAATAAAATAGAGAAGAAATATTTGCCAAAGGCTTTGAGTTGAATTGAGTTGAGTTGATAGTATTAGTTAAGTGAACGTTACAACGCCGCTCCCCAATTAATGAACGAATCTACTAACTTCATTTGCGCCCTGGCTTTACGGCTAATAAGTATTTCATTTTTATGTTGGATCCATCCACTAATCATCCATTGAATAGCTGATAGCTGAATTCAGTTTGTCCCGATTTTAGTTCGTTGTTGTTGTGACTCTGACAATGATGAAGATGACGATGACGATGATGATGACTATACTCAGTGAAAACGGTTAATGCTTGATGACCTTATTGCTAACTCTCAAAGACTCTTCTCAGCTTTGTCATAGTCTTAAAGCTATTTTTCCTCCAATTCTTCCCTGTCTCTCTGTGTATGTGTGTGTGTGTATGTATGGATGTATTCATCATTGACAATTGGAAATTGTTAAATGTCAATTTAACTATTTTAGGCGCTATTAACAACCTCTAGTACTACATATAGCTTAGTCACAAGAAAATCCATCCATCCATCCACTATTTTGTTATTGTGGCACGTTTTTCTTCCCTACCAACTCACCTTCTTAACAAAATCTATCTTAATACCTTGCTAAGCTCAACTCAACTCAATTCAACTGAAATCATCTAATGTACTCGTACTACTTACTTCAATTGGATTTTATTTCATCTGTCTGTCCCTTTAAGTCTCTCTCTCTCTCTCTCTCTATCTCTATTTATAAAGCAACCATTTTCCAAGTTGAACTCCTCTTTGTTGTTCCCGTTGTCATTCTCCTTTATAAGTAAGTATTTAGTATTTAAAAATTAAATCGCGATTTATTTTGGCAACAATTTTTCACGCCGTTATTGGCGTCTTAAATACTATTTCGATTTCATGTTTAACGATTTTCGTTTAATTTTGTTGTTTTTCTAAATGGATTTACTAGTACACAAGTAAGTAGTATGTAGGTGGGCCATATTACAAGTATTTTGTTGCTCATTGGTTTTGTTTAAGTTTTCATTTCATAGTTTTACTTAGGTATATGTCTCATCAAAATATTTGAGAAAGTCTTAGGTACACTAAGGATAAAATTATTTCATTAAAATGATGATGATAAATCATCACACATTCTTTCTGTTTTCGTAATTCATCAGATCCCATTCAAATTCTAAAGAACTGAAAAACAATTTTGTAAGAGTAGTTCTAAATGAAAAAGATGGATACATAAGAATTCAATTCATAGGATATCTTTAAATCTGAGTTAATAGATTGAGAAATTAACACCTAATATTAACTAAATGGTTAAAATTAAAAAAAAAGTTGCCGTCCCGTCCTATCGAGGCTTACTTCTTCTAAACCACACAACGGATTTTGACAAAGTTTTCACTGTCATTTAGTGATTTTTTTACAGAAAGTTAGTACGTCCAATAAGTCCTAATTAGAGTAGAGCAAATGAGTTATAAGGTAGATCAAAGATTGTTTAAAAAGCTTCGATGCATTTATTGAAAATCAATCAATTTGTCTTTGTTCATCGTCTATTTTTGATATCCTTAAAACCATAATAAGTAGTAATTCTGCTGCTTCATCGAAATCAGTTGAGGAAGGGATAGAAGGACTTGAAAATAAAAATGTTGAGCGGCTAGGAATAATGATATTACTGGACTACAATCACCAAACAATCCTCAGTGTATCAAGTCACATTTATATTTTATAAATACTTTTCATATATCGATAAAAATTTAACGTAAATTTTTAGAATTTCTTTCACTGTAACAATCAAATATATAAATGAATTATTCATACTTATACTAAACTATAACTTTACTCTACTATAATCTACAAAACTAAATACGTTCGCTTTACCCAATTTTCTCGTGATTCTTTTAGTTTTAGTGTTGAACTTAACAACACTAGTATTGTCGAGTATATTATGATTCATAGTATTCTATGCAACGGGACTCCAAAAAAGTGTTCAAAAACATGAACAAACGGGTACTTGTCTTTGACTCCTGGCATCTAAGTTTACAACCTAAAGAAAGTTTTGACTTCCAAACGATCTTTTGTGAAGTGTATGAACGCTTTGGTGAGACCAAATTTAATATAGTTTTTCTTATGTTTTTTTTAATTTCAAATCATTGAAATTGTTACAACTACACGAAGTCAATGAATAAAAAAGGAGAAAAATAAAATTAAGAAAAAAAATAAATAAATTTCATTTGAATTAAAGATTTATGCGCATTGATATGTCAGTCTTTCGCGCGCTCACTCGCTCAACTTTAAGGCCACAAAGTAATACACCACAACTAACCACTGAGACTTTTAATCCAAGTTGTTGTTCAAATAAAAGCAATAGCAACAACAACAAAAGCGAGAATAACACCACAAATAAGGTACAGTTTGGATAAACACGAAAACTTTATACGGCCTAAGTTTGTCTTTATATTTGTTGTACTTATTCGTACTTACTGTAGAAGTAAAGAAAATGAAGTAAAAAATCTCATAAAATGCAAAAGGTAATTACGGAGGAATGACTTCAATTTCGTGATTATTAAAACTAGGTTAGGAGTTTGCTCGCTCGTTGTTCGCTCACTAGCTCAGATACTTAGGCTTAGTAAGTACAATAGTTAGTGGTAGTCGTTTCTTGTGCCTAGTTTTCAGCAAAGTAAAGTAAAATAATGCTGCTGCTATTTACGTATTTTGTAGAGTTTTTTTTTTTTTTTTTTGGTATAAACGACATTGCGACGAATACCCGATAACAATTAAATATTTTAAATGCAAGTTATAAACTCTTGAAAATGTGCTTCTAAGCATTTGTTTTTGTTCGACAAATGATTATGATTTCGAAAAGAAACTCCAAAATTACTAATAATAGTTTATTGTTAATTAATTTTTATTGAATCATTCATCATCATTCTAATTTATATAATATTAGATATGAAACTAAATATATACTTACTAGTTTGCTGGTCATACAACGAAATATTTAAACTATGCAAACAGAATATTTTATGATTCTCAATTGCCCAAGAAAGGCAAAAATTTCACTCAAATAAATATAATTTACACTTAAAAATAATTTCAAAAATTTCACTTAAATAACTTAAAATGTTTACTATAATTTACACTTTAAAATAATTTCCTTACATAAATATAAATTTACCGTTATATTGGCCCTAATTATGCGCAATATAAATTTGTTTGCAATTTTTCATTTTGAATTTTTTCAAAACAAATTATTTCTACTTACAGAAACAGAAAAAATTGTTAACAAAAAAAAACCAAAAAAAAAAAAAAAAACACATTACATTAAAAATATCAATAAGTCATAAAAATGGCCAAAAATATATGTTCAATTTAAGACTTCAATTGGTCTTAAATGAACAAATGAATTCTTCATGCATTAAGCAATCTCATGGATGCGCACAATGTTGTTCTGTTATGTGGTAAGCGAGTTTTATCATATACGAGGTGTGGAATTAACTCAGCGTGAACAAAAGCTATGTAAACAGAGGCATCTTTTCACATTCTTAGTTTTCTGAAAAAATTATAAGATCAGCCAGAAAATGATGAATGCCCTAGATGTGCATCAACATCTGATGAAAAATAGTAAGCAAATCAGTAATCTTTTTAGTTATTTTGAAGTTAAAAATGTCACACCTAGGCAATCATGACTTCCTTCCTATTGGACCATATAACTTATTTCCCTAACCTGCAACCATCACCGTTAAAAAACTATCTGAACTGTTGGACTATTATTATAGGAGAGGAGAGCAGTAACTAAATGATTCAACAACATTATTCTCATTATTTTATAAACACACCTCGCATGGAATACACACAATAAACTTGGCAACAAATTCAAAAATACAAATGAATATGAAAAAGAAGTTGCGATGAAGATGAAGATGACCGAATTTCATATTTATAAACGTTTTCATTTTTGGGTTTCAAGATTTTTTATATTTTGTTTGTGATGTCGGCTGCATGCTGCATGCTGCATCATCTTTAAATGGATTCTTCTGCTTCCCATTGCTTCCTAAGTGGTTTGGTTGTACTATGTTGGCGGTTCGGTTAGCATCCACAATAAACTCTAAAGCTGTGCCATTGTGTATCTGTGAATAGTAGTAAGTTGTGCTGAGTTGAGTTGAGTTAAATTGAGTTGGCGGTAAAAGCGTGTTGTGGTCTTGTAATTAGGACGTGATCTCATTAAGTGGTTGCACGTTTTTTTCACACTGGGATATTGATTTTTTGTTTTCCCTTGTATATGGTACATTTTTGTCTTCACCAAGTCATGGGCAATAATTTAAAAAAAAATATTATTTTAGCTTTTTTTTTATTTTTTTTTTCATTTCTTTAGATAAATTCCATTTCTCCCATTACTTTTAAATCAAATTAAATATGTAAATACTTAATTAGAAAATAACTAAAATAATAATAATAATAATATACAATATAAATAAAATATAAAAATGAATCATCAGAATCTATTTTCTGTTTCTTTGATCTCAATCCCTTCAGTAACTTTATTTCATATTTGTTGACTTTACCTTTTTTTTTGTATGAGTAAATATTTGACATTAATTACAAATTTAAATTTGTTTTCCTTTCTGTTATTTTCATTGAAGGAATCATTCTCTCTTTTCATGTTTTTTAATAAATACCTCAAGGATTTTGTCTCCAGGAATATATACAATATAAAATGTAATAACTGTAAAATTTATTTAATATTCTACTTATGAAATGAGTTTTCCAGCTTTTCGCTTTTCTATTTATCAATTTACTCATGTACAAAACTTATATAAATTAACAGCAATGAAAACGATGATGGTGATGATAATGTTTACTGATACCAACAGCAACGAATTCAGTAGAAATGAGTTGAGTGCAGTACTGTAAGGTAAAAAAAAATAAACTCATTAATAGTTAGTTAAGTTCAAGCGAAACACACGCACTCATACTCCCATCAATTATTCACCCTCACATTTGTATGAGCGTCTACAAAATGGCTGCAAGCTAAAGAATGTGGCAAGCGCATTTCCGTCGCTATATTCACTAGGGAAATTAAACGGGTTAGCTAGCGACACTCGGCATAAGTAACTAGTTATAACAGTAACCAGCTTCTTGACAACCATGAAGTTACTCAAGTTCGTCTATCTCATGATCAAAGACAAAGACACAATGCGCAATTTGTGTGTAAACACTTATTACAGAGAAAGATACCCTCAAATTGTCTTGATTTGACTTGATTCTATTCATTATTTACTTAAATTTGACTAGATGCCTTCATTTCTATGCAAATCAAAAGTCAGTTTCTACTTACAAAATCTTAAAAATAAATATTTAATTTATCAATCCATTACTATAAAACTCTTTCATGTGTATTTGTTTTTTATTTTAAATATCTTACTTACAATAGAATAACAAATGTTCAATAATTTCATCACTCAATAGCAAAATTCATTTTGAAATAAACTAACTTTATTTACTTTATTTAGAATTCATTACTTATCCACAGATTTTTCTTTATTATTCTGAATTCCACTTCTCTCTAAAATGTACCATTGCTGCATTATTTGTGTTTCTTCTTTTTAATAATTTTTTAAACTTTTTGAGTCACATTTCCAGATTTTCTTGAAAGTCGTATACTTATAACACTGTAAATATAAAAACTATAAGCAGATTACATTTATTTTGAAATATGGTGATTGTCCAGCAGTTATCATTTTCAATAAGTTTCCCCCATACAACACTCTTGGCAGCTACGAGTATCTAGGATTTAAATTTGATAGAAGACTCGCATATTATAACGACACAAGAACAAATCAGTAGAATGACATTTAAGTTTAGTCGAGTATTAATAAATGAGAGGCAAAAATTCTAAATTTCGTAAAAAAGTATATTTATCTTTAAAAAATTCAAAAAGTAAGTAACTCGCTTCACTTGCATTCATTTTTATTTACAAAAACAAACAAAATCTTTAAATTGGTAGAGTATTTTTGATAAAATACAATTCAACATCACGTACTGATTCAAATTTTGAATCGAAAACATCCACGGATCCACTCAAAGAGTTAAAAAAGTGTCGTTTTCAAAATCGATCCAGACGTGTAAGAAGAGTTCAGTACAAAAAGGAGCTCAACAATGTAATAATACATATAAAGATTGCAGATTGTAAGCATAGAATGAGGAAGAAGGATTTGTGACTTTGAAGCAAAGTACGATACTCAATTTCAGTCAAAATTTGTGAACCCTGAAGCTGATTTGGATCTATAAGAATATGACACTTTCAATTCGGAATTGTACAGAAGTTGGAAGTTATATTTATGTGTTATAACGATTCTGGAATATTGTTTGACAAGTGTCCTAGAATTAAGCAGCTTCCTACATATCATATAAAAAAGGGAAGTGACTTTATTTACTAAATGAACAACAAGTTCATCTGAGGCTACTTTCTCACTAGTTTCAAATATTTTACCAATATGGCTGGCTGCAACTGTACTGATTATCCTAAGGTAGAAAGTTGCCATTACAGTAAGCTGTTCTTTTCTTCGTCTATTTATATAACATTACTCCTAGCAAATGTTAACAAAAAACATTATATACTAAGTTGAAATTATTGCATTTCTGACTCTTTTGTCACCTTCCTTCATCAACTTTCATTACTTGAAATACCATAAAGTATGCAATGATTTACTTTCTTATCAGAATTGTTGATTCGGAACTAGTCAGAAGAATTGGGATGAAGTCAAGCCTGTAAATATTGCAAAGTAACTAATAAAATCCAATTTCACCTCTTTATTTCAAAAATATGGAACATTGTTCTTTTACACTGTGTAGATAGACTATTTATTTATTTATTTATTTAACTAATTATGACAAAATATTGTCAACTTAAAAGTAAATGATAATTAACATAATACAGGAGAATAAAGCTAAAAAGAAAAATATAATTAATAATAATAAGAGATTATAGTTAGGCTTACATCTATTTTATTTAATAAATGTAAAACAAGCATAAATTAAAATTATTCGTAAGATAATATATGGGAAATTCACCCGTCTCTCAACCGTTGGACACAGCCAATTGTGGTCAGAGAGAGAAGGGATGTATGAGCTAATGAGCGATGTCCACTTCATCTAGCAGCAGTTCGTTCCAATTTCCGAAGGCAGTGAAGGACGATGATGTTAAATACAGAGGGCGAGATCTCAGGCGAGAGGGCGTGATAGAACTTATTATAAGGAGTGCATAAAACTCAGAAAGGATCATGTAGGGTATAGTTAGTTAGTACCTATAGCTAAAGGAATGAAATTTCTAGATGTATGACAAGGGAGACGAACCTAAGTTGGCTTAAAAGCGCTGACGAATCAACATTACCGGTAATAAGTTTGTGAAGAAAGCTTATACCAAGAGTAATTCAGCGATTTTGCAATGATGAGAGATCTATAAGAAGAAGCCTACTGAAGTATGAAGGCAAATTTAAACTGGGGTCCCAATTTATACCACGAAGTGCAAAGAGAAGGAATTGCTTCTGTATCGACTCAATGCGTTCTTGATGTTTATGGTTGGGGGCTCTAGACGCACGAACAATATGCAAGTACTGGGCGGACTAGAGTGATGAAAAGAGTCTTAGCAGTGTAGGGATTATCAAATTGTTTAGACCATATTGTAATAAAGTCGAAAATACTCTTAGCCTTATTAATAGTTGAAGATATATGATGCTTGACACTCAATTTAGGGTAAAAAAAAAGTAGAAAAGTGCGCCAATGAATTATTGTCTATCGTATAAGAAGCTTAGTGAGGATCTCATACAGTGAAACGTTGCATTTAATGCAGTTTAGCTCGAAAAGACTACGTAAACACCAAAAATGGAGTGCAGTTAGATGCTCTTTTATTCTAATATGCGAAGTGATATTGTTAAATAATAGGAAGAGTTTGACATCATCAGCTTAACATAAGATCACGATAGTATTTCAAAGTTTTGTTATGCTAATGAAGAATATTATTTCGATATATAATATTTGCAAAATTACATTAACTTTGTTTTGACTTATTTTTATCAGAAATCTCCTTTTTTTTTTATATTTTGTCAAAGGAACAAAACAAAGAAGAAAGTTATTTACAAGAAGCTTATTTAAAAAACAAAATACTTATTCATTTATTTTAATTTTATATATTTTGTATTGCATTATATAATTTTTTTTATTTATTTATTTATTTTTTTTTTTTTGTTTGCAGAAGTTTCAATTTTTATTTTTTGTATATCTTCTTTATATTCTTGCATTTTCAATATTTTTTGAAGAAGGTTTATGCCAATTTGTAAATAGTGCTGTCTGTCAACTGTCCCGATCCTCAACAATCTTTCATCATTTGTGTTTTAGTTGTGCAACATTGTATCGTTTATTTCGACGCGTTCTTACTGTTTCTTACTTGCTGCTATCAATTTGTTTCATTCAAGTGGAAAAGCAAGAAAAGAACGAATAAACGAACGACAGAACGAACGAATAAAGGAATAAAAACTTCAATTGAATTGAATGAATTTGAGTGGCATTTAGCGTGAAGACAGCCAGGATGGACTGACATCCAACAAAAGTACAGAAAACGCGCTCAAAGCAACTGATGCGCATTAGATGCTTTTGCTCTGTAACCTTTTTCACATTTTTAACTTGGGTTATTTTTTTTTTTTTTTTACCAAAATACTCTTTGAAACAAAGCAACATTTTTTCGCTTATTTGAAAGTTTTTCTTTGAAAAAAAAAAAAGACTTAAAGTGAAGCAAGAAAGCAACAAGAAACAATGTTTAATTTTTCTTCTTTACTTTATGCCATTTCCTGAATGTACAAAATGCTACGCTTGCATATCCTGACGTACTTATTTGTTGCTATCTAAAATAAAAAGACCGTTAACATGGCCAACAACTTCCGGTGTAAATGTATCTATATCTTTATTTATATATATATATTTTTTTGGTTTTCTCCTTCTGAAATTCCATATGCCATTTCATGCATGCATGTCCTTTTACATATCCTTTGCCGAACACATATGAATGTGCAATATGCAAAAGAAGCTTAGCGCATACAAGAACCCACAAAGCAAAGACTCAAAGTCCCGAACAAGTCGCTCAACCAAACGCAATTTGCAAACTTGCCACGAATTCTTTGCCTCCCTCCTCCAGCTCGAATGAAGTGACGACTAAGGGCATTCGGCATTCGGCAGTCCTGTTACGGCACTGTTAATGTCGGTCGGCCTGTAACCGGAAATGGTATACAAAATGCATTTGTAACATAGTTTCCGACTTCCGGTATCATTTTCCAAATGTCCTGCAGACTCACACTGAGGGAGCATGCATATGTATGAATGTTATTTGCGGTTTTGAAATGTATTCTGCTCTTCACACGTGTGCAGTTCTGGTTGCAGGATGCTTGGCAGACTTTCACATGTGTGAGCTTTTCACATAAGTTGCAGTGTATCTCTCTCAGTATAAGCACACACACGCACACACGCATCCAGTTTGCAATGGAGAAAAGCTTTTAAGCTTTCATGTGCTGCATTTGGTATTGCAATTCTTATCATGTAAAGTTCGTAAGAGTAATGAGATGTATTGGATTTTTTGAGGCAGTGGCATCCCTATACAGGGGGTTTCTTTGCAATCATTGCAAACTCCTTCAAGTCTCACAAGATTGAGTTCATAACATTATTTCATACTTGATCTTTGGCTTGGGTTATGAAAAATGAAAATTATTTATATCATTTTCGATGCCGTGAGGTATTTTTTTTTTTGTTTTTTGGCATTTATCTATTGTATGTTGATTGCATAATACCACCAATAATCGTGATTTGTTCATTTACAGAAAATATAATTTTTTAATATAAAATTTTCCACATGAGTCAGTAAAGCAATTGTCGCCTTGTTTTAGCTTCAAAATGTGTGTGTGTGTGTGTGTGTAGCGATATATTAAGTTGAGAAGTTTATTGTTCAAGTTGGTATTAGCCTGAGAATTGCTTCAGCTTGGGTTTTAATTAAGTCATCATAAACACTTCATTTTTGCTCAATATGATGATTATGATTCATTCATTTTTCTAATGCCATTCAAAGCAATATGCCTTTGGCTTTTCCATATTCAAAAATTGAATTGAATTTTCTTCGTTTTTATGGGTTTTTGTATTTTTTTTTCTGTTGATTATTTTAATGATTCAATTATGCAGACAATGCTTATGGCAAGTAATTAGTTGTAATAAAGTGAATATGTGAAACTATTACGAGTCGTCATACTATTACATAGTACAAAGTACAAAAATATATGACTTGTGTTGTGTGTGTGTGTGTGTGTGTGTGGGATTTTCTTTTAAGGAGTGGGTTTTTGCATGATTGTTGCCATTGTTTGATATTTTTGATTGTTTTCATATTAATTTGAGTTTGGTGTAAATGTTGCCGCTGTAATTATGAGTCGTGAGTTGGAGTTAATTTTCTTTGATCTAGTAATAATGTTGATCAGGGGATTTATTGAGTTTTTTGGCGTTTCTTAAATCAATCCACATATCACATGAATAACTTGGATAACTAGGTAATTTGAGTATCATTATTGGTACCGAGAATATCCAACTTTTAACCAAAATGATTATTTAATTTATTTACTATATGAATGGTTCTAAGTGCCGGGTGTGGTGTGTTACATGAAGACCATAAGATCGAATTTTATTTCTCCAAGATAGAGTAACATAAAACATTGCTACAATATTGTCATTGGGTCATACACTTGACCCTTTGCTTTGGTTCAATGGAAGATGGGGCTACTGAGACAGGTATCCATTAGTCTTAGTTTAGATTTTCAAAGATCCATTTCAATGCAAACTTAAAACAAATAGCTAGACATATTCACTTCAGTCAGATAGTTGAATCTTTCACTCCTCACTGAATTAAGAAACCACAAAAATTTCTTACCGTCAATTACATAAAACATCATGCATAGTAAAACAAAAATCTATTGAAAGAATATAGAAATCCATGTTATAAAAGTGTTTAAGGTTTTAAATTAAAATAAGGTTCATTATTTAATTTAATTTTTATTCTTTCTTTCATATTTCTTCTTTATTTCATATTAATTTATATGATACTGTTTTTGTTTGAAAAGTAGAAAAATAAACTTCGTAAATCCTTTTGTCAATATTTCAATTTCATCATCAACTCTCGGCAGTCAATGAGCTCTCATAAAATATTAATCAATTATAACGAAAAATCAAATATTTTCAAGGGAGTTTACGTCCTTCATTCATACTCATTGTTACTTATACTCGTAAATACATAAATACTTTTATGAGTAAACGAATATGAACGGCAAAAAAAAAAAAAAGAAAAAACAAACAAATAAATAAATGCAGAAAAACGATTGAATTGAAAATTGTGAATGTTTATTATCAACATTATTGCATGCTGTTCCTGATTCTGCACGCTTGAGTTTCCATATTACTGATGATGTCCTTTCAGTCAGACAGATTTTCATCATATTTTACGCACATATTTGCACAATAATTTTGATATTATTTCATTTTTCATTTTTTGTTAACCCATTTAATGTTTATTTTTGGGATTTTCATGATAGTTTTATTTATATGTTCTTTTATTATTATTACGGTTATATGTTGTTGCCGCTTATTTGCTACTAAAAACTAGTGTGCAATTACTTATGTATGTAAAAATGTAACAGCAACAATGGCAATTACAACAATATAATGAAATATTTAGAAAATAAACACTCTTTAGCCAACACTGTTTTGGTTTTCATAATCATATTTGCATTCGACCCACAAGAGTATAAATAAATACGTGAAGCATTGAAATGTTTTATTATTATCCTTTTGTTTTATAAAATTTTGTAATTATTATTATTGTATTTTTTGGTGCGTGATTTTTGGTTAGAAATTTTCTATTTGTTTAAAGTTATTTATATTTTAGAAATAAATACAAAACGAAATTGGTAGTTCTAGTGAATATTAGTGTCTGCATCCTGTGTATTAAAAGGAGAGTGGGGAAAATATACTCATATCAATATTATTTACAGATTTTTTTGTTACAATTTGTTATGAACTATTCTCAAACTTAAACCAATTATTTAAGATTATTTTAAAATAATAAATTCATTATTCCAAAATTATTCCAATAACTTGACCCTTTTTAACATATAACGTGCAACTTCCTTCACGATTTCCTTCGAAATCTTCCAGCTTCATATACTAAACATCCTTCAAGACTTTTGCGTTTCACTTTCATTTTCACTTTCATTACTCTATTCAAACTATTCTACATTTCATCTTCATAACAGTAAACCCAATACATTTTAGTAAATAAATCAATTTATAACAAATACTTATATAAATGCATTTGAATTCGTTAAGTACATAAACTCTGTCACACATTAAAAATAAAAATACTTTTGCTAACCCAATCAATCATTCATAAATTATTGTATTTTTAATGAACTAACCGAATTTGCTGCATGGTTTTTTATGATTTAAATATTTATTTAATAATGTCAATTATAAAATATTATTTTCAGTAAAGGTAAATTTATTGTATAATATTTAAAATTTTATTTAAATATTCAAAAAGTTAATTATTTTGCTTCTTTTGATAAACGATTTTCATAACTGAACTTAATAAAGACATACAAAGCAAATGGTTGTGGTGGCTACTGAAAATAAGTTAATGTGAATTTGGTGAAAACCAAACTGATGGAAGAAGGAGTCCGTAGGCATACAACAAACAACATAATTACATGAAGACGAAAAGAGTGTTACTGGGAGGGGGAGGGAGATAGAGAGAGAGAGAGAGAGAGAGGTAAAAATTGAGATTTGGACATTGCAGATAGTGGATAGTGAAGTGCACAGATGAGGACGACGATGATGCCTCGTTGCAATATTCATTATTAATGATTTTTGGCTGCAGGGTGTCGCACGAAATTACAAGCGCGACAGTTGACTCCAATGTGGCCACTTTGGTTGACTAAAGGCCTTCCAGACTTAAAACCTGCCTGCCTGCCTGCCTGCCTGATACAAAACAACTCTTCTGTCTATCTGTCTGTCAGTTGCTGGGCAATTCATTCGTTTGCTGCTGGCCGGTTGGCTCACTCCATCATCTTTTTGTCGTTTGTGCATGTAAAATATGTCTGGAACAAGCAAATCAAACGCCCAAATACATGAATAATTACCACGCTCAAATGCAAATACCAACACCACCGTCACCGCTACCATATCTCGTTTAGTTAGTAGTAGCCAGAACAGACCAGGTCTTGACTTAATTCTAACCAACCAGCCAACCAACCAACCAACTTGGCATAGAGCAAAAGCGCGCCTACGTAATAAGCGTTCAAATAACAGAAGGAAGCTTTCAATCCTCCCATTTCTCCCTTCGACCACACTTTGATAGTGGAAGTGCGGTTATTTTTATACACTTCACTGCATAGGAGAGCCTTCTTTATGTCTGGCTTTGCACTATGTGCACAAAATTTGCATAAAACGATGGATTGGAAAAGAAATATATAGTCAAGAAAATAAAAACGAAGATGTAGGAAATGGCGTGGAATGTCATTCATAAGTTATCTGTAAGATTCTATTGCTTAAGTAAGGGTTTATGACTTGAAAGGCAATATCGTTTACATAGACAAAATTTTGTAGAATTTTATTCTCTGCTCCTGCAAATGATGGCTTTAGGCCTTATTTCTCACTGTGTACTTAAGTGGTTAACACTATCAATAACAATTTGCGCGCAACTTTGTAAATTTATTTTAGAGATTTTCCTTCTAAATGAGTCTCTTAGCTTTGGGTAGCACTTGTCGCGGCTGCTGATGATGATGATGTTGTTGTCTGTAGTCCAATGAAGCGTCACCTCCAACAAGACACACGGAACTACTTACAATAACGAAACTATTGGCGCCCACTCAGTCAAAATGCGAGTAGTGCGAGTATTATGATGATGTTAGATGTGTACTTAAGTTCAAGTCTAGAGAATACTTAACTATAAACATGGTCAACTCAACACAAGCCCAAGCCCAAGCCGAAGCTCAAGCCCAAGCCCAAGCCCAATCCCAAGTGAAACCAAGTCAAGTGAAGTCAGAAAACTTAACTCTGTGAGGTTTCTTTTCATATGCAAAAACATAGAAATTATGAGCGAACAGCAATTGACATAAAGATTCAAAGCTCGTTATTACCTGCCTTGGTAATTAATCTTATATGCCAAGAGATATAGCTGAAGCATAAAGCATGAAGAATGTCGAATGTCTAGGGTTGCCAGGCATCTAGTATGGCTTGTGGCATAACATAAGTCAATATTATGCTAAAAGTGGACGTATTAAGTTGACATAAACGGACACGTGGGTACTTTGTTTGCTTTAAGTAAGTCTATAAAATGTGGGAGAGAAATACTCGAACATGGCTTATGACAATGTCATGGCAACAGATTTGCTAGGATTAAAATACCAAATACAATGGGAAATATTGAGAATTCGTAATGTCCCTCACAATTCAGAAATAAGAAGTATGTTTTTATGAAAATTCAAATTTTAGTGGTTAGTTTACACGAGATCAATAAAATAAAGTTGAGATGAAATTTCATGGGTCTTAACAACCAAAATGGAAAGAGTTTTTCACGCAATAGTAAAATCTTTGCAGTAAGGAAAGTTTGTCAACAATATTGAAAACTAAAAGAGTGCGACGCTTGTGGTAGATTAGAAATTTGCCGAGCAATGAATCAATTATATGGAACAAAGCCAATCGAAACGGACAGAGTAGTCTTCAAATGACGCTTCTTATATAACAAAATGAACATTCGTAAGCTCTTAGGAAACCTAATTGTCTATTAAGATATTATCGGGAATTTTTTTCTTTATTTAGTAAAATATAATCAGGAGCAGGAAATGGCGTTTCATGTGCCCGTGCTTGGCAGCTGCGATAATATTATAACATCCAAGAACAAAATCTGTTGTATTCTGAAGTGAATGATAATTTCGTTTACATGTACAAAATGCATTGTTTACCTTCGGGAAGCCTCTAAAGTAATTTTTGATCTCAAAGCTTAACTTTAAATACAAGACTATAGTTTTTGACAGTCAAAAACTAACGTACAAATATATCATAGCACAAGTGTTGCTTCCGACTCAAAGACGACTGACTCCATTACTGAGCAACAAAGAAGTTACTTAACGCAACAAAAAAAGAAAAAAAGAAAATCATGTCTTTTATTTAAATGTCCAAACTATTTTCACAAAACTTCTTCAAAGCACACGAAAATGTACTTTGCGCCTTGCTAACAGAATAAAAAAAAAATAAGGGAAAAATGTCATCTCTCTACAAATACTTAAAGAATGGAAAATGTATCTTCTGTCAACTGTGTGCTGCAACCATTAAAAAAAAAAGTTATGACAGTCTCCTTGTTGACTCGGCAACAATTTTTTTGCAACTCCTGCTGCTGTTGCTACTTTTCTTGCTTGTTGTTGTTGTTGTTGTTGTTGTGTTTATCTTGAAAATGATGTTGTGTCCTTGCACAGGTTTGTTTGTTTATTTGTTTATACGGTTGGTCTGGTTGCTTTCTCTATTTTATTTTCTTGTTTTCAAAGTCTCTCTGCTCATTGCTCTAATGCTTGGACACTAAAAGCCAAAACGTTATAAATGATGCAGAGTGTTAGGGGTAGACAAAAGGATATTATGGCATTGGTATTCCTAGCGAAGAAGCCAAGATATGCACCAGATATGCACTTAAGTGGGTCTAAGTTCGTTGCAAAACAAGGTGGCAGAATGGTAATTGTCTGGTGGCAAGTTGAAAAGAAGTTGTGATGGAGAAATCGTTGGAAAAGCAAGTTTAATGTTAGAAGTTTGTTCCATGAATCTGTTATTATTTTAATATTATTTTATTCTTTTTATTATTTTGTTGTGTGTTATTTGCTGCTTTGCTTTACTAAAACTTGATATTTATAATATTTCTCCTTTTGTTGTTGTTGTTGTAGCTGCATTCTTCTTTGACTTGAGATTGTATTCAAGTTGATGTTGTCCTGCAACAGTACAAAAACATGAATAAAAATCAAGCGAAAAAATATGATGGAAAATTCTCATTTTTATTATTTCTCTCTCTTCAATTGAAATATGTTTTAAAATATTTATTTTCCTTTCTATAATAGAAACTTCATAAGCATAGTTTACAAGTAAATAAGTTAGGTCATTTGTTTTGTTAGATGCTGTCATCTTTCTTTTGAACTCCTTCCTACATTTGTTTTAATCCCCTATCCAGTTATATTGTGTCTCTATTGGATATTAGATATTAAAGTTACGCAAGGTTATTAAATTACTAAATATAGAGAATGTTTGGATAATGAAATGTTGCAAGTATCACTATAATTCTACTCTTTTAATTGTTATATTTTTCATACAGTCTCTCCGTTTGTATGTATGCAAAATAGACCCTTAGCCTTTGACCTAGGGAGCATGAAACTTTTTCTACAGTAGATATGTATACACATTTGTATACATACATATATATACATATGTATATCGGTCTCCTACTGGGAAGGCTACTTCCAATGCAAATTCAAATTCAAATTAATGTTCTTATTAGAAAAACTTTTTTGATTTTTATAGGATCGAAATAAAATTCGGATATTATAAGTTTCTGACCCATATTCACCAATACTGTAAATTTCAAGATCCTAAGATTTCTGAATCATATACTTCCCATACAAAAATATCTGCCTTAATGTTGAAATGCAGTATGCATAAGTCAAAACATTAAAAACATTTCTGTATGCCCAATCACAGGAGCGTAGTCTTTATAACTTAAGAACTCTTATCTAAAGTGTTGGGTTCTTTTTTGAAAATGTGGGAGATACAGCATTCATTGGTATATATTGTCAGTTGGTATAAATTGCAACTATTTGACTTATAAGTTCAAAACTGCATTTCATAAGAATTTGAACCTTATGTGAATAAGTGGTCTACATATTTATTAAGTTTAAATTCTGAGACAATACTTAGCTTACTAAAATGACATTGGAATCTGTAGTGACTATTAAAAATCTCCAAGAAAATATTTTATATGAAGGATTTAATTCTATTGAAGATGTGCGCAACATCTTTGTAGTGCGTGAAATTAACAATATGTTTTATGAAGCATCAAAATCATTGTGTCTCTTTAATCACATATCAAATCAAACTTTGAGTAAACTTTTGAATCATTAAAATTTCTCTGAAATCATGAAAATTTATCCAATTTTAGAATGCAGTTTGAATTCTTTAGTATCCAAATGCAACGCGATATATTCGCTAAAAAGTTGCAATTTAACAACTTTTCTTAACCATAAAAGTGCTTAAAATTCTCATGCTCGTTCAGCAGCATCAAATTGTTTAAAGTTGACTGATGGCAAATTTGTCATGCAATACCTTGGAAAGAGTTTGAATTACAAGTTAAACTTCATGGTTTTATTAGATTTTTGTTTTGTTTTTTGTTTGCTTTGATTCTACTGGAAAATTAATACAAAAGTTTGCACTTTGCATATATGTATGTATGTATGTATGTAGAACTCATTATTTGTAACAAGCAGGTGGCTTGCTTTGTTCTATGATTTTGCTGTTGTACATTACCCATGAGACTTCAATGGTGCAACGACGAATCACATCAAAAATCAAATCAATGATTGCAACTTCAAATTAAACGAGAGGGGCCACCAAACTACAATATTTTACAATAAAAGAAACAATAAGGTTCTTCAAGTCAGTTCAATTTGGTACATGCAACTTGCTGCCTGATGTAAATGCAAATTTTTAAATTTATTGCAATGGTTTTTTATTGCTTTTGCTGATGTTGATGTGGTTGCTGTTGCATAACTCATATGTCAAAAATCTGTGTTGCTACTAAAAGCTTCAACTCGAATATGCGGCAAACAATAACCGTGTTGCAGTTGCAGTTGCTGTCGGTTTAAAAGTGTGGCACGAATCAAAGTTTGCATTTTTTCTAATTGGCATTTTTAGAACGTCAAGGTTTCTGTTTCTAATATGTGTGGCTTTTGTTTCAGTATTTGGCTTATTATTTTATTTCAATTTTATGATATAATTTGATTTTTTATTTGGCGATCGTGTTTTATTCATTCAACAAATCCATCATCATTGTTTGCTTTGTAAAAAAAAAAATAATTGATAAAATGAAATAAAATAGAGAATTTAATGATTTTGATAGTCATTCAAGATTTCTTAAAATAATTCATTTAAGAAAGCTTGACTGCTTTCTTTCAAGATTTGAAATCATTCAGAAAAATCTGTCTCTGTTTAAGCATAGGTAAAGTTTCTTTAATTACAAGAGATTGTCAAATAAGTACAATACTCGTATATAAAATGGAAGATAATTTCTTAAGTGAAGCTAAATATTTCTTATAACCAAATCATTGTTTGATTGCTTATAATTCAATTATTTCTTATTTATTTTATTTACGACTCGCTTATTTATTTTTTTTTTTTATTGGTTTTTATTTTAATTTTTGTCCTATTGTTATTTTACCATTCTTTTATTCAAATTAAATATTTTTTTTAATGATGTTTTTTTGTTGTTTTTTTTTTTTTTAAATTTACATTTTTGGAGTCTGACTGAAAATGAGTTCAGTTCAGGCCACACCAAGTGAAGTCAAAGAGGTCAAATCGTTTTTTCCAATTAAGAAGTCAACAAAAGTTGGTAAACAATGAAAAGTTGTGCTCTTTAATGTAACCTGTGAATGTAAATTTAATTAAAATATTTACGTCTTTAATATTCCGCAAAGGAAATTAGTTCCTTTTGATTCTTGAATAATTTGTTAAAATTAAAGCACGATTTCATGTCACTTTTGCAGTTTCCTCTGCTCTACTCTATCCGAATGCATACCCCCACCCATATCATGACAGAATGGCAGACTCAACTAGCAATAGATACACACGTTTATACTTCATGGCTTCAGTATCTTGCTGTACAACGCAATTCAACATAAACTGAAAGCTGCTCAACTCATCTCATCTCAACTCAACTCAACTAGAGAGATGCATTAATAGCATTCATTATGTCTTTGCGAATCTGTTGCTGCTTTATATAGCCTAGCCTAGTCTATCTGAATTAATCTGAGTCCATCATGGAGTGTGTGGCACGCACGCATGCGGATAAACCTCATAAGGAATAAAAAGCAGCAGTGATAGTGACTCGTGATTATGCCGTTGGCTAAAATAGATACAAACTTGCAACATATTCACATGTACACGAGTATGCAAAAAGGAGAGTGAGTTAAACGTAGAATCTCAACTCGTAGTTAAGTTGAGGAGAGTTGCCGACATTTTCACGCAAGAGTTCATCACAGTGGCGGCATCTTTTTCACTTGTATCTCACCGCTTTAGAATAGAACTTCATCTGTTGTTATGCCGCCTTTTTGTAGTTGTTGGTGTTGGTGTTGGTGTTGTTGTTGCACCACATGTGCTACTCATCACAGTCATGCATCATAATCAGCTGAATGAAGTAACATTCAGAGTGAGGAGTATGTAGCCACAGACGCAGCCACAGCCGCAACCGCCGCCTTTGATTGCGCATGCGCGCAGTTTAATCTTGTTTCGTTCGGAGTTGCTTGATTTGCTCTGTTTCATTTTTAGTCAGTCTATCATAAGCATACAACTTAACACCTTTCAGCGTTTATAACAACTTTTAAAATAGTTGCACACTATGATTTCTTATTCTTTGGACTTGGAGTCAAAACTAAGAACGTTAAATGTTGAACTTCTTCATCTTCATCATCATCAAAACCAAGTCGTCGTCGTCGTCGTCGTCGTCATCGTCATCAGTATTTAAGAATCTGAGCCACGTTTCGTTGAACGAATTCATGCTGCGTTAACGCTGCAAGGCAGGTAAGCAGTGCCAGAAAAGCTTCAGAGAGTTCTAGTGACGAGACAAGTTAAGACGGGAAGAGAGTTGAATGTGAGGCAAGAGCGGCAACAGTGGGCGAACTCATGCTGCGATCGCGATTTGACAGCGACTAAAGCGGCAAAATTGTTAAAGACTAAGGCCGAGAGACTAAGAAAGAAACAGAAAGAGAGAGGAAGAACTTTTCTTTTTTTTTTTTTTTTGAAGCGGGTGGTAGTTTTGGACGGTTTGTATAGCCTACAAGTTCAAGGCGTTTGAACTTTGACATTACTCAAAATGTTAAATGCCTTTTTTAGGTTTTTCTTTTGTTTTTCTTTTGTTTTATTTTTTTTTTTTTTTTTATTATTCTTCTTACTTTGTCTTTGGGGCGACTGTGGCATGGTTTTATTTTTTATTATATAAACTAAACTAAGTAACTAAAATGCCAACAAGGCAAGTAAAGGCACAGAAATGTAACAACTCGATTAGCGCGAAATAAGCCCCAACGGGCGCATACTTTACTCTACTCTACTCTACTCTGCTCTTTACTCACATTTAAGCGAACTGGAGCGTTAAAGTGTCAGTTAAGGTTAGGATTCAATGGTTGCCGCCTTCTCTTTGTGGCAAGTCTAACTGTTGCCATAATGCTAAGTACTGAGTAAAGAGTGATTAGAATGTGACGATAGCCAAGCAGAAAAAAATGCTTGCCATGGATGCATGAAGGAACACTTATAACTAAAAGACTTAGGGTAAAATAAACCTTACCAAAACACACTCAATCAGCATGAAAAGAAAGCGAACGAGCGAGGTATGTTTACACATGTGATGCGATTATGATGTGCTTACTTGCCACATGCCACACTCTAACCACACTTTATGTTCTACTCATAGTCAGTTGAAATGCAAACGAAAAGCCAAAAATTTGTGTATGTTCAGCAATCTAATGCCCACTGCCCACTGCCCACCAAGGCAAGTTGCGATTTGAGTGTTGAATCATACAACAAAAAAAAAAAAAAAAAAACGCAAAAAGAGAGATGTGATAAATCGGACGGGATGGGATGCCATGACGATTGCGTTGCATTTCGGACAATAACTGGATTATATAACTACGTTAGTGCTGAGATTGCAGTTGCCTACGCTACTATTTGTTGTTTGGACATTGTCATGGTTGCAGTTGCTTCAGAGGAAGGACTTCAACGAATTTGTGTATTTTGACTGAATCGGCTTTTTAGTGAAATATGAAGGGAGAGACGAAGGGTATGGTTGGTTTTCCAAACAATGAAAAACTTTTATTCATGTGCCATTGTTGGCAAAAAGGATTTTCTTTATTTTTTTCATTTTTACCTTACTCACATTTGTTCAGAAGCTTCCTTCACCATTCCTAGTTACTAAATCAATTGAGCTGCTTTAGTCCTCTTGCAAAAGAAGATTTCTAAAAAATGAAAACGAACAAAAGGTTTACTTGAGATGTGTATGATTGCATAAGTTTCCATTGGTATGTTCTTTTCGAAATTAACAACAACAACCTTATTGATGTTATCTCTTGATGATGCTTAACTATTGTACTGTTGTCTACGTCTATGAATTCGAACTATGTATTGATATCCATAAATCTAAAAATGGTTAATTGTTGCTGGCCCAGTTTCAGTGCCTGTGTGTTTTGTATGTTAACAACGAAAACTATTTTTTTTTGTTTATTACTGGTTCAATAGACCAAAATCATCGATCCAACTGACATACAAAATACCAAACTGTCATGTACGCAAGTACAGTTGTCTGTCTGACCGATACTCGCCAAATTGTGGCTGCCCCATGCGTACGCATATCCATTGAAATGGACGTGCGCACTCTAGACTTACTATACTCCTATACGATCCATAATTCCATACAACCCCCAACTTCAACTTGCACAATCGATTTGTACATGCAGCAGCAGCAACTCATTCCATCCACCGATGGATCGATCGATCGATCCATGCACAGATCAGCCTCGATCTTTGCTCGTACTGTTTTTACAATGTGTGCAATTTATTTTCGTGCAATTTATTTGTATCTGAAACTCGTTCAAATCAATTTCGATGCGTTGTAAGAGGTAAGAGAATTTGTTTGTCTGTCTGTCTGTCTGTCTGACTATCTTTGTACTCTTGGTATCTATGTTTTGCTGTATTCCCCAAACGCATGCGCTGCAAATAACAATCTGTCGCAGAAAAGTCAACGAGTTTGCGCAGCATCGAGCCAGAGATGCGAGCGGTCCAAGTTTCTTACATAGTTGGACAAATGGAGGAATAGACCGAGGGACAGACAGACGGAGACTTGAATGCGACACGCGACGCAATAAAATTTAAGTGTTCCTCTGTTGTTTGACTCAACTTAATAGATTTTTTTTTTTTTTTTGTTTTTTTTTGAGATTTTACAATATCTTTTTTGGTTATTGATTGTTGCAACAGAGTGAAACTGGCACAAGAGTTAACAACTACGAGTATGTGAGCGATTGATATTGTTTTTCCGTTTGTTTTTTTTTTTTTTATTTTTGTTTTTCTTGTTTGATTGAAAACTATCTAAAGGTATCTTGATGGATTATATAAGAGAAATTATTACGTTCGAATGTAATCGATTGATAGATTGACAACAAGAAAGAAGCTTGGGAATTATATAGGGGAAATAGTTTAATTAACTTGGATAAGATGTTGATTATGAAACTTTTAAAAAGTCAAGTTAAAATAACCATCTAGGAGATAATAATGAATGGCTTATTCATCAAGAAAGTAAAAAGTTCAAAAAAACTTCAACATGAAGATTGTGCAATCGAATTTATATTGTTTGATGTTAAGTTCTTTCAACCAATTTGTTTACAGCGCCACGATAATGAACAAAAATATTGAAAAATGAAATTTACTTTTAACAAAAACCGAATCATTGAAAATATAGGGAAGTTTCTGCTTTATTAAAAAGGATACAAAGGCTCACAAAGGTTGCAAGGAACGCCCTGAAGTATGGGAAGATTTTCCACGATTCGGACATTTTCTAGATTGAGTGATATCGCACATGATCGCAGCAACCTTAAAAACTCAGTATTACTACACAAGACAGGTAATGAATTATTTCAATTCACAAGTCTATGTCGATGGTGATGTAGCCTGAGACCAAATAGAGAACAAAACACGAACGAAATATTATAGGTAAACTTCCTGAAGCTGTTCCGGTTTCGACTAGCTCTGAAGATATCAAATAATTAATAATGATTTTGCTATTTTTCTCATTAAGCGTGACGTTTAGCAATGTCCGATTCAAGGTGAATCGAATTCGATACTTCAGCTCAGTCCTAGACAAACACCGCTCTTGGTGCTCAAGTATAAAGTGTCTCCATCAGAAGCTACTGCGATTTGATTAAACAGCAATCTATCAAGCTGCATATTTATAAGCAAATGGTGGCCCCTGTCTTGCGCTATACAAATATAGGGTTGTTTTTATGCCTACAATATTCCTATGATTCAAGCCTGTCAAAATAAAGCCCTTCGTCGCATATCTGGATAACATAATTTAATATACTGACGTATCAAAAGGCAACAACCTAATGCCCTCCCCACAAGGAGAGCATGCTAAAGCAGAACAATATAAGAATTCTAGATCATTATATCTCATAAGCAGAAGATGGTCTTATGACTGTACTCTAAACCATACAAATGTTTGAAGATGACTACCGATGGCTAATATTTAATCCTTATATACTTGTATTAAAAATTAAAAAAGAAAAAATGATTTTGCATTTTATATATATTTTTGGATATTTTGGTTACAAATTCTATTAAACCAATGAAGTTGTCAAGCATAAATACTTTATTTTTTATTTGAATTTTCGAATGAATTTAAAATTTTAATAATTTTTATTTGAGCAATTCTTGCTCTTTGAAATTGCAACATGTTCTTGGCCAATATATTTTCTTAACCCAGAAGAAAAACGAAAAAAAAAAGGTCATAGATATATACAAATACATGAGAAGACATAAAAATGTCACATGCTGCAAGCGTTGACATGCCTTCGGGTGAGTCAAGAAATATCATTTAACAAAAGAAAATATCCTAAAATTTATATAGAATATACGTTATTCTCAGTTTCCCAGTCAGGGTGTGTCCCAAGCGCATTTAAACAATGAAAAAGACAATGGCAATGACAATTTGAGGGGCACAAGAGTGGAGTAGTGTGTCATATTCTCTCGCGTATGCCAAGTATGAGAAAATACACAATACGACGACGACTATTTGCCCTGGAGTAGTGGCGGTGACAATTGTATTTGATATATGCAATATTTAATATAAATTTCATTCCAACACTTTTGGTGTCACACGATTTTAAGTCATAATTTAACATTGTAGCACTTTATTATTATTCAAATTTAATCAAAAAAACAAAAAACAAATAAATAAAATAGAGGAAAAAACACACAGAAAATGTTTAAATAAAATAAATTGTCAACAATTGTGACAAATAATAAAATACGGAAATTAATATGCGGAAAATGTATTTTCACGCGTTAATTATTTATCAAATTGTATAAGTTTTAAAATATGCTAAAAACAAACATATTTGGCTTTTGGCCGAAAACCACCAAATCCAACAACACACAAATGATGCATAATTTACACCTCATTTCAATGTTCCCACTGCCACTGCCATTGCCACTTGTGTTGCTGCATGATTGGCATACATAAATATTGTACAATACAAGTATGTAGTTGCAACATGTTTGTGAACAATAAAGGCTTCATTTTATTATTGTATTTTATATTTCCTATCATATAAAATAATAATTTTGTATATAATATAATATAATAAATTTTAATTAAATTTCTAAACTTTTGATGGTGTTGAATGAGTTGTGATTGAGTGGTGTTTCCTATCACCTGCTGACTGACTTTCACTTTTACAGTGAGAGAGAAAGAGAGGAAGCATTAAGTAGTAAAATTTATATTTACTATTTACTCCTTTAATGGTAATAATTTAGTAATATCCCACGGCATTTACCAACACTATTGTATATAGTAAATATGGCAAAGCGACACGTAACGTGCCAACAAATGCTTTTTCAGTTTTCAATCACTTCGACACGTTGCGCGATCAGATAAAGTGCAATACAGAAAAATAAGTATATTGGATATTAATACTATATACTAGTAAGAGAAACGTCATCTAATAAGATTGACTTTTGAGTTAGAGACTCTGACAATAGACACCTGCCAACAAATACGCCATGAATATATCTGATTTCCTAACACTTTTGGCTTTAGAGCTGACTGAACCTGGCAGCCAGTCAACCACTATTCATTTTTATAGACGATCAATTAATTTGACATGCAACAAGTTTAAAGACAGACAAAAATAGAAATGAAAAACACCAGAAGAGACGAGAAGAAGAACTATCTAAAAGGGTAACGAAAACGAAATTGGCAAACACCGATAAGCGCCAATAAGGTCCTTTCACTTTTCACTACTGCAACTACATTACACTCTACTACAAAATATTTGCCCAGCCGCCTCACTGAACTGAACTGAACTGAGTTGAGTTCGGTTCGGTTCGGTTCGCGTGTGCTGCTGCAAGGTGATAAATTAAAATTGTATTAAAAGTAAAAATACAAATACACAGTTAAGGTATTTTCTTGGCTGGAGCACGTGAATGATTTTGAAAGAAGGCCATAATAGTGGATTACTGCATGGCCGCCTGTAGGCCATTAACTTGGTGCAAGAGCATGACTAAAATAGAGGTCCGCTACGTTACTCCTTCATACACTTACTCATTCACTCACTCACTCACTCACTCACTCACTCATTCATTCATTGAATTGATCAGTCGATCACTTGCCCAAACAGTCACTCACAGTCATGTTGTCTTCTGTCTTTAGATTACTTGCTCGCGATTATTTCATTTTGATTGCTGCGATTCGACTTGCAAAATTATTCCTTTACCTGGCTCGATTCAGTTTTGCTTGCTTACCTAACTTACCATACCTGGGTAGCTTTAAGCGAAATGCATTCGTCGATTTCGATGATCTCCTGACATGATCATAATGATTGCTTTTTGGCACTCTTCGATTCGGAGTGTACTACGATATGGTGTTGCTGAGATGGTGTTTATCATAAGTCAGCCAGCCAGCCAGCCAGCAAATGCTTCTGACAATCAATCAAATGTCAGTCAAGTTTCGATTTTTATCGGCTACTGTTGGCGGCGGCAATGCAATCAATGATTTGTTAAATTATTTATGGCAATTAAGTAAAATACTCTTAGTTCGTTTGTGTGTAAGCCATGAAGGTTTTCCTTTATTAATCTTACCAAAGTTTTGTATTCCTTTGACCAAGTATTTAACACTCAAATTTACCCTAAGCATTGCAAATTAATGCATAGAAATTATTTTAAAGAAAATTGATTCCATTGCATTGAATCTCTTTTGTTAAATTTATTATTGTTATGTTTTTTTAATTTTTTTTTTTTTTTTTTTGTTTGTATGTATAATTTTCGAATAAGAACAAAATTATTCTTGAATAAAATTGCAATAAAAATTCCCAAAAGGGCACAACATCATGCTACATGAAACATCTTGTCAAATGATATGATTGAAGTTTTTTATGGATTTTGTTGGTCTCTCTTTTTTGTTTTGTTACCTTACTAAGCGTAGAGTGGTGGTAACAATATTCAGAGACATACAGAAGATACATTCAGCGTTTTATTTGTTGGTTTTGGTGTTCTTATGACAACTTTGTCCAATTTTGATTGGAGACAAAAGACAGATAGCCCGACAATGATAATGCTGACGATGATGATGATGATGATGATGATGAAGACGACGAAGACAGATACAGCAGAGTCAAGTTAACAAACAACAGGCAACATTGAGTGAGTGCTTAAGTAAAACAATCAAGTCAAGAAAACATAAATCAATGATTTTTTGTTTTTCATACATATGTTTGTATTTTCATTTATTTATTTTTTGTCACACTCTCATGTTGATGATGGAAAGAGTTGAAATTGTCATCATTATGATGTTCATCATTATCGTTATAATAACAAGAAACAACCGTTTGTGTAGGCACAAGAATAATAAATTATTTTAGATTTGACAGCGAGTAGCTTGTAATGAGTTGAGTTGTCTGCATCTGAGACAGGTGAGTGAGGATGTGGTTGTTGTTGTTGTTGTTGCTGTTGGTATTATTGATTTTCTATATCATCGATTTGTGATTGTTATGATGTGGGTACACATCATACACCATAGTAGTATGTCACGGGTAGCTTCAGAATTCATCAGATTAAGTGAAATCAATAGGAAGCTTTTAAAGAAAACATCAAAGCTGGAAAAGTGTATATAATATAACGATGGATCGTTAACTTGATAAAAAAGATTAAATTCCATTGACATAGTAGCATTGATATAGACTGAAATCAAGAGTTGCTTATTAGTGAAACAGTTTAGTAATTTGATTGATCTTTCAACTTAATATGGTTTAAAAGTCTCTTTAATCTACTTTAGATCTATCACAAGCAATACATATATCACTGGTAACTTTTCCATCTTTGAGTAATATTGTAAAAAGGAACTTGTGTCCAAATAACTAAATGTCACATTGCTTTTCTATTATTTTTTTGTTATACAAGTACTGATTATCATTGTGATATATCATGGTGCCGCATTGAGTGTGTCACACATGCCGTTGATAAACTAAGCGCATACCATAAAATTACATGCTACAAAACAACAGACAAACTAAGTAACTAACTCAAACGATGAATCTTAACAAGAAAAAGATACATATATAAGTGCCATCATACATACAAGAAAATGGTCATCTGGCTTTATCACATGTGATAATCTGAGGACATTATGTCAAACAAGTACATGAGCCAAGTAAAATGCGTACAATTCAAGAACAGAAAATAAACTTACACCACTGACTCTTGATATTATATAAAATGAAAGCGATAAACGAGTGAAGGGTGAAGAGTGAAGGAGGCTTGGGGGCCCAGCAACACTCACTCAGTCAGGGAAGTATATGATGGCAATGCAAAGATTGCATTTTAATGTATTGCATTGCACTTGGCAGCACCAACATCACAAACAGCAACAACAACAACAACAACAGTTGCTGCTGAACAAAATGATCGATTGCGCGCAAACGCATTGACATATCGACATGAATCTTGCATTATTAAGCAGATGTGGAGAATTTTAAATGAAGTCATGGAGTAACAAAAGCACCAACAGAAGCACAAGATACTTTCATTCGCTTTGGTGCGTTCAGTTTTTGTGTGTGCAGCATTTAGCAGTGATTGTTATCGTAATAATGATAATGATGCCAATGAAGGAGAACGTATGTCAGTAACCGACAAGCAGATACTATAGAGTAGACCAGAGAGATAAACAGAACCATAAGCAAAGGTAGCCTTAGATGATGTTGCCTGCTGGACATTGACATTGGCCGATGGACAATTATGACGATGACGAAGAACATTGACCATGTAGGGTTGAAACGCTTTGTGGATTGTGTCATTTAATGCATTTCGCATAGCGTAAGCAAGTAAGAGAAATTAATAATTTTTGTGATTTTATTTTAAACACAGAACTGTGATAATTTTCTCTTTTTGGTTCTCTTTTCAACTTGTAACCAGGGTCTTGGTGCAATAACATTGGCTATAAATTATATTTTATTTGTTAAAAATGCTAACGAAATTGTTGTCATCTTTCTCTCGACTCTCGACTCCCGACGATTGGCCCTTGGTCAAGAGAATGAAACCAGACGCTTTGTGATATATCACCAACAAATAGCACAGCAATGGTAATAGCAACATCAACAGCAGCAGAACCAAGTTCTTTTACTTTTTACCTTTGCTTCGCTTTGCTGGTGTTGCAGCATTGATTTCAAATGTTTATCGAAGCGTAAATGGCAACACTTTCTGCTTCTTTAAGTGCAAAAATTTAACGACAATCGTTTGTTATAAGTATAAAAGATACATACACACATACCACGTAGTACTTATGTACATGTATGTGAAGCAAGCTTTTCCTGTTGCAACAAGCAACAACAAACTGAACAGTCTGTGTAAGGCGTGATTTTTACTTTAGCTTTGCCTGTGATTTATTTCAATTTTATTGAAATATTTATATGTTGTTTTGTTCACATACTTACAATATTTTTTTTGCTTTCTTTTCACAGTTTGTGTTAAAAAAAAAAAAAATTTGTATGAGTTTCTCGCTTCCGTTTTACGTTCATAATGATTTCCTTTGGTGATATTTTTCACTTATACATTAAAGAGTTCGTTCTTTTTCTTCTTCTGTATTGTGTGAGATGTTGCAGTACTTGTGAGAATTGAATATAATTGAAATTAATTACTTTATGAGGTCTTTAAGGAGTTGAAAATGTATTCGTATTAATATTGAGCGAGTGTATTTTGTTGCAAGGGAAAGATATAATAAAATGATAAATTAAATTATTGCAGTGTGTGATTCGTAGATAAGCAACATTGTTCTAAGTAAGGTAATTAATGAGAACTCCAAGTTTTTATCGAAATCAAATGCAGTAGAATTTTCTAAAAGCATAAGATAATTTATAGTTTTCTAAGAACCATAAAATACATACAAGGGTAGTAAAATAGTAACGTTAAATGCTTATTTACTTGTACCAATGCTTTGATCAATGAATCTAAGAATCTCGAAAGGTACACCAGAGTAATGGTTCGGGCACTGATTTCCTCAGTTGTTAAGTAATGAAGCAAATCCAATGTTCAACTATCGGCACAAAATTTGACTGCATGAACTTCTTTTCTTTTGATTTTTTTGAAGTGAAACTTCTTTAGCAAAAGGGGAGTAAATCCAAAAAATATGAAAATGAAATGTGACGAAAATGAAAATTTGACGATGTTATTATATTATTGTATTAGAGCTATTTAGGCAAATACAATATAAAAATGAAACTTCAAAAGTAGATGGTCAAGCAATAATACAGAATAGCATCATTGCATTTTGATTTTCGTCACTGTTTATTTTCTAATTTTTGGATTTACCTCCCTTCGCTATAAAATTTTTATTTCCATATTGTGCTTATGAAGGTAAGGCACACTACTTAAATTTTTTTTTATTAAATGTTACCTACAAAATCCTCGCAAGCATCTGACATTCAATAGTCCAAAGATTGACTCCTAAAGTATGAATTATTGTATTATAAAAGTATGATCTTCTTTTTAACATTATAAATTAGCCTTCAATCTACTAAGTCAGCAAATAATTTCATGGTTCATGGACAATAACACAAGAAATGTCACTAATGATGACAAGGTCACATTATCAATGTCAAGACTCATGCGTAAGCTAATAAAATTTGTCTACTACAATACTTACTTATATACAACAGAAACAGGAACAGCAACAACAACAGCAGTAACGACAATAAGAATCAAGCCAATTGTTGTTATAATACAATATTTCTTATTGCAAAGTCTATAGGAGTCAAACACATTTGGTAGCAACAAAAAACACATTTACCAAAACAAACAATAGTGAAATAAATAAACAAAACAACAACAAAAACAATGCGACCACTAAAAACAGTATAAACAAAAACAATAAGTCTTGCTGCAGCAGCAGCAGCAGCAGCAGCAGCCACACCATTAATGATTCAATCCAAATATGGGTGTCAATAAGTTAACAGACGAAAAGACAATGTTGCACTTGCTGCTGCTGATGTTGCTGTTGCCATTGCTACTTGGGCTAATGTTGCAACCATGTAGAGAGCACAAGATACAGTAACAATAACAACAACAACAATAAGTTGATAACGATGGCAAGTTGCCGTGTATGATGTTGCTGTCAGACAACACAATGCTGGCAGCAGCAACCACAGCAACATTAGCAATGTCAATGGCAAATGCTGGACAACAATCTCAGTTGAGTGAGTTGAGAATGAAGTCAAGGAGATAAAAAAAAAAAAAAGGAAAAAAGAATCTGGCAACTATTGAAGAAATTATGAAATGCATTTAATTTTGTTGCACACTTTTTCTTCTTCTTTGCTAAGGCATGCATGTTGCTGCTCCTATTGCTGATGGTACTTGTGATGCTGATGGCGATGGTGATGGTGGTTGTACTGATGTTGCTTCTGAAGTTGGTACACTTCGCCTTAAGCGTAAATCTTTATAAAAATTCCATTGACCATATTTTCTACTATTTCACTTTACCTAGTTCTTCCCTCTTTGTCCATCGATTGTTTCTTATACAATATATGAAATGCTGCTGGTTTACAATGCAATTTTTTCGTCTTTTAAAGTTAAGTTTTGGGGCAGCTGTTGGCACTGTTGGCTGAGGCTGTCACTGTTCCTAGTCATCGTTCCAATACCTGACAATTTATGTACTACGAGTATCGAAAGAATAGTCAAGAGAGTGATTGAGTGAGTGAGTGTGCGAAGTTCTATCGCTCAAATACAAGTTTTCAAGGCAGCTAATACTTCTACTTACTTACTTATTATCATTATTCTAGTGACTATTTGTTGTTGTGATTGGTAGTGCTGCCTCTATATAATAC
Organism: Amiota minor; assembly: GCA_037043295.1. NCBI lineage: Eukaryota > Metazoa > Arthropoda > Insecta > Diptera > Drosophilidae > Amiota > Amiota minor. Next base: position 1,315,830 of record JBAMAW010001787.1, read on the forward strand.
TTAATACTCCTTCTTGGTGTTGTTTACTGGTTTTAAAATGTGTTGTATTGCAATCTGTCTGCAATCATGTCACATCATTCGCGTGCAAAACCATAACTGGTTATACATTTTACCTGGGTGCAATATCATCATCATCATCATCATCATCATTATCATCAGCAGCAGCTTTGTTAGTTAGTTCATTTACCATAAAGTGTTGCATGACTTATTTAGCTACTCTACTACTATTATAGATTAAAACTTTATGGAAAATTTAAACTCATTAGATAAACTCAGTCATAATCATACAAGTAGTATATTTTCATAAAATAAAAATAAATAAACAGAATAATTGCAAATCATGTGTTGCATGCTAAAAGAAAAAAAAATAAAATAAATTTGTAATAATTGTTTGCCATTTGGAAAATTAGTCAGCAATCAAAACGTCATTAGAAGCGTACAAAAAAATATACATGTATCTCATAAAACAAGATACTCATACAATTTGGTAAAATATTGTAATAACGAGAGGAAAAAAAGCAGAGAAAAATTCATTTGAAATTGAAGTAAAACGAAGTCAAAATTGGAAATCAAATCGACAGTCGACATTTGTTGTTTGAGCATAAAAATGAATAAAATGTCCACATGGGCATGAAAATTGAATAAGCAGAAAGAACCAAACTCAATTCAAATGAATGAGTGAATGGAGGATGGAGGATGGATGGAGGATGACTGAACAAATGAAGGAAGGAAGGAATGAAAGAATGAATTGATTATAGTTGAGTGAATGAATGAATGCTGCATTGTAGTTGACATAATTGTTGTTTTGTATATAATAGTTTTTGCTGTTTTTATTGTTGTAATACAATATTTCTTGTTCGATGAATGATTATTAAAATGTTTTACATGAAAACGCGAGCGAGTGCAATCAAAATATTGATTTTTTTCTTTAATCGACATACGTGCAACGAGGACAATTCAACTATGGGGACAAGTAAAGATAAGTAAAATATGTAAATAAAAAAATTATTTGGTAAGACCAATAAAGTTGGATTAAAAATTGTGAAAAAAAAAAATGTGATGAGAAAATTGTGCAAAATGAGAAAAAATATGTGAGGAAAATTAAAAAAAAAATATTTTTTTTTTTTTTTTGCCGTTGCAGCCATTGACATAAAACAAGATCTCACGAGATCATTACAAGGAATAATAATACAACTCAACAAGTACCAAATAATCATCAGCATCAGCCTATGTTTTCCACTTTTGCTATCCATCAGGGGGATTTCATTTTTTAAAGTCATTTTCTTTTAACCTTCTTCCTTAATCTTCTGTCTTCTCTTTTTATCATTGGCTACTCTTTCTACGGAAGCGCTGCTCCGGCAGTGATTAGTGATCTGTAAACACCTTACTATCGTTACGATTTATCGTAACGATAAATATTAGTATCCCTTTTTTTTTTTTGTTTTTGCATAATTGCAAGGGCTTATGTTACTTAGTTCTTTAATTACAGGATAGCAATGATACACTACCATTTGCCTTGTGCTTTGTTATTGTGTTTGTGTGAAACTTTTTATAGGCGGAGTTCTCTTTTTCAAAATCTATTTTTTTATGAAAACAACAATTAACAATCTCGCCTTAATAGTAAAATTCAATAGTTGGTAAATTATGTTAAAGTAACCTTTTATTTTCTGTTATTTTATTTCGTATGACATAAATATTTCGTAAATTAGCCTTAAAACTTAAACGTTTATCAATAATTATATTGTAGTAATCATAATAATAACTAAAAGTAGAATGAAAATTGCGCATAGTTTACGCAAAATATACTTACAATAAATCGATTATTGCGCATATGCCGCGTTGACCCAAATTCAGCAAATAGAGTCAGAGAACCAGAGAGTGAAAAGGATAGAAACATGCAGCACTTAAAAGCCCCAAAATAATAACAAACAAACAAAAAATATATAGAAAGATAGAAAAAATTGGCCAAGTGCGAGTCAGACTCGTACACAGAGGGTTCCGTACCAAATTGGGGTTTGTATGGTAGGTACCCCTCTCATAAGGTCGAATGGGCTGATTCCAACAAATATTCAGCCACTATATCAAAATTTTGTAGTTTGTAGGTTTCATTTCATTAGTCAAAAAATATAAAAAAGTTTTTTGAATAAGAACCTAAGTTTTAATTGTGGGTTTGTATGGGAGGTACCCCCATAGTTGGTCGATTTGGCTGATTTCAACAGATGTATAGCGCATATATCAAGAACTTATAGAGTGTAAACTTCAGTTCGATAGGACAAGAAACAAAAAAGTTCTTCAAATAAGTACCTGAATTTAAATTGGGGTTTATATGGGAGGTACCCTCCCTAGTGGTCCGATCAAACTGAAATTTCAACAATATAAGTTTGTTAGTGTTATATAGTCACCAACCATCCAAATTTCAAGATCGTGAGATTATTGGATCGTATAGCTGCCATACAAGCCAATGTGTTCCTTTAAGTTTTTGAAAATAGTTTAGCTTTAGTATTTTTGTTGCTGATGCCCGGATAAAACTACAGATTCTGTGAAAATTTCAACTCTCTAGCTATTACGTTTCATGAGATATGACCCGAGGACGGACAGACGGATGGACAGACGGACGGACAATGAAGTCTCTGCAATAGACCCTATCCTTTGGGTCCGGAACCTTAAAAACTATTATATGAAACAAGACAATATCTGAATATCCAATAGAATTGGCAAAAATAATTAACAACTACACACATTTGGATTTTCTTGTTATTGTTGTTGTTATTGTACTAAGTTAGTTGTTATTACTTTTGTTGTTGTTACACAATTGCTGTTGTTATTTGTTGTAATTTTTGTTTTTGTTGTTTCAATAATTGTAGTTGTTAACTGGATTTGCTTGTTGTTATTTTGATTTAAGTCAGTTTAGTGCATTCATCTGCTTCATTCATTCAAAACATGGCCAACATTTTTGGCAAATCGACAATCGCATTTTATTGTTTTTGTTTCGTTTTGTTTTTTTTTTTCTTTTTTGTAGTTTGCGTTTTAATTGAATTTTGAGCTTATTTTTATAGAATTATTTTTATTTAAATGTTTTTATGTTGTTGTTTTGATTTTGATTTAAAACTTAAATCTTTTATTAATAAATTTTAAATGAAAAAGAGTTTTACATGCCACAAAATGTTGTTGATGCAGGAGGTACGAGTAGTAAGTCAAGTTACGTTTATAGGCTAACTTTCAACAGTAATTGACTTGACTAACTGAAGTCGCCTTCGCCTCATAGAGTCGCTTATGGAGTAACTGCTACAGTTGAGCCGGTGACGTTAAATTGAACTAACCGCAACCACTTCATCAACAACAAAAGCCAACCAACTGGCAAGTAACCAAGGAAGCAAGGTAACCACAGCTAAAGGAGACTCAATTGTACTAGATACAAATTTAAGTTATGACATCCGACGTCGTTTTAGTTTTCAGCAAAACAAAACGACAATAAACTGTTTGTATTAAGCTTAGATAGAGAGAGAGAGAGAGAGAGAGAGAGTGTGTGTGAGAGAGGGACAGAAAGAGGGTTTAAAGAGGAAGGGTGCATTGGAGATTTTGCTGAATGCTTTCAGTTGTTCGCTTTGGCTGTGCTAATTTTAAAACGTGGTCAATCAGCAATAGCAGCAGCTCCAGCATCACAAGCAAAAATGGCAAGTAACAGACAGTAGCCCAAGTCCAAGAGTGAGTTGAGTAGAGTTGAGCCGAGTCGAGTCAAAGAGACAATGGCAACAGCAAAAGCAAAACTATCAGGAAACAGCAGCAGCAATGATGGCAATGGCGACGACGACGTTGGAAAATAAAAACCCATTTGCAAATTAACTTGAGGCAAGACTATGAAAAATCTCTAAATTGTATTTAAAGTCAACTCTTCGCTTAGTAGTGAAGAGGAAAAGGAAGTGGGAAGGAATTGAAGTAGTAGACAAGGCGCGTAACCAGTACCTTTCATCCTTTTTTTTTTTGCTCTTCATTTAAACTTGACTATGATGCTGACTGTTAGTAGTTGTTGTTGTTGCGGCTGCTGCAGAGGCGAGAATTAAATCACGTACTAGATTAAAAATTGCGCATGAAATTAATAATTTTTCACTATACAGAGTGGTGGTGGCGGTGGTGGTGTTGATCATGGTGTGGCATCCATGCCATAGAGTGAAAGAGCAAAAAGAACAACATTTCGGGAACTAAAAGAAGAGTAAATCAAAATAAGTAACAAAAAGGAATCACTAAGGGCCACAAGTTAAGAAAAAAGGAAACAGTTCAAAAGGCTAAAAAGAGTTCATTATGAATAAAAAACTTAACGAGCTTTTTTTGTTATGATTTAAAAGATGTTCTTCGAGTTAGGATTCAATGAAAAAACCATTTGATTCTTTTATTCTTAATACTGTTACGACAATTCAAATCATAGCGATCGTCAAGTGCTGACAATGTAATGGGTGATCCATTTAATGAGTGTCCCTGAAATGTTCAAAAGAAAGGAACAAAACGTTGAAGAAGTGAAAAAAACGAAAGAAGAAGATCGATATGAATTAATCATTGATTTTGTTTATATGTAAGTATTCTAGTTTATGTGAATTGTGTCACGCCGATAATAAATAAATTATTCTCATTAAATAAAAATTGTAACAATATTTTACACGCTTAAATACTTCATATTGTTGCAGTTTTTGTAGATCAATACACAATTCCAGTTCCATAATTTTGAAAGCTTTGAAAGGAAATAAACGATGGTCGGATGATGGTCTATAGTCAGTGTTTCCGCTGTCGACTAAATGGGTGTCAATATTCGAAGGTCAATCTTTGTATCTGTCAATTTGGACTTCTACTTAAATCACTTTTAAAAATGGACAAACAAAATCTAATATGAGACAGCGAAATGATTCTACCATTTTCGAAATGAAATTGTTGATGGAATTGCATATTACCAATATGATTTTGATTTTAAAAATAAATTGAAACTATGAAAATTTCTTACTTTTCTTATCGATATCACTACTGTTAATATAGGAAAAATATATCTTTATATGATCAATCTACTTAATTTTCCACTTCTATGTATTCTATTTATTACTTAAACTACACTTGTTTCACCTGTCCAACAATATCAATCATAAAGTTATTGCCTCAAATAATAAAAAAAAAACATTAAATAGCAGCGAAATATCATGGAATTTCCAATTCATAATAAATGATTTGCATCATAGATTTGCAATATGACAAATTCACAGTGTTGTCCAACACCAATTCCACATCATAAAATATTGTTGAAATGTGTATAATGTGTCAAGCAATCAGTCAACATTAAACGAAATCATCGAATGCATAATTCAAAAAGTGAAACACCAAACTGCATACGAGTACATGAAAGTATCTATGCGAATGTATCTTTTTTTTGTTTACATACTATGCAGAAATGTTTATAAATATGTTCATACATATCTTTAATAATTTTTCAACAAATTTATAAAAATGTCAGCACGATTTCAAGCCGCGTTTGGTAAGATCAATAAAAATCAATCAAATTGTGTTCACATTATTCAAACAACAATAAAACACACATTTGAAACAAACATTAATGAGTGTTTTATGCTACAATACAATAGTAGTAGTCGTAGTAGTAGTATTTTATAGCCAACACTTTTGAGTCAAAGGCCTTTTCGCAAGGTACTTAGATATGAAATAATGTATTGTTCAAATACAAACATGTAGGAATGTATGTATGTACGATTTATGTGTAGGTGGTAAGCACGCGTTCTTAAAATCCATAAATATGGCAACACCATAGAGCGACAACATGCTGAGTGTTTGTCTAACAACTAATAATAAGAACCAACACGCCTTGTAGTAGATATCATACATAAATCCATACTCACTCACTCATTCACCATTAGAACTGAGAGGCTGACTGACTGACATGATTACTGACTCAGCGCGCTACCCAACACTGGTCGCGCTTTTAAGCAATTATGTGCCATATTGATTTATCATATTTCGTATGCGGCTGCCAATGACAGCAAACTCTGTGGTGCACATACTTAGTATAACAAAAGAAAAAATCGTGTTACACTTTGATCTGATTAAAAGGAAACCAAAAAATAAAACAGAAACAGAAACAAAACAAAAAAAAACTTTATCCAGACTTACCTAGGCATCTGTGTATCTATGTGTGTTAATGGCTGTTTAAATTGTTCAACAATAAAATTTGTCAAATTGCCGCCGTCATTTTATACTCTCATTATTATTGTTTTTGTTATTTGTGGCAAATTGCATTTAAAAAGTTTTCATTTTTATTACTTCATTGCTATTGAACTTTATCATATTGCAGCTTACCAGTTTCACCCATTCTTTTTGTTACCATATTTGTATATGTATTGTATATAGAGGTCTGAACTCAATATCCGCCATAGGTTGCTGGTATGCGCCCCATTGATAAATGAATTGCTTTCAGTGGGCATTTGTAGCATGATGAATCATGCCTCATATTTATATGAAAATCATTTTGTGCATACATATTTTAATAATAGTTTCTCGACAACAAAAACAAAGTTTTAAATACTCGTTCAATGAAAGGAAATACCACAACAATATACTATTTCATGGACTTTTAAAATTAATAACTGACTATGAATCAACACGTAGGAGGTTATATGAATTTGTTAATTGAAATTTATTTTAAAAGGGGAAAGAACAATCATTAAGCTCAACATCTTTTCTTTAGCTTAACCAGGAAACAACTTACAGTCAAATTCCATCATTCAATATATAAAATGTATCTCTTATATATGTTTTTCTAATTTTCCTACATTTCTTAATAGACCAAACCTCAAACAAATGCCAATCTGCCTTTGTAAGTTGTGCTCTAGAAATGTTTTTATGCATATTTTTTATGTCATTTACCATTTACCATATTTCAGTATTTTTAGCGATTTGATAAGCGATAAGCATCTCACTAAGAAAAGTCAACTATTAATTAGAGCAAACAAACTACTGTTGTAGTTGTTGCGCTGTTATTGCTGCTGCAACAATGAAATGCATTTAGCCACAAACAATAGCAACATGGTGGTGAATGGCTTAGTAAGACGCGACATGCAGAGCGCGACAAGACAAGAGACCCAAAGCCACCAACAACAACAACAACAACAACAATGACTAAGCGTATGTGTGACTCTTAGACAAAATTGACCACACGCCGTTTTTACAGTTGCACGAGCTAAGAGCAACAGCCGAGTTAGAGTACCAGTTGCGCACACTCGAATGGTGGCCCCCAAACTAATGCAAATTATGCCAAGCAACCAAACAAACAAAAGCCAAGAGTTGACCAAAATTGACCTCAAAGTAGGAGGACTGCATCAAGTTAGCAAATGACACATGCTGAGTGTGAGGTAGCTGCTCATGAGAAATGTGGCTTAGAGACTGACAATCAGCCAGTCAGTCAGACTGCACTTAATAAGATAGCCAGAATTGCATATTGTACAATTGTCAACATGGCCTACTAGTAATTTAGAGTCGCGCTGCCAATCTCCCTGAACTGAAATACACCCGCACTTATAGCTGGTCAACGTTATCATCAATTGCCCGTTCCATACTGTTCGCTTACTTAGTATAGGCGCTCGATTTTAATCTTTCATTAAACTCAGTTCTCGGCAAAGTGAATTCAAATTTTTCGCTTCCTTTTCCTCCGCCCACAGTTACGTGTTAAATATAAGAGCTATGAAACGTTTGTTGGTGGTGGCCAATGCTGATGGCGATTTGTATGCCATTTTGGGTGCTAATGGTTAGCGACATGCAATGCAAGTTGGCCAAATAATTAAAACTAACATTTGATTATATTTCACCGCAACAAGAAAAAATAGAACAACGTGAAATGTTTGCAACTGACATATGCCGCTGCTGCTGCTGCTTTTGCTGCCACCGAAAACCGATGCCAACAATACAAACAAGTTGACATTACTAACCTCAGTAATGCCGTGTCCTCCCCAGCTCTGCCCTTTCGAGACATGCACTTCAATGAGCTATGAAATGACAGACGGACTGGCAGACAGACAGAATGGCAGAATGGCAGAGTCAGGCAACAGCTTCTCGCTGTGAGTGACCTATTTTTATTTAACGCGAGTTAATTTTCGCCTCACATACGCAAAATAAACAACCAAAACAACGAAAAAAATAAACAAAAATAGGGAAATGTTGAGACCAATTGTCAACAACAACAACAACAACAATAACAACAATAGCAACAACAAGAATAACAATGACAACCAACGTGTGTCCAATAAGAACAATAAGAAAGTGTTTTATTGCTGCATTTTTCGCAGCAGCAGCAGCAGCAGTAACAGCAATTTGCATATCAGTTTTACATTAAGCAACACTAACAAAACAGACAACGACGAGTACAGTATTTTTGTCTCCCCATTTTGCATTTTTTGATAGTCGTCACCAGCTTGAGCTGTCGCTTGTGGTTCGATTTGCCATATTTTCGCCTAAACTTATTGTCACTTTGGAACTGTCTGTCGCCGGTCCCCCTGTCCGTCCATCCGTCTGTCTGTCTTTCAGTCAGTCAGTATGTGTGTTATTGTTGACTTGGTGTTGACCAACTTCGATATTCATTGAATGCGTTGTTACGCATAATTTTGGCGCATTTTCATAGTGGCAAAGTTGAAGCAGTAACATTTCGTTAGGGAATTGCATTTGTCGCACTTTGGCATTGTCACTATTCTTGATGCTGTTGCTGTTGCTGTTGCACGTTTATTGCCATTGTTGTTGTGTTTACACATAATTTGCAGTTGCATAAATCGCATAACTGTGTCATGTTTGTCTGATTTTTTTTTTTTTCAAAATTGTTTTTGGCCAAGGTAGCCGTCACCGCCTCAGTAAACTTGTGATTAGTTTTTTTGGTATCCATGATCAAGAGAAAAGAATAGAGGGGTAAGAACAGAAGAGAGACATGTTGAACACAAATACTCAATTGCCATATAAATCAAAGTTGAAATTGCAACACATTCCAACATAACAAAAGAAATGCATTCATTGCAACAATCAACGGAAGCAACGTGTCAGCATGTGAAACGCAAGCAAAACGCTTGATAAACGCGTGCGATTTCATAACTAAACGGAACTCAATCAATAAAAGCTTTCATGTCAATGAAGCGTGACAAAATTTGTGTGATTTATAGATTTGAAAAAAGGATTTGAAATGAAAAAAAAAAAAGAATCATGCAATTTATTCTATTTTTTCAAAGAATGACTAGATGGGAAAGTGTAAAGAAAGGAAATTGCTAATAAACCGCGTCGAAAGTCGCTTCATTTCCGTTTGTATTGTGCGAAAGCAAATTGCAACAAAATTGATGAAAACGGAAAGGAGTAGAAAGCTATTCGTGTAGGGTAGGATATTATTAGTTTAGTAAGACCAAGTCAGCTTAAGCTTAGTCACATGATGACTTTTGTATAAACATTTTTAATGCACCTTTTGGTTATTGAAAGATGGACAAGACTCCAGTAAAAGATTTTCTACCAAATTCAATTCTCAAGGTAGCATGGTTTTGGCTGTTTACCCTTTCGATGCTGCTGCAGATGATGATGGCGATGACGATGACGATGACCAGCTACTGTTTGTTTTTGTTGTTCTTCTTTTGGTCTTTTATTATGCTAATTTTATATGGCCATTGTTTTAGTTTGTAGTTGCACATATCACTTTATTACGCGAATGACTTCAATATGTGCAATGTAGCATAAGAGAAAAGAATCCAGACATCATTTGCATGACAACCCACTCCCATTTTTGGTTGTTTCAAAAAGATTCCAGCCACCACACTAACTTGCAAACGAAAAGGTAACAGAGTCCAAAAAGAAAAAAACAAAAACCTCTCTATATATGCAAATGGGTTCAAAAGGAAAGATCCGTTTCAGTATTTTGGTTTGCTTTGATAGAGTGAATCTCATATGTGGTGTAGCTGACTTTTGTACATTGTTCTGTCAGATTTGAGTTGCTGCGTACTTCATTTTTTTTTTTCATTTTGGTTTTGTGTGACTTTCAAGAAAGAGGCTTACAGAATTTTTTGGTGAAATGTATGCATTCTTACTCTACACTTATTCCATTCGTGAATTGAAGGAAGTCGTCGTCATCATCCAAGTGTTCATTGACACTTGTACTCGTACAATAGTAAATGGAAAGGACGAAAACGTTTTTCACATGAAATTTGATTGCCAGATGACGGCGATATCGGCAACATCAAAAGCAAAAGAATTTAACAACAAATACACAAAATCAGGGACCCAATACTTTACTATAATCAATAAACACACACATGTGGCTCATGGCTCACAACTTGGCTACAACAGACTAACTGACTGACTGTCGTTGTCGTCATCGTCATTATTGTTGGCCATTAGGCAAAACTGCAACAACTGTTTGCATGGCGCAAAACGATAAATGCGCTGATTCCACTGTCAAAAAGCCCAGAACCCCTTCATCCCTCGTCTGTTTTTTTTTTTTTTGCCTACTAACATATCCGTTTTCATTTTTCGACAATTTAACATTTGTTTTCATTGAAAAATGTAAAAAAAAAATAGAAAATATCTTGAATAATGTCGCTCAGCTGGCCTGCCATGGTCTACTCTGGTCAACAGTCCAGACCAACTTCAACTCGACGCTATTGCGGGCGGTTTTTTAATATATTTTTTTCTTTTTGTGCTTTTTTTTCGTCATGTTTGAATTGCAAAAGTGATTGATGTCGTTGTTACTGTGCACTAATAAATTTTCAACCAAAATACAAAAAAAAAAATACCAAAAATGTATTAAAATCAAACTGGACATTGTCTGAACAGTTGTGGGTTAATGATTTGGTAATAATTTAACATTTGTTGGCAAGCAGAAAATTGCTTCAACAAAATAAGTATAAAAATTATTTTCAAATAGTGGAAAATATTTAAATAGATGACATTTTTATATGATTTTTTTTTTTTAATTTTTTTTTTTTTGTAGTTTTTTATTGGACTTATGCAAACAATTTAAAATATTAATAATAAAACCATTTGAAAAGTACATATGTATCTCCACAGTTTGAGCAGTAAACATGTGATATATAGGTAAGAGTTTGAGGGAAACATGTATGTGAACAGTTTGATTGTAATAGTGACAGTTTGATAAGAGAGCATAGAAGATTTTGATTAATTGAGTAAAATTCATAACAGTTTGATAATAACTGCTTAATGTGAACAAAATCATTTATTGATTTAGAAAGTGAAGCTTCATTTAGATACAAAAATGGGTCAAGTGCGATTCAGACTCGTACACTGAGGGTTCCATACCAGATTGGGGTTTGTGTGGGAGGTACTCTCCTTAGTGGTCCGATTCAGCTGGTTCTGACAAATGTACGGCGCCAAGTAATCCGAACAAATGAAATTTCGACAATATAAGATTTTGTTATATAGCCACCAACCATCCAAATTTAAAGATAATGGCACTACTGAATCGTATAGCTGCCATACAAACCAAAATGTTTTTTTTTTTAATGGAGAGTTTTTGAAAATATTTTAGTTTTAGTATTTGTTGCTGATGCCCAGATAGAACATTCTGTGAATATTTTAACTCTAGCTATTACGGTTCTTAAGATATGAACCTGTGGACGGGCGGACAGACGGACAACGAAGTCTCTGCAATAGAGTTCCCTTTGGTATCCTTTGGGTCCGGCATCCTAAAAAAGGAAACTAATCTACTATGAGACACAGCCATGGCTGCCAAGGACTTCGGTTGATAAGTGTACACTTGTTCTAAAACATGTTTCGACTTATAACTTTGTATTTCATAATTTATACACTATTCACTCAGATGTGAATAAAAATTGATGAATAATATACATTCATGTTACATTTATAATAAAAGTAAATATTTGTAATAAGTATGATAGAATATGAACAAAATTGATTGCTTAAACGAAAACCTGTAAGAGATTTTCTTGGGTGAATGGAAGACAATAGCTTTGGATTTTGTATGTGGGAATTTAATTATATTTCAGAAAAAATGAGAATTGGTTGCTTATTGTAAAAATTAAATTTTTGTTTAATTTAATGAAACTCACAGCGCCATAGTGGATTCCCTTCCAATCCCAGGGGTCAATCACAAATCAAATGCTTGATAAAGTGATAAAAATTGATTAGTCGCTGACAACAAACTGTCAAAATGTTCATAGTTGGCGTTAATTACCCCGGAGACATGCTATGACATGACCGATTCGACCGAAACGACCGCTTAAACAACAAACAACAAAGTAAAAGGCGCACACATATTGTACAACAATAAAAGCAACATCAACAACAACATTGGCAACAATGGCAACAAAAAAATAGCGCGACAAATGGCAATTACGACACCTTCAAAGCAGCCACTTAGACGAAACATTAACAAGCGACAGACAACAACAACAACAATAACAATAACACCAACAACATTACCAGAATTACTAACAACAACAATAAGAAGGTACAACAAATGAATCCAAGAGTTACTGCTGTGGCAGACATCGAATGGAGCAATAAAGCGGCAATAACAATTTCTAACGATTGTCTTCGCAGCAACATACAACAATACTAAGTTGTTCCAGAGCTCATTGCTGGTCGATGTCTCGAGAATAATGGTGACGGAAACGGCGTTGAAGAGCAAGGATGAGGACAGAAATGGAGACACAACGACAAATCAATTAAAATGCCTCACAAAATACGAGTATCAGCTAAAAATAAACGTATTGTAAATAGTATGTAAGAGCCACCCACCCACTAGCAACATGCTGGCAACATGCAACATGTTGCTAATGTTGCTGGTGCTGCTATTACTGCTGCTGTTGTTGCTGCCAAAGCAAACGGGCGCTTCACTCGGTATCGGAATCGAAATAGGATTAATGTCAACGTGCAACGCCCACAATCAAATGACAAAAATTGTGATGGTGAAATTTTGTTGTGGAATCAAGAAATAAAAAGAAAATAAATTAAAATAAAACCAAACTTGGTTAACAAGTTCACAATTTTCGCACAGATTAACAATGTCTTGGAGTCGAAGGAGGCGGAAGAGATACCTATATCGAAAGACACCATCATCAGTTGTTGAGGAATTGTAAGTCCTCTCTATGCATGAGCCTCTTGTAATTCACAACTCAACTTGAGTCAAGACTCAAGCGAAAGGTGCGCCAGCGCATTCGCTTATGTTACGTTTCAACATGAAATTGTTGTTGTCGTTCTTATTGTTGTTGCTTGTTGCCAGTTGTTATTGTTGTGTGTTGGTTACTTTCTCGCTGCCAAAAAATCAAAAACAAAAATAAAAACCTCTAAATCCGCTTTGGCTTTGGCTTTGGCACTCACTCTAATCTATGTATGTGAATCTTAATTGTCACTAAGCGTGGTTGTGGTTGTGGTTGTGGCTGTGTGCCTGTCACCTCTTTGCTTGAATTTTTAGGTTCTGAGATCTGAAAATGTTGTTGTCGATGTCATCGTCTCTAGGACTTATTACCCACATTTGACAATAATATTGTGACAATTATGCACTGAACATAAAAATAAAGAGAAAGACATTTCTCAAGATGAATATTATTGACCAGCGAAAGCAAAAACTTTCAAATTCTGTTGAAGTTTTTAATAAGATATCTGATAATGGAGATGTAGGAGGAAAATGTTTTAAGTTTTGAAAAAGAATGATGTCTTCCTTACTGAAATCATGAGGGAAATCATTAGAGAAATCCTTCTCTCATATTTCGGGTAAATTTTTTCACATAGTTTAAGTTTTCTTCTTCAAATATTTTCTCAGTGTATGGCAGACACTCTAACACTTACAGATTTGTCAATTGTCAATATCATCGAACTTTTGCAATTATTTTACAATTTTTTTCTGTTTTTGTTATTTTATTTATAATTTTTTTTTTTTTTTTTGTTGTTGTATTTTTATATTTTGACTAGTCCTCCTTAGATGAAATTTTCCCCATTTCCTCTCTCAGAAAAAGAAATACCGTTAGTTGTTAATTTAACAACAACTTTTTAAGAGGCAACAACTACAAGGAGAAAATAAAATAAAAATTTTCAACGCCGCCAAACCAAGTAAGCAATTTGACATGCACATGACAGGCGCAAGGCAACAAACAACATACGAGTGCAACCTTCCAACCACTTGAGATGGAAGATATAGGCTAAAAGAGGGAAAAAGAGAGAGGGAGAGAGAGAGAGAGAGATAAACAGAGTGACAGAGATAGAGTTAGTCGAAGACATCTACAATGTACTTCGACACTAAGCGACTAAGCGACATGATGTTGCCCACGAAGCGTCCGAATTCATGAAGATGGAATGGAAACCCATGTCCCATGTCGTGGTTGTTTCCAAGTACCAAGATCAGACCTACACACTTATGTACTCGTATCTAAGAGTTAGCGAGGATTACATACGCTGAGGTGTTGTTGGTTGCATGCAGCATAAGGCAAAGAGAGAAACACGCACAACATGGAGAAGGAGAAGAAGAAAAATATAGTCAAACATGCCATGATGCCGTTACTTTTTTCAATGTGATTCTCTGTGAATGTGTTACCCTAGTAAATCTCTAGTGTGGTGGGCATAGCTTACAATATAATTCGTACCTATGTAGACATATACGTACAATACTTATATGATAAAGTTACTTATATGTATTATAAGTAGAATGAAAGTGTCTAACTGAAAATTATATAAAAATTCTGACGGTAAATTGCCCATAAGATTCTTTTCTTTCGCGATAACCCATTTCATTTCTCAAATTACTCCACCCACTTAATTAATCTTGGTAAACCCTACAAAAGGGTAACCGATTCGAAAGTCACCTGTTTTTTGTGTCACTTGTCGTTACCATCATTCGCACTTCGATCTCTAATTAGGCCGAAGGCAAAGGCAGACATGTAGTATACTTATGATATCAATGGGGAATGGGGAGTACTTAAGACACGACATCAAGTGAAATTCACATTCGATTTATCGTGATGGTGATACCACTTGCTCGCTGTTCGTCTCTTCTCCATATCCTTTTTTTGTTTTTCATTACACTGACTGACTCATTATAAAGCGATTCAAAACTGATTATTGATCACTTCGTAGTTTGCTATAACATTTCCGCTTTAAGCTTTTATACGATTCAATGGCAACAACTCGTTGTCGTCGTCGTCGTCGTCATCGTCATCGTCATCGTCATCGTCATCATCATGGCTAACATGAATGTGTGTGTGTGTGCCTTTAATTTGGTGCAAAGCGAAACTTACTCTCACTTGTAGCAACTCATTCATATTTGAAATGCTTTCGTTGTCGGCAGTCTTGCATTGCTTCTTGTCATTTGATTAATGAGACCACGCTCAGCCATCGATCTCCATTTAGCATTTCAAAAACTGACTTTGCCAAAAAGCAAAGCACAGTAATACAATTTTAAAGAGTTAATAGCACAACGCCAAGGGAAACTTGGTATTTCTTCTTTATTTCTTGTGAACTTGGTAAAGATTTGTTTCGGTACGCATCTTTAGTTAGGAGTGTTTGTTATTGCCTTTAAGTCAAAGCTTGAAAAATGGGCGTATCTTAATATGTTTCACTCAGTTTAAAGAAGATTCAGTCAGTTAGTCACTCTTCTGGTCTGCCTGACTGGATGAGTGAATAACTGAGTATCTTTTGAAATGAAATTACCTATGTAATGAGGCGCGGAGTATGAATGGGGCGTTGTTTCTTCGATTTGGAAGTGAATTAACACTGCAAACTTTAAACAATAGGGAAAAAGAACATTAGAGTAGAAGCGTTTAGGAAAGAAATAGAATAGAGAAGAGTAGATTATATTTGTCTAGAGTAGATTTAACTAGAAGAAAAATGGCCAGTTAAGAGTTAAATAGAGTAAATTTGACTAAAGTAAAGTTTGGCAGAGTAGAGTTGGCTGAAGTAAGATACTATTGGTTCGAGAAGAGGCCCAAGAAAAGACGAGCAGCACATTGGATTCCTCCATTTGGTCTTTTAACATAATACCATAACTTGTGTTATCCTCTTCTCGATTAAAAAGATACTCATAAATCATAAATATTGTACTATTTACAGCAGACGTCTAGTCACAGCCAATCATAATTAACACTACTCCCAACCGCACAAACACTTTTCTATCTATAAAATTTTCTTATTTCTCCTATCTTCCTTAAAACAACAACAAATTGTCTCAACTTCACTTGACTGTCTACAAATGTCGCATGCCACATGCGCAACATTTTATCACTTCACGCAGACCGAATAATTTAACGTTAAATCTCTTACACGCTTACTCACTCCGTGTTTCGTCGGGTACTTAATTTTAAGAATTTAATAGAAACTAAATTCTGACAACGAATTTACCATTACAATGCATCCAAGTTTTAAGGCCTCCTACCTTCGTCTCCTACTCCTCCACTATTATGCATGGCAATAGGCCAACATATGCTCAGCATAATTAATACAAAACAATTGCAACAACAATTAGCGACAATAACGTGATCCGTGCTACGTGGAACAAACAAATGCATCACCACAAGCAAAAACAAAAACAATGTCAATTAGTTGGCAATGATAGCCGAGAAGCATAAGTTTGAAAAAGTTTTGTTGTACGAGTAATTAACATCATTTGGGAAATTCAAATCCAAACTCAAATACAATAAAAGGAAATTGTATTTATGCATAAATTTGTAAATTTAGAATTATATAATTATGTATCTATGTATATATATCTATTTACCGTAAATGGTTATAATTATAAAGTTTTGTTGCTTTAAACAGAGAACCATATAATTTATGGGCCTCTACTGAATAACAACAAAACAAAAGCACAGCACAGACAGACGGAAAAACAAAATAAAAATATTATCATTGACCCGATTTTGAAGAGCATGCAACTTCCGGACAAAAAGATTTATGTTCGAACTTTAATAATTTAATATATTTATTATAATTGCCTATGCAGTATATTCTTTGCCTTTTACATTTGGGTTTTGAATTCTTGGCCAAGGTGTGTGAGCCTCCAACTCTGACTTTATTGCTGCTGTTGCTGCTGCACTTCAAAGCATTCCGCATTTGGAGTTTTCTTATAAATTCTGGAAACAAACCTAGCGAGTGAGCGGCTTAACTCTTTGTTTTTTTCTTATATTTCTTTGGGTTTGGGTTAGGTTTTTTTTTTTGGTCTTTTTATAATTAGTGTAATTAACGCAGTGTTTTGGCTCAGTGCGTGCAGAAAATTGTGTGTCAAAAGTTATGATAGTTCATTCAACTGAATTATGTGAGTTCCATTGGCATAGATACATAGCATGGGCCTTTATTCATTTCGATATGATGTTGTTGACGATAATTATGATGTTGATGATGGCTTTACTAGTTGTTCGTTAATTGTGTGATAAGTTGTGTCGATTGAGTGACGTTTTGGCATAATTTATTTCAGAAAAAAAAAATAAAAAACCAACACAGTTTGATATTTATACACATGGTCATTTATCACTCACTATCTATCACTATTACCTATGTAAGATAGAGTTGTTATTTCCATGACTACATATTTGTGAGCTACTTTTAATTGAAAGGCTGGAATTTTAAAACATGAAATCTGCTGAAGTGTCTGAAGACAAGCTGTGATGACCTATCTATCACACACTCTAAGTAAAGGTTGCAGCAAAGAAACTCTTTTGAGTATAGAATGAATTGTAATAGTAGATAAAGACATAAAAAAGAACCTGAAACTAAAGCTGGAATATGCTTTTTAATATAGTGCATACTTTAATGATCCCAAATGAGCATACATAAGATAATTAAATCAATGATATACTTTTCACATATTCTCACAAATGAGATAAATTTTGCTATAATATGATATTTTTTTTTTAACAATATTCAAATTATAAGTCCGAAAAATTATGTTAAGCATAGAATTTCTATGTTAATCTTTTAGAAAATCATAGTCAAGTATTATTTCATTTATCGTTTGTGACAATCCCTTGCTCAGAAGATACTGTCTTTCTATCTCTATTTTCATATTTCATAATCAAGTATCAAAGACTTGATTACGATGTACTACAAAACTCAATTTGTAGATTTCCATAGATATGCTGACAACTAACAATATACATACATAGTAGATACTTTTTCTTGCTTCAAGTTCATTCCATATTGTAAAGGCAAGCGATTATCACAGCAATAAGGCGACAAATGCTTAGCAAATATGTTAAAACCAAGATGAAAAACAAATGTAAAGTGGAAAAATGGGATGACAAATTTCTTTGAATATATATGTTTTTCAACAATACCAAGAACAAAAGGCAAACAAGTGATGAAATAAATCATTTCAAGTGTCATACATGCAATACACAGAGTAAGAGAGAAAGAGAGAGAGAGAGGGGGGGCATACGACGGCCGTGGCCTGGCAAGTGCGCGAGTGTCAATTACACACGCTGTCAAAAATGTCAATTTTGGTGATGATGGTAGCGATGACGATGTTGACATTTGTGATGATGGCATTGGTGATGATGATGATGATGATGATGATGATTATTTTCACAAAAAAGCACAGTCTATAAAGAAAGATAGAAAATCTAGGAGTTTAAAGATCTCAGCCACTGGAATACGCACATAAAAAGCCATCTAAACTTCACTAGAAAGGGCAACCCCATGCCAATAATGTTAGTGATGTTAGTGACGTCAGCAGCATCATGTGAAGTTATCAAACTTCGTACGAAATATTACTGCTGCCTGCCATGCGACCTGCTGGTGTGGTGTTGTGTCCTGTCTGTGTTGTATTGAATTGAGTTGACTTGAGTTGTGATGAGTTGAGTTGAGTTGAGATGAGTTAAGTTGAGGATGGTTTCGGTTGCTTCGGTTTATTACATCAATTTATGCTGTATATCAACGCATTGACATAGAGACGACACACCCTCAACAACAATATGAGCAACAATAGCATATCCATCATCATCATGATCATCACTATCATCATCATCATCATCATCATCATCATCATCATCATCAGTATCAGTATTGTGATGATCACACAATGCATGAGAAATTTGATACAAATGAGTTTTCACACTCTTTTGCGCGCTTGTCATAGCCCCCCTTTCGTTTAAACTTACACGATGTTCACAATGCCAATACCTAAAGCAACAACAAATAACATCAAAAATACAACAAATTACAACACTGTATCTGTTATATCCCTGCTGTATCCTTTTCCATCAGCGTTTAAATTGTTCACTGTCAAACATATGACATGACATCCCGCGAACGAACTCATGATGATTCTCAACATAGAGATAGATAGAAGATACACATGAAGAAGTGGTGGCTGGAAGAGTGAATGGCGCGTACATCATCATCATATTGCTTTGTTAAATTAGATTTCGTTTAGAACTTGGAGGTTTTTCATTTCTTTTTTTTTTTACCCTTGTTTACTTCGTGAACAAGTTTGTTGAAAATGAAAATTGGAAAAACCAAAAATGTGTAAAAAAATGCATTAAAAGAAGAAAAAATTTGAAAAAAAAATATGAAAATAAAAGAAAATGATATGTGAACGTGGCGCATATTAATTGCTGCTCATTTTGTTGTCGCGTCTCACACATAAAAAAAATTCTTAGTTGTTGGTTTCTATTAAATCCCTTACTATATACTACACATGTATGTTGTCTAGCCTAAGAACTGAACTGAACTGAACTCAACTCAACTCAACTCATTTTATCTTCGAACGTGTCAAAGTACACACAGTAATGTAATTAATATTTGTCACTCTCATGTAACTCACTCACCGAATGATTCACTTTCATATGCATTCATTTTTCATAATTTTTAATTATCTCACACTGTTGGGCCTATTTCCCTTGTTTCTGGGGGGCTTTTAATGTTGTAGCGCAACCCTGTTGATCAAATCAACTTCTATCTAATGCAATAGTACGAGTACGAATTAATCTATTTTAATTTGAATAAAGAAAAAGGTTGCAAAGGTTTAAATTTTAATTGAGGTTTGAAATGTCTAATTAGAAAGTAACTTCAATTTGATTTTCTATCAATAATTAAATGGAAAATTCGATTTTAGTATAATTAAAACTAGATAGATGGCGCGAGTGTTAAGGCAGGTCACTTTAGATGGCGCTCTTTTTTTTATATTGATAGTATTTATTGACTCTCCTATATAAATACATAGGACTAACAATAAGGTTACAATTCTTAAAAAACTAATACACATGTGTCCCTCCTACAATGAAGAGGAAGGAGTTCACTTAGCATTACGAGCCTCTAATTAATCAAAAGGGCAGCACGATCGTTCCGGATCAGTCGAGATGAGTCCTTGCGCTTGGAACCTTCTTCTTTGACAGGTTGTACTTCCAGGTCCTTGTGAATGTCTTCATTCCTGATATACCATGGAGCTCCCTTGATTGTTCTAAGTATCTTGGATTGTGCTCTTTGTATAACTTCAATGTTACTCGCGCCAGCGATACCCCACAATTCAGAACCATAAGTCCAGGTGAGCCGTCTGTCCAGGTGAACGCCAAGATAAGTTACCACTTGAGTTTGAGGAATTGTAACACCATTTAACGTTACTGGAGAACAAGTCCGTCGGTTCAATGTAAATGTAATATGCTTACATTTCCCCTCATTGACTTTAATTCTCCAGTTGGATAACCACTCCTGAAGGCTTTTAAGATGAGCATCCAAGCTTGCGGAAGCTTTAACTGTAATAATGTGAGTTACGGTAAATTGGGATAAAAAAAAAAATTGTGAAGAAGCTCGTAGATGTCACAAAGAAACTGTAGTATGAAAATGATATTATTATGTATTTCTTGATAAGATATGAGTGAAGTAGAGGTCGCATGATAAAATAATAAAGTGCATGAGATAGAAAATTTACTATAATGATGTTTATTCAATGAGACATCGTTAGAAGACAATTGAAATACAATGCAGGAACTGAAAATTACTCACAAATTATGTTCAAATAAGCAAATATGAAAGAATACAACATTATCCAAATGGAAATTTCAACAAAAAAAAAAAAAAAACATAGTTGATTCCTTGAAAGTATTTTCCTCTTACATTCCATGCAGACACGTGAATATGTTATCCATGAAAATATATAAATAAATATACGTGTATGTAAGTGCATGTAAAGAACGTGGGTATGAGATGAAATGGTCTAAACCCAAAGAAAGAAAATATACTTGTGGACGACTATTAATGTTATTGTTGTTGTTGTTGTTGTCATAGCAAGCAAGCAAGCAAACAAACAAACAAACAAGCTAGGAAAGGAAAGGACATGCTTAGAAAACATTTGAGATACGATAGTATAGGATAATATAAGGTAGGATAAAGTATGAGCAACAACAACAAACAAGCAAACAGGTAACATCAAACTACACACACTCAAAACATACATTTTCATTGCATAATAAACATACATAATGACGATGATGATGATGGCGGTCCTGCTCCTGTCTTCAAATTATATTGTATTGTATATAATAAGGATATCATCTTTTATTACTTAGTGGAATGAAAGTGAAATGGGGAAAAAAAAACAAAGTCAAAGTCCCCACACAATGAAATTCGGACTAATAACAACACACAACTCATATCTTGATCTCTCTCTTATGTGCTAACATACTTTCTATGACTTGTCCTCTTTTGCTTTCATATATTTTCTTTGCTTTTATCCTCTTGAAGTGTCCCAGAAAATACACTTAACCAGAAACTACATTCCTATAAACATGTTAAATATAACTGTCCACAAATGAGAACCTGACTCAATCCTCTCATAAATATGCTGTTATAACCAAGTTGTCATAGGCTTAGAAGTTACCTCAATTCAACTCAACTCAACTCAACTCAACTCATCTCAACTCATTTATTAGCGCCAAAAATATACTGACATTTTTTTCTTCCTTCAATTTAGTGTTCGCTATCAACATTTATGATCTTCTAATGGTAACTTACTTTTAGCTCAGATACACTGATGATGATAATATAAAAATATAGTTAACATACGCCATTCTTTAATGAGAAAAAAGAGGCGTTCTATTAGTTAGGGCTACTACTAAAACTACTGGTTGGTAACGCCTATTTAGATATACACAGAATGTGAAAGTAGTGCTACTGATTAGTAAAAGGTAGCTGAGGTTGATTAGTAAAAGGATATCTTAAATTATGCAGCTGCATAAAAGTAAAAATTCGTAAGTATTGTATAAAACTGATAATACTAGTAAATACAATAATTAGGCTAGAGATGAGTAATTTTAAGAGTTGCCAGATGGTTAAACTTTCCCGAAATCTTCGAGTTTGTATTTGAATATCATCAAATTTTACTAATTATTTCATCAAATATTTGAAGTTTTTAATTTAGATTGATGTTGTTAATTTGTCTATATTATAAGACAAACAAACAAACAAACAACACCAAGAAAAATAGCAACAACAAAAACGAATTGAGTCGAAGAATATGATGGATGAATGTTGAATTTAAATTTGAATACAAAACCAGAACATAACCAGAACCAGAAATGGAACCAGGCAGCAGTAGGCATTCACTCGGAAAGCCAAAGAGTCAAGTCAGTCAACCTTATATAGTTGTTGTGATGAATGAGTAGTAGTAGCATTTTGTAATATCGTATGCTAAATACATATAGTAAGTTGAATACAATAGGAAAATATGTGGGCGTTGAAAGTCAAAGTTGGTTAAATAAACCAAGTTTTCTAGCAAAACAAATCATAAATCTCAATTTATACATACGTTACATGTATTGTACATGGGATGATATTCTAAACTACTGCAACTGCTGCCTGCAACTTGAATTCGAAACATAATTTAACATAATGAAAAGTTAATGGTAGCATGACCATGCAATGTCATCGACATGCCACAAGTATTTTGAATAAAGAATCTCCTCCATAAACTAAGTATTCTAGTATTCAAAACTTGGATACCCGAAGCTTGTTGAAAAGTTCTTTAAGCTTTGAAATGTCAAAAATTGTTGATGTCGTTTTTGTTTTAAGTTATGACAGATGCATAAATACTACAAATATTTATTTTCGTTGTGATAACTTTACCGTTAGCTTAGCATCATCATCATCATCATCATCATCATCATCGTCAACCACATCATCTGTCGTCAGCCCTTATAAATTTTGTTACAGAAACAAAGATACATAATCATACATAGTTTATGCTATTTAAACAAATGATGGATTACTCGCTTCCATTTGTTTATTTTGTTGAATTTTTAATATCAATTTTTTATACAATATGTAGACTAAGAATGGACTATGCAATGAATGATGTATTAAAATTTACCATAGCTTTCCCTAGCTTGCTATTTGTTTGTTGTTATTGTTGCTGTCGTCGTCGTTGTCACAGTCATTGTCATTGTCTCCATCAACAAGAATATTAGAAATGTTGATTGCCTTGCAATCATGCATAATATCAAATCATGCATCATTGTTTCTCTATCTGCATCTCACTGTTACAAGTTGCAATCAAAGTTTTACCATAATTAATTTCAATTTATTCTACACATGTTTATATTATATCTGTATATTTAGAATAAACTAGATGTGCTTTTATTAGATTAGAGAATTAACTATGGAAGATTAGGGGATACTTCTTTTCTGCCTTTTATGGTTTATCTTCTTAGTCGTCGGCTATCATTAAAGGCACATATCAAACTTCAGATGCTACCGTCTCCATCATTATGGGTACTTTAACCAGATACCGCACAAAGATAGTCGCAATGATGCTTATGCCCAAGTTACTCAGATAATATAATGATAATCACGTTCCTCTTTCATATTTTTTGC
This sequence comes from Amiota minor, assembly GCA_037043295.1. Taxonomy (NCBI): domain Eukaryota; kingdom Metazoa; phylum Arthropoda; class Insecta; order Diptera; family Drosophilidae; genus Amiota; species Amiota minor. The sequence continues at coordinate 1,339,662 of JBAMAW010001787.1, forward strand.
AAGTATCCTGGCATTTATGTGCCATTGTCTTTTGGAGATATGAGTATCTAGTCAAGCGTAGGCCAGATGTTGTGTGACAATTGAAGAAACAAATCAAGCATCCTCATCACCACGCTTCTGCGAAGTATTGGAGCGGAACTGATCTGCAACTGATCTGCAAATAAAAGATCAACAATATTGATAAGAGAAAACATTCAACTTTTAAGTAAAATGCCGTCTTGATTACACCAATTGTACTTTATTTTTAGCTGATCTATTTTGCAGATATATATGAGATTATGGTATTAGTTCTATGCGTAAAATGATATTTTCTATTTACGGATCTTTTCATTCTTCAAGTACCATGTTCTTTCTCTTAGACTAATGATATGTTTCCTTGTGGTGAAGACTTTTGATATGTCTATGAAGCCGAAGAGGGAGAGGGAGAGCGAGGTAACGGGGCGTTGTCATTTGACAAACCCAACAAATTGATTTTTGTGTCGAGCTCTATGAGACGCTTAAATTTTCGGTCGACGATGATGATGACGATGACGACGATTATAGACAAGACAACAAGGAAAACTAAAAATGATCTTAATCAATGCTTAGAGCTCATCACTACAGGCGCTTGCTTGTCATAGCCTTGCCCAGACATTGTCCTACCTGTTCTTTGTACTCGCATGTACTAGGTATGTCCCTTTTCATAGAGCCTCAAGAATTTTTGTTTAGTTCTCATCAGCATGCGTTGTTCTTCGTCTTTAAAAAAATGTACGTTCGGTCGTGTCTTGATTCTTTTGTTTTCTTTTTTGTCAACGCAACTCAAGCCTAATTCTTTTTTATTTTTTTTTCTTTGTACGTGGTTAATTCACGAAGGTATACATTATTCTGTGAGATATCGATCAATTGTTATTATATTTTCTATTCTTTCCATTTTCTCCTGGTAAGAGGACGACTGACTAACTCGCTTGTACATGTGTCCTGCGTCATCAATTATTATGTAAGAATATCATATGATTTTCAATTTCCCGAATTTATTTTCATTGGTTTTCTATGACTTTAAGTTCGTGGAATATATTTTCTATAGCCTCGCCTTGTTGTTTGTGGTTCTGTTGACATGTCTTATTATTTATATGAAAGGACAAACGACACATGATTAAGTACTATATACCAGAAGTATAAACATTAGTGTGCCCCTAAACAATTGTCGTTTATTGAGGTTTTCTTGTGGTGCTTGATAAGATTGACCACCCGGTTAGATAGAGCGAAGCCTCCGAATCTAATGAGCTCAACGAGGTATTGAAATTGTGAGTAGCCTAAAGTTGATAATCACATTTCTTTTGTATTATTCTTGATAGTGATTATCACTTCTTCAATAAACCATTAAAGTAATCCACATTCGTGCGTTCCACTCATAATTATGTCATTTCCTGTAGCATAAATCAACTTGAGACTTAAATCTAGACTTTGCCTGCCTAATCGAGTGCATTGCATGTCGTCATCAGCATCGAAGTCCTCTTAGGTTTTAATAAACAATTTTTGCCATATTACTCATTCACTCACTCAATTGTTGGCTGTTGGTTGTTGGCTGGTGGTGTTGATATTGGAAAAATCATTAACTCCATAGAGTGAACTGACTGTCATGTTGAAAATTGATACTTTTTTTTGCTTCATGAACTGGACAACAACATGAGAAATTTGCCACAAATAACTCAATATCTGACGAAGTGTGCTGCGTGCAGTAGCAACAAAATGCCCGCAAACTTTGTTTACTATTCACTTTTCTCTCATTTTTTTTTTTTTTGTTTGTTTATTTTTTAATTTAAGTATTTCTAGATATTCACCATTCAACATTGATTTCGTGCCACATGCAACATTAAATGCTGCTGCTGTATGTAGTACGTACTGACTTACTACATTTACTGTGAGTATGCACAGAAAGTGCCAAATGAGATAATCTTGACCAACTAAGAACAACGCAATCCTGACTGTTGAATGCTGTGTTGACCAACTCAAAACGTTCCAAGTCTTCATTGAGTACAAAATTTCATTTAAATTAACGTACTCGTATATTTCCACACATGAATCGTCGTCGTTATCAGGTTTGAAGAGATCTTGCAAGACGGAGAAGAACCAACTCTCCAAAGATTGAATTACCTTCGACTGCACTTGAACTTTGCGTAATTTGATGAAGTTTGCATGACTCTGAACAAGTTGACCAAATTCTTTTTATTGAATTTCGGTATAATTAACTGTGAATATTTGCCTTTATTTATTTTCCATTAAAACACTGTAAGGTGAAAACAGTTAAAACTAGTAAGAAGTAGTTCATTTTCACATACACATACAAATGTTGAATAAATACTCCTACAAAGAGAGAAAGATACCTAAAGAAGATACTTTTGAAAGTATGTAGATAGCTTAAGCTGAAGACCTTGGATTGTATATAGTATTGTACATCGCATTAAGATCTTTATTAGTAATATGTTAATGGTCCGATAGATCACCTCTCTGACTGAACTCCATGTCAGTTAAAATATCATACGGAATGTCTGCGAGTTCTGAGTCCCATGTGAAAATAAAAGTGTCATATTAAAAAATACTAGTCCTTACCAAGTATTATTTGTTTTAAAAATTGATCTTATCCCAACAAACTATGCAACAGTTGGAATATTTCGAAGGAAATGTTTTATAAAACCAACTAAACAAACCACCCAGTAACCTTAGAAGAACCACAGACTCACATATGCCCTTAAATCCATCGATAGACCTTATGATAAGATCACCAACAACAGATCGGATCACATGGTTGACACCTACAAAACCAAAAGGAAGCACACGCTTACTTACCTTTCACAAACTAAACACTAAACAGATTCCCTAGTTTAATGTGCAGGAGAGTGTTGCTTTGTGGTTTTATGAAATCTGCACATGTTGTAAAATAAAACGATAGAACGAACTTGTTTACAACGTTCTTCTCGTACAGGAAGAAAAGTATCTTGCTTTCTGGTTTGTTGTTATCGGCACACATGATCGCTATTGCTATCTGCTGATCATCATACTCTAACTTTGGTTTTATGGTACATTAGAATAGAGAAAAGTGAAACCCCAAATTGCGTTGGTAAATATGCGTAAAGCGACAACAAACAATGGCATCAAGACAAAAAAAACCAACAACACATGTTCCTCTGATCGTTTCTTCCATCTTTTACCTATACGAAGTGTTCAAACAATGAATGCATGGAACTTATCGCGATCGCTCAGAGATGCAAGTATGAATAGAATGGCATAGAATGGAATGAACTGGAGAAATTTAGATCGTCTATGAAAAGAGTTGATAAAGTACATTTTTAGGCAGAAAAAAATTGTCATATGAATTGCAAGGTATATGGGCGTTCATATGAATATCTGATTATCTAAGATGAATGAGGAGTTTCTTACCTATGTATAATACAACACAATACAATATTTTAGACAACATATGTGAGAGGAGCAATATCATTATTACCATTAATATCAGATCAGTTGAGTTGAGTTGTGTGAGGTTAGAGAATTGTATGTTGAAAGCAGGAAGCAGCTGCTTACTACTGCCACTCACATATTCCGACAATCATTCACTTACTTGCTCACATATTCAGTTTCGAGGCGGCATAAACAACATAAACTTCAAGGTTAATATAACACCTTAACTTAACTCAACTTTTGTGAAGTCCAAGCCATCAATCGTCCTCATAAGACGCATTCGAGGTGTGAAATGCTACAACCTGTAATTACCTCTGCCGAAAATCGCTAAAAACTCTACATGAACGACCATTGAATGCCTTGAAATCGTCTGCAATTTTAGCAGGTGTCAAAATAATTAGGCGCCTATTTAGTGCCGACTTCGCTTCGAAAGTCTGTCTTCAAAATGAAATAAAACAGCGATATAAACTAAAATATTCACTCACAACAAAAGGAAACAATAATTTTCATTAATTTTTGTTGCTCCTGCATTATTGCAGTAGACATTAAAATCCAAAATTGAAGCGACTTCTCTTAAACTCTACATGATCCGCCACAACTGAGTTGCGCGCTGAGCTCTCTGAGCGTCCAATTACAGGTAATTATCGTCAACACCTTGCAACCAAGGTGTCAAAATGTATGCAGGCCATCATGCAAAATGGCAAAAGGCACTAAAAGTTATTGTCTACCCTCGCCTCACTTTGGACGGCAAGTCGCCCCATTGTCACTGCTGTGGAAGCCCTGAGAGAGCCCACTCAACACATTCAGTCCTAATTATGTCCATCAAAGCAATCGTCAAAGTCAAAGACCGCTGAATTTTAAGTAGAAATGCACTTGGATACGAGTATTATTGTATTATATTTGGTATGTTTGAAGTTGATTCGAAAGCGCATTCATTAATCATTTGTTAACAAGACGAAAACGATTCAAAGTCTGTTGTTGTTGAAATGTTTTCTTCTTTTTTGCTTTTTATTTTTTTTTTATTTTTGACTAATATAAGTTTTTAGTAAACTGACACATCTGGAGTTGATGAAAACTGAATAAAAACGGGAATGGGACAGTTAAATAGATCGCTGCACACTTAGCGTTAACCACAATGCGTGAAAGTACTCTTTCTAGTCCGTTTAGTTACTTAACAGATGTAACCAAGCGCTAAGTCAATGAAATGAAGGGTTTTTAGTCTAAATATGTCATCATTTTTCTAAGAGAAAAGACTCATAAGATAAATGGGCTTTTGAAATATGAAATGATTATGAAATTTTAAAACAAATTATAGCAGAAAAGAGATTTATGCATTTCTATAAACTCTTTACTATCAGAAATTATGTTTTTTTTAATTTTTTTTGTTAGATTAGAGTTGGAATATTAGATAAATAAATGTAAGAAGTCTAAGACTCTGTCTCACTTCGTCTTCCTTAGTAGACCTGGTTCTTGTTTAAGACGAAATTGCATAATACTGGATATATAGCCTAGTAAGTTTCAATGGTCTTCAATATACCTAAGCCATCAATTCAATTAAAAGTTATAATAAAAGGCTTCGAAGTAGGATTTAGTTTTGAGTGACTAAAATTGATCATTAAGTTCTCTTCTGATTGACAAATGAAATTTAGAATGCTTAGCAGCTTAGTGATTTCTGGGTATACAATACTACTCTGACATATTGGAATAATTCATATTCTAAGCTTCATCTTTAACTAAGGATAATGGTCATGATGATGGAATAAAAACATTACTAATTTTGTAAGACTTAGTGTATCAAATTTACAAATATTCAAAATTATTATAATCCTCTATCAATTTTTCTATTTTTCATTTACCTAACTTTATGATCTCCAGCCTTCGTTCGACTCTCATCCCTAGCATACGTTTTAGTCTTACCTATGTTGTAAGTAATTTTGATGGCAGTTGGGAAAACATATACATAAGTGACTCTGATATAAAATTTATAACAAGACGCCAATTACCTTTAGGCGCCGCTCATAATTACAACCTCATAGTGATGCCGCCGCCACCATCTCCGACGGACACTACATTGTGCGAGTGTGTTAGTTGTTATTAGCCTGGTTTTTTCTGGTTTGTCTTGCTTTGGTTTTGTTTAATGTGCTGTACGCATGTCGAAAAACCAGCAAAAGGTGTTAGTCAAGGATATCAACAATGAAAACAAATCAAAAGTTGAGAGCGTCAGCAATTGGGTTCCAAAAATGCAATTTAATTATTTAAAACGCGAACCTATAATTTAAAAACACTTTTTCAACAAAAAACGACCACCAAAAAAAAAAAAAAAAATATAAGAAAATCAACGAACTCCAAATGAAAGCAAAGTCCAAATGAAATGTTGAGCATGCCTCATCTTTGACTGAGGTGCCAAGTCCTGCTGCGTTACTACTGCCCGACACGTTTCGACGCATTTCAGCTTGGCATGGCTTCCGCTAGGAACTGAGAAATTACTGTTAACGCCTAGAAAAAAAGAAATGGTTGGAAAATATCAAAGGCAAGCGAGCGTGCAGACGAAACCAAAAGAGTGACTGGTTGAGGGAGAGTGGATTGAACTTGGCTTATTCTGTTGAAGTTTTTGTTTTTGTTTCTATTTTAAATTTTCTTTTTGGGAAAACTCACGCAGCGTTAAATTGAGGCCAATCATCGGCTCTGCCAAGTGTAAATTCACCTGCAGCGATCCACATTACTATGAAGGAACATGAACAATCTAAGGTAGTTATGGTTTTTCCTACTATGTACTACTGTACTTGTGTGTTGTTAGTGTTAGATATTTTGTTAGGACATTGTTCTAAATCATATATTTGTTGTTTAGGGTTTGTCTGAACTGAACTTTTTATTTATGGCTTCCTGTTGTTTTTACAGAACCTAAAGGTCAGGGCAGACGCTCTCAAATGACTTGCAATTTTAATTGCTGCAAAAGGTTGGAGATGAAGTAGAAGTACTCTTTGTAAAAGGTGTTGCAGGTGTATAGTTTTTAGCACTTTTTGCTGAATATTGATTAAGACCAATATACATACTTATGTCAAACCAACAGAGATCGAGGCAAAGGGAGACCACATCGAACAAAAGTGAATATAATGAAACGCACTTTAGTTTCCTGCAATATTTTTTTTTTTTTTAATACATTTGAATCACGGTTTTTTATATTTTCATATTGAAAGTTCTTTCTGAAATTCCTTTTTAAGTTCCAACTGTTTCCTAAAATTATATCAACTTCATCACACAGCGTGGTAACAATTTATCATCTGAAATACTATCACAAACATTATTAACTTAATTCCCACAAATATTGACTTTCCCAGGCTCTTATTTTACAGACATATTGTTTATTTCTCAGTTGCAATCAATAAATTTATAACAATTTAGATTCGTTCAATTCTATTCTAGTCTTCTTCAATTCTCATTTAAGCATAGAGACATACGAATAAATACTCACCGGGTGTTCAATTCTCAATTGCTGCCAATTAGAATTAATGTGTTTTTTATGAATCTGAAGAAAGTTCAAATTTCCACATGCAACACATACATTTTACTAAGTTACTAATTTACTATATACATTCGTTTCTGTCACCTTCCGAAAGTGTCATCATGTCAATCGTCGCCAATTCATAGCAAAACGAATATGAGAGTTAGAGTAGAAGAATATGGGAGACAGTCAAAGTCATTGAAGAAACCCCATAATTTGAGTGTTGTAAATCATCATATTGACTTGAGTTGACTGTATCCAACAGCGAGTTTCAACTGACTACGTACTAAAGTCAGTCAGTCAGTCAGTCAGTCTCACTGGATGGCATAGTTTTGTTGAATATAAGAGAGACGGAAGGAAGGAAAAAGATGGGAGAGAGAGATAAATATCTTGAAAATTGTTGATTGATGTGGGTGAGGAGGGATGGTACGGAATGGGATGGGATTGGATGGGATGGGATGGGATGGGATGGGATGGGAGATGTGGTTCTATAACTGCCCGCGGCAGCGGTGGTGTGGTGCTGGTGATAATTGTGCGTTAGAGGTGCAGCAGCAACTGAACATCATGAACAGGAAGCGTGAACAGAACTCAGCAGCATCAACTCAATTTTTGCTTGCAATTTCTACACCAATTTAGAGCAGTTTGTGTTAAACTCTCAGTCAAGTCGAATTGGTCGCTTACTGTTCTTGTTGTTGCAATTCTTCTTACTGTAGTTCGAGTTGTTGTTTGTGTTCATAGCCGTGGGGGTCTAATTGCAGTAACTTTTTGACATTTTCGATTGCTGGCATAAAAATATATTTTGAACTTTAGTAGTTGTTGGTGCAGGCAGGCGTCTGAAGTAAAAAGAGAAAGTTCACTCACTCGAAGTTTGGAAAGATGAAGGCGATAGAGGAGAAGTAGGCCAGGAAGCCATGTGATAATTGAATGCTTGTTAAGGGGTCTAATCACTGTTGGTGTTGTTTTTGTTGTTGCGATAAATTAACAGAACACAATAATTTGTTAAAAAAAAATTCTCTTAGTCGTCTTCCTCTTATGTAACAATGAGAAGTGTCAAAGCCACTGGGAAAAAATGCAAGCAAAATTAATGGATTTGTGATGGGTGACAAAAATAAACTTATGTATTCGACTTCCATTCTATGAATTTACTGTTTTCCTATTCTCTTTTGCTATTGATATTGAAATGTAAGGCCATGTTACCAATTCATAGAAAGCATATGTCATTACCCAACCGATGAACACCGATGTTGACCAATAATAAAAGCAATAGCCATCAAATTAGAAGATTCTTTTGCATGGGGTAAAGCCAAACATACCAATGCAGTAGATGAAGCACGAAAAAATGTTTCAACAATTGCAATGGTAGGCAACTGAAATACTGAAGCTGACTATTTGCGGCTAAACCACCATGTTTCCATTAAATGGCCAGAAATGCAAACATTGGTAGAATCGAGCATTGGTGGGGTACATTACTACATGCACACTAACAGCCTTGATGGAATGAATTCATAGGGAGAGTAGTAGGGGAAAAGGGGTCCGTAACGCTAATTAAGTGGGCGTTTTGTTGCAATATGGTGCGTATGCGTATGTACAATGCGCAACCTTGTTTGGCATCGAGTGGCATAGATTGGCGGTTTTTATTATTGGCAGCAACTGCAACGACAACTGTGACAACATTACATGTCATTGTGGTAGTCAGTCACTCAGTCGGTTAGTCAGTCAGTGAGTCAGTCAGTCAATTTGGCATTCAATCGTCCATATTCAAGTCTATCTTCTGCTTCACCTCACTTGCTCTTAATCTACTATTTGACAGTCACTCACGCAGTTTTTTCATTCCCCGTTTGCTGTCATAGGCTTTGATTGGAAGCATGTCACTGTAGTTGACAGTCAGATCGTGGTAGTAGGTAGGCCCATAAGAAGAACAATCTCAATTACATACTCAATGTCCTTGTACGAGTATTCGTGGCGTGGCTTACGCCAGAACTTGGCCATTTTAACAATTGAAAATGAAATGATTTTTTGGTTACGTAGTCGAAGAAAAGTAAAAGCGAATATGGAAAAAGTTAGTGGACAAAAATGAAAGGAGAGAAAGTGGATTGTTGGAAATGAAACTAGTGAGTGAAAGTGTTCTTTGGTAATTAAAATCAGAACAATCATATGGCAATTTTCGTTCTCAAGAGACTTTGTAGGAAGAAGTAGTAGAAAATCTTTTGACAATGGTGTATAGTAGTTGATTACTCATTACTTTTGTTAAACTTCACAGCAAATAATCAGAACGAAAAGACAAACAAAACCAAAATCATTAACGTCTACACATTTTGAGGTGAAAGGGTAATAACGAAACTATGAGACCAGCTCATAAACACCTTGAGTATTACAAATACCAAAGGAATACCATAAGATACAATACGATGAGCTATGCCGGTATTTAACTTGTGCGGCGGCGTCAGTCTTAACGATTTTCTTACTATTTCCACAACTGAGTGCAACTTCTTCTCTATTAATATTTGTTTGCGGGAACACGCGAAGGGCGGTTAAGGTTCAAACGATTTTTTTTCTTTTTTGGCTGAGTAATAGAATCGAGAAAATATATTAAATATTTTGTTGAACAAAAGACGCAGTTGGACTGACCAACCGACATACCGAAAATTGGATGGAAAACCAGACATCATAGACAAACCAAAAGTAATTAGCGAATTGGTGCTAATTGCGTTTGTTTCGTACGGTTAACATATTGGATTGTTTTAAGTTCAGGTGAACATTGAATGATTGGGTATAGTTTTGAGAACTTATGAATAGCGTCATTAATAAGTGTGTCAAATAAAACTCTAAATATTTTGTTGATTAAAAATGGCGACTACAATGTGCAGGTATGTTTAAGAAAGCAAAAAAGAAAAAAGATCTATGAACTCCGATAGAAATCCAATGAAGAAGAAAATATCTAAACTATGTCTTAGGAAAAATGTGAGGATTTGACAGTGTAATATTGTTCAAACATTGGCAAATTGCGCACATATCTCCTAAGAAAATCTTGGAACCCTTGACAAATACCTGATTTGTAACATTTCAACAGATTGCAATACTCCAACTGAAACTGAAGTGATGAAGTTCTTTCTCTTCCATAATTTTATCTATATGCTCTTAATATCAGAAAAAATTCTTCTACAAGTGAGGCGCTCCATAATCTTTTGAACCCAGTGACCTGCATTATCAGAATGTTGTTCAAACAAATGACAAACTACTAATTCGATCACAATATTTCCGCCCCCTTTCTTCTTTCGTCTCTAAATTAAATATTCTCTCAAAAAAAAAAATAAAAATTAAAAATATAAGAAAGCCAGACAAACGAAGATTCAAAAACATTAATTTTCCTATAGCAAAGATAAAATGAATGAATGGATGAGTGAGTGAGTGAATCAAATCTGCCGCTGTTGTTCTTAAGTGGCTTGACTTGACTTCAATGTGGCGGCAACAACAGCAGCAGCATCAGTTGCACTTAAAATATCAACAACAAAAACGTCAAACAAAAAGACACTTTAAATGAAACATTCACTTGGCTACCACGCAAAAGCAAAAACTGATGAAGTCGAAAAACAAAAGACATTTTTACTCTATAAATTTTTGTTCTATCTTAAGGCATTTCACATTTTCCATTCATATTTTTTTCCATCTTTTTTTTTATTTCCACTGTGTGTGTGAAATAATTTGGGCTAATGGGTCGGCGGTCGATCTTTCGTGGTGCCTTTGTTCCTACTCTTTGTTAAATTTGTACAACATTTCCACTTTGATGGTGTCTGCGGTTGCCCCAAAGAATTAATTGCTTCATTACCACAAAACGTTGAACAAATGGCAATTTATTAAATTATCAAACTACAACAAAAAACCAAACACTTTAAAAATATATATATTTTGAATGTAAATTTTCTATATATTTTATTTGAGAAGTTCCTTTGGTTCTGATGGACAGGCGAACAATGAATATTTGACAGTTTAGCTAATTGAATTGTGCCAACTAATGGCGAAGAACCTCCTAACTCTACTCATCTTTTGAAGTAGACTATTTCAAAATACAATAATATTTTAAAATACATTTTATAACACTGATGATAATGTTGATGTATATGAGTTTTTAAGTCGTTTTGGTCATTAATAAAGAAATATATTGAAATACATATGTATGAGGGAAAATTGGACCTATTTTTGTTGCAACAAACATTGTAACTGCCACGCTAAAAGTGTCAAAAGTTTAATGTCGACGCTGTCGCTCGCTCAGTTTGACTGTCAGTATATATTTCTGTTGGTTATTCAGTCAGTCACTCACACAGTCACTCACTCAGTAAGTCACGGAAGTAAATCATACTGCTTGAAAAGAGCACAACAGCTTTGTCATGTTCAGCGGTTGTACAACTGTCAGTTATTGTGTGACAGCAGAAGTTTTGTGATTCTTCCACTCAATACTCGCAATTTTCAAAGAGTTTTTGAAATTTTTTTTTGCCAAAGAAAAGAAGTACAAAGATGTCTCTTTGTTCTTTCTACATAGTATGCGAAAAGGAAATTCACATGTACGAATATAAAATTTGTATGTTCGAATTGAATACAAAACTTAATGTAACTAAATTTAAGTTGATGATCTTCTTATGTTAAATTTATTTAATTTTATCATTGTCTTTAAACAACAATTCAATGTGTCACTGCACAATAAAGTTCATGGAATAAAAAACAAAAAATTTATATTTAAAAGTAAAAACAATTCTTTATATAGTAACAAAAAAGTACATATTTCAAATGACATTGTAACTCAGTTTTTTTACAATTCAACTCAATCAATTTAATATATTTAATGATCTATTAAATCTGCCTTCCATCAGAAATCTAAAAAACCCGCACCCATACAACTTTCACGTTAACCACAATTAAATTATTATTAACCACAAATGGAACAATTACTAATGACAAACCATTTGCTTTGGTCAACATTGCACACATTTGAAATGAAATAATTTACTTGGGCATAAAACCACAACAATTTCAAGAATGTACGAGTCTTCTATGTACTTTATTTTTTTGGGCGTCAACAAAGTTGTCTAGAAATGTAAAAATTTATACATTTTTTAATATAAATAAATGAAATGATATGTGCAATTAGAACTGAAACAAACAGTATCATATGTATAGAACACATAGTACAGTCGCCTTGAAAATAATGTGCAAGCATGGAAAATTTCATATGAAGATTTGTAAAATCCAAAACGAATATAGTTTCTTAACAAAGGAAAAACATGTGGGAAGAAAGTAAGTAACAAATTAAATTAGAAATAGTTAAGCAATTTTGTGTGAACCGCAAATACAATAAAAGAAAAATCTGTACGGATTGAGAAATTTAGTTTACACAAGCTAATTATTTTATTACACCATTTGTTTGTTATACAATGAATGCAAGATTGAGAAAGATGGTGAAAAAAAAAACATGAGAAAGGAAAATTATTATTACCAGAAAAATGATGATAATAATAACTGTAACGTGTGCGTGTTATACGTAGTCCATTGAATCAAAATAAAAAATATAAAAAGACAAAGACTCAAGAAGAAACCTACAATGGAATTATTGTTCATAAAAAGCAACTATGTTTTTCTAGGCACAAACACTTGTCAAAATACTATCGTATGTATGTAGATGTAAAGAGGAAAAATAATCATCAAAATTGAAGCATTAAAAACGCATTTTGACAGACGAAAGATAGACAGACAACAAGACAGACAAATTTACAGAGAGATATATGCATGCCTCGTCCAAGCTGAGCGAGTCTCTGTCTAACGTTACTACCTGCCAAGAGGCAACAATGACAATGAAGATGAGAAATAAGACTTAACTGCTGCTTGTTGTAAAAACCACTTTGTGGCTTTGATCGATAATCACCTTTTGTACGAAGGTAATGCGCTAAATTTTCGTCTGTCACGCTTCGTTTTAATAGCATTAGAATGTGCCGCCATCCTGATCTCATCCGATTTCTCCATTTTCTTTATATCAACCTACACAGGAATATAAACTGTTGTATGTATGTATATTCAAACACAAGCATTTCAAACTTCGTTTGCGAATGCGTTTATCCTTTAATGTGCTTTTGTCTCTACCGTTGAGTAAATCCTTTCAAGTGCAACCAGGCTACATCAGATTAGAACAGGTTTCCCTTGTTACTTATTGCACGAACATATTTTACATTTTCGTCTTCTCTGTGTTCCTGTGTTTTAAACAAACACAAATACTCTTTCCTGATGCCAATTTAATAATCTTCACTTTTAATGCATTTTTCTCAAAAATAAAAATATTATTTCATTGTTTCTCAGGTATTTGACAATTGTTCGCAGAAATTTTTGTTTCCAACTTGTTGTTTTAAGCTACTCAGCGTAAAGAATATTTTAATCCTGTTGACTGTGGCGAGATTGCAAAATTGCAAAAGCTAAAAAGGAATTTTGATAAGTAGTATATGAATTCATGGAAATATATTGTAAAACTGTTGGTACGAGGGTCTATCAACAACACCCGTGCTTAAAGAAAGTAGCTGAGGTCAATATCAACATCTCTAACTTTTTTTTACTGCCTTTATCTATTAAACGATATCCTACTAAATTTCAAAGTGTTTCAAAGTTTAAGTTTTGTCAGGTTTTTAAATACAAATGGTTTTAGAAATAATGTTTTCGAAAAAGTAAACAATTGTTGAATTTAATACGAAGTTCAACGTTGTTTATTGGGGAGACTGTATCTTCCTAATCAACCATACAATATTTGAGAATTGAATTGAACTGTGGCTGTATAAGCTTTTATGATTGCTTAGGCCATTTTTGTCTAAACAGAAGAAATTAAGTTTTGGACAACCGTATTTCGCAGCGGATCAATGTTTTGTTATGCGAGGGTCAATCAACAAGTAATTAGCCTGCTATTACAAAAGATTGTTACCATCGTGTAGTACATTCTTTTAGTAGCCTACTGTCAAAGTTTCAGTCAATTCCCTTCATTAGTTTTGTTTTGATAGCCTTTGGAAGCGGGCATGTCGGTCAGTTTTACAAAAATGGAAAAAGAACAATATCGTTCGGTGATTCGTCTTTGGTGTGTTTGGCGCTGTTTAAGCACAATCCGACGGAGTTCTTGTGTCGTTTCGTGACCGTCGACGCAACATGGATTTACTGGTACACACCAGAGACGAATCGAAGGAAATGATGTAGCCTTATTGCACCATTTAAGTAATATTTAAAAAAAAAAAATTATTCACGAAGTAATGATTGGATTTCTATAAGAATTGATCTACATTCAGCATACTTGCACTGTGAATGATTTCTACTCTCAAAACAAAAAAACATTACAATTTGAAAGGAATCAGGTTTATTCTAATACGAGTACTTCTTGATCGACCCTCTTGCATACCTGCCTTAGTTGGTGTATTTAATGAAGAGCTACGTTTATTTTTTACCCACATATCCGCATTCTAATCATGGAGATGTTTGATAGTTTCGTTGGATAGAAACTCACACTATAATTAAAACAATAATTTTCCACGCTATCAACCTCGCTATCAACCCTCGATAGGACAATTAAAGACTCGAAATGGAAAACATTTTCATTTACAAAAATAACAAAAAAAAATAAATAATTTTCAAATGAAAAACTGTCAAAAATATTTCAAGATTAACGATAAAAACTTGTCACAAATTTTGACAAGTGCCAAGTCAAGCTAAGTTTCAGTTTAATAAATAGTTAAGCTATGGAGGGGCCCAAATGAAGTGTGCGCTTCTTGTGTAGAACACGGGAAAATTGTAAATGAATGAATGGTTGACTGACTGACTGACTGACTGACTGAGTATGTGATGTGAGTAAGTGAGAAAAAGGTTAAGCCGTTTCTAATGAAGAAATTATCTTTAATGAAAAGTTTCTTTTCCATTTTTCCTATTTCTCTTTCATAATTGTAATGATGTGATAAAAATCAAAGTGAAATTATATAGAAACTGAAACTGTCTAAAGTGATATGCATACAGCAGTAGATTCATTTGAAGGATCACTCAGCAAGGCAAAGCATGTCAAATTATTATATGTGTCTAGAAATAATGAGTTAATATTGTAGAATGATGATATAATATGAGATCAGTTGAAATTTTGACAAGTTCTTTTCGATTCCATATCAGGATATGTCAGTCAATGCCATGCGATTGCAGGTGAAATTCTTTGGAAACAAGCAAATTTTATACACAGGTGGAATTTTGAAAACCCGCAATTGTATTTCGATATTCATTTGTTGTGACAATTTTCATGCATTTTCTTTTTGATGACAGACAGCCCTTGTTTCTTATTCTAAGAAAATTCGTGGAAAATTTCTTGACGCCCTTTTCATTCGGTTACCCTCGTTTCCACAACAAACAAATTGTATTTACCATGTTATCATTGACGCAATTCAACCGAAATTATGTTATGTATCTGTCCTATGAGTAATAAATAGAATAGAAGGAAAACCTAAGTGTAGCATGAATGTTTTTCTAGGAAAAATTGTAAGAGAACAAATACTTAGCTTAGGTCTTGGCACGCAGCTCTCTCTTGGCTAATCAATATGCTTGTCATTTGCCAAGTTACTATGCTTTTAACCAAGTACGTACGTGTCAAGTGGCAACAGATTCTCGAAGCGATAAAAGCCATTATGCTTCAGCAATGAGAATTGAAATGAAAATATGTTATAAATATAAAGAAAGTCAACTTGAAAGGACATTTTTGTTGTACCATCTCTTTATTCTCAGAGTACTTTTTTCGGACATTAAAATTTTATGAGTTATCAAAGTATCGAGTGAGTGCATTAAATAATTATTTTCATTCATTTCGAACACAAAAACCCAAACGTGCTGGTATTTCTGTAAGTCTCAAAGATGCAATTAATGGGGATTTTGAGGAATCTTTTTATGCTTTTCACATCAAATATTCAAAATACATTTAGATTTAGTCACGCTTATAATTTATGGCCATGACCTTAGACAAGTTTTCTTCAAAATGAATTCACCAAGCAAATCAAAGGCATAAATTAGATAAAGAATTACATTAGAACATAAAGAGTATAAATATTAACATTTAATATAAACATTTTAGTGTGTGTGGAGGACAAGAAAAGATTTTCTTATGGAAAACATTAATATAAATAATAAAATAATAATAAAATATTCCGAAATACTCGCTCTCATTCACCATCTCACTAATCTCGGTTGGGAAATGACACTAAGATTAATTGATACATGTCCATTTGGCCTGTCAACCTGGTAAGAAATCTTACGCATCAACAATGAACAAATGAATGAATGCATGAATAAATGTCAGGACACTTTTATCGCTTCTAGTTGATAATAAAACATGAACAAAAGACATGAGATACATAGTATGTATGTTTAGATAGATGCATTGTAGCTTGTAACTAAATACGTAGAAGAAGCTTTTTTCATCTTGTTCAGTTATATGGACGATACTTCATTTTGATGACACAAATATTGCACGAAACGTGCCACACTTCAGAAGTGTGTCCTTCTCCGTGCTGTCTTTTCTTTCTATTCATTTCTTTTAGTTGTGCGTTATATTTGCTCTATTTCTTCCATTGTCCTAGTCATTGTCATCGGACAGGACAGTGGGTTTCGTGTGGGTGAACACTTAGTGTCAAAAGGTACAAACAATAGCTTTCAGGTGTTGGTGGTTGTCGTTGGGTATTAGGATATGTATTACGAACATACAACAAATAAAATACGAGCATGACGATTTGTGTAGGATGAGTGAGATCTGTTGTTATAATAAATTTACACAAAAGCATTGTACGCATCTATCTGCGTATTATATTTAGACAATATGTTAAGTTTTGGGTGATAAAGTATTATATGTTGTTTATGTGAATGTGAAAAAGGCAAACAGAAGAATGGGAAGAGGACTAAACTAAATACATTCTATGGAATAACGAATGGATGAGAGATGTTCAGTTAGAGATAAAGAACCATCACATTCAGTTGTTTTGTTCTTTTCTTTTCTCTGGATTTCCTTAAATTTTTCAATATGATGAAAATATAAAAATTGATCATAACAAAAAATTAAAAAATGATAGAAAGACTTTTCTCAATAATTCCAGAAAGAATGTACATATCCGCTTGCTGATTATTAGCGCCACAATAACCTAATACATGGAGCCAACCAGACAATCTAAGGTTTCCAAACCCAAACAGGGGATCTTCGAAAAATTATCTTCAAGCAGACAGGGATCCCAATTAGTTAATATAACCTCAGTATCATGACAAATAAATAAGTCCCTCAGAAACTGAAAACTTCCGTTTCTGTGAACTCGAAGTAATTGTGTACTAGCCAGAAAAAGGCTCCTTCAACCATCATCAAGCATATTAGATTTTGTAAATCGTAGTAAAATCATGGTCAAATTTTAAAACACTAATGATGTGCAAGTACAAACCTTCTTTGTCCAGAATTTTTTTTAAGAAATAATATTGAAATTAATTAAAAAATCTTTATCAGATAAATGAAGTTAAAGGTTCACTTGCTCTTTATTTTTTTTGCATATTTTAAAAAACAGTACCTAAGTAAACATATTTTATTTTCATTGACGAACGAAGAATCATGATAAGCACTCATAAGTATCTTTTATCAGTGGAAAATAATCAATTGCACTACCAAAATGACCATGTCCATTGACGATAAAAAACAAAAACCAATAATAAATAAATATTGTACACCGAATGTGAGGCCTTCAAATTGCGCTTTTTAACATTGCTGACCGCCTGCTGTGCTGACTAAGAACAGAGTTTGCTGGCTACAACTTTCAACTTTAACTTCAGATGCTAGTACATCATCAGTTACAGATTCATTGCTCTCTGGCCAACACACATGAGACAAGAAGAAACAAGACAAGACGAGACAAGACAAGACGAGACGAGACGAGACTCGATGAGACGCGATGAGACAAGCCAAGCGACAAACGTGTTACGCATAATAATTGCACACACTGATACAGAGATACACAAATACTTTTCCACTCAAATAATAAATATTTCAACGCATTTCTTTTCACTTAACCACCATTTTTAGCCAGAACAAACGACACTCAGACGCTTCTCAGTCCATCCTTCAGTAGAATGAAATAGAGTGAAGCAAAACCCCAGAGCTCATCAACGAATGTAGTTTATCTCAGCATCAAAATCTTTGCTTGATACACTGAGCTGTTCTTCTGGGTCTGATAAGCACATAAACGTGTGTCGCTTCACTTATTGAAATAACAGAAATCATAATGTTTATGCCATTAAATTGTTAACAGCAGCAAACAAACGGAGGCCACGTTGACTTGCTGACTACATACCTACTACGACTATATTGCGCTATTGGCCCAGAGGCATGTATCTTCGGCCAAAAAGGCGAATCGTCAACACGCACATAAATTATCGATGTAACTATATTTTTGGTACTTCCAGCCTCTTTGTCTTTATTTCTGCTTTGCTTATTTATACTTAGGTAGGTATATATCTCTTAAGATATGGACGATATTTATACCCTTCCTTGATGCTTCTGTTGGTCAACTACCTTGTGTGCTGATGTCCCCCCCCAAAAAAAAAAAAAAATACATTCAATTCGACACTGGTTACGTGACTTCGCCTCTGTTCAGGGATGCTGCGCTTATCTATTTTTTGTTATCTTTTGTCTTTTGGTTAAGAGAATTTCTTTTTTTATTTTATTTATTCTTGTTTTCTGATTTTATTTCTCGCTTGAACGTGTACGTGTACGAGTATTTCCTGCAATTGCGGGTGTTCGTCGAAGTCTCGAAATGTCACAGTAATCCATAAAAAAGCGAAAAGTATTTTACAAATACAATGAAGTCAGTCAGCAGATATTTCTATCCTATCTCAAACCAAAAACTCACCTCAATCGCTTGTCTGATTCACGTTGTTTACTGTAATTTTATTTATGACTTTATTTTCTACCAGATTTGTTTATAACGCGCTCGTGTCCTTTCCTGGGAATTCTTTTTGCGTTTGTGTGATTTTTGGAGATTTTTCTGTGTTTCTTCTTTATTATTTTATATATATTTTTTTTTTTGTCTTAAGAGCATGAGACTTTCTTTGCTTTCATTCACATTTTGGGGTCTTAATCACGTTCAATTCGTTGTAATTATACCTCAGTGTGCATTTAGATTAAGAAGGTTCATGATCCAAAATGTGTCCAAAAATAAGTGCAGTAATTTGATTTTGTTGGAAATTGGGTAAGTCTTAGCATCTTTGATTCACAAACTTCCTGTCAGACATGATGCCGTTGTATAATTCAAAAACAAACTGCAGTTTACAAAACTTCGCCTATTGCAATAACTAATTAGCCACAAAAAGCGGAAATGCGCTTCACTGACAATGTACTCAGTACTCAGTCAGTCTGTCACTTAGTCACTTAGTTAGTCAGTGAGTTGCGCTCTCTAAATGCATGTATATTATAATACTTGCCAGGGCCCAAAAGCTCATTAACACATCGATCTAAGTGCATATCAAGCGTGTGCTTGTCAACAATTCCACACCAAATGATTTGAAAGCCAGCCAAAGTATCTAATGCCAATTGACTAACTGGGTAACTTGACTTGATGATGGTTTGCTTCGTTAGTGATCGAAGCGTCCGTTGTCCCTCGGCAACATCAACTACCCAAACTAACTGTCTCTATATATGTCCGTCTGTCCGTATGTCCGTCTGTCTTTCTATCTACGTGTCTAGGTTGACTTGTTGAGGTGTTAATTTGCAATGTTGGCAAAAGTTGATGTACGAGTAGAAGCTGTCAGTCGAGTTTTACAAATGCATACATTAGACAAAGACTTGGCTTAGCTAAAATTAACTTAACTTAACTTAACTTGGCTTGGCTTGTGACGATAACTTCTTTGCTAACGATTCATTTGTTGTTACCAGTCAACATCCTTCTGCATATGCGTAAAGTTATTAGACGCTTCAGTTAGTTAGAGTTAGTTTAACATCCATTCATCCATCCATTCATTTATGCATTACTCTCACCTGGTCTCCCGTTTCCTCTTTCATTTTCTTGATTGCCATTAATTTGTCATATTGAAATGCGAATTGCGCATATTTTATTGCGCATGAGCAATGACTTGCCTACCTTCCTCAACATGGCTTGAAGTTAGTTACTTACCATGGAGTGGCATGGCACGGGTAGAGAGTAGAAACAATAATAATAAATTGAAAACGGTTCCATGTGCAATGCAATTAAATTTGTTGCAGCTGTCTACTCTAGTCAAAACCATGTTTAGTTGAATAAAGTTGTTGCTAATTAACCATAACTACATAACTATGCACAATATATTTGATCTCTATGTAGGTTTTGATAAATGATTACAGCATTGTTAGCTAATTGGAATTGATGTTTATACATGAGAAATACAATAATAATAATAATAATAATAATATCAATGAAAGTCCATGTATTCTCTCATTTCAAAAGAAGTTATGCGTAGCATTTGTAAACAACAATTATCAATTTTATGTCTCTAGAAAGGTGAGATAAGTTTCTATTCAATACTTTAATTACTTTTTATAGTTGTATGTATAAATGTTAACTTTCTACTCCCAGAGCTAACAATGTGATTTATTCATATTCTTCTCTTGTATATCAAATAATAAAAGTGTCAAAAGTAACATTGTTTTATAACACCGAAACACCAAGAGACATTTGAACACAAAAACAGATCTTGAACATCAAAGCTTTAACTCTCATTATGACAACAATAGAAGATATGTGACTGGTTTTATTTTCAACAAATCCCCAAAGCAGTAACAGGAGACAAGAATAACAAACGAACCAACCAACAAAAACCAGTGATCCTCCAGCAAACGAAACAATAAACTATTATGATCAGCAAATACTATTGTACTATCGAAATACACCATGTACTCGTACTTAGTCTTTGTCGTCGTTTATCGATTTATTTTTTAAATAACTTTGGGATTTGGTGTTCCTGTGGGATTACTTATTATTGATGCACCATAAACGTAAACCAACCAACTCAGGCAACTCATCCAACACTCAAGTGAAGCAAAAGGGCCTTTTTCATAATAAATTTATTTATATAAAGTCTGGTTGGCATTTAAGGTTTCCAGCTTAGAAATCATCATAATAACTCAAAAGAGCACGAAAGAGAGACATAAATGTCAGCGCTTTGAGCTGCTGTTCAAGTTGCAACATGTTGCACATAAAATCAAGTTATAATCAAACCAAAAACAAAAAAAATCTTACAGGAATGTGCAAGAATAACAAAGAAAATCGAACGAATATAGGAACGATCCAGTGCAGACAAGTCTGTCAGGAGGCATTGGTTGTGATCATCAAATATTCCTTTGTATTATGTGACCATTGTTATCTAGTTCCATTGCCACCACCACTACCACCACCACCACCATCAACATCATCACTATCATTTCTTGTCCTCCATCGTCTTCATTTGTTCGAATATTCGTTTTCAATATACAATACAATAACTTAAAGGATTAAAATCAAACATCATTTGACTTTGCTCCAAAAATTATTATTGTTGAATTTGAAAACCAAGTTTGACTTTAAATACAAAACAAATCATTCCCTTAATGGGTTTTCTAACTTTTCAATGCATTTCCGTTTTAGGGCGCTCGAACTCGACTCCATTCATTTTCTTTAATTTGTTTTTCTTCTTCATTTCCATTTCAATTTCATTTGTTTCTTTATGATTTTAAATACAATTTATTGACATATTTAAATGCAATAAAACTCTTCTTCTCATTTGTTGTTGTAGTCTTTGCTGTTGGTGCTGCTGTTGTTGTTGTTGTTATTGTTGCTATGTATTGAAGATGTTGAATAAAGTCGAATGTTGTTTTTAATACGACAAAATATATGATCTTTGGTTTTCGACTTACTTACTACATTGAGCTGACATTGTTAAATTTATGAAATTTTTTCGAAAAATTTATCATTTGTAATTATAACTACTAGGCATGATTAAGTGGGTGTGGTGCTTAAAGTATTTTGTCCCACAAACAAATGAAATGAAAACTTCAATTTTAAATTAAATATATTTACTTGCTTATACTAAGTGTGGGACTTTGTCGGATCTAGTCTTGAATGAGATATGTCAAACATTATGCAGAAGTTTACTTTAAAAGGTCTGCTTCGGATGGCTTATAAGTTGAAGGAAATGTCAATCCAATTTATGTCATGAACACATGCATCTAAACAGTTTATCTAAACACACTAAATTCACAAGAACTTCCATTCAAAAGGCGCCAGTTCTAATTTAACTCAACAAATTAGTTCAAGATCTCTTAAGGCGTACAAACAATGCATACAAATTAATCTATTGTGACCTACTGGAGTAGTCAGTCACATCAACGAGAAATGTTTGTGTTTGTTGCTTAAGATTTCTTAGTACACATTTTATGTTGATCCTTCTAAACCATAGACCTAGGTATGTTTACTGATAATTAGAAATTGTGTGAATGTGTGTGCTTACGTGTGCTTGCAGCAATTGAGTTTTTCTATTCAAACCATTCATTATCGGTTGACTTCACACGTAGTAGATAGAGTCTCTAGACTCTCTAAACATGATATGCCACAGCAACATTTTTTTCACTGTTTCTTATTTAATTTCAGATGGATCTTGGAGATTATCTAGACGAAACGTGCGTAGCATTAAATTATTGCACAATATAATAAAATTATTGCCTACCATAGTTTGGCCAAACCTTTTTTCTTTTTTCGTAGACATCACTTTTATTATGTAAACCTATAAAAATTTGCGTCTATAATTAATGATCCGCCACACATAGCGTCCACATAGCTTAATGGTGAACAACAACAACATTCAAAAAGGGCAAAGTGGGGGAGCGGAGCTTACTTGATATGTAAAGTCAGTTGGAACTTAATTTACAATTGCGAAAGGCATTCATTCATTCATTTACACGCCAAACACCTGCAAAATGATTGCATTGAAAATGCAGAAGATGAATCTTGAACTGGAACTGGAAGTGAAACTGAAAACTGGAGGAGGACAACAACGACGACGACGACGACGACAATGTCGCCCTATGAATAGAGAATATGGTAGTGCAGAGAACAGAAGGGTACTCTGAAACATTTAAATTCGTTGCAGCGTGTATGATTTTTGATTTATGATCTGTCGCAAAAATGCACATCGTTGGAAATATGCGTGCAAAAATATTAATTCTTTTAACCAAAATAAAAAAAAAAATAAAAAGAATCATAAAAGTAATGTAGGGAGACATAAGGGGAAATTGTAAAGCAGGAATTGTAAAATGCTACATATGCATATGGGGACTTTCTACTTGCACTACTAGTAAAAGCAAAGGGTACCTTAGTCTGGTTATTGGTTGGTGGATAGTGGGTATCTTAACACGATCAAAAAGCACAGAAGCAATCAATTTTCGTTGTTGTGATAGCCGCAGGTAGCCAGAGCGCAGTCAGAGTCATCAGCAACATAGCAACATGGAGTGCTTACCAAAGCAAATGAGAGGTGGTACGAACTCATAGAACTACATACATAGATGAAGAAGAGGACCATGATGGCGTTTGGGCTATCGATGTTTGTGCTTTAATAAATATGATAATATTGTATGATGACGATGACGATGAGGAGGACTAAGAGAACTAGGCTTCACTTGGTGAGTTGAAGTTGGGGGTATCTTTATTTGCTATGGGCTGCATCTGTTAGCGTCTGATCTGCTCTTCTTCACTTTATTCTGCTGTTGTAGTAGTTGCTCTACTAATTAATGTTACACCCAAGCCATGCCACATGTTTGTTCGTTTGTTGCATGTTTTTATGGCACTAGAATGTTGAAGCTAAGATTTCCTGTTGTTGGTTTATGTTTATAGTTTAGTGTGTTCAAACTGTTGGATATTTATGGCACGCACAGTGGTTTGATTGGAAAAATTTATGAAATCACCAAAAGGAAAATGTAAATTTAACCACCAAAAATGTTCTTGTTCTCTGAATACCAATAAATTGATTTAGAATTAGACTTTTTTTATGTTATCCTTAAGCATATTGATTCATGTAATGAAACCACTGAAACGTATGTACATACCTACGTTAAGCCATAAGTAGCAATGACACTAAAGGTTTCCAAAATGCTAACATAAATTGGAATTCTCAAGCCAGGTTTTTAATTTGCCATACAGTCTCCCACAGTACTCAGAAACTCAACTGAACTCAGTTTAGATTGGCTCAGGAGTAGCAAGTTGCCTTTAATACTCCTGTTGATGACGATGACGATGACGATGGTAATGATGATGATTCCCAGAGTGTGCATTAATAATAATAAATAGTGTCGAGATTAATTGAATCGTTCGCACTTGGAAGCGCTCTCTGCCAAGAAGGAAGCCACCACACATTCTCGATGCGGTTGAATTGCATTGCATCGGTTCTCTAGATATTATTATTTGTTATTCTTCTTGTTGCTCCACAACAAAACTGACACATGCTGCGACAAATGATATATCGTTATTTTTAAACATTTTTCTATTTAGTAGAATATTTTTTTTTTTTTTTTTGTATGCTTAAGACTTTTTAGTGAGAAAACGCGCGAATGAGTTCCTGGTAACTTCCCAAAGGCCATAATGGCTCATTAAAACGAAAGCATGATTTATGTCATTTGCCATTTTTCCAAAATCTAATTAGTAAACGGATTCTTTGTTGGTTGGAAACCAATGGGCAATTATTAAAAAGTTTGTTTGGTCCAAAACAAAAAAATGCATTCATCATATGTCGACTACTTAAATCTTTAAATGCGCTTAAAATGCAAACAAAGCACATAAGCCGGCTCTTGGAACAAGAACAACCAACAAGACTTGGCTAAAACAAAGCCCACTTACTTACTTACATACTTCCTTACTTTGCTTGTTTCAATGATTGGCAACGAAATCAAATTCAAAGTGAACTCACTGATTCATTTGAGCCGCGTTAAGCAGTCATCAAGGTTGTTGTTCTTTCCTGAATTGACCTGAAACATGGCACAAATGACAATCGCAGTTTGTCTGATGCAAAGCTAAATGAGTTCTGGCTACCAAACAAACGGATGAAAATAATCGCAAAAGCAGCGCATAAATAATGGCATTAAGTGTCGCAAGGGTCACAAGCCGTCATTTTGTTCTTTTTGCGTTGAATGTGCGCTTTACTTTTAAGTAAGAATGTCTGTGACTGTGACTGTGACTGTGACTCTGACTGTCTGTCCCTTCACTTCCTTTATGATGTACTACACAAGATTTTACATTTTTGTTCTTCAACTACCCACTTCATCATCCAATCACCCAATATACATATCCAACCCTACCTCTCTTCTTCCTATGAAGTACTTTATAGATCCATTTATCAAAAAATGGAATAAAAAAAAAAGAAAAGAAAACTGGGAGTACCAAAAACAAATTCATTGAGATTGGAGAGTGCTTTGCTCTTAAGTGCCGCCGAAAGTGAAACAAATCTGTGACATGTGTTTCTGTTTCGATTTTGGAATTCTCTGAATTTTTTCTTTATTTCGTGTTTTTTTTTTTTTTGTTTTGTTTTTCGCTTCACATTCATTGTTGCTTCTACTGTTTTAGCTGTTGCAGTTTCAATAAAAAAAGAAACAACAAATTTGTACGAAATTTGCCTAAAGTGGCTTCATTTCATGCACTTCAACGACGGAAACTTACAACACTCCGAACACTCCGCCATGGAGAAGTTATCATTGTATTTTTAAGCGGATTTTCATGAAACGAAACAGAAGAGAATATTAATTTTGAGAAAAGGAAAACAAAGAACTACAGTGTAGCATTAAAAGCTTTGTAATGTTACCAGGTCTTATCATAATAAAGGGGAGAAACTTTTCTATATTAATGGATCACAAGAAAAGATGATGGATTTGAGTTCACTCAACATTTGACCCAAAACTCTATTTGAAGTACCATACTAAAGTTAGAATGGATCCACTTCTATGGTTTTGATGCACAAATCATTTACATACACATACACATATGTATTGTACGTGGTCATCATAGACTACTTGATCTCCATTGAAGGTTGCATACCTCTCTTGAAACTTATCTAACTTTTAAATGGCAATGAATTGTACCCATATGAATGTACCTATGCTTAGTAACATCATATATTTCTGTTATTTTGAAACACTTGACATTGGCTTACAATGAAGTACTGAAATACACTTTGAAATAAAAACGCGGGCTTCAATCGTTACAATCGAATGAGTGAATAAGTGTCTTGGTATGGTCAACGGAACTTGAACTTGATGAACAGTTAGACAAGTAAAAATAAAAAACCTAATTACCTTCAGTTATCGACAGAAACCCAGACCACACCTTGCCTTCACTTCACTTAAGATTCAGTTATTTCTTTTTTTTTTAACTAAAAATATTAAAAAACACTCAAAATGACGCTCACAGAAAAAATGTTAAAAAAAAAAATTAATCAAAATAATGGAAAAAAGATTAAATAATAAAACAAAAACAGAAAGCTGAAAACAACCCAAAAAAAAAAAAACAAAAAATGAAATAATATAAAAACCAAAAATTTAATTGAAAGCGCCCCATCGAGTTAATGAGTCAAAGCGTTGAAAATATTTTCCATAAAGCCATCGATGAATTAATTTAACGTTGAAACACATAAAACAGAAATCATTCAATATTTTTTCTGTATTTTCAATTTCTCATATCAAATCAAAAAGAAATCTGGGCGAAAAAAAGTAAAACAAAAAAAATATTCGACAGAAATGAATTAAATAGAGCAAAAAAGTGTAAAAACATCATGAATTTTCAATAAATGAAATAATAAATAAAAATAAAAATTTTTGGCTTGCGAAATGCCCGTTTGACTCTGCTGCGAGATAAAAAAAAAAAAATATAAATAAATAAAATACTGGCTAAGCTAAAGTTAATTGCTTGCCACATGCAAAATGTGGAACAAGTTTAAAAATGCAAAATACACACAAAAATATATTGTACTATTTTTTAAATTGCAATAAAAATGAAATAAAAATTTACATTAAGATTATTTACAATGTATGCATAAAATTCATAAAATAGAGGACATGATGATATGTATAAGAGGTGTTAACTTTCGCTATTCTCAATTTAAGATGATCTCTGAAGGCAATGAAATACAATACATTTTTATTTCTCTTCCTGTTTAAGTTATTTTTAAACAATTATGCGCCTTCAAGTAAGATAACTCAGGGACTGCCCTCGTATTTGTAATAATCGGTTAAGAAAAATGTCTATCTGCTTGCCTAAATGCAATTGGTTTTTATAAATATTTGAATTTTTGAATTACAATATCAAGTTGCTGATGGTTTATTTCCATAGAAACTTTTTATATTATTCAAAAGATAAATTCTCAATTTAAGGTGATCAATGATTTTTTGACTGTTTGGTTTTCGGTGACCTTCTGCCATAGCTTGAGTTAACTTCATAAGACCCTTGATATTAAGTAGAATAATATTTTACTAAATAAATTAAAAGTATGGAAATAAAGTAATTAACAAAAATACTAAGATATAAAACAAAAAATGTGTATAAATAAATTGGCAACGAAACTAATTGAAAAGTATTTATCAAGCGCCACGCACTTTGCATATGTTGTGTTTATGTGGGTTAAAGATACTGCTGACGTTCATTTTTGTGTTTTTTTTATTTTTTTTTTATTTTAATTGTATAGTATAATAATTTTCATGGCATTGTATCTTGTGATAGCGCCACATTTTGTTGGTTGGTTGGAATGGCCCAAATTATGATGGTTGGGTTTAGTCGATCGTCGGTGACCGATTTAAATTTGATATAACCCATACGTAGTTAATATGTAAACTGGTTATTTAGTTGTGGATAAAATTTATGTTTATATAAATTGAATGCAACACGGCATGGTGATTGTGGCAGAGACTATGCGTATGAGAGTGTGAGGCAATTATGATAAGCGTTCAATTAGTGGGCGATGGACGATTGGAATTGGATGCATTTTATTTAGAGGTTAGAGAAAGGAACTTAAGTAATGAATAATAAATTGTTGTTTTGTTAACTTAATTAAGTTTGACATGGTTAAGAAATAGTATATCTATCAGATTTCTAGGAATTTTAATTTTTTAAAAAATATGAAATAAAGATTTAAAACAAATATATTGTTATTTTCAAAATCAAACTTAAAATCACAAACTAAAATTGCATTTTATTGGAACATTAAATTGTATATCCAACCTTTTTAATGAGTATCAAATATTAGTTTTAAAATCTATCAGCTTCAGTGTTGTTGGTCATTTGTAAGATAAAAATATTTGATGATCCACTTCTTAATCCATTTTCCCTCATAAAAACTTATCATTTAAGGCATAAAAATGAAAGTATGCAATGCAATAGAAGTTGAGGTAATCCATTAAGGGTTAGATAGTCAGTTAGTCCATGTTTGTTTTTGTTTAGTATTCGATTTCGATAGATTTTATTGTAATTTAACGCAGTTTCCTTGTTGCGGTGTGTTTGTGTTTTTTTTTTTTTTCTTTTTTTTTTATAGATTCATTTAATTAAATAAAATTGGGTTAAATGCAAGAAAGCCACGAAACCAATACAAAACAACGAGTCATTTCTATTCGAGTTACTATCTTGTGTGTACATTGATTGTTTGAAAATATTGAATTTGAAGTTGAACCAAAAAACATTTTTATACCGACCTATACAACAACAAGTATGTAGATACATAGATACCGAAAAACAAAAAAAAAAAAACATTAAAAGCACATAAATCAAAGGCGTAAATATACTAAAAAACGCTTTACGTTGAACGCCTGTTGCTGCATGTGGCAAGTTTTAAAATGAAGTTTAGTTGAAATCGAAGATTGAATGCATCATGCATCCGTGAATAAATAAAATAAAAGTGAAAAGTGTGAAAGTGTTTTATATTTAAATCAAAAAAATATACAGAAATGAAAGCAATTGCTAGATTTAATGAAATATTTGATAAAGTTTAAGCTTTGAAGTGTTAAAATTAATGAAAAAAAATGAAATAAGGTATAATAAATAGCATTCCATTATTCAGAATTCTGTTCTAATACTCATTCCAAAGATATTGCAAATCTGTGACAAAAAAGTAAATACATTTATTCATTGCATTGCGTTTTCATATCAAAGAATTCAATCAGTTGTGGCACTCCTGTTTCATGATGATGAGAAAACTTGCTGTTTCCATAAAATAATGCAAAGTGAGTATTGAGAATATTATTATACACTGATTTCCTTGCCAATCCAATATTTATATCATAAAAATATATTAAAAGTCTAAGTAAAATTTCCTATAGAACCTCTGCAAAATTTACCTAAGGCAAATCTGATCCTTAAAAATTGCAATTGTGCAGGAAACAAAGGAAACAATTTCGAAAAGAAAAAAGAAAATTCCAACCAAAAAACCAGTAAAAACCTTCAATTCCTATAATTCGAATTTGAAATGCGTATCGCCTGGAACGAATAAGATTTTCTATTGCCTTTTCTCGAGACTCGCACATACTAAAAATCGATTCCACTCAAAATTCCTTAATTGTTCTTTGCAAATTCCATCTGCTGAGTGCATGAAAATCCTTTTGAATTTGAAATGGAAAATTTTACCTTAGTCAGGCGTGAAAATTTTGAATTGAATGTGACTTTGAGTGAGGCACAATAAATAAGCAAAAACGCCAACAATTTTTCTTTTAACAAAAGATTTTGAAATAAAAAGTCTGCAAGGTGTTTGAATTGAGTGACACATTCGTTATTGATGATATATTTTCTGTTAAAAAAAAAATTCTTAAGATTTTTGAAAAGCATCACATATTTTTGGTTGATAATTAGCAAATCTAAACAAGCAACTGATGGAATTTAATCATTTTTAGATTTACTTTTCTTGATTGGTGTTCTTACGAAGCCAAGTTAACTCATAAGTGAAGTATTGGTTACCGCACCCACTCTGTCAAGTGTCAAATTTGACCATTCTAACGATCCATTAAACTATGCCCACCATAACTTTTTTTTTTTATTTTATTGAAATGTATTTATCGAAAAGATACTTTTATTAAAAAAAACAACAAAACAATAAAATAAAAATCAAACGGTTTTTCTCCATTTTTTTTTTTTCCATAATCACAATCAACTCAAACTATTAATCCAGAACTGTCAAATGACATTTCATAATGTCACACCAAAAATTTTTTGTTGTTTTTTGTTTTACTTTTATGACAATTTTAAGTGTCATAAAATTGTTTTTCTCGTTTCTTGACAGGCAGCGTTGCAACTGTCAGTTCAGAAAATCAGGTTGGTTGGCTGGTTTGGTTTTGTTGCATATGGATAGATTTTGAATAGACAGTTTCCAGGGCGTTTACGCGCCTGTTAAGCTTTCATGTTCATTTCGACGCATACAATTTGTTATTATTACATTTCCGATTAGATTTCATTTGAAAATGAGAAGAAATGAAAATATAGACCAGACTCTGAACCCAGAAATCAACACAACACAACACAGCACAGCACAGCCCAACCCAGCCCAGAAATACTGTAGTGACAAGCCACTTAGGCATATTTAATCCCGCGTGTTTTTGGATCCGATAAGCACGCATTAGAGTGACTATTACAACGGCTCTAATAGGGAAACAATCAAGAGAAAGAGAGTATGAGTGGAGTGTGTGTGTGGCCATGTGTGGTAAGCAGATACCACAACACTTCAAATTCATCGACTGCGGCGCCTACAATTGTGCCTAATGTTATTGTCATTGCCCTTGGGATTAAACTTTGACTTGTTGTATTAAGTCGCTTTTCAATCGAATTTCTTTTCTCTTTTCTTCTCTTTTTCTTTTTTTTTTTTGTGATGTCTGTGTCTTTTATCTCATCTCAGTTGTGCTATGAGTTTTTGTGTGAAAAGACAAACTTATATTCCCAGCGTCTCTGCTGCATTTTCAAAAGCCCACTTCAACTACAATTAAGGCCAATTACCTTCTTGGACAAACAGCAACAACAACATCAACAACCAGAAAATGGCTTGAATTCATTAAACAAACAAATTCAGTAAACAAAACCCATTTATCAAAAATACTACTTTGTTATGGGATGAGGGAGATGCGACTGGAGAAGGTAGTTGGCTACATACTAGAGTACTTCGAACTCACTCGCATCGATGACAATTAATCAATTTTTAAATAATTTTTCTACGCCTACACAAAGGACCTGAAACTGTGAACTAAAACCAAACCAAAACCAAAACCAAAGCCGCCAGGTTGGTTTAGTTTCCTTCATTATGATGTACTTTGAATCGTTCGTGCAAATATTTTTACAATTTGTGTGTGTTTTTCTTTTCCTGGACTCCCCGTACTGTACAGAGAGAAGAGAACTTCATCCTCCTCCTCTCTTTTATGCTCGATATGGAGGGGACTATTGGACTATGTGCGTTCATCAATTAAGCAAACTGGTAACATGTGCGGCTGATAGGCTCTTTTAAAGGGTTAAAGGCGCCACATTACAGCAAGGTAAGGGAGTTAGGAATGGAGGGATGAAGTTTGAGTTCAGGGAAATGTTCGTCAGTTTGGAGTATCATTTTTCATTATATCCACACTTACATATCCAGAGAAGAGATTTTGTAGCTCAAGTAGGCGACAAGCAACACAAAAGCAAAAACTAGTGGTGCTGCTGATGGAGACTTAAGCAAACGCAAAGCCAAATATATCTAAACAAACATTGTACATACCATAAGTATATAACACATAACTATGTAAGACTTCCGTTTGTAATTGCAATGTAAAATAATTGGAAACTAGCAGTGAAAGGAGAAAATGAATACAGTGAAGTGGAGTTTAGAAAACGCTGACCATAGTTCGTTCCTCATTCTTTAGCTTCTTGTAGATGCCACTGTCAGGAGTCAATTTAATTAATTTTTGTTCCGTTCAAGAAACTGACACTGGACGAACTCTTATTGCATGTTGCAAACCAATCCAGTTGAAATATACTATAGAAGCCCATAGGGCTACAGTTTTGATTTAAGTGCATGATGAAAGCAATTGAACTCAAACTTCGCACCGATAAAGCCAAGCAAGGAGCTACAGCTTCCGTCCATTGGATATTTAAGTAACATGGAATGTATCTAAACAGGAAGTGAAGGCGTCGTATAAAGTCAAGTGAAAAAAGAAAACCAGTTACTAATAAATATCATGATATTGACTACTTAAACTCATATCTTAGCAGACGAAGTGTATGAAATGACTTAGGTAGCAGGTGTTGCTCAAAATGATTAAAGTAGTATCCTCACAAAATAAATGGATTATATTATATCGATTAATTTATGTATAAATAGAATGACCTGCAGTCTCAGACAGTTTGACGACTCGCTATGTGTCTTTGCTACTCGTATTTAATATGTGGTCAACTTTGACCCGGGAAGCCAATGTATAATACCAAGTACAGTGCTATAGAAAATCCAGCACACTCACACATTTTCGTAACGAATCATAAATTAGTAATGCACGAAGGACATTAACTGTCAGTAACAATGAAGATGAATGACTGCTATGGACGTAGGACCTACCGCAAAATTTTTGCCAAAAATGAGTAAAACTAACAAATAACAGCAAAGGCTAAAGAACAATAAACAACAAACGAAGACAGAAAGACCAAAGGAGAAAATGTAAGCCGCAAGAGTCTCCAAGTGAACGAGCAGGAGTAGGAACCTAGCAGGATGCAAGCGTGTGAAGCGTGTAACAAGTGTAACAAATGCGGTAGCTCTATAAAGATTTCTTTTAGTTTAAACGACAAAAAAAAAAGGACGAAAAAATGTGTCAAAAAATGTGACACAAATTAGTAACGCCTATCGCTTGGTCATAGTTCAATATCTCCTACGTTCAACTAGATTGAATACTATCCTGTGGAGTAGAGGAGTTTGAATTCATTTAAGGTTATTATAATAATTCTTTGACTGCCTCAGTGACTACCGCCGACGAAGATAACAATGAGGAGTACAAAGTCGCCGCTGTCGCTTTTAATTGTGAAACACTTTCGTCACTTCCTCACTATATCGAAAAAACCGACAAAAACTAAAATAAAAACTGACTGAGCACGTCGCACACGAAGTCATTACCGCCCTCGGATGAAGTTCAAAAGAGCTCTGCAAAGATATGCCGCCCGATTGAGCTCTGAAAACTACATACAGTTCACAGTGGGCGTTTTGTTGAGTATTTTCTTGAATGAGTTTCACTTTGCATTCTCCGTTTTTCTTAAATTTTTTTTTTTTTCTTATATCTAAGGCAGCCCACACACAAATGTCACATATGTCTGAAGTCTGTTAGAAGCCACCAACTTTTGTTCTGATCTACTCTGCTCTGTTCTTTCTAATGACAACGATTTTTATAGCTGCCGACAGCGCAGACTCTTCGGCGACGCTATTCACAATTTACACTTCCTAAATATACATACTTTTTCCATAAATTTGAATGTATCTATGCACCCCTACACCTGTTTTGAATTTGTTACAGTCTCTTGTATACTAGGAAATTCCATTTTTCAGATTTGTTGCCGCAAAATTTTAATTTAACGCTCATTTAGACGGCGGACAAGAGGTGTGTTTTAGTTTAAATTTACTTATTGATTGTTAATTTGTGGTTGCAGCCTACCAATCTTTAAATGATCCATGGCCTAGACCTTATTAATGTGTAAACCTATCTACATACTAAGGTCAGTGTTTCGTGGTTTGTTTGCAATTAAATTGAAGAGAGCGTAAATGGAGTTGATAGGCAGGGCAG
Organism: Amiota minor; assembly: GCA_037043295.1. Taxonomy (NCBI): domain Eukaryota; kingdom Metazoa; phylum Arthropoda; class Insecta; order Diptera; family Drosophilidae; genus Amiota; species Amiota minor. The sequence goes on from JBAMAW010001787.1 coordinate 1,373,420, forward strand.
ATTAGGTGATGAGATGGAACATTTTTGCTAAGTGCTTAGGCAGGGGTTCTTAACAATCAAGAGTCCTTATAAACTTCGTTTATGCGGCCTCTAATTAGTACATATACAAAACTTTCGTTTCAAGCATACATCACCATAGCTTTAATTTGAATTCGTCACTCAACCATCAAATCATTGGAATGACTTATTTTTAATTTGAAGCTTTGCTCAAACTGTTGCTTTATCATTGGTCTAAGAAAGTTTAAAAAGAAATAGTGTATCTTCTCAAGTATTATTTCCCTTTAGCGACCATAAAAATGACACGCTTGTCAAAATATTGGCTAAAATGTTGCATTATCTTACCACATAAAAGGGCCAAAAGCCGACAATAGTTCAAAGACCTAAAGAGTCCGCTTGAACTCGCATAATAAAGGAATTCGCAAACTCATTCCTTTCATACGGCAGCAAAAATTGTTCCCACCTGTATTAACTAATTTGCTAAGGTTGAAAATAGAATTGTTAAGAAGAACTTTGTACTCAAGAGAAGATAGTGAGATCTTGGTCAAATGACAAGTGAATAAGAGCCAGACACATATGCACCGTTAAGAAGATTCTTTCTAAACCAAATAAGAAATCGGTTAAAACTAAACGATTGTAATGACTATGATGTGACAAACGCCTACAATTATGTGCTGCAGTTATCGGTTCATGCTTTAATACGATTATTGGACAATGAGAAAAGAAAATAATAATAATGCATGAGAGAAAAAACTATCAGAATTTTGACTTGTCATCATTTGATTGTTCTTCCTCATTTTTTGTTTCTGGGTTGACAATTTCGTGTGTGGCAACTTGCTTCTCTCTTACTTCTCGTGAATAAGTATAAATTGTTTTTTATTTTTCAGTTTTGAAAAGAAAGAAAATTAATAACAAAGAACATCTAAGCTACCTTAATTTGTTAGACACAAACTATGTGGTCCAGCTCAAAACTACCGATTGGTTAGACACAGAGTGCATCCTTGTAAGAGATAATATCCCGCACTCAGTAAGGATCTCCTCTCATTTGTTCAGTCATTCGGTGTCACTTAGAGAATTCAAATCTAAAATTATCACACACGTTGTCAAATACATCCTATTCTTTTTTTTTTTTCATTTAGATCGCCTGCCTGCCTTTCTGTCTACATCTGAGGTTATGTCTTGTCTATTCTTCTCTTCCCTTGTCTTGCATTCATGGTTATACCTGCCTACTTTTTGAGTCTTTGTAAGCACTCTCCATTTGCTCTTTGCTCTTTGCTCTTGCCATTATTTCTTATACAATAGTATTGTATTATTTCTTCTGCTCACTTGCCCACCTTACTAGTCAATGTTACTTATTGTTGTTTGCTTTCCCAACTGACTCATCCATCCACAATACTACTTAGCTCTCGGCGCTCCCATTAGAAGTAAACATTATATCAGTCGCCCTCTGATGTCTGCCGCCCTGCTAGGATATTCTTAGTGGACATGGCAGCGGCTTGTTTTTTTATTTTATTTATCGGTCGATTTGCTTTCATTTGTTACTCATTTGTACACTTTGCTCTCATTGTTTCAATGTTTTGGTGTGTTGTTTTTCCAATTGTTTATTATTTGTTTAAAATGTTATGCCGGCTTTTTCCAAAACTCTTAGCAGTTATGTATCTTTTGTAATAAATGAGTTAAATGAGGCAAGAGGGAAGATAGTTATGAAGGACAGGTATTCATCCTTCTTTTTCTAGAATTCATTTCGCACAAGTGTTAAAATTTGCAATAATAAGTACAATATTTTGTAGCAATCAAAAGAGCAAGCGGTCAAAACCTTTGAACTGGAAGAAAATAGTTCTAATTTTTTGAGTGTTTGTTATTATTTTTCGTTCAATGATGCATGAGAAAAGTTCTGTGTGGTCTTTAATTATATCAGTATCAGAGTTGAGTTCTGAACAGGTTTGACACCATAGATATGTGAAACTTACATTCGATTTCTTAAAATCCAACTCAATCCATTCAGTGTTAATGAAAACTACTACGTGTATAATGATGGTTAAACTCATTTGCAAACCCAATTTCCAATCAAACCTTGCCAACATGCATACCAATTTCACATTTAAAAAGAACTCATCATCATCTCTAGGATATACTATGTTGTTGCCCATGTCTTCTGCTGCTTGTTCTACTCATGAGATAGCCTGACGTCATAACGTGGTTAGTTTATGGTTTGAAACTTACCACAGGCCATTCGCTGCATAACTAGGTACGATTACGAGTACGTATTCTCTATTCTACGATGACAACAACTTCATCCACTAATCAACTATCGTTTCCAGTGGCATTGCAGCAGTAGTTAGACAATTCTCATTGCATCCTGCAAGCAAATCACTATTGTGGCAAGGATTTGCATTTACTCACTCAGTCGGTCGGTCGGTCGGTCGGTCGTTCGCAAGCTTATTGTCATCTCTTGTTCTAATCAGTCATTCACTTTCAGTCATCATCGCTCATTTCTTTACTTGAATGTTTTTTGGTGTGGTAGTCGAGAAAGAGGGTGTGCGACTGAGACTCGGCATTGACTTTATTATGCAAGTACGATAGTACCTATGTTGTAGTTCTTTTCATTGTGTCTGCTGACTCTAACTAGTAGTGACTCTGATTGGGTCTCCGGGCTAATGAAAATGAAAATGTACAAAATCTGTGTCAACGCATTGTTTGCATATCGAACTCATGCACTTCACAGGCAACAACAATTCCCCACATCCTTGGTCGGGGTTCCTTTCAATTTCATTCTACCTCCAAATGTTGTGCACAATCGTTCCCCAATGCCATCGTCATCGTCATCGTCATCGTCGTGTCGTCTATCTTTCGATGCTGTACTCATTTTTCCATGAACTAAGCACATTTTGCCAACTCTTATCAGCATTTTTTCCCTGATATTTTTTTTCCTTTTTGTTCTGTAGCATTGCCTGGTTTTTCTGCATTTCCTTTTTTTCTGCATTAAATTGCATTTTCCTTTTGTCTTTATGTGAATGGATTTCACTTTGGACATTTTTCTACTCTATGCTCCACCATTCTTCATTTTGTTCTAGTTCCAATGCGGATGGATAATGATGCCTGGTGATGGTGATGGTGTTGGTTTTGGTGTTGGTGATGATGATGATGACAATGTGGACGAGTGTTTATTCTCTTATGTTGCTGTGCTATCTGTCCATCAGAACTTGGTTCCTGTGCATGAGTAATTGCACTATTGGCGATAAGGGGAACTAAAAGTTTTTGATGGAAGATTCTTGTTCAATGGATGTCATTTAGTTTGTCCATTTCGTAATTGGTTTTCTTGACTTCTTCGATAATAAGGAATGAAAACAATGTAAGATAGAGAGAGAGAAAGTTGAAATTTCTTTAAATTTCTGTTTGTTTACCAGCTCGTTTCTACTTTACCCAGTCAAGTGTTTCACTTGTGATAGAAGCAAGCCTTGGGCTACTTTAAAAGCTCAACTCATTATTATTAATAACTAAAAATCATTAATTGCAAACGTAAAGTGTTACAGCACTTAAAAAGCAATTGCCAACAACAGCTGACAGTTTACATTAACGCGTTTTCACACCATGACCAACTTCAAGTGTGAAAAAAACAATGTTTAATAATATTAAATATATTTAAAAAGTTAACGCCCAACACACCGGTGGATATAGAGAATGGAACTTAATGAGAGAGCGACCTCACATAGGTCGACTTGATTAAGGACCTCATAACTTACTATAGAATATACTCATATGTTTGTGCATCTTGCCAAACAAATGTGTTGCACACATTTCAGCCGCTGATGATATTTGCTGGTCCAGTTGCCACAAAGCGCCTTATCATTCATAATTTTATACGCTCTTGTGATTTTATTGCCGTAAAATTGCCAATAATTACAAAAGCAAAGCATGCATCCATGCATCTGCAAATGTGGTTGCCTTTAAGACAAAAGTCCAAGTTAAGCAGAGCCATCATCAACAACATGAACAGAGGAACAGCCATTCATTCATTCAGTCGGTCACTCAGTCAGTCAGTCAGTCGACAAACGACGAACGTCTTGTTGCAATTGCTTTGGCTCTTCTGTGACGCATTAAATTGTTACGTTAAATGTGCCTGCCACATGACATGTGAGGCTGCAGCCTATCCAACATATGATTGAGCTACAAGTATTGTATATACTTAGTATAGTACCCGCACTCAAGCCAAAGACCCAAAACTGAGACCCGAGACCGTAACTAAGGCTTTATGTGTATGATGTGTTGAGGCCGAGTTTGTGGCTGCAGCGGCTTCTGTTGCAATCTTACAGAGTGAAATCGTTTGCGTTGCAATTTTCATGCGTTAATCAGCCATGCGGCCTTGTCGTTGTACAAGCAAAAGTCAGGCGTGGTATAGCTTCGTTGTATTCACTTACACATACACTATACCTAAGTATTGTACATATGGTCCATCGGTCGTTTGGTTGTTTCGTTGGATGGATGGATAGATGTATGAATAAATGCATATGCGTATTCCCTTTGCAGATCTTATCGCATTAATCACTTGTCGCGCATGTTGTTCGCTCGATTGGCGCTCTTCTCTTCAACCTTCGGCGTACTAAATTAAGTAGCCGCGTGTGCACTTCAAAAGTAATGATGGATGCTTCATGTGCATATGAATTTATGAATGTATTGTATCTGTGTAGGTTGACCGCGTGTTGATTAAGCGTTATACGTACATGGGCTAAAGTGTCAAGATTATGTTGTCAAATTTTGTCCATACACACGCATACAATATCTACAGAATTAACATGAATATAAGTAGATATATCTACAAGTATTTTTCTTTTAAATATAATTAAGTTTAAAATTCAATTTTGTCATTTTGATTAAGTATTTTGTTTATTTATTATTAAATAATAAAGGTGTTTGTTCAATACAGTTTTATATTGTATTTAAAATAAAAATCCATAAGCCTACATTAAATCTGAATGATGAAATCTTTACTGCAATCAATTATTTACTTGTGTTAAAAGGACAAAAGATATTATGAGTATCTCTGGAAAAAGTTTCCTTTCCAAAATGATTTCAACATTTTTATCATGTGAGTAAATTGAGTAAATTTAAGAATTTCCGTTTAATTGAAAATTGGCTGTAAAAGAAACTCCTCATTCCTTGCTAATCTACCCTCATTTTATGCATTTGCTTCAACTAAATTCTATCAATTGTTGCCTTTACACCTTCTCGGTAAATGTGCTAAAATCCGCGTGAATTCGCACACCAAATCTGCCATTGTGCGCCATTAACACCTTTTCCATTTATTGTTGTCGTTGTTTTTGTTGTTGTTCTTATTGTTTTGCGGAATTTATCTATGCGTACTTCAGCGCATTAGATACAAATGATTGATTTTCTATAAGCTTTTCACTGTCGATTAAAGCGTGATATCATTTCAACTTAACTTACTCGAAGGTTGCTTTGAATCGAATAGAATTAAATAGAAGAAGAGAAGATAGACATAAGATAGATATAAGATAGATATAAAATAGATACAAGATAGGTACAAGTTGCTAAACCAAAACGAAAAAAGCGAAATAAGATATTTGTTTTTTTTTTTTTTTTTTTTCATTCAAAGAAAAAGACATTGCAATCTTTTAATTTTGTTCATTTCCTTTATTTATTTTGTGTATCCGCTTAAGTTGTTTTTCTTGTTGTCTTTCGTAAGCATTTTATTACTTCGTTTCTTTTACATATTTCAGCACATTTCATTTTCAAAAAAGTTTACGCAATTTGAGTTGAAAAGCGTTGTTAAATTGGCTTAAAGAAATCATTTTGCAACAACTTTGAATATTTGTGAAAAAGTTTCGCTTGTGATTTTCTTCTTGGTTAATGGGTTTATAGAGTGTATCTTTGTTTAAAGAACAATATTTCTTTTTTTTATGGTATATTGCCATGATATTTTTTAGTAAAGTTTTAGTAGTTTTAATATTCTTTCATATGACAATATTAAATTGTCTTTTTAAAGCATTGAAGCGTATTTTAATGTAAGGAAAAATCCCTTTTATTCTCCTTTTGCCACACTCGATGTTCTTCTATGTGTGTGTACCACGAACCACTAATCCTTGTATGCTGTAAAAACAAATGCATGTCCTAACATAATATATCAAGAGATTAAGGCTCAAATGAGTTAATAGAAGATAGAAGAGAATGACAATGCGGGTATTAGCGTGTATTTAGAGAGGAAACACTAGGAACAAAAAATAAAAAGAATGGACAGTAAAAAAGGAACACCACAAAAATTCATTCCTTACCTACGAAAAACTGACAAAAAAAAAAGAAGAACAGAAGAGTAGTAGAATAACAAGGACAATCGAAAAATTGGAGAAGAATTGTATACACGGAATGGTAAGAATAAAACCGAGAATCTAATAGTCCTGATTGAAATGATGAATGCATTCTGTTGTGTGTGTTTTGCCTCTCTTAAGTAGTCCTATTCATGACATATTGCGTTGCGCATTTGAATTTAATCCTTAATCCTTTTACAATTGAAATTCACTATGCGCGTACTCAGCTTTAGCTCAGCGTGCGATCCAAGGCTGAGGCATGAATTCATCCTTATGTTGGTATGAGTGCGTATAAGTTTATTTACAAACAACAACATAGTATGTGTGTAGTTGCATATGTGTCATAGATTCAGTTTTTTGTTTTTTTTTTTACTGTGTGTTATTTATGACTAAAAGTGGTACATTTTGAATTGTTGTTTATTTGTTTTTTCAGAAGAGATTAGTAGGCATTGAATAGAGCATAGTCATACTTAGTTAAAGGCATGTGCTTTTTTCTCTGTTCAATTCTTTTCCTCTCTTTGTTTTTTAATCCGAAAGATGGACCTACCGCAATATATGAGATACAAAGAATCACATGTAGATACACTCGTATATAGGGCAAGCTGTAATAACGTATTAAGGACATTACTATTCAAGGTTGATTGCCTTACGAGTATTTTGTTTTGTCAGACACTGAATCCTTAGGTAATGAGAGAATGATAGAAGAATAAATAATAAATTAAGGCAGGTCCTAGTGTTTGTTTGAACATCTTAATGAGTGATTAAATGGAGCACATATGTATCTCTATGAAAGAAAGGGTAAAAGTAATTCAAGAATCAAGCCATTTGGATTTAAGACTTAATAAACTAATGAAGACAGAAACGATTTTTTAAGGATTTTTCCTAATATCCCTGAAATATTCTTTTTCTCTTTACAAAAACTTCCCGATTTATAAGTTGTTAATGAATGAAATGATTGCCGCCAAGAAGTCTGGCAAGGTCTATAAAATCATATACTAAAAGGAGAAAAGGAGAAGATGATTCATCTTGCATCTGGCAGTGATAATCATATTGCATCTTTTGTCAAACAGGAACGCGCCGGATACACGGCATAGTTAATTTAGTTGCATAGAAATCAATGATTTCGAACTATTGAATAACAGCGTAACGAAAGAAGGCAGTAAATCGATGGCGTACAAGAGACTAAAATCAAATAAGAAATTAGTTACAGTGATTGAGAGTAAAAGAGAATCGGACTCACATGGAGATTGAACGAGAGTATAAAGCAAACTGAGTAAATCTGGAAATGACAATGCACTTTAATGCAGAGACAGGATTTACGAGGTTGACATACATTTATTTTAAATGAACAATTACTTGTAACAGATGACGAAGATGACATCGAAGAAGAATGTAAACCACACACAGCAATACTCCCAAGGCCCCGATTTCCAGTTTACGGCAAGTGGAAACAAAACAGAAAAGAAGTAACGATCTTGCGTGTGTCTCTTTTTTGAAAAGAGTAAATCGCTTGTGACGAATGTTAAAATTTTCAACGGCCTGCTGCAAGCAGATGAGTGCAACATGCGCAAACCAACGCACATGGAAATTCGTTCAAGCGTTGCGAAAATTGCCAGGAGATACAATTGAGAGAGATCAGCTTAGAGGCAAAGAGCGATTTGCAATGCGTGAATGATGCCAAAGTGCTAATGAAATGTCCTTTTATTTACAACATTATACAATAAAGAAATATCATGAGGCTGAAGAGATAGGTACGAGTATGTTAAGTCATCCAGCCAGCTGTAGACATTGAAATAGTAGTTAAGCCTCATGTGGCAAGAAATGCGTAACGAATTAGGCAAACAACTCATATAAATGGTACACAGATACAAATATAAATACATACATACATACATATACTTAAGAGCGGAAAATGAAAAGATACAAATTGTTCGCGCTCAATTGCATTTTATGAAAAAGTAAATAATATTTTTCTACCATTTAATTTGTTGCATGCAAAATTCTCTTATTTTGTTGCATTTTTAATGCACCTCAAATGGTTAAACGTTAAACTTGCCTCATTATTATTTGTTGCTCTTGTTATCTGTCTGTCTATCTGTCTCTTTGTCGGTCTTTTTTGTTGTTGCATTTGTAAGAAAACAAATTTCACTTTTATGTTTGTTAAATACTTTAGCCCAATTTTCGGCTGCAACTAAAGCGATTTATGTGAATGCATCTGTTGAGTAAAGATTTTAAATTGAATGATGCAAATTATTTCTACAGAATCGTTGTACATTATTACATAGATAATTGTTGCTTATTTTATGATTTCTGTTTTGATATATATAGAAATTAGGGCAAGAAATTTCTTTAGGGAAGGATTGCAAATAAAGTTTTGAAAACTAAAAGTGTGCTACCTGTTGTTTATCTATATCGGATAATCGATCTTGAGCAATGCATACTTAAGTCGTGTCCTTCCCTGCTTCGCAGCCTTTGCTTACAGTTGCTCGTGACATCTGTCTTATTCGCTCGTTTTCATCAAATCTTTGTGATAGTAACAGTCCATCCATTCAATGACAATGTAATGCACTACCATCAGTTACTATTCTTTTTATCACCCAACTTCTCTTATCATTACATAGTATAAAGTAAAGTAAGAATTCCCGTCCGACCTGGTACGCAGAACTACTGAAGCATACAACGAATTTTGATACGGTTTTCACTGTCGATTAAAGAATTTTTTAAGGAATAATAAATTGTAATTAATTCTAATTAAGTCTGTATATATAGATATCTATATATATAGATATAACGCAATTTGATTTCCGTCACATTTCATTTTCATATGTTTTGGAAGGGGAGCACCCTTCGCTAAAGAAGTTTCACTTCAAAAACATTTTTCTGAAAAACAAGTATTTCAAAAGTTTGAAATTTTTATAATGTAAAACTAATCGAACACTTACATACGTAATAATCCATGGCTTCACTTGCACATTCCATCAACCAACTATTGTATATTATCACCTTCAATAATCACACACAAATTATGGTGAGATTAAAACTCCATCATTGTGATAATAAAGACAATGTAACTTAAAAACAAAAAAATCACTTTCGCATATATTAATGAAATTATTTCCAAGCAAATGCATGTGAATATTGCAATCTGTTGCAACAAAAGTAAAACACAAAAGCAAAAAAAAAACCCAATTTAATAAGAACAACTAACAACATGTGAACACTTTCAACAAAAACAACAACAACAGCAACACTTTCTCATCTATAACAACAATCGACGCAAAATGCTACATTGAGATTGAGGAAGACATAGTACCTACATATCAAAATGCATAAGATACAGAAACATTTTGGAAACTTGCAGTTTGGGGAAGGGTAGAATGTGACTGCGAGAGGTTGCTCAAGCTAAGCTAAATGACTTCAAAGACATTTAACAAATTAAGATGAGTTGAGTTTGCAAATGTTGTTGTTGCTGCTCATGTTGTTCTTCATGTTGTTGATGATGTTGATGATGATGATGATAATAAAGGTGGCTGTTGCTTTTGTTATTAATGAAAATGTTGTTGATAATAATGATGATGATAATAATGATAATGTACAATATTAACTTTGCTGTTGCTGTACAAACGTGTTGAAGACCCAACAATGCTTACACCTTATGTCACAAACGTTTTGTTGCCTTCCAATCTCAGATACTATCCAATACTTGCACACTTCAGATTCATGCTCTGAAACGCAATGAAATTTTGTTGCTTTGCTCTACAAACCATGAGAATTAGGTCAATGAAGCTTGAGATCAGCTTAGCAGCAACAGCAGCGGCAACATTATGTGCAACCAGTGATGACGGCAACATAAGCAATTACAACTGCAACATGCAGCAACTTGTCAAAGGCGTTTGTTGTAAATCAGTTATAAGGCTTAATAGATTTCACAGACAATTAAATAAATGTGTGAAAATGTTGCATATATTGTACTTACAAACTGACATTCATACATAGAAAGTCAATTGCTGCTGCTGCTGCTGCTGCTGTTGTTATTATATTTGCATTTGTTGTCGCATTGTCTCATTAGGGTGACATACGTTTGTACTTACGAGTATGTACAATAGTATGCAATAGTTATGTTGATAGATACATATTTAAATGTACATGGTATTTATATGCAACACTCCCACACACGATGACAACAATGAATTGTTCAGCAGATTTCGAGCAACAGCAGCCACAGCAACATCGACTGCAGCAACAGAAGGCGGACGATGGCGTAGGTGCGACAGCAACTCTTTTGTTTTTTTCATTTTTATTGTTGAATTGTTCTTTGTTAGTTGCACAATTAATTTGTGTATGTTGTCTGACTGCAATCATTACTTATAATTGCGGCATTATTTAATAGATTTTTGTCGCTGTCATTGATACTATTACTGTTACTGTTGTTCTTATTGCATTTAAGATCTTTTATAACATTTTTTTTTTTCTTGTTTTTTTACCTTTTGCATAATTACGTGTATTTCATATGTTGTTGGGGCGTTGTTTGTTGCTCGCATTCATGTCTCACTACTGACTGACGACGATGATGACGATGTCTCGTACGTGCTGAGGTGTTATTGATACTCGTATCTGTGTCAGCGCTTTTGGCTTAGATTCACATCTACATCTACAGAGCTCAAGCTTTAAATACTTTTTTTTTCTTAGTTTACTAACCTTTTTTTATTGGTATTTTTTCTTTTTTTTTTATAATTTGCGCCTCGATCTGGTCGCCATTAATCATGGCGCTATTGATTACTCATACGCCTCGTTCGTTGCAATGAGTTCACTTTGGTTGTGAGTTACGTATGTGTTACCTTACCCTGCTCTGCACCACTCTGCCAAGTAATTGTTCATGTCTCTTTTACTAGTTTTAATTTCCTTCAACTCTTTAGTTTGAACTCATTTTCATTTCGCTTGTTGCACATAGCAATTTTGCAATAAATTTCCCGTTGAATTATCGTTAAAAAATGATATACTTGGAGCTTAGATTTGTCTGTAATTTGTCTTATGTTGTTTGCTACATTCGATTTGGCTTATTATATGGTTAATTTTATGGAGTAATTCCAACACTAATAATTTACAAAGCGAAAGTAAGAAAACTAAAATAATATACAATTTATTTTTATTGTTTATCTGCGTATAAGGATTAGTTAAAGGTAATAAAAACATATGGAAATGAGTTAGAGTAAACTTGGGATTTTACTTCCAAATATTTGTAGTTCTTGGTCTATGGAAAACCATAAACTTGCCTAACAAAAATAAATCCAATTTATTGAGAGAGAAATTTAGTCATTTGATGATGTGATGTGATGTTTATGATATCCTTCTTTTGCAAGTAATTTGTGAAATTGCTGTTCGATGAGCTCTTCGGAAGGAACTGTTCTACCTCTCAAGAAATTTTGCAAGGACTGAAAGTAATAGAAGTCTGATTGCACACTAACGATTCATCAGTTCTTTAAGTGATACGTGCTACCATTTTAACCCAAGAATGATTTGTGAGTGACATCATCAGTTTTTGATAAATACTAAATCAATTTTTATTTGATATCTTGGAACCCTAGGTAACCTATTCATATTGGATTGTGGATTCTTTTGTTACTTTCTGATTCATTTAACATAAATTCCATTTATTCATCTCCACTACATAAAATCAACTAAAATTTTTCCCATTATTATTTACCGTATACATTTATTTGAATTTACTCACACTGAACGAATGCTCACTATTATACATATTATACATGGTCATATATTGTAGATACAAAGATACAATTATGTATAACTCAGACAGCAGACTCATGTTACACGTGACAGTTTAAACGAAACACGTTAGCAACGCTGTTCTTCTACTCTTTTGTGACAAAGGATGATTGTAGAGCAAATGAATGAGAATATGAGGAAGATGATGTAGAGAAGAAAGATGACCAGGTGGGTGTAGGTACCAGCAGCAGCAAAGATCGCTTTGAAATCATGGACCTGGCAGAGACTACTGTAGTCATTGGTGTTAGCGAGGACAGAGTCATAATTTGCCATGACTAAATGTGCATTGTGCATTGCTTGCGCTGGACACACGTCCATCGATTTGCTACGCATGCGCAAAGGTAGCACAGATCATACGAAAGAACTATGAAGGTAGATAGGCAACTGAAGCAGGATCGGCAGCTGAGGTAGTTAGCTTAAAGGCCAAAGGAAAAATAGAAGTGTCAACTACTGAATATGTAATTTTGTACGCTCATAAAACTAAAATATAATGGTGGACCTAAATACTGGACGGATGTACACTGTTCTGTAAATTGGGAGACTAAGAGAATAGAAAATATCTACTAAAAGCGAGAATAACATAAAATTTCAATTTCGCACAGGAAGTCAAGGTTAATTAAAATTATTTGTTTTTAGCCGGCATAAGCAAGCCAAGAGTGAGTTCTAAATAGTCAGTGAGTGTCTCTGAGAGTAGAAAGAAATCTACGTAGATGTCGGTTGACAAATTCCACGAATCTTTGCTACTTACAATGACTAGAAATATGTAGTCAGCATGTGGCTCTTGCTTTTGTCATTTGTTCGTTTTAAGATCAAATAAATTTTTAAATATTTTCGAAACAGAAACAGCAGTCATTGACAACATAAATAGACTACTGTGTGCCCTGTGCCCTGTTTGCCTCACTTGCTTTTACCTCCTTCCTGGCAAATTAAACCTCCAGAGAGATTCCAAGTAGTACAACTAATACAACTCTCCTTTTAGCTAAAGGACATGTGCCAAATATTGTTTTTTTTTTTTTTTGTTTTGTATTGCTACTTTACTCACTTCAACTATTGGCAAAATAAATTTGCCTTTGCCCTCGGGGCTTGTGGCCTCCCTTGGTTGTCGTTGCTACTTCTGTAACATGCTGCGTGTTGCCATTGTCTATGCAAGATTTCTCTTTGGTTAACAATTAAAAGCTGTTAACTGTTTCGGCTTTTATATTTCTTTTATTCTTTTTGTATACCAAATGCGAATGCATTTAATATTTATGCAGTTTGTGGTTTGCTTAAAGTGTATTGAAATGAAAGAAGCAACTTTTTCAGGTGTTTCGCTGCGAGTTAGTTTATGGTTTTCCTTTGCCCTTTTGTTGCAAGTGAACAGCTGCATTCATTGGTCATTGTGGTGTAGCCACGTCTGAATGGCTACTGTTTTCTAAAAAAACAAAAAAAAAAAAACCATTGTAAAATCATTTATTTCTCGAAAATAAAAGAAATACTTTATTACTTAAAATACTCGTAGAAAAAAATCATTAACAATAAAATACAATACAAATAAAAATCAAAAATTAGCTAAAATGTCTCAAGTCACATTAACTTAAATATAAATTCATGTTATGTTATTGTATATTCAGGGAAACAAAAGATACAGTTTCATCAGATTTAAAGAGATCAACTTAAATATATCGGAATCAAATTAAATTACTGAATACACAAATTACTTGGAAAAATGTTAAATTGGAAATTGAAATTTTGATGTTTTATCATCAAAGACTATCACTACAGAGATTGTGCATACATCAAGATGTAAAGGATCTCTTGTAGTGCCACTGTTTAGCTCTTAAGATGAAGGTAAATTCATTTAAAACTCTTCAATTAGAATTATTAATTCATGAATTAGTGATTTGATTTTGATCGTAAGACATGGAAGCTCAAAAAATACTTGGAAGCATTTCAACGGATGTAGTGCCTTTGCTTAAAGAAAATTATTCCAAAAATTACTACAACGATGTCTGTCAAAAAGTGATCAGAATTGGTTTACAAAACTTGAGATCTACATATATCTCCTAAATCATGTGAATAATAAATTCAATATCTGATGGAGTGTTGTGACAAAAATCCAGTGAATAAAAGTTGTTATCAAGAAGCCTTTCTTCAGTTAAAAATCAATTGCCCTGCAGTCACACTTTTTTTTTTTTTTTTTTTTTTTTTGTAGTGACCTAAAGTTCTTTAATATTTCCTGCCCTAAACAAACTTTGGGCGTCACGCCCTTATTTCTTAGTCATAAACAATAAAGCCATGCGCATGCGCAACACTTAAACTGTCAACGACTCGAGATATTTGTTTTCCAACGAAGCAGGAAACTGCCAACAGAAACTACAATGTTCATATGAGGATTATTATTAACGTGTGCAAAAATACATTAACGAAAGAATTATTGGGCTCATTAATTTTTTCGCACACTTTTAGACACTGCGAGTGTGCAAAGAAACCAAAACAACTAAGTATTTAATAAGAAAATACCCAGAGTACACACTCAGTAAAATCTCTAGAGTAGCAGCCAAAACCATCTTCATCATCATCATCATCATCATCAACAACATCTTGATCTTCATAGGCCATGTTGATGAATGCTAAATGTAAACGAGGCATTGCAAGAAAACAAGCAACTATGGTGAAGATGATGATGACTGTGACGATGACGATAACGACGACGCCAAGTTAAAAATCAATAAAAACAAAACTGACCTCACATAAATTTTTCAGCAAAGCAAATGGCAAAGTAGCAACAAACAATAATAACAACACCATCATGGAATCATGAAAGACTGAATAAAGATTGAAAAAGCCTAAAGCCAATCAACAATGAAAACAGAGAAAATGCCACAAAGTAAAATAACAGAAAAAATAAATAAATGAAAATAAAACAGTAAATAATTTTTCAAGATCAATGTTTATTTATACAAGGAAAACTTGAAAATACATATTGAAGAAGAAAACATCATCACCATCACAAACATCATCATCATCGCAATGCAATGCATTATTTGCAGAGATAGGAGAAAGAGTAGAAGTAACCGAAAAGCTTAAGACACGCAATTGCAATTAAAGACTATCGTCATAACCGTATGTGTCGAAGAAGCCAGAGATTTTTTCGGGTTCAGTAGAGACCAGTAAATAAACATAAAATAATATAAACAAAATAACAAAAGAAATTTTAAGTAACCAACAACAAATGCCAAGTTACCAAAATCAATGGATAAACCAAAGTCAAGTCAAGTTAGGTGATGTGATATTGTGAGGCATTCAAAATTGTTTAAAAAGAATCAAGTCGTCAGTTTCAATCTCAGACTCAGACTCAGTCCCAGTCTAAAGCGATTCATGCATGATGAGTTCAAGACAAGTGCCTCGATGGACCTTTGAAATTGTGAAAATTAAGACGTCAAACGATGTCAATTGCTGGTCATTCTTTTAAAATGATGAAGATCATCATCATCCATAGTATTGTGGCAACAGCAACACGATCATCATCATCATCACCATCATCAGCATCAACAAATATAGCTATGTACAATCATCATTGAAGTCATGCATTTTGTTTGTTTTCGTCTGTAGACTTTTCAATTTTCATTTGTATTTATTTCTTCTGTTTTTTTCACAAAATATATCTAAACAAACAACATGCGTCTATATGACATAAAAGGCACACAAACAGACAGCCGGACAGAAAGACAAATCAACAGACAATCAGACATATAGATAGATAGCCATTCGAAGTTCGAAGTATTACCTTCGTTCATTGGTCGTCACGAAATATGCCATGTGAGGAGTACTACTAGTAACACAGACAGTTGCACGATCTTTCAAGTTCAATAGTTAAAGTAACAACATGTTCATCATTATTAGTAACCACAAAAATGTGTATAAATATTTTGGAATATACTCTAAAAGGAGTAGAAGGGGTAGGGTCTGACGGATTCAATAACTAACTGTACACAAATATCAGCAGTAGACAGGAAGTCAAGTTCAAACTAACAATGAACGCAATTTGCGTGTCACATGCATCAAAGTGAATTAACTTCAATTCTTTTGGTTGATTATGAAAGGGTTAAAGGATTTAAAATTTACTATATATGCATACTGACAGATATTTGCTTGATACTAATTAGAATGAGTTACATAAAAATATATAACACTTTATTTAGGGTATTATTCCCATATGGTAAGTGATAATTATCTATAGCAAGAGTTTATTAATGGGAAATAATTGAAGGATCCTTGAAATTTTATCACTTTTAGACAATGAATTATATATATTTTTTGAATATTTTCTGTAGATGTTTCTTAAGGGGTAATGGTGGTCAAAAAGTCTGTTGAGTTGATACTCGTACTTTTACCAAACATTCAATAATTTTATTTAAAAATTATGGAACACTTTGCCTTAGTCCGAAATTCGAAACAGAATTTTAACCTAACAAATTTGAATCACAATCATAGATTTGTGTACCAGTGCTTTACAAAATTTCTTTGAACCTTCTCTAGCAATATATTCCCTCCGTTTCTTGTATTCCAAACAGTTTATTACAATATATTGTACATACAATACATATATACATATATGACTCCTTGTCTTGTCTGTTTATATATACTATTGTACCATCAAAATCCTAACAATTCAACTCATATTCATATACTACACATAAACACTTATACTAAGCTACTTACGAAAGCAAAGGCTGTCAGAGTCAAATCCGCTTAGGTTTTATCCTATAAAATTATGATGTCGCCACATGGACTTACAACCAAACCAACTAACCAACCAACCAACCAACCAACCAACCAACCCAACAACAAAGTATACATAGCAGACCAGTGACTTTGAACATTATGAAAAGACATTAAGTACGAGTTGTGTGAGCACAAAGCGATTTTGAGACTTGGCTTTACCAGAGATTCATTCAATTCAGACTGACGGAATAAGTGAACATTTGTAACAACTCACTAAAATTAATGTCACGTACTAGACTGGACAAACAAATAACCAACTGAACTCAGCTCAACTCATCTCAACTCAACTCCTGAATAAAGAGACGGGAATGTACGAGAGAACGGACAAGAGTTTATCATTTGTTGCATGCCTCATTATGACGTCACTTGTTAGTAAGAAAACGCCACAAGAAAATGTTGCAAATTGCATTCGTTCCAAGGGCAAACATATTGCCACAGGCTTCTAGCAACAATCCCTCTTGCTTGCTCACAATTTTTCCCATTTCATTGGCGATCTTGTCTATCAACCGAATAACGTAGAACTACACAGAAATTCTTGCAGTTTAGCCACAGCACGTGAGTTACGTCAGACAGACAGACGAAGAACGCCCCAAAAACGTAGTCCGATATTTGTCATCTCTCGTTCCTTGGTTTTTGTGAACGGTTTGTCTACCTGCAACATTCTATTAATGTGTTGACTGGGTTAGCCTTACCAACTTGTTGCTCTTCATGGACAGTTACACAACTCAGCTGAGACCCCAAACTCATCATCTGAGAGAATGAGAACCACGATACTTGTGCTGATGATGATGATGATGATGATGATGATGATGATGAAGATGAAGATGACAACAAGCAGCGACGAATGAACAACATCATTCGAGTGGAAAAATCACTTCCGCGTATGTGACTTTCATTCTCTCCATCGTTCGTTCGTTCATTCGTTTGCTTTAAAAAAGAATGAGCCACAAAACCGTTGTTGTGGCATAAAGAAAAATCACTGGAAAATAGTTTTCCACTTTCAAAGTAATTTTTCTCGTTGCACATTTTCAGTTTGTTAGTTCATGCTCCCGCACCGCTCTGGTATTTTACTTCCACTTGTGGCACTCGCTCGCTCGTTCATTCTTTCTCTCCCAGTCTTCGCTCAACTGTGAACTTTAATGCGAATTTAAAATGTTGATGATAATCTATTAATTATAGCTTTGAGCCAATAACTGAAAAAAGGTGTTGAGGTTATGTTGCACATCGGATTGGTTACTTAAACCTGGCTGTGTTTGGCAGTGTTTCTTCCCTTTTGGTATCAGAAAAAGTATTTCATGCTTTTCGATTAAAAATGTCAAAAAGGGAAGAGAAGAGCGGAAAGTGCAAAAGAAAATTATTAAATTCTTTATTGAATAATTTTATGTTGAAAGGAATTTCAACACTTTACCCAAGGAACGTGCCGCAAAATTCTGTTATTTGTGCGCGATTTTATTGAGTGATTAGTTTTTTGTGCAACAAATGTCAGTTGGAGTTGCTTGAGAGTAAGAAAGAACCCCGTTAGCAGCACATGCACCACCAGCTGTCCAACAGCAGAAATAGTGGCAATGGTCTTACCAAAGTAACCGGCACACACAGAGTAAGTAGTGTAAGTGCCGCAAGCATTTTTCGGACAGAAGATGGAGTAAGAAGGTATTGCTGGAAGATGTTACTATGTACAAAATTACCTCATGTTGTTGCTGTAACCAGATGATGTAGTGGTTGCACCGTTGTGACGTTCTCGAAATGATGAAGTATACCACCATCGTGGCATAGCTGAATTGCACAGTAGTATGAAATAGAATTTGTAAGTTACTTATAAATAATCTATAAGAAATATTATGTTCAAAAAGGTTTCAATGGTAGCTTAAAGTTAACATATGAAGTTTACAGGCAGTTTTAGACAAACTTTCATTCTAATATAAGATTTATTTGATTCACATGATTACTTTTTCTTTTTTCTACAACTTCAAGGTCACTTCCATACCACTGTGCCACTATGAAACACCACAGGCTACTTGCAGCACGATAGAGATGGCGACGATGACTATGTTTTAGGCACGCAAGAACTTTTTCTAACTGTTTCTTTGACGCCCATTGCATAACCACCAAACTAGGCTCACCTGCCAACCATCCTCTCCTTCTCCTCTTTTGGACTTTGTATGATCGCTTGTTGTCCAGAACGGAATGGAACGGAACGAAATATAACGAAATAGAAAAAGGAAAATAAAAACTTATTAACGAAGAGGAAAAGTGTTGTTGAAACACCTAAACTTGTTACCGACAACGTCAATGTAAAAATTGCTTGCAACAACGGCACTAATACCGGCAACAACAACTTGTCTAGCAACATAGCCAAGCAAATTAAGTTGGCACTCTTTAATAAGATGATGATGGTTTAGCTTGATATATCAGCGGTTGTCTGTCTGTCTGTGTGTCTATCTGTCTATTTTACAGGCCAGCAGGATTGAGTAGTGGGCAGAAATGTAAGCACTTACAAGAGGCGTTGCGCCTAAGAAGACGCTTAAAGACTCTCAGACTGGAAGACAAACAGACAGACAGAGCGACCAACAGTTAGAAGAAAATATAGAAGTAATAGAGTCAGCTGAGACTTGGTACATAATATCGTGAGCAATGTTGTTGTTGTTGCTGTTGTTGGTGTTGTTGGTGATGTTGCTAGTTACCAACAACTTTGTCGGCAACAACAGTGACAGATCGCAGCTAAGCGTGAAAATAGTTCCCATGTCTGCAATGAAGGAAGCTTCATTTTCATTCCAAGTCATTATTGCAGCTCGTTGATGTTGCTTCATTTGATTTGGCTTGGCGTTTTTTTTTTTTTTTTTTTTTTTTTTTTTTGGACTTGGCTTTTGGCAATTTGACTTTGCTTTCATATTGCTGCTGTTGTTGTTATTGTTAGTACATTCAGTTAACTTGTTGCTGGCAGTCATTATATGGAATTTTCGGATATATCATTTTTAGCGAAACAAAACTTTCTTGCAATACTAAGTAAGTACAACACGACGATCATAATAATGACGAAGATGACGATGACGATGAAGTAAAGTGTTTGCTGCCGCTGCATGCCTTTTGATGACGCCTGCGGTTAATTTCTGTTGCTTCTATATACTTCTCCGACTTCAATATTCTTACGGTTGCTTTACTATCATTGCAATTTATCACAAGCTTTCGTTCATTCGTTTCAATCTGACCGAAGCCGCCTTGAAAAGAGAGTGTTGCAAGTTGCGTACGTGATGTTGATGTAGCAGTTGATCGTGTTGCTACAACACTGTTGCTGTAGCTGTTCCTATTGATGATGATGGTGTCGGTGATGGTGATGGTGTCGGTGATGGTGATGGTGATGGTCATGAAAATGACTAAGATCATGTGGATGTCTCAACAAGTTCTGTACTATGTAGGAATGAGATATCTTATGAGGTCGCAAGCATGACACATTTAACTTACTTACAATTCGGATACAAAATTTTCAAATATGCGTCGTTGTAACCTTCTTCAATAAAAGTTTACAAAAATCAATTTTGTTTATCATCATCACACTAGTACTCACTGTTCGTTCAATATCATCGTCATACACCTGCAATGCCGGTAATGCTGGTTTCTCTTATCAGTTGCGTCCTACAATAACATTGTATTGCAAAATTTATAGAAAGCATCAATTTTCATTTTTTATCTTACCTTCAACAAACTCAGACGCAGACGCAGACGCACCCTTATCACTGGCACCTTGGCCTCGTTAAGACTGCATTCGAGTCACAACTCCTTCATTGCTCGTTTCTTTTGGTATGGTTTGGCTTGCATTGGCTTGACTTGGCTTGCCCTGCCTTGCCTTATCTACAACGCGTTAACGTAATTTAGCATTTAATCTTGTCTTTTCTTGCTAAGTGTCTCCCACAATTTGCGCGGCATCATCATGATAGTTTTGCATACTCCTTATAGCTCCCTCTGTGTGGCAAAGCCGACGATTGCAATTTAATCTTCATGTCGCATCTTTCGTTGATGTTGTCCCCCGTTCAGCTTCTACTCGTCATCCAGTCTCATTCTCGTGTATATCACAGTACATTCTTGATATACATTTTGAATTTATCTCGTTCTGTTTTAATGCGCCGTCCTTCGCTCTGTTACAGATATGTTTTGGCTTTGATAACTGCCTCATGATGATGATGATGGTGATGATTCCCTTGTTGTCTACACCAAAACTCCTTAAGTTCAAGGTTTCTTTAGGCGCCTTGATTGCCTCGCCTAGCATAAATTGTACGTAATCTCATGTAGACTATGATACTGATAACATACCAACATAGATTTGAACTTATCTAAAGGGAAATGTTACTGAATCATTGTAGGTATATCATTGTGATGTTTTTGTTCTTCAATTGATAAAATTGCTCTTGAAGGTGTGCTGGATCATTAAGGAATCTGAACAAAAAGTCGTGCTAAGAGGGAATCCATTCTTAATTATAATTTACTTTGTAACAAGTTTAAGAGATCTACGAGAATGAGAAATTATATTTTCAACTCATTTTGGATGTGGAGAATCCTAAAGTTAATGAAGGTTGTAAGCAAAAAAAAAAAGTAACAGTTAATATGCTATAAGAAACAGTCATAAAAATGTAAGAGCTCTAACTTTTTTTATCTCAAATTTACTCGTATGTAGCATCTAACCTTCCATCAGCAATTTTTCAAGACAAATACCCATAATAATCGCCAACAAGTTGTTCTTACCCTCTTTGGAACAACTTCTTTTTAAGTCATACTTTCTTAAACTAATTCGCACTTTGCTGTTTTGTAATTTATATAGCAATCTTCTCTGCAACACCATTACAGAATCCACTGAATCACCTTAACCAAAGCTGGGAGAGAGAGAGTTAGAAAAAACCCACGCCAACAATTTTCGCTATGTTGCTAGAGAGTAATTCCTGTAGTAGTAGTATGTAGTAGGTAATCCCCAAATTTATGTTAAGCCAAGTAGCTGCTAGTTTTACACTTGTTTCTGCCAAGCTAAAGTTGCAACAAGTAGCAACCAAAGTAATCTGCACCTATGCCAACGTCTGCTTCAACTGCTCCAACTTGAAATGTTTCCAAGTGCCACTCGTTGCACTATAAGTATGAAAATTAATGTGGCAACGAGACATAAACTATGCACAAGTGAGACGAGCTCTGTTATAAGTTGGTGGTGTAGTGATAGTCATGGATACTACTAACTTACAGCTTTTTTTTCAGTCAAAAATTGTTATGAGACAACAACGAACGACATTAAGACTAAGACGATGGTAATAAAGTTTGGAGAAAGGTTAACATTTCGCATGAGTGGTTTGTTGCATACTTATTGTTTAGTTACACTGAAGTTATATGGACATATTGAGGTAGCTGCCAGGAGTTTTTTCTTGTAGGCTTTGGACAACATGTTTCATTGGGTATTTCAATTTATGAGATGCTTTCCACCATAGGCAAGCAAACATACAATATAATAGAAACTATAGATGACGGGTGTCTTTTGCTAAGTATGCGCAGAAGGTATACTGTAAAATTTTCATTGATGGATGGGTCAAAATCCTTGACAGCAGTAGCTTGTTAGTGTCTGACATTGATGCGCTTTAGTCACTTTGTTTTTGCTTTAGTGTAAAATCTCATGCTGTGTTTTTAATGTCGTTGACAGCACAGCATACCACAGTGCAGCCAGCACCCTTTCACTTGAATACATTCGTTCCGCGCATTCGCACAGTGTGACGTTGTAGGAAATTTTGTTGTGTTTACCTTGTCACAAAACAGGATGATCGTCAATTCGTGAACTAGCTAGGACTAGTTAAGCGTGTGTCAGCAAATCAGGCATATCGAACGAAAAATAAGTACCATTGCCCACTAAGGTAGTCAGGAAGGACGCGAGTACGCGTGCGTTTTAATTCTCAGTCCTTATGATAACAAACATTGACTCAATTGCTTGTCGCGACACTCTCACCTCAGGAGGTCCTCACGCGCTCAGCGGAAATTTCTCTTATATTCCACTATTTTGTGTTTGTGTCCTTGTGTGTCATGTTTTGCCTTTATATTTTTTGTTATTGTCAATTTTTATTACTTTTTCGCTGTTAATTTTTCTCAGTTTTCCTATTATTTTGACTTTAACACTGAAATATACCTAAATACCTTTCTTGACTGTCATCAAGGTCATTGTTCACTCCTATTCGTGCAAGAAACTGAATTTTTAATGATATTTAGTAGCGTAGAAAATTTGAATGTCTTGTGCCGTTTCGCAGTTGGAAAAATTATTAAGAACGATTCATATTGTCTAAAATAGTCCAAACTAAGTGCCTAAGTGCAGAATTTGGAACAAGTAGGATTTTGGAACGTGCCGTGCTCAAGGTTAATTAAGAAGTAGAGAAATTTACAGAAAAACCTTTAAGGAAAGTTATTTAAAGATACATGAAGGTCCCAGATTCAATCTATAAGAGAACGATGTCAATTGAACTGTCGTTTTGACCATGAATAGAGTTTCTATTTAACTCACCTAAGTATGTTATATTTATATACTCGTACATTCAAAATTCATATTATGTAATTCCTATTACATTGCATATAACAGCACCTTCAATTCAAGATGCCACTTCAAATTGGTTACACTTGGATACAATGTCAATCACACCTTACTACAAGAGTTCTTCAATCGGTTGCTCATTAAAAATGGGCCTTAAAACCCAAATGAGTGACGTTGTAAAGCCCCCACACGTTAAGTGGAACTCTTAGTTGTGAACTGTGTTGGGATTTAATGATGAGAGAATCGAAGTAAACCAATGGTGGTGGAGTGGGTAACTTAAGATAAGCATATGGCAATCATATTTATGATATTTTCAACACCAAATTATCTCTCAAGGCAGCTAGTAACATCAAGTGTGAAAAGTGAGTCAAAATGTATGTAAAAGTGATCGACAACATGAGGCATCTTATTGTCATCATCGTCATCATCATGAGAGCAACATTATTATCCATGACATAACGACATGCAATATTCACCAAATGATTCAACTTATTTACATTTTTATGTGCATTGCACTTGCTACATTTCTACGTTTCTTCCACAAAAGGGACTGACAATCAGATTGGATTTAAATTTGGATTTGTGTGTAGCACAATATTTGGAACTAGAGCGTGAACACTATAAAATGATCAAGTCAAGCGAACGAGGGCAATCAATCGTGAATCTTGAGATGAAGTTGGTGTGTTTTGTTATTTGAGAGAATTGGAGGCCCACGCAGACACAAATTAGATTTGACACAAAACAAATGTTTACATATTTTTAGAAATGTACAATATTCTATTAAAATGGTTGGAACTTGAATCTGAAGAAACAAAGTTTGACAAAAATAGCCACATGAGTTGTTAAATCATCAGTGGGTGTTTCTACATATTCTACATACATACAAAGATTAAAGAAATGTTTCAATCTATTGAGGAAGAGATGAAGAAAGGAAGAAATTGAGAAGAAATTATCTTGTAGACATGCTGCTCCTCCATCAAATCTGTTTTAAACTACTGTGGCCTGATCGAGTATATTATGCTCCTTTGATCACTGCAACCGCCAACAATGACGCAGTTGGTGGTAGATTTTTTGTTCCATTCTTATTTGGGGAATTTCAGAGAAATTTATATGGGTTGCTCTAGATACAAAAACAAAAAAAAAGAAACTTTGAAATTTTATATGAATGAACTTGCTTGCATTTAATTGCAACAAAGTCGCCGCCGTTTTCAGTAAAGTTGACTTTGATTCTTTCCGATTTCATAATGTTTTCATTTGTTTCTTTTTTATGACTGAAAGAAATACGCATTTCATGTCATTCGATTTACTCTCAATGACGGTAAACCAAGCAACCAACCAATCTTTTAAAATATTATTATACATGGATGAGTAGTTTAAACGGAAATTTCTTTCTAATGAAGTTTAACCCGATTGTGTTGCTCCTGCTTTGCTTCTTTACCAATTTATGGTCATAAATTTTAAACTTATTCGACTTGGTAGTTTGGTTGGTATTGTTTGTTTCAGTTGCAGACGCTTCAAGTTTATGCGCCATAAACGGCAATAACGACGGCTTCTTCAAATATTTGAAAATATATATATGTACATACATATGTATAAAATATCAAAACTCTAAGCCAAAAGTTTCAATTGTTTGTTGTTGAGTTTTGAAGTTTTTAACGTTTTAGGTTTGCTCTAGTTCTCCCTTTATAAAACATCTGAGAATCGAATCTCGAAACTCAACAACAATAAACATATTTATGTGACATTTATATGGGTTTTTAATATTTTTAATAAAATTTTTGTTTTTCATTTTTTATGATTTTCTATTATGAAATTCATCGCTGGAAGATGCGAAGAATTTTGCATAACAATGCATATTCGAATGTTTTTAGTTGAATCTTTTAGGGTTTTATGGTCATAAATATTTACATAAATTGCTTGCTGCTTATGAGTTAGTAGAGGGTGGGAAAGGCATTAATAAACGTAGTCTTAGACTTTATGGCGACATCCAAATTTTTTAGTTATCTTTAAAATGAATTCTTAAAAGAAACGCTTTGAAATAGATAATTTTTCTTATATCCATTTAAGTATGAGTCAATGAAAAAGAATGGAGGAACACGAAGTTACAATAAAAAGGCTATAAAACTTCAAACAAAAGAGGGAATATCATTAAAATTGCCAAAGGAAATGAATTGTAACTAGAGGAGCCTTTTTTAATAGGACATTAAGGTGAATTAAATGAAGCAATAGAGACATTATTCTTATTGTAGTGATTTTATTTTATTATAAATTGAAGAACTTAAAACTTTAGTTTGAGTTGAAAGAATTCAAGCCATAAAAAAAATTTATGATTTAAAAAATTAAAATGAAAACAAAACATGATTCAGTGAACCTTTCATACCTTTCATTCATTTAGTTATAAAACACATTATCTTCCAGAAGTCAGAAAATAACAATAGTAACAGTTTCTCTAGTTCAAATATGAGAGACACCTTTTCAGAGATGCAGATGGAATAGATGGACAAGTAGTAGCCATTACCATGCTCGTGTGCAGTTCCATGGTTCCAGTGAACAGTGACAGAGAACTGCGTTTAATAAAATTAAATAAATATCTTCTAAATTGCAATAAATTCTAGTTAAAATCAATTCAAAAAGGTTAAGACTTTTATTCTTAACACATTTTAAAAACAATTTTCGAATTTCCTGCATATCTTTCCATCTTGACCAAAGTTACGCCTTTAACTTGAATGACAATCACTTCCCTTGGTACCCTGGGTAGGTGTAGTTGGTGTAAATGAAATTCAATATAAAAGATCTTTAACTTTATGCCACCACATGCAACATTCTTGTATATTTGCATAAGAATATTTGTTTTTTTCACACTTCGTCTTTAAGAATTGAACACAGCAAAACGAAGGCATATAATATCATCAACGAAATTCAAATTAAAATAATGAATGTATCGCATATCTAGAAGTCACTTAAGATCCGCAAAACCAAAAGAGTGTTTTAATTGCTTTACAGAAAAAGACTCTTCTTGTATGATATTCAATCAACTAAATTTGTATTGTGATACCAGATTGGCATTGACACAAGAAGAGTAACCAGATCTTTACTTATGGGAATGTTTGATGACAAATATATCATTCTTCAATAATATGTTCGAAACATAATAGTATGGCTTTCGTTATAAGAACGTGTGTGGCCATGACACGTACCGAATTCTATCAGAAACAGACCAAACCAAAACAGCCAAGACCAATGTTGTTTGTTGTTGACTTGAGTTGAGTCTGTTAGACTAATAACAAATGACTCTTAAATAGAAATGAATGAATGAATGAATGAATGCTTGATTTTAGAAAAGCAGCTGAATATAATTAAAATCTGAAAACAAACCACAATACCCTTCATCCAATTCAATCCTTGTAATAAAACTAAATCAACGCGCATCACTAAAGCATCTCGATTTGCAGGAGCACACAAACCATTTTGATTTTATTTCCGAATTTTTGTTCGTCTCCCTTCATTATGATGGGACGATCTTCTTGCATATTCATAAAGTACTATACTCGTTTGTGTACAATTCTCCTTCTATTTTTCATATTTTGACAACGAAATTTATATAACACACTTCTTCATATTATTATTATTATTTCATTCATATGAAGTCGAAATATATAATATACATATAATGGTGCTATGAGTATTATGAGTATCTTTGTATCTGGAAAACAGCAACGCACGTGATGATTGCATCATTGTGTCAGCTTAGTACGTGCTTTATGCCACATTTGTGGGTTTGCACAAATGAAAACAATTCTTTTGAACTTGTCAAGGGTTTTGTTTTACAAAATGTTTTTTATTCAAAAATTTTCTAAATAAATAAAATTTGCTATGTGTTGTATTCTATTTTGTTGTCTGTTTCTTGTGATTATGACACAGCTGCTGTGTCTATCATTATTATTATTATAATATTCTATGTGCAAAATTTTTGATTTTTCAAAGGGTTTGCTTTTGTTTTCTGTTTTGTTTCATATCCATCACTCATGAAGTTTGTAAGTATGATTTGGAAAGAGTTTCAACAGCATTTCATAAAGAAAGTCCAACTCTTTTACAAGTATATCTCCAACTACACAAGAAGAATCTATAGATCCTAAACATAACCGGCACAAGCCATTCCGGTGGCAACATCCTATTATTAACATCGAGAATTGCGAATTCTGTTTTTATACCAATAGAATCTTCATTTGCCTCCACTCCACATATATTTAGAATAATAAATCTTATCAATAATAATATATAGAATTTTATAAATCTTTAAAAAAAATTACTCAACTAACATATTTCTATGATTGCCAAAAATAACCTGCAGTTATATTTGTTTCCTTTTACTAAAAGAGTTGAACTAAAAATCCAATTTCAAAAACTATTGCCTTTACTTTTTCTAGTTTAATCTATTGTTATAGTATTCTCATAGCACACAATACGATTCAATGAATTCAAAATAGATTTGCATTTCCCTTAACAATTGTAAGCAAATCCTCAAATGATTAAAAAAATAAACAAAAAATCATACAAAAGCATCAAAATGAACAGAATCATATAATTTATAACCAGAAGCATATTTACTCGTATTTTGTCAGACTCAGATACAAACTGACTAAAAAAAATCAAAACATATCCAATCCATTGGACTGACCTGACCCTTAGTGCAATATACCGCCTACGGCAACAATGTACTAAAATCAAACAAAAGCGAAACTTTATTGATGTCCATAAATTTTTGATGGTAAAAACAGAGCAGCAATTAAACTAACGTTGTTTCTACTACTGCTGATGGTGATGGTGATGTTGATGTTGATGTTGATGTTGGTGCTGCTGTCAGTGTATTGTCCTTGGCCCAGGCAATGCACGAAGCAATCCCCCCTCCCTTAGTTTATGATTTGTTTTTAGAGATTAGCACGAATTCGGCGCAACATGAGATCGCGTAAAAGAGTCACACAGTCATCCATTCAGCCATTCTATCTGTCAGCCAGTCGGTCAGTCAGTGAGTCAGTCAAACTCACCAGGCAAATGGTCAAGTCAAGAACACAGGTAGATACATATGTAGATAGATAGATGTACAAAAAACAAACAAAAAAATTAGAAAGGTTATTGCAGGACAATTTATGTTGCATAGATTTATGTCATAGATGGATAGACAAGCGGC
This sequence comes from Amiota minor, assembly GCA_037043295.1. NCBI lineage: Eukaryota > Metazoa > Arthropoda > Insecta > Diptera > Drosophilidae > Amiota > Amiota minor. The sequence continues at coordinate 1,402,017 of JBAMAW010001787.1, forward strand.
AGATAGACACGCTAAACTCTTACCTCTAGTATACTAGTTTGTCGCATCAAGTAAAAACAACAATATAATCAGAAGACAAAGGCACTTTTAGTACACATGTTGTAGTTAATTACACAATGAAATAGGTAAGGTTATTGTGTTGAAAGGCTAAAAGGTCGATTTTCTTCTCATATGCCATATTTATTATGTAGCGGACGACATGTTGTCTGTTAACGCCTACAATGACTACTTTTTTGTAGACGAAGCTCAAGTAGCAGAAATCAAAGATCTTATACACGCCCTTGGAGTATACTAACTTTTGGAAACATTTTTTTCTATTCTTTTTTAAGGTGAAAGGATAAAGGAAATTTTATGTGCTTTGGATACTACACGCCTTTCATAAAAAAAAAGAAACAGAGTAGCAAAAAATTTCGAACATAAAATATTAAAATTTATGTGACATATGCGGCAGCAGATTATGCGAGTTTGGAGCACATAACACTTACAATACATGAAGTTTCATACCTCAACCTCTTTGGTGCCATATTCATTCGACCATCCACGACAATGAGCTCTATAAATTTTTTGTTTATTTGGCGTTTATTTGTACAAGAAGATTTGTGTTCTCGACCGTGTACATTTTAGTTGGTCATAATTTAGTGTGGTTTATTGAACTCTTTTGTTGGTACTATATAGTTGATATATATATTGTAGTATAAAAATGATGGGTTTCTTCTTTGCTGGCTTTAATTAGTTTTAACGAATTATTATACAAAGAAGATTGGCTGCTCACTTGGCCCCTTTACGACTATAGAGATTTATAATAGTTGTAAGTATGTATGTTTATGTCAATATTTAATATTATTTTTAAGAGTCATAAAAATAAGAATAAAATTATTTGAGCTGCAGTTTAATAAATTCATATATCAAAAGACCATAAAGACCAATAAGATGATGTGCTTAGAGACACATGAGTAGGGACTTAGATTTGCTATTCATATTTTCATTATTATTATTATTTCATTAAAACTTGATATTATGAATCTAAATGTGATTGTATTACAACAATATCACAATTTCTGGTCTACTATAAAATTAGTATAACCACATTTATTGTAGTTTACATTCTCCAAAGTTTATGACTATCTATCACAACTTACTCAAGTCTATTGATCTTGATGGAAATTATTAACTTTTAACCTAAATTCAATGGATCGCACAATATAAAAATACAAATAAGTAAGTCAACTGGGCTATAGTTAATGTTCAATCATTTATCACTGAAGCTTACGTTTATGAAAGCGTAACCAATGCAATCCAATTCAATCCAATTCCATGTCCATGTCCAGTGTTTGATCCCACTCAGAGACTGCGAGACAGAGAAACAGCCAGATTTTACAACACTTTTTCTTATAAAGACAAAATAACAAAATTTATCCCTCCCTCACATTTTACATATCATTTGTCAAAATATGTCATTTAAATCGCGGAAAACAAAAACTGAAACTGAAAACAATTTAAACGCGGCTTAAACGAGGTAAACTCAAAATGAACGTTACAACAAATGTAACTAAGCCAATCAACATAAATTCAATGTAACAAAATCAAATAACAACAAATACAATAAAACATCAAAAAAACAAAAAACAAAAAAAAAAAAAAATTGTTTAGTATAAATAAAATCAGACAAACAAACAAACAAAACTCCTACAAATGTATGGTGGTGCTGGCTGGCTGCTATTATTGTATATTATGGACTGAAGACAGAGTAAGTATGTATGTATATGAAGGTGGCTGGGTTTTTGAAGTTGAAAAGTGAAAGTACAACATGTTGTTGCTGTTACTGTAATTTTGGGCAAGGAAAAAATTTTATAGTTTTTTTTTTTTTTGTTTTCTATTCATTTAACAAGCCACGGCCGGACAAGACTTAAGCAAAATGCTCTAATAGGAAGAAAAAGACTAAAAATAAACAGAAAATGATCGAAATGCAAATGCGCGAGACAAGCAACAACAAATGTTCATTGGAATCAGGCCTAAACTTATTCATATCAGGTTGAGGTTGTAGTAATGGTGATGTGGTGGCGGTGGCGGTGGCGGTGGCAGTGGCTATTACATTTAGACAAGATATAAGAAAAACAATTTAGCTAAACCAAGTTAAGTAAAGTCAAGCCAAATGAAACAGTAACCAAACCAAGTCTTTTTCGCCGTTGTACTCAATTCAATGGACTTAAGTCCATTCGCTCTAGTTATGTCAAAACTATTACGGCACCAACAATGAGAACACCACCCCCACCACCATCACCAACAACGACGATGAAAAAATTAATAAGAAAACTGAAACCAACAAGGAACCCGAAAATTTTGTTAACATGAACTAACAAAATTTTTACATTGACTTGAACAAAATTTGATTTGACGACGAGTATTAGAATAGATAAATTTTGATATGCGACAAAGGCGACAGCGACAACAGCAAAACCAGGCAACCACAGGCCCGGATTAAGCCATGTGGATGACCCAAGCAATGCAAAATCTCGGGTAGATGCATCTTGCAAATTTAGAGCATAAATTAAATTTCAAAGGATTGTCTGTTTTTCGTAATTGTTTCCTTTTGTTTTTCATTGACTTCATTGTCTCGACTTTTAATATTAAGTTTTTCAGACCAAATGTTATGGCATTTTCTTGTTTTTCACAGTTCTTCATAGATCTCTAGTCGCGAAAACTATAGATTTCTGATGATGGAAAACTGTCTAAAAAATTTTAAAATTTTTATTAAGGGCCACGGGCCCCTGTCAATGCTGGTACCTGTCGCATTACCCATATGGATAATCTAAACCTGTGCAACCATGTAATAATAACATGTATGACATAAAATAACAAAAAATAATAACAATATAAAATGAAAAAAATAAATATAAAAAAAGATATCCAATCAAAAAGTATCTTAAGAATCTAACAAAAAAGTGCCTACAATCAAAAGTATTTACAAATTCATTACAGAAATCCCACAGCAGTTGAACATATTGCAATATTTATTTAATTTATGAACAACTTGAACACCGGAACTTTTGTTTGTTGGTTCGTTGGTTCGTTGGTTAGTTGCTAGTAGGTCAAATAACCTCAAAGTGCACTCAATAATAGTCAGAGCAACTTTGCGACATAAGTTTTTTTTTTTTTTTTTTTTGTTTGGTTATAATTAACACCAAATGCCAGTAAAGTGTCAGTAAAGGATACAAAAAATATTGTAAATTGCCAAAAGAAATAAAAGAGCGTTAGCAGTCGATGTCGATTAAAATCGGTGTTAAAATTTATGCAACAAAATTTTTTATTAGATTTTTATCAAAACATTAGTTTCTTTTTCGATTGAACTTTTTTGCCGATACGAGTACGAGTTCGAATGGTTCGAACGGTTAATGGTCTGATTTTATTGTAGATTTTTCTTTTGGTTTGAGTTTAGCTATAAAGTTGTTGTAATTGTGTCTAAGCAAGCGATTTATTGGTGTTATTTTTGTTTTGAAAAGGAAAGAATAAACCCAGTAGAAAATGTGTAATGTATGTCGTATATGGAAATCTAATGATTAGAGCAAATCTAAAACAAGATAAAAGATATAAAAACCTATGTCAAATATTTTGTTTATGTTAGACTCAAATAAATTATGAATTGTTTTAATGATTTCCTACTGGGCATTTGTAGGTATTTATTTATGACAAACATATGGAGCTGCCATGCATTTCCATCTGACCAACCTAACGTCAGTCAAACTGCTTCGTGCGCGCAAATATTTTATTAATAGAAATAAATCAACTACCGCACAGACATCAATTAGCTCGAATCGCTGCCTAAGCACAGTGAAACTTCGCATAACCAAGGAGACTGGCATGGAGGCAGCATCATTATCTATTATTCCCCACTGGAACCCGTTCCAAAAGACACAGCAAACACTTCCCATGCCATAACGTATCATTCTATGCAGTACCATGCCATGCAATGCCAAACCATGGCAAGCGGAGCCATGCAATTGCAATGCCACAAATATGTTGTGTATCTGTAGCACACAGCATATGTTAATAATTTGCAAAATGCATTTGTCTGGCGATAACATGCTCAAGATATGAAACAAGTCGAGCTTCATGAGCGAGCACGAAATAGTAGTGTTTTGACCAACTTGGTACTGCTGCCGTTGTACCTACTACTGCTGCTGCTGCTGCTGCTGTTGTATCTGCTGCAATTTTCTTATAGTTTAACATGGCGACTACAACAACATGTTATTTGCACCTGAAATCTGTCAATGTGCTGCTGCTGCTGTTGCTGTTGCTATTGCTGCTACAGCAACATCGTCTCTCTTACCGTGCGGAAAATATGTTATGTTTTTCTTTATATGTTTTTCTTTATATTTCTTTTTTTTTTTTTATCCGGCAAATTGCACAATTTTCATCGTTTTCGTTTTTCACCAAACTATGAATTTCACTTTGCATATGAGAGTTCGCGATGGCGTTTTGCATTCATTTGAAGTTTGTTAGCATTTTGGTTTTGGTTTTTCTTTCGCTTATCAGCTTCATTAGCATAAATGTCAGTTTCACTTTTTTTCGGTCAATTTTTCTTTATGTTTTTTGTGCGTTTCTTGTTGCTTTTAAACTACAAATTTTTCCTTATCTGACTAAGATTAGTTGTCGTTGGCGTACTCTACTAAAATGGCGCCTAATTGATTAAGTTGTCATTGTGGTATGGTGTTGTTTATGAAAAATGGTAGTGTTTATGAAGGGGGTTTTTAGCTCACAAAATATCTTGAAGTTAAAAAAACCTTTTTCTTTAAAAATTTTGTTATTAAAATTACCCATGACTCATGTCTTCAGTTGGTGAAAATTCCTTTAAAAAATTTACTATGATCTGTTTACATGTCTAACAATAAAATGGTTTCTTAAAGTTTGTTATTTTTATTTATTTAACTTAAAAAATATTTTACAGATAAATGACTTCACATTTTCATTGATTTTCTATGTTTTTTTTTTTTTTTAAATTTGTAAAGATTTAATTATATATTTTAAAGAAATTACCAATTTGGAATGCTTTATTTTTGTAGTATGACTTTCGTCTATTATAGATTTGTCTCTATTTCTTTGGATTCGTAAATGTTCCTCTAAGTTTTTGATCAAAAAAGATTTTCGTAAATTTTGTATAAATTTTCTAAGATATAATAACGTTTTTCAAATAACAAATTGCTCAGATACCACAAATACTTTATTTTAAATGGGCAAAAAATTTAATAATGTTTTTTTTTTTTTTTTGTTCTTTTTTGTTTTGCCTATGAATTCATAGATTATTTTACACTTGTAGTATATTGTATATTGATTTGTCGAATCGAAAAACTCATAAAATCAATCAACAATCCATAAATATATAATCACTGCCATGTATGCGCACACAATTTCATTGGTTTCGATTTTCAGTTAATAAAAACAGAAATCATCAACACAATAAAAATTTACAACAATACCATATGTCAACAATGTCAGCAAATCAGTTAAATTGTCATAAGTCAAACATGAAATCTGAGACTACTGAATGTGTCTGTGTCTGTCTCTGACTCTCGATGACTCCGTGTATCTGTTTTTATTGTAAAGACCTGCCTGCCTGTCTGTCTGTCTGTCTGGTGTGTGGACCAGGAGGTTTTATAATAATAAAGGAAAAACAAATGCATGAATTATATGAGGCATTGAATGAAGCCAAAAGTTGTTGACTTAACTCAACGAACATAAAGGAGTCTAAGCCTCTGAAACTGAACTTGTGTATATATCTATGTATATCGCTCCATACTCCAAGAAAGCCTTGAGAGTAAAAGTTTCACAAAACATCACCACATGTGGCTAATTTATATGTGAGTCTTAGCCAGGCAAATGCTCCATGGGGCGCCTGATCGCCTTCAACCAGCCAAAGGCTTCTTAAACATTGAGCACAGATAAAACTTTAAACCGATTCAACTGAAATGCAAGCATCCTAATCAATGAAATTGTGCGCGCATTAATTATAAAAAAAATTTCAAAAAACATAATCTCAAACAACAAACTATTAGGTTATGAGGAAAGGGGAGTCTCTCTTCCAAGTTAGGGAAATAGTTATGATATGAAATTGACATTGGTAAAATGATAAAATTTGTTAGATAACACAAGTATAGCACTACAACAACATAGTCCATAGGGTATTAAAAACAAATATGTGAAACAAAAACAGAAACACAGAGAAAAAGGTTGCGTTTTGTTGTCTTGTCTTAAGTACAAATCTGTGGATGTGGAGTCTGTCGTCGTTTGAGTCTAGATAAAAACAAAATTATGAAAATACCTTGTCGCGATTGTCATCTCCACATCGAGCGACCAACTAAGTACGAATAAGCAAGCACAAGAATCCAACGCTCGAGAGACCATAGACGGCGGCGTCCGTTACTCGCTGCGCATGCGTAATATGAGCCCAAAAATGTGACCGGGTTCGAAGACGCTGGCGCATGTCTCCACATAAATTGCCCCTTAAAAAAACAAAAACACAATTTAAAAAGAGGAACTTTTTTAAAATAATAATAATATTTTTCTACCTTTCAGATACCTTTCTTAATTTTGTTTTCATCTTCTACTTTCGTTGCTGCCTGCCTCCCTTGCCACCTTCTCATGCTTATTTTAATTTATTTTTCGTTAATTTTTATGAAGAGTTGACATTTTCAGCCCAACATCCAACTCGCAGCTCTTGAATTTTGTCTCAGGCTCAACAAACACTCCATTGAAAGATTCTCGGTAGGATTTTGGTACGCGTATCTTGCGACAACATTTAAAAACGTTTAACGCGTTGAAAACAAAAACAAAAACAAAAAACAATAACAAATCTCAGTTCAGTTCCAGTGTCGTCAGTTCTTCAAGTCACCAACCAACCAACCAACCAACCAACCAACATTTATGATAAATCATTTTCAGATTTTTTTTTTTTTTGTTTTTTGAAATTTTGTATCTGCTTCTTTATGTTTATTTTTTTGTTTGGGATTTTTCTTCCTCTGAGGTTGGTTGTTATCTCTGTTTTAATGTCAAAAATTTTATTTCTTTCGTACATTTTTTTATACAGAATTCTCCACACTAAAATATATTTATATTTCTTTTCTAGATATTCTCCGGTTTTTTTCTTCTTTTGTTTTAATTGGCCGCTTCAGAAATATTTTTTCAGATTTTTAAGCTTTTTGGCAATTTAAATTGATTTTTTTTGTTAGATAAAATTTTTGTTCAATTTTTTGTATTTTTTTTTGTTGTGTGTGTGTGTGTGGCTTAGTTTTAATATTTTATGGAATCCATAAAGTTTGTTGGGTTTATATATCATAACCTTTTTTTCTACGATTAAGAAACATTTTTTATGCATATTTTTATTAATTTATTTCCTTCAGTTTAGTTTAGTTCACTCAGTTTTGGGCGTTTTGTAGCATAACTCTTAATCCAGATTTATTTGTGAGCATTTGTTTTGCTTTGATTTTGGCCTTAATTGTGTCATGGTCAATAATAAAGTTATGAATGTGTCTTTAAAGATTACTCATACATATTATTGTATATTTATGAAGGAGAATAGTGTGAAAATTGGCATAAAATTTGGTAAATTAAAGTTTAACTGCGCCGTTTTGAAAATAAATATAAGAGGAAGATTAAAAAAAGGGTAAAAAATTCAAAGAAAAATGCACTTTTATAAGATTAAGTAAATTTATAGAGAAATTTTTATTATTTTTAGAAAATCCATATTTTCCTCAATAAACCTCATCAATCTATTATTTTTACTCATTAATACACCATTAACCATAACAGATTTTAATTTTATAAAACAAAAAAAAACATTAACAATAAATCCAAAATTCGTAAAATCCCTTTTTACAAACGCTTAACTTCCTTTCTCACCATTAATCCTCTTAAACATCATCATCATTTGTATGTGAAAATATTAAATAAATTTAAATAAAAGAAAATTTAATTTCAAATGCTCATTTATTGATGATTATTTTTTGTTTTGTCATTTGCATAATTTAAAAGATTTACACAAATATAAATGAAAATACAAGAAAACTAAATCTACTATTTTGCTGCCTTAAACTATTATAAATTTATAAAAACAAAAAATATATACATATATGTAAATGATAGATTTTTAAGAATTACAATATGAGTTTTTGTTTTTTTTTTTTTGAGGCATTCAAACTTGTTTTTAATGATAATTTGATAGTTAATCACCGTTGCTGTTAACAGTTTTATTAAAATAAAATTTATGAAATATTATTAATCTAACAAATAAATTCACATTTGCCACTATTAATTCAAGCATATAAAAATTAATTAATAATATCTTTAATTAAAGGAACTCAAGGAAAATTATCATTTCTAATTCAAATGCCATTAAAAACACATTTCATTTCGTAAGATTTTCAAGGTTTCCTGATGTATTTTACATGGGTAATTTGTGTTGAAGCAACTTAAGATTAAACATCTACTATGATTGGTTAAGAAAATTGTGTAGTCAATCAAATGGAGAACATTCTTGGCCTACAAAAAAATTATTAGCTGCGTTTTTATACTTTAATATTCTTTTTGTCAAATATTAAGTTTTGAAAATGCAACCAAGTTCAGGTTAATCGACTATTGAACTCATGTAAAAAGTTTACTAAAAACCTAAAGGGCAGTTGTCAATTCAAAGGCCTCTTAACTACTTTTCGAAAATATTCCCCAGAGTTTCTGACGAAAACCATCTTAGACATTTATACCAAAGTATTTAACAGACTTCCTGTTTAACTAGCTAATTTTAACCAAATTAATTCAACTCCTAAATTGAATAAAAAATGTCACTCCAAAAGTTGAAGGTAATTTGCAGTAATATCATTAATCTTAACTTAACTATTGATATTATTATTAATCATAACTGAGTTGTGATGGTGATGATGATACTGACTGCGTCAATAAATGAGAATCATAAAATATAAATAAATAATAGTAATATTGTATAAACATAATTAATGACTTTAGTAGATTTGTAGATTTATAATTGTATTTTAAATAACTAAAAATGTATTAAAAATCACTTCTTCACTTTAACCCCTTTTGACTCACTCACACGTTTTTTTTTTTTTTTTTTTTTTTGTGCAAAAATAAAGAATATCTTAAGTATATTGGGGCTAATGTGCTTTTGTATTGTGACTCGTCGCCACTATTCAAAGTGATTCAGTTGCTTGTTATGAGTGAGTATGAATATTGTCCACGGTAACTTTAATTCATGTATGAGTATGAATGAGAATTGATATTTTTATACATTTTATGTGTGAAGATTGTATCTGGAACTGTTCTCGAAAGCAAGCCAAAATGCAATAAAAATATTACAAAAAAAAAAAATAATAATAATATCTCTTTCGCATATAGAGATGATCACTAAAACTGAATCAGTGATGGTGACTTTGTGTTGTGGTGTAGGATTAAAATCATGGACTGCATACTGAAAGAGGAAAAAAATTAAGAAATTCATAAGTTCTGTTGAAACATTTTATTGTTCTTTAGATGGGATATAACTTCTTTTTGGTTTTTAAATGTTCATATATTTTTTTTTTTTTGGTTTTGATTTTAACACGTACGAGTTAAGCTTTTGAGGCGTGTGTGCTAAAGGGAAATGGGCCAAGTTGAGTTGTGAAGAAAAATCGTGAGGTAAAGTGATGTAGGCAGAGTGGCACTGAAGTTAGGACCAAGTATATTGTAGTTTTTGGACTTGCTTAAGCTATAAAAATTAAAATTAACAAAAAAAAAAAAAAAAAAAAACAAGAAATACGACAGGCAGATGAGTAATAAAACGTGTGATGCAGTTGATTATATGGATGAAGTGTGTTTCCTTTGATGATTTTAGAGTGGCAGGGGTTAAGAATGTATAATAAAAATCCTCGTTTTTTCAGTCGCTTTTTGTATTAATGAAGCGCATAGATACTACCTACTTAAGTCTTAACAAATTAATTGTATACTTTATGATTGGTAAACCATGATGACAAGGACCACCTACATGACATTCACACACTACAAGATGCTTCATTATTTACATAAAAGATTCAACATTTGATGAATGAAGTTGCAAGTACTAAACATAATAAGACTAAATATAAGGTCAATTGCAAATCAAATCAAGTAACATTGTGTCATTGTTCAGTGTTAATGTGACACTAAATTGATGTAATAAAAAATCGGCTTATCGAGTACATTGCCATCAACTCTTTTCAAGGAATCGTATAAAGACTTAAACTAAATGTATCTAAATACTTCATAATTCTGAATTATATATTGTACTATTGACTTGAATCAACTGCCTGACTGACTGATCAAAAAAAGCGCATTATTATGGCACACAAATGAGTCACATAACGAGAGATTGAATGGCGGCTGAGTGTATTTGAGTATGTATTGTGTGTGATGACTTTGAAATTGAAAACCATTCGAATAAAAACCCGACTTAAAATATTGTACAAAGATTAAATACCCACGAAAATGTAACGAAATCAAAGAAAAATGTGTTCAAAATGGGAATTTCGGTTTCTGTTGTGTTTTTTTCTTATATTTTTTTTTTGTTTTTTACAAATAAAACTCAAATTTCATATAACAAAACATGTCTATCTATGATTTTTATTGTATCTAACTTTTTGTGTGCTAATAACGTGATAGACATTAAGACAGACAGACAGACAGACAGTCTGACAGACAGACATATAGACAATTGGAAAGACATATCAGTTGTCCAAAAAAGGTGTCTAATGCAACATGTCAATGTCAGAGGAAATATTTATTTTGAATTTCAAATTTAAATAAGTAAATTGAATGAAGACAACCGACGAAGAAGTCAACATAAAAACATATTAAATAACACAAAAATTTGATTTCTTATAAACCCTCAAATTAATTAATTTGATTTGATTTTGTTATTTTTCACTCATTCATTCTCTCTCTCTCTCTCTCTCTCTCTTTTTAGTAATTTTTTCAATTTTTCTTGTATTTTTGATGTTTTTTTTTTCCAAGGCAATCGATTGACTTTCAAAGAGCCGCCAAAATAAAGTTTATTTTCTTTTATGCGTTGCGTGCTTCAATTATGCGCAATTTAAAAGAAATTAATGTCGATAAAAAATCATATAATATTTTGCAACAAAATGAAAATGGAACACGATTTTTTGTTTTTTGATTAATATTTACTATATATTGATAATGTGGTTAATATTGGCATTATAAAATAATTGAACCAAACACTTTCAAGAAGAGAAGTTTTACTCTGATCCCTCTTCTTCTCTTCAATTTGCAATGAATGTTGTTTGTCATAATGCACCATATAATGACAACATCACCTAAAATAAGCGACCCTTGAAACCGTCAATTATGACATATTTCATAATAATCTCAGTCAAAGGCGAGAAAAGTGACACACTCACGCATGCCAAAAATTGTAGTTTACTCCTTTATTATTTTTTTTTTTGTTTTTTTATTAACTCTTTCGGCTTACCAAAGGCTAACAATAAAATAAAGTACAGTTAACACATGACTTGACACAAATAGTGACAGATTTTGATAAATGATGCTCGTTTGTCAAATTGTTATACATATGTGCCAAACAATGAACATGGGATAACCCCATGAGACAACAAGATACTTAAGTACTTCAATATATCAGCCGAATATGAAAACTTGATATCAAACATCAAAAATTAAGTTAACAAAATTGTGATAGGAAGATGAAGGTGGTAAATACATATGTGTGCCAATACTTCAAGAACTGATGGATGGATGGATGGATGGGTGGATTGTTCTACATGTCGCAGAAGTTATCATTAGTTGTCTTGTCATCATTTTCATCTTAGCCTGTAAGGCTATGAAAATTTACCTTTTGTCTCGGTTTCATAAATTTATTATAACTTAATTTACTCTCCCTGGGCAATTTATTGAATATATTTATGAGTAAAATATTCTGGAATATATTTTAAATAAAAAATATGTACAAAATTTATATATTTTGGTAATTACTTTTCTTTTTTTTTTTTTTTTTTTGTAGTTGAACTGCGAAAGTGTTGCCTGCCCGCCTTTAGTTACTTGTGTTGCCCTGTATAAATTTCACACATTTCGCTTCATCACTTTGTATCGAGTTGTAGGTCAAGTCAATATGCGATATGGGCGTGACGGCATTCGCCCCAAAGATACTCACAACTCCAACTCCACATAAAGAAATTGAATTTAATTTCCATTTTTCATACTTACTTTTCTTTTAACCTTCTTTTTTTTTTTTTTTTGTTTTTTAATATGTGCAAAAATTAATTTCTTCATAATGCGTGGGGGACTTTCTTACTTCATTTAACCTGAAAGTTGAGCTTGCTCAGCTATTGGACATTTTTATAATTTCTTAATCCTTCTTTGCTGCAAGTAAGAGTCTAAGGCAATATTTCTACATTTATTTTTCGAGTATTTTGTGGGATGAAACCGAAAAAAATACGTTAAAACACTCTGCTATTGTAGTTACAATAACAACTACGGGCCAGAAATTGAACTTGAACATTGACTTAACGCGACTGCACCCAAAAATTATTATTATTATTTTTTATACTTGTTGAATTAAGGTATTTCATCGTTGTTGTTTGTGTTGCTGTTCGCTTGTCTTTAAAGATTTCTTTTGTAAGTTTTTTTGTTCTTCATATTTCTGAATGTTTTATTTGTGTAATTTTTCATTAGGTGGTCTTATGGCACAGTGGTGTGTGCACAGCGAATATTACCAGGCAAATTCATTGCACACTACATTATTAAATTCATAGTTATACAAATTTCACTCCCCTGAGCGGTTCTCATTAAATTGCTTGATTGGTATAACTTGCAGTTGTTTTGCTAAGCTTCTCAAAATTTGTTATTCATAACTACAAAACTAAAAGAACAATATACTTAGTATATAAGAGCAATAATATTGGGACTACAAATTAGTTCGGTCCGTTTTCAAAAGATGGCCCCACCTGCAAGTTGTGGCCGATTTTGGAAGCGATTACCTATTCCATTGGAAACGTTTGACATCTATCAACAATAATTAGTGTGCATGAGCGTCTGTTTCTGACAACAACACTGTTTTTTGCCTCTTCGAAAATGTCCGGATTTGTGTTAAGTAAGCAGCTTTTGCGGGAAGTTTTGATTTTCTTTTTTAATGGGAAGAAAAGTGCAGCTGAAGCCCACCGAATGCTTAAGCTTCATATGATTTTAACTTTAATGACAATTTTCGTTTTAACAACATCCGTTTTGTCCCACTATGCCATCGCAAATAATCCTTTAATGCAACATTTTACCGCTATAATGCTTGTTCCAGGCCAAGTAATACCGCAAGCTTAAAACCAACAACAACTCAACATTTAGCCAAACTCTTTCATTTACTCTGCCAAGCAGACAAACCAACATTGATTCAGTATGGACTACGTTCCATCGCTCGGCATCATCTGACAACACCAACATCAAACAGTTAGAGTCAATTGAAGGTGTAACCATAAAGTTCGCGCTTTCGAGACGCATAAAAACCAGGAACCAGTTTTCTCAGTTTCTCAGATCTTTTCGTCTACGCAACTTCAATCTGAAACTAAAGCAGTAACCAAAACTTTCTTATCAGTGATAGTACAACACAATAACAATTACAAACACTTAGGTAAATGAAATCAGTATAAAGAAACAAAAAATGGATTTTAAAGCAATAAAATTTAAGAGCAAACAAAAGAAACTTATGGCATCATATGGGCTTTGATTGGCATTCCTCAATCTTCAAAAGTGGCACAAATCAATGAAGTAAGTTAGCAAATCCCCAAATAAATGATATAAATAACTATTAAAAAAGAGAATAATAGGAGAAAAAAAAATACCCAAAATTCATAAAACGCATTTAAAATGTAATAAATTAAAACATTAGCCTAACTGACTTGAATGGCTGAGCGAGTGAGTGAGTGAGTGGCTTTTGTGTCTTACATACAGACGACGCGTCGCGCCATAGTCTATTGGCCAACTAGGGCTAAACGCACACACATGTCAGACAACTCTTCGTATGCGCAATTTGATGTTGCATTGTATGTTTTTGTGAGTCTTTGTTTGGTTGTGTTGCAAACGAATGAAAATGCAATAGACCGCAAGCAAAGACTAGGTAAACTCACTCACTCACGCAGGCACGCACGCATGCTGCAATCATTCAGAGACTCACTCCCGCCTGCATAATAAATAAATATGTATAAAATTGAGCGCAACTAATCCAACATCATGATAAATTATGACTTTAATCAGCTTTGTTCAATTTCAACTCATCATTAAAGTTATTCAAAAAAAAAAAAAAAAGAAACAACAAAGTGTGTTTCTGCTTTTGTGAAGAATTTGAACTTTTAGAGAAAACTAGATGAGATACATAAATACACAAATACACATACACATAAACATGAACACGAACTATGTATCTTTTGAAGGTGTCACAAGCATACAAACAAAAGACTAAATGGCTTTAGTTAAACTGAAAGTAAAGGGCGCAGGTGTTTGTAGAACATAGCAGCAGCAACATGAATATAAGGTCTTTGGGGGGAAAATATACATACAACACGTAAATTAGGACTAAGAAAGATAGAAAGAATATAAGAAAATGGAAATTTCTTATGCAAAAGCGCTTTAGTCTATTCACGTATCGCTTAAGAGAATTAAGGATTATAGTCAGAGGGAGTATGTGGGTTAGAAGGCATGTAAATATTTAAAAAATAAACGAAAAAAAGAAATTCTGTGGGTAAAAATAGTAGCAAAATCTACACTTTGAGAAATTTTCAGTTAAAAAAATATTATGTTAGAAAATCTCATTTCTGTCTAAGAGAGAGAAACTGATAATGAGTTAAATTAGGAAAAGGTTAAGTACAATTCGTAGATAACTTACTGATAGATTTTGACTTAAAGCCATCAGTACTACAAAAGTTGTTGTTAAGGAAACATGAGAGATGATTAATAATGATGATGATGTTTCTGGACAAAAGGAACCTTAATGACTTATATTAAAAATTTGCGTGTAAATTAGAATGCCATTAAGACCACGAGTTTAAAATTTTTTTTGTTGGATGGGAAGATAGTACTGATGTACAATTGCCTGACATATAAAGGACCCTGAAAAAAAAGAAACCTTAAAGCATCTGTAACTATTTTGTCCTGCATATTTCCTGTGAATAGTTAGGAAATTATTCTTAACTCCACTAGAATCTACAACAGCTTGAATATATGTACCTTTTTCTGGTATACATATGTAGGAACCTACTCGGTCTAAGCTGTATTACTAAGAGAGCCAAATTATGAAAAACCTATTTCTTAGAAAGCTTCAACAAGAATCTTAAAATTCTCCACAATTCAAGTTTTTAGCATTCGAATATATTTCGATTTTCTATTAATTATAAAAGATAGTAAGATCTTTTCTCACAGTGCTTAGCCAAAACCAAATCTGAAACTAAGCAAACTTAAGCTCCTAAATGATGCATCTTTTGTGTATGTGTCTGCATGCAACAAAGAAGCAAATGTAAAGCCAAAGACGACGACGACGATGATGATAACAACACCACCAAGAGAATCAACGACATAATTTAGACTTTTTGCTACAGATACTTTTTGACTGTAAAATGAAAAGAAAACAAAACAAAATAAGAAAACAAATAGAAATAGAAGAAAAAATATTTAGTCATTGTCTGGGTGAATTAAGTGCAAACATTAGCATCGCACAATGCAACAGCTGATGATAATGAGCATAGTGATGATAATGATGATGGCAATCTGTTCGGTCATTTTCCCCATTCAACAATTCACTGTCTCTTTCCTGCCTCCCTCCGTTTTTCTATCTACTTTGTACGCACCTTTGGATGCCAACAATGCCTAACACGAAAGTAGGTGCAAAGCTTTTGTTTTTTTTGTACTTTCTTTGTATTGTTGTTTTTTCTTTGGAAGTTTCTTTGCTTGTTTTCTTTCATTTTCATTTCATGCGCTTTTCATGGTTTTGATGCTGATGATGATGATCAATCATTTTGGGATTAAAATTCCTTGTGGTGTTTTGTCACTCATTTGTTGTTGATGTTGATGTTGCTGTTGTTGTTACTGTTGTTGTTGTTGTTGGTTCTGCAGACTGCATCAGTGTTTCTAAGTGTGATAAGGCGACCCCTGATACTTTATTTTACTTCACTACTTCTCTCATTAAATATATCACGTTGTTTTCGATTTTGTTGTCGTCATCAATAAACTTTTTTTTGGGTATTTAGCATAAAAAAGTCTTTCGCTGTATTTAAATATTGAATTCAACAACAACAACAACAACAACCACAACCATGAAGTATAATACTAAAAGGTGCTTACAACAACAACACAACTTAAGATACAATGATACTCACTCACTCACTCATTCACTCACAACAGTTTCTCAACAAACATAAACACATTATACGAGTAGTAGTAGTAGGTGAATAATGGCACCCCAAAACAAGTGTGTGTGTGTGTGTGTGTGTGTGTTGTGCTGCTGAAGCGACAAATCTTTGTCTTTTCCATTCTGTGACAATAATATTTTTTGTTTCCAGTTCAGTTTTTAGTCTATCAGTGCCAATGCTCCCTCGAACCCACCTTACTATGACTATCATCATCATCGTCATCAACATCGTGTTCATCTTGTTCATGGCTCTATTTCAGTTTATTGTTTCAGTTTTATTTTTCGATTTTTTTGGATTGTTTTGTCGAAGTCTATTCTCACGTTTGTTGTTCGTTCGTCGTTCATCGTTACTTTGCCTGTCTGCTTGACAAGTGGATTTAGCCAGGCATTGATGTATGAGTTTACAGCATTTTGGACTTTTCTTCACCTTCGTCTTCATCATCATACGTTTTTGGTTCTGTAGTGCTTAGTGGGTTTTATGTCTTGTCTCTGGTTCAGCATAAAATTCTCAGTTGAGTGATGCTGTTAATAGTTGACAATTAATAATGTTATAGTTTCAGTTCTTGTCCAGAATAAATGTATCTATTTAATAAATATTTATGCAAGAAGTACAACTCTGTTTTTCTCTTTAGTTCTTTTTGTGTTTTTGTGTTTTTTATCTTTTAAATAGTTTGATGAGTTGGTGTGAATATAAAGTAGTTAAGTGTGAGGATGTCAATAAGATACTCATCTATGAGTACTCCAGAGTTACTCACCTAGTATATACAGAAAACTTGGACTTGGAAAATTAATAAGTTTTGAATAGTTCTAATGGGAACTTATCAATAACAAAGCTAGAACAAAAAGACTTAAAAAGCAGATAAATTCTAGAAGACAAATTCAATTTAAATAAGCAATGAAATGTTGTGATAAGCTTACAAATAGTAGAGTTTATATAATGAGCACTCAGATAAAAAAGTATCTTCATCAAAGAGAGTTTGAATTGAATAGAGTAAAATAGAATAAAATCAAATGTTATATGCTACTATTCTATAAAAAAGAACTTGAACTTAATAATACAATAGTATAACTGTCAACTGTATTTTGTATGGGTATTTTTTTTTTTTTTTTTTTTTTTGTTATCGATAATATGAAGAGAGAGCAATCAGAGTTCAAATATAATTACCACAAATTCATTTTATATATATATATATATATATATATTATAACATTATCATTTAATACATTTCTATATCTTTGATAACACTGATTAACACATTTTTATCACAAGAAAAGTGATTAGCAATTTTGAAATACTTACCCACTTTCATTAAAAGACAGTATTTATTTTGTTTTGACCACGTCTCAATTCTTATTAAGATTAAATTTACTGCCAAATGGTTAAGAAAAATAACAAATTAATTGTGAATTTAGAAAATGAAAAAATATGTTTGGTTTCACTCATACGTTCCAAGGCTAAGGTATAGAATCAGTGAAACCCACGTATGCTAGCGGCTTATTGTTAGACATTATGATGAAACGTCCCTCAAACAAAATACAAAAAAATTTCATAAAACTATATGTATGTTTAACATCACAATACTATATATAATAAATTTAAATTACAAAAAAACTATTCTAATATCACTTCACTAATCCTTAATCTTGTTCTAAACATTTAACAGTTTTCAATTTAGACTTAATTGTGTTTATCTATAGAACTTCAATGAAAACGATTATAAAAATAAAGTAAATACATTGACTCAGTGATATTTAAATACAATAAAATGAAAGTATCAGTTTCTAAAACTGTATGAAGCATTGAAAGAGTCCTTTCTTTGAAGTTTGAAATATCATTGAAGTCTGAAAAGTTTCAAATGAACAATTTTGTGTGACCAAAGACTCAATAATAACTAAAGTCTTTAAAAATCACTTTATGACAATTAAAATTAAACTGTGGCTTAGTAAAGTTTTACTGTTTGATAAAGTTGTTAATAGAAAATTTTCCATTAAACTCACAAAAGTATCTTTCTGCTAAGCTCACGTGCGTGTCATAAAATCAACAAACAAGAAGACGAAAAAAAAAAACTGAAACTTAAAATGCATAAATAAATTTTGTTTTTCCCAGAAAATGTTACGCACATTTAAATAGCTAAAAACAACCATATGAACAACTTTACTATACATAAACAACAAAAGCAATGTAAATCATGTAACATTTTCAAATTCACACTCTTTGATATGTTTAAAGTTGAAAAAATGTAACCGCAACCGCCGATTTGATTTTACCACTTTTTTTTTTTTTTTTTTCTGTTTTATCATTAGGCTTAGATCTTTCAAACTTCGGCATTCTGTTAAAGAGTTTAGTTAAATAGAGAAAAAATAAAAAACAAACTAGATTAAGCTTTACATATAGTAAATTCGGTCTACGTGAAAGAAACCAGGCCTAAGTGACAACGTTTTAGACTCGACGGACAAACAAGTTTTTTTTCGCATCTTTTTGATTTATTTTCCTTTTATTTTTTATGCTTTAAACAAACCTAGAAATAAAAACCAAGATAAGTATCACTTAAGCAAAGAGTGTCAACTGACGTGGTATATTTAATTTGTTTTTGTTAAGTTTTATTCCTTTTTCATTAGAATAATCGTTAAAGATTTTTCACGCACTCTCGTAATTTAAGTAAAGTGCTGCTCACTGGAAGTGAGTACCATAGATTCATGGCCCAAAATGAAGTAGCAATGTGACATTTGCCAGACATTCAACAATGAGAAACTCAACAGCAACAGTAAAAAGGTAAGAAAGAATAAACGTGTAGGTAGCTCAGCTCTTAGATTTTTGCCTATTGATAAACCCATGTAGACGACAATGGCTGCGGCACTACCACTACTCTTGTTTTGTTTTTTGCTTGATTTTTATAAGCCTTTACACTGCTATGCCATATACTTATTTTGGCCTAATTATCAAGAAATAAGGTCTAAAATATCTTTTATCTCTTTTGATGTATGTACTTAATGTGGAGTATGAGAAAAATGATTGTATAATAACTAACTGACTTCCTGTTGGAGAAGTGTAGATTTGTAGTATCATATCTATTTCTCATGATAATAAATTGTTAAAGTTATCTTAAAGTAAGTATAAGTAATCGAAATTATCCTTCGCATTTCTAAGAAAATTATGAAATTTTTGAAAATGATATGGATTAACGATTACTAAAATTTGGTTGAATGAAAAAAATTTAAATTAAAGATTGCTCGAATTGCTACGTTGCCTTAAATTATTGTCGCAAGCATTCCATAGCCGCTTGTTTTAAGAGGACTTAAAATATACAAAAAATACAGATAGTAGGAGCTTTGTGTTTCCGGATTTTTGCATTCATCACGTTCATCACCATATGCCCTTGAGATGCAAGTTTTTAATTAGAGTCCGGTAGGCTCACTGTTGTTTCAGTAGATATGTGTGAACTCTATACCCTTTTCTACATCAATAATTTGTAGCTTTCCACTTTTGTCACCATTATTCTAACCTGAGGCCTCACGCACTGATTTGTGAATAAAGCTATTGGCTTTGATAACATCTTCAATGGAACTCTCCATCACCATAGCATAGTCTCAGGCATTGCTAAGGGACACTCAATAAGCACATTGCGTTTAGAAGCTGAAGCAAAAGGCGCGATATCCTCATCTACCGTTTCATGCAAAATGGAGAAGTGGTTGGCGTTTCGGGAATAGGTGGGCGTTATTAAATTGTTGTTATTACCACTTTTCTCTTTGTCCAAGAACATCTTGGATTTTCTCAATTCCCAGATCTGAGTTGGATGATTCATCAGAGGAGATATGGTGTGGTTTCTTATTAAGCTACTTTTCGGTCCGCCTCATGTAACTTCCTTGACAGAAGTATGCCAACAGACGTCATCAGCAGCTTCAATATTGTTGTCACACATGGCGACAACAACCAGCAGACGGGCAACAAGTGCACACGCCAGAAGAATAAGTCCCCATACGCGGAAATTGTACACTACTTTGATGAAAGCAAATTGAAATCTTTTAGACTTTCGGAAAAACTTTTGTATATTTTGAGGATTCATTTCTCGAAACGGGTTTCAAGTAAGAAAGAGAGAGAGAGCTGCCAATTTACATATTATATCAAGTCTTTGAATTGGTTTATAACCATTCTTACCGACACAATCAAAGATAGTCAGTATTCCGTAGATTTATTAACATAAAGTTTTAGGAAAAGTATTTTCAATTCGAGTTCAAGAGATATTTTAAAAAAATATTTACTGCTAATATAGTAAGTAGTATAAAGTTTTAAGTTTCTATTGTCATTTTATCAGCATGTCTTAAGAGATATTTTTGTATTTTATGACGATTATCATTAGAATGGTTTGATCCGTAGAACTAAATACAATATTTCCTGCAGCAGAATGCAAGTCTGTGCATATTACTATTTTGCTATCAAAAGCTGTAATGGATTTTTGATTGGCAAAGATTCTGAAGAATAGAATCAATGGACTGAAGTAAACTTTAGTAAGATGTTGTAAAGTAAAGTGTATTAATTTCATAGCTTCTTTTATTAAAATCAAAATATTTAATTTTTGTCCATTTATCAACGATATTAATTGGGTTGCCCTTTTGAGATCACGTTTTATTTTAATAGTATTATATGTTATAAATACAGTAATGAATTAAAGATTTTAGATGAGAAAAAAGTGCTCCTAACTGCTAAGGTAATTTTCCATATATGAAATATACATAAGGAATTTATATCTTACCAAACTAAGTATGAAAGAAAATTGAACTACTTACTTCTTCTTTCATTAAACATTTTCGTGATAGCCGTAGGTAGAAAGTTTGTCAACACTTTCAGGCCAAGAACAATAACTTCGACATACGAATGAATGTTGGAATCAAAGAGTTAAAAATCATTTAATGTTCGAAGACCATTTAGGCGTAAAAAAGGCAATCAAAATAACTTATTTTTAATAGATGATTTGCTACTGATGTTTTTTTCTTTCTATGTGTTGAGGAAATTGTCTAATAAAACTAACACATTAAAACTTTTACTTTACCAAATGATGGACACAACTCACTGACTGAACTTTCTGACTGACTACTACAAAATCAAACCAGCCGAGAGCATTAAAAATAGTGTTATATATTTAAGTATTCGGCATTCGCCAACTTTTTAGAAGTTCAAGTCAGAACAACAACAACATTCATCTACTGTTTCTGTGGATTACTCGTACTTTTTATTATTATAAGAACTTAAAAATCCAGACGAGCGAGTTGAACTCGTAAAAAATATGCCGCAAAGCGTTGTAAATCATGACAATTCTTTTTGGATTTTTATTTTATCTTTTTTGTTTTAATTTTACTTTTTTATTATTATTTCTATATAATTTTTGTTCCTTTTTCTCTTGTACTCAGTATGTGTGTGGTTACAAATTTCTTGTGAGTTAATAAAAACTCTGTGTACGTTAGTCGAACGAAGTATATAATAAAAATTTCAAAATAAGTAACAGAAATCAATGCGGAAATAGAATATTTTCTAATTAAAAACCAAACAATTTTTATTTTATAATCGGTTTTTTATTTTTATTTGCAATTTCTTGGGGTTTTATTTTTTTTTTTTTTTAACTAAAACTCACAATTCATATCCGTTTTGGTGTGGCATTTTTGTCACTAATTTGACAGGGCTTTATTGTTCTACAGTACTATAAATACAACTACAAAAATGCATACAATAATAACAAAAGATTGTGTGTATGTATCTGTGTGTGTGTGGGTTTTTAAAAAATCTAAATAGCAAACGCTTGACACCCACCTAAGTCAACATGAACGAACCCATTGATTTTTGAAGCGCTTTAACTTTGTTAAGTATTGAGAGGCCGCCGCCATGGAATTCGCTTTAGCTTTTGTGCTATAAATCTAAATAATAATTGACTTTATGCGCTTATAGTAGAGTAGATTTACTCTCATTGCATCGCTTAAGCAAAGTACCACAGAGATCGACGCAATTTTATTGAAAAAATATTGAAAAGAATGAAAAACAAAACAAAACGAAAATCACTACTTTGGCAGTTGAATTGCAATGAATTGAAATCTCTGTCTCTTCATTTCTCTTCACTTCACCCAAATCTGTGTTTAGCTGGCAATCATATTAATGGAGTCAAATTTATGAGTTTTGTGGGCAGTTGAACTGAATTATTGATTGCTAAGTTAAGAAGTCTAAGCGCGACATTAGTCATACTTATAGTTAAATGTTCTTTATTATAATACCAAAAAAATGGAAAAATAATATCGATGAGATAGATTATAAAATTAAGTAGAGTTCTATGATAAATTTGACTAGAAGAATGTAATTGTAATTCTTTCATTTAATAGCTTTCAAGTAGTGTAAGTTTGTTTAAGATTATTGAAATGAGAGCTGACTTCAATGGGGGGTGATATGGGATGAATTGGAAGGGTATTGGATACTACATCACTACTATGTACTTAAAAACATATTTGAAAGCAATTTGTTATAGAATTTTATGTATCACAAGACACCCCAATAATTCAGCACTTGGAACATTCCTTAGAACTTTATTACAATACATTTTTTTTTTTTTATCTGCTATGCTTCAATACCAAGGAAAAACTTACTTAGTTTTCTTTCGACAAAGTATGACAAAAGTAGTGCAACAACATAAGTTCGATAAATGGAACACATCTCTAGAATATAATAAAAAGAGTGAAGGAAGTAGTAAAAATTGAAAGAATATCGGACAAAGCAAAGAACCCCAAAAAAATTATGACAATTTCATTAAAAGGAGTACCACGTCAATGTCAGTAATGTACGAACGGGTTTGAGGAAAGCGAATCTTTGCATGAAAGTTGACAAAGGAAAATATACAGAAAAGTCATCATAAAGAGAGGCTACAAGCAAAAGCAACAAATACAAGTAAAAAGCTAAAAGCTAAAGTCAGATACAAGAGATGATGGAAAAAATATTGTCAGTTCTGATGCTTTTGCTTTTGTACTTTGTATGTACATTTGTTACTTGTTGAGTGTTTATGTAGCATGTTCTTCTTGAGATGATATTTGGAAAAAATATATCAGAAGAAAGAAAAATTTCCGAAATGGCAGCCTCGCAAGTGTTGGTTGGAAAAGTCACTATTGCTCATTTAATGATAATCAAAAAGACAATGAAAATCGTCGGAAAGTTGTTCAAAAATGATACATGATGATGCAGCTTTTATACTTTAATCATTTGCGATCATTGAAAAATGCTTGTAATTGTCAGCGTACAACTTATTTTCGTCTTTTATTCCAAGAAAATTCTATTCTACTCATACATATGAAATAGGCTTATTTCAAGATTGGTAACTGAACCACATCACATCAACAATAGCGGAACTCATTCATTAAATCATTTTTGTTTTTTGTCATATAAATCAACTTCTTAGACTTATGTTTGTACTATTGTTTTGTATTGTTGGAAGGTAAATCTAATATGGCAATTCTAATAGACCCAAAAGGAGAAAAATTGTGTTAGAACATGTCTTAATAAATACCTTTACCTATGAATGCATTATCAATATACACGGGAATGGACTTACGCATCATCATCATCATCATTATTATGAGCTAAGTCTAAGTTTTCTGAACCGCCCACAATCCTTTCACATTTTATAGAACTATGTGCCTTTCACTTGTTCTTCTTTTCTTCACTCGGTTTAACAAATACCGCCAAAAATCTGCTAAAGTTGTCACTCAAATTCACAGCACAGGAGGCGTATATATTTTTCACTCAAATTCGTTTTTCATCTCAGTTCTTTGCACTGCCTTTCTTCTTAACTTTACTCTACTTTGCTTCTCATATTTGACGCCTGTCGAAAAGCGCTTCAAACTTAAACCAGGCTATAACCAAAAGCCAAACCAATCCAAATGAAAAGAAACCAACCCAAACCAAACCAAACCATACAAAACGAAGCCACACACAAAGCAGTCAAAAGTAAGCTACATTTTGAGATACACAGACTTACAACTCTCAGTCCGATACCATACCCCAGATACAAAGAGACAGACACATGTGACTGTCAACTGTCAGAAATATGACATTTGAAATTTCACATTTAAACAAAAAAAAATATATATATATGAAGAAAAATAATAATAATAAGAGTAGAGGAAGTAAAAGCTGTTGGCTGGCACTGAAAAGAAATGAAGGAATTTAAAGCAAACAGGTAGAAAAAATAAATACAATATATAATCAAAATATACAAAACAAAAACAAAAAAAAAATGTGAAAAAATCTGTTTGAAGTCAAACTTCAAGTGTCAAAAATTGAATGAATATGAATGAAGTTGAATGGCGAATAAAAAATTACAAAAACAAAAAAATACTTCAACTGCCAAAAGTGTAAAAATTCAATTACAGCATATGCCAAATAAAAACAATAAATGACAACAAAAACAAATAAATAAAAATAATAAAACAAAAGCGTTTAAGACGATTTTTAACAATTTTTCTTTATCATTTGTAACTCGAGTACTTGAAATTCAAATGTCAATTGTTTTAAATTTTATGAATTGTCAACCTCCTATCCACTCATTGTAGTATGAAAAACATAAGTTTCTTGCTTCAAATTACCAATTATAGTTTATTGTAATTATTATTGTTTTTTTAATCCATCAAATTGAAACCAAACTTATAGAGGGAGATAAAGGAAACTTTGGATAAGTTCACAGTAATTATACAGGAGGAGAAATTCAGATCAAATTTTATGTTTGGTAGTTGGTAATGAATTGTCAAGTTCAGTAAAGAAATAGAGGCCAAGAGTACTGTACTTACTTCTCAAGGGCACTAGAAAAGAGTAGTGGTTGTCATTATAGTCTACTCCTTCTCCTACTCCTTACAAATTTTAAGGTTACTTCGATTGAGTTTAAATATTTTGCATTGAAAACGAACAGTGTAGTAAGCACAGGACACAACATGTTTGAGATATGAAAAGGTTTATTAATAACAAAGTTGATTCAATAAATCCTTTGAAAACATATAGGTAAACAATTTATATTCTGTAATTTTTCTTTCATTTTTCAACTTTATACACTTTTCTAAACGTTTTTTCCAACTTTTTTAAGCCTTCCAAAAAATATGATATAGGAAGTTCTTCCACAAAATGCATTCGCATTAGAGCTATGAAACATTTTCGTCATTATTTTAAATTTTGATATAAAGAGTATGAAGATTGAAAAGCAAAGTGAGCTAAGATTCTGCTTTTCTATATGATTATTGAAGAACTTTAACAATGTGGTTTACTTCAAGAAAAGAAAAGAAAATCGCAGCAAATCAATTTTTCATAATTTAATTTAATAATTTTGTGCTTTCTTAGTAAAATTTAATGACAAAGCATTTTATAGGGTAATAATGATGACGACGTCTGTAATTCGATTCGATTCAACTCAACTCGAAAGCGAAGACTTAAATGAACTCATAACGAATTTTGCATTTCATGGCATTTGTGTCCATAATGAAAAAGTGATCTGCAAATTATGCGCTTAAAATTGTAAAATAGGCGAAAAAAATTATTAACAAAAACGACTAAAAAAAAAGAATTGAAAACCGGCGAAAGGTGTCTGCCTGCCTCTACCTGAGCATACTTAATTTGAAATGAGTTTATACAAGTATATTTTTAACATTTGTTTGAATTGAAGTTCTTACTTTCTTTATTTATTGTATACTGTGCTATTTCTATGACAACATAATTGAGTGCCTATAATGTATATAAAATGTATATAAAATCACTATGTATGTATATAAAATCATATAAATTGATTAGAAAGTATTTTATAATTATAAGTTTTTTTTTATTTCCCTTTCAAAATATATAAACAATAAATAGAAGATCAGTTGAAGTCTTGAAACTTTCACACTTGAGATAAATTTGATATACTATTCTCTGTTCTGAATTTAATTCAAAAGAAGCCTCTAGACAATATTCTTTCAATTAGAAAATTCGAAATCATTGGAGCTTCAAGGCCATTGAGCACAATTTCAATAGGAAGACAAACCTAAATTAACAGTTCAAAAGAAATTCTATTAAAATGTCTTTACATATTCCCAGAACTAAATCGTATAATATGTTTTGGCATCTAAATATTATTATATTTATGCCATAAAAAAATGTACAATTATAACAAGTAATAACTTCAAAGTAAAAGAAGTAAAATTCAAGCATAAACTCGTGCGGCCAACGCAAAAATAAAATGAAATGAAATGAAATGAAATGAAATTTGTTGTCAATTCAAATGACAACAAACAAACAACAAAAGTTACAAAAAATATACTAAATACAAGAAATGAACTTGTCATACAAGATACTCATACTCTTCATACTCACTAAGTCGGTCGGTTCGTCGGTCGGTCGCATCTTTTATGATTAAACACAAGTCTCTTGACTTTTTTGGTTTCTTTCTTTACTAATAATGAGTTTGAAATAAACGAAAACGTAACAAAATATTATACAAGTATGTAAGTCCAACAACAATGAATATGTACAAATAATAAATATAAGTCGACATTTCAAATGAAAGAAAAATTTTCATTTTGAGTTTGTTTATGAAAAGTCGAAGACACAGAAAAAAAAAAACTGTGAAATAAAAGATAAAGAAACAACTCTACTTGCTATTCAGTTTAGTTTTGTTCGGTTCGGTTGGCTCCCCTTCAGAATTCCCCTTTTAGATAACCTTAGGATGCGCCAAAATCTTTGTACAACAAATCATTGTCGTCGTCGACCAAGAAGATACTTTTTGTCGGACATCGTCGCTTTTGTTTGAAATGTTGCTGACAAACCACTTCAACTAACCAACCAACCAACTCATAGTCGACCGAACTCGACTCGACTCGAGTTGAGATGTGTTGAGTTAAGTTGATTCGAATAAAAATAAGTCTCTGCTCGACTCCTTGTTCGTCTCTCTTTGCATATTTGGTCTATGAAACATTTAGAGAGACCAACAGAGTGGGCTATGATGATGTTTTTCATAAGAAAAGTAGTGACAAGTTGTTTGTTACATTACCCATGCCCAACGACAACGAACGAGTAAATACTTTTTGCCGAAATTATGCCGTCTTCCCTGTCCCACTATGTGTCATGATGATGCACACATAGACTGAGAGTCACACTTGGAAAAAAAAAAGGTTAAAGTGTAAGAGTCAAATAAATTTGTTAGTCAAACATAGTCAAAAGAGGAAAATAGGGGGGACTGCAAAGAGTCTGGCAAGACTTGTTGCCCAGACTTGTTGTCTATCTGTCAGTACGACTCGTACCTCTCCAGACTCTCAGTCTCAAAATTTACTTGAAGACAGCACCATGACGAAATGCAACGAAAACTGGCCTACTCAACGATGTTTCGGGGATACTCACTCAACACTCAACACACTCGCTACGTTCCAATCCCTTGTAACGCGGCCTTCAAAACAAAACTTTTCACAACTTTTTGAAAAATCAAACAAAAAAATATTGAAATAATTCTAAGAAAAGTCACTATAAGTATTTCTTGACAGCTGTTGCTTTTTCCTCCAAGTCAATTCCACTCGAAGTTGGTTGTTCAGTTGGTCGATCGGACAGTCGGTCGGTTTTTTGTTTTTCAAGTTTTCTTCAATTACAACAAAATTATTTTTGTTTCATTTTCATTTCTTTCACTGTGTGGCCAACTTTAGCAATTCTAAAGAAACTACTTTTTGTTTAGAGTATGCATAGATGAAAAGATGCCGTTCTTTGGTTCTGAGATTTTTTTTTGTTTTTTAGTTATCTATGATTTTTGTCTGGTACAATTTATTTTTCATTTTCAAAATTATTGAAAAAAAAAAAATAGCCACGATTAGGTGTAGGAATAATTAAGAGTATTAAGTTTTGCAAAATGTACACGTTTGTAACTCAATTGTTTCTATCAAAAAATTGCAATATGCGCCAGGCAGCGTCATGCTTAGGACAACAAAAAAACATTAAAATCAGATTGTGACTTTTCTTGCGAAAGGAAATGTGACAAGATTAGAGGCAACTACTTCACTTTGGGTTTAAATGAGTCAGGTGATCTATAATGGGTATAGTGTTAGAAAATTGAATGAGTTCACAAGTAAAGTATTTTTGCGGCGTCCGCTTCTAGTCTGAGACTGTCCGTTTTGTGTGGGGTGGTATAGTGTTGACGTTTAACCTTGTAGCGGTGTCATTCTACTACCCATTCGCTTAAAATCATTGTGACAGTGGAGACATATGAATAGACCTCGCTCCGAACAGTGAGAAAGCCATATCCATTACGAGTAATAGAGTGTATACTGTACCATCTGTGGGTTACCTAACCTGAATTCTATTCCAGAGGGCTATGTTTAAATTTTGGGGTCGTTGCCCCAGACCTACATATTTAGGAGTTCAAATTGGAAATACCTGGGGTATGAAGTCTGATCAGAACTTTTTTTTTTGGGAACCACGGGTGGGTAGGACTCACCGAACTTATTCTGAATTGGCACTTTATGAGAGAATCGTTTTGAATGTATATAGAGTATGTACACAATGTGAAAGATAGGTTTCAACTCTCAACCAAGGATTGAGTCAAAAGACCAAAATTAGTATGACTTGAATTCGGGACCTACGAATATATATCCAAGGGGACGTTGATTGACATTTTTAGATACTTACTTGTTCTTGGCACCGTGATATTAAGTAAAAAAATCGACTGTCTAGTTGACTAGACTTTCGAAATGAAAATCGAATCGATCGGATGGTACTTTCTCACTTTTAGTCTTGACAATTAACAATTAACCGATATTATCGGCCACTGAAATAAAAGTTGAATGACATTGCATTTATAGCAAGCGATCCTCCCCTTCTTCTAATCTATTTAAATCTCTGGTTAAAAACCAAGCAATCTTGCTTGGATTGTCTCCTGCAAATCGTCACAGTCTTCATAAAAAATACTATTATACATAATATTGTAGGATAATTTCAATTTTAACTGAAAAGATTCCACTTCAAAGATTTGAAATTCTTTTTAAAATTATCTTAAAAAACTTATAGCACATAAGATTTTTAACTGAGAAATTTATTAAACTCCTTAAACTGTTATTGAAATTGGTTTTATATGAATTAGTTAATCATTTCTAAGTATTTTGAATATTCAAATCTCCGAAAATTTAATCTGTAGCGAAATTTTGTTAAAGAAATAGAACTAAGTGAATCTCTAATCAGAATAACTTAAATATCTTTAATAATATTTCAACTTATAATTTTAAATATTTAATAAACAAATAAATTGCAATGTTGGAGATTTTACTGAGTCTTCTTTATCCAAGTACGAAGTATGATTGTCATTTAACAAAAGACTGTTTCCTTTTTCTTTTTCGTACATAAACCACGCAACCTTATTAAAATGTTTTTGTCCAATTTATGGTTTGACCATTTCATTCATTATTGTCTAGAATATTTTCATATTTCCAGTGGCATTTTGAAAGGACGATTGAAGACCAAAATGGCGCGTTATTTTTAATGAAATATTTTTATGCTTTATTGTTATGACGAAGAACATTACATCAAACGCAAATACAGAGGGCAAATTGCAATAAGAAAAAGCTAAAGATACAAAACAACAACAATAACAACATCACCATCATCGACATAAGCCATTTATTTTGATGGCCAAAACAATTGACGGCGGCAAAACTTATTATTGGCATTTATTGCGTATTGGAAAATAAAAAAATAAAAAATGAAAAAGAAAACGAAAATGAAAAATATTTTACATTTCGCAAAACGTGTTGTCAAGCACCTTTAGGACAACAATCGAGAGAGATACAATAACAGCAACAAATATGGTTAAGTCAAGTCCATACCAATGATGATGATGTTGAATGTAAGCATGATGATGATTATGTGTTTGTTTGTTTTAAGCCACTTTGTTTGAATGCGTTTAAAATGCAGCAAGTGATACCATTGACGTCGCAAATGAAGCATAATAAACGTACTATCTATATGTGGCTGAAAGTATCTAAAGGGTGTTGTTGTGTACACAAACAAGAAAAGCCTTTATTTCTCTGTACCTACAGCTGAGACCTTTTTAGCTTAAAATGGCAACTTGCCTCCTCTATCTCCATGTAAGTACACTTTGTGGAGTAAAATAAGCTCGTCTCGACCCATCATTTAAATAACAATAAAATTTGATGACAACCATTGAAACTACGCTGAAATGCAGTTTAAACTTTGTCGTTGTTTTTATGAAAGTAAGAAATACACAGTATACTTGTATAGTCAATCTACTTACAATGCTTAAGGATGTGAATCGATAGGTAAAATGACAACTTTATGCTAAATATTGTTTCAATGAAGACATTCACTTGTTTAGGTTTTGTTAGATTTCACTTTCATTAAGTTTAGTATGATGATGATGATGATGTGATGTGGCAAAAGCACTTTGAGTATCTTCACTTAAATTAGATTTTTTTTTTCTTTACTCACTCAAAGTCAATGATCTCAATGATCACTCGCACTCGCACCCGCACTTTCATTTTCATTATTTCACTAACAAACATATTGTACATAAATATACAACTACAATACTACAATATAAAGATACACATTAAAAGTAACCGCATAGATTAATTAAAAAGTCGTGATCGAAACGTCATTGGCATTATAGTATTACATCCGATACAAAATAAAATACAATAAAATAAAATAAAATGGCAAAAGCAAAGCAAATCATAGAAAGAAAGAAAGACACACAGAAAGAAACAAGCATTCATAGATACAATATTCAAACATGCAATTCATTGTCTGATATGTACTATACGAGTATCTACTACACATTCAGCTAAAGCAAAACCAGGCGAATTACTTACTTGGCTAGTGACTGCGCTCAAATGCGATTTGTGTTGTCTATTTTCACTTTTATTTCAAAAACAAGCCATGAACACAATATATGTATAACTATGTATCTGTCAGATACGCTAACCGAAAGAGACAAATTGCCATTCGCATGCGTTGTCGTGTCGTTCGATCGTTCATTTCTTCTCTCAAAGACAACTTTAATAATTTCATAGTTTCTTGCACTTGGTTGAAGAAGCATCTTTGTACGCAAATCATACATAAAACGCAAATCAATTGCGTGAAAATATTGCAGTTGTCTGTAGCCGCAAAGATGATGATAATAATGACCATGATGATGAAGATGATAATGATAATGAAGAAGAAAGTGCGCAAGTAGAAATTTGCAATTAATTTTCTATAATCAATTTCATTTTGATTTTATTAATTTCTGAAATTGTTATTTATTTATAAGTTTTTGTTTAACTTTTTTGACTTTTAGTGGCTTTGTGGGTTGACTCAACCAAAGTCAATGAACTAGTGAAATATGAGTATTGTATCTACAGTAAAATGTATCTAATGTGTATTTCTATTTATACAATAATAAGATCAACTTCCATGATTTTCAAAACTTATAATTTATGTCAATCTACTGTCAAGTTTCGATGCTCTAAGTTTAAGTTTTATTGTCGGTATTTTTTATTTTAGTAATCGGGGAACAAAGAAATATGTACAATGTTATCTATAGACACTGAGAGACAAATGCAAGGATATATATAGTCCAATCGATTGGGTCTCAAATCCATTGCCTCTCGAAGAAGGTTCTTTTTTTAAAATTAGAAAATAATTGAACCCGTCATATGAACCCGAGTTCAAGGCGCTTAAAGCCCGACAGATTAAATCATAACAACAATTATCATTGATTATTTATATGATGGTTCAAGGTAGAGAACATTTTATAATCTCTTATTAATCTAATGCGGTAAATGATAACAAAACTGGAACGTTTTAAAAGTGTTTTATAAATTTGCTACACTAGTTTAACTGATTATACTCATGGCAAATCAAATTGAATAAAACGCTATTAATAATAAATAACTTTAATTATTATATTTTAAATAAAACTAAACCAATTTTGTTGCATGTTTTCATTAGTTGCAAATTATTTAATAAACCAATTATAATTGCCAACAACTCTTAAATATCAAATAAACATTTAAAATAGAATAATTACCATAAAATAAGCAAAGTCAACAAAATAAAGTTTTTCACACTAAAAAAAAAAAAACAAATATTAAAAAACATTAACTACCAAAAAATATAAAGAAAACACTAAGAAAAAACCCACAGTAATTATTTCTCTTTTTAATGTAAGAAAATAATATCGAACCAAAACGATCAAGTCACGCAAGTTTGAGTGAGGTTGGCTTATAGAGACCAAGAAGAAGAAGTAATGGAAAATATAGCATAAAGAATCACAAAGTTGGAAAAAATATCCAGGAAAATTAACATGAAAATAAATAAGAAATTTCAAATAAAACACGAAACGTTCATTCGTTTGTGCCTAGTTAACTTGGCTTGTATAAAGAAAGAGACTTGGTCAATTACGCACACTGATGTACACACACTCATGTACACAAATTCATTCATTTCTTTCATTTATTTATACTGTGACACGCACACAGGCATTGATATGCGGCAAATACAACAAATGTAACTTTAAGTAAAGAACGATGAAAACTTGGCCAGCGCCTAAGTAATGGCCAAGTTCACGATTTAACTTGGCCTTTAAATACTTGCTTATCAAAAGACATACAAGCAGCTGGGCAGTGCCACTGCGGCATCTTATCTCTCTGTGTGCCAGTGTGTTGGTTGACCCAATGAATTTAACTAACTTCTATTCTATTCTGTTCTGCTGACCACTAACAAGCTCCACATGGTCATGGTCACAATACAATGTTTCTATTGTAGTTGCATGTTTGAAGATGCTTCCGTTTTAATTTAATTTTAATTTGCAAATTATTTCTGAAAAATAAAAATAATAAATCAACAACAATAAGAACAGTTAACTTTTAATTTGAATTTTGATTTGATTTATTTCCATTTAATTGCAATTAACAGATTCACATCGCATAAGATAACAGACGCTACTTTCTCATAGAAAACTTAACAGAGAAAAACATTAACAATGTAAGTAGTAACAGACACTTGGTTGCTCATCGATATGTTAATAGCATTAACAGTGAAGTAAGTCTCTGTACCATAACAGAAGCTTTCTTACTTACACAAATGTTAACAGTTCCACACATTAACAGTGAACTCACTCATGGTTCGTGATAATTCGTTAACAGTGTTGCTCTTAAGCGCTTCTTCTTTTGCTAACATGAACACTTTAAATGTTATATGTTTATTGCGTTACTTACTAATTATGTACAAACATTAATTCAAGTATGAGTTTCAATGTGTGCGTGTGTATCTGCATCTATAGATCTATTTATACATAGTAGTACAATGGCAAGTAGCCAACCGATAAGATTCTGTATACGTATGTGTGTAATTGGTTGATGTATTTTTGTGTTGTTAATTGCATTTTTTCATGTTTTTATGTTGCGTTTCACTGCCTACTCACAACAGCATTAATAATAGCAACAACACCAACAACAACAGCAACAACAATTACATTGCAATAACAGTTAACATTCGTTACGCCTTTCAATGAATGCATCCACGAATAATTACAATTGCAAAAACCAGACAAAAAAAAAAAAACAAAAAACAACATCCATACAACATAAATTTACTGTAAGATGGTTGTTAATTCAGAAAATAAATAGTAAAAAATATGTGATTTTATTACTAGTTAGTGGCATTAATATCAGTTCAGATCACTTAAGTTTATGAATCTATAGATACCATACCACTTACCATACTCTAGTTGCAAATTCAAATTATACGAGTCCTCCAAATTATGAAATCAAATTAACTAAATTCTTGGATGTTCATAGGCTAAATCGAATGCCCTATAACGATTGCTTTGCTTAGTTGTACTACAATATTATTTTTCAACTTTAAACAATTGTAAAAAACAAGTTCAAGGCTACTTCCTTACCTTGAATAAGTTTCATTATATCATTTTGATTTCTATTTGCCGCTAAAGTAACTGATATATTTCAAAGAAACCGATTTATATGTCAGTATTCTTCTTTCTTCAAAACAAAAACCTTTAAATAATTTTAGTTATTATCTCAGTAGATATTTTTAAATTTTAGCAGCACATAAACAAAAAGCAAATAAACAAAATATCAAGATCTCTAATCATAGGCGAAACTGAAATACGTTTTGCACTTCTTTTTTTTTCAACGGAAGTAAAAAGTATTTGAAGTGATTTGCCAAATTTGGCTTTTGAAAAGCATTTTAAGGTGCCCAAGCTCTACTTAGTAGTTGATAGTTGAGGCTTATCTCAGACAAAGCTATCATTAACACCAACCAAATTGAATACTTTCACTGATCTCATCCATTTAACATAAAATCCAAAATGAAAAGAAAATAAGAAATAAAGTTTGGGGTTTATTGACAACACGAAAAAATGTAAAAAGAAACATTGAATTTTTTTGATTTGAATTACAAAAGAAATGAAAATGGAAATCTTTATTTGTTGTCAATCAATTTTCGGAGGCGATTTCTTTGAAAATTTTATAAAATTAATTAAAATGCAATTGATTGATTAAATACAAAGATTTTGATTTAACAGCCTTTTGTTAATCAGACTTAACTTGTCTCTCTTCATGTTTCTTCTTTTTTAATTGTCTCTAGTATCTTGCGTTGAAAAGTGTAACCAATTTTTTGAATTCACTAAGACTTGGACGATTCTCTTGGGTCTTTTGGGTGCGCGAGTTTGTCTTTTTAGTCAAGTCTAAACGATTAATCAAAGCGATAAGCGTAATTTTCTACGATTTATTTCACTTAAGCCAACCAACTTGAATTAACTGTTTGGCGACTGTTGCGTTGTTGTTGGCGTTTTGTCTGTGGCTAAAGATTTATTTTAGATGCTTTTTTTTTTTTTTTGGTTTTCGTTAATTTTCAACTTGACAAGATGCTTGACACTTGTCATGTTGACTTGTTTTTTTTTTTTATTTTTTGTTGGTTAGCATTATTTTTTGTTTTTTTGGTATTTGGGTTAGAGGTGCGCGTGCGCCAAAAGTTCAACTTGTCCAAGATGATCATGATGATGCTGGTTAAAAATAAGCAAAGATACATTGAAAACTGTGGTTAAGAGCAGAAGGTAATGAAGTGAAGAAGTGTGAACTAAAGACAAGAAGAGTCAGTGATATTGTTAAAATGTTAAATATTCTTTTCTAATCATTATATATCTTGCGCTATTAAAGGCGATTTCTAATTATTATTTATAAAGGAAAAATCTTATATCTCTCCGATTAATGTTCCCTTAAGTATTTTTGAGTGAAAATATATTTTAATAAAAAAAAAAATGGCATGTGGCATTTGGGTAAAATGTGGCATTATATGCATGTTATTTGCAACACTGTGTGGCTACTACAAATTTGCATAAATACGCCAACAACAACAATAACAACAACAGTAGTAAGACTGATTAACAACAACAATAACAAGCAGCTAACAATGTGCAACATGTTGTCGATTGTTGTCGTTGGCATGTTGTGAATTATGTGATTTTATTTTCATTCTTCTTTTGTTTTTCCTTTTGCCAACGTTGCCAACCACCAACCAACAACAACAACAACAGTAACAACAACACTAACATGAACAATTTTATTCTTTTTTCATACTTTTCCTTTTATATTTTTTATGATTTTCCATTTTTCAACGCTTTTCAGCCCATTTCTGTGTCAATAATGGAAAACATGAAACAAACATGAGGCATGTGGCTGCTATATATAAGAGTCATATGTAATATATACTTGTATATCTAGATAATGTATCTAGATACTCGTATATACTCTCGTAGATATGTGTCCATGTATTTGTAAAACACTACAATGCGCGTTTCATATTTAAAGCAATAAACTTTAAAGGAACAATAATCCAAAGAGTCAGTAACAACAGCAGCAACAGCAATAGTAACAGTAACAGTAACAACAACATGAACAAGAACAGTTACAACAATTAACATGAGATATTTGTTGTAACTATTGTTACCACAAAACTGCAACAATTTTTTAATTACTGCAACATTCCTCTTGTTTCTGTTGTTGTTTTTGTTAGTGCAATTCTGTGCATTCTGCATTTTATTGATTTTTTTATGGGGGGCGGAAAATAATTATTAAAGAAATAGATTTTTTTCTTTCTTTAAATTGCATCAATTTAATAAAAACATGAGATAAATTATAAAGGAATGTAAATGTGGTATTGTTGTGTAAAAACAAGGAAATTGAACTCATGAATCTACAAGTTGACCATCGTCCAACTTAAAGTATCACCAAACTGATCAATGACACCAAATGTCTCATACCACTTACTGCTATCTAAAACAACATTCCGACATTCAGATATTTCCCATTCGATTTTAATTGTGCGAAAATCATTATGAATGCTTATCATGAATAGGACTTGGCTCTTATCCTTTCATTTTATGGCTCGTATCCGTTCTTGTATAGAAATGTATGATCCTGATAGTCGAATTTATCTCAGGAAAAATCATGAAATATTTAAACAGTGAGTTGATCTGTGTGTTCCCATTATTCCTTACTCCTTACTCCTTCTATAACAGAAGCTTTCAATTTATCACCTTAACATGAAGCTTATTGATCTGTTATTAACATATATGAATTCTAGGAACATATAGAGCTTATTGCTATGTGATTATCATATTTCAATTCATCCGAACTGATCTAACAAGTTTTTTAAATAAATTCAGTTGTCCTGCAGAAGGAAAGTTTTCTATTATTCTATCAGTCCTTTTGGATTAATTTTTGAACAAATAATGTTTATGACATCACAGCTCTTTAACTTCAAAATTGTACTTGCTTTTCATATAAAAACTTATATTTTAATTGATGAAAGAAAGAAGAACTTCTAAAAAGGAAACAAGAAAAACCTGTGATCTATTTAAGGAAACTTTAAGAATCCGTGCAAAATTTCAGTTTGTTATTTTTTAAAAACTTTCTTAGAAACCCCGACGTTTTAACCTTTCTGTATTCATCATAAAACTTATCAACATTCACATTCAGATTGATGCATTTCTTGTGTAGGGTATTAAAACAAAGTATCTACTGTATATGTAAAATAAAAACTTCGGCGAGCTTTTGTCATGCAATTTCAATAGAATGATGGCATGAAAGGATTATTGTTGTTGTTGCTGTTGCTGATGTTACTGTTTGTGTTTGTGTTTGTACCACACAAAAAGAAAAACAGCATGCAAAAATGTTGTGCTTCGTGTTTGTTGCACATAAAACGATGTTTATTTAACAACAAAAATTGTTTGAATCAAAAAAAAAAAAACAAAGGAAACAATATAGAAAGCATAACAACAAAATATATAACTAAAGTAGGGAAATCATATTGTTGTAAGCCGAGGTCTAAGTAAAGTAGCTGCTAAACCATAATGGCAGCCATTTGCGATGAATTAAAAAAGTAAAAATTCAATGGTAGAAACGAAAACTATGCTAATTGGACTATTGTATTTCGCTGGGTTAAGCGCTATGGGTGGCAGGTGGCCATGAAGTAGTTAATCGGGGATAAAGAATTTTAGTTAAAAAATACGAGTAAAGTGAAATAAAGTTACACATATGTATGTAAGTAAGTACTTAAGTGCTTTAGAATTAGAGCATATTTTTCCGATAATGTGGGAAATATAGACTCAGGAGTTTCATTTTACTTCTCCCCGAGTGTAATCCGCTCTGTGCTTAGTCCACCCTTACTTTTTTTTTTTTAATATGTTTAATATTATAAAAATACTATATTTAATTATGACAGCTTGTAAGGCAAAACTCACATTTGCATGTCACAATGCACTTGCACTCGAACCAAACCGAACCAAACAAAACCAAACACTCAACATGACTGAACTCCACTCTACTTCACTTCAGTTGACTGTTTGGTAGCCTCTGGAACATGCCTCAAACCCAAAATTACTCCAGACAACAAAACATAGTAAGTACATACATACATACATACATAGCACTACTCGAGTGAGTTGAGTTCAATTTAGTGCATTTTCGTCGCAATTGTCAGCAAAGTGAAGTACCGTCCGTGGTCGAACAGAAACTCTCGGAAACGGAACTGCAGCTAGCTTGTGTGACACACTCACACTACTACAAGTTAACTGGAATGCTGAAAAATGTAGAATTATCGGTGGGTTTACACTTTACCAGAGAGTAGTAGGAGAGTTGAGTGAATTGAAGTACTTGAGCCATAAACTACTCGTGCACGCACAGCAATGTGGCAACAACCACTGTTGATGCGCCAACAACGACAACAACTAACAGTCGCCTGCCGTTGCCACTTGAATGCGACAAAATGCAACTCAAGTGGTTGCAGCAGCAGCAGCAGCAGCAGCAGCATAACAGCAAGGGCACTCAATGTGTTGCGCGTACTTTGTTTGATTACTGCTTATGGCTTTTGATGATTGCTTGATGAACGGATCGGAACGGATCGGATCGAATTGGAATGTAGAGGAAAGTAATGCATCTTGGGCATTTCCCTTCAAATTTACTGCCGCTTGCAATTTATCACAGATACAATGAATTCCACTCAAATCATTTCCTCTTTTATATTTTTCGTAAATCAATGCAATAATTAAGAAATGCATGCATACAACACACAACAATAGGTCCATACCCAATTCAAAACCTTATTCACCTAGGGTTGGATTGGGTAGCTCCCCTCTCTTTTTCCAATTCTTAACAAACAACAAACGAAGAGTTGAAAATGCAACCAGTAATTGTGCGTGTCTCTTTTGTGCATCATCTTCATCGGCATCATCGTCATTGTCCTTGCCATGAAGGAGCCGCCCCAGAAGCAATTAGGCTATGGCAATGAGCTTTGTTTGCCATTCGTTGCACTTGCAGTATTGCAAGGATTCACCTTTCTTACCCCTCCAACTCTTTATGCTCATTGAATGTACTCGACTCGACTCACTCATTGCAATAATGCAAAATGATGCTTGACAAATGTGCGTAAAAGTTCATGAATTGTAATTTCAAAGAGGGCGGGAAAAACAAAATAGGTAGGCTGATTCATCATCATCCATATCATCAGGATGCAACTGCTCTTCATTGTAGAATGCCGCCCACACAAACATTAACATACACATATGTATACTATTTCGTGTATGTGAAAGAGAGAGGGTGCAAGAAGTCTTCGAGTATCTGTGCGTGTGTATTTCCGAAAAAATAATAGACATTTTAACTTTTCATTGAAGTGATGCACTGGGGGGTGTGAGCATCCCGTTTTGTGAATGTGTGTTAAATTGTTGTTAATTAATGCATTTCTCCTTTTGAATACCAAATGAAGCTTCACTTAAACGTGCCAGCCGCATACATGTTTTTATGGTTCAGCAAATTCATACAAAATTCATATGATATTTTTTTCTTGTAACTGAGATTGTTATGCAATGCAGTTTGTCAAATTATATCGGTCACAAGGACTGCAATGAGATAGGGTTGCAAATTTTTCTCCTAAGCCCATAAAATTGTATTAAACCAAGCATCATTTTGAATTTTTTGTCATATTTCTATATCTACGAAGTTTTCTAGTTCTCATTCTTTATTTATTGACTCTACTGACTGACTGATTAAATTACTGAAACTTAGATTGTCAGCTTTTACCTTCATAGATCATAGATTTTATAAATTATTTCACAAGCAAATCCAAACCAAAGATATTTACTTAATTTATACATTCATATGCCATAACATGCATAGTTAGAAGTATCATTATCAGATTTGTTAAGTTTATTTCAATTCACTTCTTGTTTAATTTTTTATTTTACTTATTGTACAATACAATTTCTTTTAAAACACCGCAACCTGCCTCAATGTTGTTTCCTCCATTTATATTGGAACTGTCATTAAGTCTAACCTATATTTAATTTCGAAATAAGGTTTCCTTGGAAGTTATTGTACATACGAGGCATCAACTTCCGCTACGCTTTTATAGACACTTCGCGATGGATGCGTTACATGCATTTATACTATTGGCGGCGTTCTTTGTGGCATGCGTAGATCTTAAGATGCATGCCGCACTTAACTCTCTCACTGACACATTCAATCACCTCACTCACTCATTCACTGACTGCCTCGTTCGTGTATGTACTCGTGTTCTCAATTACCACGCTCCTACTTAGTACCATACCAACCCAACTAACATTTTGCTTGATGACAACAACGAAGACGATGACTGACTCCTCACACTTAAATAAGAAATTTCATAAGACTTTGCTATAGTTTTATTTTTCCCATCTACTTCCCAAATGTTTTTCTTACCATTCAATCTGTGCATGCCACGTCTCTTTGCCACATCTGTCTGTCTGCCTGTCCGTCTGTGTATCTGTGTGAGTGCTTCACCTACTACATGTGTGTCTGTTTGATTGTTTTTCCTTCTTCCTTTTATTACTGTTTTAAATGTACTGCATTTTGCCGCATTTTCCATGCGCGACTTACCATAGTCTTGGTCGGTCGAACGGTCTTCTTGTCTGTTTGTCTGTCGATGGCGGCGTTTTCCTCGATGTTTTGGCAGCATCACTACACACATGTTGCCTTTGTCGTCTTTGCTTTTACTGTTTTTGTTCTTGTTTGTTGCACTTTATGCACTATTTAAATTCTTTATTTCATGTCTACCGTTTTTAGTATTTGTATGTATCTTTTCTCATTCCTCGGCTTGATTCGTCTTGCTTTGCCTTTTGTTGTTCTGTTGTCCGATGTCCGTTTGTTCCCTTTTGAATTTGTTTAGATACAAATAATTTTCTTCCGCCGCAACATCTTCATTTTTTTTTTATTTTTCCTTATATTTTTTATGACTCGGCTACAATTTTTCCAATACAATTTGTTCATATGCCACACATTTTCTACTCTTTTTGGGTCGCCGCTGTTGTCGTACGTGCGCTTGTTTGCTTTGGAACCCATAAAAACAACAAACATTCATTCGAACTTGTCATGTATTTTTCTCATTTTTCTTTAGAGTTTTCATTCTTTTCCACTATTTTTGGCTACTCCTAAAGTTTTGCTGTTAGGCCGATGGAAAACACACTCAATGTGTGGGGGTCCTCTAAAGGTTATTTACACCGGAACTACATCCGACCATGTGTATTTCGAATATGTTCTGTTTAGTACATTTTATTGAGCCATAAAATATGTTTAGAAAAATCATATGCAAGACGCCAAATGTAAAAATCTTGTCTATATAGTATGATAATTTGGAGATATTTAACAACGAAAGAGACAAAAAACAAACCCCTACTAGAAATAAAAAGAAATTTAAAAATTTCCTGTGAGTGTCCATAGCCAATTTCGAACTTAAGTTCACAGAAGGAATGAACGAAGACATTACTAAAAACCTTTACGCAATAATTTTGCAATTCATTGAGATTTTTTCCACCATCATTATTTTTTGTCTTCTGGTCAGTTTGGTTTGCTTTGCTTTACTTTATTTAGTTTCAAGTTGAACAATTAAGAATAACAACTAAATGCTGCCTGCCGTTCACAATAACTGCCTAAGCTCAATGTATCTATCTGTCAGACCAACGGTCTGTCTGTCTGTCTGTCTGTCTGCCTTCAAAGTGTTGTAACTCTCTGTAGTCTGTGGGTATTATAGCTTTTCTGTTATTTTTTTTTTTTTTAATTGTGTTTTCTTCACTTCTGCATAAAATTAAAACGTTTTGCTAGAATTTGCACCTTCTACGATCTACGATCAGATGGCAGGTGGTGATGTAGTGAAGTTCAAGGGGTGCGAAAACTTGAAAATGCGCAACGCCTGCGCGTAAACCAAGCAGAACTAGTCGCATTCATTTGGGCTTAATTTTTCTTTTTTCCATTTTTTAATAATTTTATTTTGCTTTAATTATAGTTTTGCGCTTAATAAATTTTCATAAAATGTCTGTAGCAGGCACAAAACCATGAAATAACAGACTACATAGTATACATTATGAGATACGACTCACATACAAGATACATACATAGATACTACATTCATTTTCTGTAACATGACGATACATGAACTTACGACATAAATAAGTTGAGTTGAGCATAAATAAAAAATAAAAGTAGTCTACGCAAAGGTAGAGAAGATAACAAATTTAAAATATTTACAACCTGAAAATTACGATATATCAAAAGGTAAAGACATAAAAGAAAATCTTAGGTGTATTCGATTAATAAATTTAATATCCACTCCACTTTCTGTTGGATTGTCTTATTAAAATTCTTTTAATTTTATTTATAAAAGGTTTTTCATCTTCAACTTAATAAGTTTCAACATTCACTGTTTTGTGTGGACTTTAGTTTATCACCACGATTGATAATAATTTTATTGAAATGTATGTAACCAAAGGATCTCAGTAATGCTGAAAGTTATCAGTATAAAACAAAGTTTATTTGAAAGCCTGAATCGGCAAAAAATGTTTTGCTAATTTTCATTTAATTTCTCTCCATTATTTTCATTATAATAACATTTTGTTTTACTGCTGTTCCTCATTAACAAACAATTAGTGTAACAAAGTATTTAAAATTGATACATAAAATATGTTGTGGCTTTATATTTTTTTGTTCATTTCATAAAATTCCATTCATTGTCCATTTCATGCTTCAATCAAATGATATTTTTGTGTGAATTCTTGCTTTATTTTTATGTATTGTCTTTA
The DNA here is from genome assembly GCA_037043295.1 of Amiota minor. Taxonomy (NCBI): domain Eukaryota; kingdom Metazoa; phylum Arthropoda; class Insecta; order Diptera; family Drosophilidae; genus Amiota; species Amiota minor. The sequence continues at coordinate 1,445,103 of JBAMAW010001787.1, forward strand.
TTTATTTTCAATTTTTATTAATTAATAATCATGCTAATAAACCGTATTTTTTTGTTGTTATGTTTTTTTTTTTTATTTATTGGCATTTTTGCACATGAGAAAATAAAATAATTTGGAAAAAAAATATATTTCAGAGTATGGAAAATTGAAGTAGAGAAGTCAGTAAATACTGCACACAATTAATTTAATTGCATGTCATCGTTGTCATGGCTTTTGGATGCGGATGAGGCTTTAAATGATTTCAATCGTGATTTCTATATATAATCTTTTGGGAGATTAAATTTTATTATTTCTTTTTCCTGAATTTCAATAAGCAAACCAATTGAGTATCTCAATCTGGTTGCGTGTGGTCTGTGATTAAGACTTTATTTGACTTTTGACAATTGATTTCAGAGAGACAAAAATGAATAATGAAATGAATTTGTTGTACAATATTTCCTATTTTTTCTTTTTTTTTTTTTTAGTGTGGGAGCAATATGAATACTAACAATGCCTTAAGGAAAGTAATGATTCTTAAATACGAGTATATTGAATTCTGAAAGCAAATTCATTTAGTACTCGTATTAAGAAACTTCAACGGAAAGAAGTCACTTATGTATGTTCAACTTTTTTAACTTCTTTAAGCTTTTTTACTCATCCATTATCCATTCGCTTCGTCATTCATTTGGCAAAGTATAAACTGCATGACACATTGTCCATTGAAATAGAAAACCAACTAACATAACACGAAATGGTAGTCTTGAAAGACTCATCTGTTTGTCTATCTGTCTGTCCATTAGACCATTTTTTCCAACTGTCGTAAGTATCGGTAAGACAGAAATATACATATAAATGTGCGAACAAGTGTAGTTCCCCTTTCTTTTCCTGTTTCTTTTCTTCTCTTCAGTCTTCTATGATAACTTGAGTCACAAATCACAAAACAATCTCTTATTTGGTCTGGTCTGGGTTGGGTTGAGTTTGTCCAACTTATGTTTCTTCTTCCACACCAATGATAAATCGTTATTGTTGACTTGAGAAAAATAAAAAATAAAAACAAAAAAAAAAACCGAACAGCAAAAATACAGGTAAAAGATAAAAGCTACTTCCTGTCCATTTGACATTTCAAGCGAAAAAATCAAAAATGCATAAAAATCACAAAGTTAAGTTGAATTTCGTCACTTGAAACTTCAGTGAGAGGGTGGTCACGACTTAAGAGTCATTAAACTATGAACTATATTTGACTTAAGCGCCAATTATGATTAATGAAAAATAAAAAGAATCTTCAACTTTAGAAAAAAACAATTAATTACAAAAAACAACTTCATTTAAATACCCAAATTTAGGCCAGTGGCTATTTTGGCACACCTTCATCTAAAAAAAAACACTGAAGGCAAAACCCGCATAAAAATAATTTACTCTACCCTACTAACGGATTGCCTGAGCCTAAAACAAAGCCAAACAAGAAAAATTAGAGTTCAACTAATTGAGAAGAAGGCCCAATGTTTCAAATGTTTCAGTTTAAACCAAAAAAGTAATTCTAAAAAATCCTCTTAAACTATTTGATAACATCATTTTTACAACTGTCAAAATCAAAAATATATACAAAAATATTGAACGAAAATCCAATAATAAATTATTGTCCCATGCTGTGCCATATGCCATATAACAACAACAGCAGCCAGGCAACCAGATCTATATATGTTCTATACATATTTCAATGCCATTCATACTTTGAAGATCGATTTATGTAACATTCTATGTAGTATTAGGCTGACGAAGTAGTCAAAAACAAAAAAGAAAAAAAAAAATACAAAAAGTTTACAAAAGTAGTAGAACTTATGGAGCCCCTAACCCACAACACATGTTCGTATTGCCCATTGCTCATTGCCCATGTGGTCTGTAGACCATTTTGCCTTTAGGCTCTGCTGTTACTGATTTGCGTGTCCAATTCTCGGTTGGAAATGCTTTCAAAACGTTTCAAAAACGCTTATTCCTCTAACTTGTTTTTTGTTTTGTGTTTTTTGTCTTATTTGTTGTTATAGAGACAGCGGGCGCGCTTATTTTGACTTAATTGCTTTCGCTTGAACTTCAATTTGAGAATCAACTGATTTTGCTGGTGTGGCGAAAGAGAAGTTGAAGTCTAATATACTCACATCAGAAAAATGCTTTTCTTTTGTTAAACAAAGAAATTAATAAAAAAAAATTGAGAAAGAAATATTTCGATGTGATTGATTTATTGTTGTTGTTTTCGTTGTTATTGTTCGTGTAAGACGTTTGTAGGCTTTGAAACGTCCCATAGAGTGTGGGTTCCAGCAATTATTGCTAAGGCAAAGTGATGGGTGCAAATCATAAAATCCATTTCTCTAAAGAAGAATCTCTCATATATATAGACCATACTTTCAAGCAATTAAATAAAAGCAAACAATGGTGGCCCTCTGAAAATATTTCGATATCGGCCGCCAATAACAAATTTTCCAAAAGGGATCCCCTACCTTATTAAATTAATGTTAAGGTATAATATTAAATCTTGTTGAAGATTTCATCGGATCCTCCTATTCAAAGAGCCTCCAAAAAAGGAGCTTATTATACAAATTAAGCAAGTCTTGATTGAAACTACTTTAAGAATGCATTCGATGGTATGGTAGGGTAATAAAAATATCGTTATGCACATCATTTTGCCTTCATCTGTATCTTTATATTAATAAAGTATTTAAAATATAGCCAACGAACAAAATACAAAGTAAAAATTCAATAGATACAAAGCCAATCTTAATGATAATTCTAATGATGATGGCATTACGAATTTCGCCAGCATCCAACGAAGTACAACAAAAGAACAATGAGAAATCAAGTCAAACAGCTTTGAATGAATACAACGACATAACCGAAAACAATCCGAGAGCACAAAAGAAGGTAGCACGCAAAAACCAAAGCCGGGAAGATACCGAGTGATGGGACGATCTTTCAAAGAGAAGCGCCAAACAATAAACGATCATTAATTAAAATACCAGTGCGAGTCCACAATTCCATAAAGACAAGACAAGTCAAGTTGAGTCGAGGCGAGTCGAGTCGAGTCGAGCAATAATAATCTGAGAGCGAAAGGCCGAACGCAGCTTCTACTAAATATTTTTTTTGGGAACCAACAATTGTTCCACCATCGATCGTTGGATCGATCAATCGATCGACCTATAATTGTGCTTTGTAATGAGGAATGAAATAGTAAAAGTATTTCCCTCGCAACAAGAAATTATGCGGAAATTATGAAAGACTGGCATAGACTGACGAATAAAACTAAAGAAATGAAAACCAATTAATAAGTTTTGTTTAGGAAAGTATCGTTGTGTTTTTGGAGAAGAACAACGAAGAAAGGGAAGCAACTTGTGCTAACTAATGTGATTGAACCACATGTGGTGCCAAAAAAAAAAAAGAAAATATACTCGAAAGAAAGACCGAACCGAGCTGAAGAAGAAGTTAACCTTGGGTGTCAAACACTGCCCCAAGTCTCAGACCCAGCACGAGTTGTCATGGCTTCATTTTTCACGAAAAAAATAAAAAAAAAAAAAACAGACGAAAAGAAAGAAAATCAGAAGAAGATAAAACTGAATGCAAGTGACTCAAGAGAGAATCTTTTGTTTTGTTGATTGAAAAATTAAGTGTGAAAATTTATTGACTCCGTGCAGGTGAATTGAAAAAGCGCAACATTCAAGTAGAATATTTAAGGTGCCAATGCGCCACAGGTGTTGATTTGATAACTTTATTTGATACCTCACATGCTAGCTGAAAGAACTACAGATCAAACAGGTAGAACTTAAGCTCATTATGGGAACTTAGTCTACCCTGACAGAGAAGGTTGCATTACAAGCTATTGATTGCCATTGTTGTTAATGTAGAATTGCGAATCCAGTTTGACGAGTTCACTTTGGAATGGGACCACTCACAACAACTTCATCAGACACTTAAAGGATTAATGTCAGCGGAGAACAAGGCATAATCATACGCTTCATAAAATTCTTGAATAACTTGAGCGATATATGTATGTACCTAAGGTAACAGACATGTTCACTACATTCTCCCAGAATGAAACAAATGAGAAATATGGTATTGGATCCTTTGCTTTGCTGATCATGTGTCATTCGCATTGATAACAACGATTATTTCAAATATTTGACATATTATCGAAGTTAACTCGAGTATGAGTCTTCAGCTCAAGCTCAGAAGTGTCAAACCTCTTCGCTGACGATATCGACGATGATGACGACGTCACATGAGTAATGACCAAGCAGGCAAATTTATGACAAGTTCAGAATGCCGCCGAAGCGCTCGTTTATCATCATCGCTCACTTACTTGCTTCGAGCTCTAGTGACAGTATGTAACGCGTGACAGTGCCAAAGCAAACCAGAACTAAATATCCAACCAAGATCTTTGGGCTTGTTACAGTTTAAACTGTCTTGGAACTGAACTTGGACTTTCACATGGACCATGTTCATATACTACCGGCAGGCTCATCAACTGTCCCACTCGCAATATACTTTTGAGTTAATTATGAGCAACGACTTTAAACATGTCCAGACCAAGAATCCATAGGACACTGGCTTAACTGACTTCCAGCTGTGTATGGTAGCTTAAAGCGTTGCATGAAGAAGAAGTCAGACCTTATAGCATAATAATATTTGTATAATATAAAGTTGTAATGTGACTGCATTTAGAGCATATTAGCGCATGTCAATCTCAGTTCTTATGGTAGCTAAATAAGCAGTAATGGTAATTTCAACTGGTTCCTCTAACTAAAAAACTTGTTTATTATGAGCTGAGTCATAAAGAATATATTTTAGAGGAGAAAAAAATACTCTGCAATATATTCAGATATCGTCAATATAAACCAAGACACCTGTGTGAGAGGTAGGTAAATAAACAAATGGGATTAACTGCCTTAGAAGTAGCCAGAAATAGCCAAATTGAAATGAATGGAAAAAGACATTATAGGTCCATCCTTATCCTTGAGATGAATTGTCATTAAAATGTGAAAATATAATACATAACTATAAGAAAATGGCATGGTGAAAAGAGTTCTGGTTGTTTAGTTAAATATCTAAAGCAAATTTTCCTTCCACTCATTGCATACTTTTCTGTCCAACCAAAAAACCCCATCGCAAAACTCTATCCTTCTAATCCAATCAAAAGGAAACCCATAAATTCCATTGAACATACAAATCACAAGTAAATAATAAACACAAATCTCAAACAACAAAAGCTAAACAAACCAGTTCAAAGTGTCTAAAATCAGCAAAGCAATTCATTACCAATGCAACAAAATGATCTTCACACATTATCGAAGTCAAAGAACAACAAATAACTAAGCAACAAATTCAAATGACAATTTCAATATCAACAATTCCTATTCCAATTCCAATGAAAGAAACTTAGGGATACCAGTCAACAACAAATGCAAATATACCTATGTATCTACACACATAGTAAGTACGAGAGTAGTACAGAGGAAAGCTACAACTATAGAAAACTGAGAAATAAATACCGAAAAAAACCAATAATAATAAAAATACATGACCATGGATCCTCAACGCCTTACTACGCTACACTAAAACATTTGTGTTATGTTAGTCGTCGATCGGACGATCGGTTGATCGATCAGTTGGTCAGGGAGGGGTAACGAAGAGCGACTGACCAGCGTCGTCTGTCGTAGTCGATTAGATCACAATAAAAACGTAAAAATTTTGCATAAACTGTTGCGATTTAATGTCGTTGCTTTACAGAAATCAAAGTGAAAAATAACATGGGCCACAGAGTGAGTGAACGTTTCGGTGTCGCTGTTGTTGTTTCGATGCCGATGTCGACGACTTTGAGACCGCATACTTACACTAGTAGAGTCTTCACTTTGTCTGGTCTGGTCTCGTCTCGTCTGATGCGGTACTGCATGGGATGGTATGAAGTATTATGGCTAGTCAAAGACTGTGCTGTTCTGTGCTGTGCTTTGAGACATTGGACATTGGTAACTGTGTTGCTGCTGATGCCATCATTCTAAGTAAAAGAAAGCCAGATCTTTATGGTACCCTACACAGCACACCAAAAACAATCTTTTTAAGCTCTCACCAACTCAAGACCGAGACTGAGACTGATGCCGAATGCAACACCTACGTGTGACAAAGTTACCAAGTCAAAATGAACAACGATGACTTTTGCAACACTTTCGACTTGAGTCGAATGTTGTATAAAGTGTATGGTATAGCATGGAGTACGCGAATAACATGAGTATGTGGGAAACATTGTAAACCATTAGCACGCACACGCCGCGGTTAAAAAAGCGATTTGAATTGTATTGAATATCGCACACTCTGCGAATAAATACAATAACTATATGTTCTTGGTCTTGGTCTTGGTCTTGGCCATGCTGGAGCGAAGCGGGTGGATCGCTTAGTTGGATACACGGGCCACAATTGATGTCAGTTGCGCACTTGGCTCTCTGTTTCTTTCACCTGGCCATGGACACGGGGTCTTAAGTTTGGCTTTCAGTATGCACACATTCTCAACCATACATAATAACAACAACAATTGAAGTTGGTGAAGTGTATTCCTTAGAATTTCTCTTTGCTCTTGGTTCTACATTCAAATCATGATCATTTCGTGACAAATTCTAGTGTCTTTCTTTACTGGTTGGCATCTGGCGCTGGCCTTAGTGTCTGTGCTTTGTTTGTATGCCCACAGAACAGGACCAGGAAGTGTTACAGATTCTCGTATGTGAAATTATTTCGTTACCATTGAAAAATGTTTGCCTTGTAACAACTTGGTAGGTGGAATTCTGTGCTGTGGGCTGCTGCTGGTTGGTTGCTTATACAATTCACATGCGGCTTACAATATGCACCTCATCTGTGCTTTATTGAATGTCATTAGTGACTTGAAATATGATTTCCGACTCAGCTTGCAGCATGTGGGAGTGCTTGAAAGTGGGTGTATTGGGTGTGCCTTGATGTATTGAGGCCTTGGTTATTGGAATGCGTACATGATCGATGCACTTGATTTTAAAGGATAGTAGTTTGAGTAATTGTTTTTCATTCGTGATGGAAATTTAGAAATATGAAAAAGATTGATAGCTGGAAATATTAAGAGTGGAAGAGTTCTTTCATTCTAGAGAAATGAAAAAGTGATTAAAGTTGGAAGAGAACTGGTAAAATGAGCAAAAAGCCAGAGAATAGGATTTCAAAATGATTATCAAGTACTTGTACTTATATTATTAAAAGAAATTCAATTGCTGAATGATTAAAGGAACTTGGAATGACTTCAGTGCAGAAGTTTATATGTTGCATACAGGGAACAGAAAGTGGGTGAAATGAAAATGTTAAATAAAATGTAAGAACGAAATATGATAGAACAGAGCACAAAGTAATGTGACAGAATATCTTTCTTCCTCATACTCATACATACATCGATCCAAACTAGCTCATTAGTACTGATAACCACAATTTACACGCAATGCAAGACTTTTGTAAAAACTCCCTCTGTCAATTTCATACATAGGTACGAGTAAACTCGACGTACACAAACTGAAATACTCATGACTTTTTACACAATAATAATTTTTCTCTCCTTTAGTCTGATTAAAGTTGTCATGTTACTTGTCATTTAATGTCTTTTTAGTTTCACCATTACAACATTCAAGTAGTAGAATAACCAACCAACTTCCCTGAACCACCTTCCTTGTTTTTGCCCCTTTTAACAGCAAACTAACAACAAATTCGATTCTGCCGTCATACATTCGTTCATTTGTTTGTTTATATGTTAGTCAGTTTGTCTATTTGTGTGACTCTGTGTTTGTCTATTTATTTGTACAACTTGAGAATTTAGAGCGTATGTAGATACATAGATACTGTAGCTACTTGCCACTGTTACCGTGCTACAATTTCTTTTATTTTTATTTTATTCCTTTATTTCTTTTTTTGTTTCTTTTTTTTTTATTATTGGTTGTTGGCTTCTTCACTGAGATGAAAAACAAAAATAAAGCAAATATTGCGACACAGACATGTCGCGTACTTCCAAGTTTGTATGCTAGAGATTGCTTACAACCAAGCAACCGCTACCACCAACGCCATACAATGAACGATTAGAAGCTGCCGCACTGAGAGTAGATTGTAGCAGCACCAGCTGCCTTAACCCACTCTACTCCACTCCATTGCACTAACTCATTCACTCAGTCAGTACACCTTGCATGCATGCGATGCATTTCAGTTCACTTGAGCTGAGGTGAGGCTGCCCTGCGATGACTTTTTGTCTGTCTATCTATTTGGTATGTCTGTCTGTCTGTCTGCGTGACTGTCTGTCTGTTTGTTTGGTCTGATATCGTGTTTTATATTAATTGTCACGCATATGTCTTTGCTTGTCGTCTAACCCGACCGTTGTTGACTCAACTCTTCTGACTTCTTCTGCCTTTTCTATTCTACTGTTTTACTACTCAGTTTTCTTTGTTTTCGGATTCAACTTCTTCATCTTTGGAAAAACTAAACCACAAAATTGTTGCCAACTGTTTTTCTTTTTCGGTACAAATTTTTTCTATGGCTTAACATCTTTACAAAAGCCATGGTTTGCAAAAATGTTTATCAAAAGTTTGATAGACAACATAATTTATGGAAGAACGCACGCGGATTAATAAGGGAAGCTTCCTGTGCTATCAGAATTACCCTTTTTTTCGGAAGACAACAACTTAACTGAAGATAACCTTATTTAAAGAATGGTTATAAATCATCAAAAAGACTCTTTGGGGACTTTTGGTTATTTTTTTTTTTTTTTTTTTGAAGACCTTGGCAGTTTGAAAAACTTGCCACTGGTGGAACTTGCACTTTTTATAGATCCTTTTTGTTTGATGCAAACGGGCAGAATATGAACATATAGTCCTTTGAACTCTGTGTAAAATTAACCTAACGAGGAGTTAACATATTTTTAATCAGATGTTAAGACATTTTAGTTTTTAAGAACATTTTGTTGTTATTACTGTTAACTGTTTGTTGCTACTACAATTTTCCATTTCTGTGTCATGTGTGAGTGTGTGTGTATGTGTGGGGCGTAGTTTTTTATTTTTGTTATTATTTTAGTTGTTGGACCGTGGGTCGTCTCCTCTAGAACTCTTAAATTTGGCCATGTTCTTCATTGCCTTGCTTTGTATTGTATTGCATTTGGTACGTGAAGTTCGTGTCTAGTACTAGTTCTCTACTCAACTAAACTCATCTCTGACAATTACCTAAGTCACATACATACATAACATTGTACATACATATGTCGTTTGTCTTTTTGTTCTTACCTTTACTATTTTGTTTTTCCTAAACTTTCTAAAAAATTTTCTTTACAAAAAATAAACCACTTTTTGTGTGTATCTTCTCTCGCATGGCTTTTTTGTCATTTCTAGAATATGTACTACATATCTCTCTCTGACTTTGTTTACATTTTTTAATTGAATAAGCCACAGTTGGATACATGACACAATATTAAAGCCCCACAGCAAACCCTACTGTCTCATTGTCTCATAATCCATCCTACCATGCCTACCAAGTATACTTACTACTCATTTATTAATGCAATTAGCATTTTGTGTTTGGTATGAGTTGTTGGCAATTTTATCTTTCTTATTCTAATTGTTTCTATTACTGCAGTATGGTAACTCTGGTTAGTTTTACAAATATGACTATCATATGAGTGAGATAAGCTTACTACGGTAGCTTAAAATGGCTTTGTCTTTTTACTATCTCTATTTCAAGATAAGTTTAATCTCACAATGTGTATCTCATGTTTGTTTTTTGTATCTCTTTTGTCTTTATAACACAAAAAAAAAACAAACAAAACAAACAAAACAATTCTTATTATTTGACAATCATATGTGAGTGCATTGTGCAACACTATTGCTGTGGTTGCTGCTGCTTTTGTAATTGCAGTTGTTGCTTATGAAAAGGGTTGTCAAATGATATCGTTATTGTGCAAATATTTGTACAGTTGGCGTAACAGTTTATTAAGGTTTTTTTACTTACTTGTTCTCTGTTTAGATATGATATAAAGATATGTCTTTATGTCTCAACTCAATAGAAATTTCTTATGCAATGCTGTTTGTTTGTTCGTTCATTGTGTTTGTTAGCTTTGGCGTGATGCTGCAAGTACTTGTAGGTAAGAAACGAGGGTTGCTTATAAAATTTACGGAAAAACAACATAAAAATCATTTGATACATCACAACTTAAGTCAAAGTTTTCGTCCTCTTTAAAGTTTAACAGAGGTTCTGTAAAATGTATTCAGAATTTATTGAATTGTAATAAGAAAAACACTGAAGATTTCTTAAAGAATTAATGGTACTTTAAAATTGAATTTTCATTTACATATATTTCTTTATATAAAAAGTTGAGTTTTCTTCTAGTTTTTGTCCAGATGACATGTTATTTATTTCATTCCTGAAAGACCTTTAAGACACCTGCCATTGCTTAAAGTAAACCAATTTACATGTTTTCATGCCAAAATCGAAATGGAAACAAGCTTCTTTTTTTTCGAGACATGCCACAAGAGTTTCCATATTGTTGTTGATGGTTTATTTGTTGTAGGTACAGGTCGTCGTCATCGTATATGTCCAAGTATTTTGTGGCGTGTCAGTTATCAGAGCCACACTATCAACATACTACAACCAACAACAACTGAAGTGAGTATGCCACAACATTTTTGCCCATAAACCAAAAGAACAGAAGGCAAATCAACACTTCATTGTCGTAAGTTAGTACATGGTGATGTCGGCAAAAGTTTCATTATTTTGTGTATGGCATTTACTAAGTCAAAAGAAAAGATTTTTAAGCATGAGACAAATCAATGCCAAAGTGAGTGTACTTCCTCATGTCACTCCTCTAAGTCTACTATATCACTGAGTTGTACTCACCCATAAACAACTATGTAATTTTTTTTTTTTTTTTTTTTTTTTTGTCAATCTTATTACTAAAGTCACTTTTCCGCCACTTAAATGGAAATTGTTTGTGGAAAATTGGAAAAGAACATCAAACAAACAAAATAAGGATATAAAGAATTTAAATAAAATTGTCGACACTTTAACAAGAAAGAGTGGCTAAACTAAACCCAATGTATGGAAAAGCGTGAAGCACTGCAGGACATCTGCAGGAAGTTACCAAAAAACGAATCGTTGAAAAAGGAACCCAGACGATAAAATAACTCAATTTGTAAGCGAAACGTTCGATCGATCGAACCAATTGCATAACAAATTCTCCAAACCAAAGCCAAGCGAGCGTAGCGCCTAAAATTCATGTTAAGTATGCAACAAATTGACAGAAATATGAGCCAGAAATGTGACTTTGCTTCGATGGGATTCATGGAGAGAAAACCATACCATATTACAACAAAAATGAATGAGTGTACGTACCTCAAGTAGTAAAGGACGAACTACAACAAAAAATAAGAAACGTTTTTTGTTGTCGTTCAAGTACGCGAAGCGACGTCATAAATTTGTCATTGATTGCATGTGAAATTTGATGCAAACCTCAAGTTTGTCTTGACTGAACTAAATTGAACTACACTACTATATTCCTTCGCCGTCCTTACTTACATTCATTCCACCATCTATTTATCCATCCATCCGTCCTAACATCTCTCAATCTCTCAATGTGCATTCATCCATTTGTGTCATTGTATGCATGAGATATTTATTATCCTTTGGAGTATTTGTGTAGTTTATTGCTTTATTTCGTTCAGTTTCTTTTATTCGACATATACATATCTGCCAGCCTGTCTATCAGTCTGTCCATTGGTCTCTTTGGTCTTTGTAGGCGTTCTCTTGTGATATTTTAAAGATGCATTTTATGATATTTTCTTGGATTTCTGTTATATTTTTTGTGTGTAGTTCAAAGAGTTATTGCCTTCATGTATCGCGTATCATATGCATGTATCTACATACATGTGTCATTCATGTTGAATTACAAAGATTCTTGATCGAATACTTTGGGCTGAGTGACTGAACTGGATTGCAATGTGGTGTATTGATGAGTGCCTATTGATCTGTGAGATTTTTATGACGCCATATTAGATTTATAAGAGGCAAATAAAGCAATTAAAATTAGTTCGATTGTTTGAAATCGTCTGAAAATAGAAAAAAGGATACTTAAAAAAGAGAAGCAGCTGCCTTCATTTTATGGACATAAATTCATAGAATATCATTGAACGAAACTTTTACTCTTTTAACTATTTTTTATTTTTTTTTATTTTTATTATTTTTATTATTATTTAGCAAGGACAAAATGCCTTAAAACAGGTTTGACATTATAAACAACCGACCACCAGGACAAGCGCTTTGGAACTTTATTCTTCTTCACTTGGTTGCTTGCTTTTACTTGTATGTTTTTTCTCATTTATTTTTCATCAGACCAGGGCCAACTTTCTTAATTTACACGCTTGTTTTGAGAAATATGTTTCATTCAATCTTCCATCCTTCCTACCGACCAAAACTGATAAAATTACATAAAAACAAAAAGAAGTTGAGAAATTATATTGTTACACTCGGAAAAAGAAAACAAATAAAGTAGTTTTGAAACCGACGGCCTTCTGAGCGTTTGATTTCTTGCAGTGTGTACCAAATTACACTACAAGAGAGGAAACTTTTAACGCAAAGTAATATTAAATTACATTATGAGATACTCTTTTTTTTTATCATTTTGTCTGGCATTTTTTTGCACATTTAAACACAATTTAGTACAACAAAACAAAAACTTAGCCCGAAGTGCGTAAACGTTCTTTCCTTTGGAACATTGACTACTGTGCAGTGTAGTAAACTGAAGTTGATGGGTCCGACTGGGTTTTGATTTTTCTCATATATATAGATTTTTTTTTTTTTTGCTCATTCTCTGTAAGATTGTAACTGTATCTGCATTGCATTTTAGAAAAAGCTGATGAAGTAAGTGAAGGAACCTACATTTTGGGGCGGGTGTAAGATGCAGTTAGTCGTACAAGTATCTTGGCAAAAGTGAACTCTGCTGCATTTGCTCTTCGTTTGGTTTGTTGCTCACTTAACTGGAATAATTGACATGAACGATATTTTTTTTATTTTGCTCCTTTTTTTGTTGCCAATTCTTTTTCTATATCTATCTGTCTTTGGGTCTTTTGCTTTTGTGGTTTCATATTTTTTACAAGCAGATCGAAAGCAAATGAATCAGAGCCACCCGCATCTCATCAATATGTCCAAAAAGAGAAGGGTCCTGTTCTGTCGATTGTCAACGCATTGTGGCAGTTGATTGTGTTGAAAAACCCAGCCAGTCAACCAACCAACCAACCAACCAAGGAATGAAAGAACTGTTTAATGGGTATTTCCCTAACTCACACCCTCCCTTTCCCCCTTGATCAGAACTTTCGTTTTGCTTTCTGAGTAGCTCAACTCAAGCAGCAACAGTTTTTATTGCATTATTCTGCTCGAATGATATTTCTATAGTTCAAAAGCGTTGAAGGACATAAAAATGTTCCTTGCGGCCCTTTCGCTTGCTTGCTCACTTGCACTCGTTATCATCATCATCAGATACTTTTGTATCTGTTCGATAGCAATTGGTTAGTCACTTGACATTATTAAAATCACTGCAGTGCAATTTTTTCTGCAAAGTTTTTTTTTTTTATTTTTTGTTATTTTTTGTCATTTGGTTATTGAAATTTTTGTATAATGCAAACAGCTGTTGAGAATTGCTAACTCCTCAGTGTGGTGCGGTCTTCTGTACTATGGGAAAAGGACATCAGGTGTGCACTTAAATTGATTTGTCGTGTACGATGATGGCATGTTATTGAATAAGTTTGATAGGTGAAAAAACCAATTGAGAATATGAAAATGTGTGTGAAAATTTGTAAAATGTCTTTTGAATAGTTGAATGTTTTAAATATTGTAGATGCTTGCAATTTATAATAGAACAGTTGAACCAAATAAGGAATTTACATGTACTTAACATAAGTTTAATTTAAAGTTGTTTTCATTACATTATTTTTAATGAGAAAAAAAAATTAAATTAAAATTAAATTATTTAAAACATTATTTTTTTCATTATTATTATTATTTTTATAAATTGATCTTTAATGATAATTTCTCAAACTGAGTACATGGGGTGACCTTTCTGATATCTTTACTCATGGGCAAGTGTATAGAAGCTGAGGTTTAACCGGACTGGAGTAGTCTTCAAGATATCAATGACAAAAGTTTACCTATTATTTTCATGGTTAAGGTATCAATGCGCACCGATCAAGCGAATGAATTTTCATATAATGGAAACTCAAACACTTAAACCTTCTTCTGATAAACTCTCAAATTCTCTTCTTGTACAAATTCATTGCACTCTTAATCGATGACCGATGGCAATGAACACAGAAACCCATTGAAATGATGTTTAGCCTGTAAATACAAGTTTATTTTTAAGTACTGCACCAAAATTGACACTTTCGCCATTTAAGACCAACAGCAATTTAGCCCGTTTTATTTTTGGTAAATTTTAGGTTACTTTCTTCTTCTTTTACTGCTGTCCTGCCATCATCAAATGACGTGTTAACAAGCATTAACAAGTTTGCGCTAATGTCAGACCTGCAGAAGGCATAAACATTTTACCCCATTTTCATAGTCGCTGCACTCACTTTACTACTGCCTTACTTACTTACTTACTTAGTTAGTGAGTTACTTGTGGCTAACACAAAAAAAAAGAAAAAAAAGGAAGGAAAAAAGAAAACCATTGCCAAAGGCAAATTGCCTTTAAACGTTTACCAAGAAAACTGAAATTGAAAGGGTTAATGGGCGAGCGAGTGAAAACCGCAATGAAAATCGTCCAAAAAGGAATTGGCGTGCAATTGTCAAGAAAAACCATTTGACATTGCAGCTGACAATCTAAGAAATGTGTGCGCAATAGATAGTTGATAGATATTCCATTGTACATAGTTGAATACACGAGTCTTTTTTATGTTATGGGCCTGCAGACAATTTGTTTAAATTTGGTCTGACTGACTGACTAAGTGACATACAAAAACATACGAGTTCTTCATATTAGCATGTGTGTGACTAAGTAATGTTTTTAGGCAACATTTATTTGTAGACTTTTATGGCATCAAAAGTGAAAATAATTTACAAGGATTTTATCTTTCAAATGCCAAATTTATCGATTTTTATAGAGCAAGGCAATTATTTCATAAAAAATCACACAATTCCTTCTTATGTATAAACTCAATACCTTACCATTTATTACCTATTTCAATAAGAATTACAAACTCCTTTTAAAGATGCAAAGTTTACCTATTTGATTTTAGTAGTTGGAACATATAGTACAATACATAAGTCAACTTATGAAAAATCCTTCACATAAGGTCCAATAACTTTGCCTTCAACTTGTAATATGTTCATGTTTTTGACTAATTCCAACTTGGCCTAAAAAACAAAGTCCTTCCCACAATTTCAAAATCACATACAAGAATACAAACTTATATTTTAGAAAATGGGTATATGGAAAATTTGCATGGCTCGTTGAAAGTTATGTCATGTTAATAGTTGACTTTAGGCTTAAGCATGAAGTGGTTAAGGAAAAACAAAACAAAAAAAAAAAAACAAAAAGAAAAAAAAAAAGAGAAAAATTTGTTGCGTGTCGACAACAAGAAAATTACATACTAAGAATTATCAACAAACCCGAACAGACCAAATGACCGACCAAGCGACCAACTGACATATGAGAAAAGTGTTTCAGAGAAGAGGCAAAGTTTGAAGTAAACAAATAACACATAACAAGCGGCATGCAAGCAATTGATGATGGTGTTGGTGGCACAACTAGCCTAGAGAGAACTAACGCGTTTGCAAAGTTAAGTATAGACCACGACTAACGGCATTATTGATATAAATTGAAAGCGCTTCCTGTTAGCTCTGAATGTCGTTTGTAGTTCGTTGGTCATGTGAAATTACGTAGCCTTTGGCTATGGCAATTTTTAATTAGTTTTAGAAGAACTCACTCACTCACTCACTCACTCACTCACTCTACTCTCCTTAAAGTAATTTTAATAAAATTTATAATTTTCGCGCATGTTCTCATTTAGCTCTCTGAGGAGGGGTCAAGATTTACGATATCCATTTAGATTTAGCACCTCGTTTTCATTTTAAAACTAACACCTTCCACCCATTGTTGCACTCAGAGTTTCTTTTCTTTGTTTGACAGTAAATGTTAAAATAGTCAACTCTTTATGACAAGCACTTGAATGAGGTTTTGTTTGAGTTTTAAGGAGGGCGCAATGAAACATCTTTGTCATAAGTTGAGATCATAAATTTCTATAAAACTCAACACAATTGAGTTGTTCAAATTTTTCTCTGACTTATGATTTTTCTCACTTTTACAATTGAAAAGCATTTTTATGAAAGCAATTTATAAATTGAGAGGTAAATTTTGTAACATAAAAGTGTTGAACTGAGGTTGTAGTATTTTATGAGAAATAGAGAAAGTATTTTATGGGTCACACACTGCGATCAATTCAAATTAAACAAAAGATATTCGCTCCTAATCACAAAGACTTTATCAACAAACATGTGCATGAATTTAAGATAAGACCAACAAAAAAAAAAAAGGATGACCTAGTTTTATCACAAACTTATCTACAACAGAAAATACCCAAATTCTTTTTCATTTATTTAAAATAAAATGGAAAGAAATAAAAGAAAAATCAATTGAGTGCAGAAAAATCAAGCTCAAATTACTCAACTGCCAAAAGAAGGAAGCAAAAACAAAAACAAAAATAAACAAATAAACATGTGTATCTCTAAGAACATTCCTATCAAGATACAACTTATCAACTTGAGGCAGCTGAAATCTCGACATTGATTCGATCGACATTTCATGCATAGTTGAGCGCATAACATACAGGAACTGGAAAGGAAGCAAACAAACATATCAAATGCATCAATGAAAACAGCAAAAAATAAACAGATACTGAGATCTAAGAATGCAGAGAAGAGGAGTAGGCGACGACCACCGAGATTGGCTGGAATCACTTTAACAGACTGCTGACTGAGTGACTTGACCTGTCTGTGATTTTCTGCATCATTGCCTAAAAATACAGATGTAGTACTCGGTGCATACATTCAAATATGTTTGATAACTAAATTCTACGATGTTTCGCCTTCTTAGCTTTGACAACGATAACGACAAAGATACAACAGGATATTTGCCATTGGACCATTGGAGATGGCGCCGGATATGCACTCAAAATGCAAACAAGTGTCGTCGTCGTCATCGTCGTCGTCATCGCCGTTCGAGGAAAGGACTCGAAATTTCAGTAGAAGAAAGACAGCTGCACACTTATGTATATAACTAGAATGAGTCTAGCATCTTTGAAGTGCCTGCCTGCTTGCTTGCCTGTCTGACTTTAGTATCTTGGTAATTCATTTAGTCATTTATTCGTTCATTCATTGAACGCTTAGATAGTTCTACACATTAGACTCAGAAATTAAGATATCAACAACGCTTTAATGGTTGCTGCTCGCAATTGCAATGAATCAACTTAACATATTCCATAGTCAAGAGGAGTCAAGTCTTCTATTCTTCCATGTATATAGTAGTATACTAAGCATTAAAACTCAATGCCGCCACCGCCGCAAAGGTATCTAATCGCTACTTTCTGTCACTTTGATGATAAAATTTAGGTCAACTATTTTCTATTTTTTATAGTAAGTAACTCAGACTCCAGTATAGTATAGTGTGGTTGGTAGTGAATAGTCGAGAATACAGTTTCAAAGCGTGTCACCTTTACGAGTTTTTAACGTTGTCCCTTTGTTCCTTTCACTTGTCGCTTCGCCTCGATTGCTATGAAAATTGCTACTTGCACTTAGTTACAGATGCACGTCACCCTTTCCCCTATTATCCTTATCCAGTTCTTCATTTCATTCAGTTCAGTAATAGCAGTAGTTTCAACTTGATCTTATTTGTATGCTAGAAGCTACAAAATAGGCTACTAGTTTTTATGTCCCTTGAGTCATTTGGAGAGTTTAGTTTCTGATAATAAAAACTGAAGAGAAATAGTTGTTGTCTGTACTTCAAACTATAATATAAATGCGGCTTTTGGTTATCCTTTTTTGATGGTGATGCGCTACACTGTGAGATACTCAATACAAAAGAAATGAATTCTGACACAAAAGAATCACAGTCTTTGTCAAAATTGAATTCCACCGTTTGGTTGAATTGGAAATTGATCAAAAAAAATGTTCAAATAATAAGCATAATAAAACAAACTTAATAGGATGAGGTGATATACAATAGTTATGTGTCTTGTCTAATTAAATTAATATTTTTTTTAATAAGCAAACTATAGAAAATATCTACAAGGTTTGAATTTTATCAATTTGGAATATTTCTCTCAGTGTGCATATCCTCGTAGTGCACATACTATTTTGGTTTAGTGGACCCTCTCAACCTCAACCTCAACTTTACTGAGAAAGCCGTAAAGAGAGAAAGGGAAGTATAGTATAGAGATACTACTGCGTTCGATACACAGATAAGTACTACTTTCTGCTTGACGATGCATAAAAAAGGTTCAAACTCTTTTGAAACTTATAGCATTGGAACACAAAACAAAGTGTTTTTTATGAGCCAACATTACGCGTTCGCTACTGAGGTAGGCCAAAATGACTGCTACTACTTACTACTGCTACAGATACAAATACTTTCAACAACACCAACTGATAGCAATTACACATATAAAAAGTAACTAAAAAACAAGACTAACAGCTGAAAAATTCATATCAATTGACATTTGCGGTCATAAAATGGTAGGCGGCGAAAGTAAGAAAGATCGGACACCTTTTTTGTTTTTGTATTTTTATATTTTCCTTTAGGGCTCTGCGCTCTATTGTAACTTGTACAATGAACAATATCGAGATACTAAAGAAATTTTAGTGTTTTTCAATTCATTGATAAAATATCTATCTACCTATGTATTGGGTTTTAAAGTGAGTTGCAGTAGTGCAGTGAGAGAAGGATTGATGTTGAACTCTATGCTTATCTGTGGCATTGTCAAGTGTCGCCCAAATGAGTTAGTGAAAGGGTTTTGCCGCCACCACCGACAACATCGATGCTGCTGCTGCTGTTGCTGCTACTGCTGTTCACGACGGCAATCATGAGATACAAAATTAAAAAAAACACAAATTAGTTAAATTTGTTATTCGTTGATTTTAATTTTCCCCTATGATGTTAACCCTCTTGAAAATTTTCACTAATTTTTTATCAGCAGACAAAAGCATTATCGTCATTTCTTCTTCTAGTGAGCTACGCTTTAGTTTCTCATGTGTGCGTTTTAAACTAAAGTAAATCTACTATATATCTATAGCCTTTTTTAATGTAAATTGTATCTTTTTCATCATCATGCATATTTGATTAGTTAAAGTGACTTTAAAGGTGGCTCAATGCCTGCAGGTTTATTTTTGAATGGCAACTCACACTCACTCACTCAATCAGTCAGTCATAAATAACTTTGAGCTGACTCAGCAGATACATACTTGTGCATAGCATAGATACTTTTTGCAAAGCATACAAAATTTGATTTTATTAAAACAATAATTTCTTATAATTTTGTGTTTTTTAATGGAAACAAAACAAAAAAAAATTACCATGAATTGGCATTAAATTTTTATTGCAGAATTGGTTAGGGGTAAACAAAAAATATTGGTTAATACTTATCTCAAGACTAAAAACGAAAGCAATACAAATCGAAGGTGCGAAAAAGTTTGTTTATAATTTGCAACATGCAAAGACATCAGAAATAACATCAATGAAATACAATAAATGAAATGGAGGAAAACAACTAAAGACATCCAAAAACAACTTGTAAAGTCACTTTTCAAGGCAACACCTCACTCAAGTGAATACTAAATGTGAATGAGTATCTTTTAGCAGAGTATCTCTACTCAGGGGTTATACAGTACAAATTAATTGCAATTTATGATGACGTTTCATAAATAAAAGTGTAAGTTAAAGACAAGAAACAAGCAAATAATAATAATATTAACAACAATAACAATAAGCAGGCTTATTATTCTTAAAAGAAACAAAAATCTACAAGAAATTATACACAAAATGCAAAAAAAGATACTAAATACAAAATAAAAGTGGAAATAAGAATTAAATGAAGCTGACTGAATTCGTGTCTGACTTAATTAAGTCATCAATGCACAAGCTGAGTTGCACTTGAATCGAAGTCTGAATCTTGAGTCTTTGAGTGGCAGATTTTAATAAAGAATATTGAAGGAAAAATAATAATAAATATACGAGTAAGTAAACGATAAATTGAATGGGATAAATAAAATTAAGTGAAATAGTCATGATTATTATTTTTTATTTCGTGTTTTTTATTTGCAAAGGACTCACGCCTTCAAGTGTTGAGAAAATATGAAACAAAACAAAACCTTTCAACACTTTATTATTATTAATAATATTATTCTCTACACTTACGAATTTCATGATTGTACATATAATATAAAGTTGATGAAGTCTCAAGTCAAGTCAAGGTTCAGTTCACACGCAGCTCTTAAACCTTGAAGATTTTTATGCAAAATAACAGAAACAATTTTAAAAGGGCTGCCGTGATACGCTTTTCGCCTGAAGCTTTAAGTACCAAATCAAATATACAAGTATGTAAAATGAATGAAATTGTACAACAAAAAAAAAAAAGAAATGTATCTTTAATATGAAAAAAATAAAAGAAATATTTATGTTTAGGCCAATTTTCCCTAGACAGTTAAAATCAAATAAATTGTGATTTCTACTTTCGCACCTGATCAATTTGTGTCTTGTAGTGATGTTATGATGATGATGATGCTATTATGTGTGTTGTACAACGGTTCTTCCATATTTAACTTGGGTTCTTACTGAAATTGACTTTACTCAAGAGCATTTCTTAGTCTCTACCTTACTGGCCCATTCTCTTTTAAGAATACTGATAATCAACAAATCTCGATACTGACATACTCCTACAAAAAACAACAAGTCTATGAATGAATACAACTAAGACCCATCAATATACTCTGGAATCACCTCATTACTATGCCAATTATTGGTGTATTTAAAAGAATAAATTTGAGAAAAAAAAAAAAAAACAACCTAAAATGCAAAAAGAAAGAGTGATTTCCTGCCAAGGCAATGCACCTCGTCACAAATCGTTGGATTTTCTTCCAGCAATTCACCAAAAGTATCCTAGCAAATAAGATTATGGTGAAGTCATGTCCCCAACAAATGACTATTTATAGTCACGAGATAAGGCATCGAAATGTTTAAGAATTGCAATAGTTAGAATATAGAAAGACCTAAATTATTGTCGAACTTTTTCCTTTTTCTTTTAAATTATGCTAAAATATTGTCATATTAGTCATTTACTTTAAAAAATTTACAAGATATTGATTAAGAAATCATTTACAAATAGCTAGAAATTGGCAGATGACTTAGAGTCTAAATAGTTTACAGATAAAAGTTTAAATTCTCAGAAACGGAACCTACATTCGCTTGAGTATCGTCCTGGAAGTATTTGCAGCTAGAGAGGATATATCTTTTGGCGGTCATTATACATGCTAGTGTGACGCACCGAGAGAATAAGCATTTCCCGAGAAATGACATCGTTACGCATGTATCAAAATGCATTTATGATCTGATGAATGGCAGAGTTCTGCATCTTCTGAATGAGATAGATATCATATATCTAGAACAGAACCACTATAGACTTATAGATGGTTGTTTTTTTGCTTAAGCTACATCACACTTGGCAAATATTTACTCACTTTACATTATCGTCATTGAAGATAATTCAATTATGTTGAAATACACACAAAACACATTTGACATATGAACAATAATTGAAATTTCAGTGGGAAAATATTTGCTTTAGGCAAAGTTGGTTTCTGGGCAAAATAAATTGCAAGAAATTGAAAATTTATTTTTTAAATACAGTAGTGATTCGATAGTCCGTTCTAATGATGCAGATCCCATTCGTATTATCAAAAAATTCGGATTATTAGATATATTTTGATATACAAGTTCCATTGACAACATAAGTAAATCATGCAATTCCCTTTACATTACTAGATTTTCGGATCAAAGACTAGTCGGTTTATCTAACTACTACTATATAGTGAATTATTTGTTGCACTAATTATTCATGCATAATGATACATGACCTTAAATATCTTTAAAAAAAAAAAAAAATCAAAATTTTCAATAAAATCTAACCACAAATTAGATTTTGCCTAACAAGTGAGCAATTTTCTTTTTATATGTGTTCTTTTTGTTGTTGTTGTTAATTGATCCAAAAAAAAAAAAAAAACAAAAAACAAATTTTAACCACAAGAAAAAAATTTCAAATTGAAAATACCACAATTGACTTCGACAAAAGTCACCAAGTAACCAAAAAGTAATTCAAGTCGAGAGAAATGAAGAAAAATAATCAAAAATAAAAAAACTTCGAAAAAACTTCAACACTTCGAAAGCAACTTGATTACCGCTTCATTTAGCCACATTTAAGACAAGACAAGTCAAGTCCTCCAACGAAGCCAAAGTGAAATAAAATAAAATTAACCAAAATAAACCTTTAAAAATATCTTTAAATAAAATAATAACAAAAAAGAAAGAAACTAAAGACATAAAATAAAAAAAAAAAAGAAGATAAGTTTATTTTTTCCTTCGTTTACGGTTTCAAATGAGAGCATTTTTCTGTTGTGGTAAAACAAGTTAAGCAGAACGTGCAAAAAAGATACTGCTGACAAAAAACAAAAAAAAAAGCAAAATATCTAAAGAAAGAAAAAAGTATAAAAAGTGAAAAAAGCAATCAACAACAGCAACAACTAAATTGGCTATGAACGTCTCCATTGTCACTTGGTTCGTTGGTCGGTAGATTGGTAGGTTGCTTGGTTCCTCGGTTGCTATCTTCCGAGTTGTGACTCCTGAGTCGCAGTTCACTAAGACTTTGCTTTCAAAGTTTCTGTTTTTTTTGCTTTTGGTGGTGGCGTCGCTGTCTCCAATTGTCGCACGATCGAATTTCACATGGGGCGATATTTTACGATATTGTCTCAATCAACGAAAAATGCTAAGAAAGGCAACAAAAATTTTGCAAAAATTAAAAACTAAAATAAAAGACAAAAAATCCTAAAACCAAGAAATTCACACCACAACAGCAAAAGCGACAATGACAACAAGAACACCATTAAGATTTGGCATACAAGTATATAGAGACATAAGAACCGACAAAAATCTGTTAACAGCAGCAACAGGAAAAAATCGTTTAAATGAGTTCAATGCAGAGGAAGAACCGTTCAACTAAAGTTAAATGCGCAGGCGCAGCTAAGAAAACAGAATGTCACACTTGGTAGACTTCTGGCCACTTTTGGGTGATATTTTTACACTATACAAACCGTTAGCGCCATGCTAAGAAGGCGTATTGAGATTTATATTTGATTTCATAGTGTTAAGTTGGTAAAGAAGGAAAAAACTTAAAAAGTAAGCAATCAAGGACAAATGAAATTGGTGATATAATAAAATTAGATGTGTAGATTTTAAAGAGCAAAGTTCAAAATTACTGCAAATGCCACATGATTTTTCATTTCTGTAGTTTGATCAATCAAAAGAATTACATTTTTATTTAAATTTTCTGAAAATATTCTAAGGAATACAGAAAAAACATATACATTACGTCAATAATGATCTCCCAATTGATCAAATATTCTTGCGTGTATGGCAGATCTAAAACTTTCAAGAAATTCTGTGTAATATAGAATCAGTGGTCAGCCCGGAGTAAATGCAAACACTTCAAACTAATCTTCAATAAGAGGCTATTCCTCCTCCCGATCTAGTCACAGGTGGTCACATTTATGAGACCCCCCCACTATGGTGTGACGTCACATATTTTGCAATTTTTCACTTAGAAATGATTCAATTGAAACGGCACTTCACTAGCATCATCTCAGCTCTTTATTTCAGGATGGTAGTTCTGTCTTCAAATACTGTCAGTTTAACCATGCTACCAACCGGAAGAACCCTTTGAAGACGACGGTTGAGCAGCTTAGATGCGCTTTGTTGGAGTACACATAGACTTATCCTGAGGCCACCATCGACGGATACCCTGAGCTAATATATCTCTTAATTACCAACTCAGTTGTCTTATGACGTGGTCGACAAGATGTTTTTTTAACATTCTAAAATCGGAAAAATTATTTTCTCTTGTCTTTTAATGTTCGCCTGTTAGGGACTCTATTATGGCTCTAGGAGGGCCTCAAGATATTGTTGGTAATATTTTTAAGTTTTTCGCTTCACAGTTAGAGTTTGGAGGCTTAGAATTTCTCCCACCCCTTTTTACTCCTCCCCTACCCCACCCCACTTACCGTGCGACATAATTTATAGATATCCCCTAAGAAGACTGGACTCTTTTGGAATTTTAGAATTCTCTTTGACTATTTCTTAATTTTCAAAATCAAAATGTGACTAACAACGCCATCTAGTGTACAAGAAACTGCAAAAAACTCGAATGAATTACATACTTACTTATTTCTGAAGAAGAAAGGAAGGAAGACATTGAAGGAGCAAGTGATATTTGAAAATGACAAAAATGCAGAGCAACAAGGCAAAAGATACGTGCTGTGAACAACAGCAGCAACAACATCAACATCAACAACAACAACAACAACATTAGGAGCACAAGAGAGTTGAGCGATATAAAGATGAAAGATACAGAAATTTTGAACTCAGCAACAAACAATCAAAACAAAAAAAAACTTGTAAAACAAGTGAGAGTAAGAGAATAAGAGATTTACTCTCTGAAGCGAAAACAATGGGAGCATAACTCACTAACACACTGGTACTTCAAATGCTCAGCGGCATTTCGTAAGACTGAACTAAAAGATACTTAAATAAATAAGAGTAAAAGGGAAACCATGAAGTGGCAGCAAAGCAAATGCATTAGTGAGTGAGCATGAGAGAGCAAAAGGGAGATCTCTCTCCGAGAGTATGAAAGTATCTATGTAGTAGTGGTTAGTGTAGTAGTAGTATATGTAAGCATTTCCCCTTCTTAAGAGAGAGAAAGAGATCATTATTTTGATGATGAGAACTAACAGAAACAAACTACCTGCAATAGTAGGTTCATTATTTTTGCCTACCTTGCACTCACCAAAAGTATCTTTGCATCTACTTGCAGCAACAAACGATCTTGTCACATTTTCATAGTTGAGATTTAGAAAAACACAAAACATCAACAATAAAAGAAAGAAAGGCTCGTTTGTGCGATGGTGGAGTGGTGTAGGAAAAGTATATTTTTGTGTTATTTTTACTTCCATAAATGTAGGCTTAGTTGGGCTTAGACAAACGGTTTGGGCCATCACTTGTCTACTTTAAATTGTTTACTGAAAAAACACAGACAAATGAGCTCCTGAGATACTTGCAGCATTAGGAATAAATTGCCTATTCGATTTGCAGTTGCAACTCATTAAGAGAAAAGACAACATGAATTTCTTTTAAAGAAAAATATTATTGGAGAAAAAAAAAGAAAAATAGATTTTTTGGCAATTAGATGTCTTCCATAAGACGTAAGTATATTGGGAATATTTTTCTAAGCGATTCCTTTTCTGAAAAAAAAAACAACAACTATTCAGCTATTAGTGACAAATAACATTTTTCTGTATTTCTGTATATGTTTTTCTTAACGATCATAGGAAGCTGTAAAAATATAACAACAACAAAAAAAAAAAAAACACAATTTAATACCAAAAATGAAAGTATCTAACACTATACAAAATATGTACAAGTATGTGGATATAGGCATGCGTGAATTGAAGTGATGGTTTGTGGATGAAGAATGGTAGAAACTTGAATATCTTTGAGTTGAAGTATCTCACTTCAAAAGCTGTAAAAATAAAATTATAGACCAATTTAGAAGCATGAATCGCAACAGACAACAAAGACAGACAAGTGGATGGTGGTGGAGAGGAAAAGTACCTTTTAACCAAATTGAATGAAACGGAACTAAACCAAACTAAACTAAACTGATCTTTAGTTGAGTTCAGTTCAGTTGAATTGAGTTGAGTTTGAGCTTTACTATATAACTTCGTTCATTGGTGGTGATTCGTTTCGTGTATTTAATGAAGGGTTTTATACAATTTCTTATTATTATTGTTATTTTTTCTTGTTTTTGTATATATTTTTGCTCTTTTCCTTTCATTTTTTTTTTTTGTTTTCATCTTCATTGCTTGTTCTCTTTTTTCTTAAATTCGTTCTTGCTAAAAACCCACTAAAGTGGGTATTAGTAAAATACTGAAAAATTGCTGTTGCCTTTAACTTCTTCTTAAGACTTAAGATACTTTTGTATCTTCTTCTAGACTTATAAGAATGTGCAACAACTGTTAAAAGTGAGATAGTGATAGAGAAAACAGAAAGATAAATAAAGACAGACAGACATATATAGTTAGAGTAGAAATATTCAAACAATTAGAAATGTCTGTGCTGCTTTTTTAAACACTTTTTCTTGAATTCATTCATTTTGCTTTTCTTTTCATTCCCTTCTTAGTATTTGCGTATTTTTTTTTTATTTTGCAAATTCCTTTTAATATTTTTTTCCATGGTTTTTATTTATGTTTTACTGCCAATTTCCAGGTGATTATAGTTTATAATTTTTATACTTGTTGTTTTCGTTCATTGAGTTGTTTTTTGAAATTTTAAGCCACTTTAATTTTTCTATATAAATTTTATAAAAGTATTTAATCGGAATTTTATTGTTTTGTAATTATTTCACAATAATTTATGTGAAATTAATTCATTTACAATATTATTTAATTGTTTTAATTTTGCACAAATAAAATCCATTATTATTTCGCCTTGTAAGGGGAGCAATTACATTCTTTGCTCGCCATCGTGATGCTCATAAGATCATGATGCAATATAGTGTTCTTAACAAAGCATGGTGCAGCAGTTATGCCTCGTAGGGCTTTCTTTTGTATTGCTTGTAACTTCTTGATGGTAAGAGGAGCAGCGGTCCTTAGTCTTAAATAGTCAAAGAAAATCTACATACATAGTTCTCACTACTTTACTTATAATATCTATGTATAGTACTGTGCAAAACAAAAGCAACAAATCAGTCATTTGCTAGGGGTTCCCCTGAGCAAGATTCTTTAATAACCAAAAATAGTGGGAAGACAGAAATAAACGTCCGAATTTATTGATTTAACTAAGAATATTGAGAATATAAGGATCATAAAATACTAGGTGACTTGCGACCGATCTGATGGGCATTTCTTAAGTTAGTGACATCACAAAGCGACTTCGATGTTCTTTTATATTAAATACTTAGGTGAGAATCTGTTTCTCGTAACCTTGAAATGGTTTATGAAATGAAACACTACGCACAAAATTCACAGGTACGAAATTGTACTACTTATTTATTTAAGCAAAAACAACCATTATTTCTTATAACGTTGTACATCTGATTTGGATTAATTGATTTTAAATTATTTTCTTTGTTAGGAAAACTTAAAGAAAAGTACATCGAAGATGGTTTCTATGGATTTTAAGTCAGGTGATTAGAGAGTCTTATCAAAATCTTGAACTCCATAGTTCGCTTCATTGTTTTCATCATAAATTGAATCAGTTCTCTAGGGATCAACTACTATACACTTATTCTTAAAACAAGCCTATATCAGTGGCGTGGGAATCTAATAAGCTCATTAAAGATTTTTGATAAAAAGAAAATCTTCAAAATAAGATTTTTTTATCTTGATTTGCAATAAAATATATTAAACAATCTCCCGAAAAACATGAATGGAAATATTAATTTATTAAAATATAAAAATTCGTCTTTATATAATAATTTTAGTTTATTTTTTTTTTACAATCATCCTATTCATTTAAAATTTATGAACTTCAACTTTAAATTCTAGAAGTTTCACCATTTTTTTAAAGGAAAAAAATCTAGAAAAACTCGCCTAACAAAATGATATTCATATTTTCCATATTTTGAGTTTTCTTAACTTTTTTTTTCTTTTACTTTTTGTTTTACTATAATTTTCCATAGTGAAACCAAAAAATTATGAAAATTTTGGCCTCAAAAAGTTGTCGTTGTCTTTCACATTAAATAGTAGTAGTAGAAGTACATCGTCGAAGATGCAGCAGCAACAGTAGCAGCCTCATTCCGAAAACAAAAAAAAAAACAAAAAAGAAGAAATCAGTTTTGGTTTGCAATGACAACAACGACAACAACAACAATCACAATTGTATCTTAATGTAGAAAATAGAAGTAGTAGAACAACAACAACAAAAACAAAACGAAGACCAAGTAAATAAAGTTGAATTTGAGTCGAGTTGATAAATTATGCATTACAAACGTGCTCCTGACCCATTGCCATTTTCTAATTCAATTAAAAATTTCCTACATTTGAATACAATTTCTGGCAACAACAACAAAATCAAGTTAAAGTTATTTCTTCTTTGGCATTTCTTGTTTTCGTTTAGCCTAAATAATGTTTTTTTTTTTTTTTGTAATGATTTTTTTATATTATTATTTGGCAAGATCAAGTAAACTAAACGTGCGACAAACTAAGACTTCGAGTGATTTGTTATTTTCAAAAAGAAAATACTATGCACTGAAGAAGAAGGTTTCTCTATTCGAGAAGGTCGGTTGGTTGGTTGGTTGGTTGGTTGGTTGTTTTACTCACTAGGATAGGAAGAAAGGTTTACTACTCACTGGGAAAAATGACCACAACAACCTTAATTTGACATAGTTAGAAAGAGAGACTTATGAACAATTGAAATGAATGCAAAACTCTCAAAAGATTTGAATTGAATGAATAATTGTGAGATTGAATGATGAATGGATGGATTACTGAAAAACTGACTCACTGAGGGAATGTAAGAAAATCGTATACGGCGTATGAGTAATAAAAAGAAAATCTTTTTAATATGAAAGTAGTTGAATTCCCTTTGGATTGGATTGAATTGGATTAGCATATACATATTCTGCATTGTTATTATTATACATGGTTTTTGTTGGAAAACTTTTGTTAAATTTCACAGCTATTATTTTTAAAACAAAAATGAGAAAGAATTTATATGCCAAAAAACGAAATACAAAATCAAAAAAAAGTTTAACTATGACTATGCCGAAGTTGATATACTCTTCACGCACCTACTAGAAAACATTCAGAAATATTTATTTATTGATTTGAGTTATGTTTAGGGTATTGTCAGTACAGATAGAGCATTTCAACACTAACACCGATATATTCGTATGGGAGCCTTACGATCCAGTAATCCTAGGGTCGTAAAATCAATATGGGTCACATACTTGTACAGTTCAAATTTTTGTTAGACAATACAAAAAACAAAAAAGTTTTCCTAATAAGAACTTAAATTTGAGTTTGGGTTTGTATGGGAGCTATAAGATCCAGTAACTCTAGGGTCTTGAAATTTATCCATTTTATAGACATTAATTAGAAACGCATAGAATTTATATATTAGTTTAATAGGACGAAAATAAAAAAAGGTTTTCTAATAAGAACATGATAGTTTTGTACGGGAGGTACGCCCCCTAATGGTCCGTGCCCTCTAGCTCAAAAACTGAAAGACTAGTTTACATACATACAGACGGACAGACGGACATATCTTAATGAATTCCCCTCATCTAGCTGATCAAGACTATATATACTTTATGTGGGCTCTGTTGTCTCCTTCTGCCTGTTACAAATTTCATACCAAACTTATAATACAATTCACTGCGTGAAGAGTACTCGTATAACAAGGAAAAGGAGTATGAAAACCGCTGCTTGACATGAGAAGCAGCAAAGCAGCGTCATTTAACTAAGTTTCTCTAAGACTTTCTTTAACTATTACTACAAATCTTTGGGATCCTCCCTAAACTATTTCTTTTCCTTTTAGTTTGTATCATTTTTTTTTTTTTACAATTTGTAACATTCTTAACACTCATTTCTCCTTCCACGTTCTTAGCCAGCCCCATTATAAGTATAACCCCGCTCACATATGAATCCTTCCATTTTTACATCCTTTTCTCTCTACTTCTTTTGAGTTGTTACCATCAGAAAACATCGATCCAGTATTCTACATCTACAATATACCATTAAGTCAAGTATCTCAAATATTTCATATACACAAACTGTCCACATTCGTTTGTCGTTTAATGTTCTTGAAGCTTCTTTACTTACTTACTTACTTACTCGCACTTGGTGGCATCTTGTCAAGCATATTGCATATTTCACTAAGCTTTACCCTATTTCATATGCAAAGAACACGCATGCCAGCCCAACCAGTGAGGCAGCCAGCCAAGACACCAAAGGATCAACAAAGGAGGAGGCAGCAAATCTGCAAATAAAGTACATTCATAGGAGAGGAAAGAAAAATCTGCAACAAGCTTGTCAAACGCATTTGCTGTTGCTTAAAGATACATTATTTGCTATTGAACGATACAATGATGAAGGCGGCAACTGGCAACCGGCTAAATAAACAGAGAACAAACAATAGAAGAAGGATGAGGAAAAGGAGGAAGGAGATGTGGAGTAGTTTATGCTGCTGCTGCAGTTATATTTATTGTTGCAACTTGCGGTGGCGACGGCATCATCATCATCAACATCGGAATCATCAACATCATTATTGTCAACATCATCATCATCTCCAACTTAAACTATGCTATATATTATGCGGGTTCAGTCACACGCTGAGGGGATTTCCCTTCTGTTCCAGTTCATTGTTGCTGCTTCTGCTTTGTATATGTGCAACTAAATGTTGCAAACAATGCCGAGCTCAATTTTCTTAAAAGAAATTTCATATGCTTCAATATCGAGTAACTGAAATCTTTTGCTACTAAGGATGATGAGGATGATGATCCTTTACTTACTCACCCCTCCCCTTACTTATTGAAAGAATAGTTTAATATTGAGTAACGACCGCTCAAGTGCATCTTTAAGTTACTTTTTTTTCCATATACAAAAGCACTTTATATGCTGGCACTTACTGGATTCGATTGGCCTCAAGATCTTGAGTGTTGTATGGCTTATTGGGACAAGGGCGCAGGGACGGTGGCGGCAGTAGCGACTCACTTCACTCTCTATTGTTTTCAGTTGTTCCTTGATGTAAGGCAATTTTTTGTTGCCCCCTTTTTATATGATTTATCAGTTTCATATTTACGTCTTTATGTCTTTATACTACAGTTTAAAAATTGTTTGTTAAAATTCTTATTGCTCGATGGTTGGTGAAGGCAAATGTGTAAAAGCAGAAGATGAAAGCACAAGAAAAAAAATATTTTGCCTTCTGTGTTTTGTCTTAAGCGACCTCAAAATGGTGTTTTGCCACTTATTCTTCATTCTATCTGTTTCTTTTTGCCAAAAAAAAAAAAATAAATAAAAGAAAAGAAAAGAAATGAGGTTAATTACGTGTTTATAGCTCAATATTTATTGGTCAAATTGATTTATTGTTTTTTTTGGCGGTGTTTAAATGCATTTATTATTAAGCATTTTGTCTGTACTTTTTAAAAGAAGTCAAAGAGGAAAGTGTTTTTAAAACCTTCTGAAGTGTTTTTTCTGCTCTTAGATCAGAATTTTTAAGTTATTTCGGTTATGGAGTACATATTTTTGTTCTAATTCGAGTTCTGTATCTTGCATGCACCTCAAAGTGTTATTATCTTTCAACAAAGTGCAGTAACACATCATGTAAAAAGGCAAAAATTAATCTTATTCTTTCACTTCGTCTTTTCTTTTTTTGTACTTTTTCACCTTCTCCTTGTTCTCTCCTTTTAAGGACCGACCATCCACAGGCTCTACCTCATGAATCGTAATAGGTAGAAAATTGAAAGTCGACAGAATATAAAGTTCTATCAAGGCTACAGCAACGAATACTAAAACTAAAATATAGTTAAAAATTTAAAGCGATCACCATACAAGAAACATATGGGTTTGTATGGGAGCCATGCGATTCAGTATCCCTAGGGTCTTAAAATTTACATGCTTGATGGAAATATATTAGGAATTTATAGCGCCCATATTTCCACTAGGGGAGTACCTCCCATACAAAGCCCCATTAATGTTCAGGTTCTGATTAGAAAAACTTTTTGATTTTTTTTTATTATTCAAATGAAATTTAGATGTTGTAAGTGTCTGACCCAAATTTACCAACCATGTAAATTTCAAGAACCTAGGATTGCTGGATCGTATAGCTCTCATACAAATATGTCGGTCTCTTGGTTAAAATGCAGTGTGAATACTTACTCCATGTACTACTCTTAAGCTCTTCTTACTTCTCTTCCTTCCTTTCCTCGCTTGCATTCTTATTATTGTTGCTATGTGTAAATTATGCCCAAATCCACCGACTGAACACCCCTTTGCTCCGCTTGACACAATTCTTTCTTATTAGAAACATTCTGTCATGTCATTATCACGCGTCACACATCCATACAAATAACCAATAACAGCAACAACATAAACAGCCATAACAATAATACAACCGCATTCTGTCTCTCCTTTGCCATTGCTCTCAACTTCATCATATCACTTACCATTTTCTACCAACCATATAGGATTCATAATCAAATCTCTTCCCTCAAACTACAGAGTAAACTTAAAATCAACAGAAGTAGTAGATAGTAGTTTCTACTACACATTAAGTAGGTTGGATCTCCCTATAGTTGCTTATGCTCGCTCTACTGCCTCCCAATCATATCCACAACCCCAACACAACCCACTTTATATTGCATCCACATTGGCATTCACACACTAGCATTGTCACTCACTCAGTCAATTTTGTGTTTGCGCATCATTCACCATGCTTACGATGCGTCCTTCTTGTTCACCAACCCACCAGCTTACCAGCACAATCCACACACACTTCACTTTCCACACACACACACATATGCATGAATTTCTAACAAAATATTAATATGCAAATAAAATATAACAAGAAACATACACTACTTGCATTCTGCCTCTATGGTTAAACTTACTCTCTCCCTTGTCTGTCAGTTGCTCTCTGGTTGATACACTATTAACTGTTTTTTCTAGTTACGCGTGCAAACCCAAAATACAATAGCAACAAGAACAACAGAATGCAAGAAAAAATTAAAGCCAAGAGACAACAATATCAAAGAAGTAAACTTAATTTTCGCTTGCTCTCATGTGTTCTTGTTGTTGCTGTTATTACTAAACAACTTGAGAGCGTACTAAACAACAACAAAATACACACACAATGCAAGGCGACAAGGCAAAGTCAGTCAGCGACAGCAGCCATGGTTAATATGATTGTTGTTCGGTTGGTGGTGTTTTTGTTGTTATTTTGTTGGTGCTGCTGATTTTGCTGCCATTCGGTTGCTCTAAATGCTATTATTATGCTATTTTGTTTTTGTTTTAATATTACATTCTTAGATTAACTTTGGCTTACTTACCTTGGGATTTTACCCTTTAAAACGCTCCTGTTGCTTACACAGCTTTACATATACATATGTATGTATGTGTTATTCTTTACTACTCACAAGAACAACACACAGTCTCACACTTCTTTTTAAGTTTTTCACATTGTAACTGTGTTTCTTTATAACAGTGGTTCTAAACATATGCATGTACACTTTTAATAATATAAGAATTTTGGCAGCACTCCAGAGCCACCCTAAACCATCTAAAGATATGGCATGCCTCGGAGGCCCTCATAACATTCTTATAAAGAAAAAAAAGAAAAAAAAAACCAGAAAATTGTGTAGGATTTGTACATATTCTTGCAATTAGTCCTCAATCCTCAAAATTAAGTTCAAAGAAGATTTATTTGTTTTGTGTATCTTAACTATTGATCCAATCCTTCAAAAACCACCGGGGATCTTTATTGTAGGGTGTTGTTCATCAAACGTAGTAACCCCTTGTGGCTCATTGGCCCATCCTGTTTTTTAGCCATGCAAACATTACATCATTATTTCCCATAACACTCTAACATAATTTACACTACATTAAATAAATTCCTAACCGATTACAAACATTGTACGTTCTTGTAAATATTGTAATTTAATTAAATTAATAATAACATTAAAAATGATTTTTAATCTCTTCGGCCACCTCATTCCACCATTGACTTACATCACAAAGCAAATATTGAATTAAAAGCGACCTCTTCGGCTTTAATTAAAAACTATAATAAATAGTATAGCACAAATACCTTAGTCATAAGTCTCAGATATAAGTAATAATAAATGCAAAATTGTTTTTTAGGATTTTGTTAAACTTCTCTACCCTTTTTTTTGTACTATTAGGAAAATATTATGCAATCCTAGAGTTATTAGTCCGTTATACAATGCATAGGAAATGCAGCATTGCCTCTTAATTTTAAATTAATATTAAATCACAAACATGTATCAAAATACAAATTTTATTGTGAATAAAATGAAATAAAATGAATTTAATTATCAGACCCTAAAAAAGCGTAAGACTCCGTAATAACAGTTTCTCCTTTAAGTTTATTTTCTATTTTACATCATAGGTTATAAATGTATAATTAATGAATATTGTAAATAAAAATATGTATTATTGATCCACTCAAGACCATAGACTAGTCGGTTTACTATTTGGCTGTGGCGTTACTGTTTCGGACACACACATGTGGGTTTGCAAAACTCTGCCCTCGAAGCTCAAATGTCAGTAATTTACTCTTCATCAACATCATCATCATCATCATTATGATCATTAGTCATCTTGTTCCTCCTTAGAAAACTTTTAGAATCAAACTTGCATTCCATTGACAGTCTTGCTGCTTTGCTTTTCTAAGCTTTGGTTACTTAACTGTGTGTGTTTTGTGTGCTTTTGGTTGTTGTTAATTGCAGTAGTAAATAAGTATGCATGTGTATATTTTGCTATTGCTTTTGCCTTTGCAAAATTGTCTTTGCTTTTTGCATGCAATTTTTCCCTTGAACTCTTTCTTTTCTATATTGTTTTTGCCTTTGGATTTTGTTTTGTTTTGTTATTGTATTTGTTTTGTTTTTAGTGAGTTTTTAGTTGTTATTTAATGTCATGTCATATTTGTTACAGACTTTATCTTCTCTTTTGTATTTGTTTGCATGTTGTTACTGTTGTTCATTAAGTTGTCATTGTTGCTGTTGTTGTTGTTGTGCTAATTTTCATGCGTTGATTGTTTTGTTGCTAAAACTTTATTCGTTATTCTTGGTTTTTGTCTTTTGGTTGTTATTTTCAAACTAAATTTTAATGCATGCCATTGTTGTTGTTGTTGTTGTTGTTCTCGGTGTCATTATTGTTGTCGTTATTATTGTTATAGCTTTGCTTTTGGTTTGTTGTTCCTGATTTTTATCATTACATATTCTTAATGTTGTTTCTATTAGTTTTGTGAACACATTTGAATGTTTTCTTAATGTTAATGCATGCATGTATGGCATTACCCCTTTACTACTTCCCCCTTACCATTATATACAATAATTAGATACATATGCATCATCACTCTTTCTCTTCCTCTCTCTCTCTCTCTCTACTTCTTATTCCTTTCATGTAGTATCTCTTTCGGTCTTGCAAAGCTCCATTAAAAGTTAAATTCCAGTTTGCACCACCTCTGCATCCCTTTCTTCTTCTGTACATATTTGGCCCATTCTTTGTCTTCTAACCAACTCTCTGCATATCATCAGGGTCCCCTTTGCCGTTGCTTAAATTTGTTGAGGTTTTGTTTTAGCCTGTCGACTTTTTAAGCGACTCACTCATATTAAAATGGAAAACTTTAATTTTGCTCATTTTCTTGTTCATTTTTGCTGTGGCAGTTGACTCAAGTTCAGTCAGTTTCAGTCAGTGCGCTACGCTGCTTGGTG
Organism: Amiota minor; assembly: GCA_037043295.1. Taxonomy (NCBI): domain Eukaryota; kingdom Metazoa; phylum Arthropoda; class Insecta; order Diptera; family Drosophilidae; genus Amiota; species Amiota minor. The sequence continues at coordinate 1,480,910 of JBAMAW010001787.1, forward strand.
CAATCATGTTGCATTATTAAAAAAACCCTCCTAGTTAGAAGGGGCCTTCACTATTTTAGTGGGGAAACGAGGCAAAAAGTTTTTCTTTTCTTGTTACTTAATTAATTTGTTTGTTTGCTTGTTTATTTGTTTGTACTTGTGTTGCAAGTAAATTTACTTGTTGTCGTTGTTGTTGTTGCTGCTGTTTGTTGTTGCTTATGGCACATTCGCAAATGCAACATGCCACAATATTGTTTATAAATTAATTGAAAGTTGCTTGCCTGCCCGCCTGCCGCCTTCTTTCCATTATCCTTTGTTAAGTTTTATATCCTGTAAATTTTTAATATACAAAAAACCAACATTTAATGTGTTCCCCCTTTACACTCCTCGCTCCTGTTTTCTTTCTTTTCCTCTCGCTCACTTTGTTTAGTTCACTTATTTATGATTATTTGGCGTGAAAATTTCATAAATATTTAAATCTTTAATTTACCTAAAATATTCGCACATGTCCCAATTATGAACGCCAGCAACCAAAACAAAAAAACAAGCCATTTTTCATACATAATTGATAGCAACAGAAGAGTTGGAAATGGATGGAGAATGGAGAATGTATACAAAAGCCTAAACAAAAGAAGAAACATAACACACATAGTAGAGTGCAAAAACCTCAAAAATTGTCATAGCAAATTAACAAATTTCCACAAGAAAGAAAGAAAGACTTAAAACTCAAAGTTTATGTCACATGACAAACTAATAAAAATAGTAACAACAACAAAAGCAACAACAATAGCATAAGCACTTAACAAAGAGGAAGCTGTAAATGTTAAAAGAAAAACTAGACAAAAACACGCAAACAACAACAACAACAATAACAACAACAACAACAGCAACAATAGAGGAAGCAAAGCAACAAATAACAAACAACAAAAAAATATATTTAAAATATTTGTAACACAACAACAACAACAACGACGACTATGACGACGGCGAGATACTTACATTAAACAATTTTACGACAAGATACACGAGAGCTAAGAAATATCAAAGTGAAGGAAGGAATGAAGCAAAGACAACAGCCAACAACAAAACTCTCAAGTAAACTAAAAGAAACAACAATAACAACAACAAGAGAGTAACGAATCAGTTTGTAGTAGCCTGTTGCCGCTTCCATGTGTATATATTGTATTTGAAAGAGAGCAACTTTACAAGAGAGTGAGAGCAACTCACATCATGTGTGTAATAATAAACAAAAGAAAAATAACAACAACACAACCGGTTGCCGGTTTTGTAAAAAACAGAAACAACAACAATAACACTAATGTGTGAACTGCAATATAACTATACCAAACACAGAAACAACACTTATGGAGAGAGACAGAGAGAGAGAGTGTAAATGCAATATTTCCCCTACTTTACACACATAAGAGGTTCGTTCTCTCATACACAACTTAAGCATGCATTCTTCCTCATACAAACATGTATTGGCCATGTCAAATGCATGTGAATAAAGAGAGGGAGAGTGAGTGAGTGAGTGGCCGATTGAGAGGCAGTCAATGAAACGAAGTAAACACACATGTATTTTTTAAGGCGAGTGCATAAACGAATGCATGCACGAGCATAAGCCCTTGTAAGCGAATGTGTTTGTGTGTGTGTGAGCATATGAGCAGTGAATTCTCTCGTGTGTCGGTTGCACTTTTATATAGCTGTCACACACTCGCAATCATATGCAAGCATGCATGCATGCATTGACACGCTCTCTCCGTTCGTTTGCTTGATTATGTTGCCTGCTTTCATACACATTGAGTATGAGTAAGTACAACACTACGACGCTACGATGACGATGAGACGATACATGGATCCGTGTGTATGTGTAAATTTTATCTCTTTGTGTAGAACGTATAGCGTATAGCGTGTCGTGTCTGTGTGCCTTCATAGAGTAGCAAGCAGCAGCAGTGGCAAGCACAAGCAGCGCGAGTCGCATTTTCAACGAGCCAACGGAGTCGCTTGACAAACTTTAGCAATCATTCGGAGTTGAGAGTTCGAGTAAACAAGATGTTTTAAGAAAAGTAGCGCTTCCGCAATCACTCACACAAGATAAATTTATATTCTCTCCGAAACAAAGTTTAAGTTGTTGAATCTCGTTCGTTCGTTCTTGATCTCAACACTTCAAACTTGTAGCTTCAACACGATTTTTTTGAGACTTGAAAAAATTTACAAAAAATAAAAAGCAAGAAAACAACGGTTCGCGCGTGTAAAAAACAAAAAGAAAGAAAAACGTTAAATAATATTAAAGTTAAAAATAATATAAAAAGAGAAAAAAAAAATCGCTAAACGTAACGCAAACTCACACTAAGGATTACGGGCAACGCGAAGCGATTTTCTGAAATTAAAACAAAAATAAAATTGAAAACAAGAAAATTTTGTGACTTGGAAATTTTTCTAAAAAAAATAATTTTTTTTTCGAAGAAAATTCAAATGAAAGAAAAATTAAAAAATGCATTTAAAAAAATGATTACAAGAAAATGTTGACCAGAATATATTGAAATATTGAAAGAAAGAAAGATAGAAAAGAGAAAAAATCAAATATGAAAATCATTTGAGACCACAATAAATTGAAAAAAAAAAATAGTGAACTTTTGTGGATAGTTTTTGTGTAATAACAACAACAAAAACAACACAATAATAACAACAACAACTCCAATTGAAAATTTAAACAAAAATCACATTCAACAACAACAAAAATAAGATAAAAATGTCTCAAGAACCGCAAAAACAACGATCAAAATCAAAGTGTCTCCTGTTCGTCGTATTGAGCTTAACTTTATTCCTGCAACACATCACTGCCACACATGCGCAACAATGCGCCTGGGAATTCGTGCGCACCACAATGGACATCAAGTGTAATCTACGTGCCATTGACGCAAGCGTCCCACTTGAGTTGCAAGTGGCCGAGACTGCAACACGCTTGGAATTGCAATGTTCCACAGATTTGTTGCATGCCTCTGAGTTGCCAACAAATGCATTTAGTCGCCTCCAGAAGTTGTCGGAGCTACGTGTGGACGCTTGCAAATTGCAGCGAGTGCCTGCTTCAGCATTCGAGGGTTTGCTTTCGCTAAAGCGATTGCAACTAGAGACACATAACTCTGTGTGGGGACCCGGTAAGACCTTAGAATTGCAAACGCAATCGTTCTATGGTCTTCGTGAGCTCAATGAACTGCATTTGGGTGACAACAATTTAAGGCAACTGCCTGAGGGTGTTTGGTGCAGCATGCCCAATCTGCAAGTGCTTAATTTGACCGCGAATCGTGTACGTTCCGCTGAGAATTTGGGCTTCTCGGAGAAGCTGTGCACCGGTGCCGCGTTAAATGGAGCAGGCAGTGCCGCTGCTGTTGCCGCGTCTTCATCCGCGAATTTCGTCAGTGGCGGTGCTGAGCTCCAAGTACTTGATGTGTCCCACAATGAATTACGCGCACTGCCCGATGTTTGGGGAGCTTCGCGTTTGCGTCGCCTTCAGACTCTATCGCTACAACACAACAACATCAGCACTTTTGCTCCAAATGCCTTGGCTGGCCTTAGTTCTCTGCGGGTATTGAATCTTTCTTACAATCATCTAGAGACTTTGCCCGTAGATGCTTTTGCTGGCAATAAGGAATTACGTGAACTGCATTTACAATCGAATGAGCTGTACGATTTGCCTAAAGGTCTATTGCATCGTCTCGAGCAACTCTTGGTGCTCGATCTTAGTGGCAATCAGCTGACTTCACATCATGTGGATAATAATACCTTCGCTGGCCTCATACGCCTCATTGTTCTCAATTTGGCCAATAATGCATTGACTCGTATTGGTGCTAAGACCTTCAAGGAGTTGTATTTCCTTCAAATACTTGATATGCGTAACAATTCCATAGGTCACATCGAAGAGGGAGCTTTCTTGCCTCTCTACAATCTGCATACATTGAATTTAGCCGAGAATCGTTTACATACATTGGATAATAAGATCTTTAATGGCTTATATGTGCTCACTAAGCTGACGCTCAACAATAATCTTATCAGCATTGTTGAGACTCAGGCTTTCCGTAATTGTTCGGATCTGAAGGAACTTGATCTCAGTTCAAATCAATTGGCTGCTGTACCAGAGGCTGTACAAGATTTAAGCATGTTGAAGACCCTTGATTTGGGTGAGAATATGATTTTGGAATTCAAAAATGGCACATTCCGTAATCTGAATCAATTGACTGGCCTCAGGCTAATTGATAATCGCATTGACAACATTACTGTGGGTATGTTCAGTGAATTGCCTCGTCTCAGTGTCTTGAATTTGGCCAAGAATCGCATACAGAGTATTGAACGTGGTGCTTTTGATAAAAATACCGAAATCGAAGCCATCCGATTGGATAAGAATTTCCTCACAGACATCAATGGCATCTTTGCCACGCTTGCTTCGCTCTTGTGGCTCAATCTCTCTGAGAATCATTTGGTTTGGTTCGATTACGCCTTCATCCCATCAAATCTGAAATGGCTTGATATACATGGCAATTACATTGAGGCTCTGGGCAATTACTACAAACTTCAGGAAGAACTACGTGTAACAACCCTAGATGCCAGTCATAACCGGATTACTGAAATCGGTCCCATGTCAGTGCCCAATTCAATTGAGTTGCTTTTTATCAACAACAACATCATCAATCAACTACAGGCCAACACTTTTGTGGATAAAACGAAACTTGCTCGTGTCGATCTCTATGCTAATGTGCTTTCCAAGATTACATTGAATTCGCTGCGTGTGGCTCCTGTTGGCGTCGACAAACCGGTGCCGGAATTCTATCTTGGTGGTAATCCATTCGAATGTGATTGCTCAATGGAGTGGCTGCAGCGCATCAATAATCTGACAACACGTCAACATCCACGTATTGTTGATTTGGCCAACATTGAGTGCCTCATGCCACACAGTCGCAATGCCCCAATCAGACCGCTTGCAGCTCTCGCATCCAGCGACTTTGTTTGCAAGTATGAGTCACATTGCCCTGCCACTTGCCATTGCTGTGATTTTGAGCATTGCGAATGCGAGGTTGTCTGTCCGGATAACTGCACCTGCTTCCATGATGCCACATGGTCAACGAATATTGTCGATTGCGGCAAACAGAATCGCATTAATTTGCCCGCCCGCATACCCAACGACGTCACTGACTTGTATCTAGATGGCAATAATCTGCCGGTGCTCGATGCCAGCGTCTTTGCAGGCAAACGTAATTTGCGCGCCCTGTATCTGAACGCCTCGAATGTGATGACCATGCAGAATGGTATTTTTGCTGAATTGAGCATGTTGCGTACTTTGCATTTGGAAAACAACAAACTGCAGACTCTCGAAGGTCAAGAATTCCGACATCTTTCATTACTGCGTGAGCTTTATTTGCACAACAATCTACTGACCAATATTAACAATGCCACATTTGGACCATTGGTCTCATTGAAAGTATTGCGCCTGGATAACAATCGCCTAAGTTTAATGCCCATGGCTCAGTTGGCCAACTTGCAGTATAGAAATAATCTGCAAGGTCTTACTATTGGTCGCAATGCTTGGTCTTGCCGTTGCCAGTTCCTGCAGGAGTTGGCCACTTTTGTCAGTGACAATGCTTTGGTAGTACGTGATGCACAAGATATTTACTGCGTTGATGCTGGTGTCAAACGTGAGTTGGAGTTGCTCACGAATGGTGCCAATGGTGCCAATGGCATAATCGACTGCTCCGAACTACTCGACGCTAGTGCTAGTAATATGGCCTCACAAGATCTTGCTGGAGGTTATGTGCCATTGCTTGCTGCCGTTTTGGTGCTCATCTTTCTTATTGTGGTGCTCATCATTGTGTTCGTATTTCGTGAGTCTGTACGCATGTGGCTTTTCGCTCATTATGGCGTCCGCGTCTGTGAGCCACGCTTTGAAGATGCTGGCAAACTCTACGATGCTGTGATATTGCATTCCGAAAAAGATTACGAGTTTGTTTGTCGAAATATTGCTGCAGAGCTGGAGCATGGTCGCCCACCATTCAGACTGTGCATTCAACAGCGGGATTTGCCCCCACAGGCCAGTCATCTGCAACTTGTGGAAGCTGCACGTGCGTCACGCAAAATCATTTTGGTGCTAACACGCAACATGTTGACCACCGAATGGCATCGCATCGAATTCCGAAATGCCTTCCATGAGGCTTTACGTGGTCTGGCACAGAAACTCGTCATCATCGAGGAGACTAGTGCCTCAGCGGAAGCTGAGGATGTCGCCGAATTGTCGCCTTATCTGAAATCAGTGCCATCGAATCGTTTGCTCACCTGTGATCGCTACTTCTGGGAGAAGCTTCGCTATGCCATACCAATTGAGTTGTCACCACGCGGTAACAATTATACATTGGATCATCATGAACGCTTCAAGCAGCCCGTCTCGCCTGGCATGATCTTCCGTCAGGCGCCACCACCACCAGCATATTACTGTGCCGAAGACATGGAAGCCAATTACTCATCGGCGACCACAGCTACACCTTCACCCCGGCCAACACGTGGTGGCGGTGCCCGCGGCCTCGTCGATGCCATACCAATGCGTCCTCCATCAGAGCACATTTATCATAGCATCGAATCAGAATACAGCGCCTATGATCAGCACGAGGCTCTATCAATGATACCAAATGGTGGCACTGCCAGCTTCATCCAACATCATCCCGGCATGCATTTGCAACAACACCATCATCCTCATCATCAACAACAACAGCACCATCAGCATCATCAGCAGCAACAACCACCACAGCAACACCATCAACAGCAGCAATTGCTTGTTCCCGGCAGCTATCGTCAACAGCAGCAACAACAACGCCTGCTTCAACAGCAACCCTCCGGTGCTGTGCCTCAATGGCGCTCAGTTGCAACCACCAACACCACGTCAACCAATCAGCAACAGGCCGCGCCTGTCCATCTGCGCTCGGGTAGCAACCTGAGCCAGGCCAGCACCAGCACACAATCGACTGCTGCTGCGACGGCCGCGGCTGCGCAACCACAAGCTTCCACATCCGCTGCTGCTGCCGCGGTGGCAGAAGTTGCAAGCACAAGCAATGCAGCTGCTAATGCCACATCGAACAATAAGAACAATGGTCAAGCGTTTCTGGTCTAAAAACAAAAACAAACAAAAAACAGCAAAGCTGCAAAGACACAGATACGACGGTGATGATGATGATGATGATGATGATGATGACTGACGGCCATCTTTGGGCAGCCATTGTATGAATGAGTGTTCAACCGGCGATGACTCCTCTACGAAAAGACTTTCCATAGGCATTTGTATCACTAAGACGACGGCATGGCATTACTTCAATTCACTCTGAGATGCGATACATAGTTTTGCATAACCTAACCATTTGATTAGTTACTAGGAGATACACAAGATACTACGAATAACTACATATATACATACATATATACTACTTACATATATGAATATGATAAAGAAACCTAGCTATATTCTTATTTAGTGAAAATGTTTTCAAGCGACACTTTCAACATTCAATTGTGATATTATATAAAAAGAGAGAAGAAGGAGATTAAGAAAAGAGAAATGAAATTAAAATAAAATTTAAATTTAGTTCCAATAGTGAAAAAAACATTCGTTTAAAAAAATATTATTAAAAGATTATAAATTTAAATAAACTATAATAAAATATACTTAGCAAGAAATTAACTTAGACACAAAAACGAAAAGAAACACAAAAAATGTAAATAAATAAAATAGAAATTAATACATACAAACTTATAGTGCACTTTATGTATTTATGTATTATTGTATAAACAAATATCTAAATTAAATGTATTATTATTATTATTATTATTATTAGAGACATAATAAAATATAATAATTGAAAAAAAAAAATACTTGATAAAAAAGAAATTTAATATAAACAAAATAAAACACAAACCACGTGGACTGATAGTTTCTTATACATAGTTGCTGTTATTAAAAAATAAAACCTTTTGTTCTACTATCAAATATAATATATGTATCTGTGCTATTCAAAATTATTTATGCTATAAAAATATAAGTTACAACATAATGGAGACTTATATCCTATTTCAGTAGCAGCAGAACAAAAATTGTTAACTAATTTCGAAGTTCTTAAGCAAAAAGTGGAATGAAATGAATTTTATGATTTATTTAAATATTTTGTTGTTTTTCTTCTGGATCAAATTATATAGTGGTACTACTACTACTACTACTACTACTACTATATTTTTATAGCAAACTTTTTATAGTTGAATTATACCTACCTTATATAAAACAAGACACACCTAAAAACTATAAATTACTTACTATAAAATTATCAAAACAATACTATAAACAATAAAAACAAAAACAAAACAAAAAACTGTCAGCGCAAAAATATAAGAAATTTATTATTATTATTATTTATCTAAGTTTAGTTATCTGTAAATAATTATTTATATATATATACAAGATATAAAAATGAATTCATAATTTTAAATAAATAAATTAAATTACAAAATTAATAAATAAAAAATTAAAATTGTTAAAAATTCCAAAAAAAAAAAAAACCTAAATATTCACTTTTCATTTCATGAAATTTAATTATTTTCGCATTGAGTAAAAATTGGCAACTGGTCAAGTTTGGCTTTGTTGAGAAAGATAGATGGAGTATGGATCCATCTAGCAAATTATATTCCAATAATCTTTATCTTTATCTTCTGTCATGTTTCAAGCCGAGCAATAACGTATGGTCGTGAACCTTTTGCTTCTTCATCTTTACAGTATGTTGGGCTTTGGTAAATCATGATATGATTTTCTGTTATTAACTGAAAAAAAAGCTTTATTACAAGGGGTCTCAATAATTAATTAATTAGAATTATCCATTGTATAGAGACAAACAAACACTAATTGACAGATTACACTTAAACTAATCAGACTAACCAAAAATATCCAGCAGGGCCGTCACTTATATTTTCTGTTCAATAGATAAGTGAGTTGATTAAGGGAAGGGTACGCATTTTAAGACAAAACTCCATAATTGCAATTCTTTCGAGAATATAATATTTAGCAAGAATCCTATAAAATTTCCATTGGATGCAAATCTGCAAAATCATTTGCTAAATGGGCAAAACTTGATGTCTTGATGATGTGTAATAAAGTTATTGTCTTTAAATCTGTGGAAAAAAAGATTGTCTGGCGTTGTTTTTAAAATCAGTGGATCTTCCATTGACTACTAAATAAGTTTATTATTTGCAAAAACTTTCAAGTGATTTACTTATATTTTTAATCAATAAATTATTTAATTTACAATTAAAAGTGTTTTATCAATATGAAACAACAAAAATAAATAATAATAAAATAATAATTTGTTTATTTTGCTACTAAAAACATTCTCTGAAACATATTTGAAAACAAAAACATATTTGGTTGGAGTCTGGTCCAAATTAAGACCTCACTTAATAATAAATGCTATTCTGTCACATTTTCTTCCCAATATAATCTACATTGGTCGTTTAAACTTTACGGATACTTCACTGTAAATTCAATATCTTCCTGCATCCAAAAAAGGGGAATAGATTTGAAATCTAAATTAAAAATAAAAGAATTCATGGGACGTAGAAACTTTTTGTAAAGTTGCGTTGATATTCAATTGGGTAAAGTCAAACGAAAGATTCTTATGAAAAAATTATAAACTTTTATTATCAAATTGTGTATCAATTAAAAAGGTATTCTAATGTTCAGAAAGTTTTAAATTTACAACTAAACCATAAAAACATAGAATTTATGTAGAAATCACAAGTGGGTGAATTAAGAAGCAAAGAATTTTAATTAGAGAAAATCGGGAATGATAATGTTTTGTTGTTTATTACTTAATATTTTCTATTGAAAATATAGCAAAAAATAGAAAAAAAAATGTTAATGCGATTAGTTTTGTGTAAATTAATTATTTAGTTTAAGTATTTCATCAATTATAAACAACAAACGAATGAAAACAAATACAAATAGTTAAATTATACAGAAATTGAATTCAATTAGCAGGCAAATTATTTTGTATTCAAAGATTAATTAAAGTGGGTGGGCAATAACAGAAGAAATGAAGTGGTTATTGCCTCATTCTAAGGATTTCTTTTATTAATTAAAGAATCAGAAAACAAATGATACTTAAGACAAATAAATTTATGCATTTGTATTGATAAATTTCGGATGGACATTCTTGGGTTTCTAATGGAATAGAAAGTCGTCTAGGGAATTCATTGTTATGCCACCAATATAAATCGGCATGGAGTGAAATAAATAGTGTTAGGTCCGGGCCATACGCTGGGTACATTTACACTTTCCATTCGAGTTTCCTTAATTTTTGCCAGGTCATGACAGAAGTTTGTAGCCTAGCTTTGCCGTGATGCCCTTTCGAATCTTTTTATTTGAGTGATTTGTGTTGTTATTTGTTGATAATAGAGTGCTGAATTTATCGTTTGCCCGGTTAGGAGCAGCTCATAATGCACAAGATCTTTGCAATTTCATCAAATACACAGCAACGACTTCTTTGTAGTTTACTTCGGCTTTGCGGTGTTTTGGGCTGGCCCACTTTGTTTGGGCCATAACCACTTTGACATATATTTGCCATATCATTTTGGACAGAAGAGGTTCCAAATTATTCAGTTTCAATAATATTTCGCAAATTGAAATACGATTAATAAGATTTTTTCTGTTAAATTGTGTAGTGCCCAAGTATTAAGGTTTTCTTGCATAGCCCAGACTTTATTAAATGGTATAAAACTATCGTCTGACATATGCCGAGATGCCACAAGCTTTTATCATTCTTCAATTTTTCAAAAATTGGTTCCACTTTTTTGGTGCAAGTTCGAAGAGACTGAGGCGTGGTACGATCGTTCCTTCTCCATTATTTGCATCTTTAACAACACTAAACTGATTTTATATCATGTCCTATTTGTAAAAAAATATCGATTACAATGAAATTGCTTATACGATACGTTGATGTACAATGCATATAATTTTTATGTCATTTCATGAATCCAAAATCCATTTGGGCATTTGAAAAATGTCAACAACATTCAAAATGCACTGAAGTCAAAGGACTTCATTTGAAATTCACTTTCAGGGACTTCAAATTCTACTAACTAACGTTATTTGATTATAGTTAGCCATGACATTGTGTGATGAGGATTTCGAGTGAGTGAATTGAATGAATGAGTGAAGTAAAAATATTCCATTGCGAAAAATGCAAAAGAGAAATGCATCCACAACACACTCGTGAAATGTCATCCCAAACTACTATTACTACTATAAACAAACTCAAATCAATTGATGGAAAAAGAAATTGAATTTTGTGTTGATCCCTTTTTGTTTTTATCATGATATTGAACTTAGTTAATATCTTGATATCTTGTTGGTTTCGTTTTCATTACAGTTCGATAGTTTTTTGTTCATTTTGGAATGCAAATTAAGTATGGCAATTTGTGAAATGAATGGACGAGTAAACGACTCAGTGAATACATTAAGCTGAAACAGAAATTGAAAAAACAAAAAGATACAAAAAGATATGACCAACAGCAGTAGCTTAATGAAAAATCAATAATGCGAAATTTTCGAAAGAGGAATGAAATGTAGAACAGCTTAATAAGTATATAAATATCTATATCCAACGGCTAATGAAGAAAAGCTTGATCACAATCACAGTCACAATTACACAGGCACATTAAATGAAAGTCATTTTATAAAACTTAACCAGTTTAATACATAATGACAAACTCAAACAGAAGTCAAACCAGAAAAAATTAATGCAAGAATTAAGTAAAATTCTTATTTATTTATTATTAAAATATTATACAAATTGTATATGCAAAAATAATTGAACTGATTGACTTATTTACTTACTTATGTACAAACTCATACTATATAAGTATTAGTAATTGAGGTTTTAACTCAATAGAATTGACCTAAGAATGTGAACAAATGGGGAGAGATACTTGTACATTAAGTTGTAGAATAGATTATAATGATGATTAAGGCTGAGGACTGACGAGAGGAAGGAGTAAATGACTTGTGGTAGGGCAAATTGACTTGTTTTTGAATATTTAATATCCAATAAAAATGCATTAAAAATAGTTTTGTTTACTTACCTTACCATACATAGATATATATATATGTTTTCATAGTAGATACTCCAACAACATTTACATGTGTATCTGTGTATGTGTGTAGATTTGCGACTGTCAATGGCTTGAGTTAATTACAATTTTAAATTAATACTCTACTGACAGTTTGAGATAAAAGTTGTAAGTTCATAGCAGCCAGCAAAGAGAACAAATAGTTTGATATGGTTAAATAATTTAGAGCGCAATTCATTTGCAAAGTGGTTCTATAAGATAGTTAGATACTTTTGTTTTTTTTTTTTTTTTTTCTTTTTGTATTATAGATGCACATATCTGCATATATAAACCAAAATCAAATGCATTTACAGTGAGGGCAAATTCCTAATGATTTTAAGCAGCTTTGATATTGCCGCTAGACAACCCTTAATATGATTTTATTTGCTTACCCTTCAAATCATCTCGTCTCAAACTTATTACAGTTCACCCCTTTACAAATAAACCAAATAAACAAAACAAGAGAAACAAACAAACCAACAAACATAACAAAGTAAATCTCATAAAACGCCATTAAAACATTTGCCCTGTGGCCATTTTAAAGTGTTTTTAACAGCATAAGAACAACAACAAGTTTTCTGAAAAGGAAACCAATTTCTTTAAAAAAAAAAAAAAAAAAAAAATAAAATTACTTTGGTCTCATCAAAGCTTAGATACACTTCATATGAGGTTTACTTTTAATGTCCGTTAATTTATTTCGTTTGCCATAGTATTTTTTTTAATTTAAATTATTTATTTTCATAGCCTTCTGCATATGTGAAATTAGGAGTCATTTCTGGTAAACTTATAGTGATTTCTAAGATCATTTGAAGTCTCTAACTATAGAGATATAGAGAAGATGCTAAATACCCAAAATCCATTAAACTATAGAGTATTTTGATGAACTACTCCGAAAACTAAGTATTTGGATTCGTCACATTGTTCATTTTGTAAAACTACGACGAAGAATTGTATATCACAATAAGAAAGAGATCGATTAAAATCATAATTATCATTTACTTAAAGCCAATCAAAATGATCAGGACAATGCAACAAATCGAAAGAATAGCGCCCACGAAGACTACAAACGTTTATCAATTAGCAGTTCGAATAATGTTGCATTCTCTTCTTAACTAAATTTCTTTACACATTGATTGAACATGTGATCTATAAAGAAAACTATTTTCTATTTTTATGAGAACACATAATACTTAAATAATAAATTTTATGTATTTCTAATTAGAATTCTCTAATTCTCTCCTTCTAAGATAAAATAAGATTACTTATAGGCAAAAACTAAGAATGACACCTCTGAAAGACTTTCTCCCGCGGGTTATCCAATGTGTAGTTCAATGCGATACAAGTATCAAACTAAGGTAAGTGAATGCTTAAACTCTATTAAATAGAATCATGTAAGTTTTTATTAAACTCTGTTGTAATAGTTGCCAAAGGCTGCACTCTGTTTTAATATTTGGTTATGAAAATATTTCCAAATAATAACAAAATTCTTTTCTACACACATGAACTATAACAAATAGACAATACCAAAAAAAAAAATACAATTACCTCAATTGGAAGTAGTGAAAAAGCTAAAAATCTTATGAAGTCTACTAAAAACAACATAACAATAAACATGGGAGTAGTTTTGAAATTTTTATTAACAAAAAAGAAATAAAAATTAAAAAATAATACAAAAAAAAAAACTTTAAAATTTAGTACAAATATTACATAATACAATAATATCCCATAAAATAATGAGAAGATTGTTAGATCTTCTAGTTTTGTAATAACCTAAATTTGTCTGATAGAATATAAATTTTTGTTTGGGCAATCCAGTAGCCTAAGACATGAACCAAGAATATACTTAAAATCCGCTTTAGGGATGAGGGGATTTGGAGAAAGAATAACCTTACAACAGATAAATGGGAAAAAACTGGGAACTGAATTCAATGATATTATTGTGGCTGTCTACAGATATCACTAGACTAGTTCTACGCTTATTTGGTGGATAAATTTAGACTAAGCGCTGCTCAAACAAAGATTGTTATTGTATAAAAACTGGCTTTTTTTATACTTATAAAGTAGGAGTCATGAAATAGGGAACTGCTCCAATAGCTGCCCTTGATATCCTATTACATAAATCTATTGCCAATCCATTTGTTTATAAATATAAATAATATAAATATTCTTTTCTCATTGATGGAATCAACTTTATCCAAAACAATCTCTGTCCAACAAAATATTCTTACTTACTTATCCGAATAGGGAACAGTTGAGACCAAATCCCGTTTGTGATTCCCTTTTTTTTTTTTTTTTTTTTCTCTGTTAAAACTTTAATTATACTGTTATTAAACTTAAACAACTTAAATTAAACTAAATACAAAACAATAACAAAACAACTTATATTAATAAGTGGGAAGGAACAAAACATTTAATATGATCTAGTAGGGAGGTCGACAGGATGCGATCTTCTCAGCCTCCTCGACACCCTGACCCCTCCCTTTCTGCGTCGCCTTAAAAGCCGCCTGGCTAGATCGTTTGGAAGATTTGCCAACCGATTAATGTAGTCCTTGGCCTGACGATTAATCACGTCGCCAATTTTTGGTATTTTCAAGTCGTGCTCAAGGTCCGCTGTGCGCATGAACCAAGGGGACCCAGAAATCATGCGCAATGTCTTGGCCTGCATGTATGGAATACGAATGATTTGTTTTCATTGTCTAGGACGACAATTTCTTCTTGCAAGAAGGTTTTTTTATGATTAACCTGTAAAAAGATTAATTTTTCAAAGTAATACAATTATAATTTAATACTCTACCCTTATTTGAAATCTTGAATCTATGGATTCCACAAAGATATTTAAGAGAAATAGGATATAAGGGAATCAATTTTTGAAAACTTAACCTTTCATATACTTAATAGAAACAAAATTGTAATCAACCGATTCTCTTTGACTGTTTAATGTTAAGCTTCGTCCATTCATCTTTTAAATGAATTCTTTTCATATTCAATCTATTTTTATTTAATTTATTTAATAACAATTTCCATTACACAATCTTTTGGTTCAATAATCCAAAACATCAAAAATATCCACCCTCAATAATTTGATTAAGTTTAAAATGACATAAAAACATTAAAAAGTATCCTATATCTCGTATGCATGAGCTTGATTAAATCAAACATACTTTTGTACACATGTCCAACAGAGCTTTAGATGCAAATAAAAAATAATATCGAATGCAATACAAAAGCCAAATTTAAACATAAACAAACCAACACAAACAAACATAAACCGACTGCACACAGATAGATACATTTTAAAATAACACAAAAACTGGTTCAGTGTATCTGACGATGAAACAAACATATTTGCATACAAGCTAAGCGTATAAATAGCTTAAGAATAATATATACTCGTTCATAGATACATTTCTATCTATACATATAATATATGTGTGTATGTAATATTTTTTTTTTTTTTTTTTTGTTGTCAATGCTTTTGATGTTGCTGTTGTTGTTACTGTTGTTGTTGTTGTTGTTGTTGGCTTTATGTTGAGGTTTTTTGGACAAGCTAGAGTGACTAAGGCGGCTGGCCAAAATACAATACAATAAAAAAAAAATATCATTGTTTTTTTTTTTTTCATTCGCATATTGAAGAGAAAAAAACATAAAAAACAAAAACACCAAATAACAACAGCAACAATAAATACTAGAACCACAATGAAATACATACTTTTGGTTGAATGTCAGTTCATCTGACTCTCTGTCTGTTTGTCTGTCTGTCTGTTTATCTATCTATCTGTCTGACTGTCTGCCTATTTGTTTGTCAGTCTATCTTACTATCGTTTCGACATAGTATATTGTATCTAGATAGAATTTATATATAGTAAAATATTTGCATTTAAGCGCATTTTTTATGCATTCTTATTTTTTGCTATTTTCATTGCAAGTGAAGTTTTTTGTACTATTTTTTCTCTATTACTTTTGTTTGTTTTGGTTTTTTGTAAAAATTAATGCGACGCAAGTACAAAGTGCAACAACAGCAACAACAACAAGAACAACAACAGCATCAGAGCTTGGCATAAGTATACACAAATGTAGAACATTCTGTTGCTTGCTATTGCTCTTGCTACTGCTTGCCCTGCAGTTGCCTCTGACATAAGTTTCAAAATATTAAAAGATACTTCTATAGATATGAAATACTATAAGCAAGCTTACCTTTCTTTACCCTTTTACTCTTGGCTTTGCCTAGCTTATCTACAGGATAGACTTTTGTGATTTTGCGATTGTGCGATTTGCAATATCTCTGCAGCAAAATCTTTTGCTAAATTATTTATTCATATTCATAAGTTTTTCATTGTTTCTCATGTTTAAGTCAAATTTTACTTGCAACTACGCAATGTATCTGCCTTACTGAGTGTGTGTGTGTGTGTGTGTGTTAGTTAGTAAGATAGTGAATGAGATTGAGTGCGTCAGTGTGTGTAAAAGTGAGTGATGCCACACATACCAACATTTCCCACGGCTTCAATTCAAAGATACTCTTGTGCATATGTCCCTCTGTTTGTGTTGTTGTTTAGTGGCGCATGTGCAACATTCTACCTTAACACGCAGCGCATTCTCTTACTCCTTCTCCTGATCATGTTTTTTTTTTTTTTTTTTTTTTGGCTTGCTTCTCTCCCCTTTTACTTATTATTTCCCTTACACAACACAAAATTCAATATTACTTACTCACTCACATGCTGAATACATTGCAAAAACTAAACAAAACAAAGAGTTGACTGCCTTCATTTGCATTACAATGATACTTTTGAAAAGAGTATCTCTTAATATTTTGCTTTGTTGTACGAGTATCTTTGCTTTTTCTTATTTTATTTTGAATTTTTGTTTTCATTTCTGCATTGCATTACTTTTAGTTTGATATCTTTTTTACTTGGTACTTCAATATACTCGTATCTCATCTACAGTACTATACCTTGACTTTTGTTTATACATATTGTAGTTGAAGTTGCTGTTGTCGTCGTCATTGTTCATTTATAGCACTCAGTTTTACTTTCAACACTCATGTTTCCTTTGTAATTTTTAGAATTTTCTTATTTTATTATTTTGCGGTTAGTTTACTTTTCAATTTTCAGTCCTGCTTCCCATTGCTCGTCTGTTTCAAAAAAATTGTCTTGAGACCTGCTGAATAAAATGGTTTTCAGTCTTGTTTCCCAATACTCACCTATTTCAAATTAATTGGCTTAAAGAGTGCTGAATCAAATGGTTTCCAGGCTTGCTTCCCATTGCTCGTCTGTTTCAAACTAATTGGTTTAAGGTGTGCTGATTCAAATAGTTTCCAGTTTTGCTTCCCATAGCTCGGCTGTTTCAAAAAATTGGCTTGAGACCTACTGAATAAAAAGGTTTTCAGCCTTGTTTCCCAATGCTCACATATTTCAAATTAATTGGCTTAAAGAGTCCTGAAACAAATGTCTTCCAGTCTCGTTTCCCATTGTTTGTCTCTTTCAAACAAATTTTCTTAAGGAGTGCTGACTCAAATGGTTTCCATTCTCGCTTCCCATTGCTCGTCTGTTTCAAACTAATTGCTTTAAGGTATTCTAAATCAAATTGTTTCCAGTCTTGCTTCTCATTGTTCGTCTGTTTCATACTAATTGGTTTAAGGTGCGCTGAATCAAATAGTTTCCAGTTTTGCTTCCCATTGCTGGTTTGTTTCAAAGAAATTGGCTTGAGGCCTGCTGAATAAAATGGTTTTCAGTCTTGTTTCCCAATGCTCACATATTTCAAATGAATTGGCTTAAAGAGTCCTGAAACAAATGTTTCCCAGTCTTGTTTCCCATTGCTTGTCTCTTTCAAACAAATTTTCCTAAGGAGTGCTGACTCAAATGGTTTCCATTCTCGCTTCTCATTGCTCGTCTGTTTCAAACTAATTGGTTTAAGGTATCCTAAATCAAATGGTTTCCAGTCTCGCTTCTCATTGTTCGTCTGTTTCATACTAATTGGTTTAAGAGGTGCTGAATCAAATAGTTTCCAGTTTTGCTTCCCATTGCTCATCAGTTTCAAACAAATTTTCTTAAGGAGTACTGAATCAAATGGTTTTCAGTCTTGCTTCTCATTGTTCGTCTGTTTCATACTAATTGGTTTAAGAGGTGCTGAATCAAATAGTTTCCAGTTTTGCTTCCTATTGCTTGTTTGTTTCACAGTGGTTTAGTATACAATGAAGAGCATCCGATGTACATATTTTGTGTTCCATACATAAAAAGTTGATATGATTCAAATACTCTATTCTAATCTTTTTGTTTTTTTTTTTTCTCTTAATATTGCAGTGAGTTGCTTATTCAGCTCATATGACATATGGATATTACAATAGTTTTTAGATTTTTTTTTTTATATTTTCACTAAAGTATTTACTTCTTACTAATGCATTATATCACATTAACTAACCATATCTTCAACACATCACATCAATTAACACTGAAACCTTAACACAGATTCAAAGTACTGAGAAATTTTCCCATCAACCTATTAACTAACCGACTAACATCAACAACATTCACACTCAATGAAGAACGTGCGTTATTTATCTCGCAAGTACAACTAACTAGGGTGAGAACAAAAAAAAAAGAAAAATCTTTTAGTATAACAATGAAACAACAACAACAATAACAGCAAACTATGAGACTCATAAAAAAGAAAAGTTTTTATTGTACCGATATAAAAAATATATAGTATACGTATAATATTTATACATTGATTTTTAGTGGGGGAATATTGTTTGTTGCGAGGGTGAAATATACTCGTAGTACAAAAAAAAAAAAAAACAGAAAGAAAGTTTCAAGCTGAAAATTGTGTCAATATGCCAGAACCAAAGAGAATCTAGTCATAACAATAATAAAGATACTTATCACAAAAATCCCACACCACCAACGCCAAAAAATAAATACTATAAAAACCAAATCATTCATTCAGTCAATTGGACTGACAGTCAATCAGTCAGTCAGTGATGGAGTCAGGTGCGCTAAAGTTGATTGACACAAGCCACAGAAACCGAAACCGAAACCAAAGCCAAAATAGACCAGGCTTCATTTGAAACACAAAATTGTTTGCTGCTTCTTCTCAACCCAAAACTAAAAATAAAAAAAAAAAAAAAAATAAACTAATGAAAAGAAATAAGAAGTTTGTCGTTGTCAGTTGACACTTGTTGCGTGTTGCATGCACCAAAGCCAATGTTGCCACTACTTAGAGTAGCGCAGACTTAACTAATTTGCTAGAGAAAATGAGGGAAAATAAATACAAATTTTCTTATTTTATGTTTCCATGTAAAGGAAAATGAGAAAAAGTTTAAGAAATGAAAAAAGAGACAAAAAGGGCAGCAATGCAGATAAAAGTTCGTTTCATTACATTCTCATAGTCACTGGTAATAACAATAATATGAAGAAGATCGCAAGTATCTGAACTGAACTGAACTGAACGGAACAGAAGGTGCGGCGCCTCCAAATGAGACTCACTCTTCGTGTTGTTGTTTTTTGTTTTTTGTTTGATTTTATTTTCTTTTGTAGAAGTTATAAAACTTCAAAGGGCTGGTGTGGTCTGGTCTGGTCTCGTTTGGTCGCATGATTGCAAAATATTGTATATGCTTACTCAGAATGGAAAAGAGGAATGTTGGGGGTACAAAAGAAAATTTAATTTCTGTTGTCGAAAGATATATTTCAATAAGAAAGAGAGGTTCGTACACTCACACATATAGCACATGCACATGCGGTTGTCATCAACGTAAAATAGGTGAAGTTTGTTGGTTTTTTTTTTTTCTGGTTTTCTGATAGAAGTTCGAGATCAAAGCATTTATTAGTATTGTTGCCCTTGTTGTTTTGGCTATAATTGGATGGATGACTTTATTAGTTTGTGCGGAAATTTCTAATTGGTTTTTTTGCATTTAAAATTGGTTATAGGTCAATTAGTGAGTGAGTGAGTCAGTGACATGGGATTCTACTTACAATTGTTTTAAAAATTATTCTTCAAATGCTGTAAAGATTTCATAGACAGAAAATCAAGATAAAACATAGTTGCTTCTAATAGTCAATACTGAATAAATCTATTACTTTTATCCTTAAAAAAAAATTTACTTATTAAATGTAATTAAATGTTTGAAATATTTGTCCAAGGATTTATAACATTTCAATAATAAAAATGAATCAAAAATTCATGACATCAAATCAACTCAAATCTTATCTAGCCAAGTTGCTTACATGTTCACTGTTCAAACTAATTTGAAGAATAACAAGAAAAGTTATGGTACCCCTAAGGCTAATAATTGAATGCTTGTCACATCGAAGGCAACTCGCCAATCGATCGATCGAAGATAATTTTTCCAATGAAACTTACAAAACAAAAACAAAAACAAAAAACAAAAAATCGAAAAATTATGTAAACATATAAGTGATGTGATGTGATGTAAAGTGAAGTCAAGTCAAGTTAAGGAAAATTGAATCAAAATGTCTTTTGGCTTATCAGAATTTCAAGTGTTATGAATTATTAATAATAAATTACAAATTACTATTTTCGATCGAACCTTCTGACGAAGCTAGTGTGCGCTTGTATCCAATGAATATATTGACAGCATGTCTTTTTCTACTTATAACATTTCTAGTTTATGTGGCTGTGTCTGTGTATGTGCATGTGTGCATGTGTTTGTGTGTGTGTGCATTTGTTACGCTAATGAAATTTCAATTAGCTTGTCATAAGTCAGTAACAGCAACTACTATGAAGAACTAACTACCTAAACTAAAACTATTGTATTATATGAAAGACCCTCGAGGCAGAAGAGGCAAAAGAGCAGGTGCCATTTATCATTGAAAATGAATCTTTCTTCTTATACATTTTAACCCATTTTCAATCGATAGATATACTGTATACGAATACACTCTACACAAGCTCATACAATCAATGATTGTCATTGGACAATCTTCTGGTAAAATCTTATACTTGAATTCATTATATAAAATATTAACAAAATAATTATTTAAATAATTAAATGAGTAAACGAAGTGTGTATGAGTATAAAGAAATGAATGTCTTCTTTGTCATTCATTCATTCACTTATTGTTGTCATATGCCAGAATCACTAAAGTTAATAAAGCTAGTGAGAGAGAGAGGGAGAAAGATGGTCATGGAAAATGTCCCTAGAAATTTATGAAAAACGATAAAGTCACGTTGACTGGACACTTGTTTTGTGCATCGTTCGTCGGTGGTCCTTACACAATTAGTAGTACAAGCTACCTTACCTACCTGTGTCTAGATACTACAATAGATAGATAAAAAGATAGATGGATGGGATATTGAATGCTATTGTATATTGTAGATTTTAAAATAATATGAAAAGAGAGAGGGACCTGTGTTTTATAACTTTATTTATAATTTATGCAATTTCAATTTCTTGGTTCGTTCTTTGTCTCCTCCTTTAGTTTGGGCTTTGGCATTTTGTACTCAATTGGAATAGAATCTAAATACATACAATGTATGACTTTACTGTACGAGTACTACAAGATATATACTATGAAAGTGTGTGGTTGTAGGGAATGAATGAAGAATATACAACAATATTTTTCGTATGCCTGTCATAAACCATAAGCATACTTCATAGTCATCATTATAGTCATCATCACCATCACCATCGTCATCATCATAATCATAATCATCATCTATAATAGTCAAAGTCACAAGCGACCATCCATCCAAGTTCTCTCATTGATTGCGTAATTTTTGTCTCCCTCTCTCTCTCTCCCTCTCTCAACCTATCTGCAATACATATCTCTTTCTTTCATGGGCTATTCATATTTTAGGTTCTTCGTTTCTGACTTCCAATTGTAGTAAAAGTAGAGAGTTCTAGCAGAAGAAGAGTTAGAAGAAAAAGGTATGAACGAGTATTTTTTGATTGAAATTATTTATGACTATTTTCGAATGCAAACACTTCTTTGCCTAATTGGAATTCATTCAAATACATTTACATATTATTTCTATCCAACTTTTCTTGTTCTGTCTCTATTTTTGGTTATAAAATATTCTTGGTTCAATGTCGTTGTTGTTATTGCTATTATTATGGTTATTCTTGTTATTGTTGTTATTGTTAATGTTGTTGTTTTTGTGGTTTCCTGCCTCATAATAATTGTATGGTAACTGTAATTTCTGGAGTGTTGTTGTTTCTTTATTTTTTTTGGTTCTATAAGGGTTCCAAGCTGATCACAGTGGTATTACTTACTCAATAATCAATAACTTTTTGCAAAAGCAAGTACTATACTCAATAAGTACAACTATTGAGGCTAACATGATAAAAACGGACCTAATCTTTACCCACTTCTTAATATAGAATGAATTGATTAGATGGTCCTTAGAGTATAACTCTCTAGGCCATGGGAACACAAGATCAATAATGGTTACAGTGTCTATATAAACACGATCTTCTAATCGGATTATGTAGGGTCTTTTTTGTAGTATTTTTTTTTTTTTTTTTCTTCTTTATTTTTTTCAATTTCACTGAAGAATACAAAAGAACTATTAAGTCTGTTAATAATAGAAATTTATAATAAATCCTATAATGATATAAGACCCTCTAGTTCAGAGTTTTTTAGATTAAAAACTTCTCCTCGATTAAATAAGTTTAAGAAACACTACTAAAGACAAAAGGTTTTTATTATGTAGGTGGAAATTATTTAGTAACCTGGTCACCTTTCAGCTTAGACTAAAATCATTTGATTTGAATTTTATTCAAACTACTTACTATAAATAGATTTTGACCCACTGTAAACACTACAATTTTATAACTCTTTATATATTCATAAAGCACATAGTGGCACGCATTCAGTCCTTCTATCTAACTAAGAACACCCGGGCCAAAAGTTTTTCAAACACGAACCAATTCAACTATGAAGTGTTTGTTTATTTGTCTGTCTGTTACTTCATCATTATCAATATCACCACCATCATCATCATCATCATCATTATCATCATCATCATCATCATCATCAACAGGCAAAGCCCAAACTCTGTGAAATAACCAAACCAAACCGAATCGACTGAGTCAATTTTTTTTTATTATAATAAAAAGTAGTCAACAACTCATGCTCTCATACTTCCATATTATGCGCCAATCAAGCATATGTTGTGTACCCGTATTGAGTTGAGTTAAGTTGAGCCTAGAGGACCTACTAGAAGCACTCACTATTCAGTGTTCCTCTGCCTTCCATCTTATGTTTTGGTTTGGCCTTTTTTTTGTTTTTTGCGTTTTTAACTAACCAAATTCAATTACCAAAGTGCCTACTAAATGCAAATAAGCCACAAGTGCACTTGACAAACTCACATGGTTAAAGAACTCACATGGTACACAAGAACAATCATATGCATGAATGTATGAAGGTTAGTATCTGTGTGTACGATATAATAAGAAATGAAAGATAAACAATAATAATAACAACAACAACAAAAGCACATCATTTGGATACAAATAAGTCGAGTAGTTGAAGTTAACTCAGCGCCCGGCGTGACAACTTCAAGTTTTGTGTTGTTTGCTATGGGAAAATGCTCTAGCACTTGTTTGGTCTTGGTTCTCAGTGTTTAATAATAATAAAAATAATAATGATAGTAATAATAATATGTTTTCAGCGAAAAATAATTAAGTTGATTATGATAATGACAAAAAGGGCGTCAGTTACAAGATACAAGTATATTTTATAAGAATTTCATGTTGATGTTGATGTTGATGTTGATGACGATGATGATGATTATGATGAAAAGGGAAATCAACTGATGTAGTGGGAAAATTGGAACACCACTCTGCAATTAACTTTTGTTTTTATATTTTACTATTTTGAATAACCACGATTCACGCTTGATTCAAGCAATTCATTTATTCATTCATTCATTTCAATGAATTGTCTTTGCTGCCAATTAGTTATGAAATCATAAGTTTGATGTTATGCGTAGGTGCTTTTGTCCATCTTCATTAGATGTTGCTAATTAGCCAAACACATAAAACTAGTTGACAAAATTAACCAATCACTTTTAAAAATTAACAACAGAATGTGTTTTTTTTTTTTTTATTTTATTAATTTTTTTTTCTTCTTTTTTATGCTTATGTCTTCATTATGAAACAAAGCTGCTGACTGCATTAAAAAAATTTCTTTGACACATTTAAAATATTTTTTATTATTTTCTTAATGTTTTAACTCTTCACTATTCCTCACTTTGCTTGGTTTATGCTAAATTTATGCTTAATAAGCGTAGCAGATTTTTGAATACATATATTTTTATTATTTTATTATTCTTTGTTAATGTTCTTTGTTTTATTTCCCATTTGTCTTCAGTTGTCCAATGCGACATTCATATTTGGGTTTGCTTGATTCTCAAATTTGCTTTTATATTGATGATGACAATTCCAAATTTATGCATTAACTTAAAAGAAGATCCAGGGTATTACATCATCTTTGTCAAACTAGAGACAAGATTCACCAGTTTATTCTTCATAAAAACATAATTATTTCAAATGATAAAATAAATGAAAGGAAAAAAGAATTTTGAATTTTTAAACTGATATAATATCAAGTGAATGGTTTTATTTCTTCCATTAACCATCATAAAAATTTCTTGTTCATTGTTATAAAATATAAGATGTGAAAGTCTTGCATAAAAAAAAAAAAAAAAAAACTAAAATATTAATAATCGGCTTACAAACACTATTGTATATCAATCTTCAATAATCCATAAATATTTTATATCTATGATGAAACATTTGAGTTGAATATTTAGGTGACTGAGCAACGTAGCTTACTGTGAAGACTATGAGGTTTGTGTTGTTATTTTGGCCACAATTCATTGTTGATTTCGGATAACAAGCTCCTGTTTTATATATTAAATCAATGGTAAAACAAGTGAAAGGGAAATCTTAAGATTTCAATGATAAAATTAGAAATTGGCAGATTCATTGTAATAAGATTTGGGGGTTAATCTCAATTTTATCTCTGCCTCCGCATGAAAAGATGTCATCTTTATACCTTCCACTCAGTCCCCCTAAATTAAAGGTAATATCTCCTAGATGTCAATGCCATAGATTTCAATTTGTATTGCAATTACATGGCGATAATGACTCTGTCATTTTAAGCGCCATTGTTGCCAAATTGTTGATAGTAGTTTAATTTTAACTTTAAGCTGAACGAATATGGATCACTTATTTTGAATGTCGGACCGAGATTTGCGAAATAAATCACCTTTTCTGTAGAAGCACAATTTAATTTTGTCGGTAAGGTAAATAAACAAAATTGCAAAATTTAGGGAACGCAAAATCCGTAAGTCGTCTTATAGAAGCCCATGTATCCAGCTCGAGGCACTGGAATGGATTGGTGGCCCTTTCTTTTTCGAAAATGCAGATAGACACGCCGTGATTGTAATGGTGAACGCTATTGAGATATAATAACTGACTATTTGTGGCAGGAATTGGAAGATATTGAACTCGATGCGCTATGGTTTCAAGAACCGCCGCGAGTAGCATCAACCCTCAGCGCACAGGATTTAACAGTCGTTTTGGCGACGTCCATGGCTTGCACGCAGCTGTGATTTAAAGCATCTAGACTTTTTTCATTGATTGCATTGAAAAATAGAGTTTATCTCGAAATTGCCTAAAATGACCAGGAAACAGTGTTCCAGTATAGCCTAACCAGTATAGCCAGCTGTGAATGAAATCATTTTTTATACTTAATCGGACAAAAAAAAATCTATTAAATAAAGTGAAATTTATTGAAAATCAACTAAAATTTATCCATTTAATGACAAAACAAAAATCGAACCAATAGATGGCCTACCAGATAATATAATATATAAATTTAAATTCTCGTTTAGATTTCTGGCTTCTCTTTTACCAATTTACAAATCAAATATCACAAACTATGCAAATTTCTACAATAATAAAAAATTCCCCTCTGTAAAACTCAAATAAAATCTTTCACGTTTCTGCTTCAAATATTGGCTTAATTCCAAGTTAAAGCGCCATAAAGGGAGAAAAAAAATAAACATTCATAAAAACCATTAATGTCAAAATATCTATTAAGTATAACCCAATTAAACACCTTTTCTAGGAACCTAGGCAAATACAAATACACACATGACATGCGACAACAAAATATTTTTATGATTTCAGTCACAAATATACACAAAAAAAAAAAAAAAAAACTAACTTGAATCGTCCTCAGTTTGTATGTGTGTATTCATATTATTGAATAAGCCTCAACCTCAACCTAAACAGAAAATAATCAATTATGGGTGCGTCGAGTCGCGTCGCACATGCTTCTTCTGGGAAACTATTGAATTATCAATCCAATGTTGTTTTAGTCATTTCAGCTTATCAATTATGCCAGAAAGTAAATGCAGTAAAACACAATAGGATTTTAGATGTGAATTAGTGGCCACTAATGTATATTATACAGAAAGAGAGAGAGAGAAAGAGAGAGAGAGAAAGAGAGAGAGAGAGAGAAAGAGCAATTTGTATAGCAACAAAATAGTATAAACGCCCAACATTCAACTTTATCAATAATCGACATAATAACAATTATTATAATGTTGACTTGCTTTTAAGCTTAAAGTGCCAACATTTTGTAACCATCCATACTTTCTCAATTTCAATCTCACTCTCTGCACTGTAATAAGTATCTCTATGGGTATTTCTATAGATTCTATTGTACTTACCATGTCTGTGGTAAGTAAGTGAGTGAATGTCCCACATATTCGTATCATAAAATTTCATTGATTTTTAAGACAAATAGAAGGAATCATCGAACAACCAACGGACGAACGCCTACTATACTCTACTAAACTTGACTGCACTTTCTGATATGAAATTGCTTTTATTTGGCTTAGCACACTATATTGTCTCAAAGAGTGTCAAATATGTCATAATACTTATCTAAACTGTAAACATACACACCAACACCAGCATACAGCTACATAGATACAATGATGTGTTTAGTAATATGCTTACATATCGTACATTAATATTAGAAATCTAAAACTCGACCGAATTACATACACACATGCATGTATCATATGTACATTCATAAGTATATATTATAGTACATATAAGTCTATGCGAGTACGAACGATGTTGTTTAAATATTTATAGTTTATCTATAGAATGAAAATCATTTAAGATTTAAACAAATGTTCGTTCATTCGTTCATGTGATTTGATTTCATTTCATTTTATGCCTTCAATATCAACTGATTCTATGATTTCGCTAGACTTATTGTCGGTCTTGCTGCTATACCATAAATGTAAACGTATGTAAATGTGTTTCTACATATTTATCTATCTATTGCTCTCATTCAAAATGATTTTCCAATTGTAATTAAATAAATGAGTACATACTTCAAAATGTGTTTGTTGCTATTGCTATTGTATCCAAATATCTATCTTTGTACAATATATTCAATATATCTGTATCTATCTGAGTGTGTTTATAATGAGCTTTTATAGCTAACGGTTTGAAATTGATTTGTAAATGCAGCTGCTTTGTCCAATAAACATAATGATAACTTAAGGAAATAAATATTGTATGGATATGCAATGCATTGATTTCATATGAGTGAGTATTCATTATGTAGATACAAAGGAAGCATATTCAAAAATAAGATCAACTACAAATCTATAGTTCAAGTAGTAGAAATACGATAATAATAATATGAAATTTTCTTCTTACTATGACTATTATTATAATTATTATTATTCTTGTAATTCATTATTAATTTTCTCTGTAGCTCCATCTCTCTTTCACTTGCTGCTGCTTGTTATCTCTTTCTAATACTAATTGCTAATTGGATTTTGTATTTCTACTATTATTGTATATCTTCATATCTTAGTAAAATATAAATTTAATTTCAAATATTCATTCAAAAGGAAAACAGTTTCTATTTTACAATAAAATGAATTTATTTTACTATGTGAAATGTGAAAATGCGTAGGTGGCAGTGTTGGTTAATGGTTAAGATATTTCGATATTTCATGGCATCATACAAAATCCAATTAGCACCTTTCACTGTCAAAATCAGGCAATTGTAATTAAGTAAGATAGAAACGAGTACATACTCATATAAGTTAATCTCTCAGTAGCGCCCTATAATTTTATGTTAGTGTTGACTTTACTTATTAGCATATGCCCAAAAAAAAAAACAGAATGAAGACAGAAATTGAAATCTTTAAAGAAAATCTGATATATAATAACAAATTTTCTCATGGATAAATCAATCTTCCATATGAAGAAGTCTTACTAATGTTATTGTTATAGATGAAATGAAAAGAAATCCAAGAAAAAGGTATATACGTTTTCATCATCGGTTTTATGATAGACTATATGCCCTTCATCATGAGATTGAAATTATTAGGTTTAGTATCTTTTCTGAAGCATCAGTACCTAAAGTTTCTCTGAGAGACCTGCATCACATATGAATTTGTAGTTATTGGATGGATTCATATGATGAGTCTTGCTTTCATTCAGGATGTGTTAATCAATATATTGCATTCTGATTGATTGATTTGAATTGCATGGGATTATAATAATATAAGATTACTTTGATTGTTATAACATTCTTTTATACAATATTACAAATATCTCATCAAAGTGAGATGATATGTCTTACTGAAAAAGGGTATCAAAGGGCACAAACAAAAGTATCTTTACTTTTATGTATTGTTTATGTGTTAAAATTATTTGTAGCATGGTTTCTTTTCGGATGCAATCAAAGTATGAGTATTGTGTTTGTTTATTGATTTTGGGTTTCTTTTATGTTTATTTATTCAAAAAAAAAAAAAAAAAAAAGAAATACAATTTGATTTTGGGTGTGAAAATTGAGCCATAAAGTTGTGTAAAATCGATTTCGTCAGATATTTGTTGCATTGCAATTGACATGATTTACACTTGTAAAGATATAAATCTATAATTTTATTATATTGTAAATAATTGAATTAAGAATTTTATTAAATTATTTTTTTCTTGAATAATTTTAATAAATTCAATTTTCATGCCATCACACAAAATATTAAATGTCATGTTTGCAGTATTTTATTTATAATACTTATGACAAACTCCAATGCCTGTCAATCTGTTTCTAAATCTTCTGTCTTTTCAATTCACCCTCTTTAAGTATCTGTATCTGTATCTGTATAATTGTGTACTTAATGCATTGTGACAATAACAAAAATAAATACAAACAAACAAATATAAAAATAATCAAAAGCAATAAGAAGAAATATCAAAACTAAAACTAAAAGTAAAAAAAAAAAAAATATAGTAAAATAATAAAGATTGCAAACAAAAGCCGCATATTGAATGCGTTTGTGCTTTATGTTATTATTGTGAGTATTTGTATCTGTGTATCTCTGCTAAAGGCTACAGGCATGAATCATATACATTATATTATCTACAATAATAATAATAATATTAATAATAACAAAAACAACGACAAAACAGTCATTCAAATCAAATCCCAAATGTGCATGCCGTGTTCTCTTGTTGTTGCTGTTGCTGTTCCTGTTGTATGAGTACGAGTATCTGTTATCTCAGTTTTAGAACTTGGGACTGATTTTTATTGCAACGCATCCATGAGTTTAGTTTGTTATATTGGATTCTTAGTGATTTTGTGCTTTGATCGATCGAACGGTATCATATAATCATATACAAGTATACTATTCGTATAATAAAATTTCATCAAGCACAACCATCCTCATCACCGCCAATGGAACTCAAAAACAAAGTTAATTGTTTGATTTTCCCTATGTTCCGATAACTGATAATAAATATTGTATTTATAAAGACACTTTTTATGATATCACCATTTTTTCATAATGAGTTATGTATGCGATCTTATCCCTTATTGGAGACATAGTACAGGGAGACATAGCACACTCACGCTGCCCATCACTCTGACACTAGTCGATCGTAGAGGTGTTTGCCCAGCGGAAACGGGGTCCAAATTCAATATTTACTTTTCTTGGTTCATATGATGTTTGGTTTCAATTTATCGTCACTCTTTTTTACTGTTGTGTATTTATTTAACTTTGTTTTATTATTTATTTTTTTTTTTCTTTCTCTATTTTTCAACACTGTTTATTTTAAATATTGTTGATCAATGTCTTGTTTTTTCCGTATAGTAAAACTGTATGTGAACGAATATTGTGCGAATGAAGTAAAAATAATAAAAAAATTTAACATCAAGCAGATATTCATTTGTCTATATGATGTTCATATTGATTTCTACTTAATGTTCATTAATTATTGATGTGAATATTTTGCAAAAAGTTAGCCAAGGGAATAATAAACAAGAGGAGAGGACATGTGGTATATGATGTACATAAAAAGTAGGGCGGATGTTTCTGTTTGAGAAACATTTGTGAAAATTGATAAGCAAAACTTCACGGTTTTCAAGCTTTGATGTGTGTGTGGTTATGGGAGACTAAAATTCACACGTCAATTCGTCATTTACTTTATGTGTTTTCATTGTTTATTGGTTTCATATTGAATAAAATGTGAACATGTAAATAGGTAAAGGTTTAAAGGTTTCATTTCCTTTTTTCAAGGAAGTCAAGGGACTGGTGAAGAAAGTTGTATTAATTAGATTTTTAAATCAATCTTTTTCCTATTTGATGTTGTCACATCAATTAAATCAGATTGATTGGACATTAATACGCAATAGTTGGTTCTCTAATTTAGTGTAATTAATAGGTGCAAATTAATCAATCAATCATTTGCTTGAATAAGGTTCAACATAATCTGTGTATAAAAATGTATTCTAATTAAAGCCTTCAAGTAAACAATGTTCAATATTTGATATGCGTTCAAACAATTAATTGAAATAGAGTTGGAAAAATTTGTTGTATTAAAGGGAAAACTAATCTACTGATGTTGGATCAGGAATTTTAGTCGGAAGCCTTGGAAAATGCTTATTAAGTAGTATAAGCCAAGATAACTCTATTTTCTAGCCTGAAATCCATTTACAAGAACTCTGCCCTAGAGAAGAAATAGATTGTGATACACATGCACTCTGACAGCAAGCTCAAAGCACCCAAAGCTTTCAAGATCAAATCGAGACTTGTTTGGGATTTCGTTACATTACTAAGAGTAGCATCTAACAACGTTGTTAATCTATCCGAAGAAGCAAATGATGAAAACACTCTCATTGGATCAGAACCATTCTGCAGCCAGCCTTGGAACTTAACCAATGGCATCAATATTGATAAAATAATAGTAGAGTAGCGAAAACATTCATGGCTTCCAATATCCAAAAAGAACACAAGAAGTACTAGGTCTAACTCGGAAAGGTATGCATGACGGAACCTTTCATTGTTTTCATAACATTTGAGTAATACCTAAGTAGATAAGTCGAAACGATCAACGTCGATTTTGTAATGAAGAAAAGCATAACGCACAGCATTTAATATGCCACTGTGAGGGCTTAATTGACACCAGTCTTATCTATCTGGGTAACTAGTAGTACTTGAAATCAAATGAATATGTAGATTTATCTCCAAAGAAAATCTTGGAATTCTTGATGAAGACCAGAATGTCGGAAGAACTGTAACTAATCCAATCTAATTTTTGTTAAAGACAGAAACTTATATAGAAAGCAATTCGTTCAATACCAAGTCTCTTAAAGTGTCCAAGGAATAGATCAGATATTTTAATATGAAAGCTGAGTTGCGTATGTTGAAGATTAGACTGCAATTGTTTATTAGTAACTAGATTCTTTATACAAGAGGTGGGAAATGAGGGAAGTGAATGAAACAGAAAATAACCAATTTAATTACCATTATATTATTACAGAAAGAAACCATTAAATTTCTTTATTAAAAAGATGATACAAATTTCATAACATGATGCAATGAATTTTAAATAAATTTTCTATATAAATATTATTTATATGGTAAAAGTTTGACGCATCACTTGAACAATTTCTACAAAATATGATTTATGTGATTTATGTGTTTGGTAATCTCCAAAGAAAAAAAAAAAAATCTGAGAAAAGGTGTGTCTATGTCAGTCTCTCTATTGAAGTTGTTACAAATGAAGCTTATGGTATGAAGATGACTCATGTGACAAATACGCGTATCATTAAGATCCATTTACACTGCAATGTAAGGGAAACAGACAATAAACACAAATGTGCATAATATTTGTACTATAGATGCTCGTAGATACTTCAAGTATCATTCAATGTAAAATAGAAATATGAGTGAGTGTAAACAAACGAATGAATGCATGAATGAATGAACAAACAAACAAATAAACAACAACAAATCAACAATAATAACAACAAGCAAAAGTGACAATTATGCGGCTAATTTGAAAATTGTTGATGAGATTGCAATGAATAAGGCAAACTAAGTACAATAATAGTTAGTCGTGTAGAGTCGAAAGAGAAGTTAAAAAAAAAAACATAAACAACAAAAAAAAAAAAAATTAATAAATATCTCTGTCAAGTTGACAAGCAACAGTCAAATGTTGTTTTGTCAGATACAAAGTTACATGAGCTTAAAGTATCTTTCTCCATCTCCATCTCCTTCTCTCTATCTCAATATCTTTCTATCTCTTTGGTTTTGTGGCAAATAGTAAAATAAAGTAACTAAGCGTAAATAAGTTGCATGCAATGCAATGAATGAAGAACCGCAAAAGTGACAAGTTAAAAAGTAAATATAAATAGTAAAATTATGAATAATGAGGCTAATTAACGCGTTCGTATATAGTAGAAATGAATGATGACGATGATAGGGAAGAAGCATATGTTGGAACGCATGAATGAATGAATAAACGATTGAATGAATGAATGAATAAATGTTGAGATAAGCCGACGGACAAAACTGGACAAACTCTGAAACTATGAGATACAAAACGGAAATAAACAATAAAAGCCAAATTTGTGTGACAGAAATAATTTAATAGCGTCAAAATGGAATGAAAAACAAAAGGCTTGTGGGCATAAAGAAAGAGAAACCACAAAAACAAAACGAAATTTTGTATAGAAAGAAGAAAGGGAAGAGTAATAGAAAATATACAAAAGATAAAGAAAATTTTAAGTTACGTGCTTTGGTTGCGACCGCCACTGTGACAATAGAAAAGATATACAATAAAAAAATGAAAACGAGAAAAAATCCAAGAAAAACAAAAGAAAAAATCTATTGTAAATAGTAAAAAAGCTACAGTTTCCGTTGTTGTGGCTTCGCAAATCGTGTGAAAAAAATACAAAGAAGGAAAAAGAAAATCAAGTAATTTTCTTAACGAAAACCAATAAGAAATTATGCCACACACTTCTCTCGATGTTCGCTGCAAACTTCCGGTTCTGCCATTTGTTTGCAGTTGAATTTATGTTGGATCTCTTGTTTCATTTCACATTTCATTTTCTTCCCCAGTTTTCTTTGGTTTCACTGCTCACTTTTAATTTGTGTCCAAATGATGACATGTGTGGTGAGTCTCTTTGACTCTCGATCGCTCGCTCACTCACTCTCTGCTTTGTTGGCTTTCTTTGTTTATTTGTGCTGCTTTTTAAAGTATCTTTCTTCTTGATTGATTAATTAAATTTAAAATGTGCTGCTTGTTTCCTTATTTAAATTCCAAACAATTAATCGCATCTTATGCTGGTCTCATTGGTCTCAGCCATCATCTTGAGTCAATTCAACTTTCTTACTACAAGAAAATCATTTTGAAAGCAGTTTTCACTGCACATTGTCTTGTAATCATGTTAATTAGGCGTGAAAACCGTATATTGCATTGTATTGCATTGTACTTTGCAGAACATCCAACGGATGTATCTACTTTAGTATTCAATGTTCGATGTATTATTTATTATCTTATTAGAGAATCTGTTAGCCAAGTAGCTGAGATTAATCTATTAAATTATAGAAAATTGCATGAAAACCATTAAAGAAATTAAATGAAAATCTTATTCTTTTATCAAATATAAAAATTTCTTATTAAATATGAATACTTAGAGAAGATACTTAGAAAGATTGTTTGAGATAGAAGAAATGATGAAAAGGTTTAATGATTATCGTTTTTAAATATAAAATTTAGAATGCTCAATATCTTCTTCAGTGGAAGTCTAATAACCTTGTGTGTGAATATTGCGAACAAGATTGAAAGCATTCAGGAAAAAGAATTCAGTTGCATAGTTGATGCAGTTTTCTGCCTTGTTTCCCATTGCTCACCTGTTAAATACGAATGAACTTGAACAATGTACCTATATTAAAGCTACGTTAGCCACAGTAGAGATATCTTGCAACCTGACCCGCATGATTGTGTCTTACTTTAGTGAGAGAGTCTGTGATACAGAAGAAGGCACAAAAGTGTACCAGATATCCGGAGATGTGGCACAAGGTCCCTAATTCTATGCAATATCACGTATGATGGCATTCTACGGATTGTGATGGCGTGGCTCTAAATGATGTCACATCCAAATTTGAGAAAACAATAGCTGCTTCAAGAAGGTGGATTAAGACAACCAAAACCGAGTTGGTTATTACTAGTTCCAGGAAGAAGATGGAAATACTCTTATCAGCGAATCGAAGCCTTACATAAAATACTTGTGTGTACTTTTGGACCTTTCGGTGTTTTAGGAACCACATAATTGAGTGAGCCAAAAAGGCAGCTACCATCAAAAAAACAGGGAACCCAGACAGTAAACACACGTTCTTCTAGTTTTGGTGAGTAAATCCATATTGCTATATGCGCTCCGATCTGGGCCGGGCACCAACAATCAATCAATTGCTTACTTGAGGATCTTCAAAGCCCATCAGATAGCTATGGACCAGGTGGCAACGCAGCTGGAGTAGCTTAAAGCAATAGAGGATCCACCAGCTTATTCCAAACACAGCAAATTGGTTTAAGCCTCGCTCAGGGGACATACTGTTTGAATTTCCCCGATTCCCAAGTAGCCGTGGTTGTTTCAGGAAGTACCTGCATAGATTTGAGCACGTTGTATATCCAAGTCTCTACCTGGAGGTCGTGGAAGTCCCGGAACAACTCGATGCAAAACAGAGGAAGTTAAAATGGATCTCCCTGCAGATCACAAAAAAATATTTAAGGGCATATGATCATATCAGTTTCCAATTTTGCTATAAATGGCTCGACTATTTCTTGTTTGAGATGTGCGTATTTCAGGACTTTACCATCTTGCTTCAATCGGTTCATTTGTTTCTGAATAGTTCAGTTTTATTATGCGTTTCCACACTGTTTTCGGAATTTCCCATTGTTCATCTTTTTCAGGGGATTAAGCTTTAGAGATGAGTATTTACAAGGTTTTCAGTTTTGTTCCAATGGGTCGACTGTTTCAGAAGAACGTGCTGGAGAAGTACATACTCAAACAGTCTTACAGTCTTTCCTCTAATCAAAGGATTCTAATGAAATGAAAATTGTCCTCTTCGAAACATTTTTTAATCATACTTTTTTTCTTATCATTTTATCAAAAAAAAACAAAAAAGAAAACAAAAGAAATTTCAAAATTCTTATTTTGAATTTTTTGATTCTGAGTCAATTATACCATTCAATAATTAACTTTAGATATTGTACTTTATATTATTGAGGAACTTCCATTGCATTTCTATCAAAATGTCAGTCAAGGTTGTCATTGATCACATAGCGTTTTATGTTAATTAACATTTTGACATCTAAAATGGTTGTAGTGATGTAGGTGATTATGTACATGGCATGTTGTGTACATCTATGTTAATTATTGGCTGTAGGTGTAGTATGTATAAATAGATTTATCTGTACATATAATAAGCTACACTTCAATTATGTTTTAATGTTCTCGCATCACTTTCAATTGGCAGCTGCTTAATTCACGTATTTTGGCCTAAAGGATCATTTTAATGAGACTTTACTTGAAATTGTTGCAGCACACTTAGATACTTGGATACTTGTTCATGTAGTAAGTATCTTTTGAGGCCATTTAAGCGAACTGTGCTAAGTACAAAACTTCAATTATCAAAAATTTAACTTGAAACTCAATAAAATAGTTTACTAATTGTATCTCACACACTTATTTTTATCTTGCAAAGTATCTACAAGTGTTTGTTATAGCAACAACATACATAACAAGTAAGTATCTCTCAACTATTCGTACTTCATTTAGGTAATTTAATTTGAATTTTTTCCCATTCTCAATGAAAGTGAGTTTCTAGTGAGTTGCTAGTTGCTACTGCACTCTTGAGTCTACAAGATACATATGTATTATGTACATACAATTTGAGTTGTTGATTTGCAACAAATAAATGAGTAACACTTTTTGTATAAAAATGTATTTGGTGTAGAACGCAGAATGCAGAATGCTGAACTCAACTGAACTTTGGTGTCAAATTGAGAAAATTGACAGTTGCTCGTTTGTTTTACGTACTTAGAATATATATATTTTTGTATTTGTTTTTATATTTCGTTTTTGCTCTTGCATTTCAAATAGCATAGCCTCACTGACTGTGACTGACTCATCATGTGTGTATCTGACAAGTAGCGTTTTAGAACTGTTTCGTATTGCCGCTTGCTTGCCAAAGAAGTGGCAAGTTGCAACTGTTGTGTGTGCCACAAAATGAAAACTAGCGAATAAACACAAACAGACAAAGACAGAATTAGTAAGTGCAACCAACACCTTTGGACATTGAAAAGCAAAGACTTTTAGTATTCTATTTAGTTTATTTGACGTACATTGCTTTAAGATGTTGCCAGCAATAGCGTAATAGATTAATTAGGTCAAGCAAGCCGTTGGCAAGTGATGTCGTGTGAGTTGACACACACTTGTATGTTCATATGTGCCCACTATTGCATCTAAGGTAAATAAGAAGCGCTGGCAGTGTTGCACTAAATTTGATATTTCACTGATTTGCTGGCACAAAGACTCACTCATAGTTAACAAGAGAAAGATGGAGAGTGAAAATAACGTGCAAAATATTGACAGCATCTTATATCTGCACACATAGAGGAAGATACGCATGTCGTATGATTAATTTTAGAATTGTCACCAAATGCTCGCAAATGTCAAATACGAAATTCATTAAAATTGAAATCCATGAATTTGATAAATGAACATTCATCGTCTGTCCATAGTCATTCATAGATGCATGCATGCATAAATAAATAAAATATAAAGAAATAAAACAAATCCATATCAATATGACATTTTAATTGTATCTAAACCCAAACGAGACGATGACAAGCGTGGAAGCTGCATAAAAAGGTACGTGTATCTCCAGCAGTAGTCATCACAGTCTAAGTTACGTTACCGACAAACGATACTGAATAGTTACGCGCGCATTCACATTGCAAGCAAATGTTATAAGAAACCCTTCAGCCCCTTCAAGTTCCTTCATTCCATTTAGTAAGACGCTTGCAATGCATCGTTGTCATGCACAATAAGTAAATTAATTTAATTATGTCAACTGAGATTACCTTGAAGTCACAACAACAACAACAACAACAACAACAGCAACAGCAATAACAACATCTCAACAATTACAAACATCGTAAGCGGTGACAATGAAAAAAGAAGTTTATAACTAAGAATAAAACAAAACAAAAAAAAAAAAAAAAAAATGTTGCATGCAACATGCTTTGCAGCGTAAAGTTCAAAGTCTCCGTTCCGCTGACCAGTGACAATGCTCAACGATCAAAGCTGAAAGCAAATGAAAGGACACAAGGAACATGAGGCAGTTCGCCTCATCTTCTCTTCGTACTAATACATGGATGATGATGGTGGGGGCGGCATGGAGCGGGGTATGGATAGGGGTTTGGATATGGGTAGAATTGGAAGCTCAGTAGAGCGCCTGTCTGCATGTTGCATGTGGTAATTAATCACAAAACACATTGACAGCTCCATGGGCAACAGCAAAAGTATCTATACAGAGAGAATTACTAGACGTTCTTGTTGTGCAATGGCGGCAACTGAAACTTGTGTGCGAATTAGTTGCAAGTTGCAGTTGGCCAGCATTTAGATGCGCTTTTGTTGATTACTACCTCCAATAGTTTCTTGTGTCTGCCCCCACTGGGTTAAGGTGCAAGTCACTCCCTACAATCTATACATTGTATCTAGTCATGTGCTTCAGTTTGATTTTGCTGTGGAATTGGTTTGGAAGATAGAGACATCTAATTTAAAGGTTCACTTGGCATTTGAGGATACATAATTACTTATTGGGACATTCATTTTTTTTTTTTTTATTGAAATCAATGTAATCAACTCAACTAATTTAAGATTTTCGTTCTCTCTCTCTTGGCTATTTTAAGGCATCGTTATCATAAGTTATTATTTGTTAATTAGGGAAACTAGAGAAGAATTCTATGCTCTGCTTCTAATGATCGAGTTATCGAACATTTAGACAACATTAGGAAGTTTACTACATTTGTCACAGAGGAAACTTCACCCACCTTGATGTTTGTTTTAAGGGGAAACAGATCTAACTATAATTTAATAACACATGACTTTTCCCTTATTCAAATTCTCCTACTGTCGTCTTTTGATGGAAAGATTACAAATAAAAAGATGAGACCAAAAAGAAATTGTGTGGTTTCGTTTTCTATTTACTTATGAAAAGATTTCAAAATACAACATGTCATATACTTCAATATTTCTGATTAACTTTTCTTTATTCTACTCAAAAGAATTGGTGTCTTGATTCTTGAATAATTGTTTACCTGATTTACTTTCAGATCACTAAATACTTAATCCTTGTCAATAGTAAAACTAATATTATTAACCTTAGTTTTTTGTTCCCTTTCCATTGCTTCAAAGATATCAACAAATTCTGTGAAAATTTATAAATTTCTTATCAAATTAATTAACAAAGAACAGATACAAAAACAAGAACAATTACAATAGAACAAATAGCCACAGCCGCAAGCAGAAGTTGTTTGTTCGAAGTAGTACGACAAATCTAAAGCCACAACAAAAAGTTGGCAATAAATTTGTGTGTTCCAATCTCAATGTCTGTCTCTCTTGCACACTTATTATAAGTAGCTATCTTCCTCATACTCAGATACTCTCACGTATAATGAAATTACCTAGAAATGTATTACATTTGAAACGCATTCAGGCAGGCAGGCAGTCAGTCAGTCAACTCCATGCTACAATACAATATCATCAAGACTCAACCAATTTTCAATGTCAGTCAGTTAGAGCAAAGTGTATCTTTTGTTATTTTTTTTTACAATAGTTCAGTTCAACTTCAACGTTCTGCGTACCACGTGGTATTGCTAATGTTTAGCGGCAACTAAGGTGATGGAGAAGTAAGAAAGGAAGGGGTTTACAGAGAGAACGCCATTGGAAGCGAGTGAAAATAAATGGTTTGGCATTATCGCACTTGCCATCGAAATAAATTTCCACCTGTACAATTGCAAATTGCAGTGATTCGTTCATTTCGTTCCTTTAGTTAAAGTATCTACAATCCCCTACAGTACAGGCCCCGCTTTGGCCACCCCTCTAAGACTCATCATTCTCATTGCCACTGAATGCTGGCTGGCAACGAAAAACAAAAGCAAAGCGTGGTAAACAAACTCTACTGACATACAGATACAGATACAAATACCCATACATTTGTACTTAAATTCGAAATCGCATTCACACGAATTTCCTTTTCGATTACACCAACGTGCAACATCAATAACAATAACAAAAACAAAAACACAGTAATAATACGAAGAAGAAGAAGAAGAAGACGAAGGAGGATAAGAATAAGTAAGGAAAGAAGCAAAAGCATTGCTGGTAATTATAAAGCAATTTCCACACATATCGAACGTTGATCGCATTGAGCGTAAATCTTCTTTTTACGCGCGCTGAACGGGCCTCAGATACAGTATCTTTTAATACTACTCCACTGAGTAGTTGCTATTGAAAAGCGAAATGCATTTCTCAATGAGGCAAAACAGCTTCAATTGCTACAACTTTAATTTGTTGTTGTTGTTGTTGTTGTTGCCTCAACTAACTAGTTTTAGTTTCTGTTGTTGCTGGTGTATTTTTTTTTTTTTTGTTGCTGTTTGGAGCATTTGTCAGTGCAATTTATGCGGCTGCCTGTTGAAAAGTATCTTAACTTCAGAAAAATGTCTTTAGTGTATCTTTAACTTTGACTTGGGACTTCAAAAGGAAAATTGCGCATTGCACTGCATTGTGCACTTCAATTCAATTCAACTCGGCGCAACTCAACTCAACTCAACTCAACTCAACTCAACTCAACACAACTCAGATCCCTTCAATTGTACTCGCTTTGCAGACATTATTTTTGCTATTTTCATCTTGATGTTATACGTGCAGTTATTTGGCCAGTGTTGCCAGATTGTTTGCTTTGCTTTATTATATCAACATATGTATCTCTGAAAGCATAATGGCGAAGTCTTCTTTCAATCCGCTGCTGTGGCTTTGCTTTTGACGTTGGCTAATGAAAATGTATTCGCATTGGTCATGTGTACTTGACTTAATGTGTGCATTTTTTGTTTTTTCCTTTTACCTTCAATTCAGTTCTTCATTTGTATCTCAAAGACTGTCGACTATCGATTGTCGTCTTCTTTGTATTTTGTGTTTGTTATTGTTGGTGTAGTTGGTATTCGTTTTTGTTTTGAGTTTGGTCTTGGTAGTCACTGATTAGTCCCTGATTAGTAAGTGACTGATTGTATAGCAAGGCGTTGAAAGAGAGTTGCTAAAGTGCCTTGGAAGAAATGAAAGAAATGATATAGTGGAGAATGAAGCAAAGTGAAGTAAAGCAAAGAATAGAAGAAGGATAAAGGTAGGATTGGAAGAGAATAATAAATATTGAGAAAATGTTGATTGTTTCCTGTTCGATATTGACTAAAGTTGGAAAAGAGAAAAAAAGGATATAGAACTTGTTTTGAAACTGTAACAACTTAGATGAGTAGAAAGTTTTTCTTAGACACCCATCTTCAATTCGATATATTATATTTCAATTTTTTTTTGTTTATTATAAAAGTCGTGGAAATGATTGAAACAAACCGGCATGTCCGCAGATGTGGCAAGTCTCGTGAGCTTAACATTACCCATAAAACAGTTTTAATCCACTTATGAAATATTGAATTTAAAGAGAAGCCCGATGTGTAGGTGTCGAATTAAAAACAACATAATATATCGAATTCCCATCCGCGAATCTTTGGTCTAACGGAATGACATCGACATAATTCTTAAACGGATGGTGACTGGTGATGAGATATGGATCACATGCGATAGTGTTCTGCAAAAACAATCCAGTCAAAGTGCATTTGTTGGGAATGGAAAGAAATCATCAACCATGAGCTGTTTCCATGTGGCCAAACTGTGAACTAGAACTTCTACTATCAAATGGACTGTTTGAGCTAGTGACTTGGCGGAAACTCAGGGAGCTGATTTGGGAAGTTTTAATCCATCGTTCGCATGTGGCGCCATGCATCACACATCACATTTCTCTATCATTGCAAAATTTTCTTGGTGACAAATAAATGGCTTCAATGAACGACTGCGTGAATCGCTTGATCGAGTTTTTCAGCAGCAAGGAACAGAGGATAGAACTAAATACAAAATGATGACTGCCTCGTTCACTCAGAGGTTAGTGGCTTGGGCTGATATCCCAAGAACCTTGGGTACGATTCCTGCTCAAGGCAAGTTTGCTCCTGCTCTTCTCTGATTTCCTCCTTGCCTTCTTATCTTTCCCATGAGCTGAAGGCCTCTGTCGCTATTGCTCATAGATTTTTAATACTAAGTTATAATTTGTAATTATAATCTATTAGATTATTAGAATAAATATATAAATAAATACAAATTAACAACAAGTCATGAAACAATACGGGTTATATTTGACATAAATCGGCTAACCTAAACCATATTAAATAAAATTTCAAATGAAGTGTACCCTCATGGGTTTCTTTTTCCCTAACCTATATAATATCATAACTTTGCTAAAATATTTTAAAATAACAAAGCAAAATGTTTTCCATATTGGCATCACAGTTGGATGAATTGTTAACATTTCATTCATTTATATCACAATCAAATCATTTTAAGACTTTTTAAATAATCCAATAGTTTGGTTTCTAATTCTGATAATAAATCGCAATACATTTGTTACTCTTCCTGCTTCTATTCTTTGTTTATCCATTCAAATAAGTTTAGTTTGTATTGTACTTTTCAAATCCAATCACTTGACTTCCTGCCTTCCGCATTAATAACTCATTATAATTGAAAATAGTAGCTCATATGATTAAAGTATCTGTTTTTTTTTTTTTTTTGTTTTGTTAATATGATCAAAGTATAACAGAATATTAATAAATTAAAATTTAACCTTCGATTGACTGCCAGCACACCCTATTTCAAGCCATTTTCATGGCTTTTCTTTTCATAAACAAAACAATAACAATAGTACGGGCAACTACACAATACAGTGAAGGAACATGAAGTATCTTTTAAGAGAAATACAAGTAGACTTATACTTATGAAATACGCACAAAAGCTAATCGAACTTCAAATGCAGATTGCGTCAACTTATTTTTTGTTGTTTTTTTGTTTAGTTAC
Organism: Amiota minor; assembly: GCA_037043295.1. Lineage (NCBI taxonomy): Eukaryota > Metazoa > Arthropoda > Insecta > Diptera > Drosophilidae > Amiota > Amiota minor. Next base: position 1,523,596 of record JBAMAW010001787.1, read on the forward strand.
AATAAGCTTTAGAGAGCATTTATTTTATAATTATACATGTATCTATAGGGTGTAACTATTGTATCTAGATATAACAATGATCAAACTAAACTACATACTGAAATGCATTCACTCATTCAACTATTCATTCATGTATTCATTCACTCATTCAATCAGTCATTTATACATTTATTCATTTGTATCTATGACTTGCTTGGTAGCTTAAAAAGATTGCTAGATTGGTTGTTGTTATGTATGTTGGTGCTTGAAAGAAGGCTAACAAAAAATACACTATCTGCATCTAAATTGATCGTAATAATTATTGTATTTGTCAGGTTTTTCTTTATCAAGTTTTTTTTTTTTTTTTTTGTTTGCTAGAAAATCAATGCTGTCGCTTGTTGTTATTGTGCGTGTGTTTGTGTGTGTGTATTTGAAGTTTAAAGTAGTTCAAGTGTGTTTTTGCTTTGCGCAAATGTAGATTTCTTTGTTCAATTTGAAGGAAAATATATTGTACCATTCAATTGGGAAAATCTTTTCAAAAGTGAAATTCATTTCATTTGCCGTTGAATACATTTTGTTTTTTTTTTTTTTTTCATTAATGGCAACGTGCTTTTGCTCCTTTAGATTACTTCAGCTACTGTTTCTGCTGGATGTTGTATGTATTGTTTTGTATCTTTGTACTTACAATATTGTACACGCGTATCTTTCTATTCATTTCGCATCTACCAATTGCAGTATGCAAAAGTATCTCTGGTTTGTTTGTATTACATTTTGATTTGATTTTTGATTTCGTTTCAATTTTTGAAATTGTGTTTTATTTTTCACTTTCCCAATTCTTTTTCATTTATCTTTCTTCTAGTACAATATTTTGTTTTAATTGTGATTGTGCAAGGTCTCCGTCCTTCTTTCCAACTTCCCATCTTTTACTGTTGCGATACTTTTTGATTTTTGTGGTATGGTAAAAATGAAATTCTTTAGCTATGAATTAAATGCAAATCATGCTTATTGTTTGCTGCTGCTGATGCTGCTGTTGTAGATACATTTGAACATGTTGTAGTATCTTTTAGAAGCAAAGTGCTTTTGGCCATAAAAATCTACTTAGCAAATGTTGTTTGTATCTATAGATCTTCTAAAAAAATTGAAATGTATCTATTCTCATTCATTCGGTGTGACCTGATTTGGTCTATAAAGAAAAATCTTTGTTCATTTGGTGTATGATTTATTTGCTTAAATTTAGTATTGTTGTCGTTGTTCTTGTTATGCTTAGTTTTTTTTTCATTTATTCAGAGAAATGATGAAATCTTTGAGTATTTTGAAAAGTGTGCAAGAATTTTCTAAAACAATTTTATGGTTTTACTCTTTAAAAATATTTCGTTTCTATAATCACCTTTCATTTCGCTGATATAAGCATAAGCATAAGCAAGCACCCACTGTTCGTTCACCCACTAAATGCTTTCTCATTTATCTGAAACTGTTAAAAACTGGAAGCACTTCATGGTAACCTCCCCAATTAACCCATAATGCCTACAGTTAGCTACCATAAAAATGTAAAAGAAACAAAACCAAACAAAAACAAACAAAACACACAAATTTTTCTTAAAAATCACGTCGAGTTTAAGCAGCTGCGCACCCGCTTCTTCTGCCTGCCTACTTAATATTATTGTATTGTATCTTGTTGGCCAAAAGCGAGCATAAATAATAACAACAACAGAAAAAAAAACATGAAAAACCATAAAGAAACCGTCAAAGATTCAAACAAAATTTATTAAAACTTTCTTAAATATAAAAGAACAAAAACAAAACTTAAGCTGAGACAAGGGTTTAGGGATCTTTTGATGATTTCAAAACATTTAATATGTAGACAGATGAAACTAGTGATAAAGCATGCTTAATTAGATCGATCGATCGATCGATCGATGAATCGGTCGATAGATTGAAATGATGATGGTGGCTTTGAAGATACAGATACCAGATACGCGACAAAGCGCCACAGTGCCTCGCCCCCTTCTGATCAACTGGTGTTGCTGGAACACACAGACTCATACAGTTAGATGATCCTCATACGGTATGTATATATATATATATATCTATGTATGTATGCATCTTTCTCAGAGTATGTCTAAGTCAGTACCTGTTTTATGTGTGTTTGTTGTTGCTGTTATTAGAGCTTGTGCGCGTGCGTTCAGACAAGATTAAAAGCACTCAAGCTTAAATTGGAATCACGATTTGACTATTTATCTTAAATATTATATCTACTAAAAGGCGCTGCTGCAACGTAATAAACATAAACACAAATATACACGCTTTACTTATTTGTGTTATAACTTTGCTTTTTTGTTTGCTTTGCTTTGCTTTGCTTAGTTTTTTTTTTTTTTTTTTTGGTGGCATTAACATTCATTCATTCATTTATGTTATGCCATCTGCTAAGATTTAGCAGTGAGGTGTATGGATGATGCTCGTCCGTGAATCTAATCAACATTTTATGAGGTCCTAGTGAAAAAAGTTCATATTGTTAAACATTGATCTTTGTGACACAGAAATATTTTAACATAAAAAAAAAATTTTTAAATGTTTTCAAATGAAAAGAATTTAGAAACCGTTAAAAGGAAATCATTAAATCCTTTTTCAAACAAATAAACCAATCACTTTATGACAGACATCAGCAAACTAAGCCACACAATTAAAAAAGAAAAAAAAAAAAATACTCAATATTTGTAGGACTTTAAATACATAACTCATATGCAGATAGAATAAATACATTAAATATAAAAAGCGAGTAAGATATTTTTCCCACAATAAAATGATAAATGAATTTCAAACTGTGCGCGCAAAAGCAAGAACACTAAACGCTGCTGCTGCTTCTGCCATTGATGCTGTTGCTACATTTGTTGGTTGTCCATCAGCATAGCATAGCACAAGATACTTTTACATACAAGGAAGCAGCTTTGATTTAACTGAAGTTATCTACTCCTGCTGCTGCTGCTGCTGCTGATGATGATGATGATGATGATGATGATGTTGATGATGATGATGATGATGATGCGAATGATGCTTCTGCTTGCTGCTCCAGCTTTGCACATCTAATGGTGACCAACGATCAGCAGCCAAGAACAACATGTTGAGAGAAGATGCGATGAGATGTGAAGTGAAGCAATGGTAGACACAATGGCAGCACAACATATTGGTGGCAAGAACGGTGGCAGCGGTGGCCGAAAACACATATATTCAGTTATTTCATCTTTCATTCATGGGGAGTTGTTCTTCTCGTTGTTGTATTCTCTTTTTTGGCTTCATGATCATTAACCGATTCCAACTGCGGCTAATATTGTAATTTATCTATTTCTCTATTATTTCTATTTCTATTATTTCTCTAATTTTTTTTTGTTTCATTCTAATGCTGATGTTGTTCTTTGTCCATTTGTGGCATTTTAATTACTTTTCGACTTTGGCAACCGCAGCAGGCAAGCAGCATCACCACCACCGCCATCACTATGACTACCAACTCACTTCAACATTCTAAAGTTTTGGTTTTGGTCCGTGACCGAATCATGCGTATTCATTGCTCGCTCTACCATTCTTTTGGTTAGTAATTTCTCCATATGAATCATGTTATTATTAACAGCAGCAGCAGCAGCAGCATATACTCGTACTGCAGATACAATAGTAATCAGCAGATGTTTATAGCGTTGTTGGTGTTGTTGGTGTTGTTTCTGTTGTTGTTTTTGGTAACAGTGGCTTTGTAATGATTCTTAAGCCTTTCAAATATTGTTACCACTGTTGTTATTAGTCTTGCTGGTTGTTGTATCTACTTCTGATGTGTTAAACGTGCGCCAGTCATTTGGCAAATGATTGTCGATCACGACCTGTTGAACTTTTTTTACCTTGCGTTTTACTTTATTGAACGCGCGTTTCTTTTCCTTCCTTAATTTTTTTGGACTTCACGTTTTTTCATTTTTTTTCAGGTTTTGTACTCTCTTAACACTCTTCTTCTTCTTAATGCCTGCCTGACTTGGTACTTTTTTTTTTACTGTTTTTAGGCGTTTTAATGCCTCTCATCTTAAGATTTTCCAGTTGCGTAAAGCAATGTTATTTTTAATCTAGAAATTGATTTATCACATTTTTACAATATTATTAGAATAGAAGGTTCAAGTTTCTTAGAATTGCTTGAATTACTTATATGTTATTCCTTGATTATTATTCATCCGTATGACTTCAGTTCCAAAAGATCTCTTCAAGTTCTCTGATCTTTCAATTACAACACAACAATAAATAAAAGAGAGTTTTTAGAAAAATATTTGATTCTGATTATTCATTTAAATTTTCAATTCTCCTATAAATTTTCATGCTATATAATACAATTTTTTATTCATAGGGACTTTCGTTTAAATAAACGTCTGCATACTGGTGCGTCTCATAATGATAAGACGATTATAAAAATGCAACTGTATACTTTAAGTATGATCAGTAAAAGCCTTTGAAAAACGTCTTTTTTATTGCATTATATTAATTACACTCCTCAATTCATGCCATAACCCTGTTATCTTTTGCTTGGTGAGTGTATTTTTGATGCTCTTTATTCTGTTTCACAATTATACGGCAATCAGCGCCTACTTAGCTGCCAAAACTGTGAAGCTTAAGGCCTTTGTTGCTATTTTGAAGTAAAACTTCTATAGCAAAGGAGAGTAAATTCAAAAAATATGAAATTGAAATGTGACGAAAATCAAATTCATTCATTGCATTTACAATTTACAAGATATGGTTTTTGATTCCCATTATCATTCATTGCAAATGAAAGGATTATTTCTTTCTCTGCATTCATAAATTTCAAAGTGCTTTATGTCATGAATTCAATACTTTTTTATTGAAGATTCAAAATTTATGTAAATAAACTTTTGTTTGAAATCATCTTCCCTCTTTTGATAAAATTAATTCCTACTAACGTATATTTACATAAATTTTCTAAAATATTTATTAAATATTTACCCTTTTATTCTGATAATTTATGGAGTCATAGAGTTCTATTCAATGGCGGCACACAAAAGTATTCAATCAAACAGTATGCCAACATTTATGGATCACTTCATTCAATATTTCTAAGAAATAAACTTAAAGTCAGCTATGAACTAAAAAAAACTTTCGTTTTCTTTTCTTTTTCATTTGTTTTAATCCAAGACAAAAAGTGACGTCAACGACTCATCTTCATCATCATGTAGCGTAGCAATTCAATGGCAATTCTTTGCAAATATTACGAAAAAATTTCATATACAAAACAAAACAGACAAACGCAACTGAACAGAAAAGTTTATATAATTCAAAATTCAGCTTTAGATACGAGTATACATAGACTGAGATCAGATACAAAAGGCTTTGGAGAAGAAGGCTGAAGAAGGCAACTACTTAAAAATGATTTTGATATAATTTTGTTTTATTGTGAAAAAAAAGATCGTTTTTTTTTTAGTTATTTTTTTCTTCTCCCTGCTTTATTAGTTTTAAATGTATCTCTTTCGATTCTCTTTTTGGTTTCGGGTATTCTTAAGTAATTTATTGTGTATCGGAAATTTTTGAATTTGCATGCAAAAGCCATAATTCTTAATTTACTTTGGACGCTGCTGCTGCTGTTGGTTGCTTTTATTATGAATATTTTGCTACCGAGCGCCTCTACCCCACCCACCTTATCATAACACGATAACTCTTTCGTTTCATTCTTTCAGATACTGATGATGGTGAAAATGATAATGATGATCATGATGAAGATGATGATGATAATTGTTCGTTCTGGTCTTAGCTTGGTATGTGTTGAAATGCATTTCAAAGGCGGCGTTTTAGCTACGCACTGCCAACCAAATCATCCATCGGTCCTCCAGTCTATCTATCCCATTTCATTCTTTCTTTCAACTGTGTTTCTTGTATCTTCTTTTTCATATCTTTGTATTTTTTTTTTGTATTGTAGTAGCTTAGTCGTTTATCTATAGCTTGCTTTGCTTATACAGTCAGTATCTTCAGTGTATCTGTGAATTCATTGGTAGCTGTTATATCTGCCATCTTCAGTTTGCCAGAGCAATAAAATCAAATTCATACTAATTGCTATGATCAGACACAGTTATAAATTTTTTCGTTCTTGGTTTGCTTATTCTTTTTTATTTTTTTTTGGTTAACTTTTCTTTATTTCGATCTCCATTTCCATTTTCATCTCTCACTCTCTGTTTCTTCAATTACAGTTCAAGTTGGATACTGTGCCTCAACACGGTTGTAGATCAAGCCACAATCAGGCATCAGGCAGCAAGAAAGGCTTCATTGAAAAAGCGTCTATCAGGGGCAGTTTTGAGGCGGCAACTCGATGTTGTTACAATGCAAGTGCTGCTTAAGCAATAAAAAATGAATTATTTAATGAAAGTCTTTGTTATACATAGTATATATTTCTTTATTCTTTTCATGAATTATGTTAATTTTTATTGGACGTAGTAGTTCAACCACCCAAAAACAGGGAAACACTCTGAAAGGCAGACAGTTTTTTATGATTTCTTTTTTTCTTGATTGTTCATTTTGCTGGGCTTGGTTAATTGCAGCAATTTAAATAAATTTTTAAAAATTATTTATATTTTTTATGATTTTTTAATGAAATTATGAGTTTTGGTTCAAAATTGAAAAACTTTTATGTGAAATCAACGCAATCATCATCATCATCATCATCATTATACAAAAGTAACATGCAACATTGGAATGCTCTTTAAGTTATCTAAGTGTGTTTTTATCATAAATTAACTGTCGTTTATTTCGTTGCGGTTCTTTTAAATATGCAAACAAATAAAAAATAAATAATCTACTGATCAATAAATGATAAAGTCATGCAAAAGAATGAACATCTATACATTCGACTCAACTCGATTCGATTCGCTTCGATTTTATATCAAATGATCTTTTATGATATTTAAATATTGATGAGTAAAGGAAATGATTATTTTTTTAATTGTATATATGCATTTGTTAGAATTCAACTGTAGAAAGAAAGATATAAAAATAAACGAGGGCAGTTAGGCAGTTGTGTGTGACTTTCTGAATTTCCTCCATACAAATTTTAAATTTAATACTTCTTCTATAAACTATCATACCAATGGTAATAGAATATGTACTATCAAATTTTGTATTATAGGAGCTTCACCATTTAGTTTCTATTTGAGATCCATTGAAAGCAGACAACCTCATGAATTGGAAAAAAGTAAAGTTTGTGCTCTCGTCAAATATTAGTTTTTGCTTGAGAAACCTGTAAGCAAGGAAAGATTTGATATACTATGGGGATTCTGCACTATCAATTTTAATGGTTAAAAAGCGGTTTACTGAATTCTGTTATGATTGTACCAGCACAAGTAACGCCGAACGTTCAAGTCGCAAGAGGTCGTCACACCAGACATCAACGAGAATATCCATCAGCCGTAATCTAAATAAGTGTTTCCACCTTTTCGTAAACGTGCAGGAAACATAGATCCCTCGCAACACAGTTGAGTTATTGGAACAGTCAAAGCAGTGGACTTCTTCAAATTGGACGTGCACCAAAGAATGTCAATGTGGGCCTAGGAGCGAACAAGGTCATGACGACAGTTTCTTGGGTTTCACATTGATTACCTTGACAAGAGGGCGGCGAAAATTGCTCTTCTAACGTGACAATGTACGGTTGCACACGTGTGTAGTCGCCATGGCAAAAACCTATAAACTGGCTACGAAATTCAATCCAGCAAATTCTCCCAGATTTAAGCCACTGCGACTATTTCCCGAACACGGCATCAGTGAACAAAACTATTTCAAAGGCTGAGAACATATTTATTCAAAAACTCAATGATAAGTCATAACTGCCCCCGTATAAAGAGTGCTAATGAAAAGTTAAGAAACATAAATTCAAACATCACGTAAGTTTTCTGTTAAACAAACAGTTTTCCTTAGAAATCAATGAGTAACTTTTCTTTCAGAAAAATTAAATTTGCAATAAAATACTCTTGACTTTTGTTAAAATAAAATCATTATTTTGCTCTGGAGCTAATCATTAAAATTTTACATATCTTACATCCTTTCTTATGTATGGTACATTATGTAGTGTTCTATTCTATTTTCTGTTTTACTTCAAACCAAAGTGATCATCATCCTATTCAATAAACGCTGTAAAAGTCAAGTATAAATTATTTGTATCGAAACATTTTTTAACGCCTTATTACAAGAGAAAATTGCGCATAAAATCGATACATTTTTCCAAGCGCGAATAATTTTCATTTCCTGGCCGCCACAATCCACTATCCACAGACTAAGACAATTTTATGCCGCTGAATGTATGTTGCAAATAAGAATGGAAGATTCAAGCAAACCCAAAGCCACTTATCTAATTGCGCTGCCGGGAACTGGTTCTCCTTGATACATTTTTCTCAACTCATTAGAACTCAATCATAACTCGCGTGCTGTGCTGCATTGTGCTTACATTGAATTGAAATTGGAACTGGTAGAACTCTTAATCTCTGGAACATTTGACCAAGAGCAACACCACCACCATCATCATCATCATCATCATCATCATGTTGACTTGTATTGATACTGGCCAAACCCAAAACCTGTGAGACTTCATCAGACTTGCGGCTCATTGAATAGGCAAATGTTAATGTCAGACTCAACTCGAATCAACTAAGCTCAACTTGGCTCAACTCAGCTCAGTTCATTTTACTTCAACTCAAATCGAGTCAATTGTTGCCCCAAGCAATTTGATTTTGAGAGTGAAAAACACACGCCGGACGTGTTCCACAATGGAAAAAAAAAAAAAATAGATATACTCGTAGAAACATAACGATAGTTTGATCAACTGATCGTATGGAAATTGAATCAAAATAAAGCATTACCACTTACAATAGTTGATTTGAGTTGTTTGGTTGAGTTGACTTAAGTTGAGGCAAGCAAGCAAGTCACCAGCACCGCCAACGATCAACGTCAACTTTTGTGGCGTTTTGAATGTAGAACATGTATGAATGCTCAATCGCTTTAAGCCTACAATTCCAGTCCAGTTAAGCGCATTTGGCCTTGATGTGCTCCACAATAACAACATCAACATCAACACAACGCAACACAACACATCGCTATGTCTTGCGACGTTTTAATGATTCTTGACCATGCTTTATTTTCAATAATTCTATTGTGATTGAAAGCATTATTCATTTTATAAAATTATTACATTTGTATCTTTTTTACCTCTAATACTTGATATGGTTTTGTCATGATGTTTGTTACATTACAAATAATGTAGGGGAGACCCTAATGTGTCTTATATGTAATATCATATATCAGGAAAACTAAAGACAAAATAAGCTATTCCCTCAATTTATGAAATACAAAGCTGAAATTTTACAATACTTAGAATGCATAATGCATTTCTTGTTTTCTTTTCTCTTAGTTTATTAAAAATCCAGCAACATTCTTCATGACTTCCTACTTACCTTTGGTCTAAGAATTTACAGTCCGACTTGCTTTAACTCGAATTATCACAATGCGCAAAAAAGTTCGACTCATAGAGACTTTGAGTTATAGAATAACATTTTTTAAAAACTAGGGAATTCAATAATAAACATTTATAATATTTTTTTTTTTTTTTTTATTTCAGTTGAATTTATTATATATAATATTATCAAGGAATTTGCTGTATGAATGTGTGTGGAAATGTGTTAATTTTCCTCCGAACCATCGTCATTATTGCATTCCATTTCACTTGGAATTGAATTTTCTAGCTCTGGACGATGATATTAAATAATGTCGTCATTTGAATGGAATGTTAAAATCTCATTGTCCACATCATTATTATCCTTAAAAGTTATACTAAGATTCAATCTTATCCATAATTAGTCAACAAAATTTAAGGTTCGAACGCTTTAAAAATCCAAAATGCCACTTCAATAGATTTAATTTAAGTTTTTCAGATATTCCGGAAAATTATCTATAAATCTATACCAATTTCCTTGTTCAAGTTATGGAGTTAATTGAATTATGCAATTTCGAGTTATGGAAGAAATACTGAAACTTAATTTGGTGCCAGTTATAGCAAATTAAACTTATAGAAGTTCGAGTTATGGAAGTTCGACTATAATACTTAATATATGTATGGGAGGTACCCCTCTAGTTGTCCAATTCGTTCGATTCCGACAGAGTCTTGTGAAAAGAAATCTGAGTGCAAAACTTGCTGTCTACCTGAAAAAATGAGGTTCTACTTTGCATACAAACAGATGGGCAGACGTACAGATGGACAGCTTGCTACTCAAATGTTGTTTCTTTTTAAATCTTGTGTATGGATTGAAACTTCGAATAATTGAATTTGATAGAAAAAAAAGTCATATATTGTAGAATCTACTTATATTTTCCTGTTAAATACTTTAGCACTAGTCCAGTCATTACATCTTAGACACTCCTTATAAATATCAGTTCATGTTTGGAATACTTTCAATGGAAACAATAATTTATCAGAACTTATAATTACAGGGAATTTACACTGTATTGCAATACATAAACGTTAATTACTTTTATTTTTAATTATTATAAATGGAATTGATTTCTCCTGTTTCTATTTATCATTTTATGGACTTCTTTCCACATCATTTTATAGACTACAATCATCAAAATACAATATTTTTTTGATGGTTTTGTATCTTTTCTTTGACATTCACTCATTCATTCATTGATTCATTCATTTCTTTAGTTAATTTTATTAATAAAAAATTCAGTGGGAAAATATAATAGGAACAAGGAAAAGAAGAACAATAACAATAAGAAAACCCTAAATAATCAAAGATTTCACCAAATCCGCTGCGCTACTTTTAAAAGTTTTTATCCAATTTTAGAAAGGTCTTCATAATTGGTTTCTAATAAGTAGAAAAACGTTAAGATTTTTATTAGCTCTTTTGAAAGGCTTTCGAAAATTATTGTATTGTAGATGGGTTGATAGGTTGGATGGTAAGTTGTGGTGCCTTTCCATGCCTCAACAAAACACCACTTACCACCACTTACCATTCAAAACAGAATGGGTTGAACTAAACGAAGTCTTCAAACTCAATTCCACTAAATTCAACCTTCAGCCTCATCATTAGGCGTTGCTAATGAGATTTAGGCGTAGGAATTGTTTTTTTTTTTTTTTTTTCATATTGTTTTTCATAATTTTTTGCTTGGGAATCAAGTTTGTTGTACAATAGATGAATTTTGCATGTGAATAGAGGCAGTAACGCATCGTCCGTCAGTCATTAATGATTCAATTTAGTTATTGAGTGCGTTTAGTTGTATCGATCATTAATGTATTTTCTAAGTTTTCTTAGTTTGAAGCGGCTTGCTTTTGATTTCCTCGCATTTAAAGTGTAGCAAAATGTTTTTGAAAGGTGTTTACGAATATTTCTCTGTTTTCTTCTATAAAGTGAACACCCTGTGGTGCTGTTGTGCTGGGAATTTGGCGCATTTTATCGAAAAGAAAAAATGCCAACAAAAGTACAATAATTTTACTTTCACATGTTCGTAGGAAAAGTTGAAAAGTCAATTTCGATTACATCATAACAAGTCAACCAACAAATCAAGCAACTTGTGGCTTCAATACTTTTCCATGTTATGGGTCCCAAGTCCAAAGTTCCTATTAGGTATTTTGTTTGCATTAAGCTTTGGAAAATTGAAATAATAAATCAATAATTATTGCAAAATGCTGAATGAATGGAGAAGGAGAGTTGCAAAGAAATACAATACAAATATTGTAGAACAAAGACAATCAAACAACTTGCCACAAAATATCTTAGTTATTTAGTAGACATGATAAATTGCAAACGACAAAAGGCAGTCAAAGCCAACGCCCCTAAATAAAGACACCCTTCCTCCACAATAACAAAAATCACTATACAATAATAATAATAATAAAGGAAACTTAAATAAGAAAAGTACAACAAAATCCAATCAGTGTTCAGTGCATGACTTAATTTGCCAATAAGAACGCCAAAAGCCATGAGTAACAGCAGCATAGCAGCAAAGTATCTCAACTTAACTTAATGTTAATGTTATTATTATTGTCGGCATTGCTTACAATACTAAAAATGGTAAAAAAAAGAAAGAAAAAAAAACACAGCTGTCTTGATGTATTCGAATCAATTTTTTGTTTTTTTTTTTTTTTTTTATTATTCTTTTGTTGCAACAAACGCGTGCTAATGCTAAGTAACCGAGAGTCAAGAGTCGTCGCGTCGTACTTGTTAAGGAAATGATTAACCTTTTGAACTCGTGCCTTAAAAATCATGTTGCAAACGAAAAGTATTTAGAACAAACCGCAAGTATTGAGATACAAATAAAAAAAAATTAACAACAAAATAAACTTCAATGTGAGGATAATGAGTCTGAGTCTAAAGTATTTTGGGGTTTGTCTAGATTGATATAATATTTTTAAGGTTAAACAAAATATTTATAAAAAAAAAAAGAGATTTGTGAAAAACAATTTTTGAAATTTTTATTGAAAAATATGTCAATATTGGGTGGCTCGATGAAGGTGGGTGGTATTATTTCATAAAGAATTGTCAAGTAAGATTGTGTGGTTCATATAAACATTACTTTTTTTTTTTTATTTTTAATATTGAAATGAATAATAACATGGATTTAATTTTCAAGCAATAAATTATTTTAAAATTAATTTTTGTATCATAACAAACTTCAGCTTTGTCATGGATTGATCAACCAACATTTCTAGCTCTATGGACTTCTATGGAATCTTCATTATATATGATGTATAATTTCATGACATGTTGGAAATCTCCAATACAGAAATTTGAAGTTAACTCTTAAATATGAAGAAAGAAAGTACAAAAAATCTCGAATTTGGTCCAGTTTAGTGTCAATGAAAAACATGAATCTATAAAATAAAAACAAGGCTCTATGTAGAAGCTAAGTTCGTTATCTCAAAAATCTACGAAATTACAGTGTCTTGCAAATAGACAAAAACAAATTTGGTATTATAAAATATACGAGTATGAAGTTATTTTACAATAGTAAAACCTTTCCAATAATTGGATAGAAAAAGAAAAAGAAAGAAAAAAAAGAAAAGAATTTTAATAAAAAAAAAAAAAATATTTTTGTGGTATATTTTGTATTTATTTTTCAAAACACAAACACACAAATTGGCATTCGTTAGAAGTGGTTCTCCTTAGTTCCTCTTTCTTTACTGCCTGCACTCATTCAAAATTCGTGGCCTCATAATAATTGCTAAAAAATTTTTGCTGGAAAAACCGCAACACAAACGCATGGAAAACGCTATGAAAACAAGTTGAAATACGAAAAAATGCCAAAACGTTTTGCTTTAGAACCAAGTTATTTGCTACATGTTGCATACATACACGTACATATAAACATGCAACGTTGTAGATACGAGTACCCTCAGACACCTGCAAATGTATCTGAATAAGTGAGATTGTTGTACATGTATTGTTATGTGTATCTTTTGATATCAAATTGAATCGAACGCTTGGCGCATGCGCCACCAGTGGCAGCAGGAGTTGCATGTTAATTTTCACTCAGAACAACGAAAACACCAGCAGCAATAGTAACAGCAATAGAAACACCAACAATCTGTGCCAAACTAACAAAGATACTGCTATGATTTCTTTATGTACGAGTATGTTAAGTATTGCTAAGTGTTGGTATCTGTGCACCCCTTTCACCTAAATTACTAGTACTGTTAAATCTTTCTACTTACATATAATATAGTCTCTCTATATCTCCCTTTTTCTCTCTCTCTCTCTCTCTCTCTCTCTTTGTCTTTTTTGTTTATTAGTATAGAGCTGTGCAATAAAATCGATCTTTATAGCATTCCACGAACTAAGAGATTAAGTTAAGTTCATCGCCACCGTTCGCTCGTTTGCTAGTTTTATTTCGTTTCTCGCAACTTTGCGTTCGAAAACTCAATTATGGAACATGAAAATTTTCCTCTTTTGGCCAATTTCAGACAGAAAATATTAGCAACAATTGCGCGTTCACTTGAAAATTGATTTCTGTCCATTCTCTCGATTCATCGAGCGTTTCAGTTCCATAGTTGCTAAGGCTTGAGGGCGCACGCCCACAAAATACCCAAACAAAACAAGACAAGACTACCGTTAGAGAGTGGCTAATATATGACAAAGACAAAGATTCAAAGGCATTTGTCTGACTACGAGTATATTGGGCTGGTCACTGAAAGATCTGCAGTAGCAATGCGCACCTACATAACAGTTTGCAACGACTTCATCAACAACAACAACAACAAGAAAAAAGCAATCGAAATGAACCAATTGGTAAACAATTGATTACTCTATAGCCGGAATACTTAATTATATTGGAGATTTTCATTTTCTCGGTGTTTTTTTCAATTTTTTTTTTTTTTTGTGTTAATTCAATTTTATATATGAGCGCGCTTAGATACAAAGATACTTCACATAGATTGAGTAAGTATATCTATAGATACATAATTTTATTGAATAACTACTTTAACCACAAAATTTTCACTTTTCTTTACAAAATAGTTGCATTTTCTTTTTGCAATTGATTTGTGGTTTTTGCATAAAATTTTCATTGGAGTTTATATCCAATAGCAGTAGAGAGTAGATATTAGATAGTTACTACATACTTGTAAATAAAAACATACTCACACGTACATATGTATGTACGAGAAATAGATAGATAGATAGATATAGATATTTTTACAAAATATGTTTTGTTGTTTCTTGTTAAAAGCTATTAGACGAACATCCGTTGTTGTTCATTGTGGCTTTGTGTATATACTCACGCGGATACAATAAAAGATACAATTCAACTGATAAAACAGCAGCTGAAGCTCTAAAGTAAGCGATCTGCGATAAGCATAGACTCGACTTGAGTTGAGTTGAAGCTCAGTTGAGTTGAGCTGAGCTGAGCTGAGCTGAGCTAAGTTGAGCTTCAACAGTCAGTCACCAAAGTGAATAGATATAAAAGTGTAAATAAGGTAATTAGTGCTTCCGGGCATAATCATAAACATCATAATGATTGTGATAATGATGATGATCATGATTCAAATACAATAACAAACAAAATAAAAACAAAAAGAACATAAACAAAGTCAGCAATATCAGCAAAAGTATCTACAGCAGCAGCAGCATCATGTTACAAACAAGAAACAATTTATGAAAGAAATCAGTGGTGAAAGAGATTTTGACTTTGAGTTTGCTAATAAAATTTGTTGTTTTATTTGATTTGATTTCTTCTGTTGTATTTTACTTATTTGAATTTGTATTATTGTGTTGTTTTTTTTTTAGTTTGTATCTTCAAGTTGTTCTGTTTGTCTGTTTGTCCGTTTGTTTCATTGTTTTTTCAGTCTCATTCTCGTGTATTTACAGTTGTATTAATGACAAGAAGGGTCTTTATAATCTTCTGTATCTTCAACCCATCGTCCGAATCTCCAAGCTTTGACATTTTAATTATTGTTGTGCTCTTTCTGCATTTTTATTAGTCAGTGATGATGTTGATGCTGATGTTTATTTAATTTAATTTTTTATTTTGTATATAAAAATTAAACATGATTTTTAACTGTTTCAGTTTAGCTAACAGTTTATTATGTATCTTTTTCCTCTGAATTTATGTATGTTTTTTAGTTCGATTTCTTTTGCCTTATTAAAAAAACAAAAAAAGATATTTAAAAGCAGTTATGTGGTGTTTATGTTTCATGTTTATTTTCAACTTTTATTTCATTTTTTAATTAATTTATTTATATTATAATTTTTATGTTGTAGTTTTTATTTAATTGCATTTATTTTCATAATCAAATATTTGTTTTAATTCATTAATGATTTTTATTGTTTGTTTGTGTTAATTGTGTTCATTTTCTTTATACTTTAATTTTTGTAATGAATTAATTATCATTAATAGAAATATAGGTCAATCTATGCTTAAGAAATCGATTCATATTTCCTTTTGTTCAATAAAGATTAGTAAATATATACCACATTTATAATTAGACAAATTTCTGATAATTACTACAAATCAATTTATCGAATCATTATGTTATAAATACCATAATATGAGGGTCGATCAACAAGCACTCGGGTTTGGAAAAAGGTGGTGCTGCAAGGGGCATTTGTCATTATCTGTCTGATAATACTATTTAAGAAAACATATCTTTGTATAAAACAGAGTAGAAACAAAGTTTGGTGTGTAAGTACTTATATTCAAATTTTGGTTGCAACTCATTTCAAAAATGGACATTGATATTAAACTAAAGTAATACTATTATGCGATATACAGTTCTTTGTGAAATGCCTACCAAATCCGCTAGCTCGAGTACATCCAGTCGATGGTCATATAGTAAAATTTTTGTGTATTTTCTTCACCATTTCAGATGTGGGTCGCCTCACTTGGTCGATCGCAGCGATATTTTTCTTATCAGCTTGTACGGGTCCTTATAAACTCTGTCACTCAATCTTTTACTGTTGTAAAAAAATGAGCAGACTAAAATCTAATTGCCAATTTACATATGTGCTGCATTACAGATTATGACGGAGTTGCGCTTTGGAGTGTACACTGCCGTTTCCCCATCTAGAGCAGCTGTTTTTTAGTTTTTGTTATACTCATACTAGATCACTGCGCGAAACAAAAAGTTCTCTCAAACCAATCATGTAGTCCACGCAACACTATCAATAGTCATACTGTCTTTACCAACACTTTCATAAATCAACTCTTGAAGTGTTGTGTATCAATGATCTTAACTTAACAAAGTTAACAGAGACAGTGTGATACCGAGTCATAGGAGAAAGCACGAGTCGTATGCATCACAGACAAAATGAGTCGAATTACTTGTATCGAAAACACAAATGACTCGTTTTTTAGTGTGCACAGTATTTTTGATACTGTATGTATGCTATACCCTCGCACTCACACTTATTTGTTATTGTATTTTCATAACAGTATGATACGAAGAAGAAGTCTTACCGAGTCATTCCCATAGACATGAGCCAGACAGTTTAATACCGAGTAATCCGTTAGATAAGACACCAGTATCGGTTCGAGTCAATGAGTCAGCAAAGCAAATAAAACAAAATGAGTTGAATGATTCATTTCACGAACACACATGATTCGTTCACATAGTGTGCACAGTGTGATTGCCCACTGTTAATATTATTTAGTGTTACTCGTACGTTTTTAATTAAAATTTTAACAAAAATGTTACAATTCAAAGTTTACTTAAAACAGTAGACCGTGACCAAATAAAGAGGGAAATGACAAAAAAATTGGCAGCACTGCTGTAGAGTGAACATTCTAAAATGGCCGTCTAAGCGGCGTTTAGTATTAAACGGCACATCATCTCTATGTAGATAACCTATAAATCCGCTTTGATATTGGATCAACTGAGGTGTTTCAAATAAAGCTTTCTATCACATAATGACGATCAAATTGCTTCATGTTCACAAATTCACTGAAAGCATTCAAAATTAATAAATGTTTAACCCATAAGCTTACTTTCTACCATATTCGTTTGAAATAATAAGCTTCATCTGACTGGCTCGTTGGCTCAGAGGCTGGCTTCCCAAGAGTTGCGGGTTCGATTCCCGCTCTTTTCCAACTTCTTCCTTTACTTCTTAACTTTCTGCAGAGCTGAAGGCCTCTGTCTCTATTGCTCATATTAAATACTACGTTATAATTTGTAATAATAAAATTAGTTCTAATAAATAAATAAATATATAATAAGCTTCATCTATACGTCAGATCTTGAATTATCCTCTTACCAACACATTACTCCAATAATGTAAAAATACCATATATCTTCCATAGAAAACATATATAAATTTGTTGCTGGTATCAAATAATGAATCAAATGGGATAATTGTCCATTTACCATTCTGGAGATGATTTACCAGATGGAGAAAGATTAAATGAAATCTTCATTTCATCATTGATTAATTGACTGATTTTTTTGTCCATTGGTATTTTTTGTAAATTTCTAATTGAACGGAAAACAAATACAATTTAAATCAAACTCATTATAATCATAATGCAGACAATAACAATAATTTGCATATCTTTTTAATTTGAATAACAATAATACCCATAATACTAATTGAAATAAGTGAGAATCGATTGAATGGCGCCAATTTGCAATATTGATGAGTTCCAATTACATTGACTCAGTTAGAGAAAATCATTAAAAAAACATTCTCACCAAATCATTTTAAGAGGAGTCTACATACATATTATGCGATTGTTGCATTTAGCAAAACAAACACAATAAAAAAAAAAAAATATATATATCTAAAAAGCACAAATGAGGCGTTAATTAAAACAAAAATCACATTGTTTACATGCAATCTGCCAATTCACAAATCTTTGCTAATTTATTATGATTTTTTCATGTTTCTCTTTTTATTGTTTTAAATATTAATTGTTATTTTTTTTTTTATTATTTTTTTTATCCATTTGAACATGAATATAATAGACGTGTGAAGAGTTGAAGAAACAAAAAGAAAACACAAAAAAAACACAAAAAAAAAACAAATAAAATCATTGAGCCTTTTAATTTTTATTTATTTTTACTTATAAATTTTGATCCAAAAAGAAAACAAATCACAGTCGAATATTTATCGATAAAAATTAACATTTTCTCATAATTCTATTTCAAACAATTTGTAGTTTTGCATGTTGTACACATCACATTTGTTGTCGTTAATCGATGTTTTGCGATCGTTTTAATTTATTTAA
The DNA here is from genome assembly GCA_037043295.1 of Amiota minor. NCBI lineage: Eukaryota > Metazoa > Arthropoda > Insecta > Diptera > Drosophilidae > Amiota > Amiota minor. The sequence continues at coordinate 1,542,301 of JBAMAW010001787.1, forward strand.
TTTATTGTTTTGTCTCTCCTCCTCCTCTGTATTCTTCTCATCAGCATTCATAACGAATTTTTAAACAAATTTGAATGTGGAATTCAATTTTTGTATGGTGAACAGCAGAAGAGAAGCCGTGTTATTTTGTCATTTATTGTATTTTGTAGGAAATATTTGTTTATTTTTCTGCGATCATTTCGTCGTATCATAAATTTATTAACTTATCTTGAGGCTTTGATCTGCCGTTCGATTTGTTTTTGTTGTTATAATTATTGCCATTGTTGCTATTTCCAATTGACAGCGAACAGAAATGATGACCTGCCAATAAGAAAAGAAACGCGTTAGTCTCGTTTTAATTCTCATAATATGCAAATTACACATCACAAAGTTGTCTTTTAGTCACAATTAAAATTAAATCACATACCTAGTTAGTTATAAACTTAATATATCTTTGTAATCTATATCCATATGGGGAGAGACAAAGCGACATTTGCTAATAGATTTTGTCTCAAATGGCGACAACGACAGCGACGACGATCGATAGATCGATAGATCAATATTGATTACGATGAGGTAACAAATTGTCTACAAGCATTTATCATGTTTAATTTAATTTTATCGCGATGGAAAACTGAAATTAAATAAATAAAAATAATATGCAAAAAATAAATAAATTTCTTATTATAAAATATCAAAGATTTTTATTTAAATTTTTGCCGATAAAATACCAAATAAGCCAAGCACAAAATAAGGTGGTTTTGTTTTTGGCTTGCTTATTTTGCATTTTGACCGTCAAATGATGTCTTTGTCAATAAATTTGTTAAATTGACTTATAGACAACAATGTTTACCCTTTACACCTTTTCATCTCACGCTAATTCATGAAACTCACCCACACTTTGAAAAGGCGACACTTGCTTTTGAGTTGCTTGCGTTTATTTTATTGTATCTTTCACAGTAAGCAAAATGTCAAGATTTTGTTGTACGTGTGTCGCTGCTGCTACTCATTGTGGCCTTTGTATATTCTTATTTTACACACTTTTTATAGCATGCGATAATTTAGTTTTTGTGTGACTTGTTACAAGTTGAAACCGTGACTCAGATGTAATGTTTTTCTTTTTTTTTTCTTTTTTTTTTTTGTTATTGTACTCTGTAGCTTTTTTCATTCTTATTCTATTTTTATTTCAGTTTCTTTTTGCAAATTGTTATTTATGTGCTTATTGATTTTTATTGTCTTCGTTTTTGTTGGTACAATTCCATCCATCGCAATTGGTTTTCATGGTTGGTTGATCGCTCCGATCTTAAATGTTAAATAGTTTAATTAAAATGATTTAGTATCTGGTTTTATTGATTTGTGTTGGGTTTTGTTTTAAGGTTTTTCACTCAGTCGTCACACAACTCATTTCGTGATATTTTTTCTCTGTTAAGTTGGTGATGAATTGAGGGTCTCTAGTTACAATACTTACTTACCCGCAGATTATAAATAAAAATCCGGCTCATGTTGAGTTATTGGTGGTCCCCAACATGACCAAACTCAGCAGTCAATATTGAGTTGATCCACAGTTATCAGGTGTCACAAATATATGTTAGACAGAATGACCAAGACGAGACGAATAAGCTTGAAGACAAAATATTGCATAGTTTATGAAGTGAAACATGAAAGGCTCAAGGGAACTGGTTTTTTTTAAATGCCGAAATGGATTTATTTGCGTAAATGTGCCTCGGATAAATTTTTGAGAAAATATTGCGAGCTGTTAAAAAAAAAAAATAAAAGAAAAAAAAAATAACAAATAAAAAAATCTATTTTATGTAAATGAAAGTGTTCTAAAAATAAGAAACATTTTGTTTTCAGTTGATGATGATCTCCAACATTTATTACATTGTTCAACAAAGTGAACTCGGTTTTTTCGTTTTTCGGCACATTTTGCTTTCTTAATTAAGCAAAAAATCGACTGAGCCAAAGGAAAAGTTGAGACTTCGAAAATCTGCAGTGAAAGCGATTTCAATTTTTGAAAAGCCCTTTAAAGAATGACCTAGGTCACAGCGCCGTCTGTCTGCTTGCAAATAATTTCTTACCATATTCTCCTTGAAAAATTTTTTTTTTAATTTTTACCCATGTTAAGCCAAAAAGAAATTTATTTAAAATATTATTAGAGATATTTTTTCTGTGGATAAATTAAATAAATTTGCAAAACTTGGAAAAATAATAGGTGTAACTATTATACTACTCTCAGATAGGAAAATCAGGAACACAACTCTTAATGCATTTGCGCATAGTTTTCAGGGCGTGGCACGCACCATTCGGTCACTCATTCATTCATTTGACTCAACATAACTCAACTCAACTCAACTCGACTCAACTTCACTTCAATTTAAATTTTAATCGCGTGTCTAATAACGTCTTAAATCATTGCAAAGCTCTTTACAGAAAAACAACCTTAAACCAATGATGGTGACGATGATGGCAGCAGGCAAAACAAACATGCCATACTCCCTTTCCTTACTTTGAAAGAGGGGAAAACTTTAGATCACGTTGCAACTAACAAACGCTCATCAAACTTAAAATTGCAAATGAATTGAGTACAAGACTGAGGCAGAACCTACTACTAACTCCAAATTCAAGTCCGAGCGAAAAATTGATCTAAAAAAGGAAAAAGAAATCAAGGCGCAAGCCAAACATGAAAAGGTAAAGAAAACAAAACAAAAAGAAAAAGGAAAAGGAATGGGAAATTGTATTTAAAAAAAAAGAAAAAAACACTTTAATGGCAGCAAATGCATCAAAATGGTTAATTGGATCTGGAACATCAACTGACGAACGAACTAAGAATGTTTGCGGCATCTGTGGGCCGGGGATATGGGCTGAGCTAAGTTGCATTGAGCAAGTGTCAACAAACGACGAGGGGCGGAGGACTAACGCCCTTTTTTTATACATCAGCTGAGAGATAGATAGATGCATTGCAGCACAAGTATCTGCTGTTGTTGCTGCTTGCGCTAGTGTTTTGTTAATGCTGGGCAAACAAAAAAAAAAGAAAAAAAAGATACTAATGGAAGAAAAGAGTGTTGATGGGTTGTAGGGAGTCTGATGTTGTTTGTATCTTGTTGTTGAGACATGCATTAGCGTGAATGAAGTAGTTCAGCACTTTAACTATTTTTTAATCGAATCCTATATAGTATGACAAGACATAGACAAACAGACAGACTGACAGACTGACAGATAGAGAAACATGATGCAAGTGATGCTGAAGGGGTGGCACCATGCCACTAAGTATGTGGTTGTGGTTGAGCAAGTGGCAGCAAGAGTTGGAAAGAAGAAAAAAATTGAAAAACTAATCGAAACGCAACATAATATGCCTAGGGCATTGCATTCTTAGTGTTACTTGTTATAACCATCCAAGAGCTTTTATTATCATATTAATGTTGTTTTTGTTACTTTTATATCAAATCAAGTTAATTTCCATTAACATCTATTGCTCTCCACTGCCTAGTCACCTTTCATTATTTCAGCAAGCCTTTTTAATCATACTTATATTTTATAAATCCTTTCTTCCAATTCCATTTTCCATTCTTCTCCACATCAAGTTTGTATTTGCAATTTTCCTCAGTTATCCTTCGTGTTTTTCAATACCATTTCGAGTCGAGTTTTACGAAAACCCTCACGGTACTCACATTAATTGAGAAATACATCCCACTTTCTTTTTTAACTTTTCTATTATATTATAGCTTTCTTTTAGCCTTTTTTAATCTTTCTGTTTTCTTTTACCTGTGAATCTTTGTTTATCTAAGCCTTTGCTTTATTTCACATCTATCCTAAGCAGGATGCGCAAGTAACTACGAGTAACAAACTTAATCATCACTATGCACTTAAGATACAATACAAACTAAGTACTAAACGAGAATGAACACATGGCAACAACTAGCGGGCGTTTGTAGAATGAGTGTTAAGAGGCAATAAATGTATTTACAAGAAGTGCTACAAGGGGGTAAACAGCACACAGAAGCTATTATCACAATAGCAACCAGAGATCCAGAGAAACAACTTTAGACAAATCTAACTTTTCGTAGTTAAGTAACTGACGAACTCATGAAGACTCAAATAGGCAAGGAAAGACACATATTAAAGTAAAGAGAAAACAAGTAAAACTCACTTGGTTAAGTGGGAGGAGAAGGCGAACTAGAAGGAGGAAGCTGGTGCACATCATTAGCACAACTAATGGTTGTTCCTGCTTGCATCATCAAAACAGAGAGAAACGAGAATAGTATAAGAATAAAGGCATAAAAAAAAGAGCGAATGCAAGACACAAAATGGTTGCAAAGTGATTGAGGAAGAACAGAAGAACAGCAGGAGCAAGTCTCGTTGATAAGAAGTATAAGTTGCGCATGCGTCGCAGCGCACACTTTTCTACATCCAAAGATTCATACTCGTTACACTCGTTTAAGTATTTATGGGAATGGCTCAGGCGGTAGAACTCGTGTTTTCAAGCTAAATTGCATTTGTAATATGCGCACAGAAATTTAAATAAATTAAAATATAACGAGTCCACTCCAATGGGCTGGAGAGGAAATGATTAGAATCACGGACGTTTGAGGTGAGTTTTAGAGATTTTGAGGATGAATATAAAAGGTAATTGAAGGGATAATGATTTTTATTGCATGCCTCACTGTTAACCATCATCATTTAATGATCATCAAAATTGTTGCTGCACTCATCATTCATATGAAGACGCATAGTGCTTCCGTATTTATTATATTAAATTTTTACCCAATTCGCTTCCTCGCTCCCAACTGAGATCTTCCATCTTTCTCACTATCTCGATTCAGCTGGGTGCTGCTTGCTGTTGATGCCTACAATTAAGAACCGCTTATGGATTTAAACAAAATATATCTTTCAGATTGTTGTGGTTTTATGGGTTGCAACTCTTGTTTTATAGTAGATTGCTTTACTACTTCTGCATCATCTTTTCCTTATATAAAATGGCTTTTTTAGTTACCGCTAACAGTTTCTTTTCTTTAAGCTTTAAATCGTGTTTTAATGGAGTTTTAATCTCAGGCTACTTGTATAGAAATATTCATCACCATCATCTCCTTATTTTCTTTTGCTAACTTGACCATTTTGTAATTGGCATTAGAAGTAAGAATATATATTTCCACTATTATCTACATGAAACGTTATTTTATTAATACACATAATATTTTATTTAGTTTCTTTATAGTATTTTGAGTTCAGTGCCACCACATGTGGCATAAAATCTCAGTGGAATCTCATCAAAAACACTCAGTGAGACTGTTGGAATGAGTCAAAATGTCTGAGTGTGTCAGCACTTGAAATCAATTGAAGGCAATAAATGTTTCAAAGAAATATACATATACTTACATATAAGAAGATATTATAGCGAAATGATCTTCAAGTAGTTATGAATATGAACTTTTGACCTAAAAGTGGCAATTAGTAAGAGATAGGAAAGGAACAAAGACTGAAGAAAGGAACATGTATAAGCATAGAAATATGAATGATAGAAATAAGAGTATATTGTAAGTGTGAGAAGTTAGGAATATTATAGATTTTGTTAAAATTTTTATTATTAGGTAACTTGATTGGCTTTGACACTTTGCAACATATTTCTTATACATAAAGACCTTATAGGCAAGTCCCTAGAGGACACATGCTTCTACCCAGAATAGAAAAGTGCTTACTACAATAATTAATATTTTGACTGGCAGGAAATAAATAAAACACAATTTAAAAAATTATAAATTTCTGATTGTGTTATAGTACTCGCCCCCTTTACCCCCAATTTTTTTACATATGACTTTATTTTACCAATGAATACAGAGAGAAACATTCTGAATATCGGAAGCTAATCAATTCACCTTTATAAACAGTTTTTTTGTTTCTTAAAACTTATCTTAAGCTTTATTTCAATGGAAATATGTATGAATCGATTGATAGCAAAAGAAGCATGAGTATGAGTATCTTGTCTTCTCTGATCCCCAAAAATTCTAAAGCTACACTCATTGTTCCTTCATTATCTTATGCCTCTCAACAATGTTGACGATATTGATGATGTTGTCCATAATAATCATGATGATGATTTACGCTCAACGAAGCGTAATTAAGATTTATGCGAAAAATACATAAACGAACCAAACCAAACCAATATACAAAACAAGGAGAAAGACACTTTGGCAGACAGACAAGCAAAACGGAAGGGATGCAATGCAGGCAGTATGAAACCAATAAGACATATTTATGCAAAAACAAAACATACGTATGACCATGATGATGATGATGATGATGATGATGACGATGGTTAATGTTGTGTATTATATTTGTTGTTATTGCTTAATTATTACTTATATGCATATTTCTTGCAAAATGGAATATTCAAAATTAATTCACAGAACCATAAAAACAAGTGATTTCACTTCATGATGATGATGATGATGCTGTTGTTAGTGATGATGACTTTTATGACGACAAATAAATATGTCAATAAGTCTAAAAATGCATGAAACAAATCGAAATGAATGAAAGAATTTATGTTCGAAATGGCGGCAATTAATTGTTATAATAAAAGCATAAATTAATGAGTTTAATTACATTCCTGGCTTAAATAATAACTGTAATTGTTTGCAATTAGTAACAGCAAAAGAAAGACTTGTAAGAAGGGTATGCTGATTTAAACAGTGAACTTCAAAAATATGATAGAAAATACTAATCCCAAATTGATTCAATTGGAGAAATGTGATAGAATATAGAAAACACATTTCTTTAAATATCAAAAACAAAAAAAACATCTCTTACCTTTATAGTTTAAAAAACTTAAAAATATTTCAATGAAGACACCACACCGGCAAAGGAAGGTGAGAGCGCCAGGCAGATTTCTAAGCAAATTCACGAGTCGACAAGAGGAGACAACGACGATGACGGAGACGCCATCTGTGACAGGACCCGCATGCCGCATACCATTAAGTCAGTTCAGGCCAGGCAAGGCAAAGCAGGCAACGCCTTAGGCAATGTTAAAAACAACATGAACAACAACAACAATAATAGCAAAAGGCAACTTTAAGTTTTAAGAGTAGTCAACTTGTAGATGGTGTTATAGGTATTGGGGCCTTGGATGGATAGACGGACCTGGCAGCCAGTCAGCCAGTCAACCAGTCAACAGAAAGCAGGCGAGGCGACGACGAAGAACGATTAATGATGCAAATATTTTTTTGAAAGCGCGAAAAATTGTGCATAAATTTACCATGACCATGGATAACAACAAACAGATACAAGCAACAACAATAAGATTTTTCTTGTTTATGTGTTTGTTGGGCATATGTATATGCCGGCGTTGACACTTAACAAATGAGCGCAAAAATGCTTAAGAAAAGAAAAGCGCCAATGACTTCAAATAGAGACTACAGATTTGACTAGGTAGAAAGCTAGAAAGATGAAGGGTTAGAGGTGCAGCAGCAGAATGACTTCAAACTAAGAAGACCTTTCAAAACATGGCATATTTTAGTATAAACAAATGGAGAGAGAGACAGAGAGAGAGAGAGAGAGAGACATTATGAAAAACCTCAAATCAAGTCAAGACTACTTAAAGATTACAAAGAAAATGAGTAAAATGAACAAAAATAGTCATATGTGGCACTTGAATTAGGCAACATTTGTTGCATTAGAATGGAATGCTTTGGCCGACAAACAATGGTTCATTTGATTGCTTTAGCAAGTGAACATCGAGTGTCTGCAGGTGGGGGACTCTATTCAGAGAAGCCTCAACAAAGTGATTCAAAAGCCTTATTAAGCGAAACCCATTTAAACAAATTAGTTGAGCAGGCAAAGGGCATGAGATTCTGATAGGTTTCGGAATATAAGAAGAACAGTTGAGTGACTTTAGCAGGATGTGGGTTGGGTATATTTCGAGTTAGAGTGAGGAAGGCAGATAGGTAAAAGGAAAAGGAGTATCCAAAGAAGAATGTGAAATGCGTTGGCGTTTCTTCTTAGTAGTTCTTGTTGTTGATTTTGGATCCCAAAAGAAATATTTTTTCCATATGAATGGTTCATCGTCATATGATATGCTACACCTACTTTCTTCCGAAGACTAAGTGCGGACTAATATTGCCACCGACGCCTCCGTGCTCCACCACCTGCATTTGCCTCATTTCAGTATTAGGTATATTACGAACTTTTATTGAGTCTTCCAAGCCAAAGAGACTTCAAAACTTTAAGTCACTGTCGACGTCTCTGAAGAAAATAAAAAAGGTTTCATTTGCCCTTTGGCATTGTATTTTGCTTGTTTTGCGCTTTCCCCATGCTCAGCTTTTCATTGCAGTACCACCAAATCATGTTCCACCAACCAACCAAGCCTTGATAGATTCTTCGTTGGCCAAGTTTAGTGTTAAAAAGATTTTCGTGTACTTTAATTTTCGTTGAAAATCCTTTAGAGCGCAACTAATTAAAATATCAACAATTTAAGAGGCGTAGAAAATGTGTTAAATTGACTTTACTCCAGGGTGGCTCAAAAATCCAAAAGCAAATCTATTGAAGAAGCATGTAGCAATAGGTTCAAGTGTGAAGAATTAAGATGAGATTTCTCAGTTTTATTTTTTTTTTTTTTGTTTTTGTAGTATATGCATAAGTAGTGTGGGCGATTTGTTGTAGTAACAAAACTAACTAAAGAGGTCAAGTGAGAGAGACAGATACAGATACATTTTCGCCTTAATACCTTTAAAGAAAGCATGAAATTGGTTACAAGTTGAAAGAGTTAACTAAAAGTAAAGTAAACTAGGAAGATCAACAAAGAGAGAGATGTTCAGAGAAAAAGTTTCAGGATTCATAGATAATCTGAAATTCTTCTAAATTCTTCTTCCTTGATGTACATAAAATGTTTGATTCGATTCTTAGGTTCTCAGCTGTAAATGGAGAAGAACATGCAAGACCAAGGAAGATCATGAACAAAGGAGATAGAAATTGTATATTTTGTTAGAATTTTTATTACATTGCACCTAATTAAGTTGCCTTTAATAACCTGAAACTAGCCCCTCAACTTCCTCCTTCCCTATTTGTCTACCACTTTTCAGTATTAATATGCGTAGCATAAAACATCGAAGAGCGAAAAACAAAAATGGAATCAAAAGAAAAAAACATAAATGCCAACAATAAACTTGCAGATACATAACTCCAACATATGTATCTAGATACATATGCAAGCGCAGCATATCTGTATGTATAACTGAATGTACTCGTGTACACTGTCTTTCCGTACAAAGTCATCCTCTTGATCCATATTGTTGTTGTTGTTGTTGTTGTTGTTGTTGTTGCAGTTACTGGTCTGTAAGTTGCTCCAAATGAGAAGCGCCTCATTAAAGCGCTGCTGGGTTTATTGCTTAAACTTGTTACAGCAGCAGCAACAACAACAACGACGACGACGACGACGACGACGACAACAGCAACAGTCACAGTAACAACAATAGTGATGAGGATGAGGAACGAGCCCAGCTTTACACAAAACGCATGCGCACAAATGTTGATTCATTTTGTTGTTGTTGCCACTGCAACTGCTTGTTCGCCGCCTCGTGCGAGTTGCAGCATTGAACATTTTGCAATTGCTGAGCATGCGCAAAACACATGCCGTGGGCAGTCTGATTCTGTTGTTGTTATTGTTGTTGTTGTTGTTCTTATGTTGCTGTTGCTAAGGTTCATCACCAGTTTTTTGTTTTGTTTTTGTTGTTGCTGCTGCTGTTGTTGCTGTTGCGGTAATAAACGTCAAAATGCAGCCCATTGCTGTCCATTTCATCAACGTGTGAAATAAATCACTCAAAGTGCTGAAGATCCATTAAGGAAAGCAACACACACTACAACAACAACAACAACAACAACAACACTAATAAAAACAATAAAAACAACAACAACACACAACGACGACGACTACAGTAGGAGCAGAAACAAAATTGCAGCAGCCGCCTAAGAACAAGAGCAACCAAACAACCAGTCAGCAACAAAAACAAAAGTCGTTGCTCGTTGCTTAATGTATAGCTAAGGCTGCGTTGACTTATTTTCCTTCCTTTGCTCTTTCCCTCCCCTTTCTTTGCCATGCCATGCCATCGTCTTGTCTTACATTGCATTGCCATGTCTTGTCCCTCTGCTGTGTGTATGTCTGTCTGTCTGTGATGCCTTCGACTTGTCTGACTGAATGACGAACTACACAAGTGACGCTGAAACTGACGGACTGTTGCCGCAACTCAGTTCAACTCACCTCAAACTTAATTGCTTTACTTGGCTTGGCCAAGAAATGTACTTCTTCCCTTTTTGTATCTGTTGCCTTTTAGTGTATTTTGTTGTTGTTTTATGTGAAATTGTTGTTACTTTCTTGTTTTAAGTATTATTACTGCTGTTGTTGTTGTTGTTGTTGTTGTTGCTGTTGACGTACGTAGCTTTTGCTTGTGGTAAATACATTTTCAGCATTTTGTTCGCTTGATACCTTTGGGTCTTGTACAATCAACAGCGGCAGCAATAACAAAAAAAAAAAAAAAACCCAACACAATGCCAACAACAACAAATACTCTTTTTTCATACACATATTTCTTTTTATATTTGTTCTATAATTTTTATATATTTTTTTGTTTATTAAATTTTTGAAAATTCTTTTGATTCACCTTGTATCCAACAGTTTGAGCATCACACAGTTTGAGCATCATACAGTTTGAGCACCAGATAGAACACTATGTAGGCAGATCACCTCACCATCGTTTAAATATCTTTATAGCCATGGTGAGGCAACAAAATGACCTTATTTTATTATGTATTCTGAATTCTGTGAATTTTTTTGTGCAACTAATAAGTAGCTTGAGCATCATAAAGTTTAAGCATCGGAAACAAGGAACGCACCAGAGCGCAGTTTAAGTATCATCGTATCCATACTTTTTAAGTTATGATTTTCAAACTGTATATGCCTATACATACTTTGAGCAACAAATTATTGTATTTTTATCCATACTTAGCATTAGTAAATCTTGAAATTGAAACCACAACAAATAAGCGACAATGAACTTATGATGATGCACACCCATAAAGAAAACAAAACAGAAAACAACAACATTACGCAGCATCACAAGCACTCATCCAACATATTACATTATAAGGCGATACAAAATCTAAAGTAACAAAGATAATGCTAAATACATACAAAGATACACTGATGTGCGTCACTTGCAAACACTTGCCGTGTTGCATGTTGGTTGCTGATGCCAAAATCACATAAACGAGAGAAAATAGGAATGTTGCATTGTTGTTGGTGCTTAGTGACTTTGGCGACGACGGCACTTGTAAATGGCATGTTGCAACATGCCTAATATGCACTGCCTTACAAACACATATATACACACACATACGAGTATGCAGTATAATAACGGATCAAGTACACAACACTGCAAAGAAACAAGTCGAACATATGCGAGGGCGGCAACAACAATTCCACTGGCAACAACAACAACAACAAAAACTACGCCTACGCAGCAACACGAGCTTCAAGTAAGACGCATTCAACTTTGTCTTCTGACTTCCATCGTCTTTGTCATCGTAGTCAATGCTATCGAAGCCTTGACAATGATCAGTGGATCGTCATCTAATGCGGCAAGTCTTCGTTTAAATGAAGAGACGAAGGAAGATGCAACGACAACAGCCTGAAGGCTACAATTGCGGCACATTGGATAATTCAAGTAAAGATCTTCTCGAAGATCAGTCTTGAACAATACTTTTTCATACCAGTGTGCTTGTGTGCTATGGCAGGCTGAGACCAGCAGCTTTTGGCAATCAAAAGCGTTGAAAATTATGAAAATGTGGGCTTGGTACATTGCCAATATTGTCAACAGTTGTTTATTGTTGTTGCTGTTGTTGTCGTTGATGTCGTTGCTTGCATATGTCAATGACACGCAGCAGCAGCAGCAACAGCAGCAGCAACATCGCCTTCAACAGCGAATGTGATGTTGCAACAACATTTTTGACCTTTTGCCCAATAAACGGTTAAGCTTTAGTGTTTATAGAAACTACTCGTATAAAGAAAAAGAAAATAGAAACAGCAATGCGTAGTACGCAGTCTTTAACCATTCTTTCCTTTTTGTAACTTCACCATAGTACCCTGAACTTTGGTTAGTTCGAAGTAATACCACAGATGCAATATTAGATTTTTCACATACTTTTGTATGGGAATCGCTGCTTATTAGAAGCTTCCAAAACAATTTTAATGGGAAAAGAAAGTGGAAAACAAAGCCAAATCGGATGAGTAAATTTCAATACACAAACGCACAAGATTTTTATATACGAGTAATAGATGGTATGACTTTCTTTTTATTTAGTGTTTTAGAAAAATATTGTAGGAGTGGAGTTTATTTCATCACATTTTTGAAGATACAAAATAAGATTAGTAGATTGATTTTCTTTAGCTCAATATGAAGTGATGATAAAAATGAATAAATATGTATATCTAACCAATGTCTAATTGCTACCAAAAATTTGGGTATTTGGCAAGTTGGTAAAAATTTAGTATAAACTATTTTCATTATTGGTTTTCTATATAGGCAAAAAAAAAAATAAAATCAATCTTTAGGATTCGCTGAATCTTGTGGAGCAAATCCGACATCAAGCTCTCATGATATAGCGGAGGCACTAAACATCAACCACACGACAGTTTGGAATCATCTAAACCATTTTTGAAGCAAATCATTATAAGCAATAAAAAATGGGTCATATACGTGAATAACCAAAGCAAACGATCATGGACAAAGGCAGGTCATCAAAGCGTGCATTGATGGCAAATAAGGTGATGTTTAGTTGGAAGGGAATTGTCCATTACGAGCCGCTCCAGTCTGATGGAACGGTTAATTCGGTTCTCGACTGCTTACAACTCGACCTCTTACATGTAGCAATCCAAGGAAACCGACCAGAATTGGCCAACAGAGAATAAGTTATATTCCATCATGACAATGCTTGGTTGGGAAGTTTCCATGCATCGCCCGTTTAGCCCGGACCTTGCACAGTCTCACTACCATTTTTTTTTTCAGTCTCTGAAAAACTCTCTTAATTGTAAAAAATTGGTCCACAAAAAATCACTTTGCCATAGATAAATAATGGCCAGAATTTACATGATTAACATTGATTTTCAACAAAGAATATGTGTATTCAAAAATATACCAAAAAACCGAGGACACGTTTTATATCAACCAATAAGAAAGATTCTGTTTTCATACAGAAATTTTAGTACCAACTAATAAAGTAATTTTAATACTTACTTGGTTTAAAGAAAAAGAAGACATTTGCAGTGAATTTTGATGTGACAGTTATTATTAGTTGTGCTTTGGATATTCGATGTTCATATTGTAGTACAGGTTATCAGTTTAGCAGTTGCGATTATTTTAACCTGTTTGGATGAAAATTTATTAGTCTTCTATGCAATAGTCTAAATCAAATCTAAAACTTACGTCAGATTAAAGATTGAATGCTTTTGTATTTGGAGATATACAAGGTTCTGGTGATGTTATCATTGGAGATATTGAATATTCTGGATTGAAGGGGTTGTTGTTGTTGTTGTTTGTCGGTAATATAGACTTCGGAGTTACACACTTCGAGATGTATTGATTTGATGATGTATTGAGTTATGAAGAATTTACACTCTCATCTGTTTGGATAAATAAAGTATAATTAATGACGAATCTATGATTTTGGAACTGACGAAAGAACGAACTTATGCAATAATTTTCATCTTACCTTTCGTGCCATTGATGTAATCTGTTAATAAAGATCTATTTCATCTGTAATACTTTTCTGTTTTGACCAATCTGTTAATCTGTTAATCTGTTAATCTGTTTTTTTTTTTCTTTTTGTATTTTTCTTAAAACGAAATTATCATTTCAGTTATTTTTTTGCTCCGGCGATGTTGGCGCTAAGACCTCATCACTTAACTTCTGACTTAAAATTGGATTTGGGTAGCTGTTTTCCAGAAGTTTTATAGAATTAAATTTGTGCTTTATTTTTTGTATGCCATTCAGGTCTTTCATTCCATTCGCCTCCTTCTGTGCTACACCCTTTATAAATATATAAAAACAAAAAGGGTTTATATAAATATGTAATCTCTCTGATTTGTGTAGTTGTTTTAATTTACCCATCATTTTAGGGTTCCGTACCCAAAGGGTACCAAATGGAACCCTATTGCAGAGGGTCATATCTCATGAACCGTAATAGCTAGAGAGAGAGTTGAAACTTTCACAGAATGTGTAGTTCTATCCGGGCAGCAGCAAAAAATACTAAAACTAAGATATTTTCAAAAATGTAAAGGGTTCTCCATACAAGAAATATTTTAGTGTGTATGGCAGCTATATCCACGATATTGAAATTTGGTTGATTGTTGGCTTACATCAGAATCTTATATCTTCGAAACATCAGTTTGAAGGGACCACTGTACCCTCCCTACCTTCCATACAAATCCACCATTAAAATTCGGGTTCTTTTTCGAAAAACTTTCTTAATTTTTTCCCTAGTGAACTGAAATTTAGACACTGATATAGGCTATATTCATTTGTTGGAATAATCTAAATCAGAGAAATATTAGAGGTGCTTCCCATACAAACCCACCGATAATATTCAGGTTCTTATTAGAAAAACTTTTCTGTTTTTTGTCCGATCAAACTGAAATTTAGAGACAATAGGGTTTTATTATAGGCGCGGTACATTCTTTGGAATCAGTCAAATCGGACCACTTGGGGAAGTACCTCTCATACAAGCCCCAATCTGGTACGGAAACCTCCGTGTATGAGTCTGACTCGCACCTGGCCGATTTTTTTTAATTAACATTATCTTAATTTTTATCAGGGGTTTAAGATTAAAATTTCCTTTTCCTTTCAAGCGAAGGCGTACAAAGACATTGATTATCATGTCAAACCCAAAATGATATTTTTTAGCTCGTAATTTGAAGCAATTGAGACACGGCCTGATTTTCTTGTTCAATCAAAAGGAAAAGGCATTGGAAAGTATTTGAACGGCAGAGCTCTTCACTGTCACACAGCAAGCCATTTCCCATCGCTTGAGAGTCATGGGAAAGATTCGTGGGTTCCACATGAACTGGGCGAATAACCAATGGAAAAAAGATAAAATTGCAAAATATTAGGGATAAGGCCAGACCAACCATCCAGTACTTCTGTGGGATGGCAATGCTGTGTGTGTGGTGCGATCAGTAGATTGTCGTTTACTACGAGCTTCTCAAGCCTGCTGAAAAAGTTAATACCAAACGCTAATGATCAATTTGAACCATTCGCTGTCGAAAAACGGCAAGAATGGCGGTGCACTAGCATATTCCGCCAAACTAATAACCAGACTTTGCTCCTTCAGTTTATCATTTATTTCACAAGATTGGGTGAAATGGAAGTTGCTCTCTCCTCCCGAAATATTATAATTCAAACGAAAAAGACACTCTTCAACATAGGCAAGTAGACGTGCTGTGGAACTTTTAACTCAAAACCCCAAAGACAAAAGTATCCGTTTAAATTAAAACAAACATGGCTACATTTTAGACTTTGCGCCGTGGTTTTACTACATTTCTACCCCCACTAAGTATAAACAAGAAATTTTCATAAAATTTATAAATTAAGTAACTTACCGTTCTAAATAATTGAATATTTTCCGCAAGATTGAAAGCCGTCCATGAATACTTAATATTCCGAAAATATTATATATTCGAGTTGTAAAGTTAAATTTAGTATTCATGATAACTATAAATTTTTTCTCTCTTAAAATTCACGTTTACTCGTTGAAAAATATATTTAGAATGAATTGTCGACGTGACAAAAGTTGAAGTAAAAATATTTTTAAAAAAAGCCTTCTATGTTTTTACAATGTTAATTTATTGTACGTATGAAAAATGGTCAGGGCTCCTTAGGTCGGGTAATTATTACATATCGTTACAGTGTTACAGCATCATTTGAGTAATGGAGTAACCGATTATTTCTAGTATTTTAAATTAAAATTATATAGAAATTTTGGGTTATTGAGAGACTTTGGGTTTTGTGTATTTATTGTTTTTGCACTCCTCCTATTTTATGTAATATGCATCTTTTTGTATATTTCCATTCAATTGAAATCCTCCCCGTTCAAAGTAATCGTTCACACTCAATTCTCAATCTTCTTAATAATTTCACTTGAAACTCATTTGACTTTTGTGAAACCGTTAGCAAATCGTTGCCTGCAATACCTAAAATATTTAACCCAATTAAACGCCCCTGAAAATAAAGAGGAGCTTAAACTTTTAGGAGTTAAGCATAGAATTTCCATTTTTTAATCTCGCGTAAATCTTTTTCTGCATATACATATTTCTTATTGCCTTGTAGGCTCTGCTTTGCTGAGTTGCATGAAAATGAACTGACAACAATAACAACAACAACAACAACAACAAGAACAACATGGCCATTATAACATTTAATTTTTGGCATTCGACGAAGATCTGTAAAACGGTGAAGAGCTTACGCATGTTTTATCAAACTGAACAGATCAATTGTGCCTCATACTCATACATACTTTGAGGGCAGAAATCTCAAAAATAACATCCACAACAACAATAACAACAACAACACATATAACTACTGCACTTTCTTTTGGGTGGTTCAATGGTTTTGTAACAATGCACCGACTCGGACAGACTTGAGAACAACATGTAAATCGCACAGATATCGAACTTGTTAACAACTACTTAAGGCTCTCTTTATAATTATGCGATGCGGCGATGGAACGAACGGTCGATTTTACGCTTGTGATTGTCAAAATAAAACCAAAAACAAAAAATTTTATAAGGGAACTCAATTCGTTACCGAATCTTTTTAGCAGAGAAAAACGTGCAACAATTGGTAAGGTGTATGCCATAATGAACAATCATTGATGATGATGATGATGATGACTCGCGGGATATTTTAAACTTTTTTTCTCAATGTATTTTTATTTTTTTTTTTTTGATAAATATTTCTTAGTGAAAATCAGAAAAAGGCTACCAATAAATTATGGCATGCAAAGAATTTCGTGGGGCCAACGAAAACTTAACTGTCTTATATGTATATTGAATGATGGGGATGAATTCGGATGAGATGATAGTAGAGATATGTACCTTGTGGCTTAGTAATATATTAACGTATTTAAAAGCATATGATGGAGAGACTCGTTTTTGCTTCTGGATGCGTGCTCTCCTCTTTTATGGTATCGTTAACTGTCATCAGCATCGTTGGGAGGTTTAAGATCTATATATATGTATGTATATGAACTCAACTCCCAGACAGCATCAATGGATCTGGAATTGTGATTGAATATTTCTACTTATTATTCCATTCACAAAAGGGTTAAATGCTTAAAAGTTTTCAAATCAATCGAGTCTTCTTTGATGAATATATCACTTTGATTTTTTGATAATTTAAAAATAGAAAAAAGTCATCATTACAAATAACCTTTATGTTAAGTTGTAACCAGAGTTAGTGTTGAATGAACAATAGTTCTATATTACTGGTAGATCAGTAGATTTGATCCACGAGAACCGGAAAGCAATACAGGAAATACAAGAATAAAACATCAGAAATGTATTGCGCGGATGGATTAGTGAATTTGCAATACATAATTATAAAGTACAAATCAACTAGACTATTATTTATTATTAATATAAAAAAAAAAAAAAATCAAATTTAACTTGGAAATGATTTTCTTTCTTTTGATTTTATTCCAATTTTCAATTTTTAAATTACACAATCTCTCAATGCTTGGGTTAATATCTCGCACTAATGCACCAACTAAACTGCAATATTATCTACTTAAAAACCACAGAGAACTTGCAAATGCCTGAATTTATCATTATGTGGATCCTCACATGTGCATTTATGTGTGTATGGGTGTGTGTATACACACAAGTTTTTTCGCATAAGATCGCGTATCTTAGATAAAGACACGCATGAGAACCTTTTAACACACACATACACACATATCTTAACACAAATACTCTTGAAGAGACAAGATCGCCCTCAAACCGCCACATTGACCACAGATATATTCTTCATTTAACAAAACAAGTTCAAGTCTTAGTTGGACTTAAAGTTGGCGCATAACAAGTCTATGAAAACCGCTAAAGAAAACAAATAAAAATGATTTATAGCAACGCATTTGAACACAACGCAGACTGAACGACAAATAGACAGACAGATGGCCAGACTGATTCTCTTTTGGCGACTTTTGCTGGATTTAGTGAGTGGTGAGTGGTGAGTGGTGAAGGTATGAAACGCCAGCCGAGTTGCATGCCAAAACTATCGGTGCTGCTATCGCTGCATTTCACAAAAAGTCTATGTTAACTTTTGATAAATCGCTGCACTACTAAAATGCGATAAGCGTCACAAGGTACCAAAAGGAAGAAATGATGGCGATCTAAAGAGTGAAAAAGATAGCACTAGGCAACGAGAGAGAGAGAGAGAGAAAGAGAGAGATTGTGAGACTAGGAGAGAGAGAGATCGGTTACAACTAGGGTATGCTAGGGTATGATGATGTACCTTAAGTCAAGCAACCAACTTATATTGACCAAAACAGCTACTGAATAAAGTATAGTGTGTTTGCGTCTTGGGTTTATTGTACATACATACAACGTACTATTGTAGATGGATATTTCCTTGCCATCATATCCGCAACCGATCCACAAAAAGCGTTGTAAACGCATGCATTCGCTCGGTCGCACTGATCACAATGCGATAGGAACTTAGTATGAGCCAAGCAGCAAGCAATGTAGCATGGCATGTTGTGATGGTGATGGCAAGCAAAAAAAAAGCACCCTTTCCTAGGTACACACAGTCAGTCTAGTGTACTCTAGTCTAGTCTAGTTTAATGCTACTATCATATTAGTAGACTGGACCTAGTGCGACTTGCTGCCGACTTGCCACAATGATATCTGCATGTCTATCTAAGATCGTTCAGTGTCCAAGACGACCAAACCGACTAAGACGACAACGCTTTTCGTAAAGGCGTTGAGTGGAATACGCCTGCGTAACTGCTTCCCTTTTAGTGAATGTTACACAGTGAAAAATGGTAGATTAATTATATAAAAAGTACACATACAATATTCCATAGTAACATAAAATATCATGCAAATATTGTGGCTAACTCGGATGTTTCAGGTTTCTCAACTAGAAGAAACACTGTAATGATCTCATATGAACCAGATTTCTGCACTTAGGTTATTTTAATCAACTGAAATGACAAACATATCTCCTAAGAAAGTCTTGAAATTTCTAATAAATACTTGACTCACGGTCCTACTGGGGATTTCGTATCACAATGATGAAATTTTACGCAAAATTTTAATCTTTACTCATAGTATCCAATCTAATCTACTATTGGTATTTATAATACTTTAAGCAGTTGAATCTATTTGAACTCTCAGTGCTTAATAAAGATCAAAGAGGACAAGGTTCTCATAAATGAATGATTACTTCAAAGACAATTATTAAATATTAAAAAAAAAAAAAAAAAATACAACTAATTAAGAAATTAATAGTTTTCTTAGTGTAGTGTCCCTACTCTACTTCACTCTTTCTCTCTTCTCTCTCTCTCTCTCTCTCTCTGCTTTTCTCTTAGAGTAAACAAGGCGCCTACTATATCTAAGTGTATCTATGTGTGTGTGTATGTGAATGCGTGTCTATATATTTGTTGCGCAGTCAAGTGCAGCATACACTTGTTGTTGTGGTGTTGCCAATCTAAGTACAATAGTTTCCTTCCCCATAAGAATCCCTAACAATCTACTTACTTATTTTACTACATTCGCCTTCTACTTACCCGTTTACCATTTGCTGTCTTTGTCGTCGTTGTCGTCTTCACAGCCTTCACTGTCGTCGCACTGTTATCTAGCGCCTTGAACTTGTAATGTTGCTTATTTTGCGCAAATATTGCGTTAATTAAAATATTTTTGTTGCGCCTCGTTGATAATGGTCGGACATGGACATGTAACGCCTGCCAAGCCACACCAAACCTAATGAAACTGAACTGCAGCTGAGAGCGCAGCTAAGCTGAGTCAAGTAGCTACTTGTACTCTTACAATAGTAAGTAGCAGTAGATACTTTCAACCTTAACTCAACATAGACCGACGACGACCAAGACAACACTTTGGCTTGTCTCATTCTTTAACTTGACTTAATGTGTAGAGTTCTTCAGATTTCCTCACCTGACGTCTTGTCATCATCCTAATCATCATCATTATTATTATTGACTTGACCAAGTGCATTGCGTTCTTAGTTCAGCATTTTGCATTTAAGTTGGAGGAAATCTGTTGATTAGATTAGGCGCATTCACGCATTTAACGCTTTGACTCTGCCCGTCTACCGTAAGCCAAATATTTACATTAAGCTCAACTAGATAATAATATTCAATGCCACCACCATCACCATCACCGCCACCACCAAACGTCAAGCATCTCCTTCATTGACTTAACTTCAAAACATTTATAATCACTTATCGCGTGCTTACTTCAAAGCCTGTTGGGCAAACACATCGACACATAGCAGATACTCGCACATACTCGTACTCATACTATTTACCTTCAGATAGATACTCGCCATAATCGAAACGAATCGAACTACTGTGTGTGTGCGGTGCGCTTTGAACTTAGTCGTCTGCAACTAAAATCAAGTACATAATCGTAGATTTATTCATTTAGTTTGCAACTTCACAGAAGTCACTGAACTTGTTTTCAAAGGTCTCAACTTGATGTTTAGGTTATAAAATGGAAGAAAGCCCTGGATGAAATTTTAAAATTGCACCCACGCAGTAACAAAATTTGTCTTGGCGCGTGATGTGTACTGAGCACATTGGACTGAATTGAATTGGATTGAATTGAATTGAATTGAGTTGAGTTGAGTTGAACTAAGTGCCCAGCAAAGGCCCAAGGCAAATATGTACAATACTCGTATATACATTTTACCTTTTCATGTTTCATGAATAACAAAACCCAAGCGAAAGTAATTGATTTCTTTTACAACTGAGACATTTCGAAACTAAAATGTATCTCATTCTCCATAGGGTTTTTCTTTACCCTAATATTTCTTATACTCGTATGTTGAACTGTTTAATGTTTGGCGCTCTTCGTTTGGCACACGTCGTAGTGCATCCATCCAACATGTTGTGGTTATTGCCACAAGAGCACAAGACATTTTACGTCAGTCTGATATTCATATGTAGATACTACTCACTTTTTTATTTCGTACTGAGCGCATTTCGTAGTTTTATTGGTTGTGGTGTGAAATGTTTTAAATAAAAGATTTTTTATGACCTTTTCTTTATTTTGTGTGTGTGTGAGGTAATGAAGTGAAATTCTGCTATAAAATCTCTTGAGATAAGCATTTTGTTTTAGGTGCGTCCATTCCATTTTGATGAGATATTTTTTTGTTTCTCAACACTCGTTACATTAAGGCACAGAATTTTAAGTGTTAATATGTTTGATTGTAATCGCAGTTTTAAATCACATATGCGCACATGATGTTAAAACTTTTCAACTTTGATAGACATTAAATTATTTAAGATGATGGACTTCTTATCTGATCTATGACACCTTAGACTTTTGTTTAACAGTATTTCTATACTGCATACTTAATTTTATGGTTGAGAGTAATGAAAAATTTTAAAATATTCATTCCTATAAAAGAAGTCACAATAAAAAAATTTGCATCTCATTATTATACTATTTTAATAACTTGAATGACTGAATACAATAAAAATATATGAAATGAAGTGAAACTAGAACTTAGAAAATAGTGATGATACATTATTTATGACACGGGTTAAGTTGAGATGCCGCCCTGAAACATAGTAGATAACTTTTTTGATAATTCATCCTAAAGGAAAAATATTCTGCAACATTTTCCTGGAAAAATGCTACATGGATATCTACTACATGAAGATTTTTAAGAAACTTATTTCAATATCTTATTGTAATTGACTTCAGAGGCAGGCCAGGTACGTGTGCCAAGTAACTTTTCCCAGTTGCCATGTAACTTTTCTCTCAAGGAAATTTCCTTTCGATTCTTAAAAACATTAATGTTATAAGTATATTCCGTATTAGTACATACATTTTATCATACGTGCACATGAAGAAAGAAACCATTTTATAAATTGCAACGAATCTTTTGAGCCATAAAAATCACTGAGCGAATGCAAAGTTCAACTAAGAAATACTATATTGTAGATGGAAACCTTTATCATCTTACAAAGCTCAAAATTCAGCATCAACTGATATGTTGCATGCGTGCATCTCCTCATTGTTGCACAAGTAGATACCCAAAGATACTGTATTTTGTAACTGAATATTTGTTGGGCTCTCGTATGCAGTGGAGTATGGGTTAAATCAAATCAACTTAAGTCTGTCAGTCAGTCAGGCATTCTGACACTAAAGCAGTCAGTCAGCCAAGCAGGCAAGCAGATAGACGGCAGTAAGAATTCAGTCACATATACGTTCTTAATCTTAGAATCACTTCTCAGTCAGTCAGAATGAAATCAGTATGCTGGGCTACTGTTATCTATTATTTTCGATTTGTTATATTCTTATTGGAATTTTTTAATATGCATAAATAGCTTGTAAATTGTATATAAATACATATAGTATAGAGTATAGTAAAAGTGCGAGTATAGAAACATCTCATCTTGATTGTTATTGCTTTGAGTTTTTAGTTTGTGTTTGCACTCAAAAGGGTTCTACTTATATCTCAAGCTTATTAAAACGGGAGAAGTGTGAAGCATGGTGGAAAACTGAAACTATTTTGAAAACATTTTCATGTGTTACTTATTACTATTTGTTATACAATATTTTTTTTTTTTTTTTTATGCTTTGCGTGTAATTCACTTTTAGACAAGATTTTATATTTCTAGTGTCGCCAGTAGTCGAAGGTCGCGTATACTCTGCGTGAGATCGAAAAGATAAGCGTGGGTCCAAATATTAATTTAACTTAACTTGGAGTAGTATAAAATTTCAATTTCAATCTATGCTGCTTCTGTTTCTATCTACATATAATTTATTCTAATTTTTTTTTTTCAAATTAATTACTAATGGCTTGACACACGCAATGGAAAAATAGAAAATCATAAAAGAAAAAAAAAACAAAGACCATTTTAAAGGCTTTTCATATGATATTTATCTGTAACTTTAGGTATTTTATTTTGAAAATTATTTTCAAAAAAACAAACAGAAAAGATTTTTCAAAGATTGCTCAGTTTCTTTGGGTTCATGAATGAACATAATGTAGCAAATTGTATTAAGTTCACTAATTTATTGAATGAGCATCGGAGAGTTTTTTTTTATTTGGTAGAGAATTTTAAATGTTATCATTTTGATCTTAAATGTGGGAAACTCTTGTCTTTCCAACAAATCTTCAACTTAAGACAAACTTAACAGTTCCTCTGACCACTTTGCTGTGATATTTGTATTGCAGTTAACTTTCTTCCTTAGATTTTCATTTTTATTGTCAGTTTCTTCTATGACTTTAACTACTTTACCAATTTATTTAGAACTTTATATATTCTCATGATATTTTATGCCACTATTTGAAGAAAAAGAAAGGAAACTTTTGCAACACTTGAAGTTATATTTAGTACACTTTCGCTATCTTTTTACTGTCATGACATGCCCAGTTTTCTCATCTTTACCGCAAAAGAAAACCCCAAAACACTAAGCGAAACTACAAGACACTACAAGATACTAAGTTTGGTTTCTACTTAGCAGCCAGCATATGAACAACAAACGACCTTGAATCTCTTCTGTTTGACTTTCGCCAGTATCTGCTACTAGCAAAAGATACTTCTTCTACTCGTGCATGTAACAGAGAAGAAGAGCGAACAAGGTTTGAACTCACAAGTAAGAAAAACAAAGTCCAACGAAATTAAGGGGAGACAAAAACTTCAAACGACAACAAGAAAAAGATACACAACTCTGAACTCGACTCGACTTTTGTTACAACATCAACTTCAGCTGAACGCAAATACAAACACAAAGACAATTACATCAGCTAAATGTAACTAGAATGAAAAAAAAGTAAAACCAAAGTACAAC
Organism: Amiota minor; assembly: GCA_037043295.1. Taxonomy (NCBI): domain Eukaryota; kingdom Metazoa; phylum Arthropoda; class Insecta; order Diptera; family Drosophilidae; genus Amiota; species Amiota minor. The sequence goes on from JBAMAW010001787.1 coordinate 1,566,362, forward strand.
TTAATTACCAAAACAGGACTTTTGCATTGCCATGTTTCAATGAGTACAGTGTGAGAGTTTTGTGAGTTGAGTATAGAACGCAAGTCCACACAGTGCACAGTGGTGCAACGCAGCATAGAATGAAGCAAATCAGAAACATATAGTTAAAGAGGCAGGCAAATTGGGACGAAGTAGTAAGCGTGAGTTTCAGTAGACAACCCAAGTTGACTGTGGCATGCCATGGACGCAGGAACTATAAAAAAAACAAAAATAAACAAAAAAAGGAAAGAGAGAAAAACGAACTTGGTGCCGAAAATATCACTTAATTAACATTTTTACGCTCGAAGCTTTAGAGGTAATTAACGCGTCCACTTAATGCAAACACCATTGAACATTCGAGTAATTGGACGACATGTTGCAAAAAGAACAGGAAGAACCAGAGAATGACTCCCAGAGCACAGAATTCAGAACTGAACCAAACCGAAGCAAACTGAACAGAAAAGAACTAAACTGAACATGGCAGAAAATTCATTGGTGACGGCAGACAGGCGGCCAGTCAGGTAGATAGATAGGTTAGTTGCTAGTGCTGGTTGTGGCAGTGATGGCAGTGGCGGTGGCGGTGGCAACTGTGACAAGGACAGGATTGAAACAAGCATAAGCTATGCCAGACGAAGCTGTCAAAGTGGCAGTGGCAATGAGTTGTTTCAAGAGTCACAGAGACATACTGAGCGAAGGAGAAACGGCAGATAGACAGGTTGTTTTAATGTAGCAGGTTGAGAAGGACAGAGGAGAGACTTCATATGGCATGCCATGGCCTGGTCCGTCCTGGCATTTAGATGAGTTGGCTGAGATGACTTCACTTGGAACTAGGCGACTCTATAGATGAGCTTTTTTACCCACAACAGGACTTTCGATTTGTAATGATCACTAGAGCGCATACCTCAAGTCGTTTATACTGAGTAGAGTCAATGCTTTGAGTCATGTCCCTTTATTTTGAATACAAACACAGTTTGCTTGTTTAATGGGTGGCCATGTCTCTATACAGCGAAAACTAAGTAAAAATATACACAAAAGAGAAACAACTACAAAAAATCACAACACAACAGAACACCGCGACAAACTAAGACAACAATTTCCAATCAGAGCAAATCTAACATCCACTCCCTTCCCTCTCTCGAAGTTCTGAAGCCTTCATGGCTTTTTAGTTCAACTTGTATTTTGTATCTGAAGTGCGACACTTCGCAGCTTCCCGCTGTTTGCTAAACGAAAATTTCGCTAAAAACAACAAAAATTATGCGACACGTTTACGCAGTCCGCCACCGGCGGCGATGCGTTCCTCCTTCCTGCTTCATACTCCTTTTGTTACTCCTTTGGTTTGTGCTACAACAAAATTGTCCGGCGCTTTAGAGTTTGCATATTTCAACTGGACCCTGGAACTGTGGAACTCTGGAGCTCTGAAACTCCTCAACTTCGCCATGAGCTCTCTACAAACGTAATTTAATTAATTTATTCACATTCATTCAATGAAGCGCTTTGCTGCATGCGTAATTATTGCGCAAAAAAATGCAAGGCGGCAGTATTTGCCACTGCTACTATTACTACCAATCGGACCCACTGGACATTAAACTTGACGGCCAACGCTGAGTTTTTGAATTTGATGTGATGGGGGTGTTGACGGTGGTTGGAGAGATCATTTAAACAAACAGTGAGCACTTTGGCGACGCTTGGACTCTATGTGTTTTGCATGCTGATGATTTCCAGCAAAGAAATCATGAAATAAAAAAGTACATTTTATTTATATTCAATAAGTTAAAAGTAGATCTTAGTCGCATCTTAGATCATTTTTAAAGAAACCTTAATGGAGTCATACATTTTTGATTGACCTCATAGGTAATTGATTCTAAAGAATTGTACTAGATCATAGAGTTAAGTTTAGGTTTTAGTATTTTTACAACTAGAAGTATGGTTTTCAATTATGTCACTAGAAATATATTCTTGGGAGTATTTTGTTTTGGGAATTGTCCCGGGAGATACCAAACATCATCCTAAATTCCATGTCATCATCATCATCTTATATTTTAATTGAAACTTCTCGTTCGTTCTATAATTTAAGATTCTCTCATTGAATTAAGGTGTGACCGCCTTTTGTCATAAAATATCTTTTTGTTAAAAGTATTTGTATCTTTTTTTAAAAACAATTTGTATAGTTTCTTCATATGTTTTCTCTTTTTGCTATTGCTATTGCTATTGTCATTGATGTTATGCGTTTTGATTCATTTCTTTTATTTCTATGTGTAGTGGATATGTTTCCCCACCATTTCTGAAATCATTTTGTCAGTCGTCATTGTTGAATTGTAATTAATCCGCCTCAATCCTCTTGTTAAATCGAGCTTTTACAGATACAGATATATTTTTTTGTTTTGTTTTGTTTTGTTTTGTTTTTGTTTCTGTTTCTTATCGCGTTTTTGCTTGCGGCTCAAGACGTGTTAACTCTGAAACTGCACTTAAGACACTCAGACTCCGGCGCGTCATATACAAGTCATGTACGAAGTATGATTTCCCAAGACATTCTAGGAGGGCTTAACAGCAGCATCTTAAAATTGCGTTCAATTCAGTGGAGTTTTGTTGTTTTGTTTTGTACTAAATTGAGTTGGGTGCGTGAGTCAGACAGTCAGCGAGTCAGTTGAGTCCAGTCATTGAGGGATTGTATGACAGCGCTAAGCGTGCGACTTGTATTGTTTGTTGTCCACTTTGGTATGTAGGTAGGCATGTACTATATGTTATAGGTATGATTGGTGCTGGTAATGTTGTCATTGTTGCTGTTGTTATTGTTGTTATTGTCACGTGTTGGAGATGACATAAAGTGGACAATTGTTGTTGTTATTGTTGCTGTTAATATTATTATTCTTGTGATTGTTGTACATGTCGGTGATTATAAGAATACTGACATATGACAAAATGACTCAAAATGGAGTGAAAGAACCGCACCCCATAGATCATGGTAAAAATGAGTTCTTGGATGTGGAATCTTAGGTTTGATTGATCATATTCTGATCAGTTGATATGGAAAATTTGAATTTACCACACCTCACAGAGATTTTTTTTTTAATATAAAGGAAAGCAAATAAAATAACCTAATAGTTAAAGTCTTTACTGAAAGTTTTTCGAATAATGCATTGCATCCACAAAATCCATGATGATGACTATAATGGCTCCCATTTAATGCTTATTGGTATCAAACAAAAACAAAACCTTGCCGATTAAGCAAACGTATAAGTAAATAAAGGAATCAATTAAACACAAATACTTATGATACTATAAACAAAACACATGCACGCATATTTGTAATAGAAACCGCTGTTCTAAAGCTCAACCACGATTATAATAACAATAACAACAACAACATTACCTAATACTGATATGCCTTCATTATTTGTAGTAAAACGCATCATTCATTTGATTTCAGTTGCACATAGATACAAAACACACACATAAACACACTCGTACATAGATGTGTCATGCTTTGTTGAACGTGCCCCATGCCTGCCTATCTATGTCATAGATACACTCATACTCATGGTGGCTTATAGGACTTTATAACGATCCAATAAGAATGACTTCATGGCAAATCATTCAAAACATAATAAATGAGCTACTATTGGAATTTAGCGCATAATCAGCGTTCGCTTCGCTGCACAAATCCAATGAAGGCCCAGCTGGTTAACACAGTACAATATACAATCCATAAGTATAATATCTATCTAACGTGGTCGACTACTACATCGAATGTATATGAATTTAAATAGAATGATATACTACTACAATAAACATATTGGAGAGGAGCAAAGAGGACAACTAATGCCGCTAATTGGAATATGTGTCAAATGACATGTGCATATGGCAATCTAAGCAGCATTAGAGAGGGGGAGACAAACAGATTGGTATAGAATTGCAAAGAATCGTAGGAGGAGGAAAAGTTGCTGCAACTAAGAGATATGGTAGAATAGATCGCTTCGCGACAAAGGCTTAAAACAAATGTCAAGGAAATGAAAGAGAACAAGAACATACTACAAGGAAGAAGTAAGGAAGAAGAAAGGAAGCCGACGACAACAAACAGTAGCTGTAGCTGTAGCATATTGTTGTTGCATGTTGTTGTTCTCCATATTGCAGTTGCGCCTACAAAATACTGTGAATGTTGCTACCGCATGTCAGATTAATATGAAACGCGTTATAAGACAAGCAAAGTAAGTAAGAAATCTTCTACTTTCGCCTCATAATTGATATTTCTCAATGTCTTATACTATAAAGATATATGTATATTGCAATACAAACATACAAGTATGTACACACACATATTCATGTATGCAACATGTTGCAACGATAACGCCAAAATCAGAAAATTCAGAAGACACCAACCAGAATGCAACCCACATACCGCATATGCTTACTGTGTATGCCGCACCACTATAGAGCACACAGCAAGTGGCACAACGTTCTACATTAAGTCGTACAGATACTTTTCCTATTGGATTCTTGTTTTTCCAAACATTCATCCATCCTTCCTTCGTTTGCTTGTTTGTTAGTTTCGCATATGTTTTGCATGCAAAAACTTGTCTTACTTAAGTTTTTCTTATTTTCTTTGTTGCTGGTTGCGTTGTTTGTCTTTTGTTGTTGTCGTTTGTGTTTTTTTTTTGTTTTTTTTTTTTGTAAATAAGTAAGTTTATAAGTTCTACCGATGATTTCCAATTGCAGTTTGTGCTTTCTGCTACAACTATAACCAAATGTACATATGAGTATCTCTATGTATTTCAATGGTGTTTTTTGTGTATGAGAGATTTGTTTCGTTCATTTATTGTATTATCTTTGATTTAAAAGCAATTCATCAACTTTCTGCATATTGCAGTTTCTGTTTTTCGCGTTCTTTTCTCAATAGATTTAGTTGGTTGTTTGTCTTCTTTGTATCTGTTGTGTTGTGCTCACGCCTTTTACACTAATTGATTTTCTTATATGAGTAATGATGATTCGTATGATGTTTGCTTGCATTTGTTTAGATGTGTGTATCTTTTACTTCAAATTAATCATTTTGTTCAGAGAATATTTTTGTATCTATTTATTTAGTTTGCAAGTCAATGAGAAACTTGATACACTTAACATACAAAAATAAGAACAAGAAAAGCTTTCACAAGTTAAATTACAGTATAAGAATTTCCTCAATTTTTGTTTTTAATTCTTTGTCTTAAGCATGAAAACTTATCAAATATGCAAATTCATGATTTATGAGGTTGTTGGGTTCTACAATACTTATGTATCTATTATACATAGATGTATGTATCCCATATATCTTAACTACGCATTTATCTCTCACCTTCTGATGAATTCGCTTTCACTATAAAAAAAAAAAATATAAGGAACCCATAAAAATCTCTAAAACTTTTCGCCTTAACTGATCTGAAAGCATTTCTAACTTTACAAACACAGTACAAACACAGCTTGTGGTCTTCCTTGAACCTTTTTGATTTACCTATTAAAAATGTGCAACAAAATGTGGCAACACACAGGCAGACACATACACATATGGTAAATACCACGACGCCACATGTTTTTATGGATAAAATAGTAAAAATAAAAAAATAAATACCTACTTAAAAAGAAGAATTGAAATAACTTTGGGCAATCTACTATGCTCATGCTTAATGCCTAGTGATTTGGGCCTAGATTAGAGTCAAATGATGCATTACATACAAAGCAATAACAACATACTAAACCAACAATAACAACACACAACATTAACAACACCAACTGCACCGTGGGCATAAAATCTGATAAGAAGTTTTTTGCAAAACTATTTCATTCGCATAGTTCGCAGCTCTATTCAACTCAGTTCTCAGTTCTCAGTTCTACTATTATGTTCAGTTTAGTTAAATTCATCGTATTCAAGTAGTTCAAGGGAACTTCCCAAGCATTACAAAAATACAAAAAAAAAAAAAAATAAGAAATTAAGTGTTATGCTTAAATCAAGTTGACCCGACTAAATGATGTCTTACACCCCAATTTTATTGAAAATAAAAATGGTTAAAATTCAGTAAGCAACAAAAATATTAAAAATTATATCAAGTAAAACTTTGCACTCAAAGTAATGGTGGTAAATTTTTTTATTGGCATGACTCTTCATTGCAATCTTCTCACTCTGTCTGGGTGTTACATACATTTACTAAATTTAAATATACCCTTCTATCCACCGATTTACTGTAGTAGTAGATAATAAAATGCGTAGCCAAACAATTTAACTTTGTGCAAATACAAGAAACATAGTCCTTCCGTTGACTTGAGTTTGAAGTCTTATAAAATATACATTGGAACTGCAAGGGATGACTTAGAGGAAGAAAAGATTTTGACTGTTGCTGTTCTGTGGATGATGAAGATGACGATGATGATGATAATGATGATGTTGGTAGTCAGTGATCTCGTTTTTCGCTCAAAAATTTGTTTGCAAATAAATGAAAAATAGACATACTAAGACAGGCCAAAACAAAAGCTCACTTTTGTATAGCCAGTCAAATCTCAGCATTTTATCGCAACATTTGTCCGGCCCTTGCGAGAACAAAAAATATTCTAGTCTAAACTTACAATTGACTTCGGGTAGCAAAGTAGTTGAGCTGCATAAGCAGCAATGGAATCTGAATCAGTAGAAATAGAAGCAGCTTTTGTTCCAACAGATCAAACTGATAACCATTTAAATGAGCGTGTTGCAGTTGCATTTTGGTTGTTGGCGTTCGTTCTTCTCCTGCATTGCTATGTTTACTATTCATATGGAGATAGATAGACAAACAACAAGCAGAAGCCACAACCAACAACATCAACTAGTTTTTATATATGTTTTTCTCTATATAAACAAATATTGCACTAGTTTGGTTTTGGTTTGATTACAATGAAATGTCCAAGCACAGATTTGTGCAACTAGTCACATGATGCTACATGTATGAAGAACGACAAAAAGGTAGCAGGAACAGATATAGAAGGTAACAGCAATGACCAGTGAGCAACAGTGGTTCAATATATTCATTATATAAGTATATTTTGATCTACGAAATAGTCGAATCGAAAGTAATTCAGAATCATTCTCAAGTGATCTACAGTTATAGATTTTTAATCTAAAATTATTAAATAACATTATGAATTGATAAAAAGAAAACTAATTTTGATTCAGAACAATCGATATTGATGAAAAGTAACAAAATATTCTTTGGAGGTAGATTAAATTAAAATAATATAGATGAATATATTATAGCAAAATAAAAAAATGGGCCAAACTCGTGGGTCAGACTCGTACACGGAGGATTCCGTACCAGATTGTGGAAAGGTACTCCCATTATTGGTCCGATTTGGCTGATTCTAACAAATGTATAGCGCCTATATAAACAACTTATAGTGTCTAAATTTCAATTTGATCAGACAAAAAACAAAAAAGTTTTTCGAATAAGAACCTGAATTTGAATGGTGGGTTTGTATGGGAGGTATCTTTGCTTGTAGACCGATTTGGCTAATTCTAACAGATATACAGCGCCTATATCAACAACTGATAGTGACTAATTTTCAGTTTGATAGGACAAATAACAAAAAATATTTTTTAATAAGAACCTGAATTTTAATGAGATTTGTATGGGAGGTACGCTCCCTAGAGGTAGGATCTTACAGAAATTTTGACAGTATAAGTTTGTAATTTATAGCCACCATTTACCCAAGTTTCAATATCGTGAGATTACTTGATCGTATAGGTGTCATACAAAACCAAAATGTTCTTTGTATGGGGACCCCTTTAAGTTTTTAAAAATATTTTAGTTTTAGTATTTTTTGCTGATGCCCGGATAGAACTACATATTCTGTGAAAATTTCAACTCTCTAGCTATTACGGCTTATGATATATGACCCGAGGATCGACGGACGAACGAACAACGAAGTCTCTGCAATAGGGTTCACTTTGGTACTCTTTGAGTCCGGAACCCTAAAAAGAAGATTTTTCAATGTTATTATGAGTTATTCAAAACAAAGATTATAGGAAAAATAATCCAGTTGAGGAAGGAAATTGATATTGAAAATTATTTTTTCAAAATACAATACAGGCCACTGTGCTCACTTCGTCATATTCCATTGGCAATATATGTTTTTAGGTATACGAGTATATGGTTGTATATGTACCTATATACGAGAATGTCATAACTACAAAGCAACGTAATCACAAACTATAAAAGGCAGACAAACAACTTCTATAGACCTTCATAATGCGCTTCTGCCACAATTCCAAGGTATTTAGTGCAGGCTGAAATGCATTTACGACTGATATTGTGATTATTATTACTATACGACAAACGGACAGTTTGACAGACAAACAACTATTGGCCATTGGATGTGCACATCATAGTACAAACATTGGTAACAACATTGCCAACAAACAGCAAAGAAAGAACAGACCGAAGAACAGCCACAGCAACAAAGACAAAGACAATAAATCCGTGCAGCTACTTTTCAACAGCGCAAAGGGAAAGCAGCAAAGAAATAACACTTGCTTTGCTCTCCTTAAAATGAAAATGTTTCAAAAGCGAGATGTGGCATGCCTCGTAGATTCGTGGACTGGTGGACTTCACTTGACTTGACTTGACTCAATATAAAGTTAACTTAAGCTCAGGCTGGTTACAGGTTGCAAAAAGGAATCGCTTGAGGTGCACAGATGCATACCAACTGATAAGAAATATCTCATATTTTTACCAACTGGCCAAAAGAATAAGACGCACTGGACTGCATAGGACTGCACTGGACTGGATAGGACTGGACTGGACTGGACTGGACTGAACTGAACTGGACATTTGGTAATACGAGTGGTGTGAAGGCGGAGATGGAGATGAAAGAAAGGAGACTGTTTTGGTTGCTGCTTGTTAATATTACAGGCTGCTGCCAACAAGTAAGTGAATGAGTAAGCCCTTAAAACTAGTGCAATGTGCAACTGCAAAAGACCTTATTGCCTGCCTCACAGAGTGCCTGCATGCCTTCATGCCTGCCGATCCAACTACTTGCCACGTTTTAGCAAAATGTAAGCGCGTTATCGCTGCACAGCCGCATAAATAATGCAGCTTAAAGAGCAGGTTGACGCCTACAAAAATAACAACAAAAATATCACAAACAGCCCAAGACAAACTTGGACAAGAAGCTAAATGGAGAACTGAATAAGAAGTCATCGCTAGCCACCAACACTTGTTCATTCGTTCACTCGCTCGCTGTCAATTCCCCCACTTGGACTACTTGGGCTATTTGGAATTGGGATTGGGAGGACTCTATGTTGAAATGCAACTGATGATGCGATGCTGTGATGCTGCTTTTGGCTTAGGGACTTAGTAGGCTTCTTGTGCTGGCATATTTCTTAAGTAGTTGTTACTTTTTAAATTTGTTTTTTTTTTTTGTTTCGCTTGATATTTTTCTCTCTTAATTTTTTTTTTTTTTTTTTTTTTCGTATTTGCAGCTTCTTGTGACGCCTTCAAAACTACTATTGTATAACTAAAGATACTCAAAGTACTTTACTACTTTGCCTACGATGCGCACTGACTAGCTAATGACTTAGCCTATACTCAAATTTTTATGGTTTCATTTTAAAATAAATATATACTTCCCATTTCCAGTTGTTGGATTTTCTTGTTATTAGTCGAAAATAACGCAATAAAAATGATTATAAAATGTTTACAGTTTTTGAAATACCCACAATAAATATGGAATATTAGAGACTGGGAGTATTTCAAGCTTAGTTGGAAGTATACTTAGTTATGGTCATTTTATGTGTGTTAAGTGAAGACGAAAACATGAATCTTTTAGCACAAATATGAAATAATGAAACTATAAACACGTTGAGTTATGAATCACTTTTAGCTTTGTAACTTTCAACTTTTAAGTTATATATATATATATATATTGTTTTGTATTCTGTTAATTGTACTTTGTAAAGCCATTAATACAATCCTGAGATATTAAATATGAACTCTCAAAACTTATAAATTCCCATCGGAACTGTTAGATTTCATGGGAAATGTGCAACGCATTACTTCGATTGAAAGATGTTGATGTTTGTGCATGTTTTACTCTCAGTTTTTGAGCTATTGAGCTGAAATTTGATACAGATATTGTTGTATGCAACATTAGGATTTTACGATTACTGGAAAATGTACTCTTCATACCAGCATATTTATTTGCTTTATTTACATTACAAAGGTAAGTAAAGCTTGATTGGGGTAAAAGATTAGTTTCGCTTCGTTGAATAGAATTTGATGTTGCATCTGGTTTTTATGTCGACTTGATAAATTAATAAACATTTAAGAAATTATCTATGAAGCCATGTAGGTATGTATACCTAAGAAGATCAAGTAGTTCAAAGTGCAAAATTTCACCTTAACAACTTTGTCGATGGCAACAATCATGCATAATTAGACAGCTAAGAAGGCGACACATTTCCATAGAGGTCTAAAGAACACTATGCAATACAAGTAAAAGGATTTTTGTTGATGTTTAAAGGGGAAAAGAACGATTGGTGTTTTCAGTAGTAGTTAGCGACATTGCCAAAAACAAACAAAAATGAAGGAAAATGAAAAAGTATGTGAGTTAGTAAGTGTGTTTGTGTGTGTGTGTTAGAAGGTTTTTTGCAAGACTCAATGCTACTCGGTTCAGACGGCTCATTATCATTACAATAATCGTAGCGTAGTACAAGCGAACGCGATGTTGATAGTGATCAACATCATTATCAGCAACACCAAACAACACACGTAACACACACACACAGATACACCACACAGACAATGTTGGCGGCGTTGATCACAACAAATGATCAAACGCCAGCTAGCGAAAGGCCACGCCCTGTGTCCATGGAATATGCAAAAAAGAAGAAAAAAAAAAGAGGAAAATAGAAGAGGAATAGCAAGGCGCTTGTGCAGGCGCTGAACGTGACGCACCAGAAACACAACAGCAAAATGGAATGAAATGAAAGTCAAGTCAACCAAGCGCAACAAGGCATTCAATGGACTCTTGTCAAGCATTTTGCACCCCCTCACTCCTTTCTACAAGACACATTTTACTCCGCGCAGTTGATCGTAAAGTTGTGATAAAGCTTCTTGGTTTAATGTTATGTAGGTACATACCATATTTTTCCTTCATATCCGTCAGTTTGTCCACAAAACTATTGATAGAATGGAAAACCTGCTTACCCCACTTCCATTGACTGCCTATTCCTTTTCTCTCAATATCTTTACCTTTATTAATTTAAATATAAATGAGTTTTCACATAAAATTATGTATGGTCTACGGCTACATAAACAACCAGGCGGCGCCAATCATAAACGTGCACTAATTATGCTTTATTAGCATGTAGTGTAGTGTTATGTAGTGTAGTGTAGTATTCTGCAGACTATAGGCAGAAGTATTTAAGTGCAGTGTAATGGGATTGAAATGAAATGATCGAAGAGCTAACTAATTTGTGCTTATTAGCACTGGAAGCGTGAGATCTTTTTTTTTTAAATAAAAGTTTATACCGAAAACTATGTAGAAGAAAAATATGTACAATATAGATTGTAGAGATAAACACAAAGTCAAAGAAAGTTTGGAATTTTAGAAATTAAATCATATCATATTGGTATAAAGGAATTCTGAATTTAAATAACAAGAGATAATGAAATCAGCACTGAATGCGTTTGTTAGAAGGTAAGTTTTAAAATTATAACATTCAACTTTCACAATCACAATCTTCATATAATAGAGAAATGTGTCTGCGATGTGGTAGATCTCGATCTGGAAGGCCAAAGAAATTAAATTTATCAAATTCGACCGTTCATGATCATTTGCAACCCTTTGGTTTTGTCTAAGAACTGGACATGCTTTTACAGAAATAAATTTATGTCGTTTGCTAATTGCTTCTTAACATTCAAGAAAAAGATCCATTTTTGAAGCGCAGCATCATTGGGAAAGAGAGAATGAGTTGTCTTCAACAATGTTAAACGCAAGAAACCCGGTATTCATTAAAAAAAAAATGTATTTAGTGAGATTACAAAGGAATTGAATTTTTTGAGCTTCTCTACCAGGCAATACGAGGATCAATTCTAAAGTGCCATCAACTGGCGAAAATGAGTGACTCATTTAAGCAGAAAAGGCCAGAATTGATCAATAGATCAATCACCAAGATAATGCGGGACCTCATATAAATTTCCACACACCCACCTTATTCTTCTTCTGATTATTATTTGTTCCGGTCTTTTCAAAACTTTTAGATTTTAAAACTTTTCCTTCAACTGAGGAAGTCAAAAATCACCTGGATCAGTTTGTTGCAAGCAAAGAACAAAAGTTTTATAAGCGTGGAATCATGCTACTGCCAGAATGATGGCAAAAGGTATGGGATCAGAATGGACAATATATAATTGAATAAAATAATTATTAACTATAAGAAAATTATCAATAAAAATCCGAACAACCAAATAGTTGCTCAGTTCCAAGTTCATTTCAAATTAATGTTAATTTACGTTAAGAAATTAAAGTTCTTAGAAATTGATTGTTATGAAATCAGAACAAAAACATAAGTACATTTGAAACGGCATTCGAAAAGGGTTAAGATGTGAACTATTGTATAATTGGGAATTTTTTAAAATTCTTATTCTGCTTTCGTTACATTCTTTGGTATTGTATCTATACCATAATTTAGCAATAGTTTAAAAGTCAATAAAGTTAAGATTGATTGCATTTAGCAATAAAAAAAAATATTACTAGACCTCACTCTTCATTTACGTTTTCCACCTTTCTAACACTTAACACTTATGGTAGATGTAGATTCCCTTCATTCACATAAACTCAGAGTTATGCCTTGTGGACATAATTTGTTTAAGAATTTATAGATGGCAAGAACTGAGTTGCCTTCAAGTAAAGAAATTGCAACAATTAAGACAAAAGTAAGCAACAAAAAATATTAAAGAGAAACCCAAACACATTTAAGATAATAATGATGTTGTACATGCCGGCGGTTGAAATGTTGCAAAAATTTAGCACAGCAAAGCGCCCAAGGTCAATTAGAGAACGAAGAAATGAAGGTTAACAAAAGCAGATTTCTTGTTGATAAACACAGACAGAGAAACTGTGACACACAGAATGACAGAATTATATTAAGGAAGACTACATTATATAGCAACATCAGTAGTAGACAACTTAAGCCAAATGTAGTTTAGAATATGTAGAAGATTTCTGGCAAAAGAAGTCGCATTCGTTGTAGTTTTATGGCATTCAAATGACCAACAAAATGTTGTTAATGTTCATGTTGATGAAGACTCATTCATTTGGTATACGACTAAGCGGAATGAAGAAGATATTTTATTACATTTTAAGATTGCTGGTATTATCACTCAATCTCTGCCACAATGCTGGTGCATGTATTGCAAGTACAAATTACCAAAATGAACATCTCTGCCTGTGCTATGAATTGTGAATTTGGTGAATTATCATGTTTCAGTCGAATGACCTTTATTCAAATCCTTGCTTTGATGAACATCACTATTATTATTATCCACATTGTATCTGTGTGCAATTTGAACTATGTATGTACATACTTTAATTAAGAATTGCCCAAAGGCCATTCAACATGAGCTTTACTTTTTGTAGTACAATATGTACAACATCTTTTGTACAACTTTTCTCCAGCAACTTTGCAATTTATTTATTGTATGTAAGTTTTCTGTTTACTTTTTCTTTTTTTTTTTTCGTGTTATAAATTTTTTTTTTTTACTCACATTTTATTGTATAAGAGTCAAAAATACTTATATCTGGCCCAATGTGAAATGGACAGTCAATATCTTCGTAAGTGTATCAGTAATGTGTTTTGGGATGCATAACATTCTATGGTTTTGAAGAACTGTTACCAATAGAGAATACTTTGAACAAATCTGGCTATCTAATTTACTAACAATAAAATAGAATATAGGAACTTAAGTTACTGGACTGGATTACATAATATAGGTACTTTGTTAAAGACATAGAATTTTATAAATTTTATTTATATAAACACGAAAAAAAAAACATTCGGTATTAAATTGACAAATAAAGAACAAGAAGAATGTGATAGATTGGTCGATACTTAACTTATCAAAAAGTTCTTTAATTGACAAAAGTCGATAAAATGAAAAATTTACATATTAAAACACTTAATATTGAATATGATATCTGACCGAAGCGTTGAAAGAAAGAATTATTGATGAATAAATTTACTAAAATGAGTCATAAAAGAAGTCAATTTTGTTATACATAAGACCAAGTAAGTCTGATTCTTACTAAATAAAGACATATAAAAGAATTTAAACTATTAAATTAAAAAAAAAAATATATATTAAATTTTGCTATACCTAAATTAGAAAAGCTTAAGATCTTTCAGTTGTTGTAGTCATAATGACAACCAATTAAAAAACAAACTAAAATAATAAAATCTGACTCCATAGTAGTCAACTTACTATAATAAATTTTAAAAATTTGGCCATATCTTTATGTATGATAATCACAAGTATAACAATAAAATCATATGGCATTAGGTGTGGTTTTCCCAACTTTAACCCAAGAGGCATTAAAAAATCTAAAACATATTTTCCAGATTAAACTAATATGTATTTCTATCTAAAACTCATCACTAGTCATAGGTTTTAATATATAAATAATTTTTCATTTCATATTTTTCACACATTTCCTTTAAAACCATTAAATTTTTTTTCTGTTTTTTATGATGATGAACGCCAAATATTATGCAAACAAAATAAAACGAATGTAATAAAATTCAGTGGTGGCCTATGAATGCTCAAATGTAATCATCAGTTTTAATGACAGACAAAGGCTAATGGCAAAACGCCATTAAAAATTGGCCATAATGTGAGTCCAGTAATTGATTATTGTATTTTCAGTAATAATGAAGTCTTAAAGATAAAGTAAATGTATAAGTTATTTATTTATTTTTTTCCGTTTTTTTTTTTTTTTTTTTTCTTGTAAGAACAATTTGCTTTTAACATAAACAATTTTATGATAACTTGAAAATCTTAAGGTTAAGAAATTCGAAGGGTTTTGGACATAAAATTAAAAATTTTGGATTTTAAAATGGATATTTATTATACTCTTTCTACTATCTAATCTTTCCATCAATCATTTTTATTTAGTTAGCCTAATAAAGTGATTCTTAATGTTAACTTTGACCCAAGTCTCGTAGACTAACAATAAGTTTATATATTAATCTTGAAACAAAAAGTCTATGAAAAGTTTTTCTTTCATGTCAACAATCACACCAATTATTCATTTATTACTTGTAAGTATTGTAGGGCATTAAAATGATATGATGATATGTATGTACTCGTATATATTTCTAATTGGAATTGGAGCGCATCAATGCTATAAATTGTTTGAATCGAGTCAAATCGGAGAGTTCAAGTCTAAAGCATGAACCGCAACAAATTTATGGGCAATGAAACAGAGAAACAATATTGAAGAAATTACTGCTGCTGCTGCTAGACATTTTTACGAGATAACAACAAATTTTTATTGACACTTTAAGAGTTGTTGCAATCATTATAACGTCCGCAAGATGAGGCAAGAAGTTTTTAATAAGACAAAATATAAGAAACATCCATGTATGTACTCGTAGTATCATTTCCTTCATACTCATATGACAGCTAAGAAGAGATTAAAATTGTGTATTATTGCAGCAATGAGTACTAAGTCATAATAATAAGATTTTTTCAAAAGAATTGTAAGTATGATGTAATTAAGTTGGAATGAAAAATTGAAAATAAAAATGTCTGAAAATGTAATAAAATCAAGAAAATAATATGAATAAATATAAATTAAATTAATCAATGAATGGAAAAACATATTTAAAATCAATTTTGTTGCTCTACTTTATACTCGTACATATGTACATATTAAGAGTGTCGATCTATTAAAATTTCCAATTATTTAGTGCCTCTTCATTCACTTGAAATCTTATGAAATTGTTGAACATGTCAATTTTACCATGCACGAACAGGATGTGTGAGGAATGGTGCATAGATAGATGATAGATAGATAGATAGATAGATAGATAGATAGAAAGGTTTATTGATTGTTAGATTAATAGATACAAAAATTATGGATATGTAGATAGATTAGTAGATTGATTAATTCTTAGATTGGCAGGGAGAGATGGATCGATATATAGACAGATATATAGAAAGGTGATATTTGTTAGTTAGATAGTAAGTTAGAAATATAGATATAGAGATAAATAGATATAGAGATAGATAGATTGATAAAAATATATATAGATAGAGAGATATGCAGATAGATAGATTGATAGAAGGATAGACGGACAAATTGATAGATAGATATATGGATAGACATGTAGATAGATAGATGGATGTATAGACGGATAGACAGATAGTTAAATACATTGCTAGACAGATAAGTAGAGGGATAGACAGATGGTTAGAGAAATAGATATTTATAGGTAGGCAGCTAAACAGATATATATATAGCTATATAGCAAGATAGTTAGATATATATAGATACATGGAAAGATAGACATATAGATAGATAGACAGATGGATGGATAGATGGATAGGTTTTTTTTTCCGATGGGGAAGCATTAAAAGCCAAATGAATCTACTATTCGAAGTGTGGGACTTGCACCCACTAAACCCCACCGTCCCAAGTCCTACAGTCCCCCTGGCACTACCGCAAAGCATTACGTCAAGGAGGAAAGAGGGAGCATAACAGCTCAAAGTCTGCTTCTACTCGTCGTAATCGTTCAATACGCCGCAGCTCTGTCATGATTTGATCTGCGGCCTGACTTACCACGTCCCAATTCAGCTGCGATTCACACATATGCCGGATGCAGTTCGTCACAGTCGGCACTTCACCAAACGCAGATGAGATCATTGATCTGGCAACATCAAATTTTGGGCAATGCAGGAAGACGTGTTCTGCGTTTTCGTTTTCGCCTGTGCAACTCGGACAGAAGGGATCATCATCATATCCCCGCTTATACAGGTACTCCTTGAAGCACCCGTGAACGCTCAGGAACTGTGCTAGGTGATGGTTAATCTCTCCAAACTTTCTGCCACCCATTCTTCGACGTTGTTAATAAGCCGATGGGTCCACCTGCCTTTGTCAGAGCTTTGCTTTCCTCTTTGAGGTATTTGGGAGTGGAATTGGACTCAATAATGAAGTTGAAGCAACATTTGACACTAACAGCCGCTAAAGCATCAAAAGTATCAGGTGCTGTTCTAAGCCTGATGCCGACTTATGGAGGACCACGGGAATGCAAGCGACGGCTGTTAGCAAGTGTCGTAACGTCGGTTCTAGTCAATGCTGCGCCGATTTGGATTGAGGCTACTAAAATACACTCATACATGAGAGAAGTGAACGCAGTCTACAGATCATGTGCCATCCGCGTCTGTGCTGCTTTTCGAACGGTATCCAGCGATGCAATCCTGGTCATGGCGAGTATGATGCCTGTTGACATAGTTGTTGCAGAAATACATGTAAGTCGGCTGTTTGACGCTAAGAGGACCACTGGTGAAGTGAGAAGGCTAGATGAAAGGGCCCTCAGTATGGTGGAGTGGATAGATGGATAAGTAGACTGATAGATAGGTAGATAGATATATAGATAGTAAGATAGAAATTACAATTCTATAGTTTACAATGAATAAGTTTGCAAATAAATGAAGAAGTTGCCATTTTAGTTATGACTAAGCCTTAGTGAATTCTTTTCTCTTATGTATGCAAAACCATTGTTCTTAATAAACCTGTGTAATTTGCCTGATACCAACCTAAATTTGGTATTAACCATATAAATTGTAATACACAATAAAAATTTCTATGCCAAAAATATTTGATATTTATGGAATCTTAAGCTTAACAACAATCAGTATGGCAAAATTCTGTTAATGAAGTTATTAAAAAACAAAAAAACTAACAAAAAAAGAAAAAAAAAACAGTGTTAAATCAAAAATTTAACACCAAAAATGATTAAAAATTCATATAAAGAAACAAAAGTTATGCAAATACTCATGCTGCCGGATTACACGTGTATCCAACAAAAAAAAAAAAAAAGATACAAAAATATATCACAAAACTGTTAAACTACTAAGCAATAATGTTGAAGATGATGATGATGATGATGATTAATGAAGACTTAAAACATACTTTATGTTTTGGTAATAAAACAAACAATGTCAAAATCTGAAAAACACATAAAAATTATGATAAAGTGGGCACAAATTATTTTATTGTATTTCAAATACAATGAACTTATATTAGACTCCATTTTCTTTTATATTGATGGATAGATTTGCATGATTAAGTCTTAAAAGTAAAACAGTGTAATGCAATTTTGTACTACTTACTTACAAACACAAGACAATAGAAGAAAAAAAAAAAAAAAAAATAACCATAGGATGTTTCAACTTTAACTAGTTTTATGTTTGTCATTATGGGTCATTTGAGAGACAACGAGTTCTTATGAAGGCATTTTGATCGTTAAAACTCTAATTAAGGTGCAGCGCAGCTCTTGGCTCTAATGAATATTTATAGTTTCTAAACGTCAATTATTTTGCATAATAATATTGAAATCAGAAGACAAAAGAAACGAAAAGTGGGAAAAAAAAGAGATAAAGTTATAGTAAAATTGATTGATCTCTCTTTGAGATGGTGGAGCGCTTTATTTTACTTGCAGCTAAAAAACAAAGGGAAAATTCACAACGAACTAACCTAGGGCAAGTTACATACTATGAAAGAAACGAGTTGCAACATATGTATGGTCGGGTCGTGTTATAGTATAATATCTTAAAAATTAATGAAGTTAAGCAAAATGTTATACATACAAAAGTTACAAGAAATTCACACATCGATCGATTTTATTATTATTGTTTAATGATTTTCCAAAAATCAACGCCACCATTCCTGTATTGATGTTGATTAATGTAATGTTAACATATTCTATTATGTGTTCATGGCGCTGGGAATGTGTTACATCTAACGCTTATTTACCAAATCATTAGGCAGCTGCCACACCAAATAAAAATGATCCTTTTCAACTGACAACATACAAACGAACAAAAAAAAATAAAAAAAAGAAAAAAGAAACAAAGAAAAGGATCTCAAGTGGTTTGCCACATCTTTTATGTATCATTTTCATTTACTTCACGCTTTTGAGTTTGGGTGAAGTAAACAAATTCATTTGTATTTATTTGTATTCTGTGGGGGCTGCAACAAAACTATCCAAACAGAAGACAATCAAAACACCTTTAAGGGATTTGTCCAACATCAAAATTTCAATTCAACATCATTAGAATGATTGATGATTGTGTCGATGTGGTTGATGATGATGATGATGAGCGCATCTTCAAAAGGATCATCACTACAATACAATCACACTGACTGAAGGCATATGAAAAGGCTTAGAGGTGTCAGTGGCCAAGGCATTTGTTGTAGATACAAATTGAAATCAATTTCTTATATAATGAATGCAAATGTTGTAAATTTTGAATGTTAATTATATTTACATATTTTACTACCAACTCATGTTTTAGTATAAGCAAAAATTAAGAAATTACAATTTATGGGAATTTCACAAAATAATCTTGAGGGCAATTTGTAGCTTGTAACAATTTGCTTTACTTTCATTTCAACTAATAGAAATTTTGTAATTTGCTTACCAAAATTCACAATGGTTGCAATAACAATTCAAGAATATGAATATGTATCTAATTAACAATAGCAAAATAACAATTAGTTATTTTATGCATATTGTGTCTAATAAAGCCAGATGTGGTTAATGCAACATGCAGCATTAACTTTGCTATATAATTAATGCCACAACCATGCATAAGATACTTACGCACAAGTAATGAATCTAAGACATATACACAAGATGCATACATACTATGTATAAACATGTAAACATCTAGAGATATATTTCTATGTATTCAGATACACATAAATTCATGTGTCTGTGTGTGTCTAGATTTAAGTAAAGTCGAAGTCTGAGTCTACTTAACATGGCAACTACACTTGTTGCAGTAAATTTTCATTTGCCTTTTGTTGCTGTTTCTTGTTTAATTATATAAGCATTAAGAGTAACAACAACTAAAGCAATAACAAGTAGAGTTACTCGTACAATATCAGGAACATTAAAATAAAACAAGAAACAATTCACAAACACACAACAAAAGCAAGTAATTTGTAGCGTAGATACGCAGATATTCAGAGATACCCAGATACTATTATATGCACACTTAGAACTATTTTCAACACACATTTTCGAAAACAACAAGCAACTTGGCATTTTACATGATCAACAAACATTCGATTAACAATAATTTGAAGACATTTCCACAGTTCATTCGTTCGGTGGTTCTTATTGTTTTGTAAAAAAAAAAAACTTTCATGTTTTCCAACTGAGTTTATTCCTGATGTTTTACTATTGCTAGTATCTCATGCTGAGCAAAATGAAAACATAATGAAAATATTGTTTTTTTCTTTTTTTTTTTTCTTTTTATTGATTTCTCTCTAAAATTCTTCTATCCTATGGAAGTGTTAATTATAGGAATTTCTTATCTTTTAATATATTCTATTGTCCCAGAATGAAATGTCTTCATTATTATATTGATAGCTTTTAAGCTATAAAAACAAAACTCATTTCAGTGTTTGGCAAACAAAAAGACACCAGGAATCATCTCAAAGATACGAATACTTGACTACCATAACAGTGAGAGAGAAGATATGTGTCTAGTGAAATCTGCATCAGTTAAACGTAAAACAAATACAATATGTTGCACGTAAATCACCATCAACAAGATACAAATATTGAAGAACACAGTCAGGCGTATAATGTTATTTTTGTTTTTTTCATTTTTTGTTTTTTATTTGTTCTTTTTTAATGGGTTTTTTTTTTTTTTTCAAAAGGAGTGAGATTTATTTTTATGCAATACAGAAGATTCAACGTACTTAGTAAGTAGCTGAGTGAGGACTACAATCTCTGACAATGATGATGATGATGATGATGATGATGACGAGTTACGAAATGGCAAAACGAAGCGTTGCCAAAAACCTGGTAACCAACAGTCACAAGAGCAAATGTATCTATGAATTGTATCTACCATATATGAGTGGTTTCATTTAACTACTATATATATCTATTGCAAAAAAAAAAAAAAATCGAAAAATCACCAGAAAAACAAAATAAAATAAATCCAGAAAACAGAAATAACAGAAAGGAACCATAAAATAACAACAATACCAACAACAAAATAAGAACGATGTATCAAAAATTGAAATAAACATATGCAAATATTTAAAGGTAGAAACAGTGGCAGCAGCAGCAGCAGCAGATAGTTTTTTCTTGCATGTAACACACATATGAATTGTACATGTATGGGCAAAGTAGAGTATGAAGTCTTTTGAGGAATATGAGAGATTTGGGTGTATGCTCATGTGGGTAGATGCTACTGTTACTGATCCATATTGCCCTGCTCTTGTATCTTCTATTCAGCAACAGTTGCATCATCTCTTGTTGCATCTTCTCCCCTTAGTTGTGTTCAAGTGTTTTATATTGTTGTAATAACAGACACACTTCCTGAGCTACAACTGAAACATTTGTCCAGCATTTACTATTGTTGTTGTTGTTGTTGCTACTGTTACCTTCCTATGATGTATTTGTTCATATTGCAATCACAACATATGTATATTCTTTGTACTTCTTCAGCTTCTGTGCTTTAGTTTGCATTTGTTTTCATTTCATTTTATTTTGTTTTGTTTTGTTATGCTTTTAATTTTTGCATTCATTCATACAAATCATTTTGTGCCACTCAATGTGAATCAATGCGCGCTTGACAACATTCAACGTGCAACATTGTTGAACAATGATGTATTTCATGTAAATTTCAATGCGATGACTTTTGCTGGTGACTCGAGCTCACGCGGGTCGTTGATATGAGAGTGAAGAACAAGAAGAAAACTATAGAAATCTCACATGCAACATTGGCAAGAAATCTTCATACTATGTTTACGTAACTTTATTGTTGACGATAGCAGCAACAGAATGATGAAAGCTCCATCAGAAACCACCAGGCTTATGACAAAGGCTGGAGGATTCATTCAACTGGTGGCAGGGCTTCGGGTGGCGTCTTAAAACAAAAGGTAGCATATGTTGTTGCAACCTACGTACATATTTTTGTATAAATTTCAGTTTTATAATAGTTGTAACAGCAACAACACCAACAACAATAACAACAACGATGTACAGCAGATGTTACATAATACTATTGAATTTTTGTTAAAACAAAAGCCAGCAACATCAACAACACAATAACTAAAATAACAGAAATCTGCCAACAAAAACAAATTGCTATTTGGTTGCATTTCCACCAATTGACAAAAAGGCAAAAACAAAAAACAAAACCAAAATACAAATAAAAATTTCCAGATATTTTTTATTTTTTTTTTTTTTTTTTTGTGTAATTAACAATATTTTGCAGGGTTCCAAGTAAATAAAACTATGCGAAGTCATTGTAGAAACATAAACATTTGCTAAGTATCTTTCCACCAGAAAAATTGTAAAAAACTTAAAAAATATTTGTGATTTATTCAGAGAAGTTTTAAGTGGTTTATATTAATTTTAAAGAAATATAAGAGATGATCAATACTAGCAGATCTATATTTATCACTTTTAAACTTTGAATAGCCCATAACAATTTTCTAATGATTTTTGAAAGACCAAAGAAGGATTAAAAGATTTTCTGAAAAAGTCTAAAATAATTTTTTTTTTTTTTATATTATATTTTATTTCAATCTATCGTAAATGATATTCATCGAATTTGTTTGAGGTGACTTTAATTACGTTTCAATCTTAATTTAATGATAAACTCTGAACGGCAAATCCAGTGGTTGACTGCAAGATGATTAACTAGACTTTCAAGCCTAGAGATATATGAGTGGCAGATTCTTGCGATCTCCTCACGGATCGTGGGAGTCTGTTGATATCTTTGTAGGGAGCTCCAACAAGTCTTTGCAGTAGTTTGGACTGAAACCTTTGAAAGATCTCAATGTTTCAGTTGGAGGCAGTGCCCCAAAGCTGTATTCCATAAGTCCACACCGGTTTAAGTATAGATTTATAAAATAATAACTTGTTTTTCAGACTTAGCTCTGAGCTTGATTTTCAATGCCAGGACACGTTTAGAAGTTTTATGTTGAGCTGTTATCTTTTCAATTTTCTGAGGGGTTGCCAAGTTAACCTTCTATCGAGAGTTTATCCAAGGTATTTCGCAGATGTGGAATAGCAAAAAAAAAAAATAAAACGAAATCTATATATTTACTGAGATCATTCGATATGTTTTCAGAAATTATAAAAAGTGTTGGACACTTTTAATTAACTCTGCATTGGAATGGATACCATTCCCCATAGTATTTTTGTAATCTATCTCGGAGCTATCAAGATTGCTTAAAGCTATTGAGAGAGTAAAACTGTATAACTAGTCAATATACAGACAACTGAGAGTATCCAATTTCAATCTTGGCTTAATTTGCCACTGACCGCCTCAATGAAGTTTGAACTTTAACGAAACTATAATCGAATCTTCATTCAATTTATTATTTTTTATTACATATTAGAATAGATTGTTTGTGTTCTTGGAAGCCTTTTGAAATCATACTGTTGTATATATAGTTTTTACAATATATTTCTGCAACCCTGTAAAGTACGAGTATGTTAATTTTTGCATGCGCTTCGCTTGTGCCTTGCATTGTCACATCATCACCGTTGCCGTCATCGTCATTGGCATGGTAGTCAGGCTTTGTTTTGGTAGATAGGAAGGAACAAAGGAAGGTAGGTAGGAACCTTCCGGCATGATACATACTCCCTTTCGCTCACTATAAAAAATTGCATGTTGAACCCTATCACTGCGGTGTAGTTTAGAATGTCACTTGATTTTTGATTGATTGTTTGTGTGGGAAAAATGTTGCAACAAAAATATGCATTTCTTTTATGTTTTCATTTTTTGATATTTTTTTTTTTGTCCCCGTGAATAAATTTAATGTGCAACAACGAACGATTGAACCGAATTGAATGAACAAAACAAATGGAGGAATGAAGACAGGCAGACATACGAATATTTTGTGCGCTATTTGACATGGTTTATGTTTTTATTAAAACGGCTATGATGATTTGTCCTCTTGTTGTCATTTCTGTTGCAGTTGATATTTTGTTGCTGTTGTTGCTGTCAGGCGGAATGGCAAATATTTCCGTTTGGTCAGAGTTTTAGCATGTTGCATAAACTTAGTATTGTAAATGCATCAATGTGTGGCATGTGAAAAATTAAAAATATGCATTATTTATTGTTGTTTGCAAATTATGAAATGAGATACACAAAAAAAAAAAACACAAAAAAAAAAAAAGGAAAAAAAATCAAGGGAGGAAAGAGATTTACCTGGATCCCAACAATGTTGCACGTTCTGGCATTCGTTAACTAATTAAGCAACATTTTACTACTGACGATCGACAGTTTGAAAGTTAAAGTCGAAAGCACAGAGGAGTCATCGTATGGCATGTACAATTTTACTTCTACTTGGTTATGTTTGTTATGTGTCGGCATACAAAATGCAACAAAATATCTGCAACATTATAATGAACAAGCTAAAAACCATTCAAATGTAACAACAACAACAACAATAACAACTATTCGTAACAACAACATGATGAAGAACTGAACCAAAGTTGGAGCGGAGTCGTACAGGCGCGCGTTGCTGCTTGCATTAAAAATCAAATTATAATAAAATTGCAGATTAACTGTTGGTTAAACTCGTTAAGCGCGAGAATCTAGTTGGTTAAACTAAGTTCTATACAAGCAAAAGACTCACATCGCAAAAAAAAAAAAAAAAAAGAAACTATGAAAGACAAAGATTGTTTCTTTTCAACTCTGCAAGTTAAGAATGAGTTGAACTCAAGTTGAGTCGTCTTCTTGGTTGGATCATGAAGCCAGTGATGCCAATGTTGCTGATTATGATGATGATGATCATCATCATCATCATCATCATCTACTACTGTAAATCATTACCGCCTGTACCCTCGATACACTCATACTGTGTAGTTAGTACAGAAGACGCAAAGACGCGCCACAGATTAAGTCATCAACAAATGCTTTTTGCAGTTGTCAACGCGTCTCAATAAGAAGGCGAAAAAAAACTACTTAATATCTTTGAATGGCGCATTTGCGGAAGCCCCAAACGCTCTAAGTGGCATTCGTTCGTATGTCTACCCGCTGACAGGTGGTGGCATGCTTAACCATACAACAATCAAGCAATCTCCAAACCATGCAACTCTCAACCTAACTATACTTAACCATGTGTGCGGCATTCAATAGAATCAGAAGTAGAAATAGAGAATCGCCCCGCTTGCGCACCACATGAAGTCAGTCAAGGCAGACAGTCACCAGTCGACAGTCAGAGTCAGAGTCGAAGTCGAAGTCGGAGTCATCGTAATCATTAATGAGCTTTTTTTAATGTCTCTGCTTTTCTCTGTGTGTCTCTAAGAACCAAATAAGCCAACCTCCTCTCTCTAATATAATAATACATAAACTGTAAAGTATACTACGCCTTTCAGATACATCTTTAGTGGGCTTGTTAAAAACATATTTGTTTTATTATTTCATCTCAAATTAACTAATTTGATTGAGTTTTCGTGCTTTTCTTTTGATTTGATAGTTCATTCTTATTACTTACATTATAATAAAATGTTAATGGATAAATCTCTAGAATTTGATCATTTTTTTTTTTGTACTTAGCTTACTCAATAAAATGATTATCTAAGTTTAAAGAATCTACAAGATTTCCATAAGTTTTGGATGAGCTAAGTTTGAATCTCTTTGGTTTGTGATCGTAGCTCACAATAATTCTGGGTTCCTTAAGGTAAGAACCTGTTACATATGTATGGTTTTTCTATTCTCTATGTAGGTATGATATTTTGTATGTTTGTCTTGAAACTGACAAGATTTCTAAAAGCTTCGACAAATCACAAAACCTCTTACACTACATGACAGGGTAGCCTTTTTTAAGGACATGGTCACTTACTACTATATACTTACTTTATGATACACTATATATACTATAATATTTACATATTTTTAGGGACAAAGAGAATTTAATACTTTATGTCAAGATGAACAGAAAACGCTTATCTAAGTGTTTGTCATTCGGAGTGAGTCTGAGTTTTTTTCCTAAATCAAGTTAGTCTTTTAGTCAAAGACGATGACACATTCTCATACCCATTCTCAATATGCAAGTATCGGTAGGCGAATTCAAGTTATTGTTGTTATTGTTGTTGTTGTTGTTCTTTGGTCTTTCAAAAAGACAAAAGACTGAAAAGTGTTTATTACATTGACACTTGTAACACTTTCAAATCATAAATTTACAAATTGTCACTTCTGAATGAATCTTATCAGTAAACCCAAAAACCACGAAACAAAAATGTGGAGACAAAATACTAAAAGCGACAAAATGCTTTCAAGATTATGAATTTTAAATTGGAGCATGGCAGCTGTGCAACTATTATTCAAGTGATCCCATCCATCCATTCAGTTCAGTTCCACAACAAAACACAAATGAATGAATGAATGATGACGAAGACGCTGTAGATGATGAAGATGATATTGAACAAATCATAAGGGTCTGAGCTGAGAAATACTATACAATAATTGATCCAGAGCGAGTAAGTGAAAGTGAAGAAAACAAAAAATATTTTTTATTTTTTTAATGGTGTCAAACTTGGTCTTATCACTTAACGAAAATTAAGAAAATAAGAAGAAATGGGAAAAATTAATGTTAAACAAAATTTATTTCGTGCATTTAGTCACACAGATCCACCGATCCAAGTTGAAGTCGAAGTTGAAGTTGATGATGAAGTCATTATGAAAGCGACAAACAACGGAATTCATCGTTATCAGCTCTTAATTTTTTTGTTTTTCGATTCGACAAGACAATTTTCTTTCTTTATTGTTATTATATACATGTATTTCAGAGATTAAAATATTCATAAATTTTTAATTATTTTACATTTTTATATTCAATTTTAGTCACATTCATTGGATACTCGGAAGGCTTCTCAAAGCTTTGAACTATTTGATTTTAGATTGGGGAAAGGGTGAAAACTAATAACCTCATCACTGCAAACCCAATAATTACAGTTCCTCCGAGATTCTGACATTTATCAAGAATTTATAGATTTTCTTAGGAGATGAATTTGTGTTTCAGTTGGTTCTAGGTTCTGGTTACATTGACATCGGAGTGTTGTTCAAATTAGACACCCATGGTGACATACCAAATGTTCCGCTGTTTTATTCTTTATTACTTAATTGTTTCGCCTAACCTGCATATTATGTAAATATTTCATAGCTCTGGAGAAGACTAAGGATTTACGCATACCTTTTCGTTTTTATGCTTAACTTATTTTGCAGTTTTTTGCTATTATTATATTTTTTGTGTCTAGTCAACTAATATTGGGTCCAATAGGCCAAAATGGAACCAATGAGAAAATTGGCAGCTCCTTTTCTTGCGAGTTCATCTGCCAATTAGTTTCCAAGATACTTTCTGTAGTAAGTAGTTAGTGTATTGAGGAAGTGTACTATTAAGTGTAGTAGTAAATATGGGACAGTCTGATCATGCATGTATGATCAGATGTAGAATAGATGTAAGTTTGTTGAAGAATAAATTTGGAGTTAAAGTGTAAGACAAAGTGAATGATCGTACAAATTACACAGGGTACATTTTCGCTGCACTACTGTGCCCATACATATTTTCATAATTATTAGCATCTTTGATTTGATCTCGAAGACGTTGATTGTTTGTGATGTAGTCCTGCTATCAGAGTCCTGAAAATTGGAGTTCTCTTAGCCAACAATACTAAACTTCTTCTTGGGGTTTCCAACAAACTCCTGCTCCATCACCATGGACCATTTTAGAAACATCCTTTTATCATACACGACTCCGAATCATAATCAGGCTTTGGTCTTAACTCTTACTAAGTTGCCCCTTACAGAAATGTATCTTCAATAACGTTTCGAAAGTCAAGATGACTGGCTGAGATGATGGCTTGAGTTCAAGGGTACATAGAACATTTACAAATTATAAGAAGCAGACGCAGCAGTATATTATGTTACAAATCCAAAATACCAAATACCAAAATATCTATGTAATTTTAAGCATAATACTTAAAAACATTATTATTCTTTTAGATATAAATGCAAACCTCTATTAAAATCTAAATTTAGGTTACTTTTTCACATGTTTAAACTCATAACATTTCGTTTAATAAAAATATTTAAACCCCAAAAACGTATCACCAAATGAGGTCAAAAACGTTAACCAAGGCTAAGTAGATATTTAATAAAAATAAAAGGAAATGAAAACTAAGATATAATTTGGCAATTTCATATTCTGTGGCATATAAGTGATAATTATGATGGTTATGCTGATGGTAATGATGATGATAATGATGATGACACAGACAAAGATGAGATGAGAAGTATCTATAAGAAAAGTAAAAGTACCGCACAATAATGTTGTTACAAGTGCATTTGCATTGCATGTAGATACAATTTCAACTTGAAATATACTTGCACTCACATACTCATAAGTATATGCATAACATACTCATAGATTTCTTTGTAGAAGGGCAATATTCAAGGAAGCATGAAGCATACAAGCAAGCAAGGAAAAATACGTGTAAGTGTAAGTTGCAAAGTCAAGTCAAGTATGTATGTGTATGTGGTAGTACTTACTTGTTATTGTAGATGCAAAGCCAACGAGATGTTTGGTGCATGCAACAAATGCAAATACAAAACCAGGTAACCAGGTACAGTAGTAATATAATTACAAAGTGGAATGTAAAGAAGCAATGTGAATAAAGGGACACACACACACATGTAAATTGCACACAGATACTCTGAACAACATTTGCAACGAAAGCATTAAAACAACACCAAGAAATAATATGAAAAAAAAAAAAAAAATTAAATTACATAGAGACGCCAATTAGCGTTCAACATTTTATGACAATTCGAGCGTAGCTAAAAGGAATACCGACCGGCAACCGACAACCAACAACAGCTGCTATGAGCTGAGCGGGGAGCTATTTGCAATGTGGCACTGAATGGTATTGCAAGTACCAAGTAACCGCGTCTCGTATCTTTTGCAACCAATTGTGTGTTTCAGTATGTGTGTGGGGTGGCAAGTAGAAAAAATAAGTTGCAACACTTAATTATAATTATAGCGCGCGATAGTAGCAAGTAGTTCACCATCACAGACTATATACATGCAACTATCATACTACCAAGGAGCTGAATAGATAGAAAGTGGAGGTTAGATAGATGGTTGGATGGGTGGATGGATGATCTGATATTGAGATTTGAAAGTTTTTACATTCACTTTGCTCACGATGATGCTGACGCTGATGATGATACTGGTGTCCATGATAGCGTCGTCATTCCAATGACATTGAAATAAGCATCAATTAATAATATCCCTACATTTCTTTACTTGACTAGATTAAACATGTCAAGTGAACATCATCATGAAATTTACTATTTACAGAGAAACGAAATATGTATTTTTTAAAAAAAGGGAAACTTTTAATAGTTAGAAACATTTGGATAATTAAAAGATTTAAATATGTTAGACAACATGATTGCAATTCTCTTATAAGTACTACAGTATAATCCCTCAAGCAAAGCCAAGCAATCAAAAAATTCATTATAAATTCATTGACATTAATTTGAAAAGCAACAAACAAATCTGCTGGAATAAATTACTTTCATTCAACAACATGCCAACATAGAAAAGACAAAAATGAAAGATACCAAGATACAAAACTGTCAAATTTTTGATTTGTGCAAAATTTTGCGAATTCCATCCACACATCCAACAAAACTATTAGACACACCTTTCTACACACATACATATGTCTATACTATATACTGAAATACAGAAAGATACAAATTAAATCTTTAAACAACGCAGCAAGTTCAAAGTCAAAACTTAAGTTTTAATCCACACAGTTCGACGACGGTATGACATATGAATAACGCCCGCGCAACAAAGCAAAAGATACAATACACTTTTGATCCGCCGCAGAAACCGCAAACTGAAATACAGTAATTCGCAATAAAATTCACAAAACAAAATGCAAAAATAAAGAGAGAAAAACTCATTTGTATTAAAGTTTTTGTTTGAAGTTCAAATGTCGAACGAATCTTGAAAGCGTCAAAAATGTTGAAATTATAATTTATTTCCAAAAACACAAAACAGAAGCAGAAAACTGTGTATAGTAGGTAAGTAAGTAATAACTAAGGAAAGAAGATCTAAACCTCGATAATCTCAGAACATCAAAATGGATCCACAAAAAAAAAAAAAAAAAAGAAGAATAAAAAAAGATTAATAAGTGATGCCTTCAAAACGCTTCTGCATTTTTTTAGTCGTCTTTTTTTTATTATAAATATATTTATTTTCTGTCAATTGTGAAAATGTTTTTTGTGAATTTATGTGGATTTCTAGTGAATTTCTTGATTAAATGTGCAGATTTCGAAAGTATTATGTTAGTAAATACCTCAAACTTAGGACAGAACGAGCAATTAAAACAGCGTGATCTCACACGATTACTAAGTCATTATATTTTGGCCATAAAGCTTGATTAGTTGCGTGAATCATATGATATAGTCTTGTACATATACGTGGGTCGATCAGTAAGTCTTTAGAAACAGATTGATACATTTTTAAAGTAATCTCCTTCTAGCTACTCTATACACTTTTCCAATCTGTTATCCAAATTTTTTAAAACGTCCAAAAAGTAGGATGTCGAAAAATCTCCAAAATAGGCATTTGCTTCATTGATTACCTCCTTGTTCGACGTCATACATCGTGCACTGAGGCAGTTTTTTAAATTTGGTAATAAAAATAAGTCAGTGAAGCCAATTCTGGTGAAAAGGTAGATGTTGTATAAATTAGAGTTTTAATTCCATCATCCATGGTTATCGGAACTGTGCATGTGTGCACCAAGCATTTCCAAAAGAGGATGTTTTGTCTTGATTTCTTCGCCCAACTGATGTAATATTGACTATCACGGTATTAATTACCGTGAGTTTATTCTGAAAAGTAAAAGAAAACTATTATAAACAAGTATCAAAATTGATCACGCAAATGCTTAGAAAGTGTGCCACAACTCAATGACATCAACTCAATGCATCATCGAGTACTAATTTAATTAACTGTTCGAAAACAAAGTAACACATTTCTACGCAAATTTGCTTACCATAATCCTACAAAATAGAAATGTATTTTTATTTAAGGTAAAATTTATTGCAAACTAATGATAAACTTAATAAGTTTATGTGGGCGCGTTATCTTTGAAACCATTTATTGTCATTTATTTTTATTACTATAATTTTATCATTTTAGTTTTTCATGAACTGTGATGACTTATTCCCATGTGTGCTTTGATCTATCCATGCGGAATTAAAATTTACTGATAAGATAACATTGTAATAGAGAAATTAAAATAAAAAATGAAATATGAAAATCAAAATGGAAACCAATTAAATTAATCTTTTAGAAAATGAACCTGTTGGCGATTTTAAGTTGAGTGTTCTTTAACATTCAAATTTATGGCAGTTATAATAAATTCAAAAGAAATGGTTTATCATAAATGGAGCTTCATCCTTTATCCTTTTGATTTAATTTTCAATTACTTTAAAACAAGGAAATTTTCAAACTAAGTTTAAAATACTTCTTTTTATATAAAATAGATATACTTTGTCCAATTCAATTTTGCATTTTTATTTTATTTATTGTTTTTTTTTTTTTTTTTCGTAAGATGTTAATACATGTGTTTTGCAATACATATTTCTGTTTTCTACTCATTCCCTGGTTTAAATGCACTCAACCGCCCACAAGTCAAGTTACGTTTCATTTCATTTAAAGCCAATGAATTTATGCGTTTTTTATGAACTTAACGATTATACAAAAAAATTATAGTGGATATACAATACTATACTACAATATATAGTTTATATAGAATACCATAGAGTAACTGTGAGTAATTTTGGAAGCCACGAATCGATGGTGGCAATAACAATAACAACAAGAGCAAAACCAAGAGCACACACTGGCAGGGCGGGCTGAGTGCATAGTACAGTTCAAACTGGGTTAATGACAAGCTTAACTGCAATGGACAAGAATGGTTGAGAATGGAGGAGATTGGACGGTGCTTGCTTGCGACAAGCAAAAAAAATAAATAAAAAAAAAATGAAATTGCAATAATGCAGGTTAACCCCAGGTGAAGGCTATTTTGAGTGCAATAAAAATAACAAAAGAAAAACTGAGTGTTGCAAAAAAAAAAATTATAGAAAAAATTGTGGAAAAAATAATGAATTGTGCAATGAATAAAAAAAAAAAGAAAATAAATAAACTATTGTTTAATAAAACAAAAAAACAAACAGTGAAAAAAGGGCATTGCGTATGCAATCAGGGCTTTAGATTGCATTGGATTTGGTTTCCCATGTTGCAAGGTATTAAAACATTGTGGTTGTCAGCAGGAGCTCATGATACCCACATACACAGAAATTTTGCATTATTAATAAAATGTAGACAGTATTTATAAATACAATAAGTCACCATATCTGACAGTAGTGTAGGGTGAAGGGTGTAGGGTGGTGTAGTTATTTATGCAACATTGCGCGCGGTTTGCATCAAAGTGATTAATTAAAACGTTTTTGCATATTACAAGCATTTCGACTTTGAACTTGATACATTCTTACAAGCCCCAGAGAGCACACATGACGACGCCAGAGTTGTTGCTCATCATGACAACACGCAATGCCACGACGCACGACGCACGACGCAGAAGTGGCAAAACGAAACAAGTTGCAAGTAACAAGTTGAGAAATCCAAACCAAAGAACATGAGAAGACTCGTGAAGACAACTTAACGTTGAGTGTTAAGTATACACTATCAGTGCTTTGGTCTGTCACTCACTCACTCACTCAGTCGCTCGCTCACTTAGTCATTTGTCGGTTGGTTTTTCAGTCAATCTGAGAGAAAGTGTAAAGTTTTGCTTGCAACAAATCCTAAAAATTTATGCTGCAGAGTATGAAGGCGAATCAAAATCAAAAACAGCAACAACTGCAATGTTTGTTGTTAAAAGTAAAATTGTGTCGTATTCAATAATAATGACAAACATTTTATGGGTTTTGATTGAACCCTTGTATTCGTGTCCTTTCTGAACTACAACAGCAACAGCGTGCGTGATGTGTGCGTGCGTGAGTAACTAACTGACTGACTGCCTCAATGACTGACTGACTGTTTTTCATTTTTTCATGTTTTGGCCACATGTCATGTCAGCCACATTGGTATGATGTTCCTTTTTATAAGTATGTGAGCCATTGAGTTCGGTCTCATGAGTGATCATCAATTAAACATGCGATCATGTTTTTCATTATACTCGTAAAAAGAATATTCAGTGAAAGACAAATAGTCACCAAAATCCAAGGATGTTGAAAATTGTAAACAATGGATGGTTGGACTCATTCTTTCATTTATATTCCACATTTGGCCTTCATGTGCCACAATTTTTTGCCATACGCAACACACAATAACAAAATACAACAATTTCCAATGAAAGTTGGTAGTTGAAACTTTCGGTTTTCATTGCTCGCAGCCAAAAGTAGTTGAGTTACTTCCTGCAATCTACATTCTTTATTATAAATACACTCACTGTATGTGTGGTATTATCATTTTGTGTGAATGCTTGCAACATCTCCTAAGAAAAAACTTTGGATACACATTTGACCTAGTGATTCTCTTTATAATAGTAAGTTATTTTTTATAATATTTCATAAGTTAAAATTAATAATAATATTTTGATCTACAATATTTTTAGATTTATATTGAAAATTATTGGTCATTGAGATAAATGTACTCTGAGCCTCAGCCAAAGCAACCTCTGACATCACATTTTGTGCAAGATTGTTGGTGATTCCAACTATTGTGCAGCAAGGGATATAGCGACGGTGGTCAAAGGATTGCTTTAGCAACATGCAAAGTGGTTCAATGTGTACAACAACATTGCATTAGGAACACTGATCCTACTGGCTGATGGCAATGCACCGCCGAATCAATGGTGTTTGGGCGTGTGATTGAAATGCGGCCGGGGCATGAGGGACACGTCAGAGTGATCATGGTGATGACAAGGTTTGGTCTATAAAAGGGCATTGCACATTACCTTTCGAATTGAATGAGGTCTAATTTATTTTTGAAGGAGCTTCCAAGGCGGGTAGTATGTGGGTGCCAATTCATTTATTTAATGTTTATTTCTCTTAATTTGAGATTTGTTTACCTCATTATCTACTATTTATATCGGTAGATGCAGAAACGCTTTCTAGAATACTAATCTCTAATCTTGAAGAAATCATCGACTGACTTGTTTTTAGATTCGTAAAATGAGCTATTCTTTCAATTTACTGCCTAACAAATCAACTAAATTTTCACTTTCTTTTGTCGTTTTCGAAATAAATCTACAGTACAAAATAAAAAGAGTGAAGATAATTTTTGTATATTTTTTACTGCTTTCATTTGAAACTATTAATTTTTTATTTTCTAAGTGAAGAGAGTTTACATTTTGGCTAAATCGAAATATTCTTAAAATTTCCTTTCTTTCGTGTCAGAAAACAAAATATTTTGCTACAATTGAATGAAATTTCCAAAATGAAAAAAAAAAGAAGGAGTAAATAATGTTTATTGAGATAGATACTAAAGAAACTCAAAGGCAAATAATGATAATAATTTATATGGACGTACATACACATTTATATTTATAATAACAAAGAATGTATTTTTAATATAGCAAAACATAAGAAGCAAAAACAAAACAAAAAAGAATGTACACCATATAAAATAACATAAAAAATTGTGTTAAATAAATTAAATAAAAATTATCAATGTTCAGAGCATAATGAGCGCTCACAGCGTTTCTTTCTCGTCTGTTTTTTTCCATTTTTTTTTTCCTTTTTCCTTGCAGCAAGTTGCTCCTGTAACACACTTCCATATGAAAGTGTGTGTGTGTGTGTGTGTGTGTGTGTTAAAATGTCTGAGTATCAGTTGGCTCTGGCCATGGTTCGGAAGACGGCATATGCGGGCTACTGCCACAGAGTGAACTGCTGAGTTCGGTTGGTTATTTGGTTGGTCGGTTGGTGTTGGTGAAATTAATGTGTTGTAAAAATTAATTAATTTTGTAAATTATATATTTTATGCATAATACATTTTAAACATAACATCAGGAGCAACAACAACAGCAACAGCAAAAACACAGCCAGCACTATCAACACCAGCAACTTGATGTTGCATGGTTGGACTTAATGCGGCGGCAGCTTGGCTGAATGTCCTGTTTTCTGGGAAAGTGCTGCTTACTGGAAAGGATATTTTACTTTGAGTCAATAATTTTGCAAGGATTGAGATGGGGGCACATAATGTGAGTTCCTAGTAGAATAAGAGTATATGGCTACTTGTGTCTCTATGATTATTTAGTAATTGTATGTGTTTTTCTGACGATGTTTTTGTGGCAAAATTTCAGAATCAGCAGCAGCTGGATGATTTTCATTTGATTTTCAAATTTTTTTTTTTTTTTGCTACAAATGTAGAGCAAATAATGAATGTAGGAAAGCATAAAATGTTAAGTTAGGGGCTAAATAATTAATTAAGGTTCAATGTACTTATTACTTGCATCTAAAGAGGGTTTTTGAATTTGTATTAAAATTTTTAAATGAAATAAGTAGTAAGTATTTTTTATTTTTTTTTTTGCCATATTTTGTGTTATTCAATTTGTTTTATTTTCCAGTTTCAACATCTTCAGCTCCTTAACATTTTGAATATCTACAAATCAAATTAAGCAGTTTCCGTTCGAATTTCAAATAACCCCAACGGCTGCCATTGGCAAACATATATTTTTGGTCTTAATTTTGTATATTGTATGATGATTTTTTATTAAATGTATGAGTACATTTAATGGTAATCGAAAGCCAAACCAAACCGAACTGAACCAAAAAGCAACAAGACACTTAAAGTATTGTCAGCAAAGCGATCAAAATATGGTTGAGATCATAACTAAAATTACGGCACTTAAAATGGCCAAACGGATCGCACGATGAAGACCAAGTTAAAATCACACCAACTAGTATAGTGAAAAGGGCTTAAAAAGGCGCGTGAAACGACGAAAGTCAATGGAAACTTGTGTATAGCAACAATAAAAACTTGGTCGACGACGACAATGCCGATGACGTCTCTTTAAAATTTATGACTTACGTGATAATGTAAGGCGCCGCAAGGTGCATGCATGGGTCTGCTGTTCTTGCTGTTGTCGGATACATAAAATTAAAAAATATATAATAAAAAATCGATATCAAAATCAAAAGAAGAAGTTGTTTCAACCAGAATGAAGCACCGCACGACTCGACGCACAGAACTTCCGATTTATCTCAATTGGTGAAAATTGAAACGGTTTTCTATTTAACGCTGATTTGATGGCATAAAAAATATTTTTGTATTACTGTTATTTTGTTTTTGTATTTAATTTATTGTCAAAAGAAAATTGAAAATTGATACTTAGATCTCCCGCGGGTGCTTCGACTAATTTCTCTATTATTCTAGTATATTGTATAGTTTTTGTTGTGGCGACACCAAAGCTTATGTTTTAGTATTCATTCAAAAACCAATTCAACTCAACTGAGCTGAGTGGAGCTGAGAACTCAACACCAACGATGGAGTTAATGGCTTCATTGATTTTTTTTTTTTTTACTAAAAAGTCGCGCCGGCGACAACCACATCGACTACAATACCGACGACATATTCATATCAATTTTTATATTGATTTTTTATTGTATTTATGATTTTGTTTTCGAAATTCTTTACTTTGAAATCTTATCCCGACCGATGTTGCTCCTCTCTACTCTTGTGTACAAATATAAATCATTAGCACATGGCGCTGTTGTACTTTTGTGGCATCCACTAATCATCCATCTAAATCCATAAAGATCAAACTAAGATTGTCATGCATGCATGGCCTTTAGAAATTGTCTTATTTATGTATTTATTTGTCTTTTTTTTTTCGTAATGTCTGCCTTATACTAGTATGATGTTCTACATTTGAATTGATCGTTCAATAAATAAAAATAAGTATAATTTATTTTATAAATTATTTTTCCGTTTCAAATGGTAAATTTTTAATGGAAGAAAGGGTTGTATTCTATTCAATAGAAGAAATTAATGAGAAGGAACTCATATTTATAATTAATCTAGACTGAAACTTGGGATGGCAGATGCATGGCTAAACAATTCGCAATGTAACGCAATGAAATTTAGCTACTAGATACAATATTTGAAATGAAAATGTATACTTATTTTGAAATAAGAAATCAGTCGTTTAATGAATTTTGATTGAAAAGCAGCAGCGTTCATTTGATTAATTGTGGAAATTAAAATGTTTTTTACCCTACAAATTTCAACAGGATTTTTATTAAAGAACACCTCCGAAAGATTGAATTCTGAATGGTTAGAAATTCACGCAAGGTAATCAAAACACATAAATAAATCAGAACGCATATACATTTGCATCTAATCTACATTAATAAATAACATTTCTATGTCAATCTAGTTGCAAATAATAAATAATATTATAATTTTAAATAAAATAAAATACAATCATAAATGTCCTATTCATCTAAACAAATAATAAAACTTTTAAAATAGAAAAAAAAATGGAAATTTTCTATAAAAAATCGCATAAGTTCAATAAGTAGGAAAGTATCTAAATGCAACATATATACAATATTATTTCTTGCAGTTCTAATTTTCCGCTTAATCGACAAGAAATGACTTTCAATTTAAATTCAATACGTTAACGAAAAAAAAAAAAAAGGAATTTCCAATATATGCGATCCAAACAATTCGAACGTCTATAAGGGCATACAGACACAGATAAACACCCACATAAACATAATAGATAGAAGAGACACAGTCGACTATCGAGAAGAATAGTGCATGAGATGCTATTATTGTTGATATTGCCAGAGTCAGTGTCAGTGTCATCGCATTTTGCCACGGACGACCAAGGAGAAGAAGTAGGAGAATTGTTAGTTCTGCGTTGCATCGTTTAATTTTAACGCTCAATTTAAAATGCTTTATGTTGCACTTTGATGATGCACTGAAGCCAAACGAAACGACGGCGGCAAACAATCGAAGGAGTCCAACCGAACGCCAAGCCAAACCAAGTAACACAAGAACAACAAACAAACAAACGAACGAATGAATAAACCAACAAAGTATGAATGGAGGAACACAGCGAATCCAGATTGCAAACAAAAACCAAAAGAGTAGCAGTAAAATGTAGTAGTGGTGATAGTAGTTTCCTTGATATCAAGGATATGCAGCTGTTAGTGCAGACGACCAAAGGAGCGTTGTATGTTAAACGATGAAAGCCACTGACTTCCAACTGAATGACTGTGGCAACTCTGACGCATATATGTATGAGTATGTATACAATTATCTGTGGCAATTTTCACAAGTCAACCTTGCCAATCTACCCCCCAACCGCCCCTAAGACCCATAATAAAAGATGTTGCCATAATAAATTAAGCTATCAAGTGTCCTTAATGCAGACCAGTAGCAACAGTAACAGCAACAACAACAACAACAACAGGAATAAGAGGAGAAGCCGCCAACGAAGTTGCCAACACATTAATCTGCAAGTGTGGGAGCGACTTAATTTATGTTATTGCAAAGTTGCATGAAGATGCAACACTGTGTTGGTAAAAATAAATAAATATCTGCCTCTTGTAAAAGGATAATAATGTAAGCAACCCAGACAAAGACGATGACGACGGCCAGCAATTAAAAAATCTTTATTTATATTTAAATAAAATTTTCTTTCTCCTTTACCAAAAGCTGAAAGAAAAAAGGAGCAGCAGGTGTTTTATCGATATGAAAATTATACGCTTGATAAGATTTTTTAATGCAAAGTAAATAAAAGCAAAGAGAAAAAACAAAAAAAAAAATGTAGATATTCTGTCTTTTCTTTGCTTTTTATGTTTCACTAAAAAAAAAGGATACGCCACTAAAGATTCTGAAATGTTGGATATCTGCATTGATTTTGTAATTTAAGAAGTTTGTCAAACGCGCTCAATCGTTACCTTAGCAAATATCAGTGACCTGACCCATCCATCCATCCATCCATCCACACATGCCTTAATTTCTGAGGGGACTAAACCTACACTTAATACTACATCAGCACACATTCAAGCATATCGCATGCAGTTTGTTTTATACACAAAAAGAATGTTATGCGATACTTTTATCACATCGTCATCATGATCATCCTCAGTATCATCATGAACTCATTCATAGTATTTGACGTTGTCTACCTGCTGCGTCTGCGCAAATTAGGTTGACAATCTACGATTATTTCGGATCCTTCCTCCTTTTCTCTCCCTCTCTAACTCCTGTAAAGTTTTCGTTTTTATTTGCCAAAATTATGTCTCCTGTCCTATCCTTTTTTGTTGTTATTGCTGGCTGTTGTTTTTGATTCCTTACCAATGATTACGTTG
This sequence comes from Amiota minor, assembly GCA_037043295.1. Lineage (NCBI taxonomy): Eukaryota > Metazoa > Arthropoda > Insecta > Diptera > Drosophilidae > Amiota > Amiota minor. The sequence continues at coordinate 1,606,048 of JBAMAW010001787.1, forward strand.
TGGGAACAAACGTTTGACTGTCAAATTATTTTGAATTGTTTGGACAGTTTGTGCGCTGAATTTGATATCCCATCTTATGGTATTCGAAAATCCCCCACTAATGTTTCATCATCAACATTTCTATAGATTTTTATTGCAATTTTTTGTATTATTTTATTTTCTTTTTTTTTTCTTTTTAAAGGTTTAGGAGGTTTATCTTCATAGTAGTATAAAATATATTATGTGATTTGATGCGATGAGATGCGATGCGATGCCTTGGAGAAGATTGAGTGTTGAGGAGTTGCTGCGCTCAATCGCTGTCGTTTTGCAATTTTGAGCATCAGAAATTTTATTTTGGGGCGCTTACTTCCGTTTAGAGTTTCTATGGCCTTTGAAGTTGTCAAGGAAGCAGAATAAAAGGTGCAAATTTGTTGTTGACATTTTTATTTGATATTTTATTGTGTCGATTGAGTTAATGCGCTATTATTATTATGTCATTCGAGTAGTGACAGATGGATGGATGGATGGATTGATTTAAGATGAAATGAGAGATAAAATATTTACTTTGAGTTGGTTTGATTTTCTTTGAAATTATATGCTTTAAAAATATGCACAAATTATTCAGTTGATATGAAAATTATTTTAAATTTTAAGGGTCATAATGCTGAATAAACTTCCTCTGTCTTATGATAAGCTAATTCTATATATCTTTGTAAGTATATTATTTCGCTCTAAATGCCCTTTGGCAATAGTTGTTACTATTAAAGAAAAGAAAACAACATTAAAACTCACTCAAAATTGTTCAAGCACTAAAAACTAAGTTGACTTCAAATGACTGACTCCAAAATTCTCTCTCTAACACCCGATTTCCTCTTAGACTTTAGAAATTTGCCCTCATTTACTAACAGCAGCAGCAGCAGCAGCAGCAGCATTCATGTGCTACTTTAGAATGCGATAACGCAATGATATTGACCCAAGAACTCAACGTAACTTGAGTGCTCAGCTCAACTGAAACTCACTAACTGACAGCGGAGATTCAACGAAACTCTACTTACAATAAGATAGACAGACAACCAGATGAATGCATGGATGGATGGATAGATTGAACGAACAAACGAACGAAGGACGCCAAGCAACTGGCACTCGGTTTCTGGTAGACAGGCAGACAAACAAAAGTTTCAACTTGTAATAATTTTAATGTAAAAACATTATGCGAAAGTATAAAATTATATAGCAACAGCGGCAACAGCGAAAATGCCACTGCAACAATTTTTTGTATGGGCAGCAATTGTTGCAACTGCAAACAAGCATCAACTGTCATAATGACAGTTTTCAGTTTACGCCAGCGTATTCTGCCAGTCAGTCATTTGCTCACTCACTCACTCACTGATTCACTTTTCCTCAATGTAGAACACAGCACCAATGTTTCTTGATTGTTACCCGTTGCCTACTCTAATGAAAATTATAATGTTGCTATAGCAATTGTTGCTGTTGTTAGTTATTTTTATTATTTGCTCTTGGCCAGTTGTCGTTTTGCGTATAGTTTTGGCATCTGAATTGTCTAAAGCAGAAAACTTAAGAAAATAAATATTGAATGTATTGTAAGTATTTGGTTTTGGTTATTTGCAAATTGACATTAGAAACTCAATCACTCACTGTGCTTGATCGAGTTGTTGCCACTTTTGCATGATTTTGTTCCAATTGACTTGACTTTCTGTTGAAAAGTATTGATAAGTCAATAAAACAATTTATATTTTGTTAGTATTACAACTTTACAGAGAAGTGCACAAAAATCAGTTTATTGCCTAAATTTATTAATGAAATTTATCGATTCATTCAAAAACTTAGTGTTTGTTTGCATTTCATTTAATTTAATTGAGTGTCAGTTTACTAAACACCTATTATATATCGTCAGTTCATTGACCAAGATTTAACTAAATACTTACTGATAAAAGTAATCGACTTTTAAGTCAAGTGTGGATTTTTACATATTCATTTATCAATTTATTGAATTGAATTAAGTGTCAGTTTAATAAACAACTATTGTATATGTGTAAGTATGTACTTTCAATAGTTTTCAGTCATCAATTCATTGACAAACATTCCTACTGACTTTGCGTGCGACCAACAATTGATTGCCTAACGATTAAGCGATTGAATGCACTTCATACTTACCTATGTTGTTGGAGCTCCTAGTATCTTTTGCTCCTGCTTTGTGTTGCATGCTTCTTGTAGCCTTTTGGCTAGTTTTTAATATTTATTTTGATGTGCGATAGATTCGTTTCGACAGGTGAAAGGCTAAATTGTCAATTTGCAAGTAAAGTAGGTCATCATCGCCGTCGTCATTGTTGTCGTCATTGATTCTCGTTTGTTGTGGCTGCCTGCCTGCTTGCACTTGATTGGCGATTTTCAATGGAACAACAGTCAGATCCTGACTTCGTTTGACTTACTTCCTAGCCAACAACTAAGTATAATATGCAACTGCTGCCGTTACTCTTGTAGTTATGTTGCCGATACTGCCCCGTTTATTGTTTATATTGTGTTGTTCGAATTTTCGTAGTAAGTCAATAGGTTTATTTCATCATCATCATCATCATCATCATCATCATCATTGGCTTTGGCATCATCAGCAGCATTGACGATGACGACGCGACGTTTCTCGACATTGATCATGTTTGTATTTCGTCCATGTCGATCAATAGTTTTACTCGTTTGATTGACTGCCTGACTCACTGACTGACTAACTGACTGCCACAATATCTGAATGCTACTTTCTTCTTGCCTCGTTTCGTTTCGTTTCGTTGATCGTTTCGTTTTTCGCGCAACTAATTGAAAATTTATGAAAATGTTTTCGTTACCAAAGTCAAAGTCAAAGCGAAGCCATCGCCTATGTTTAAATTCAAACAATATTTTCTTTATTTTCAATTAAATGTGGTAAAAGTAGTTTAGTTTACTTTAGTTGATTTTGATTTTTGCACGTTTTATTGAAGGTTATTATTACTCGTGATTTGATTTGATTTCAATTTATAGTTGCAAGTTGAAAGTTGTACAACTGCAATAGAATGTGGAAACAATGTTAAATGTTCCACTTTTTTCTTTCTATTTCTAAAGCTATTAAAAAGAATCCTTAGAGATCTTGCAAAGAAATGGGTTATTGTGATGTTAGAATATAAATTGGATATTAAATAGTAAACTCATTAGGAGGAATCTAGTCAATCAATCAATCAATCAAACAGAGTGTTGGAAACTTTCAAAATCCAATCAGGACTCAATGAAATTTGTACTTTGCAATCTAATCTATAAAATTCGCGTGTCACGGATTTAGTGTATGAACTCCTCCGAAACGGCTCGACCAATGTTTATGAATTTTTTTTTTTTTGTATATATGGCAGGTATGAGAATACGTTTAAGGTATTTTTTATCCTCCAACACCCACCACCCACTTTTTAATCACGGTTTTTCTATTTTTGCCTATTTTTGCCCCAGTGATTGTCGTTTTCGAGCAAGCCGAGTGCAAGGCATGCTTCTTTATACGTTGGATACTGATGTCCTTCATGTTGCTTATGTCTTGAAATAGCAATGAGCCAGTGACATTAATCAACAATAATCGCCGATAGAAGCACTCAGTCTGCCTTGGATGGACTGTATAGGTATACTCTGCCGAAAGTGTTCGATTTGAATAGACCGGGACACTCATCAACTGGTGATTCCATGTGAAATAGTGTGGTACGTCTGGATAGAGTTGTGTTCGTGCAAAGGCACCGAAAGTATCCCCAGGATTACACAATTCGAAGCTTTTTGCGCCTTATGGCACGCTCAATTGCTCTTCGAAATTAATATTAATTTTCTCTCATATAAAACCCAATCTGGAACGGAACCCTCCGTGTACGAGTCTGACTCTGACTTGGCCCATTTTTTCTTTTTATTGGCGGTCATCGTCTACAGTGCTCCATTCCTCTTTCTGCATAATAACGAATAAATTTGTTAAAAATCTTTAAAAAATTCAGTTTGATACTCAATTTATGCTTAGTCTCGTCAAATGATTAAATACTGGGCTGAACAAAGGATCTCTCTAAAAATATCTGTAATCTGGGAATAATCAAATCTATTAAATGAATTTTCTTGCAGTTGCTGTCAATAATAAAAAGTTTTAGTTGCACAATAGAGTTTTGCTAAGAACCTTTAACTTTTTCATTGTACAAAAACCAACTTCATTAGATACCTTGAGATCGTAAATGATTAAATGCCTTATGATTACCATTTGAACTTTTGCCAATACAAGTTCAACAATAACCAACAATATGCGTCCCTCAACACAAGTCAACACAATACGGCACAATTGATTGTACATACCAAATGTGTATGAGTATAAACATAATATTCTATCTATTAGTATCTCTGTTGGTTATGAGGCATGAAAGATTAATTTTGTGTTAAGCAAACATTTTTCAACTTGCAAGAAAAAGGAAGAAGAAAGTTCCGCAAAAACTTCTGAACACTTCATTTACTCGTAGTAAGCGGCAAGTTCAGATACTCTTACTACAATATTATTTGGATATATGAGTAGTCTAAGAAGATACTACTACACTACAGTAAGTACAAAAGCAAATCAAAGTTAGACGAAAAATACCCAAAACAACAATTTATTCTCATTAAATGTATTAAAGGTGTCTTTGTTGTTGTTGCTACTACTATTGTTGTAGTCGTTTCTGTGTGGTTAGCAGCATTCAACAGGCGGCAACAGCAACAGCAGCAGCACCAACATCACCATCAGCAGCAGCAATAGTAACATCAGCATAAGTATCTAACAATTTGCAACATGCCGTGGCACTAAAAAAGAAAAACTTTCCAAGGAAAAATCACTTTTGTTGTGTTACTACTAAGTAAGTTCAACAACGAAGAGTTGCAAGTTGCAACTTTGCTGCTTTAGAATTTATGCAATTTTTCCTTTTTTTTTTCTTGTGTGTATGTGATTTTTTATTCTTTTCTGCTTATTTTGTATTGCACTTAATCCCTATTGAAAAGGACGATGTTGGTAAAAGTTAAAATCAACTTTTGTAGCAACAATACTCAACCGCTGTGTGGCGAGCAGCATTGGATGTTGCTCCAAAGTAGAAAAAAGGTAATAAACTTTAATTGAATTTTCATTATGCGGCTAGCGCTGCAAACGACTTCTTTTCTTTAGTTGTTGTTACATGTGCCTAATGAAAAATGAATTTCAATATTCAATTATGTTTGAGAAACATTCATGCAACAACACAAGCATCAACAGCAACAGCAACAACAGCAGCAGCATAGGCAACTGAGCGTTAAGAAAAATAGCAATTTGTGTGCGCTTTTATAATGCAAATTCGAGTGGGAGTTAAGTTGGCTTTGCATGAAATATCTGAGTATCTGAGGCATCTAAGCACTCTGCCACGCCCACATGCGCACATGTTGCCGCCTTGCAATACTCATACACACTCACACTCGCAACTGTGTGCATACAAACAAGAAAGACACTTGTGCCTTGATGACTAAGACGGCGACGATGATGACAATGGATTCGAAGTTGAAGTTGCAACATTGGCATTCATCAGGAGCATTTTCGTTTGGCTGAAAATGCAAAAGCACAACAACAAGACACGCACGTTGTCATGCCGCATGTTGCATATGAATGCGCTGCATTTACCACATCGTAGAAAAGCGCTTTACCAATGCAAATCAAACCTATGACGTTCATCATCATCAGCAGCATCATCATCTTTACTCGCAGCAGCAACATCAACAACAACAGAAGAATACTCATGATTAAATGAAGCTGCATATGCTTTCTATCTAAACAGCAACATCATCATCATCATCATGATTATCATCATCTTCATCAGAAGTTTGCACATACAACTGTTAATGTAATGTGCAACACAAGAAGCATCAGCAACCGCATCTTTAATATGAGGATTTGAGTTACTCATACGCTGATGTGTGTGTCAAGTGCAGCATCTAATAAATCATTTTCATCAGCGTTTTGTTTACATCTTTGCACTTTTCAACTTCTTCGTTTCATCTTACCATCTTTTTCATACTTTTGTGATTTGTGTTACATGACATTATAGCAAACGTGTCTTTTAACTTATGCCATTTTTCCATTTTCTGATTGAAGAAGCCTCATTTCTTTTGTAGTTTTCTTTAAGATGAATTTAGTGGGATTTTAATAAAAATATTTTTGTCGATTTCACCAAATTTTGTTCGTGAGAATCGCGCGTGAATTAATTAATTTCTATACCCTTCTTAGGTATGGTAAGGTCATGTTAGACTGGGTTGACGATATCAAAGGGAATCTGTTTCCTGTTTCGTTAGGGAAGAGTAAAGTGTTATATAAAGAGTATGAGACCCAATGAATGTGAGTTCTTGTGAGGACTGAAGCATAGGGGACTCTGTGAGGTATCTTGATTACCTTCCAAACATTACTACTATTACATTTTTACCCATTCAATCCGTTCAATGAGTACAAAAATATAAAATTCGAGTGTACGAAACTTTGAGACACTTAATCTGCTAAACGGCTAAACCAATTTTTATAATTCTTTTTTTATTTCACTTATGGAATCACGGAGATGGTTTATACTTCAGTTGGATCCGGTAGGAGACGCTGATGTCGATATACAGACACTTTTTTACCAAATTTGTAACATTTTTTATGTAGCGTACACTACACGAAGCCAATTTTAATAGTTTTTTGTTAAGATGAAATTTAAATGCTAATAAAAAGAGTTGCATACTTATTTTTTTCAGTTTTTAACTTTTAATATAATATGTTTAAGTCTTAAGTTTTTTGAAAACTACTGCAAGACAAAGCGTAATAATTTTAATGCTTTTGGTTGTTGTTATTATTGTATTTTTCCTCTTTGAATACGCCATTTTTTTGCTCTTCAGTTCTGGCAGGGCTTTTGACAGGGTATGGACCGATTTACTCTACAACAAATGCCTCCTTCCAGCGAAAGAAAATACTATATTTCAATTGAAAACATTGAAACATCGGAACGCATAGGGACATTGTGAAAAATACACATCGATTGCATGTCTGACAAATTGACAATTTGATATACATATATTAAAATTATGTTTTACTGTTTGTTTAAATTATTTGATATGTGATTTGTGTTTATTATTATTATTATTATAACTTCACATTTTAATATCTTAACATCTTCTAAGCAAAAATTAGTTACTTTATTTATTTAAAATTTTATTTTATTTCTTCATTTCTTACAATTTAATTATTCCATTCATCTTCTCAACTAAGCTGACCTAACACCTACAAAAAGAAATATATAGATATATAAACATGAATATCACAAAATAGAAATGTCAAAACCTAAGAGAATCTAAAATTAAATGTCAAAGTTCTTTGTTGTAAAGTGTCGCCAGTTGCAAAGTACGAGTATCTGTAAGTAAATAACATGGCAAAGGCAAAACTCTATCAGATTATATTAATTTGATTTCATTAAAAAACTGAATGCTCGATTAGTTCATTCAGCACAGCTCAACTCACTAGACGTGAAAAAGGGCGTCCGTCCAACATATCATAGCCCTTAAATACTTCTGACACGTGTGACCTACAAAAATATACACGAATATCTCTATTCACCTACATGTAGTACCTTTTTGTTATGGTTATTGTTAGTCTTTTGTTAAAATGCTGAAGGTTTTTTGTATTATTGTATTGACGATTGGACGTGTGCCATCAAGTGGATAAAAATAAATATTTTGTATTCTTGTTTTTCATAGTTTGTAGTAGTTTAAATGAATATTTGATAAATGTCAAAGCAAAGCAAGATTCAAAATAAATGGATTTCGTTCATAGTTTGACAATGCACACTTAGTCAAGCATGACAGAACAAGAGACCAAACAACAACAGATAAACCAATCAATAAGCAAAGAAAGTAAATTCCAATAAGACAAATCCAATTCATGTACCAAGTTGATTCGAAACATGTGTCGATGGATCTTTGTAAATCACACGCGTTTAGAAATTTATACACCGCAAGCGTTGCGCTTTAATTACGAATGATACTAAATTCATTTCGAGTGTCACAATTTCGACATTATTAATGTTTGCATGCCATCACCACCACCATCGCCACCACCCAAAAACGATTGCAAAAAGAGAAAATCCCAATTCAAATTCAAAATCAAGTTTGTACAGTGTGAAAAGGATCCCGCCACCGAATACAAATCACAGCGAAAAAAACTATGTAAAAAGAGACTTCGACTTCAATATAGTTTTTCCTACTCTTGACTCAACTACTATGCTCAAGATTTGCAGTTATATTGTAGATACTCCTCCTTTTATTTTTGAATGAAATACCAACAGTGGACTAAAATACGAACTCTCCAAATGAAAGTCAAATATAATCAATAGTTGGATTAATCAAATCTTGTTTAACCCACTGTGCATGCGTGCCACCAACAATGCCAACAACATTCAAGTTCTACGAATAAAAAATCGCTACAGATACGAAAAACCGTTTCAATATCGAAAACTAAACTTCCAGCGATACAGAAAACAAACAGATGAACAAACAAACAGAACAGAAACAGATGAACGAGCAGAAAAACCTACAGACCAAATGTGCATACTACAAATGTACAAACCAAGATAAACAAGTAAAATAACTGGAACACAGCAGGATGACATTTCCATTGAGGGAGCAAGCGAATGACCATGGACCGTAAAGTAAAAAAAAAAAAGACACATGGAACACAGAACCCAAACTGGCTAACATAGTTGAGTATAGTAAGAGCAAAAGTTTAGGCCTTAGAGTTGTTTTACTATGCCAAGCACTCACTCAGTCACTCATCCACTTATTCACTGACTCACTTACCGCCGACTCACAACCTCCCAGCAAAAGAAGCGGCAAAAGTACACACAGTCTATAACAGAAACCCACACACGAGTAACGAGCCTTGAAAAGTGACCAGTAACCAGGCGCGTAAAGTGAACCTAACAACTACAATCGACTGACTATTTATGTGTCTTGCAATGAAAATCTCGTCTAAAATTTATGTCTTCCAAGTGCAAAATATATAACACAAATACAAATGGATCGTGTGCTTTACTACTATATAAGGATGTAGAATGAAAAGAAAAGGAAAAGGAAATGGTTGTTGTTAAAGGACTTCAATCCTAGATACAATAGATAGGTTTAAATCAATGCGTGAATAATTGATATAATAAACAAGAATTATACTCTTCACTCACTGATTGATTTGACTTATGTTTAGGGTAGAGTCATTCATTATAAATACAGCATTTCAACATCCTATCCTAATCATAGGATCGTGAAATTTACATGGTTGATGAATATGGGTAATACCATCCATAATTTCAGTTCAGTTCGATATGACGAAAAACAATAAAGTTCCGATATTTCCATCTGTTCGTTACAAACTTATAATACTACGAGTATAAAATTGATACTTCCTAAATGCATGTGTACTTTACAATATCGCGTGCTTATTATGTGTTGTTCATAACTCTATATCATCTATGTCATTAAGTGAAAGAATCTTAACATAAATGTCGAATACAACAAATAAGAATTTAGGTAAATATGTTGAAATATTGGCACCAATGGAAACCAAATACTATAAAGGATATAAACTCATTTCAAATGACTTTAGAGTCACTAGTATATATATTAATTAGTTAAGGTTTTCTTTCAGTGTCCATGACTGTACATTACAAGGTAATAAAATATCTACAAATTTGATATTAAATTTGAAGGAACGTACGAGTATAACTTCGCGGTTTAATATGAACTAGAATTCGTTATTATTATTTAGAGCCATCAGATTGAATTAAGGCATCTGTAGTTAAAGAATATGTTACAAAATATTCAATAGATGACAATAGTGATGTCAATAGTAAAATATTTTCCATTGTGTAAAGGAAAGGGATATTCACTGTGCGGCAATTAAGTATCAGTATCAGTGGTCTGGAAAAAAGTGACTAAAATTAAATATCTGGATTTTTTTTTTTAAATTTATTAGATATTCGCTCCAGTACATATATATCGATTCAAAAGTATTTGAATCATAGTTCAATTCATTTCGTGGGATAGCCTTCAAAGCAAACAGTAAAGATATTTGGATAGTCTCAATGTCTTCAAAATAGCTTTAATTCCGCTCTTTGGCCGCTTGGTTTCTCCTATGACAATTATATTCAGGAAGTTTTGATCATGACCTCTTCTGCAAAGATTGAATCAAGTGATTTCTTTCCTTCCCACTTGTTAAAATAAGTTGTTTTGTTATTGTTTTGTATTTAGTTTAATTTAAGTTGTTTAAGTTTAATAACAGTATAATTAAAGTTTTAACAGAGAAAAAAAAAAAATTAAGTGATTTCTGGTCTTCAGTTGAAGTGTGTTGGACAAACTTAGCACAATGAGTCGAGTTGTTTCTCTGCTAATATTCAAAGCCTATTATTAAAGGAATTTGATCATTTCCTATAAAACCACATAACTTTTCTAATATCCTTGTCCTTTAGCGATAGTTTGCCATTTTACACCATCATCCAGAATATTTTTGATGATACTGTTTTACCAGTTTTCACTACAAAATGAATTACAGCCCTATTTTGTTCTATGATTTTATTTGTACATAGAAATTTTTTGGCTTATAAGCCAAATCATCATAAAATCTTCATATATCAACATAATAATAATTTTAATATTAGTACTTATTTGTTTTATCATATATTACATATGACTTTTATATATAGCAGCTACATGCCTTATGTTTGTTTTCATGTTTTCCATTATTGACACAGAAATGGGAAATGGGAAATATATAGTAAATTATTTCTTCTATTAAAATACTTAGTTTCTTTAATATAAGCAAAATGAAATTTCTGAATGTCATTTAATTATTGATTATGTATTTTTCAACTTATTTACAATTCAATATCCACGACATAATATCAAAAGAAGCTTTTGCTATAAAAAAAAAAAAACAACCTGAAGCGTCTTTGGTACAATACCCCTATATAGTAAAGTTATAGTAAGAAAATATAATAAAAATGAAATAAATAAAATTGATACGAATTAAATAAATATGTATACCATTAAATGTAAGTTTTAAACGTTACAAAAAAAATGTAAATAATGTCATCATCATCATCATCATCACCAGCAACGTTTGAGGCTCAAAATGTTGCACTTTTACTTTGATTTTGTGCCGACGTGTCGCATTACGCGAAGTTGTCGAAGTCTTTTCCATAAGTAATTTACATGTAATTGATATATTGAGGGCAATGCATATTAATGAACTGTCGAAATGAAAGTATTTCTTATTTAATTTCTTATTTTCTTTTCCTCATTTTTTCTTTAAATTATTTTCAATGTAAGCGATACGCTCACAATTACGTGACTTGCCGTATAGTTTGTTTTGTTGGTGTTGCATTGTCGGCAATTAGTTGTTTGGCTTTTGAAATGGGTGGTCTCCAGACATCCAAATACTTTTCTGTGGATGTATTCATAGAGAGAAATGTATTAAATTGAGTTTGTGTAATTAAATGTGACATTGGCAAGCGTATATCCGGCAAAAGGAAGAGACGCAAGTCTACTTCAATACTAATGTGTGGGAAGACTAAATGCAACCACGATAGCACTGAATTACAGTTCTAAATGAAGTGTTGAAGCGACATGGTTACCTACTACGTATGTATATACGAGTGTCTACCCCCAATTCCACTTTCAAACAAGAACCATCTTGAACCTCATGAAGTCATGATGATGAGTAGATTACATGCATATCATGTTAAATAAGTAACAACAACGACGACAACAACAACGACTATTCGAATGACTACCCGACTACGCAATGTGCAATGAAATTTTCAATTAATTCAACAGAAGCAGCAACAACAGCAACAGCAATAGCAATAGCAACAATAATAAGAGGAACCAAACAATTCATCAGCAGCAACATTGCGCTGCCAAAAGATACTTGAAGCATATCCGCATATGAGTTGCAACTTAATGCGCGTAACTAAATCAAAAAAATACTCGCAATAATAAAAACAAAACAAACCAAATTCACAACAAAAAAAAAAAGGAGTAAAATGAACAACTGCGCGCAGCAACAAATCAAAAAAGGCAACAGCAATATCAGCAACTGTTGCATGCAACAATTGCTGCGCGCCAAAAATATGCGAATTTATACTTTTCTTTTTCTTTGCTTTTGTTTTTGTTGTTGTTGTGGTTGCTGCTGCTGTTGTTGTTGTTGTTGTGGTACTAGCAACAATTTGGTTGAATCCGGGTCGGTCGGTCTAACTGAGTCAACTGAGTCAACGCAACGCAACGTCAGTCAAGGGAGTGTCAACGCATGCTGTACCAACCACGTTGATGACAATAACAACATGAAGAGAAGTGATGTTGTTGGCGACGTCGTCAACATCGTCATCATCATCATTGCTGTTGTTGATTTTGTTGGTGTTGTCGTTGCTCTGCTCAGTGCCATTTAGTGCCGCTCAGTCCTCAGACCACTCTTCTCTCAGTCAGCTGTGAAATATGCCGTGAGGCATTTGAATTTCACATAATGCACGCCTCTGTGAAGTTATGCATCTGCTAATGTTGTCGCCGGCTTTATATGTACACTACTATGTGGTTGGTGTTTCTGATATTATTTTTGTTGCTTTTGCTCTCCAATGTAGTATATCAGTGTTGCGGTTGTTGTTGCTGTTGCTGTTGTAGTCATGCTTGATTATGGTAAATACACTATAAATAATATATTTTAATTTTAGAAATATGAAAGTAAATTTCACAAGAAGAATTCGAACAAACAATAAGGATATACAACCACTATTTAATCAGTAGATTAACATGGTCAAAATGGTTGCTATGCAGAAGTTTCGAACTTTTAATTGACGATAATTTGATTAACACCTTAATGTGGTTAAGAGGTAATAAGGGTATCCCCTTGTGCTATCACAATAAGTCATCATTACGCCTCGGTACCTCGCCTACCTTCAGAAGACAAAATTGGTTTCAATGGCTGGGTAAAAGATTTAGGAATTCTTAATATTAGTTAATCATCCTAAGTTAGTTTAATTCTTCTGTTTACTTTATTTTTAACATATACTCCTTCATAATACTTACCTTTCTTTATTTGTCCATTTATTTGCTCAACTCATCCTATGACAGTTTTCAAATAATAACGCAATTAATTTAATGAAATACAAGAATTTTGCGCAGTGTAGTTGAAGAAACTGTCAGACTCAATCTGATTTGTATGCAATGCTATATTTTGAATGTAATAAGTGCTGAGTGAGTGTGCGTGTGTATCTTAGTGTACGTGGATCTCATACGATGCGAGATGCTAGTAGTGATGTTGATGCTTTTTCATCATCATCATCATCATCATCATCACTATTATCATGGTGACTATGGTGACTATGATGATAATGATTATGGTGATACTCTTGGATTACATTTAGGATTGTTTATGTTGTCATCTCCTCCGCAATTGTTGCTTTTTGCTATGCAACGCAACGTTGACGATTAACAATTGTGCATGATATACGATGGCGACAACGCAATGCAATGACGACAATGAAGTGGATGATGATGATTATGATGATGATGGCGATGGCGATGGCGATGGCAATGACTGTGGCGGCGACACAATGCAGAGAAACAAATAAAAACAAAACACATGAAATACCATAAAAACTGTTTGTTGCTGTTCCAGCCCACATACTCAGATACTTAGATACGTGCATAGATCTACTTGTATGTAAGCACTGATGCGATGTTGCAGTTAGGATATATTAAAACTGCAACAACAAGGAAACACATTTTGAAAATAGTTCAATTTGCTGCCTACTGTGCAATTGCTGATGTTGTGGCTACTGTCGCTTGTTGCACCATGATATTTTGCTGTTGCTATTCAATTGTTGTTGCTACTAAATGCTGTTATTGATGCTGTTGTTGCTGATGGCAGCCCACATGCGACATGTAACAAAAAAAAGTAGTTACTCATATTAACCATACTTCACTCACTCACACTCACTCATTCACTGAACTGAATTCGTTATTATTGTTGCAGTTGCAATTGTTGTTGCTGCCACTGACAATAATAGTATCTAACAACAATTCGGTGTTGCTGCTGTTGATGTTGCTGTTGCAGTTGCAGTTGCAGTTGTTGCTGCTACTGCTTACAATTTTTGTCTGCAATTGTTATTCATAAATTCAATTCAATTTGGAAAATTGCTTTAATTTTATGTTTTTGTCGTTGCGTTGACACTTAAAATGTGACAAAAGACATCTTCAATAATATGCCATACATACGTGGGTTACTCTGTCTTGAGCCACGCTTTCTATGCATCATTTTTGTGATTTATTAAATTTTTTTTTTTTTTTTTTTTTTATCAATAAGAAACACATTGTTTTTAAGTTTGCATGAATTTATCAATTCGAAATAGTAATAAACAAATTTCCTCTAAGAACTACTAATTTACAAATAAACGAGAATCCATCACATGCAATAAGAAGTCACAAATTTCCTTAAAATGAAACTGAAACTTGAGAAGATATTAAGTACTATACATTTTTGAAGACATAATATTGGTATCATTTGAATAGCGGTCACTATAAAGAATCTACAGGATTTATGAACCATTTACGAACAAATATTTAATTTCTCTAGAAAGCCTTATAATTGTCAGCATAAATTATTTTTGCAATATTTAGGAGATTGTTTTCGGAGTAGCGTATAGTTTCGTTTTTGGTTCGAAGTTTCTTATATTATTGTATAGCAGAAAGATAATGAAAAACTGATTTGTTTTGCAAGAAAATAAAAAATAATTAATTAAAGAATGTAAAAGTTATGGGGGAAAAAACAGTTTCAGTGTTGAACTTCTGGTGTAAGGGGTTAATAACCCACTGAAAAATGACGAAAAATGTGGTGAAATAATGAAAATAAAAAGACTGCGGAGACTTTTTATATGACCCAATATATAATTCTTTGTTTGGAAATCTTTCTTTCACTTAAGTCCAAGGTGACTTCCAAAAGTTTCTGTACTTTTACTTTGTAAGTAGTAGAAACCCAAAGATCAGAGAGAATAGCTCTCTTCAATTTTTTCAAAGTTCATGGCTTCCGAGTCGATACATCGTTTTGCACGAACTACGTAGTACCAAATCAGAGCACTTCTGGATGTCCTTTATCGGTACTGAGCCGAAGACTGATGTCACAACTTCTTGTTATCGCAACGCGTTCCTTTCATGATTATTTTGAGCTTTGGGAATAGGAAATACACATGGAGTCAGGTAAATGAAGCTGTGGTGGATGTGGTACAAAAACATTGCAGATTTCCTGATAGTAGTGTTTAAACTAAAACGCAAAATTTCAATCTTGCCAAAACTTCTCTAATTAAAATAATTAATGTATTTGGCTATAAAATTCCGAGACTTCTGTTGTAAAATATTTTTTGCGCCTTTTAGATATAAATCTTCTCTTATTCTATAAAACTCTTGTGATGAGTAGGCATCCTTTCTAATGTGTACCCTTTTTTACTTGCACTGTTTCAACTACTAAACTCTTAAAAATTTTAAAACAGTTTTGAGCGAAGGGAAGAGATATAGGTTAGTGATATGATACCAGGTCAAGTGATAAAAGGGGATGATCCAACAATTGTTTACATCTTGAGAGACCATGCAATGCGATGTATTTGACTGTCAAATACTCGTAACTATATCAATGCTTAACTTTTATTATGATCCTTGTCAGAAAATGTATTCAATTAAAATGATATTTGTGTTTGTGTTCTAGAAATTTTTATTCATTGTTTATTAAATAATTTTTGTGACAACAAAAATACATTGAAACAAAACATTTGGACATCAATTACACGTAAATAAACTAAAAAAAAAATATTATAAGTATTAAAATAAAATGAAGAGAAAAGAATAGAATAAAATACAATAAATAAAAATATTTATTAAAAATGTAAATACTATTTAAATTTTGCATGAATGAAGAAACAAAACAAAAAAGTGCGAACTATTGTAATTAAATTATAATTGCATTAAAATAATATTTACGATGCATGTTAAAAATCATCATCATCAAAAACAATAACAACATCATCATCATCACCAGCAAATTCATCGTCATCATCTTTATAAAATATTACGAAACTATTTAATGAACGTGTATTTCCGGCGAATTGTTTGATGACGGGACGCTGAACACACGTCACTCATTCACTCACGCACGCACAGACATACGCACACACGCAGATGAAAAACACATACAAGTACACAAACAACAACATTGCGTCATCGGGATACTTTCATTGAGCACAAAATGCCGGAAGGAAGGAAGCAAGGAAACAGGAAATGACAAAAATTTTCTCCTCATGAAAAAAAAAAACATTTTTTAATACAAAACCAATAATAAAAAAGTAAGGTAAAATATAAAAGAAAAATTAAAATTATAATAAATAAAAAAAAAATAATAACTTTATAACTATAATAAAAAATAAAAAAAAAACATTACTAAAGAAATACAATAAAATAAAATGCTGGACATCCGCTGCTGTGCAAATGACGCAAAAATTATGTAATTGGATTAAAATGAAACAAACAAAAAAGAAAAAGAAAAAATACAAACCGCGTTTTACAATTTTTGTATTTTATTTCAATTTAATTTATATTTTGCATTTTATTTTTTTATCTACATATAAATATTTTTTTATATTTCAAATTCCTTTGATGCGTAAAACTGTGCGCCTGCATTTTATTTTAATTTAATTCGTTAGGTTTATGTTTAAATTAACGAAAATACCATGGAAATGGAGGAAAAGTGTATTTTCCCTATGCATCCACTCATCTCTTTCACTTTACAAGTATCTCTCTCTTTCTTATTCATACATAACACACGTGTGTGGCCACTTTTTAACAACCAAATACTCACAGATACAGATACATGTGTAGTATGTAACTGTAACCAAAACTGTATCTGGTACATGGTCATGTAAGTATCTTTTTATGAAGCGCTGACCAAAAATATAAAAAAAATTTTATTATTTTCCAATTTCACGCTTCAAATAATTTACTAATTAGATTTGCATATCATTTTTTGGCAACAACAACAGCAACAACAATAACAGCGAAAAATCGCGAAAATGACAAAGCGCACCAGAAGTGTAATTGAAATAACAACACCGACAAACAGCAATAATAACAATCCCTAGAACTTATTAAAAATTGCTTCAAACAGCATTTATGGCTTAATGAAAATCAACTACAAAATTCTAAAACAGAAATAGAGAAAGAGATAGTTGTATTTTGCTGAGAAAGCGAGAGAGACAATAAAACGATGCAAATAAAACAAAATGAAGGACGACAGAGCATTAAATTCAGTTCCACCCAAGTCTAAATACCTTTTTATAGAAAAATATTTGGAATAAAAAAAAAAAAAGTCACAAGATGGAAACTTAAATTTAAATGATCCGTCTATATGGAGAGATAAAAAGAGTCATAGTAATCTGACCTAATCAGTATTAAATATTGTAATATAATGGTCTTGAAAGAAATTCCAGTTAAGTTTTGTATTCCACGATGAAGAAATCAATCTTACAATAATTGTAGTATTTTTGTAACAAAAGGATATCCCATATGTGTTCTTATTTATCTGATCTGGAATCAATAATTGCCAATATGAGTGAATAAGTCTGACACACATGCCAACACTGGTTTCTAGATAGTTTCATCATTCAAACAAAACGTGTTAAAATTTCATGTCATTCTGACAATCAGTTTATAGGTTTCATGTATTGAAAAAATATGGGTTTTGATGGGGAAAGCTGCTGGTGTGTCTTAAGGGCTTTCCACATAGTCACTAACGTCTCAGTCTCAACCCCAGTCTTAGTCCAACTTTCAGTTTTCCTAAACAGTTACACTAAGACTGATAACTGATCTGATGGCCAGACCTATTTGTTTTAGTTCAGGTCGATAAGACTTTCGATAATTCTTACGTGTAAATGTAGACAAATTTGAAACTTTGTATGTTCAATCATAATTTTGTTGCCATTTTGTTGCAGATTTCATTAAAATTTATATAAAACAAAATAAAAATACAGATATAAAAAACGGAAAACTGAACAGATCGTTTAAAAACAAACTGAGACTGAGACTGAATTGGAGACTTAAACTCACCTTGTGAAAAGTGAATTGCCCATTGGTTTGTTGAGAGTTATGGGAAAATTGTTATTGACTGGTATGCTCAATTTAAATGTAAACACCGATAATGCTAAAAGCTTTAATTGCCCAAACTCACCAGTTGTTTTGTCATATTAATTCTATTGGTGTATCACAGGTATCACTTGGATATTGAGCATTTATGAATACATATTGAGTTTTTAATACAAGAAAACTTTGGAAGAAATATATATTTTGTTAGCCATAATATTCATGTCATCAAGATCACTGACACCAAAACATATTTATTAAGTAAAAATAGAATATTTTAGCTCAATATCCCAAAGATTAAGGAATTTAATTGCATAGAACCGGTAGACAGAACATTTTCACATCTTCGATCGACTTCTGTAATGCATTACAAACACCATGACAAAGCCACAATACCCATTCAAGTTATACTAAGTAAAAATTACAATATTAGAAATAAAAACATCAAAATAATATTTGCAAAACAATCAAAAATTCACAAAAAAATAATAAGCCGTGTGAATTTGTAGAATATTAAAATAAATATGTTTGTATGCAAATTATAGACTTTAGTTAGATTTCATTGTATAATATTCTAATTAGATTTCGGAGTATAAACAACAAGAACAACAGCAATAAAAATAGAATAATTGCAATAAGTACAAAGTCATTAAATCAGCTAAATATTAAATAATTTGCAATGAATCGGATTTATAATATTAATTTTAACAGGCGAGCATATTTGAAATTATTATTACAAAACAAAAAAAGCATCAAAATGAAAATACTTATTGTATTTAATTAAGAATATTTGGAAAACAGTATCACAGGAAATGAACAATTAACTACATGAACTAATTGAGTTAATTCAATAAATAAATATAAAATTTCAAAAATATTTAGACTTAGCTACTAAAAACTACACAAAAACAATCAGTTTAAGTGGTATGATGATGGTGAAAGTTTCAATCAATGCCCAATTGAAATACTAGTCGCAGGTCCTAGATCAAAAGTTATAATGATTTGACCATTCAACATCCTCTGTGGTCTGGAACTGAGACTGGTCACATCACTCAGCTGTTTAATGGAATTCTAGGTCGATTGAAAGCCTCTGCCAGCGTTTGGTATATAACTACAGACACTACGATTCCCACAAAAAATGTGACCATTTAAATATGAAAGCATTAGGATAGGAAAGGAATTTGAATTTCTAGTAAATAAATACTTAAATCTTGTTGAAAATGTTGACCTTTATATATCATAAAAATACAAAAAAAAAAAAGAATAATTTTAATATAAATTTAATTTATTATTTGTTTGCCAAATCAAATGAACTCATAATGTCAATGGCGAAAAGATCCATTAACTTTATATTATCTTTAATGTTCTCTGGTTAACAAACCTCGAAAAGTTCTTATTGGCAACTAATTTATTAGATCGAAAACTCTTGTAAATGTTTAATTCTTATAAAATGTCGACTTCATGGCCAATTTAGCAATCAATCAAAAGCAATGCGCCTGAAGCATTTCACAATTTCCAATTGTAAACGATTAATCTCACCTTAGAAATAAAGTCAAATCAATGAATATTTAATAGTAAAAAAGAAAAAGGTAAACAGTAAAACCTCCGGAGAAGGAATTGGAAAAAAGGCCACCAACACGATTTCATTGCTAACCAATAATGTCAACGATTCATTAGCGTTGGTAATTTAGATTTTCCCATCATAATTTGCATTAAAATTTGGCCAAAAGGCAAGATGGCAGCAGGCAGCAGGCAGGCGACTGCAAACCAAGATAAAAATAAATAATCAAATAGAAAAAAACTAAAGTCAGGAAGAGAACCAAAGATACGAGTACCATGACAATCAGACAGATAGACAGAGAGACTAAACTGCTGTGGCTGAGTAACGATTTGCGGCCAATTTAATCAAAGCCAATAAGAGCTAAGAAAGAAGCTGCTGCTGTTGCTGTTGCCAATTGCTAAAAAGCAGCCTCGATTTGCATTCAAGTGAGTGAGTTGAGTGAGGCTAAGTCAAGGCAACCGAAAATAAGAAGAAGAAAAACAGAAACAGAAGAAAACTAACTGACAAAGATCGCTTTTTGCATTTGTTTTTGTTGCAACAAAACGATGATGAGGACAGAAAGACAATGATTCTTATTGGAATTGTGGAATTGTAGTGAAAGAAATTCATTTGCGATTGTTTGAACGATCGATCGTTGATCGTTTTGCGAATCGACAGAGCGATCTTTCAATCAATTTGAGCCGCACAGTCAAACGTGCCACAAACTGGCGCAACCACAGCGCAATCTTGAAGCAGCTTAGCGCAATGACTACGGTCGAATAGTTGTGAGTCGTTGGATTGCAGATGTTTGCCTTTGTTGCATTTGAATTTGCATTTCTCGTTGTTGAATGCATCAAAATTCAATCAAAATTAAAAATACAAAACAAAAAACCACACAAAAAGAGCAAAACCCAAAAAAAAAAAAAGGAAATGAAATGAAATGATACAAAAAAAAGAAACTCAACTGGAAAGCCAACGACGAATTGCAACACAGATTGTTTGTGCTTTGATAATGGGTTCGTTCTTTCAATCTCCTAGCTGGAGTTAGTTTAAACCTAAGTTTTGATAGGAGTAGGAGTCTTATGTCTTAACAAACTACAATGCTCTTGGTCTTTGAGATCTCACTCCTCATGACTTCTTCCATTTGCACTGTGTGTGGCGGTACAAATCCAAGTCACTCAGTCACTCATTCATTCCTTCCTTCTATCAGCCATTCAGTTTGTCAGTCAGTCAGTGAGGCAAGCTTTTAATTAATGAGCATTGTCGACTCATATGCAAATTTTCAATTCGAATAAACACATTTGATCATACATAAATCAAAGTTCCTGCCTTTTCCGACAAGACAGCCCTTCTGTCTTTCTGTCTGTCTCTCTATCTAAATTCTCCCAAACGAGTTCAACTGTCAACACGTTATTTACACGTTACCTTTCCCTTACCTTCCCCATTTCCTTTTCAACTGCTTAGCTCCACAATATGTAGTAGGTACTTCAATTTGTGTATTAAGACGCAAGCATTTGATTCAAAATTGGTAATTGAATCACAAAGAGCCCAGAAAGTAAGTTCGCCCAAAAATGGTAGCAATTCCAGACTCCTCCAAACCAACTTCAAATTCAACTCTGTTGCCAATTGCTGGCTGAAAGCGTAGCGTTAGTACTGAAGGCACGAAGTGAAAATGTCAACATTAAACTGACATTTTACTGGCAATTGTCAAACGTTTACGTTAACAAATTTTACAGCATTAGGCCAAGCATATTTAAGCCAATACAAGCAAATCTAAATCCAATAAGCAACAGCATCAACATCAGCATGAGTCTGAATGCAACTGAAATCTTTACTATGACCTTTTGACATATGCCCGCTTTAACTGACTTCTTACTTCTTTCTGACTGAACTCTTATGCATGCAACATTGTTATTGTTGTTGTTGTTATTGTTGGTGTTATTGTTGTCGCTCGTTCATGCCACACATAGTTGAATGCACATTTTACAAATGTTTTCAATTGAATTGCTCTGATTTCGTTTTGTTTTGTTTTGTATTTTATTTCCTCTGCTTAACAAATTTCGCCAATTTCTAGTCTCTCAGACTATGAAAACTCAACCAAAGTTTTCCATTGACGCCACCGCCACCGCAGCCGTCAATGCTTTTCATCCTGATCTCTGTCCCTCCGTTTCTCTTACCTTATCCAAAATCATTGACTTTCTTTACGTCTCAACAACTTCTTGACTCAATACCATCATAGTCATCATCATCATCATCGCCATCGCCATCATCGTCATCAGTTATGTAGACGACGACGGCAGCCAAAATGTCGTGATGATGGCAAATTGTAAATAGCTTAAATGGTCTAAATGGTTTAAATGGCTTTTTACTTTTGTCGTTGGAGCTGTCGTTGTTATTGTCGTCCCGACTTCTTTACTATTGTATATACTATATTTGATTCAAGTTGAGTTTCCAAGTCTCAGGGTACAAGTCAGTTTGCAATGCCTCGTTTCAGTTTCAATGGTAACAGTTATCACACAAAACTAATGACATGAAATTAGACCATTTGCTCGTTGTTGGCGGCAGTTTTACTATATTGAAATACAATTTATAGTTTTCTGTTGTTTCTTTATTTTGTGTTTTTTTTTTTTTTTTTTTTATTTTGGGCGTTTTTGATTTCTTAAGTTGTGTTTTTATTTGTTATTAATACTTGTGGTGTTTTAAGTGAGATTGTGCCCAGATTTATAGTAACTAGTAACATAGAATGGAAACTAGTTTCATGTGTATTGTAGTGAGATTTTTAATATTATTAGGCATATAAAAGTATGAAAACATTCTTATCAAAGGTATTTGAGCCTTAGGGTCCTATTGATAAGCCAAACAACTCGGTAGTTTGTAGTAGATAGCCCATATTCGTAAGTACATAATTAGTAAGACTGCCCAGGTCTTCAAAAAATAGTTTCCCAAAAAAAAAACGTGTACTTCTTTCACGATGTACAAGGCAACACTTTCATTGATACTTTTGTCCCATTAGAACTCCAGTCAGCATCCGAATTCTTTTCTATTGCTAAAATATAGAAGCAACTAAGTGAACTTCTGACAGAACTTCCTGGGAACAGTGGTCTGCTTTCAGTCCCAAAAGGATTCCTTCCATGCACATTCGTCCATCATTTCAATTTCTAATTTAAAATAAATTTTTTTATAAACTTTACAAACTTTGTTTAGATCAACTAAATTTAAAGAGATATAAGTATTATTTGTATAGCACATCTATATTCTATTGTATTTTCCTTAGTTAATTTCTTTTTAATTTTGTCTCGCCCACAAATGCAATTCCAGTTTTTATCAGTAAAGAGAAACTAACTTTCTTTAAGTACCAAATTTCCCAATTATAGTTACCCGCTGTGTAAAATTTATTCAAAAACTAATGCTTACCGCCCGCCATTTTTCATCTAGCTGCCATCATCATCATCATCATCATCATCACCATCACTACCACCAACATCATCATCATTGTTATTACAATATAAACCTTAGTCAAATATTTATCATTTTTTTTTTTTTTTTTTATTATTTTGTATTTTCTTTCAAAACCACACAAAAAAAAAATTGCATTTTTTCAATTGTTGTCCCGATTTTGTTGTTGTTTGTTGTTGCTGTTGTTGTTACTGTTGAACAATATGCCATATTATTATTATTACCATTTATTGATTTTTGCTACCAAAATTATCAAAACGACTACAGCAGCAATGAGACAACGACGACTCACAAAAACCTCATAGTAGTAGTAGATACAACAATGGACTCAACTACACTCATCTCGAGCGGAATCGAGCGGAGTGGAGTCGAGTGAGTCAAATAAAGCAGGGCAGGAGAATACAACAAACAAAATAGTAGAGTTCATGATCTTCAGCATGTCTTTTTGGTTTTGATTGTAACAAAAGAAATCATATTTCCTAAATTTTCTCGCTCCTTCCTTTCCCGCATTTCTACCCACTTCACCCACTTCCGGAGTATTCAAGTTGCTCTAATAGTTGCATTTGTTTGCCATTTTTAGTACAAAATTGTTTTCTTTTATTCTCTTTTTTTCCGAATAAAATATTTTTTCTTTTATTTCGCTGAGGACTTTTAACATTTCCTGGTGAAACTTCTATTGTTCATCCGGAAAGTACAAATTTTTATAGCACAATTGTTTTGTACGTGGTGTGTTTGTTTGTCTTTCTGCTTAATGCAATAAATGTTTTCAAGGAATGTCTTTTGGGGTTAGTAGCAATTATTAATTGACTAAAGAATTGAGTTTTAAGTGAAATCCTTAAATAAAGATTGCAATACTAAATTGCTTTAAAATATTTAAGTCACATTATATCTTGGATTATAAAGTGTATAAGGATTGCCTTTTATATATGAGGATATATTTCGGGAATAGAAAACTAATATATATTTTTTTAAGTGACTCCTGTGTGCCAGACAGACTTTTGTGAAAGTTCCAGTGCTTGACACAAGCAAGTTTTACTTCCAGTAATTATTTCCTCCAACACTTCTATGGGTAAGTCAAAGTTAAACAGTCGCTGACATGTGTTTCCAGCAAGGCGTTGACTCATTGATATGGTATTGTAGTGTAAAGTATTATTATTATGAGGATGTAAAACATGTAAGACACACGGCTACATAACAACTAAAGAGAATGGTATTCCAAATAGTTAGTCCAGTTTAGATTAGATTAGATTAGATTGGATTATATTTGATTAGAGAAAGGATGGAAACTTGTACACCTTATCAATGTGGCCGCAATGGGGCCTATGTGACAAACCTCCTAATAAAAGATCCTCTGAGATCTTGGTATTCATAAAAAAAATTCCAAAATAATCTTTGGAGGCAAGTCTGAAATTTCATTAGGTTCCATATACTGGATAGTGGAGTCTGATCCAGATCAGCCCCTTACAGGTGGAAAGTAGGTGCTCCCTTAAGCTAAACTTTTATTTATTATGTATTCTGCATACAAGTATATTATATTTCTTATCATTATTTACCAGTAAACATTAAAGAAGATAATTGATCTTTAAAATTCTTAGCGTATTTAATTACAAGTAAGAAATTTATGTTGCTACTCAATCAACATATAAAAACAGTTTACTTTATTATTTGTTGGCAAAATTAAATAAGCCACAACGTTTTAATTTATGCAATCGAAGCTTTAAACACTCATAAGCATGACTTACCACGGAAACCCACAATAAAAATATAAAAATTACCCTAAAAATGGCAAAAAAAAAAAAAACAAAATAAACTTCAAAAAAAGGGAATTTCATTTTATTTAGGTAACCACAATAATAATAATATGCAAGAAATATACATAAAATTTTGCCAAATAATTCATAAAAATTCATAAAATTATCGAAAAAATTTCCAACTGACCTAGTTTAGTTTTGAGTTCTTAGTTTTAAGGCCCAACAAAATTTATTTACTATACACATATAAAATATATAGAAATGAACACAGCTGCCGGCTTGACTAGCAATAACCAAAAATCAATTAACCAAAAAGCAAACAACAGTACGAAAAAAAGGTTGAGTTGAGTTGAGTTTAGTTTAGTTGGTTAGTCAGTAAGTGAAATGAAGTCCTTCGAAGACCCTCTGAATTCAATATATCCCAACTAAAACCATAGATTTCTGGTTTGACAATTTTTCGATAAGCCACAACAAAGTAATTAATTAAAGCCATTTACAATATTTCATTTTATCAATAATTGTAAATCAAATAAATAAATAAATTCAAAATAAATTTAACAAGTAAATTTATGGTAGTAAGATAGAATTTATGTATGAATTTTTATGTTAATTACAATTTTCCTAACTAAAAAAGTAAAATTGGATAAAAAACATAAATACATACATAGGTATGTATGAAAAATATTTAAGAGAAAAGAAAAAACCTTTAAAGTTAAATGAAAATTGCATAAATATATATTAATGTCATGATGTTAAGGTCATTGAAAAGTATCTATCACACACAGCCAATAAACAACTGATGTAAATGCATCAATTCATTGACTTTACTCTGTCAGCCTATATTGTTTCATGTTGCTTGCTTGTTTCTCCCTTGGCTTTTAGATTAACTAAAGATTTTGTCCTTTTGCCTCAGACAAAAAAAACAAGCGCCAATTAGAATAAAAATATCTTTATAAATTCTCTACAATGTTTAGATAGATTTTTCTCTACTCATTTACGTTTTAACCATGACAACTTCAAAGTCAAACAAACCAAAGTCAGTCTTCTTGTTGTCGATTTCGAATTGAATTGAGTTGAGCTGAGTTGAGCTGAGTTGAGCTGAGCTGAGTTTAGTTGAGTTTAGTTGAGCTTCCCATTGCTTTGATATTCTATTCTCTTCAGTTCTGTTCAGTTTAAAGACAAAAAATTTTTGTTTTTGATCATAGATAATAATATTAAATTGGTTAGAATTGTCTCTGAACAAGCATAGTCAGTGAGTGAGTGAGTAAGTGAGTGAGCACATTTCATTGACTTAACCAAGTTCTTTGGTTTCTCAAGTAGAAAGAACGGGCAAATCCAAAGACCAAGTGAAGACTTTAACTTCAATAAAGGCAACCAACCAACCAACAAACCGACATTCACGACCACCCTGTGCGATTTGAGTTACAAAATCAACCAATCAGACTGGAATGTGAACGTTGTCAATGTTAAGTTACCCGATTTCTATTTCCTTATGTCTGATACTTTGTTTTCTATGTTTGTTCATCGTTGTCTTTTGGCTTATCTCAGTAAACCGTGATATTAAATTTTATCAACAAAAAAAAAAAAAACAAAAACAAAATCAAAATAAAGAAAATCTTTTAATGTCAACCTCAACTTTGTAATCTCTCTCTATCATTGTAAGTTTATTTTATTTTTTTCGTTTTTCCTTTAATTCTCACTCAACATGCAAAGCGCAAAGTGCGTAATTTGAGTCATTTTCACTAATCTGATTGTATTTTGAGTTGAAGCACAATTGGTTGCACAGACAAGATCGATCGGTCGTCGATTTGTGGGTTCGTACCTTCTATTGGAACATTGTGTATCATTTGAGTTACGCGTTCAAAACAACATTTAACAAGACACTCTAATATTATAGATTAAACCTATTAGATTTCAATGTGGTCACTAGTTGGATTTCTTGGTAATAAATTATGTTGATATCACATTAATTTAACGATTATTTATTGAATTACATGCACCAAATTGAAGTTGAAGATCAGAAAATGTGATCACAATTTATCTTCCGGAAAGAAAAGTATACCTTTACTAAAATTTTAAGTCAATTTTCTGAGCTTATTCAGACTATGGAAATGTTACAAGTTTTTCTTCTTTTGATGTTTTGAATTGAAGGTAGATCAGGAGATCCTCTTCAATTCATTTCTAAAAAATATATCCAAAATAAAATAAAACACAGATTAATAGTAAACGTGAATCGTCTGTGGCTTATCGGCTTAGACCAGAGACTCCACGTAGCCCTATAAAAAATAGATATTAAATCGCATAGTCTTGTTGTTTTGTTGACATCACAGCTCTTTCATATTAAGATCATTCAATTGTGGTTCAAAAAAATTTGTGACAGTGCTCACCATTAACAGTGTTTTTTGTGAAATTAGGGATCAACAGCAACTTCATTTTGAGACCTTTCATCAAATATACGGCATGCTTCAATTCATACACTGAGTTGAATTTTGTAAGTCCATAAACACAAATCTTTTCGCAAAACCTTCCATAAACTGGATGGATTGGATCTTCCTCGATACCAAGCTCTACAGCTGCAATAGCTTCTTCGGTACGCACTGTACAACGTGCCTAGGATGCGTGTTGTCCTGTAGAGTAAGAGTGTTGCGCAAAAGATACATTATTGCTCGAAATAATTGCTCTGATGGACGATTATAGCGACCGATTATATCGACGAAGAGTGCGAACTGAAACATGATTTTCGAAAATAAAATCTACACAATTTTCAGACATTGTTCAGGTGTCAGTCTATTCATGATGAAGTGGCAAACCAAAACAAGTGAAATTTGTGAAAATGGCGCACACATAAAAATTTATTGTCAACTTAAAGTTCTCTACATCTAAAATAAACACTCGTTACATTCAATAGTCGGAAAGGGTATCTCCATGTACATAGATAACAAATATACTTAACATGCACTTTTCAAACGTCCCCACAAAAACTAACCACAAGTGATCAAACACTTTTTGTAGGCTTTCCTTGTATTTTTTCAATTTTCTTTTGGAAAGTTAGGCAGGTGGTGTTAAAAGCCTATGGACATTGGCATTTGGTGTTATAGAGACCAACAAACCCAAACAAAAAACACATGTAGAAAGACAAAGAATTGACCCAGTTTCATATGCAACAAAGAAAAACTACAAACAAAAAATAAGAATAAAACACAAATACATAGATACACACAGGACAGATACACGTGTCTTTACAAATAGTATAAGTTGCATTGTTTGTATCCTTGCAAGTTAAATGCGCTTCGTTGCAGGTTCGGTTGGCCGCAACACGTTTTTACTCGTCAACACTTTTCTTGTTTGCTGCAACCCCAGTTAACTATAGACTATGAATGTATCCAAGTATCTGTGTGTGAGAGTATGTATTTCATGTTGACAGCACTACACAACAATAACAACAGCAGTACAAAATCAAGTTGACAATGATGCAAACGGTATAAAGTAGTATACAAAGTTCTACTCTTAAGCAATCCTTACTCATTGTTTCCATGTCCATCTTAAATACACAAATACTCACACACTTACACACCCATGACCTAAAACCAACACTGACATTACTTTCAACACATGAAACATGTTATTTAAAGGTAAAGTACAATGAGAAAAAAGAGAATGCATCTCTAGATACTTTTGTACCTAGTTAAGCTTCTAATCAATTTTTGAAATACTCACATTTCTTTTGCTGCCTTCGTTGCAAAACCTATTGCAAAATAAAAACTGATTCGAATAAGAAAACCCCAAAAAATCTTTCTATTTTCTTTTATTTTTTTTTCCCCCCAAATTTTTCCATTTATTTGTGGTTTTCCCATTTATTTTTTGAGCTTTTATCTTCTCATTCTTTTGTGTCTTATTGAATTTTGCTGTACTTGCGTTTGGCCTACATTCATGTTGAAGAATTGCAATTGTCACAAAAAATCACAGGCACAGATACACAAATACGCCTCAGCATATAAACAACAAGTAGTATTAACACCCAATGGATCAATATATGTGAACCTGATAGGTAAAAATTTTGGGTCCAAAGAATACCGAAAGATCTGAATTCTTAGTAAAAGTGGAGAGCCAGTATGGTTCGGAGCAATTATTGGACAAAGTTAATAGTCCTCGTGCTTAAGACTAATATATTTTCCCACTTGTTTCCGTAAAAAGGATTCCTCAGGGGAAAGGAGATACATTCAAAAATTAGAAAATGAAATGTGACGAAAATCAAAATGAGATAATTCTCAAAACGTAGTGGGGAGACGTAAAGAACATTGTCTTGTGCAGGCTCGTCTACTGCGTAGAAAAGAGAGAGAGATAAAAAATGCTTTGTTGATTGTGTTTACTTTACGAAAGAAGATACGAACAAGTGGCCGAATGACCGAAAAATCAGAACTATACACTACAATAATCTATATTCATTGCTTGACCATCTACTTTAGAAGTTTCACTTCCATATTGTATCTTCCCAATATAATAGCATCATAATAATTCAATTCGATCAATTTTATATCACTTCGATGTAGAATTTTCACTTCACAAAAAATTCCTACGAAATTTGAGACCTGTCTAAAAGCTTTGTTTTTTCTTTTTCAATTCACTTCAAAAAACTATAACCAAAGTTATTAGACCTCATATTTTTCATATTGTATGAATAGAAATAATTCGTATTAATTTGCAATATGTATTCATTATAAAAATATCGAAATTTTCTTTATGTTTATAGTATTTCAGAATATTTTCTTTCTTCTAAAAAGAACATCTTAGTTCTTCTAAGCATAATAAACTTACAATGAGACCAATGAGATTATAGTGAGTACGAGGTGAGAACTTAATCTCATTTTACATAATCTACCATTCCAAATTCAATGACTGTTGGGAAACTAAGTATTTACTTTTGCACTTATTGTAAATTACCAATTTGCTTCATTTAAATTGTTACTGTAAAGGTGTTAATACATACCAACTTCAAGAGAAATAGGAAAACAAAAATTTGTATACTTTAGATTTCAATTTGTTCTTGTTGTTGTTTTTGTTTGTTTTACGACCATGAACCCTTTAACCCTCTTATCAACCAATATTTAAATTTTTTCTGCTCTCAGACCTCTTCAACATACGAGTACTCGTACACACACACACGAAATACAAAACATCCTGTTAATTGAATCTTTATCTCTACTAATACTGACTGGATTGTTAAACAAAAATACAAAACCTACTCGTGTATTCGAGTAAATTTATATATTTGTGGGTATGTAATACTCATACATTCATGTATAATAGAATTTTATCTTATTCGTTAAAAGAGTTTTCCATGTGCAAATATTTGATTTAAAAGTTGCCTTTTTCATTTTTCTTTATTTTGTATTTTGCTTTTAGATTTTTACTTTTGCATTTTTGATGTCTGGTAAAATTCTTTTTGGGAAAAATGTATTTATTTATTTGAGATCTTTTTGTTTTAATATTTTGAAGAAATATTTTGTTTCACAAATTTTTGATTTTTATTTTCCATTTTGTATTTCTTTATATGATTGAAAAGAATATGAAGTTCTAAGTTATTTAATTTGAATTGTGTTTGTTTATTCCAATTAAATCAATAAGCAGCAGCAAAGTGTCAAGATTTATTACTAACTTGTGTGATTTTATTTTGTTATGCAAAGATTTTTGAATGTTTTATTTATAAACTTCTTAAAATTTGTTTATAATTGAAAAATTTTATTGTTTTTCTTGAATTTTTTAATTTATTTATTAAGTTTGAATATATTTCTTGTGTATTTTTCTTATTTATATTTAGTAAAATATTGACTGAATTTTATTGTACAAATATTGATTGTTTCAAACTTTTCTCAATTTCACTTACAGTAATTTTATTAAATTGTATAAATATTAAGAAAAGAAGGCAATAAAACTACAACAAATTAATCAAAAACTAGTTCGATTATTTTATGCCATAAATCACATAAAGTATTGTTTACCTTTTATGAAGGACAAAGTTGGGAACATTTTCATGTATGAGAGCTGTACGCAGGAGGATCTGAAATCAAGCTTAGAAAATTTTAAGTAATGAAACTAGAAACAACCATAGGACAATTAATGCAGCAACAAATATTTCGACCTCGCTTTTGATGTTTCGTATGCGATTAACTGTCAACAGCAAGTTAGATATTCTTGATAGATCATTTGATTGATTGGACGCAAGTTATATACACAATGCTCTACATACCTGTATCTTTCTAATCACTTCATAAAGTGCATGCTAAGGACATTACTCTATTAGCAATCCAAGCTGTCCCACCGGAGTTATCTCTTACATATTGCATTTACATGAAATTTATGTTCTTTTCCTCTATCAGCCTTCGATTTCACAAAACAAGAAGTTTAATATTTTACTAACTAATTTGATATTGTAAATTTGTTAAAATCAAAACACTTTGAACAAATTTAAGCCAATTCTAGTATTCATAGTTTAAAACATGTTGAGGTTAGACTCAAAAATGAGGGATCCATTCAGCCAACAATGCTCTATTAGAACTCCAGTCATAATCTTGATAAAATGTTAAATATCAGCATACCTATGCCAGCTTCAGCTGGTTACAAATGTTGCTTGGGAAAAACAACAGCTCAACATTTCGGAAGGGAAATCTTGAGTCGATCTTTAATATCAAAATGGAAAAAATTTGTAATCTCTTGTAAAGAGTTTTTTCTTCCTTTTGGTCTACTGTTCTCATTAGAAAATCTTTCAATTTAGTTGAATTTTTAAATTTATTATTTTTAATATTCTTTCAGTATGCATTTTTCTTTAACTTTCAGTCACTTGCTACTATCCGCTTTGCGCTTTTAGAAGTGTTTATTTGACTAAGTAATTTGACTATTTGCCAAGTCGGCAAACGCAAAGGCGTCTTAGAATACAACCAACCCAGTTCAAGGCGACATGCCACAAAATTTCCTAAGCATTTTAAGTAGCTCAATTGCCATTGCCACTGTTACTGCTACAGCTACAGCTAATGCTACTGCCACTGCCGCAGCAACTATTCAGTACTTCCGTTAACATTTCTTGCAAGCGACTTCCTTTTGTAGGATATTAGAAATTCATATGAATTCCCTAAGGAAACGACAACGACGATGACGATGACTACAACGACGACAACGTTGACAGCACTGCAGCAGGAAGTGGGTGTGCATTATGCAATATTTTTTTTTTTTTTTTTTTTGTGGCACACATAGATACTTACAGACACACTCACACATATATACGCGTGAGCTGTTGAATGCTTAGATAAGATACTAGATTACGCATACGCCCCGTGAGGTTGGAACTCTTGCGTTCATGAAACAAAAGCTTTTCTCCAAAAATGACTTAATAACTTTGCCACACTCTGTTGCACATACTCATACATAAATACAAATACAGAATGAGAATATGTGATTGAGGAACAGAAGAGAATTGTAGAGATAGAAAGATACTGTGCACAGCACCATAAAAATGCAAATTGTACATGACACTAAAGAGGAAACATTAAAGCCAAGTTAACAGCACATCTGAGTTTAATCCCTATGACTACAACGACTAATCCCTGCGGTCCGGTCTGGTCTATTCTGTTCTGTTCTGTTCTGGACTGGAGTGAACATTAAGCCAACAATTTTGTGTTAACAAACGAACATCAAAGGAAATAAAAAGCGCAATAAATTTAATTTTCATTGAGAGAGCAAAGCGCCAACACCAACCTAAACCCAAGCCAATGTAAGCAAAATCCCACTTTAAGCCAAAAAGTGAAGATGGAACATTGAACACCCGCACTAGCATTGTAACCTTAAAAACGCATATCGCGTTGGCATTGAAACAGTTTATCTCATTTTTTTATCTTTCTTCCATACTTTTGTAAGCTACGCTTCGCTGCTTGGTTGTTGCCGGTCGGTCGCGTCATTGGGTTCAGTTTGGTTTCCATTTGGTCTCGTCGCATCTTGGCTTTGTTTTGGTCTAGTCTATTCTGATCTAGTCTAGTTTGGTTTTTGGTTTTGGTTTGGTCTCCTTGTTACTCGAACTCGTAGTTCACTCAGTCAACACTTGATCAAAATGCCACAAAGCGATTTGCATATTTTAATTAAATTCGCGCTTTTGCTGGGCAAAGGGAAAGAATCTAAGTACAAGTAATATGTGACAGGAGCAGCAGAAGCAGAAGCAGAAGCAGCGGCAGCAGCAGCAACTATGACAACAGCACTGAAGTTGTTTGAAACCATGGCTGCTGACTTTCTACTCTTCTTCAGTTTTCATTAAGCAAATAAAATGTTCTATTGAAAAACAAAAACGATAAAAAAGAAAATGAAAAAGAATACGTTTTTTAACAACAACAACAATGCCAACAACTAGAGTAAGAAGATACTTGCAACATTCGCACATGTGACCACAAGCGTATAAAATTGGAAGCGCAAGCAACAACTCAGTCAGCAGCGAAGAGCCAAGTGTAACATAGTAAACTCGAATAATCACAAAGTTAAATACACATACACAGTCATAGATATATAGTAGATACATATAAGTACTTATACACAAAGGGACACTGATATAGTACAATATAAGCTGAAATTATACCATGTGAGTGTTCTAAGAGTTAATATGCAAGTTTGTGTTGGCAAAGGTTCCCTTAGGAACTAGTTACACTGTCAGAAACTTTGGCAAAAAATCCCTATCTGCCTGAATACTTAAGAAATTATTATAACTTAAGGAACACAAAATCTTTTCATATCCGCTGAGACGAAACTAAATTTATTGTAAGAAAAACAAAGCCAAGTTGAAGAGTCTCCTTGAAGACGTAGATGTTATGATTAATCAAATGAAAATACGCTTAGGGAAATACGAAAATCAGTAGAAAAATGGCTTAAAGATTTCATGGGTTATCTGTTTAGTAAAGAATTAAAATTAAAATAATATTTAGAAAGTCCCATAAATGTGATTGAGAGAATTTGTTGATACATGTATTTTGAAAAAAAAAAAATTACTACTAAAAATTAAAGCTAACAATTGAAGGAAAGAAAAAATACTCCAAATAACCTTATAAAATCATTTTAACTCTGAAAGTATTCTTCCAAGGGAAACTTGTAAAGAACAAACAAAGCTTTTTGAATGTCAAATCGACTCAAAAAAAAAAAAAAAGGTGCCGTGGCACAGCTCCATTCAGAAGAAAATTTTTAGTTATTATTTTTTTTTTTTTTTTATCTATTGTAAATTTTATGTTTTAATTTCCTTTGATTCATTTTTATTATTATTATTTAATATTATTTTTATTTATTTATTTATTTTGTTTCTCTTTTAACACAAACACACAAAAGAGAATAAACGATTTATTCGCTCATGACTGCATTAATGAGAGAATGAGAGTTCTATTACAGAATTAAGTAAAAATAAAAAATAAAATATTCCCAGTGCAGGACTCGAACCGCACGCCCTCAGATTGCCAGCCCTACTCTCTAACCACTACACCACGCAGACATTTTATTTGTCTTTGCCTAAATAGCTCCAATATAATAACTATAAATATTTAGAGAGCAGAATGAAATAGTGCAGGACTCGACGACTTCCCACGACTTCAGTTTGCCAGTCCTTCTCTCTAACCACTACGCCACACAGACATTTTAATCATGTTTGCTTCAATAGCTCCAATATCATAAAAAAAAAATCATTTTCAATAGAATAATAAAAAAAAAATATTCCCAACGCAGGATTCAAACCCCATGTCATTGGTCAGCCCTACACTCTGACGATTTTATTTTTAGCATAATTTTTTGAAATTTTACTCATGCTGTAACGCACATAAAAGAGC
The DNA here is from genome assembly GCA_037043295.1 of Amiota minor. Taxonomy (NCBI): domain Eukaryota; kingdom Metazoa; phylum Arthropoda; class Insecta; order Diptera; family Drosophilidae; genus Amiota; species Amiota minor. The sequence goes on from JBAMAW010001787.1 coordinate 1,640,850, forward strand.
TAAGCTCTAAAAACGATCGATTTGAAATTATTTTGAGCATTTCTGTTTGTACATATGTGCATGCATGCTAAATCTATTTAAATCACAATTCGTCACTGGATAGATAAAATTTCAAATTTCAATCTTCTGTCTTGAATTCATTCTTATCAATATTATTGTTGTATTTTTCTCTAAGTGTATTAATGCCAAACTATGCCATGGCATTACAATCTTGGCATCATCCACAGTACGCTTAACACCAACAATCACAACAAAAAGAACAATAACAACAATAACAAAACGAACAACAAAAATGCATTTCGCTGTTGATGCAACAAGAAATGAATGAGCGAGCAAACGAATGAGCGGCGCAAAGTATAAAGTGTTAAATTGGATTAATCCACAAGATTTACGCTGCGGGTGATATCAACAACAACGGCAGCAACAGCAACAATGGCAATAGGAGCAACATCAGCAGCAGCAGCAACATGTTGCAGTTAACGTTATAAACAACGTAAGCGATGTGTGTTGGCAACGACAACAATAGCAACGACAAAAGATGATGAGAACGCTGAGGAAGATGAAATGAGGACGACAGAAATTTTATTAAAACCGGACGCGTACTTCAACGCCACCGGAAATAATTCCTGCCCATAAACATATCCACACATTGCCACATTCATACATACATATATGGTAGATATGGTACATTGTTACTAAAAGAGAGGCAATAAGAAGAAGAAGAAGAAGGAAGAATAGAAGGTAAGTTTAAGTTATGTAAACTGTTCATTTATGTGAGTAGTGAGAAAGTGGAACGCGTTAAAAGCGGTAACAGATAGGAAAGTTAATCTGCATCAGCAACAATGCAAACTTAAATATACAAAAAAATATTAGGATTAACAACAAGAAAAGAAATATGTTAATAATGACTTAGCAAATAGAAGCATTTAGGGAAGTAAAGTACAAATACAAAGAACATGGAAAGCAACCACAAATTTGGAAGGAAGCAGCACCAGCAATTCGTCGGTTGTTCTACAACAACTTAAGTGAAGCGCGATGATTATCCCAATCAACAACACTTTACTAGCGTAAATCTATTTAATTTTCTTGGTTGAAGAAGAACGAATCATGGCTTGCTTAAATTTTGTCCGCTTGCCACCATACTTTATGCTCGTCACCCCTCAATCCTCTAGTAAATGTTTTGCTTGCTGCACTTGTTGTCCAAGTTGTCTATGAAGTAAGTTACTTGCCAGTTGTAAGTAGTATTTTAGAGTCAACCAAAATCAGCTGTTCATTCGCCTTCAACTTCTTTGGTCTTTAGTCGCAGTCGTTTTTCTTTATTCTCAATCTTCAACGCCTGCTACGCTTGTTAAATGTAATTGAACCTGTTCTTTGAGTTTGTTTCGTAATTTATTAGCACGGCTCAAACGTCGAGTTGTCTGTCTGTCCCATAGAATGTGATACATCGTGTACATCGAATGAGTGAATATGTGGCTAGGGGAAGAGTCACCGATCTGCCCGGTGATGCCAAGTGAGGCGACTATTATAGCATTGGATTGTTTCACATTGGTGAAAGATGCGAATCGTGTCTGGCGTAATTGATTATTACGACCACATTCTCATTTAATGATGTATTACAATAGTTGTGCCAACTAAACTTGTTTCGGCGTGGCTTATTACATAGTCATTGCTTCTTTTTTGTTCTTCCTCTCCTCCATATCAGAGGGAATTTTTTTAAACCAAATATAAAATAAAAAAGAAGGAATGGTTGACTTGAAAACAGGCTAGGAAGCACAGTTAGTTAGTTGTTACTTGTTGGCTTGTTGGCGTTTAGTCATCAAGACACCACACCACATGTTATTATTGTAAGTATTACAACAGAACAGAAAGCAATACAATTTTAGTTGTTTCGAAATTATAGAATTTAACATGCTTTCGGTATAATAAATAAATGCTTCAATACAATAGTAGCGAATAACATTCCGTTTAAAGCTCAAATGAAACAACATTTGAGATTCTCTTAGAATCTAAGTTTTTAATGAAAATCACCAATAAAATGTAATGTATTGTATGTGAAGTAATGTAATGTACTAATGGTAACTAATAACGGTAGTTTTTGAAAATCATACAAAATATTAAAATAATAAGTTTTCTCTTCAATTTCACATCTATTAAATCTTACAACATTATATTCCTTTAAATTTATAAACAACCATAGAAAAGTTAGTTGCCTATAAAATTATGCTAATGTTGATTAAAAAACTTATTATTTTTATTAGAAAAATTAGTAAAACTATTTGGAGAGTTGCGGCCAATGAAGCGGAAGACTTTGCGATCAGCGCATCCTAGACGCTTACTTGCAAAACGAGGATACAATGACAACACAATAATAATGACATCTACTTCACTCTATTCAATGATCGATCTCTACTATCAATATCAATCGATAGTAAGTATTTACTTATCGGTCGATTATTAGTCCTGTCCAACATCAGTGAATGATGCAATTTTATAATTTAAGCTAAAGAATCAGTGATATTTTATTTAAAAAAAAAAAATGTGAGTATGCTTAGCACTCACGGGTCCTTGATGTGATACATTCGTTAGTGTTTCGGCAGAGTAAATTTTAAAATTTTCATTATCGTCTTCGCATGATATTGCAGTCGTTGGTTCATTGTGTTAAGCATCGGCTCACGGTGAATACATCAAAGGGAAGCATAATGTTTCCATATATTTGAACCTATTCATAGTGAACTTCTATAGAGCTCATTTTCATATAACATAAACATTCATTAATTAATCATGCACCATTCACTCCGCGCGAGTATCAAATCTGTGAGCACAGGTGTCGAACCTCTTACCCAACGCACCACATATGGCATTTGTAGACAACACACTTAAAAGGCTGTAAATGAAGCTGCCTGCTCAAAATTATATTTAATATGGTTGTTTTCTTTTTCGACGACGCAATATGATGCGAAGATGACAATAAAAAAGTAAAATTTTACCCTACCAAAATCAAGAAAAAATCAAAAAAAAAATTTTTAAAACTTTTCAAAAAAATTTTAAAAAAAATGCAATTTTTTAACGATCCTCACAGTGTTTTCAACTCATCCGAATACTAAAAATCTGTTAGTAACAGATCACCACATTGCTTAATCACTTATCATACGACGACGCGTTATGATATGAAGGCGATGACGATTTTGTAAAATTTTACCCTACCGAAAATAAAAATGTTTCACATCAAAAAACAAAATTTTTTGTTGCAAACAACTTAACTCCTCCAAGAACTCCTTTCTTAACTCGTTGCATATCTTAAACATTATTTCAAATTTAAAAAAATTAATACAGAAATATTATTGTATGAATTTTGTAGCTTTGAATATTATATCAAAAACTCATATATACTCGTACATACAAACAATATACATTTTTGATGGAAACCTAATTTAAAAAACTATAAACATTTTTTTTTTTTATAAAAATTCAAAGATATGGATATTGACAAACAACGTGCAAGAAACGCGTGCCGCCATTTTTGGAATGTGTGTCACGGAAAACGTTCCCAACAGAAATTAAACGAACAATTGCAGTTAGAAGTTGCAAAATGGAATCATATGGAGCCTAAGAAACAAAGCAAATATTCTAGATTGGTAAGTCTATATTCACCTTGAACTTAGCTTTACACACACACAAGACAAAACCGACTATGTAACATTGTTCTTAAATTCTATATTGTACTATTTGCTTAATGATCTATATTTATATAAATTGTGCCTACCTTTCTTTCTAACGCAGGCCTATCGTATGTCTACTATTCTACTCAATGCACTGATGATATATATACTTCGGTGTCATTGGATCTGAAGAACAGGTAGAGTATTAGTCCTTTAAATTATTTTAAAAAATGCAATATAAATAGAGTAAAAACCATTTATAACTTTGTCTTTATTTTTAGGCAGAATTTCGAAGTCTGTAATGTAATGTTCGTTATAAGCTTTCAAATAAGCTTTAATTATTTCCCGGTACCATGTTTACCTTAGTGGTCAACCTCCTTGCATATCCAACTATCAACAAAAGCCGTGTTCGTTTATGAGATGAAATGGAGTAGCATCAGCATACATCAAATCAGTTCCAGAAATGTTTCAGAAATACATATTATATTTTGCACTATTTTATATTTTTCGTTTTATGTTTCTCCAACTCATCCAATAAAATGAAAAAAATCGCTTAACATGAATTAACTTGAAAAATAGCATTTAAAAGTTTTCACTTAATCCACATAAATTTCTAACACCTCAAATTAATAACATCATTTTAGTGAGTGACACTCAAACTTAAATCTGTTTTATCTTACAAGTAGTAGAATTTTTATCCAGTCAAAAATTCACTTTAAGGTGAACATTTATAAACTGCAACCGTGAAAGAGTCAAAACAATATTTCTTTTATGATTTTTCATTTTAATTGCCCGACTTTAAACGACATTAGAGTTCTTTGTCTTTTGGAGCCAAAATACGTTACTACAATGAAATATTCATGATTCGATCGATAATCATAAGTGCAAACAAAACTACCTACGAATCATTGTTTTTTGCATATTCGATATCTCAAGAATTATGGGGTGGGATGGTGAAGTCTAGATGACTACCGAAATGCATATGGCAACAGCATTTAGTCGATTTTTCGTTTAACTCCCGCTCGAAAAAGATAAACTCATAAATTATGGCATTGAATGTCACTCGACATGGGGAAGAGGGGAGAGTACAGAGATATAAATGGAATATTGTATAAACTCGTATATAGAGTGAAGTGAGTAAGCACTAGACAGATACATTTTGGATCTGAATTGGTGTTGTTTCGCGGAAGGAAGGCAACATGGAATCAGAGAAACACATGCTTTGTTGGGGTTTACGCTTGGCTAAGGCTTCGCTCGACTCAACTCAACTCAGTTCAGCTCAACTAAACTTAGCTTGGTTGTTTCGATGGTTGGATGGTTGGTGTTTTGGAGATTCGTTGGTCGTTCGTCGTTTGCTCGCGCGCGATAATGAAGCCCATTTTAAAGTCACTAGCATTCAATGCCGATTTGATTTACAATCCCATTTCGATTATAATCGATGATGATGTGTGTGCGCGCTTCAACCGTGCCATGAACTCGTGTATATGTTTAAATGTTTGGTTGGTTGGTTAGTTAGCTGGTTGGATACTTCATTGGTTCTTCAGTGAGTTCGCTTAGTTTGTTTGCCACAGATTGCGACTCACACTGCGGGCTGCTAGAGTCATTTTGTTTATGCTGCAACAGAGTTTGGACGACGATGACGACAAAATACCACAGAAGTTGTTATTGAAGATGCTAAGCAGTGGTAGAAGTCTCTAGCGGTTTTCCAAGGAAATCGAAATCAAGAAGATTAACAGCAACAACAAATGAAAGTATGATTCACAGTGGTTTGCAATTAACTTAAGTAACTCAAAAACTCGAGAAATGAATAAATTCAAGTTTTTTATCTGTCTTAAATAGATGGGTTAAGCGACCCATACCATACGTACAATATTCTAGCGTAAATAGATTGTAAAAAAAAAATAAAATTGCCGATTTTCTCGATCTTAAATTTCTTTCGGCTTTCTTCATATTAAATTCAAATGTCACTCCACTGTATTCCAAGCAATCGCTATACAATTGACGCATCTATAGCATGAACTCGACTATAAATTGTCTTTACCTGTTAGCAATTGAACTTAAATGCGGTTTTCGGTTTGATTCGTCGCCGTCGTCTGTGGAATCGAATCATCGGTATCGCTTCATATCGCATCGCATTGCATCGAATCGCATAGAATCGAATCGAACCGCTTTCCATTGAGTTCAATTTGGCAGTGCATTCGCACACATCCTGCCAAACGGCATGATTTTACTTGTCACAAATACTCACATGTGTATACTATTACCACCATCACCACCCATGCCGTCCCATCCTCCAGCCAAATCTTGACTAAAAGGATTAAGCAATGTTCAAAGCCAAACCAAATAACGAAGAGTTTATACAATCAAAATAAAAATACAAAAGCCTCACATAAAATAAAATCAAAACAGAGTAGATGGTGACAATGAAGCGGGTGTTAAGTAACCAGAAGTGTTGATAAAAGCCCCTACGGGAAGCAAAGCAATACAATGCACAAGGGAATGGAAATTGATGCTTGAATATCATGGAAGATGCTTAGGGGGGATTGAAGCGGTTCCTGTTGCAAAGGTTGGAGGACTGGGACATAGTTGGTGGCTTTATCTTTTTCGTCGACTCAGAATCAAAAACCCAGTATGTGGCTACCTTTGTGACACTGAATTTGAGGCGTTTCACTCGCTATTTTCTTCGCTTCATTGATTCAATTCGTTTCGATTTCAGTTTCAGTTCATTTCGAATCAGTTGGACTCGATTTTGGTTTGTCTTTGCCATGAATTATTGTGGCGGAGATCATAAGCAAAAATGTCGCTCGATCGTTTTGGATTAAAGACCGAGACGGGCGAAGACCGTGTGCATATCAAAGGAATGCGCAGTCCTCACTTGGTGTAAAGTTGTTATTGTTCGTGTAGCTGATTGTTGACTGTGATGTTGGTGTTGGAGGTATTGGAGTTTGTTTTTTGGTGACTTCAACCAAATTGTGCCTAAATACAATAGCGACTTGCCTGATGATGGTGATGATGATGGTATTGATGACGGTCTCTCCTTCCTTTTGTGCCTGCTGCATTCAGTTGAATTCAATCGTTGAATGTCGAGCGAACATTTAATAAGCGTCGACATAAACTTTGTCACGTGCAGGTTATAAATATAACGTTGTAGTGGTGGTGGCGGTGGCGGTGGTTGTTGGTATTCCGGTGGTCTGGCGGTTTTGGATCAAGGCTCCAATTGAACTTCGTCATTGGAATTTATGACATTTTTTGCATATTTAATTGGCGCTGACACAATGCAGCACGATGGAGATCAATGAACAATAAAATGCCAAACCCAAATCTTCCAGCGAGTCTTTATAACTTAGTTCAGAACTGTTCAGCTCTTCTCACTTAAATCGCCCACGCTTTTCTTCTTTATTTTGTAGTATACAGTGCACTTCAACTCCCGCTTCCTCCTCTTTCTGAATTGTCTCTCATTTCCTAGTAACTCATCCCTCTAGCCGTTCTCTCGTTCCTCGCTCCTACTTGGCAAAATTTATTACAACTTAATTGTTAATGTTTTTTACGCCTTCTAAATGTGGCATTCATATGTCTTAATTTTTCGTAACGAACTCATGTAACGCCTTCAGTCAGATGGACGGTTATTCGGTCGACCAGCCCGACTGAATTCATAACTATGTAGTATGTAACATGTAGACTGTCTGTCGTTACATTGCTTAAGACAATGCCATCGCTTTGGTCATTCCTTAGACATTTCATTTCTCTTTGTATGAGAGTCTCCCATCCTTTGTTGATCATCGCTTTTGCATTGCCCACGCCTACACGCGCGTGCGTTCTACATAATGCCTCACTTCAACTCGCTTACAATTTCTCTATCTTCTCGCAAGTTGCAATCAGTGCTAAATTTACCTCGCTTATAGAAGTTGATAGCGCAACAAACTGAAACATAAAAACAAAACCATTCGAAATTGTTGTGTTGTGTTGTGTTAATGCATGTGTGAAGTTTCTGTTCCCAAAGTGTTTGGACCACCGGTTTAGGTTGACTTGACTTGACTTGACTCAACTCAACTCAACTCAGCTCGATTTGCCTCTTCTGAGACGTCTGAGTTTAGTGCTTAGTAGTACTCTTTGTCTCGCGGATTTAGCATTTAGCATAGTTCTAGCGAAACTACAGCAATTAGTCTTCAGCTTGCAACACCCACATGGTTGTCAGTTTGCTGTAGTTCATTTGTTGCTGCACGTTCCATAGGCCAAAAGGTGTTGGCAAGAAAATCTAAATGAGTTTGGTTTAGTACCTTCAACTATCAAGAACTGTATTTATGGGCAGCAAACGGTAGATTTCTGTGTAACCCATGAATGAACTTTAGCATTGCTTAAAGTTCAGAGAATCATGCCTAAAGAAAAACAATAGAATGACTTATATCCATCAAGAATAATTCCTTACTGATAATGAATGAGAATCGAATTCTGGCTGCTTCAAATACTTTCAGTTAAACCCAAATGTTGTATGCGCTTTCAATAATTTATCACCAATAATAATAATAATAATAATAATAATTCTAATGAAATGTGCTTCAGCAGTTGAGCAGAAATGCTAAATACGATGTGATGATATAAAAAAATAAAATCTGATTAATTCTTTCCCAAATATGTTATGAAATTAATCTAATATAGTGCACCCTCTTTAAATTCTCTATCAGCAACTTTAAGGCATTGAAATCCTCCGACGACCATCAGTTACATATTTGAGACCCTTTTGTCAATAGAGCAAAGTCAATGCCATGCACACAAATTATCCTTTTTGGCACAATGCTATGCCTCATGGAATGTTCTCTACAATTTGACTGTATGCTGGCCACCTTCACTCCCCCTTTGATTCAAACAATTTGAATTATGACAATGATCGCTTTTAAATCCAAAATGTCCAAACAAGGGGGCCCACCGGCTGCAGTTATTACCTGAAGGCAATGGCTGCGGCCAACTTCGCTCAATTGCATATGCCGGCAGCGCCAAGCAGCCAGCCAGCCTTAGCCTTCTCTGCCTCAACATTACTTTGCCATTTGATTTCGAACACCAACTGACCAACAGCAGCAACTGTGCAAACAACAGCGAAGTTATTGCATTTGCCGCGTTGCCAAAGTGCACCGATAAATCAAATTGTCACTTTTAAATAAAGGTAAGTGTGTGTGTGCATTTTCAGCCCGCTGACTGTTGCAATAACAACAATGAGAAACCATATAAGCAAAGCATTGCATACACTTGCCCAAACTTTAGGTTGAAGTTTTTAACATAATTTCAAGCCTTTTAAAATTTCTCACTTACTACACATTGCACTTGAATTGATTATAGCAAATGTTGCATGTCGCATGATAAGTCAATAATTGTAATTATTATAAATCTTTATATTGATTCATTCTAATGAATGAAGATGACATTATTAATCTGATTAATGATGGTTGATCGGCTATGAATACATTTCGATGCCTCTACTTCACATCAATTTGCTACAAATGCTCCTACATCTTTCATTTTTCGTATCATTACCTTGCCCGTAAGGCACTGGCAACTCTATTCTATTGAAGTAAGTTTCATAGAACTGTGCACAGCATGCTGCTGGCCAGGAGCCACTATTTGATGAGAGAGTAAATTTAGTCATAGGACACTGAGAAAAATGAAATTGTCCTTTTAGGCTCATACTGAGTGAGAATGAAATTAGAATATCCAAGGATCGGAATCTCAAATGCAAATCTTCTTTACTAAAAAATCAAATTCAAAATGAAGGTTTGGTATTGTTATTCTGATTGTCCATAATGCCCCCAAGCAGACCGAGAAGGTTCTTACCAATACCAGGCAAAGTTAAATCTATTTATATGCTCTAATGATATGAAAATAATACTCTCAATTGTCAGAAGCTCGTCAAATTTTGGTTAAACGCTATCTAACAGAACAATGTAGGACTTGTTAGCAGTTTGAAACAAACTATTCTACATTTCAAAACACGGTTTCAAAACGTGCGCTTCGTGAATGCGCTTCATGTGTTGAAAACGCTTTGAAAAAGTGTTTATGACTCACAAAGTCAGGTCTATTCCACTGCCACCGCATTCAGCCGTCGCATAAACGAAATACATATTAATTGAGAATCATAGATTTTTGTATTGTATATTTCACCAACATTTCTCTCAGTGTATTTTATATGAACAAGAAAAAAGATGTCTGGACAACATTGTAAGCGCTTACAAACATGTGGCATGTCAATGCCATAAATGAAACGGTATTTTACAACAACAACAAAATATGAATATTTCAACAACAACAACAACAACAACTAGAAAACGAAAAGTTCTAAAATAATGTCCAGCTTAAAATGAGATACAAACACGAAAGCGCCAAACATAACTAGAGAACAAAAATACAACAACAACTTCTCAAGTTGAAGTTGAAGGAGAAGTGGTTGTGAAAGAAAAGCAGTGTTGGAATATTAGGAGAGAGGGGTCTGAGTATGGTGAGCTGGTGATCGGGATGATGTCTATTACTACTCAGATACTAGAGTGCGCAAGAACAGCCGTATAGAGAGACAGACACCAACACTGAACAAGAAACAAGATGGACCCGCATACAACACTATAGAAACAACAACAAACTAAAGAAAGTCAGAGGAGGAAGAGTGGAACGTATACAACTCAGCGGCATATTCAATCATGTCAAGTGTAATAATTTTTGCGAATAGCACAAGATATGAAATACAAATAAACTTAAACATAAAAAAAAAAGAGATACACACATGTAGATACATTTGTATCTAGTATGCACTTATATCTGAATAGCTATAGCCAAAGTAATATGCATGAGCACTTAGACGTCGGCGTCGTCTCGAGATTTGATTTATTGATGCAATGTTCTGATGTACGGTTCTTTCACGCACTTGCAACATAATGTGGCATTATAATGTCGCACGAATCGAAAGCAGCTGAAAGTAGCGATTTGTGACTGAGACTGCGGCTGAGAATTTGAATATACATTACAGACATACATACCTATTACATATTGTATCGCTATAAGTGAGTAAATATTGTATGATATGTGTACGAGTGTTCGAGTTAGTGTATGTGTATGTGTTTGTGTTTGTTGTGTACGTGTGTGTTTGTGATTTGTTATGAATTTATTATGTGACGGAAGTGGTTTAAAGTAACTCGTCCAACAACTGCGTAAATCTTCTTGAGATTTTCATTCTTTTTGCCATTTCTTTGCATGAATTACGTGTTTCGCTTTTTGTAGATGAATTTTTGCTTTGAAGGTAGTTTAGTTGTCGTATGCGAGTGAAGTATGTAGTGTGGCAATGGTGGGGGTTATACAACTACTATAATGCACACATCAAAGCCTTATTAATTGATGTCTCTAGGTCTGGGTTCGGTCTGGTCTGCTCTGATCTGCTCTGATCTGGTCTCATTCTCCTTTGGATGGCGGGCGCACTTTACTTGTCTGTCGCTTTTTAATTGAACAAATAATTCATAACATAATTTTGATATACTCATATATCTTTTGAGTGCCAGATATGCTCATATTTGTTCACTCAACCATGCCTCAAATTGAAAGAATAAACTTTAATTTTCTCGCTCTGACTGATTTTTTGACTGACTGAATGACTGACAGATGCTTTGATAAGCTGAAGTAAAATATATCAAAAAATAAATAATATTGTTACAATCAAAAAATAAAATGCCAAAAATATGATTTGTTTGCAAACAAATGGAGATGCCTTTCAAGCAAACTTGTCTTGCCTTTCCAACTATCTGCCAGTCTGTTTGTCTTTCTGTCTGTTTATTTGTGCAATATTATTCGCATACCTTAATCTTTTACTTACATTGAATTCAAACAAGAAAATGTCAATGCTTGAATAAAATAAAAAGCAGTGAACCGAATTTTGATTCGGTTTTTATTGTTAAAAATAATAATCAAACAAATAAGTTAAAGAACTACAAAGTGATTTAGAATATTTTTAAATTTTTCAAAGTCAAGTTAGTTTATGCATCGTTTGGCCTACATTTTGCACTCAGACCCCAAGAAACCTTAACAGAAGTTGAATGTTTTTTCAATCTGGAAACTATAATACAATCTTAGCAGTAGAATATGATCATCAGTGTACCAATTCTTGGCAAACCCTGAGATCTTATACCTTTTAAATTTTTCAACACCCTTAGAATCTTTTGACGCCATCAGATTTCCACCTGTTCCAACATTAACAACTGTTGACGCCCCGGACACTGCCTGTCAAAGTAAAAAATACACAAGCGCCTCAAATATATGTGAAACAAAATTTCAATTTATTTCTTCATCTTTATCTTCTTCAAGTCCAAATTCAACTTTATACATGATGGTGTGGTGATGATGATGATGATGCGGGCAACAATTTTATATTGTGGATTGCTTTGGACATCAATTCAATTCCACTCAACATGTCCAATTTAATTCCTCAATTTCTTCTCCTAACTTTAATATTGTTTTCTTCGTTTTTTTTATTATAATTTTTTTTTTTTTTTTCATTCTTGTTTTTACAATATTTTTTGCATTTTTCTTATCAATTTTTGTTTGCCGCTTAAAATATTCATTTTTGCTTACTCTTTTTTTTTTGTGTTTATTCGCATTTTGACAGTTTGCCAAAGGATGAGACCAAATAGCAACAACAACAACAACAACACCAATAACAAATCCAGTGGCATTTACCATTTAACTTTGAGATTGTTGTTTCTACTTTTTTTTTTCCATCACATTATATTTTTTTTCTTTGTGTTAAAAAGATAAGCACACGTGCAAAATGCTGTTTCATTTTGGCTTTTTATTCATTTGGTGGCTTGGAAATTTGCTTTTAATATAATTTGACGCGAATGTCATGCGAGGAAGGGCATCAGAAGATAAGCAAGCAAGCCAAACTCCTTTACTCATCATTAAGATTACCGCTATCAAGTTCATTTGCCAAATGAAAAAATAAAAGATATTTTTAAAACAAAACGCCCGAAAGACAAAAATGTTTAAAATCCAATTAGTTTTTTGAGTGGTTATTATTTAAAAAAAAATTGTCACGAAACTATACGACAACATGACTGACTAACATGACCAAATTTTATATCTAGCATGCGATAAATAGTGGGTGAAGTGAATTCTAAAAGGAATTTATATAACTAGTATATTAGCTAATAAAAAGTATAAAGTTTGCTTTTTCGTATAACTTGTTACAGTTAAAAATTGTTTGTATTTTTTCCTTTTTCGTTTTTTTTTTTTCTTCCATACGAAATTTCATAATTCTGACAGTTCATAAAGTATTGCATACTTGTAGGCTGCCGTTAATAATATTTTGAGAACTAAGTATAACACAACTATTAGTATATTTATTTGAAAGTCATTCTCTTTAATTGTTTAATATCAATATTTTACGTATGGTTTCATAATCACTAGAACTTAAAGTATAAACGGCTCTGAATCGGAGTAAGCAGTTAAACTTAAATTGTCATACTAAAGCATGCTTCTCAAACTGTTTAAAAAGGTTCGGCTGTATTCACATTAAGCAATAAAACTCAAACTTTGCTCTCACTCTTCTACTAAAAAATGCTACTCAAACTGTATTCATCAAGCTACTCTTGCAATCATTTAAGAGGTAAATCTTAAACTTTTCTTTGAACTTGTAGATAGATACTCAAACAGTTTTCAAACAAAATTTGTGCCTGTAAAACTTTCTATGTGGTCATACGATATCCAACATATAAGGAAAATCCAGGTTTTACATAACAAAATCCTACGTCTAATAACTGGTTCATCCTAACGTACACATTTCAGCGACCAAATAAACCACCATAGCAGTAGATATACATAGTGAGAAACTATCAACTCATCCAAATCCACTGGCTAAGGCCTTAGCAACTCATCGCCCGAGGAGAAGATTAAAAAGGCTCCATCCTGGGGAGCTTAAAAGTCGTTTTATATAGTTTAGGGGTAAATTAAATTAAATTCTGGTAACTTATGTGTACATTAATATTCTTTTTGTTGTCTATTGTTACTTTTTAATTCATTAACTTATATGTAAAAGTTTGTCATTTTAGTGTTGATCTCCTAACAAGTTATAGCATTAAGTAAGCTGATTATTGTTAGTAATTACGATATATTAATAAATTTTAGTTTTTAAAATGAAGTATTTATAAAAAATTACAAAAAAAAAAAAAATATAACAACAAAACTACCAAATTAAATATTTATAAGCAAACAAGTTGCAGCACACCAATTTGACTACACTTTGCATAAAAGTATGTTTGCATGTGAGTGAATATGTGTGTGGCATGCAAATTAGAATATTTCTATTGATTTGATTTTATTGCCAATCTTGACTCTTCTTTTTGTTCCTTGGAATAATTCTTCCTCCACTAATATTTGCATAATCACACAACAAATACTAAAGCAATTATTTCTTAAACAAAAACAAAAAACTCAAAAAAAAAATAAAAAAAAATAAATAAATAAATTGCATGCAAAAATTGTGCTCATAAAACTCGAAGAGATGGAACGTTGGTTTATACTACAATATACAATTGTACTTCTGAAGGAGTCTGTCTGGACTAATACAAAACGAATTTGGTCAAACGACTTTGTAGTACTATAAAGTTTGTAGTATGTAGTTTGGTTTCAGTTCTTGCCTCAGCAAACTACTAAAAACTTTTGCCATTCCTTAAGTTTAAGTTGCCTCATCTTATTGTGGTGCGAGAGTAAACTCGATTATTTGCATATCGATTTGGAGTTTACTTTTGTTCGCGAAACCCAAACGAACAATTGCATAATTGCTGGCGTATTTTTTCCTTGTCTTATATCCTCTTTCTCTGCGGTACGAGTATCTTCTTCCAATTTTTAGTTTGGTTTTTTATTATGTATGTATTCCTGTTGTTTGTTCTGTGCAGATTTCAAATAATTTGAATTTATCGTTGGTTGGATCGTTATTAGTGCCAAAGGCAAATGAATTGGAAATATTTGTGCCTTGATAAAGATAGAGAAATTGACTTTAAAGTGGCTTTGAAGCGCGTGAAATTCCAAATGAACACTTGAAACCTATAAGTGGAAGTTTTCAATCATTCAATGATTCAAAGATTCCATATGCCAACTCAAACACACTTCATCATCTGGTTATCCTTGCAAGCAAACTCACCATTTGGACATTGAGCGTTTCACACAAATTGATTTTGTCGCATGCGATAAAAATGACATTATTTGAACAAGTTTTTCTAGAGTTTTTCATTTACTAAACTTATTGATTGAGTGAGTGAGTGATTTTTGTTTGATAAAATTTTATTTGATTTAAAATATATTTTAACTGTGAATTGATGAAACTACAAAAAAAAAAAAAACAAAAATTGAGTGCTTAAAGAAATGAAGCAAACAAAGTCTGCTAACTTTTGCGTCACGTTCTGCCTCTGGCTAACCTTCAGAACGAAACTCACAATGCCATCTATAAAATTAACAACCAAAGTTTCCAATCATTGCAAACTAAAAGTTGCTCCTAAGTTTTTCTCAAAATTTAGCCATTGGCAACAATTAAAAAATTATTAATTTCTTTCTAGCGAAAAGGAATCGAAGTGGTTGTCTGAGGGATTTTCAAAAAGAAAAGAAAAATCAAATTTTTTGGAAATTCTTAGTTTGTTTTTCAATTGGAAATGAATGAAACTTCATGCTGAAGAATATGAAGTTTCCTTAGTATTTTTAGTTAAATTTGCCGCTTTCAACACATTAAAACGTTTAACTCATTTAGCTCACTTTGAAATTCAGATCAGTTTCGATTCCTTTAACTTTAACTTGAAGCTTTGCCCTCTGTCAAGCCTTCATTATGTCGCTAAACAGACTTTATCATGTCGCTGACATTCAAAGACACAAATGAAGCAATTTTCTTGACAAGAAAATCGTGCTTTAACCAAAAACTAAATGAAAAACAAAATGGGAAGAATAAGATGAAGAAGATGGTTATAAAGAAGAGAAGATGGGATGGGCTGAGGTAAGATGAGATGAGAGGGTTTAGGTTGAGTTTAAGTTTAAGTTTGAAGCAAAATGCAAAACATTACTTAAAGTCATTTAGAATTGGAGCAACTGTTCGCTTGCTTGCTTGACTGTCTAATTCTCTGATTGTCTGTCCATCTCTTTGTTGTCTTCTCCTCTTGACTATTTCATTTGCTGTCCATCTGTCCGTCTGGCTGTCTTTCTGCCATTCTGTCCATTTGTCAGTCTTTTGCATTTCGAGCTCTGTTAATTTTCGTATATTGTTACTATTTAATGCGCTAAATTATTGCTGCCAACAACTCGTTGCATGAAGGATGCCGACAAGTCTTAAACTCACTCTTGATACTTAGTATTGTGCAACAAACTTCTTTTATTTCTATTGTAATTCTACTTCTTCTGCATTTGCTACTTATTTGATGCATCAACAACTAACTACAACAGCAATAGCAACAACACTAGAATGCAGCTAAAGATTACATTTAACTTAAATACATTTAAGAACAACAACAACAACAACAATCAGAATAGTAGAAAAGCAATAACATCACTAACAATGAGTTAAAAGAACATTTGCAATCCAAATTAAATGCTAAATGAATTCACTTCAATTAAAATCAAAGTAACTAAAAACTGATGAAGGCCCAAACAAATCAAACTATTGCAAATCAAACTATTCAAAGCAGAAGAAAAGACATGATTTAATGAGATATACAATCGATTGATTACTAGAAACAGTATAGAACAATATTTAATGATCTAACCAAAAAGTTAAAATTAGATACGAAAGAGAAAAATTCAGTAAAAAAATTTTCAATGTTAAATTCGAATTACCCCTTTAATTGGAAAGGAATCGATTATGGGATATTAGTTTACTTGTTAAAACAAAGCTTTTAAGATAGAGGCTCAAATTTCGTAAGAATTTTTTTGAAGTGAAACTTCTTAAGCGAAGGGATCAAAAAAATATGAAAATGAAATGTGACGAAAATCGAAATATGACTATGTTATTATTGAAATGTCTTTTTACACTTGAAATGCCTCAGTGGCATAGTGATAAGAGAGTAGGACTAGCAAACCGAGGGCGTGGAGTTCGAGTCCTGGATTGGGGATATTTTTTTTTTTTATTTTTGAAATGAAATTCTTTAGCAAAAAATATGGAGCATTTTAGGCAAATACAAAATGGAAGTGAAACTTCTAAAGTAGATGGTCAAGCAATAATACAGTTTATTGTAGTGTTATATTGTGTCAATACTAAAGGTTTATTATATTTTTCGGTCATTCGGCCAATTGTTCATACGTTCTTTCGTAAAGTCATCACAATCAGCAAAACATTTTGTATCTCTCTCTTACACATGCATAAGCATTCATTCTCTGTGCTGCAGACGAGCGCGCACAAGACAATGCGCATTGGCTCTGAAGCATCATCGCATTTTGATTTCCGTCACATTTCATTTTATAATTTTTGGATTTACCTCCTTTCGTTAAAGAAGTTTCACTTTTATTGTGCTTATGAGGGTGAGGCACACTACTTAAATTTTGTTTATTCCACGAAGTGATAATTCAATTGATATTCTATATCATATGAGTAGGAAATCGGGGCAGAAATAAGAACTTTACTTAACAATAATGCATAAGATAAGAAGTTTTCATTGATCAGAGTTGTATTTTAAATATATAACCACCAAAAACATCGTTTGTTTTTCATCCGTATATGACTTTAAACAATGTTAATATATACACTAGGAAATGATTATAATCTTTATATTAATGAACATCATTTTCACTAAATACACCCAAACAAAGCTCAAAATTTCGCAAATGTTTCACTGTTTAATCTGAGATGTAACCCCAAGTAAATTTGATTATCTCGTTCCAACTCTAAATGCTTAAAACTTCCTTCTTTGTAAGTTTATAGGATAACAATTCGACTTTAATATTTCACTATTGCAATCAGTTAAGTTGCTTAATTTTTGGTCTTTCTTTCATGTTGTTAACTCAATAAAGTCATGATTTTGTGAGTTAATGAACTCTTAACAATAAGCCTTCCTCTTCCTAAGTATTATACTTTAATAAGCCGCACTTACTCCCGTTTTACAACCTCTCCAACTCTCTTTGAATACATTTTTTGAAGGCTTCATTGGTCAATTGTTATCTTATTAAGCTTCCATGGGGCAAGCAGCCAACCTTAATCGATGATCACAAACTTGTCAAAATAATTCACAAAATAAGCGAACGATATACGCAACCCAAAAAAAAATAAAAATCTCAACCCAAGTAAATCTCTTTGCTTCGTTTATCAGTAAAGAGAATCTTCCCTTTGGTTGGTAACCAAAAAATAAAGAAAGAATCGAAAACAAGTTCGTACATGAGAAATATCTTAGCGTAAAAAACAAATATGGTAGCGAACTCTTTGGCAGAGCATTTCAGTCTTATCAGCGGCAGTCCAGGGCAGAAGCATCACCAGCAGCAGCGGCTACCACTTCAACTTCAAACCGAATTGCTGAAGCTGTGTGAGACTGAGATCAATATGGAGATGAAGATTTTGGTAGAAGATTCAAATGAAGACTCAAAGTGAGACGAGGTCTTAACGCTTGAGATAATGTCATGGAGACAGGATTACGCGCCTCACTTGAAAAATATCTCTTACACAGGAGACAAGAGTGGACAGGAATTGTTTTGAACAAAAGTGACTTGGCAAAGAAAGTCAATTGTTTCAGTTTTTTTTTTTTGTTTTTCTTGATTCTTCAATGGATATGTAGATTTGCATAAACCAATAGTTTGTTTTCTCTTATGCCACAAATATGAGTTTCATAATTATGTTAAACCAAAATCAGGCATCATCCGATTTACCACGTGCCACACATTGTTTCATGAAATAAACCTTGTATGTATTCGCATCAATGAAGTAAAATTTTTAAAAATTATGAACTTCCATAAACAATATACAAATTAAAGCATAAATATCGCGTTTACTTAATCAAGCGAAAAAAACGAGCTAAACGAGCGAGTTGCTTTATTTAAGAGTCTTAATCAGGTCTTGGCTTAAATCAAGTTAAAGCTGCAAAATAAGGGGAACAAGGTAATCGAAAAGAAGCCATTGAACTCACCCAAATGAGTTAGTGGAATACTTCAGAAGAATAAGTAGCTGAAGGTAGGTAAACCAGGAAGTCATCTATAGTAGAAGATTATATAATTTGAACGTAAAATAAACTCAACTTTGACACAAATCTAAACTGTTAACATGACATTTGTTGGCAAGCAACAGTTCTTCGCTTGCTGTTGTATCTTCTTATTGTTTATCCTTGTTGTTGTCATTGTTGAGTTAAAGATTGTGTGCTGCTACTTTGCTGCTGTTGGTTTACTGGAGACATACTCGTACATATCTAAAGACCTTAACCAAAAGTCTATCTTACATTCGTTGCAATCCAAGTTAACTAAAGTGAAGTGAAGTAAAATGAAGTGAAGTTTCATTCGGATCGGGTCGGTTCGTTCTGATTCTTATCGCGCAACTTTCAATTATTTTATTTAGTGCAGATATGAGCATGCGATAAAAAAGTTCATTGATATGAAGTGAAGCTACCGCAGCGCAACAACAACCAACCACAATAACAACAACAATACAAGATACAATACAATAACAACAACAACAGTTGTGGCAAAGACAACCTTATAAAAGTTTCTGCCCTTTCATCCTTCTTCTTCATAGTAGTTAACTTATTTTATAACAAACATAATTGACATAAGAAAGCAAAGCCGCTTGTAAATGAACACAAAAATCGCATGCTACTCAAATTCAATAAAAGCAGAATGCGATTTTTGTGCGGTTTTTGTGCGTTTTTTCTCATTGATTTCATATAAAACGGTATAGTGCAAAATAAATAATGTATTGTAATTTATATATTTATATAATACATTCTAATGAAGGTATTGATCTTAAGGAGAATCCACAGCACCTGATAAAAAAGTCTCTTAGATTTGAAGAAAAACAAAGGCAAAATGATGAGCACCTTTGAATTTCATTTTAGTTCATGGAAAATCATGAAACGAGTGCTGGCGTAACCAATAGACTGTGGAATTTCTTCAATGACTTCATGCGGACGTCTCTTATACATGATCAAGTAAATAATAATGACTGACTAGTAATTCTACCCTTCAAATGAGGACTTTGGAATTCCGATAGAGAAACATAAGTAGCAAATGAAGCAATGGAATGGGAATTTAAGTTTTAAGAATCACAGGCATAAAACTGATGTCTACATCTAACCATACTCTAAAACCATGACGGCTGGCTATGCAAACCAAGAGTTCACGTTCAAGTACTTAAACAACGGAAAGTTTTATTTTAAAATGTTTTATTTTATAAAATTAAACTTATCCCAATAAATTATATGCGTACAAACAATACGTCACACATTCTTTAGTTCTAGACCCTCCACATTTAGCACAATGTCGAAATTACCTTAATGTACGAGTATGTATACAAATATTATGAATGTCCAAATTCTGAAGGCGAATCAAACATTGTCATTGAATTCACAACATTAGGAATATTCATGATCGATCACAAATGTTTTAAAAGTCTACGGTGTAAACATTTATTTATTTTATTCTTTTCTTTTTTTTTTTTTTTGTCATTTTCTTATATATAATTTTTTTTATTTCTTATATTGCATAGCTTAAGAAATTCTAACAAACGGAAATATTCACTTTCACTCTTTCCTCTTTATCACTCAGTTACTTTAAATAAGAGTATAATGACCTTATCATTGTGCAAAAATTTGAGTCATTGACATCTCACCGGTGGGTTTACATCTTTTTCTACGTAAAATACTTATTAAAACATTAATGGTAATTATGCAATAAAAATTATGCGGGTAGCTCATTCAAGGGCTCCAAAATCGTTGCCTTTCTCTAAGTTCATAGATTTGAACAATTCATTGTTTTAAGAATTCATGTATGCAAATGAAAAAAGTTGTCAACAAAATACAATATCACTGAAATCAACAAAATGAAATTGAATTCATTTGTTGCGTTTCAATAGCTTAGATTTAGTATCGATTTATAACTCAAGCGGTGCGGAAGATAATTGGATCGGATAGTACAAAATAATAATATACATATATACGTACATAGAAAAAACCTTCTAATATCTTAGGATTCCAGAAAACTCGACAGGATCATTTATTAGAATAATAAATAAATATAAAAGAAAAGAAAAACAAAACAAATAATTTACATAAAATCACAATGTTTTGGATATGGAAAAAACCAAAGGCCTGTGAGTGTTCTATCTTCAATGAAAAATTAATAAGAAAATAATTTATTTTTTGAAAAATTCTTAAATGTATTTAGTGCGTCATGATTGGCCATTTGCGGATTCACCACTTCCCACATTCACAATTTTGGGTCTTTATGCATTTTTTGTATTTAAATATGGCAGAATTTTAATGAAAAATCGAGAACCTTTCAATGTGAAGCCAATAATGCTTATTTATAATATTGTGCAGATTATCTTTAATATATTAATATTTTCAATGGTGAGTTTTATCTTCTTTATGATCAAAATCTTCAATAAATAAATAAATACTTGAAATTGAAATTTTAGAATAATTTTTTTTTTTTGATTTTTCTTTTAGATTTTCTATCATGTGATATTATATCCTGCATATGATTTTCAGTGTATGGAAACTTTACCTCTTGAACATCCTGTCAAATATACCGAGGAAATTGTTACCTATGCATATTTTATTAATAAAATTCTCGATTTGGCGGACACAATTTTCTTTGTGCTACGCAAAAGCAATAAACAAATCACATTACTACATGTCTATCATCATATCGGAATGGTTATTGGCAGTTATTGTTTTGTTCGTTTCTATGGCACTGGTGGACACATTGCTATCCTGGGTGTACTTAATTCACTCGTACATGTTATCATGTACACGTACTACTTCCTTGCGGCTTTCAGTACACGCGTCGGTGAGACACTATGGTGGAAACGTTATATCACTCTCTGTCAATTGATACAATTTTCAATTATCTTTATACACACCGGGTATATTATAATCTTTTCCAGAGACTGTAATTTTCCCAGACTCTGGCTATGGATTTCATTGACACAAAGTTTTGTAATGATGATTATGTTCTTGAATTTTTACTTTCAAGCATATTTACAGCCAAAGAAACCTCAGGTGTCGGCAGTGTCGACTAAAACAGAGTGATTATCTAAGTTTTGTATGTAGTTACGAGTATAAGAAAATATTGTATTGTATCTTTTTTGACTTAAACAAAATAAACATCATAACATTAAATGAAAAAAGAGAACTTTAATTTCTTTTTCTAATGTGAAAGAACTTTAATTTGTTTCTCTTTTGTAATTTCTTTTTTGTTTTATGTAATGACATGCAAATATCGAATTGTTTACCAGTTGGTTCAAAGTCTTTGTAAAGCCACTTATCACTCATATGTACTCATACTTGCATAAATCAAGAACATTCCAAGTGCAGTCATATCGGTCACCAAAATATTACAATATAATATAAGTATATAAGTGTATAAAGAAGAAACAAGAAAGAACGTTCACTTCAGTTCACAGAACTTTATAAGTCATTCACACACACCCCACTAGATGAATTTGCTCATTCAGAAACTATAGTTTTTATGGCAGTTTCTATTATTGTCTATTCAATAAATTTCTACAATTTGTCAATATTTTGCTATATTTTCAAATTGTTTCAGTATTAAATAATAATCTTTAAGTTTCAATTTGCGTATAAGAGTTTATATAAGAAACAAAAAAGTTGATTCTCCTCCTCACGTTGACTATTTCCAATAGTCTTAATATGATTTCTGAGAAATGTTATACTTATTTTTTTTTTTTACTTACTTACCTTTAGATATTTTCTCTCTTTCTCTCTCTTTGTGCACGTTAAAACAACTACAAAAAGAAATTTTGAAAATCTCATTCTACAACCCGTTGGTTTCGTATTTGTCTTCAAAATTTAACTCATTATTTTGTTTATATTTCGTACTCTTTGTCATTATTATTTACTTTTATTCTTTATATCTTTATTGTTCTCTTTTAAGGGCCTTTTAGACAGTCGTACCAGTAGTCAGTTCAATTTCTCGTTTCATTCCAGTTCGGATGTTTTTGAACTAAATAGGTCTATTTAACTCGTCAGTACTTTCCTATGCTATTCCTATTCCTATCAGCTGTTTTACAAACTTACAGTATAATTTATATGCAGCAAGCCATGTAGTTTTGTCGGTTTCCGTGTATGGGCGGTATTACACGAAGGAAAAACTGATAATTCGACTGAAACTGAACTGACGATTGACATAACCGTCTTAAAGGCCCTTTACCACATTCACCACTGTTTTTCAAATTTTATTGTCTATTGGGTAAACACTTCACATGGTGTAGGATTTATAAAATACTTTAACCCAATATTTGTAATGCAATTAAAGAAAGCACCAAAGATGCAGTTATAATCACTGTAACTTTCAAAAAGAACCGAAGGGTTATATCATTCACCCAATACTACGACCGAAAAGCAAACAAAGGCCCGGTCATCCAGCAAGAGAATTGTGAAAGGATCAGTCTTCTGTGAGCTGCTTCCATTTATTCCCATATCTACTGCGAGCAAGAGGTAAGTAATAACATAACACAGAAATATGCAGTGCTCGTAATAGAGTTTTATTTCATCAAGATTAGGCTCTCAGTAGAAGTGCTTGGAGCTTATCTAAAATGTCTTGCCACATCAATAAATAGATTTACATTGCTTTCTCTCCTTGAATGCTAGAAACTTTGCTTCCAATTATTAGCAACACTGGATTATGTTGTTTTCAAGAAACAGATGGCGCACTCCTGAATATAATCTAAAAAAAACAACTTAACTTTTTGAACGATCCAATAGTAGGCGATAACAAAAGTAACACTGTCATATACTGAAACTGATTTCAAGTGTTTTGAATTTGTGTGGTGAGTCTCTCTCTATTAAATCCATTAATTCATTAACAAGACGATATATAATCGAGTATATAATGCATTAATATATCCAAACAAATGCATAATAAAGTCGCATTACGAGGCATAACCTTTAGCTCCTTTTGATTAATTTATACATTTGGATAATTTATTACACTCGTATCGTGTTTATGTCATATACCGAGTAAGTTTGCCTGTGCAGTTTTGATTTGCGATTTGTTTGTCATAATTATATGCAATTGATGTCTTGATTACTCGCATTTATCGCAACCAAAATTTTTTTCTGTCATACAAAAATCAAAAGTCAGCCTTGCTTTGCTTAGTCTGAGGCCATCAAGCGTTCATTGAACAACCTTCAAGTGAAGTGTTCTCTTTACTTTGACATAAACGGAAATCAAACAAAGATAATCGGATAAAATATGTTCCAGGCTTTTCAACAACCACCAGGCGGTAATTAGTATAAATTACAAGGATTCCAAAAATGATATCATTTTCATTAAAATTCTGTTTCTTTCTTTGTAGATCCTATAAATTTACCTCTTACCTATTCACCTCTACCTATAATATGCATTTTAACTGGTTATCTACTCTTCACGCTTAAACTGGGCCAAATGTTCATGAATAAAAGGCCACCGTACAATGTGCAAAGGGCCATGATTATCTATAATGCTATACAGATTATCTACAATGCCGTAATATTTTATTATGTAAGAACAAAACCAATACCTTAAGCAAAATATCCAACCAAGTTAACCCACAAAATGCTTCTATTCTTGCAGTGCATCAAATTCATTTTCGTACACCAAGTTTATAAATTTCGTTGCATGGAAAGATTGCCCTATGACCATCCCAGCAAAAATATTGAACGTTATAATGGCTACATGTATCTGTTGAATAAAATCTTGGATCTTACGGATACAATATTCTTTGTGCTACGTAAGAGCTACAAGCAAGTCACCTTGCTTCACGTCTACCATCATGTCATGATGGTCACTGTTACTTATCTCTTCATCCGTTTCTATGGCTATGGCGGACATGCAGTCATCCTAGTGTCCCTTAATACTTTGGTACACGTTGTCATGTACAGCTATTACTTCCTAACGGCACTCAAGCCCGAAATGAAATCCAAAATCTGGTGGAAAAAGTACATAACGTTGTTGCAAATGGCTCAGTTTGCCATAATCTTTACGCATACCACATATGTGATGTTATTTTCAAAGTTATGCCCTTATCCACGCTTAATGCTCTGGGTGCACTTTGTGCAGGCCTCCATCATGTTATATATGTTTACAAATTTCTATATTTCAGCATATGTTCAACCCAAACTTAAAATGAAGAATTTACAATTTAATGAAAATCAATTGAAAACTGAACAAGTTAAATTACAATGAATAATAAAATTCACATTTCACAGTTTTGTTTTACAAAGTTTTTCAGTTTTTTTATGAATATGATATAGTTTCCTTAATATCATCATATTTTGCTTTATTACAATAAATGGTATCTTGCATGGCTTCAAAAATGGATATTCAATATCTAGAGATGAAAGAATGTAATGAATATAAGTGTATGAATGAAATAAATTTATTGTAGAATGAATATGAAACAAGATAACACTGATGGCTCTGATTGGATCCTTTAAAATATACCTCTTCCTGGGAAACGGATAAATTGGGATAAGTTGAAGCGTAGTTATTTTCCAACAATTTAAAGTCAAACTTCTAATCGGTTGACATGAGAGCGACGAGTTAATTTCGGTGTGGAATTGATAACTAAATATATGTACATGGAGAATAAATTTCATTCTAAGTTCAATTGACAAAAACAAAATAACCAATTCACTTACCCAAAAATATAAGATCTTGTGAATCATCCATCGGCCGAAAAATTCATGGAATGAGGTCTTTTATGCATAAACTTGCTTGATGCAACCACTAATTTCCATGCATCCACGAATCTCATGACCAGTAAATTTCAGCTTATATTGTAACTAGATATTTTCGCTCTATAAGCTTCAGATTTAGATTTAGCTAATTTCTTTGGCTACCGCAAATTATAAACAGGGATGCAGTAACAAAGTGAGATTTTGTTGCTCAACACTTTAATGGAAAATGTTGAGGGATTTTAAGTTTTTAACACTAAATGGATATTTTGGCATGTTTTTTATTACCTGTTACATTTAACTGATTTGGTTTTTATTTTATTATATAACTCAGCTGCGCATTATTTTATTGGGAAAATGAAGAATTTATTGATAATAAAGAATAAACATGGTTACCTTTTACTCAAACCTTAAGGACACCATACACAGTCACTTTGACTGCGCAGGTAGTCACTTATTTCGTCACAAATAAAAAACCTATACAATATTACTGAACTAAAGTGTGTGGAATAATTCTATCTTCTTACAAATATTGAATTTTTGTGATTATCGAAAATATGAACAAAACAGAGGAAGTTAAATGCCAAGAGTAAAAAGTAAACCATAAAAAAATAACTGTGCAGTTTATCGTAACAAATGAGTTTTCAAATGCTGAACTCTTGCTTAACAAAACTGTACAGTTTTTACAAATTATTGCTCAGACATGACGTGACACATAATAAATTACACAGTTAAACTGAAAGAGTTCGGGGTGATTTAGTTATCTTTATTTTGTTTTCCTTCATCATTCATACTTTCTCACTCTGTCCTATCTCTCACGAACCTTATCATTTCAGTGGCTATGATAAGCGATCCAGAAAAATTAAATATCATCAAACTTAATTTAGCGCTGCCAATTGACACAAGTCACTGTGACAATCTACCCCAACCCAGCAACATTAGCTTTCATTAAGATAGCACAAATTGCTTAAGCACCATGAACCACATAAATTTAATTCAATTCAATTTGTGTCATGACTATGTCACTTGGGATCCTGAACTGAACCAATTGACGCACCTTGGTGCAAATGAACTAATCTAATAGTAATTTGCATTTGATTTGATTTCACAAATGCTGATTGGCATAAAACTAAGCCAAGTTTCTATTCTGGCATATGCGACTCTATCAGACTTTATTGGGGGTTTTGGCTTTTTTTTTATGCTTTCCTTTTGTTTCTTCTGTATGTTAGTTGTTGTTTGTTTCCTTTAACTGAAACCAAAAGAACACAACTCGATTTTGTCTAAACTTCTTGTGGCATGAGAGCCACAAAAACCAAAAAAGCGCGACTGCGACTGTGACTACAACAACGCAACTGCATGGCGCTGCCAAAAACTTTTCGGCCACAAAAAAGGAAACACAATGCACGAGGACCAGCATCAAGAGCAAGAGCAGGAGCTGAAGCAACTCAACAACGTCAGCAGATGGATAACAAAGATTGTACAATAGTCGTTTTTGAAGAAGTAGTCGAAGTGGTGGTGACAATTCTGGCTTGAACAAGCGACAACTACCAGCAGCAGGAACTACAGCCAACATAATGACCCATTTTCCGTTTCCGTTCAACGGACAAAATGCTTGAAAATTTGCGGCTAAAACGAAACTTTCATATCAGCATTTGTTGTATCAGCAAAAGCCAAGCAGGCAGGCGTAGGCAGTCAGTGTGGTTTACGCTTTATGCTTGGTTAAGTCTCCTTCTACTCACATTATTTTTATTCTTAGTGCATTTGATGTTGTTGGATGTTGGCAATGCGCTAACTTGCATTTTATCAATACAAGTTTAATGCAACAATAGTAATTACAATAACAAAAGCAATAACAATAACAAGAAGGACAACTAAATTGAGTTGAAATAGTGTAAAATTCCCAGCAAAAACTTCTTCTGCCTGGTAACAATCAACGCCGGTCGCGACTTTGACTTGATGAGGTTCAGTTTGATTTTGTTTGGTTTGGTTTGGTTTTGGTACCATTTGATTAGATGCATCACCGTCCCCTTCCGAAAACTCAAAAAGCTGACTATTTTAATTATAGAACTTTTATAATGTCTATGTTAGTTACGAAAAGAAGAAATCAGGCCATGGTTGCAATTTAAAAGAAAAGAATTTAAGGAAATGGTAGGCTGGTTAAAAGTGACTAAAAATTACCATTGGTAAAGAAAACTTAGTCACAAATTAAAGGAAGCAACTTTGACCCTACAAATTACACAATGATCCTTCAAATCCTGTCATTAACACAAAAATTTGTGAATATATTTCTCTCCAATTTTTATTTCATTTCCTTTAGCATTTTGTTGCAATTGTTTGAAAGTTTTAATTTTATTTACAATACAAAAAAAAAAAATGTTCTTCTCTATCCTTTGCCTGACTTTATTTGTTGTTATTATCTTAGTATTATTTTTTCTCTTACTAACCTTCCCACATTCTGGGACATAAACCTAGTAAAAAGTTTGTTTCCACTTCTCTCATTTTATTTGCGTGCAGCAAATTAATTGATTTTAAAAGTTGTTATTATTGCTTCTGTTTCTCTTTGTTCTTTTTTGCATTGTTTCGTTTTTATAATTTTACTTCTTGTTTTCCATTTAATTTTGTTTTTCCCCTAATTTTGTTTCTATTTTTTATTTATTGTTCTTTCTGTTCGCCCTCCAAAAAATTTGGAAATTATTTTGTAACGAGTTGTAATTGTCAGCAAAAAGTTTTTAGTTTTTTGTTTTTTTTTTTTTTTTTTATGTTGCATGGTAGAAGTTTTGTTCTCCTTTTTGTTGCTTGTTGCTGGTTTTTTTTTTTTTGCTAGTTTATATAATTTTCTCTACATGGTTCCAATTAGATTTAATCCTTAAACGGAAATTCCGACAAAACGCATCTAAAGTTTCGTAAATTTAATTGGTAGGAAAAACAAAAATACAATAGAATATACAAAATATGTTTAGAAAAAAAAAGAAAAGAAAAACCTATATAATGGAAGCTTTAATAATTATTTTAGTCTCTAAATTATTGCATAATAATGAGAAATGGGCCTCTCGCATAGTCCATCGATTAGTATGGATGCCATGTGAATGCAATCACAAAATGTTCTAGATAAGCCCAGTTTTAAGCTTGCATCTCTATACATTTGGTATTCTACTCCATCAACGTTTTTGAAGGCCATGAATTGCTCCCCGCTTGAACTCCTTTTCCAATTTTTTTCCAAGTATAGCATATTTTATGCTATGAATTGCTTCACCACAACACACTGCATTACCAGGTAAACAGCTTTCAGATGTCTAGGACATTTCGTCCACTTAAACCATCCTTATGAATAACTCCGTCCATTGGTGAAAACCGTAATGAAATCCGTTCGATAGTTTTGCAGTTTATCGCGTTCAGAAGGACTCCAACGATGTCTTAAAGTTAAATCGCAAAAATATTGATTGAAAGCAAAAAATATAAGAGTAGTAAACAAAAATTCACGCCTACTAGCTTTCACCAATATACTCAGAAGCCAGAGACCATACGGAATAGTACCAATAACTCGTAAAGACATCCAGGCTTCTAAAGAGGACATTATTTATGAAGTTCTGAAGCACTTGTATATGATGAGCATAAATTTTAAGGAGAAATGTAGTATATATATAATAACTACCAACTATTATCCCAAAATAATAGGTTAAAGGATTACTACTCTTTAATTGAAGGCAATCCCCAATAGAACTTACCGCACAAGTTCTACAGTGTGTTTTAATTCTTAGCTTACGATTTATTAATCTTACCATACGCATCTGTGAATGCCAAAGATTAATTGTGTTTTAAAGTATCACGTACAGGTGCCTTAATGGGATACACGCTAATATATCTCTATAAAAGTGCCCATCTTTATCACAAATGTCCAGAATATATTTCTGATTTTATAGAGGAGCCTTGTATAATAGAACTGTATTTTGCAGATGTGTGAAACAATAAAATAAATTTCAATAATTTGTTAAAAATATAAATAATTAAAATAATTTAACAAAAATGTTATAAAATGTTTGCAACAAAATTTTACAAAATTATTATTTCGAATAGATTTTCAATTTAAATTCTGTGGTTAGCATAATTACACTGGCCTACATGACATTATGGGATTTATTGCTTTTATATGAAAATTAATGCGCAACAGTTGTTATGCAAAATTAGTTTATAGTCATAAAATATATAAACTAAATGTCGCCGAAAAGTATGCAACACACAATAAAAATCCTATTTGATTTACAACACTCCATTTCCCATACCAACACAAACACAAAAATTCAATACACATAACTCCAACTAACGCTCCATAAACAACTTGACTCTTAATATATTTTAACACTAAAATAATTTCAATTACACACACTTGTGAAATACAAATACACGGATGTATGGGTATATGTATGTATGCCTTAACCACATTTATATTTATTACATACACATAAATCTTGTAACATTTTCACATTTATGTCGAATATGTCGTATACAGACAAGTGAAAAGGAGGGCAAAAACAAATGGACTCGCATAGGAGTTTGTCACCCACACAATATGAGATAATTTTGAAACATAAATATAAGTTAAACCGCCTAGTTGTATGCCATGAATCCCTTAAAGTAGCAAGTTTGTAGTCATGGCTTGGATTATACTTACTTAAAAGCTAAGATTTATTTTTTTAATTAAATTGGAGGCTTCTTACAAGATTTAATACCATGTATTTGTATTATAATAGAACTAATAGCAAAAAAAAGGCTAGTCATCTGTGAAACTCAACACATCAGGTAACCAAAGAACCATATTTATAACCGTCTATCTAAAAATAATCAAAAAGAAAACAGCATTGTACATTTGTCAGTATTTAAAAAATAAAATTGAATACAAAAAACATTGATAGTGGAAAGCCAAAAGTTAACATTTCACGTAACTATAAGTATTCACTTTAATATTCAAACTTACATCACTTTAACATATCAAATTATGTTATCAGAAACTCATTTTATTTCATAAACAAAAGAGACGACTTCTATTTATTGCTGCTAACCAAAAAAAGGACAAATGTCAATTTACAACAATTATGTCACATGAACATGTCCCGAAGGCCAACGACAATGACCAAATAACTACAAGTAGGCAACTGTTGTTCTAAACTATACATACTACAAACCCAACTGATACTCAACTCAACTCAACTCAACTCAACTCAGCTCAAGTCATGTCAACTTGTACAACAAAACATTACGAAGAAGAAAAGTGTCTATGAATTTTTCAAAATTGTAACGAAACTAAAAATATCAAGTTGAAACAAAACACAAGACAAGAAGACAACAAGAAATGGTCTAAAAAAAAAGCACAATATTGTACAATATATAAAAGAAAAACAGAAAGAAACTCAGAAGTAAAACAAAAAGTGATTGCGCTTGACTTATCTTGTTCAAAGTTGCCGCTGAAGTTGCCAGTTGTGCTGTCTATAAGTTAAAATTTACAAATATCATGAGTGGGACAAAAGAGAGATATGTCAAATTGTCATGCTGGCGACGTATGTAGGACAAGAGTAAAACAATCAGCTAAGTAAATATGGTCATGTAATTGAAATTTAAGAAAAACCTTAAAAGGCCACAAAGTGTTTTTATTCAAGAATTTTAATTGAGGCGAGATTGGTTACTTTGAAAAATAAATATAAATGTTATTTCATAATCATTTCAAGAATTATTTATTTATTTAGAGTAAAACGACATCACTTTTCTAGCAAACTCATCATTATAAGAAAAATGGAGCTTTCGAATATGATTAAAATTATATATATGTAACTTCTCAGGACTCTACGTTGTTGCTAAATTAAAATTCGGGAAAATAAATCAAATTCACTGCAAATATAAATACATTAAAGAAAAAGCAATGATTTTCGCCAATACAAAGTAGATTAAATTGTTTAAAAGAATTGTGACAAAATACTTAGCCTAAAACATCAAGAGCTGGGCTGTACAACCTATCCGGTTCAATGGGCTAAATTTGGGAGAAGTCCTATCCTCGCTTTATGTTGGCGACCACAAACAATGAAAGTTTACAAGATTTCAGTTGGTTGACTTTTTGTTCTTTGTCACTTGGGCCACTTTGGGCCGCTCTGATACGTACCTTGGGCAGCGGGTTGGGCAGGCCTGATCTAAACCTAAACAAACCAAATTGCTGTTAGCTTAAATTATACTGATCATTCCTTCATACCAAGCTTCTTTTCATCTCAGTACTCGAATACTGTTCGAACGCATTAAGTCAATACAGACGCAATTCGTCCCTTCCTCATCATGGCTTTAGAGTCTACTTAGATTTTGTGTCATTCGTCTTACCACAGGAAACTTCATTGCAATAGCTCTAGGTGGGTGCACAACTAAATTCGCTTCACACGATCCATTTTGCATATTATGTATCAATTACAATAATTTATATCATACCTTCTCCCCTGAGATTTCGCTGCCACTATTAATGGTCTAGTACTCCAACACTTACGCCTATGCATCTCACCGTGTTTGAATCTTGACTGATCAATTTGCATGATGGACCGTAATTTATCCAATTATTATTCTCTGTCGACACATTGACATGTGGCTTATACAAATAAATTTTTCCCCAATTGGTCAGAGACTATAGGAATATTTAATACCAGTATTTTATTGTTATTGGCTCCACTTATTGTGAAATGATTAAGTTAATTTACAATATTTGCTTGTAAAATTGTTTTGTTTTAAATAAACAAATCATACAACCCAAAAGACAATCCAAAAAAATCTTAAAACAATAATGAATCAGATAGATTGTGTAACTTACTTTAAAATAAATTTTCCAAATTCTTAAAATTTTTTAAGTATCCCTAAAAGTAATAAACCTATAAATCAAAAAAGCCGGAAGAGGAAATTAAATTCAGATTTTCTTTAAAAAAAAATAAACAAATGCGATTAAAATCAAACATAAAAGTATTGAAAACCTTTTTTTTTTTTTCTTTATAAAGAACAAACAATCTGCCAAAACATTTGCCATTCTTTTCTATGGCAAGTAAAAGTAGTGCACATTTACAATTCATTGCATTCCATGGCATGCCATTTTTCTATAGCAGACCTTTTGGCATAGTTTTTTGAGAAATGAATTTCGTCCTAAAGAAATAAGCAACCAACCAATTCGTCGTTCATCGTTCGTCGTCTACGCAATCTGATAAGATTTAGCTGCTACTGCCCATAAAGCTCAAGTAAACAAAAACTAAATGCATGCAAATCATACTTCATTGGAATTCTAGAACTTCCTTTACTCGAACAAAACCAAAATTCGTACGTACATAAAATGCCCTGCATTTATTCACTTGCTCGCTACCACTCCGAGTGTTCCTGTCCTATTTGACCAATGGGCAAATATGCAGAAATTACAGTCCTTTTCAAAATTTATGGTCATATGTACATACATTACAACAATACTTACAATAAGTATATCGTATATGCGTGTGTTTGCCATTTAATGCTATTGAACTCACATTGAATACTCGTAGAACATACACAAACACCCAGTGTTGTTCTGCCTGCTTCCGTGGTAGCACCACAGAGTATTATTGTACTACTCTCGGTTTGTCTGTCTGTCCATCTGTAGCTATATTTTTTGGCTATGTTTCAAGTATTAAATACATTTTGGTATACAACTGGGCTATGCTGGACTGGACTGGACTGGACTGGACTGGACTGGACTGGACTGGACTGGACTGAACTGAACTGAACTGAACTGAAATGGACTGGGCTTATCTTTGGACTGAGTGTCGCTTATTTGGTCGTTGGTCATATACGAATTCTCTAAGTGCATTTTCTGTAAATATGCATTTTTCAACAAAATAATGTTTGCAAATAGGTTTTTATCAATAATAAGAACGACTCATTCGTTCATTTGTTTGTCCGGTTGTTCGATTCTCTTAAATGGGTTTGTTTTTCAATAGACTTTCAGATTTTGGTTTGATGCCAACATTTCAGAGAAAGAGAGAGAGAGAGGTAGAGATGCTTTATAACCATTGATAATTGAATTGTAGGTGCTTGAATGGATTTTGGAAGGGTAAGAATTATATGAGTATGTTGCAGGCAAAAGACTTAGTAGTCTTTTTGTTATAAATTACAAATAATATTTGAATAGTTTACTATTTACACCAATAAAGCACACATCTTTGAAATATTGTAAAATTTATTTTGTCTTTTTCTGAAGCCCATTTCAAATGGCTTTTATAAAAATACTTCACTTTTCAAAATATTGCCACAATTTAATCAAAAAAAAATATAATGCCTACTTCTTAGAGTCATCCAACATACATCCAATGATTCTTAGAAATTGTGGACAAATCAGCCAGCAAACAGGAGACTATTTTAATTGTTGCATAGTATCTTTTATTAAAATCTTCAAACTGCACAATTTTCTTGTATAAATGTGTAATAATATTCTGTCATTTGATTTCTATGTAACATTTATTCAATGTGTACACATTTCCTACTCTTATTTTTATTTAAAGACATGACAAAGTCTTGTGACTCTTCTATTTAAAGATATGTAAACCTTCAAACGAAACAATATTTCGTAATAAATTTTGAAGTAGAACTTTATACTTATTTTTTTACTATTGTTATTCAAAAGATGCCAAGTCTTAAGGCCTTTTTCTAAAGAACTAAATAGTTTTTACTTATATTATACACTAAAATCCTTTTCTAAGGCATTGAAACAGAAACTTCATTTAAGGAGAATTTGCAACTAAATCAAGAATTTGTCCTCCAAGTGATATTCAATGAATTTCAGTATTATAAGAGCCAACTTATTAACTTAGTTACAAATTCTATAAAAATTTTAATTTCAATCTTTTCAATAGAAATGCCTTCTATATATAATTTGCTATCCACCATTTTTTCACTTCAAATGTTCTAGGATCCTTGAGGAAGCACACACTTAATTACCAACTTAATTCGCTTAATCAAGCACATAAGTACTTTGAGTACTTAGCTACTTGCTTACGTGGCATAAGCAAATTTCTAGGCCTCTTCACAGGAAACAAGTCAGTGACTCATTGACAGACTCACAGACTGATTAAGTAAAAGCTAGTAGTCTCTATCAGCGACTTAGTCGTCGTCTTTCATAAACTAGTGCGTAATAAGGTGACTCTTTATTACAAAAGGCCTGACAGTTTGTAAATAATTAAAAACTTACGCTTCAACATTGCGAAGCATTTCTTTAATCAATTAAACTGAGCAGAAGAAATGCGTACGTTTGAGTTTTTTGTCTAACAAAGCGCGTCAATGCAAATGAGCTAAGATGTGTGAGTGTGAATCACTAAGTAAGAGTTTTTATTCTCTTTTTCACTTTTACCCCTTTTTATCACGTTTATAAGATATTTGCGTAAATTGTCGTTTACGTAGCAAATGAAATCATAATTATTTAATTTAGCCACGCATCGCTTCAGCAAAAGTTGCAATGCCGCATCATCATCATACCCACATCATCCTCATCAGCATACTGTATTTGCTTAGCCCCTGTTTTTGAGTGAACTTTCAAAGGTAGTTTTTATTGCCATCAACAACCGTAGCACACGAGCTGCGGGATTACTTTTATAAGAATTACATATAGTTATAGTCAGTCAGTTAGTCACCTCCATCACTACCAACATCATCATCTCCATAATCTTCATCATCATCATCATCATCATCATCATAATCTTCGTGGCTCTTGATGCGTTGACATTCTTGTGTAGGTGAACTAAAAACAAACAGAACTTGGAAGCAACAAGGCGTTGAATGAATTGTACTGTGCTGGTGAATCTGTGGCACATAATTTTAATGAAATGTTAAGCAAAGTCTTTATTTGTATGTGTATATAAATGAGAACATCTATGTGTGTTTATGTGTTAACTACAAATTGACAGCGGTTTTATGATGCATTCATTATGCTGAACTATGTAGTAGGTTGCCTTGCTGAGTTAAGTCTCCTCTGAGCTGTTGCTGTTGTTAATAACCCGCAGATAAAGGGTTCTTCTTCTTTCTTTAGTATTTGCCTGTTGGCCAAGTTCACTTGTTTTATTTAACTACTAAAGCTAATGACTTATGAATAATTTCTTATCTTTGTGCTCCTTAATTATGTTTCCTTAAATTACTATTTTCTTGTAATTACGCAATGATTCTTTTAACTTTCACACACAAAAAAAAAAACAAAGAAATTAAATCTCTGACATGTGACTTTAAACTCTTACACAATTGATTTTCATCTTTCAATTTTTCTCTTTGCACTCATACACTTTTACCATTTCTCATATGTCCATAAAGACAATTATCATTAATAGAGAAAATTGGGTGGGAAGGCAGAAATGAGTAAGAGGAAAATGAATAAAATTGCTTTATACAAACAAACATATCATTAACAATCATTAATTGCAATGCCACAGACAACAATTGACAATAACAAATGACCGAACAAGGATGCATTGCATACAGATACATGTATTGCATTGTATGAGTATGAATATGAATGTGAATGTGAGCAAAGTACAGTTACAGACAATAAGAAGAAGGCATTGAACAAGCGACAAGCTTGAAACATACTGGCCACAAACGATAGGCGAACCAACAGATATAAGCATGCTGCTTGTTGTCAACAACAGCCACGCATACTTAATTTGATATTCATAAAAATATATATAAATAAAAAAAAAAACAGAAAAATGGAGAAATATTACAATATTTTCTTCAGTATTCCTAAAAATGTATTACCTTTCATTGCTCCATTAGTCAATCATCCAATGAAAGAAACTTTAGTATTACCGTCCACCAGTCATTCATATTTTCAATTTTTCTTAGTTTTATATCCAATTGCTTGTCATTCTCATGATGTCAGTGCTCGATTCAATAATAATAATCTTATTGTAGTCTTCATCAAAAGATTCATTTAACCAATCAAATGTCATTTTTTGTTATTCAATCTCTTCTTGTTTTCTTCCCAATATTGGTCTTTCCATTGTTCTGAGAGCCTCTATTAACTTATAAACTGTGAATTTTGATTTAACCAAAGTCTTATTGTTATTGAAAGCATGAGTATTGAATAGAGGAAGATTTCTAATGATCTTGGTTTAATAAATTCTTACAGAACCAAATACTTTGATTGGTCACTTCCTCTCCTATTGCATATCAAACTTCATGGCAAAGTGCGAATACCATCACAACAACCAAATGAGAAAGTGTATAAAATGGAAAATGTAATACAAAAATAACAAAAAAAAAAAAAATCAAAGGTGATTGAAAGTGAAAAAATGAAAAAATTATTAACATTAAATAAATACAATAATGAAAATACTTTAAATGCTTATGAAAAATTCACGACGCGTGCAAATGGCGCGAAAACAAGTATGTGTCACAACAACAAAACCAACAACAACATAACCAACAATGACAACCAAAAAGACTCGTTGCAGTCATCGCTTAAAGTGCAAGCAACAGACCGACGACAGGAAGTCGCTTACGAGAACGAACAACATGTCGTATGAATAACATGTGCCAATGTTCGCCATTGTTGTATGTAATATTATTGTTGTTATTACTGCTTTTGTTGTTATTGTCATTGCTGTTTATATTGTACAGCATACAAGTGCAACATATGTTAATGTATTGTGTACCATATCTTTGTATGTGTGCATCATGAAAAGCATTTACACACGTGATTACAGTACACAATAAAGAATGCCTCCTCTGCATACTCGTGCATAGTTGGTTGGTTATCCGTTCACACTTTCATTCAAACCTTCATTCAATCAGTCATTCATTCATGTAATTGTCCATCCTTTATCATCGATATTCGATTTTCGACTTGCGTGTGTCTTTCGGTTTGTTTGTTAACTCATTTTACTGCAATTAAATGTAAACAATAAAGCAAAAAGAAAAAAAGGACATAATCGAAATAAAGAATATTAAGGAAAAATTATTTCAACGGAAAGTTAAATAAATAAGATATTATGAACAAAGGAAATTTTATGTAAACAGAAATCTCTTATATTAAATCAAATTGTTTTTAAGCAAGATAATAAACTCATTTAATTCGATTTTGCCGAAAATTTCAATCAGACTATTTAAAATGGAAAATGGAAATATGTAATCTAAAAGTAAATATGCGCATCTATTCTTACATGTTCTAAGAGTTAAATGGTTGGAAATTATTTGTATATTTTTTAACTCTAGTTCGCAGTCAATGCTATGCGATGAAGGCTCATTTTATAGCCGGT
This sequence comes from Amiota minor, assembly GCA_037043295.1. Taxonomy (NCBI): domain Eukaryota; kingdom Metazoa; phylum Arthropoda; class Insecta; order Diptera; family Drosophilidae; genus Amiota; species Amiota minor. Next base: position 1,678,662 of record JBAMAW010001787.1, read on the forward strand.
AACACGATTTCTTGATAAACAAATGCACGAGTGGTAAACAAATAAAAGATTACTAAAATAAGAATAATATAAGGCAAAATCTCCAAAAATATTCCATTTGCTTATAAAGAAAACATTCTACTTGTATTATTAACATATAAATTGTTGGTGCCGTGTTGAAGCGTTAACATTGATCAAGAATTGATTATAGAAATTAACATTAATACTGATAACTTTATAAAATCTAAATTCAAAATTAAATTATAATATTTTTTACAAATTGCATCAAGCATTTGTATGATTATATAGAATGTTAACATGGCAATTAATATTAAGTTGCTGGTAACTTTCAACTTAGAAGGTCATTAGGATGGAGCCTCTTAAAACGGCGTCAGCTTACTCCATTAGTGAGGGACAGTTTGGATGGCATTGTAGTCTTTGTTGATGATGATTGCTGATTTGCAGGATTTCGTCACGTGTTGTGGGCATCCTTAAGTCTCTGTGCAAGGTAGTCTTGCTTACAAACCAAGGAGCACTAGATAAGCGTTGAAGCACCTTGTTTTTGGGGAAGCTTGAACTCTATGAAGGTTACTGACAGCAGCAGAACCCCAGATTTGAATCGCTTAACGCCAGACAGGGGCCACTACTTGTCTGTAAATTGGCGTCTTATTGTTAAGTGCCAATCTACTAATTGGCCGAAGCAACTAATCAAGTCTTCGCAATTTCGCATAACAACATACGGTGGTAGTTTTTATATGTGCTCGCCATGTAAGCTTGTCCAGGATTAGTGCGAGGTAACAAACTTTATTCACCTGCGAGATAATAGAGGATTTCTCTGCGTAAATTCCAATATTCCACCACTTGGCTCAGGCGTGGAATCTATGTAAGAAATCCTGCAGTCTCTCTGAATCTGCGTCATCAGCATATCTAGCAATGGTGACTTCATTTGAGTCTATCGATGGAATATCTGTTGTATATAGCAAGTACAGAAAGGATGCTAATACACTGCCTTACTGCACGCCAACTCTAATAAAAGTATTGTATAAAGCAAATTTTCCTGTTCGTCCCGATACGCAGAACTTCTAAACCACACAAATGATTTTAATCTGGTTTTCAGTGTCATTTAGGGAATATTTTGTCTAAGATTTATATGCACATACACAATTCATAATTCACTATACTCTTTACGCAATCAATAGTATAATAAGTTTCTTTTCTTATGATTATGAACTCTAGTATCAAATGAGTAACATATGCTATCCGTCCACATTTTTTTATATTCAGTTCCGTATGATTAAATAATAATAATAATTTAAGATTAACTAAACCTTAAGTGCTTTGTCGGTCTAACATTCTGTTTGTGATACCGCAATAATTCAATAACTCCTGACTACCCAATCGATTCGACATCCACAAATTATTTGTACTTTAATTTAAATAAAATCTTAAAATAAAAAGTAATATTTTTTCGCCTCTGTGACAATGATTACTTATGGTGTGTGATGCATGAAAATATTCTTTACATTAAAAACAGACTAAAATTTTCTCCAATTCATTTTTTACTTGAATCAGACATCTAAACTAATAACAGAACACATTATTTTCGAAAAATTCCAAAAAATATCTACTACAGTAGTAAGTAATACTGTATTAGTATTCCAGACAAACAAATACGGATGGAATAAAACATGGATATAATTACAATATGAAAGCAGGCACATAACAGTTATTCATTTATTCTTTAAGTATTAAAGCCATTATAATTACGAGTATATTTTAAGTAAATAGTACACACCTATGTATATTGTGTTGTGTTGTAATTGTGTGCATTACCCATGTTGCAGTACTAATGAGGTATTAAAATAATTTTTAATTAATTAACAATGCATGAAATATTGTATGACGAGAAATGGTAAATGCTACAAAAATAAATTAAAATTTAAAACCGAAAAAAAATTCTTTACAAATAAAACAAAAGTTTAATGAAAACAATAAATATAAAGAAAAAAAAATCGTATTCTCTTAAAACAATATTTACTTAAAAAAAATAATGAATAAATAATAAATATAAGAGCTTATTTAATGAAAATGAAATAAATATGTACATAACGCGTGCCCCATCTCTCCTCTCTCCTCCTGCAACACAACATAAAAATATAAATATATTTATTATACTTACCTTTTACACTACATATTGTAAGTAAGTAATATTACATTATCATGATGTTTGTAAAGCATTGAACCATGCCTCGAAGACAACATAGCATAAAGTATGATCTGCATGATGAAGAGAATCCATTTGATAAAAATTTTTCTATGAAAATCTATTGTATTATGAAATCTAGTCTCTTGATTGTTGACTTACTAAGATTAAAATTGAAATAGACATCTCTAATATAAATATTGTAGTTTGCTGAAATCAGATTTACTGGAAGAGTCCTCATGTTGCCATATAGAAAACAAAGCAAAATCGATTCTTCCACATTATTTTCAGTATAATACTATTTTTTTTTTTTATAGGGAAAATCTTTTGTATTTCTTAAAATAAAACAATCTGTATGGACAACATATAAAATACTTGAAACTATTCGACCAATGACTTATTGCATGTGTATCTCTTGTACTTCTGAGATTATTCCAGCAAAACATCATAAATCTATTATATTTGAAACACAAACATTTTTTATATAAGAAACGAATTAAAACAATTATTAAATTAATAAATATACTTAGCTGCCACACAATCTCTCCGCAAAAAAATACACAATTCAATGAGAGCAAATTCATCAGCTGACATGTGAAAGGTATTTCAATTTCGGTCAACCAAACATAATGTTCTTTCTTATTTGTTTTTGTTTTTCTTTATTTTTTCATGTATAGTAATTTTATTTATAGTTGTGTTTGTTATTTGTTTATGTGGGTGTTTTTTTTTTTTGTGTTTTTTTTTTTGTCCAAAAGAAAGAAAAATGAAAAACTTATGTTTGATTCCATTATTTGTTTGTTGGTTATTCGGATGGTTCGTAGTCAATTTTTCGATAATTTGAAAAGTTTATTTAATACAAAACGTGATTCAATTACAAAAGTGACTAAAAATGAACACGCAATAACGCACACACACAACACACACACACACACACACACACACACTTAAACAGACTCACTCACATCTACCTTTACACTTACTTACATACGAGTATGTAAAAAAAGAGAATATTTCAAACAAAAAATAGTTTTGTTTTGGGTGTTTGCTTGTTATTTTTTTGTAGTCGACTTTTTGGCGTTTATTATAATAGCATTTCTTCTTCTTTCATGTAGCTGGCATATTCTATGTTTTTTTGCTTGTTATTGTTATTGTTCGCATGACCATTTGTTATTGTAGTAGAAAGGAGCTGCTGTTGTTGCCATCAGAATTGAATGGCGACGCTTTGTTAATACCACAACGGAAATGAATGGACCGGAAATGGTGCGTGCTCCATTGTCCATTGTACATATATGACTCAGTGTATCTGTGTGTGTGTGATCAGTTCATTCTTTTGTTGTATATTGTCAATTTTTATTGTTATTGAGTGATGTCACAACACAAAAAAAAAAAAAATTGCTGCGTGTTAATTAAGAAAATCCATTTTGAGCAACGAAAAAGTAACAAGAAAATTGATAGGAAATTTTATATGAAATTTATTTATTTCTTTTATTCAATTCGAAAGCAAACTAATCAAATTTCATAAACAAAATTTTGCCTCAAATATTTTTGTTCTTTTCCTATCTTTTACTCTATAACTCTTCAATCTCACTGTGAATGGGTACAAACTCAATCTTTCTATCATTGCAAAACTTTTCAACACTACAAGTGCACTTTTTCAAGCTCAAGTTGACAAACATAATTGAAAATTGATATTTAAATGAATTTCTACATTTTTTCTTCCAATCGCAATCTCTTTTACTGTCTTCCACTCACCCAACTCTCTTTCCACCTGCCCATAACTTCTTTCTCTCTCTCTCTCTATCTCTTAGTAAGCCATTGCACAAATTGTTTATAACTTTATTTTATTACTTAGTTTTTTATTTTATGTATTTTGTTTTTTTTATTTACATAGCAATGAATTTTTTATGCAAATTGCAGTTGAAGTTACGCCGCACTTTTTCGTCTTTGCAGTGTGAAAAAACTACGTTCTCGACATTCCCATGTACGCGACCGGAAACGGAAACGTTGCTGATGGCACTTCGGCAGTGCCAAGAGTTGGTGCTGCCGCCATTGCTCTAGTGGCAAATACTTGTGGCATACGCAATAAATCTCGCTTGGCTTGTTTACCTTGTACTGCGGTTGATGACATTATTGAGTTTTAGGTGGTTGCCATAGAAAAAGAACAGGTAAAGTCGAATGGAGCGAAGTGTTTCGGGCAGAATCACGTCGCATTTGCATAATTTGACAATTGTTTTCAAATTGCAATAACAATTTTAGCTTAATTGTTTTTGGGGAAAAACGAAAAACGAAAAAAAGGAAAAAGGAAATTTATCAAATAACGAAGAGTTCTTTATTTCTCTTTTCTTAAAACTTAATAAAGAAAAAAAGAATATTTATTGGGGAAAAAGGTGAAAGAAAGCGGTTTTGTAGAAGTAAAACATCGAAGTTGCCAGAGATAAAAGTTGCTCCTCTTGAGTTGCGTTGAGTTGAGTTGACTTAGGTTTGGTTTGATTTCCTTTGGTTCGACTTGGTTTGGCTTCTCTTGATTGCTTGTTGCTACTCTTACTTCTATAATATTTGAAATACTTTCATTTCCAAGAAGTGCACATCTTTTGTTTTATGTTGGTAGTTACCCTTAAATTCTTTGTTGTGCTCTTTGCGTCTTGAATCATTGGTGGAGCATACATATCACCCACTATTTGGTACTGAGAAAACTTTTTCAATTCAATTGTAAAAATAAATATTTTACAAATAATTGCCCAAGTTGCACTCTTCTTTCTGTCATTCCCATAAAACTACCTTAACTTCCTAAGGACTTTGTCAGCCTCTCCTTCATTGTTTTATTTTTGTTGCGGTTTTCTTATTATTTTCTGTAACTTTCTTCTGATTAACAGCAATTTTGTTTAAATTACTTCTTTTTTTAATTTGTTTCAATTTGAAAACAACAACAGAAAGTAATAGAGAGGAAGACTAACACAGCTGGGATGTAAAGTATTTAGGTATCTTTATTTGTTCTTTTTTAATTTCTTAAGAGGAAGACCTAAAACTTCTTTTTCTATTAAAAAACTTCAAAGAAGACAACAGTTTTTATGGTTATTTTCAGTCGTTTGAGTATCCTTTCGATAGTTTAATATTTGATAACTTAAGTAGGAAAAAAAAAATAAATTACCTTCAGTTTCAACGAAAATTAAATGTCTTTTAATTTACTTGATTAGAAAAAAGTGACGAAGATCATTCAAATAAAAGTTCTGAGATATAGCATGATTGTTTTAATTTCAAGGGGTAGTTTGTAGAAATAAAGAAGTCTGTATTTTGTAGGCATTAAAATCTGCACATATTTCATTGTATTTTCCCACTTGAGCAACATTTTTGTTGACTATAGTAAGACTATTCCGCAGGAAGCTACCAGTTAACAGGTGAAACTGACCCTAATTAGATGACTAAACAGCTTACAATATAAACTAGATAAATGTCTTGGCTTGGTTATTGGGTCAAGTTGGAAAATTTCTCAGCATGTAACAGAAGCCGACGTCTTCAGATTCACAACTTCCACTCTCAATCTCATTATCTGAGGCAATAACATATGCTTTCTATGGAATTACAAATATCACACTCAATGTAGGTAGGGCATAGTCACTTTTAAGAGGGCAACAGCCTCAAGTGAAAGAAGACATCAAAAGTTACTTCAGTATGAAAAGTATTGTATTAAAAAATACCAGAAAAACAAACAAAAAAAAATAGAAACAAATGGAATGAATGGCAACAAACATTTGCCTGGCAAAACAATGGCATGCCAAACACCTGCCACGCTCTTTCCGTTGAAATTGCTAACGTTAAGTGACCAAATGACTTGGCAAACAAGACCTAATACTCACATCACTTGTTGTTAGCTCTAAGAGTCCTACAAAAGTGGCTTAAACATGTCGAAACGATGGAACGAAAAAATAGTAGAAAGTAGATGAAAATTTAAACACGAAATTACTTTACTTTGCGTTGCGTGTTTTGCTGGGTTTCTTTATTTTTTTGTTTTTTACCTTTTATCCTTTATTTACAATTTTTTGTTTTTTTTTTTTTGTTTTTTAATTTTTTATCGCATGCAACAATGAGTGCCGTCGCTTGGGCTGCATACTTTCAGGTGCATGCATATTAAATTGAATCGTCGTTGTCGGTCGTTGCTATTTGCAATTTGCTTTTTGTTTAAATAAATAAATAAAAAATGTTATAAGCCAAAGTAACGACAGCTGTGCCACACACACAAACAAACACACTCTCTCACACACACACAAACTGATCCACTCCAACTGCAATGGCGAGTGAGTGCATTACATAAAAGCGCCAATAAACCATGGAAAGCCATTCGTTTATTTTTTAGTGAGTGTATATTCTTTTGAGGCAGGACTTTTCTACATATGTATGAGTAATTGTGTTTGTGTGTGTATGGACTGCAAATATTAAATTACATTTTAATTAAATAAAAACCATTTGCGTTTGGATTTTTCTCTCTCTTTTTGATTTCCAGCATTTGATATCAACATGAAACATCTGTTTAGATGATTTGATCGGGCGTGGTAAGTTTCATATTCACACACACACACAGACACACGCTTATCCACTTATAGACAAATATCAAATATAAGACACATATATATAGCTATGCAAATTTAAATGTCAACGGGGCAAAAACTTTGGTATGTAACCCAAAAACCTGATTTTAGCGGCAACGATGTCAGGCAAAGGAACTACAACTGAGGCAAAAACAATAACCAGTAACAAAGCACATGACAACAATAAAACGTTAACGGCATTTTAAGGAAAATTTATGCAACGATGCAGCAATATACTCAGCCGTTCATATATATTCATTCATACTGTACACTGGATACGATATATATAATTTGCATCACTGCATCGGATAACATAGAAGGGGGGCCCAATAAGTTCCTTTACTAACCATTTAAACATAAAATTTGCAAGTATCTGATTTTATAAATATTATTTTAAATGAAAACTGTCATAGTTTGGATTAAATGTATTGTGATTCTTTAGTTATAGGTTCACGCAAGTTCACGCAGAAGCCTTACGGCTCATTGTGATGCCTAAATTTAGAAAAGAAGGAAAGGGGTTTAGGAAAATAGATGCTAAGATATCCCTAGTTGATCACAGGGGTCACCCTCAGCTTCTAGAAGTAACCAGAAGAAGAAGCCAAGTCCCCCAGTGGCAAAATTGAAAAGCTTTCTTTGTTATAATCACTATGAAAAGAAAACACCTTCAGCTGAAAAGGGACCAAATACCTTGCTTTCCAAATATCTTTATATACTTTACATAAAAGGGAAATAATTGAAAAGAATGAGTCATGATCATGTCATGGAAAAATATTTTATGAATACCGATATATCGTGACAAAACTTTTGGGACACGCATACCACGAAATACTATACAAGAAGAATGTATCCACAAGATGGATGATACTTTCTCTCACATTGGAGCAAATACTTGAAAGTATTAACATATTAATATATGAAGAATTGCCAGAAAAGTCATGGCTACCGATTCTAGGATTCCAAAGAAATAAACTTCTTTTATAAAAGGAAAAACTATAGCAAGCTTATGGAATCTATCGACTGATAGAGTAAATCAAGAAAAGTCGGTCGCATTTTAACTCAAGAAGGTCAATTGCAATGCCAATATACATATGTATGTATACTAATTCTTCTATTATCTGTTTTTCAACATATATAAAATGCTTAGTGGTAACAAGCTTACAACAAATTATCAAATGTAACCTGGATTCTATTTCGAAGTAGGGTTTACGAATAAGAGAAAGGAGTCAACAAGTTTTGCTAAGAGTATCGAACTAAAAGAAAACTACAATGAACATAATTTTTGTAATATACAATATATTTCATTTACTAATAGTTCCAAGATAAAGAAATTAAATTTTTTCATTGTTATTTAAGGAAACTTATCAGGTTCCCCTATGTGTCTATGTGTGTTGCAACTAAGGATATGCTTATGTTGCTTTATGTTGCCTATGCAGTAGAAGGTATGTGGCCTAAAGCCAACTAAACTGAAGTTGCAACAAACAGGAAGTTGCTCGTTGGCTGCTTGGTTAGTCAAGCAAGTAACACACAAACAAAGTCAGGCAGAGAAGAAGGCAGCCACCGGGAAGGAGCAGCAATAACAGAAAAGCAGCACGCACAGCACAAATGCTGCTTGCAACAAACAACAAACGCAACATTTTACTAGACACGTGTATAGCACATTCATTGTTGTTATTGTTAATAACAAAATAATTGTTGTTTGAATATTTGTTAAGTTTGTTGTACAATATATTTATTTTAATGTTTATGTATTTTTAATTACATACGTAAATTGCTAATTAAAGGAAAAGTTTCAACTAAAATGAAGGAACATTTTTAAGTTTACCAGAAAAGAAAACTAAAGATCTTTTAATCCCTCTATCAATAAGTTTATCAATGCATATTTGTTACCTTCTATTTAATAACTCTTAAAGATAAATGAAACACAACCTTGACTCAATCTCAATTACAATTCAACTACAAACTTATTAAAGCAAACAAACTATTCCCATCCACTTTGTATTTTCTTTGTCACTATCATGTCAATAAAAGAAAAGCATGGGCTCAGCTGCTTTCCTTTAATTAAAAAACTCAACTTATTTTTTGTACACACATACTACACAGATACAATAACACAATCACACATAGATAAAGACACCCTGTGAGTGAATTGAAATGCAAATTGCTTGCCATTCAAAATGACACAAGAAAATCTGTTGAGATTCTTATTTGTTCTTCCACGCTTACAATGACAACACATGCTACCAACATTCCCTTTCCATTTGGTTTTCCTGCAGAGAATTGCAGCAAACATTGAAATGAGAAAGCATTTTAATTGATTTTTTTTTTTATTTTTTATTTTTTGTTTGGTTTTCTTTTATGAAGATTCGAGATTTCAATTGGAATTTCCCACAACCAAACACACAAAAAACAAAAAAGAAAACTACGCAATTCTTATTTAAATTTGATTTTTTAGGCATAAATTTAATATCAAATTGGGTCAGTCATCAACTTAAAACTAAACTGGACTAAAGAAAACTCAATCCAAAACCCAATTGGACACACATCTTCATATCTGTTCACACTTTAATGTTCTATAAAAGTTCCGAGCATTTGTTCGCAATAATAGAAAGAAGGAAGGCCCTTTTGCTTAAGAAATCAAAAAAGAAAAACAATCATTTGCCTACACAACAACAAAAAAAATAGTATAATGCTGAATGCGGCTAAAATTATAAATAAACAAATTTTTGTGAAATAAAAAGAAACAATATTTTGTTTGTATTTTTTTTTTATTTATATTTTGAAATTTTGTACGCTAATAGTAATAAAATAAAATAAATAAATAAAAAAAATATGTAGAAAGGAAAATGAAGAAAACTCACAAATATAATTTTCGAAACACATTTATTGCTTCTATCACAACTGAGTGAGTGCTCAGCGACTTTTTACCCCAGCATTGAGTAAGGTGAGTATGAGTGTGATGGGTCTCTCTCACTATCTCCCATTTCTTCTCTTTGATTAAATGACTGACAGTCATTTTCACTTATAAGTACATAGTTTTGTATATTCGAATAAGTCAGAAATCAGTTTGTTTATAATTTTCAATGTTAAAAATCTACACCAGACAATAGAATCAAGTGCAATACAAGAAGTATTGTAATTTAATATCACAGCTGCAATTTGATTTGGATGAAATATTTGTCTCGATATTTATCAAGTGAAGAGTTTGTTACCGAGAAGTCAGCAAGATATTGCCTACGTATTACGTATGAGAAGTGAATTATCAACTTACTCACTTTGCGAAGTCCTTGGCAGCATCTATCATTAATGCTGTCTTAGCTTGTTAATTTCCTGAGTTTAAGAATTTTTATTTAAATTTTTACTATCTGTATTTTGAATGAATAAACTCAAAAACTCAAATGTGTCTTTGGCGTGTATTTGGGTGAACCGCTTATATTTTATGCAGCTTAAGCTAACTCGATACAAAAACAAAAAAAATAGATAAATTAACACAGCCAAAAAACCAAAACAGATCGTTCACGCAATTGAGAGTGAAATACACCTGATTATTCTTTACACGTTAGACAGAAGACCCTCACTATTTCATTTGTTAAGCTGATATTGCAGAAGTTTACATTTTTATAATTCAATCTTAGTAGAAAATCAACCTAAAAATTAATAGGACCAGTGCATCCCTGGGAGGACATGAGTACATGATCTCTGGACCACATCCCTGGTGTGTCAAAAATGTATCAATGAAATGAATTGGAAGCCATTTTAATTTAATAAAAAAATTCTATCTAATAGCCTTTCCACAGTGAGTGAAAATTTGAGAGTTTTGGTTTTGCGACCACAGTGGAATTCTTGTGTTTTGTGTGTTGTGAACAGCTGTTTTTTGTTTTGGTTTCAAATGAATGATACAAATGCACGCACACTGTTCTAAGTTCAAACATAAAAAATTGTGAAAAATACATTATTTAAAACAATTTTCAGTACATACTAATAATTCTTGCAACTCCCTTTTTATTACAATTTAAAATTTACGAAAATCAAATTCAGCTGTTTTAAGTTGGCGCGCAACAAAACAAAAAGAAAGCATGACCACAAAATAGAAATGACCAAAAAAGGAAATCAGTCCCAGCACTGACATGGCAACAAGTTGTCAGCGCTTACTAGGTTCAGCTGTGTGCCCTGCATAACACACATCGCAAACTGTATTTTCATTACAACAAAAATAACACGGATTTCGCTCAGAGTTCTCCACAACACATAGTTCAGCTTACAGCTATAAATTTACTTTCAACAAGTGTTTACTTATTGTTTTTTTTTTTTTTTAATTAATTTTCCTAAAAAATTAATGTATTTACTATTTCGGAAAATCAAAATTAATAGTTCCAATAATCAAAGAAATATGGATATATTGTACCGTAAGTAACACTATTCAAGACACTATTTTAAAAACATGTTTCACTAATCTCAAAATTCTCTGATAAGAAGATTTACAAAATTCTAATTGAAAATTCTCATCATGATCACCACAAATGAAATTGAGTGAATTGAGCAAGAAAGAATTTTACAAAAATAGCATTTTTTTTTCGGATTTTTGTTTGAGAAAAAATTCTATTTTCTTGTATGTACACTAGACTACTGCGAACTGTATTATCGCTTTGGCTTGATGTTTGTAACGCATGGAACTGTGCATCGGATACTCCATAGAGTAAATAAGTAGTGACATGCGTAACGAGGAGAATCCATAAAGTTTATATGGAAATTATCGGCATGCGAAATAAAATCTGTTTTAGTTTGCTAAGTTTTCAATTTGTAATTTAATCGGTATAGACATGATTTATAATGAAAATTAACTTAAAAGTCAACCGACATCTAATTGTATTATTGAAACCCGATTACTGGAAGAGATAGCCGCCATATGAAATTGACTTCAAACTTATAAGTTTTTTATGTTTCACAATTATTGCAAAAATGTTTTTCTTCTATTTCACTTTTTTTTTTTTTTTTTTGTAATTTTATCATCTCCGAGGCCAATGTTCTGCCTTCCCCCTTTATACGATCAATGGAGGGTAAATACAAAAACTTAGCAAAAGGTATACAAGCTTCGGAGGAACTATAGCAAATGTTCTGTCTATTTTTCTTTTTTTTTCAGTTTTCTGCACGTTTTACGCAAAAAATTTTCAAAATACATAGAAATACTCAATTCTCAGTTTAGTGTCTTCCAAGACGCTTGACAATTCGGTAGCAACGGACAAATATAAAGAATTTATAGGTAATTTTCCTTTCTTTTTCTTTTGAGTTTCGAAAATAGCATCAACTTAATCGTTAAATGTCCCACTAACTAAGGAAATTGTGCCAAAAAAAAAAGAAGAAACCAAATGAAACAAAAAAAAATCATAAGAAAATAAATGAAACGATACGCAAACACAAATCGCGCAAAAATCGAGCGAGCGTCGACCAAACTGAAACTATTGAATGCAAAAATATTAAAACTGTAATGTGATTTTAGTGAAAACATTGAACGATTACAAGATAATTAATTTTTGAGTGATCACTTTTATTCAACAACTAAAAGGGAAAAGAAAATATTAAATAAGTATGTCATCTCTGGCATTAACACGACGTGGCTCGGCGTCGGAGAACAAAGAGGCGAAGGTTATGCAAAAGGCAGGCTGGAAGATCGATGAGAATGATAAAGGTAAGTAGTATGATGATCAATCAGGAGATGATTTTAGTCAAATAATATTCAATTTTCATTTAAAGCCTGTTATATCGATATCGAAGAAGATGCAGTTGACAAATCGGAATCCAATGAGAAACATGTTTACTCAGAATGGTGTAATTTGCCGGATCTCTTATTGGAACAGATTTTTACCAATCTAAACTATAAAGAGCGTTACTATGCTAGTTTGGTAAGAGTATTTGATATAAAGGAATTTACAATAGAATTTAAGTCCTTGACTTATAAGCTTCTTTTCATTTGGTTCAGGTTTGTCGTCGTTGGTATCACGCCTTATATTTGCCTAGAGTATGGCATAGTCTTCTTATCGATGATCGTACACTAACCCGACCAAGATACAATTACTATTCCGGTTGGCAATTCGCCTTAGATCATATCCGAACACAGAATTGTTTGGCACGCATCGGTCGATATATTCGAGGTCTGGAATTTCGACCTTTGCACAGCTTCAATAATATCTATCAATTTATGACCATGTTGTCATGGAGTATTGATCGGGTAAGATAATTCTAAGAGGGGCAGAGAAAGAGCAAGAGAGAGTTCATATATCTTCAGTTTGCAGTCTTCTATGCTATTTAAGAACAACGCTACAAGATTGAATCGGCTTATGCAGTAAATACTATAGTAGACAGTTGAGTAAACAAATTTCAAATAGTCATTTGATGCCTTGTTACACACTTTCGCGCATGGTACACATAGAATATATTGATATACATATGTAGCTCTAGTGATTACTATAGTCGATGCAATGCATTGTTTATAAGGTGTACAATTTCTCTAAGACAAAGAATGTAATGAGATTTCAAGTGTTTTAAGGGTTCCGGACCCAAAGTGTACCAAAGTGAACCTTATTGCAGAGACTTCGTTGGCTGTCCGTCCGTCCTCGGGTCATATCTTATGAACCGTAAAAGATAGAAAGTTGAAATTTTCATAGAACTAAAACTACAATATTTTCGAAAACTTAAAGAGGTCCCCATACGAGAAACATTTTGGTTTGTATGGCAGCTATACCATCCAGTAATCTTACGATCTTGAAGCTATACTTGGTGGCTATACATTAAGAACTTATACTGTCGAAATTTTAATTTGATCGGACCACTAGGGAGGGTGCCTCCCTTACAAACACCCATTAAAATTCAGGTTTTTATTAAAAATCTTTTTAGTTTTTTTTTCCTATCAAATTGAAATTTAGGCACTATAAGTTTTTGACATAGGCGCTGTATATCTGTTAGAAGCAGCCAAATCGGGCCACTAATGGGAGTACCTTCCATTCAAACCCCAATCTGGTACGGAACCCTCCGTGTACTAGGCTGACTTGCATTTGCCAATTTTTTTAATGTGTTGTTGCAATTTCTAACTTTTAGAGATAAAAAATCAAGCAGATTTCTATGTTTCTAGATATTTTCTTATATTAGCAGATATTATAAATAATTAAATATGAGAATAACCAAATTTTGTATTCCCAAAGAAGTATTGATTTAATAAACTTTGAAACCTTTCTAGGCACTTGAACCAAATCCCTCACCTGAGTTTGTTGGCATGGGTCAACGTATACGTTCACTTGTCTACTATTTCCCCTGTAACATGGCAATGCCCAATGATCCCGACGGCATTAAACTCTTCGGCACAGGTGGTCAACTACTCAAAGTCCTTAAAGAGTTACTTTTTCGTCTTAAAGATCTACACACACTGATCTTGATAGATTTTGTTTTGGAGCGTTACGAGGCTAAGCATTTGTTGGACGAAGTCGTCTGTGCGTGTACGACTAAAATGCGATTTCTGAATATTGTCAATGTTACGACAATGCATTGTCCCATCTTGCATGTTGGACTCTTTCTTCATTTAAAGATTTTAATAATTTCACCACAAAATCTCGATGATGAAGTCATACAACTACTGGCTGATACAAAGTTGAAGCATTTGCATTTGCTTCAAAATTGTTTCACCCCAAATCATATGTTGTTAACTGCCTGCAGTGCCAAGGCTTGGCGTAACCTGAAAATCACAAATCCCACAATGAAGGTTCATTTGCGTCTTGAGAATATGGTGGATGGTGATGTTGTACTACAGCCAGAGGCACCTGTGTATAGTGTTACACATATGGCTCCAAAGACACGCATACGTACAGATGTCTTCATGCGTATGGTCGACAATTACAAGAATTCATTGGCCATATATGGGCATGAGTTACTGCCACGATTTTCGTGTCCCAAACCATTTCATAATCGCATCGATAGCTTGTTGCTTTTAATGTGTCGTCAGTGCTTTAATTTGCAGACCTTGGTAAGTCGAAAACTATTTTGGTCATTTGTTGTTTTAGTTTTTACTTAACATTCATTTTCTATCATCTGCAGATTGTCCGTGAACGTATATCTACAAGTACAGTCCTCTTATTGGCACACACCGCTAAAAATCTGCGTCACTTGTATATACGCCGTTTCGCTGTCATCATACGCTGTGATTGGCCCCGGCATCCCGAGTGGTCTAATAATTTCTTTCTTTGGTTAAGCCGTTCCTCACGTTCCTATGAAACTGTCGAGCGTGAAGTTTCACAAATTTTGGGCTATAAATGGTCATTTCTTAGTGATGAAGATTTCAAACGCTTGACCATAAATGTGAGAGAAATCATATGATGCTGGGGAATACGAGTATTAAGTTTTATATATTTTGAGCTATAAATATGCACTTTTCCTAATGATGAAAACTTCAAATGGTTGATCATGAATATAAGATGAGTCTATGATGGTTGATGATTGGATCGATGGTGATTTTGCGAAAAATTTCGTATCAGTTTTTGTGATATTTTGTTTTTTTTAATCGTGAATGTTGAGCTTTAATAAGATAAATATACTAAAATAAATAGTTATTTATTGTACTGAAGTCCACAAGGTGGTTTACCTCAATTGTAGTGGTGCCGCATTGACTTAGCAACAATATTTGTAACTAAGGGAAATCCCCTCATGAATAAAGTGAGATTGATAATAAATAAATTTTTGTTTATTTGTTTGATTTATGCGCTAATAATGAGCATCAAATTTTCTCTCTGTTTACTATATTCATTCTCTATGTTTTCTTAATTCAGAAAATTTCCCAGTCTACCAAAATAAATTACAACAAAAATAAAAGTTAACACTTCAAACCAACTTTTTTTTTTTGCAAGTCATTTGTCATCAATTTCCACATTCATTCATAGTCTTCCAAAACAAAAACCCTATATATAAAGCTTCTCGAATTAAATTCCCAAATAGTCAACGTTTATCCGTCACAAAATGCAAGTTCTAAGATTTATTGCAACAAAATTGCTACTTAGCCTTTTCTGCTTGTTTTGGTTGGGAGTCTATCATTTCGGTGAAGTGGAAGGTGTTCCAACGCCTTGGTTTATCAAAAAAGTTATTGTTGTTCCTGTGCCACATCATCATCACCATGGACGCCATCATCATCATCATCATCATGGACATGGCTATGGCGGCTTTGGTGGTGGTTTCGGCTACGGATATGGTGGCGGCGGTTTTTGGTGAAAAAATCTTCAATAAATTGTTTCTGATGATTAAATAAAGTAAAATTTATATTGAAAAATATTTGAAATGATAATTTTTATTTTCAAGAAATAAATTCGCTCGCTCCTTATGGTGAAAGTTGTTTATACCGATTTATACCAATGGTGAAGAACATTAAAGCCAATCCATCCAAGTCCATTATTTGTCCATTATTTCAATACAAATTGAAGCAAAGGATCAGGATATTTACGTATACCATCAGCCACTTTTCAAGGTCGCCTGAAAAGG
This sequence comes from Amiota minor, assembly GCA_037043295.1. NCBI lineage: Eukaryota > Metazoa > Arthropoda > Insecta > Diptera > Drosophilidae > Amiota > Amiota minor. Next base: position 1,694,937 of record JBAMAW010001787.1, read on the forward strand.
CAACATCAATGTTATCATTTTGTGGTTTTACATTCCTTTGTTATTGTATTACAAAAAATGATTTTTCTTTATTTCTTGTGAGCGACAAACCTGGTGTTTCACATGAAATATTCCTTGATCACAATCCTCATGAAAGCAATGAATTTCTGTTATCAATTGAAAATTCGAGCTTAATTTAAATGAAATATTTTCGCGCTTCTTCTTCACGCGAATGCAGTTGTGCTTTTTGTGCTATAAAAAAGAAAAAAAAAACAAAGAAAGCTCATGACTTAAAAGCTCTTTCTATTCAATATTGCCAGCCCTAGTTGCGCAGCGACCTTGAAATGCAACAACAATAAAAGCAATAAACACAACTACCTGCTGCTGTTGCTGTTGCTGTTTTGCTACTGAGACTCATATTGATGTCATTTTTGTTGTTGTTGGCGCAATCAATGAAAGCACAAGCGCAGCAAACAACAACAACACACAACTGCACAATTTCAATGCCAATGCTAAGGCTCCTCTAAAGAGAGATGAGCTAGAGTGATGATGATGGCAAGGGAAAAGGCCGTGACAGAGTGTATGTATGATGAGAGAGTGAGTGGGCATTGAGAGTGGGCCGGCAGTAAAGAAATGCATATATTCGCTGCATACTTTTGTGTGCTGATTTTTCATACTCAAATTCATTGCTTTTTTGAAATATGAAAATATAACACGGAAATATTGCGTATACGTCGAACGAAAATTACTCAAAAATATACAAATAATTTAAAAATAAATTTACAAAAAATCAAACGCATTTGTTTACTAAACAAAACTAAAAGAAAAACATACGAAAAACTTGGCAAATGAACAACAAAAAAAGAGCAAAAGTATTTCGTGCAAAATTTAAATGAGTTAATAGTAGAGTAGAGAAAAGATTGAGAACATTTTTTTTTAAGAAATTCTTCACTTTAAGAACGAGATTTTTGAGTGTAAATTTTAAGTTGATTTTGATTAAAATTGTCGCATTTAAGAATTGTTCATGACCGAGTAAGCAAGACGCCGCGAAATAATCACAAAAAAAAAAAAAAAATCTGCTATTACAGAAAAAACCACAAGAAGAAAATCGTACAAATTATCTATACTAGTATTTGTCTGTATAGTATACCATAAAGGAAAATCAAACCAAATCATCATCAGCTGTATCAATTAAATCAAACAAAAAAACCAAAAACAAAAAAAAAAAAAGAGAAAAATACCAAAAACCAAAACAATGTACGAGATTGAGATTTTCTATATTGTGTAATAATTAAATCATTCATTTGTATTTAAATATTAGAAATAAAATCACATTCTCATAAGTATTTAACAACACTAAAGAAGGAAACAAAATGAATAAAACAATTCTCCATTGGAGTTATTTAAATTTCAAAGACGTTCCCATGGATCTCTTTCTCTATGAGGCTCTTGAAGAGGTCTATCTCAAGGAGAATTATATTTCTGTAATTCCAAACTGGCTGCTTAATGTAACAACACTTAAGTTTATACATCTTGCCGGCAATAATATCTATGAACTGCCTGTGGACATTTATATGTTGGAAAATCTGGAATTTCTCGATGTCTCCAACAATGAACTCAAAGAATTACCCATAACCATTGGTCTGATGTTGAGATTACAGCAGTTGAATGTAAGCGGTAATCACTTGACATACTTGCCACCAGGTAAACTTCATTTTACTTGAATTCAAAGGTATGAGAGATTTTAATGCATTTTTAATTTTGGTTAGAACTTGGTAATTTGCGTCGTCTGGAACAATTGAATGTCTCTAAAAATCAACTAGACCGTTTGCCCATACAGCTGAGTGAATGTGTACAACTCAATGAGTTGAATGTGAGCGACAATGAGCGCATTTGGCATATACCGGAGCGTATCTCAAATATGCCAGCATTACAATCGCTCGGTGCTGACCGTAAGTACACCATCATCACTCATTTTCCTTCAATTATGCATACATATATGGTGTTATTCTTTCTTTTCTTCACTGTTTCTTTCTTTCTTTCTTCCTTTCATTCTTTGATTCAACAGGTTGTTCACTCATATATTTACCCGCTGCTCTCTGTAAGTTTATGAATCACGTGCGGATCTTTCACAATACATCCATAACCCACATACCCATGTGTTATGAACGTTTCTATCAGAATTTCTATGACATTCGCCAAAAACCAACTCCAATGTGAGTACCAAATATCTACGTATCTAAGTTGTAAAGTTCTTCAATTAAATATTGTGTTTGTCTGTTTTTAGGATTGTCTTCCATTCAAATCTCTTCTGGGTCGAGGAGCATGAAACACATACACGTCTTCTCTTGCCCATTGGTACTCGTAAAATTTTTCCTGTACCATCTGCTGAGAATCAGGTGCCACTTTATGATGATTGCTTGCATGTTTTACAATATGTCAATCGATCGATACCAATCTATGACTATACGGCTCTACATCAATGTCTACCGGAACCCTATATGAGTGCACATCTCAATAATGGTGCCATAGCTCGTTGTACAGCAACATATTGCTCAAATCCACTTTATACTTCTTACTATTTTATGGTGGTCAAACGGTGAGTTTGACAATTGTTTAAAATGAAAGATTTAAATGACATTTTATGGTTTTTTTTTTTTTTTTCTTTCAATTGTAGACTTGGTAGCTCTGCTAAGCAACTTTTTACCTGCTATTTCTGTACTCATCGCTGCGCATTACGTTGGCTATGTGTCAATCAAAGGAAATACTATCAATTGGAATGGTCAATTTGTGACTCTTAAATATGATATGGGATAAATGATTGTTTAAACAGTTGATGTGAAGTGTGATGTGAATGAGTTAAGCAACTATTACCCAACAAGTCCTAAAAAATATATTCTAATAGTAAAATTTATCACTACATGCTTAAATCTAAGAAGTTCTCAATGTGTAGACAGATTAGTTTGAATAAAAAACTGAATTTCCATCTCTCACATACGCGTCAAACAAGACAAAAAAAAAAAAAGGAAAAAAATATCCTAATATATCACTAAAGGCTTTAATCTAAGAAGTTTTAAATGTATACAAATATCAGCAGAAAAATGTAACTTTACACTTTGTGCATACAAATGTAAATCTAGAAATTGTGTTTCAAACCACAAGTAGAATCATTATTATCCATGTTTGGTGTGACAACATCATTGATACTTAGGACGCCACTGCCAACACCATGTCAGGCAACTATGGCAACTGATATAACAACTAACTTATTAACTACTATGTAAGTGAATAGAGGTTGAATGAGTTAGTTAGAGTTGATGTTTCGGCGACAGACGGTTGTGAAGACATTCACAATTATAAAGATGGTAGCAAAATATTGTAACTTTATATATTTTTGTTCCAATAAATGTCATTCATTGATGTCTATAAATATAAATACAAAGTATTGAATTATGTTTTTTTTAATACTCGTAACTAACAATCATAATACATAGACAAGGAATTGCAAAAAATCCTTAAAACTTTACTACAAGTAGAATGAAAAATGCTTTTCAATACTACAATGTTCAATTCACAAACTCAAAAAAAAATTCCTCTAATCAAAAAAGTACCCCATTCGCTTTATTGGCATGTCAACCACCATTTACCATTTACCTTGAACTGAAAAACTGAAACCATTTGGTTACTAAAATACCCTTAGACGACGGAGCTACGACAACAATTCCAACAACCAAAACTAGTGCCAACCATAGCGACAACGATGGCAGTGTAGATAAATTCAAAGGCGCCGGTTAACGACCATTGCCATAGTTCATTGTTTGTATTTGCTCTATTTTTAGATATAAAAGATTATTGAAAATTTGTAGTTACAAGACAAAAATATCAAACAAAGCTCACTTGGATTTTATTGTTTTCTTTCTTTTTTTCCATGAAGAAACAAAAAGCATAATTTTGGGTTTCCGTGTTCCAAAATTCTTGTGAACGCATTCAAAATTTTATGTTAAACCAAAAAAGGTTGACAAAAAAAATTTCAAGTTATTTAAATTTCAAAGTGGTAAAAAATTCTTTTGTTTGAAAAAATGTTGCGGATACCAGGAATGCCATTACTACCAGGTGGCCAATTTCGAGATGTAAGTAGATTTGTTCCTTGGTACAATCATTGCATTATGAAATCACTCATCTTTAGATTACCAAAACGCGTCATCCACGTCCACAATCATTATTACATTTTCAAGGTCTACATATGTTAAACGATCGTCGTGAACCTGAACTTGTAGAACCCAATGGCATACTCTATGATCCCAAGTGCCCTGTGAGGCCTGCTCAGTATACAACCTTGTATAATACAAAGAACCATTCTAAGTTGCCACCTTGGTTAGCCTATGATAAACAAGTACTTTGTTTCTACGCTCATTTCAAAGAGCCTCTCCAAGAGATCTATCATGCACCCTATCAAGTGCGTAAGGTCAAGATTTACTTTTATTTAGAAGATGGGACAATGCAAGTGACTGAGCCTAAAGTTGAGAATTCCGGTATACCACAAGGTTGCTTGGTACACCGACAACGCATACCAAGCAATGGTAGAGCAAGTGGTCATGAGTTTCTATCTCTGTTCGATTTGAATGTGGATCAAGATATAAAGATATTCGATCGTACTTATCATATAACGGGTTGTGATACATTTACTCGGCAATTCTTGATTCGTGGCGGTATTTGGGTGCCAGCACCGCTTGAAGAACCAAAGTAAGTATAAAAAATATGTTTCTATTTATTATATTTATTATATTAAGTAAATTATAGAATGTACCTACAACTCTTGATGTTTTCACACATTTTATAGCCTGGAAATCCAAGTTATAGAAGATATCCAGAATCACAAATTATAAGCAAAATATTTTACTTACCTTCTTTGAATTAGATTTCTAATCTAAAAATTCCCAAATATTCCCATTAATTTTGATTTTTCCTGACTTCTGCAGGGATCCCACAACGGAATTTCGCAAACGTGCAACCATCAAGAAACCCCCAACAAGTGCTCCTCCACGTAAACATGCATTTGCTCAATTTCTGGAGTTCGATCGTAAGGTCTTGAAGTTCCAGGGTTACTGGAATGATCGTTCTGAGTATGGAGATGTCAGAAAATTAGAAATTTGCTATTATCTGGCAGATGATACAATTGATATTAAGGAAAAGTTTCCACGGAATTCAGGACGCGAGGGTCCTACAACATTTTTGAAACGTGATAAGCTACCAAAAGTATAGGACTAAATAAGCTTTGATATATTCTTATAATATTTTGCTTATGTACTATTTTGTTTTATAGGAATTCTCAGGTCTTGCTTTGCCTGGTGAGCAAACAGCTCAAACATTACTCAATGTTTTGGGCAACAATATGCGCGACGTTCGCTATGTAACTGATTCCTTGAACACTGGCAAGAAAGATTTAAACTATTATACAGATAAAGATCTACGCATTGGTGCCGTTCTTAATGTCTTCGGACGTAAAGTGGTGCTAACCAGTTGCGATGAGTTTACGAAAAATTATTATCGTGAGAAATATGCTATGAAGGAATTCGAACCAGCACCCATACCAGATACTTCGGATGAACGTCATTATGGGAAAGGTAAACGTATTTTGCCACCGTACAACGGTTGGGGCAGCCATGAGGACTCGGAAGGAAATTGCATTTCCGTTGAGCCCAAAGCACCACAAGCGGACTTCAATAAGATTATGAAATATGATGGGTGCATTTTGCGTTTTGGTGCCAAACTACATTCGCCCATACGTGAGAATTGTGAAAGGAATTTCGTTATCTCATATTATTTGGCTGATGATACTATCCAAATCTATGAGGCTGCAGCACGTAATTCGGGATTTGTGGGTGGTGACTTTTTGAAACGCTCACGTGTTCCTGTACCGGGACAAGATCGTTTCAGTTCCAATCGACCCACGTATTATAAACCAAATGATTTCTATATTGGAGCCACGTTGAGCTTAAAGGATCATGTGTTCCATGTGGTGTCAGCGGATGAATTTACGCTACTCTACATGGAACATCATCCAGATGAGGTGAGTTTACTGTTGACTTATAATTTCTTTAACTATTATTCTTCTATTCTTTGTCTATATTTTGTCAATCAGTTTCACGTGGCAAATGTTCGTGCCATCATGGAGCGTATACGGAATGCATTACGTCCTTGCTACAAAGAGTTTGTATTACATTGTAAGCCTGATGCTGATTTGAGAGATTTTACTACCATTCCTTATGCTACACTGCGTGGTGCTTTGAACAAATTCACGTGCAATTCGTTAATCAATCATGAAATCCTCACTATTTGTCGTTATTTCTCTGCTGAACAACAAGCGCCGCCATCATGCGATCGTGAAACTGTCCGCGCCGCAGCTCAATTAGAATTGAAACGTGCTCTTTGGAATAATATGGATGAGCTGACCGAACATCTGGAGCACATCAATCCAGCACATAAGCCTTATATAACTGAGTCTCAAGTGCGTTCCACTTTACGTGGCTGTCGTTTGCCTTTCAGTTTGGATTTGATCGAAGATATTTTAAAGGTTCTGCGTCATGGCAGCAACAATCAAGAAGTCGAAGTACAAGATTTTCTCAGATTCTTTAATATGCGTGCTGACAATGTACCCGATATTGCACCCATGAATATTGCCTTTGAATTGTGTCCAAAATTGCCGTTCCTACATAAAGGTCACATTGTGGATTTCACTTGGTTTCTCGAATATCTCGGTCTCGAGGAAGAACTTAAACGGCAAAACAATTGAATTTGTTTTCTGTTTTTCTATTTCTTTTTTATTTATATTTACAAATGACGACACTTTTAATGTACTGAATTAAAATTATGCTTAAGCCAAAAGTTGCATAATAAAGGACAAAACGAAATTTCCACACATGAATATAAAAACATAACCTAAAAAAGGTAAGAAACAAATTTTAAATTAATCCTTGTGTATAATAGGAAAAAAAGAGATAATCCTTACAAGGATTATACAAGTTAACACATAGAATAAGCAAAATAAAACCAAATTAAGGAATGTCTCACTTTGTGCTTAAGTAACCTAAAAAGAAACTGAACTGGTATAAAAAATTCATTGTTTGCGTTGCCAGCGAAAGTTTGTTTACAGCTTCGACTCGGTTAACCAGCTGAAGGATTGCGCTTTACGATCAGACGACGGACTAATCGCTACATTAATAATGGTTGGCTTATCCGTTAGCTTATTGGCTTCCTTGATAGCAGCTTGCAGTTGGCTAATCTCAGTGCAGAAGTATCCCTTTAAACCAAACATTTCCATCATGCGTTCGTAACGTACTTGTACACCGAGTGCAGAGGGTGGCGTCCTATAAATATAACAAAGATAAATATAAGGTCAAATACTATATGTACATATTAAGAGTTGCCTTACACTTGTGACAAATCCCCTTCACTGCGAATAGACTCGTATGTATCCTTATCGAAACCACCATAGATGCCATTATTATTCACTATGACAATGGTCACAGGCAACTTATAGCGTACTAAAGTTTCGATTTCCATGCCAGAGAAACCAAATGCACTGTCGCCTTCAACACAAAGTACACGCTTGCCGGGATGACGATCGCGACAGAAAAGCGCTGCAGCTACAGCAAAGCCAGGACCCACACCCATAGTGCCGAAGGTACCAGCATCCAAACGATGACGTGGCAATATATTCAATAAAATTGAACGACCAATATCCATCGTATTGGCACCCTCACTCACAATAAGTGTGTCCTCGGGTATTAACTGATGCAAGTGATGAAATACGGTATAATAATTCAACGGGCTACTCGTGTTCAAGGATAACTTTTCAACTGCACCACGGTTCTGTTTGCATTTCGCATTCAGTACGTGCCACCAATCTTTCTCATTGCCAAAACGGAAGTTAACCGCATTCATGTCTTCAAACAGCTGTTCAATGAATGGTTTAACATCTGCTTGGACAGCTATTTTGGCCACTACTGAGTTGTGCAGCTCCTCGGCATTTATGTCCACTTGTATGAATTTTACTTCGTTGTCATAACGTGGTGCACGACCAAAATGCAAGATCCAATTGAGGCGGGCACCCAAAAGCAACACAACATCAGCTTTCTGCAAGGCCAACGTGCGTGCAGAAGAAACACATTGAGGTGCCTTGTCGGAGACAACGCCCTTCCCCATAGGAGTTGGTAAGAAAGGCAAATTTGTGTTCTCAATTAAATGACGCAATGTATTCTCTGCATGGGCATATGCAGCCCCCTTGCCAATAATCACCAACGGGCGCTTGGCTGAGCGCAGCAACTGAGCTGCACGCAAGACCTCATCGTGTGGTGGATACACAAGTGGTGGTGCTGGATGGGGCAGAGCATTGTAAATGCGTTCAACTGATGCACGCGATTGCAAAATGTTGCCAGGGAAATCCAAATAGGCAACACCAGGACGTCCATACGTGGCATAACGTACGGCCTTCTCCACATGTAGGGGAATCAGTGCTGCCGTTGCAGGCCTTGCTGCATATTTACAATAAGGGCGCGAAAGTTCAACTTGTGGACACTCCTGGAAGCCTCCAATACCCTCATGATCTTGATTAGTAGCTCCACCAATGACAAGCAATGGCCAGCAATTAATTTGAGCATTAGCCATGCCGCCTAGAAATCATCAACCAATAAAAATATTAATGTTTCCATTTCATTTTCTTTATGAATTATTGGTTACCTGTCACATGGAGTAATCCTGGGCCGGAGACCACTAAACAAACTCCTGGTTTCCCAGTCAAATATCCAATTGCCTGGGCTGCGTAGCATGCTGCCTGCTCATTGCGCATACCTATGTACTTGAGTCCAGCAGCCTGCAGGGCCATCGACAACTCAATCACTGGTATACCGATGATACCAAAGACATATTCGACACCCTGTAAATCACAGATAATTTATCTTAAAACATATTTGAATAATCGTTGTAAGTATTTATGAGGCAAATAAACACTATCTTATGGTTTTGACTTTGTAGCATGTTTTCAATAAAGAAAGTTATTTTTACAATGCGTGTATTTATTGATTTTAATCAGTGATGGCATGGAGTGCCAGCGAATGTTTAAAAACCACAAATATTTTGTTGTGTGTGCGTGCACCTTTGTTCTGGGTTATGTGATATGGTACTTTATCAAAGTCCGCGGCTATCTTATAATACAATGACAATGTTTTTATTATTCTATATGTATATAATTCTACATACATAGTATGTACTTAGTATAGAAATAGTTAATGCCTACCAACAAGACAAGAACTCAAAGGCAGCTAAAACGCTTGCAACTACAAAAAAATTGTACTTTGTACAATAAAAACATGATTAGACACATATGTATGTACAAAGTTATACCAAAATTTAATCATAAGCATTATTCTCAAAATTTTGTTAAAATTTGGCTAAAAGAAAAAACAAAATGTGTGTAGTCACCTGTTGTCTCAAGGATTCGGCAATAATTTGTACGGCTTCGACTTCACTCATGTTTAACTTTCTGTTAGGACACTTCTAACAAGTGAAATTTACAAAGAATTTATTAAGTAAAATTGTTTAGAATTAACTCTGAAGAAGGCTGGCTGCTCTATCACAACGACTCGCATCTACATTCAGTTAGTAATTCCACTTTCCACTTCTTCTTCCAACTAACTTTGCACAGCTGTTCTTCTTGGCGCAACGCTCGTACTCGCTGCTTCATGAGCTAGTTGCCATCTCATTTGATTGAGTACGGTAGTTCCGTTTAATTTCGTTTTTTCTTTATTAAGTGCTAAATATGTTGTGCATTTTCATTATTATATTTAAAAGATAATTATACTAAATAAAGAAACTACTAAACGGTAATTGCATTAAACACAAATTACGTATAGTGAAACTTGTAGCTAACATTACGTGTCGCAGTGCTGCCAAGTATGTTAAGGAACTTTCTTGTTAGCAGATAACAGTGCTGCCATGCAATCCATTTACTTTCCTCTGTTTAAAAGCCTACAGTGCTGCCAATTAACTTTGAAGTGCTGTGTGACTGTGTCTTTTCGTTTGTACTCGTTACATTTGAAATAAATAACATTCAATTCAAAACACAAATATAAATTTAGACCACATACTAACAAGTTCCATGGTACCACTAAATTTAAATCATATAATTAAGGTAGTCCATATGTAAATATAACTAACTTATATATAAAATAAATAAATAACTATAACTAACAAGATTACCTTGTAATTCAAATTTCAAAACAAAATCGTATTAAATTTTATCAACCATAAAACATTTTTATTAGATTTAGAATACTTAGAAATTCAAGAAAAAGTACTGCATGTATGAAGGTATTTAAGACGGAAAATATATATCATCCATCACTGATTTGCCTCGTATTCCTTTGATTAGTAAATTACTGTTAAAAGTAGATTAATTTTATCAATAATCTCCGAATCTGGAACACGTGCTGGTTGAAGAAAAATTATATGTCCGTTTTTGTTGGGATTCGATTTACATTCAGTATATAATACTAATACTAGAGTGGCAACAACTTCCCAATGAAAATTATTAAAGGCAAAATGCAATGGAATCTCACTGCGTCCCTTGGAATATTTAGTTTGCCAGTATAAAGCATCCCTCTTTTAATCACCGCAGCTGATTAGATAGCATTGATTGGCCCAAATATGAAACATGCGAACCTGCCAATTCATTCGCTTTTCCATTACTGAGCATTATAGTGTGAATTTGAAGCAAATTATGATAATGGTAACCTTGTGCCTTTGTCTTCGTCTTGTTTCATAAATCTAAGCATGATTTTATAGCTCGATATATTTAAAATTAAAATTAACATTCAGGGAACCATCTGGTGTAGTGTGTGTTATTGTAATATTGTTTTGAAGAAACTCCAAACTCCACTTTTTCTTATTTCCAAGCATAGTCACTTTTTTTTTCTAATTGTTTCTTGTATTCATTTTAGAAATATTAAAGCAGCATTCTAACTACCCAAACAAACAAAAACAACAAAAAGAAAGTTTATTTTACTACTAGAAATAAAATATTTCTCTAAGTTTATTTAAATCTACTATCAGCTATTTTTTTAAAATAATTATGTATATAAGCACAATATAAAAATAAATACTTTAAGGACTGCAGTTGATCACAGACCGAACCAAATTGATTTATATATAAACGATGCTTGATTTTAATACTTCTATGACACTTTTCACGCATCCATCGCAATGGGCTTTAAAAGCTTCTGGGTGAACTCGCGGTCTGTGGCGAGGGGTCTGCATATCCTATACTATCCTAATACATTACACAATTGACGTTCATTACTCTTTGGTACCGTCTTCCTTAAAAGATTTTTTCTCATTCCATTTTTGTGTTTCACCTGAACCAAAGACCCAAAAGATGAGGGCTGGTACGATGTAAGTACCACCACCAATTAGGAAGATATAAAACCATTGATCAATGGTGTTCTGATGAATAAAAACAAAAAAAAAAAATTATAATACGGTAATTTTTGTTTTGGCTCTGATTCTATATAGCCTACCTCATTCTTAGTAAATTCTCCAACAACCATGGGGGCGAAAAATCCTGGCATGGTACCAAAACAATTAATAATACCATAAAGTGTGCCCGCATAGTTTGGTGCAAGATCCTGTGAGTTGGCCAAGTTGGTCACAGTGGCGGAACCATTAAAGCCCAAAGACAAAGTCATAATGGCGACACACACGTAAGCATCACGTCCAAAAAAGGCAAGCACCAAAATCAAGGCACCAGGAATAATGTGCGCTATGGATCATTAAATATAGAATTAAAATCCTAACAATTCACCAGTAAAATAATGAAACTTACAGGGTACGCAAAATGTTTTACGCATCATCGTAACGGATATCCAACGTTTGCGACGTATCCAATCAGCCAAGGAACCAAAGAGAAAGGCACATACCAAGCGAGCCAAATGTGGCAAACTTGAAAGAAAACCAGCCTGCGCTAAATTGAAGCCGAGCACTTCGCTGAGGAACTTTGGTGTGGCTGTAATCAAGAAGAACAGACCCCACATGCTGCCAAAATGTAGAATTACAAGTGATAGGAATGGCAACGAAAGCAAAAGACTTTTGTATGGAGGCATGCGCTGCAAAATAGAATAAACTTTAAGTATACAACTTATGTATAAAGAACACTCATATATAGTATATACCTTTTTCTCGCTTACTGTATCACCCTGACTAGATTCAATATACTCCTTTTCCACCGGTTTAATCGTTTTATGTGTTGCTGGTGTATCGGCAACCAAATAGAACCAAAGTATCACTATGATGAACACAAAGATGGAACAGGAATAGAAGGCCCATTCCCAACCCCAGGCTTCAATAATGATGCCCATCAGTGGAAATGTGACGACAGTACCAAAAGTGCCACCCATTAAAGAAGCAATGAATTTACCACGTTCATCAGGTGGTGCCCATTTCGAGACAAGATTATGGCAAGACGGATAGACAGCACCCTGCAATTACCATATAGATGCGTTTAGTGTAATATTGTATACTGTAGTACTTACACCAAAGAATCCAATAAGAAAACGATTAACAAACAAGGGCCATTTACCCCATGAAGCTACCAAAGGTGTAAAGCCAGTCAAAATACAAGATACCAGGGTAGTATAACCAGCAACAGCACATCCACCAAATTTCTCGGCCATTGTACCACCAATCAGCGAAGTAAATAGATAACCATAGAAGTAAGCGCCTAGCAGTAAGGCTTGATCCTGCTGTGACCAATCGTAACGTGGACCGTACTATAATAAAATTAATGACACGAGTATTAGTAAGATTACACTTGAGTTAATCAAAATACTTACATCGGGCAGTACTACAGTCGTATTTGTATTTGAAGGTAACACCATCGCAATAATGTTAATGGAGAGATTAACACGCAACATGTAACCGACAAAACATAACATGAACATCATGACAGCAATATTGAAACGTTTCGGTATGTTACCTAGAAAGGGAGGAGGAAGCAGAGAGTAGGGGAGAATTAATTATAATTGTGATCTAAAAATAGAAATCTAAAAATGTATCGGAATATTAATATTACGAGTATATTTCAATTGGGCCTACAATCATTTTAGAATTAAAATTTCAGTCTTGTAATTTCTTTCCTTGCCAGTTATCAAGTTTTCTATTGTGCTCGCAACCCACATAACCATGTAACCTTGTTTCGGTTTCCTAGCTCGTTTATTAGTGCTTAGTATTATCATATCATCCACTCAGGATTGTATTGAATATTGTCGAAATCGTGTGCTTTTATAAATTGATATGATGCATGGCAATGTCATTTCTCGACGTTTTGAAACATTTTTGATATGTCTGAACTTACAAGAAACAGGGCAGTTACTCAATGGATACCGTGAGATTGGGTTTTCCAGGAATAAAACTTTCGGAACTTATCAACAATACAAAACTTTGGTATGTCACTGATTCATTGTTGTTTTCATTCTGTATTAATTAAAAAGATCTTGACGCTTGAAGTTTCATTAGTTTTTTGACTTGTGCATATCATTTTAAGTCAGTCACACGCCTCCGATAAATTATATTTAACTTGTATTGATTTAATTATTAAATTTTCGAATTGAATTTGTACTTTGTTGTGTTTTGTCTTGTTGTCTCTTACTTTTGTTTTTCACCCCAAACTCAATTCAATTTGTTTTTGTTAATTAAATTTTGCATAAATTTTGTGTTGAAAAATGAACCACATGCCGAAGTTGTTTGTTTTTTAAAGATTTGGTTTATTTGTTTCGTATTGTGTTCCTTTATTTATTTTTTTTTTTTATTTTTTTTTTTTTAAATAATATTAATAATAATTTTGTTTTTTTATTTGCAGCTTACGCTCATGGATTTTAATGGATTTCTGATTTCTCTTTACGTTAAGTTGTGCGTTACATTAATTAGCGATATTGGGAATTTTCTGTTGACCAGCTCAGTTGAGTTCAGTACAGTTTCTTTTTCCATTTCGGTCAATTTGCCAATATTTACAAATGTTTCACTTTTTGATTAGCACTATTTATACGTAAGTAAAGTAAGTATATGTATATGTGTATATAGTTTATTCATTATACTACTTAGTTAAGTGAATATTGATTGTGAGTCATGGAAGTGGGCCTTAGGCCAAACCAAAAGGTGACTTAATTGTAAATAAAATGAAACGAAATTTGTATAAAATACTATAATAGTTAAATTGATATTACTCACAACAAGGTAAATGTATGAACGCCATTTTGACGGTTAGTGGCACACGTTTTAAGGTACTTCAAGTGATGATATTGGATGATATTGGTTTTCAATTCACTGATATATTCGTTTTAGGACAAACAATTTTGTTTGGAAATATAGTTTAACTGGATTTCTTTAATTACATAGTTGACATAGTGGAACGATCTGTAAATATGAAGAATAAGAAATTTAAAAGTTATATAATATATACAAAATATATGTATTGGGTGTATGCATATGATTCCGCCCTTTTTTGTGAAAACAAAACAAATTTGCTTGTTTAGAAAAAGGAAAATTTATTTATTCAAAGTATGCCCCATCTGCAGCTACAACCTTTGCCCATCTTTCAGGCAATTTACGGATTCCTTGCATAAAGAAGTCCTGGTCTTTTGAGGCAATCCAATTATGAAGCCAAATTTTGATATCTTCATAAGAAGTGAATCGCTCTCCCGTAAGATCAGACTGCATCCTTCGAAATAAATGAAAATCTGAAGGGGCTATATCTGGTGAATATGGCGGGTGGGGTAGCACTTCCCAGTCTTGTCCATTTAAATATGTTTTCACAACATTTGCCGTATGCGGTCTGGCGTTGTCATGTTGAAGAATTAATTTGTCATGCCTATTCACCCATTCCGGTCGTTTTTCTTCTATAGCTACCTTCAACCGCATTAGTTGTCGTCTGTAAACATCGCCAGTGATAGTATCAGACGGTTTCAGCAACTCATAGTGCACAACACCTTTCTGATCCCACCAAATACAGAGCATAACCTTGGTACAATGAATATTTTTCTTTGGCTGTGATGGGCCGGCCTCACCTGGCTTCAGCCAAGATTTTTTGCGTTTAGGATTCTCGTAATATATCCATTTTTCATCTCCCGTGATTATCCGATGCAAAAAACCTTTTCTTTTTTGTCTTTAAAGCAGCATTTCACAAATGGTTTTGCGACGTTCGATGTCTCGGTCTTTCAATTCATGTGGCACCCAGTTATTGACTTTTTGAACCATTCCCATTGCTTGCAAACGTCTTGAAATAGTTGATTGATCAACATTTAATGTTGTTGCCAATTCTGATTGTGTTTGACAACAATCTTCGGTCAATAAATCTTCCAATTCAGCATCTTTAAATTTTTTTTGGGTGGTTTTCCATGTTCTCTGTCCTCAATGTCAAAATCATCATTTTTAAATCGTCGAAACCATTCTTTGCAAGTTGTATTCGATGGAGCATGCTCACCGTAAACATCAGCAAGCAAACGATAAGTTTCCGCTGCACTTTTCTTTGCAACAAAATAGTGCAATAAAACCTCCCGCAAATGATGTTTACTTGGGATAAAACTCGACATTTTCAATGAATTAGAAATATTTGTTGTTTATGCTTCTATCAGCTGTTATACACTGTGTTTAACAGCTGATAGAAGGCACTATCGAATGCAAGTATTAGTATTTTAGTGTGCAAGTGTAAGCGGCGATACTAGCGAAACTATCGGAAAGGGCGGAATCATATGCATACACCCAATACATACATAAGATTCTCATCAGATATGTATATAAGCTAAAGAAATCAGAATCAAAAATTCTATTTTGTAGAATCAAAGGTATTTCTAAATACTAGAGATGTTGAGAACTTCAGAATATCCTAGGAGCGAAAAATAAATTGTAACTAAAATAGCCTTGCATTGATGACATGTATTAGCTCAATAATGAGTATCCCATTTTCAAAATCAACAATTAAAACCTAAAATGGCTAATGGCTAAATGGCCATGTAACAATAACACTTCAATTACCAGACTAGGTATGAATTAAAATTCGATAATTGCGATATATATAAGTACAAATACATAAACACTTAAATAACAATTTCTTCTGAGAAAAGAAGCACTTGGAAAGAAACCTGTGATCATTGATTAATGTAATCGCTTCCTGCTTATTTGTCAAAAATACTTATCAATTTGTACTTTTGAAGTGGATTCTTTATTTTGATAAATTTGAATTAATTTTTTGTTCTATCTTAGATTTATGGATCTCAATAGGTTTGTGTTGACCTGACAAGGTTTCAAAATGATTAATAACGCAGGATGTTCTGCTCCTATCTATGTATGTATATCTACAATCACACAAGAAGTTTCTGATTGAGTACTTTTGTTTTTTAAAAGTCATAAAAAGTAGAAAATATGTCTTTCATTAAATACAATTTTTCTAAATTTTCCATTTTGACTAACTGTGACAGCATTTTAATGATAGCGTTATGGTGCGTGTAGAGTTTTGACCTTGATGTGGAGTTGCACTATAAAACTGAGTGATAGAACTCATCTCCAAATAAATATGATTTCAATACTGTTAAGCTGATTGTTGCTCATGCAATGTAATTCATAATAATATTCAGGAATGAGGAAATCTGTGTCGAAATATTAAAGGCGCTAATGAATGTCTCCTTTCCTTTCCTTTCGATTTATGCACTACATATGTATGTATGAATTTATTTATTTTTTAAGTTATCACTGAATTTAAATTAAAGCAACAAGCACGTGTTTTGCATTTCTATAAATTGAGTTGTTTTCTTATTTAATACATTTATTTTTTGTTACAGTTTGATATATATATTTTTTTTTTTTTTATATAAAAAATTGTCGTATGTTGACGTTTACCATAAATGCCTGTCATGAACACTAAGTGCGAATCTTAAGTCTATTTATGTGCTAACTTGGCTATTGTAAGTAGTTACTGTTGTTGTTGTTGTTTTTGTTTCTGTTATATGTTACCGGTATCGGTATTGATAACGTAATTTTACAAAATCACGCTAGCAACAAAAAGCCGCAACAAAATAAAATTTAAAAAATAAAAAAAATAATGATGAATAAAAAAATTGCTAGCTTTGCTTTGCCAAATGTAATTGAGAGTATTTTTCCGCGTAGTTTTACAGGTGTTTAATATTAAATAGTAAACAATGAAAATAATGAAATTGAAATCGAAATCGTAAAAAAGTTGGTCAAGTTCAAAAACAATTGCCGCTTGGCCCAGTTGATTGAGTTACATATGCATTAGAGTCAAAAAAATCTTGGAATATCATAAGATTATAAATACAATGAAAAACCTTTCATTTTAATTTAATATGCATTCCATCACTTAAAGAAGATAAGACAGAAACTAGTTTAATCCCAAATTTACAAGTGCTTGACATAATTTTATAGTTTTATGACTGTGCATGCTATAAAATTTACCTGTTTGTCATAATAATATTATACGTAATACAAATTTTACATAATAAATGCCCTTTAATTTAATGTGCATGCTACATCATCATTATCATTATCATCAATCTCAATATTATCATTTTAAGAGACAAAATACTCCAACTAACTAACAAATTCTTTTAATATACATAATTCACACTCCATTGATACATGATTTAAAAGGAAACTCCCTTAATATTAGAGCTGAGGGCAGGAACTAGTCACCTGTAATATACTCCCCGAAATTCACTTGCTCCGACAGATTTCCATTCTACATTCTTCTGAGATGAGTCTGCAAATTCTGTTGGTTCTGATTAAATACGAGAAAGTAGCCCATAATTTGATGATAAGCTTATCTCTACCCTTTTCAAACAACAAATGCCAAACAATGTATCATATCATATCAGACCACTGTACGATGCTATAATACCTCGTACAAGCATATTGCTATAAACTGTAGTGTCATCACCGATAAGGCGTGGTAATTTCCCATCATTATAGATGATTATTATAATCAACTTAATCGGCAATTAAGAGTAATCAAATTGGACTATTTCACTTAAATGCACTCTTACCGTACCTTGGGCACGCTTTTCCTATTCATTTTGTTTTTTATGACAACTCTGTGCTATAATTTGCTGTAAAAATAATAATTTTTCCTCTACTATTTTGATTTATAAGCTTTGTGTTATATTTTAATAAATTTTACTATGGCATGTTTATGTTCATGACATATTCTATTGATAAGAACTGTATTATTATTGTTATAGTAGTTAATATATAGTTTTTGGCCTAAAAGAGATTTTTTTCAGTGAAGAGTCTGTAATTTCTTTTAGTACTATAATAGGTAATGGTTGCTTAGATATCGGAGTCTGGTTCAAATTTGACTTTGACTTAGTCGTCGCTACAGTTTAAGTCCAAAAGGTGGCAGCTGGCCTCAATTCCCTCTTCATAGTGTAAAAAAAAAAAAATTATGATTTTGATAAAATTTGAATCGATACGATACAATAATTTGTAACCAAAGGCTATCAAAACATAACTAATGAAGGGAAGTGGCTGAAACTTTGACAGTAGGCTACTAAAAGAATGTACTGCACGATGGTAACACTCTCTTGTAATAGCAGCGCCATCGGGCGGTAAGGCTAAGTACTTGTTGATTGACTCTCGTATGGCTCCAGAAGATTTAAGAGAGAGAAAATAGTTTAGAATGTTTGATGAGGACTTTTGAGAAAAATTTGGAAACATTTTAAATATTTTTAATTTTTTTTTTTGTTTTGTTTTTGTTTTTTTTTTGTTTAAGGTTTTGTTATGTATTTCCGTAGCATTTTACAAATCAATCATTTGTCGAACAACCTTAACCATGAGATAAAAAAAAACATTAACTAGAGAAGCACGTATCCATTCTCCCATTATTAACATAGTTAAGTGAATTTATGGGCACAATGCCAATAAGGTCTTAATCTAATATGCCAAGAGCGCATCAGCTATGAAAATTGTAAATTTTTATTAGCAAATCACCAAAAATAAACGATTCCACCGAAGCATTTATACCTTTCGGCCCCTCGTTTAATTGAATTGATGATTTGATATTATATTATTGTATAACAAAATTGAAGGCAGTGAACATGGAAGCTACAATATATTGTATCAATGTTGAAAATGCATGTCAACATTGATGTTTTGTCTTTCTGAAAAGTTTCATTTGCTCTACTTAAATAATTCACAAGGTGACTGGCTCGTTGGCCCAGAGGTTATTGCGCTGGGCGGACATCCTAAGAGTCGCGGGTAAGATTCCCGCTCAAGGCAAGCCTGGTCCTGCACTTTTCTAATTTCCTCCTTTCCTTCTTAACTGGCCTCTGTCGCTATTGCTCATATTAAATACTAGGCTCTAATTTGTAATTATAATCTTAGTTCTAATAAATAAATAAATAATTCACAAGGGTAAACTTGTCTATCTAGGGCCTATTGGACATGTTGGTAAGATCGATAGAATCTTTTCGATTTATTGTAATAATTTTTATTTCAAATAGATTTTTTGTCTTTTCAACTTTAAGAAAATGTAAGTAATAGAGAAATTTCAATACAAAAAAATAGAGTTGATATGATTTTTGTATGGGATCTACTTCTTCTAACAACCAAGGAACTTCAACTGAAATATATCATAAGGTCAGTAAAAAGTACTTATCTGTGACATATTTTCATTAGTTAGTTGGGTATTACTAAATCTTTATTATCAAATATTTAAAGCAAAGGAATAAGATCTATTCACACTAGTCATGAAGTGTATGAAAACCAATGTAACATGCGAAGTTTAAGCAAATAACAGTTGTTTCGGTACACCGAATGAATCACAAATTATTTTCATTCAATAGATTCTTCTCATTATACATCGTAGACTTTATTCTTTCTAAGTAGTTCAATTTTTTGTTCTCACATTTTGTACTGTGTAATACTGGTTGCTTTTGTTGTAATTGCTGTACTTTATGGAAATTCTGCAAAATTATTCAATGCCAATGAACTGTAATAAGTATTGTAGGTATATAAGTAAACCGTTATCATGCAAAAGCAAATGCAAATCAAACATTTAGAAAGAAACATGAAAGTGAGAAGTTTCAGTGAATACAAAATTATCATGGAATAAATTTAAAGATTTGCAACTGGGAACTGATTCTCAGACTCTACGAGTGTATGAGAGTATTTCTGGGTTATATAAGATTTATCTATGTGAAATTGCTTATCCCCAATTTGAATAAAGTCGTGTACAGTACAAATTATTTCATAATTAGCAGGTTTTCTTTCAGCTTGTTGGCTGTTACAATTTTGTTTGTAAATAATTTTTGATAAAGAAAAAAATACATGAAAATAAAGAAATATTTCATTAAATTAACGCGCATTTTAGCACGTTGTAATTACTATTATTATTGAAAGTAGTTGTAATTTAAATGAAAACACGTCTGCCATTGATATTAAGTGTTTCATATTCAAATACTCGTAATTTGCTGAATTTTGTCAATTTTGTCACATTGTACTTTTTTTTTTTTTTTTTGTTGTGTTGTGTCTTTTCTAAAATATTCATAATAATAATAAATAAACTATAATTTGTTATTCTATGATAAACGCAGAAAAAATATTTGAATTGAATTATTTCCTTTTTTTATTTGTATTTATAACAATATCTGTTTTGATAACCCATCATTATTTCATTATTTTATTGTTTATTAGTTTAATTTATTTGTTTTTCAATTCTTTTGTATTGAATTTGGTGCGGTTACCTATACTAATATGTATTTATATTGTATATAGTACGTCTTTTCAATCAGAATTAGAGGAGTAAGACCTTACGAAATATGTCTTTCTATACATTTTTGTTATGCATAATAGCGACGAATCGTTCAAATCTGTTTTATGTGATTTAGAATGTTTTTGTTAACTTAGTTAAATTGAAATTATTACAGTTTTTTGTTTGTTAAATACATGTCAATGGGCTATCATTTCCTCTGGCTACACATGCCTTCATCCTGGTAAGCTCCTTGGCTAGAAGTCATCTGCCATTATTTAGTTGTTCGTCAAATCAATGTGTTACAACCGTTAAGTCGGTAGTTAATGTTCTTCAATTATAATAATAAATTATAAAAAAAGAAAATATTTTCTCCTAAATAGTCCAATCAGGAGTCAAACAATAGCAAATTGATACACAAAGTCTGGATAAGATTGAAGTGCTAATATCATTTTCACTATTATTCTTGATGATTATATTAATGACGACAATGAGATTTGCACATCAGGCTTTCCTTTAGGTTACGATATTATGGTGTATGAATGTCTATATCTCTGAGATGGAAGATGATGGACACACGGTTCGAATAATTTCCATATCCATGAATGAAGTAGCGAACTCCAATTCATAATAATAATACAATATGTATAACTAACTAACGATCATTATGAAGCATTAAACATATTAGAATATCTTTTCAATTAAATTTTTGATATAAATGTAAAAAAATTTTGAAAATTTTTCAATTTATGTCCAAATTTTACAGAATAATTCTATAAATCGAAGGTTTCATAAGTCAAGCCAAGTCTTGTGCATTTTTACATTTGAAGTTTTTATTTCCTTCATTTTAAAGTAAACATGCCTTTTTAATTTCTTTTTCCTTCGAAATTTAAATTAAATCGCTTTCGGTAAATCGTCTTATTTCAATCAAATCTTTATTGGAAAACGTGAACAATCATATTTTAGTCAAATCTTGATGTTGTTTTTATAATCAAAAAATGCAACCAATTTGAGGGATTATTGGTTGCCAAAGACAAACAATATATTTACTCAATGGGGCGTTTTCCATGAATAAACCAAATATTATGATTTATTTTTTTAAAAATGTATTTATTTATTATTTAATGAATGTCTATTTTTTATAAAGACAAATTCTGACAAATTGTTTTATTCATTTGCTTTATTTTTAGTATAAATATTTTTATTTTCTTCTTTATTTTATTTTTTTTTTTTTTCTTGTGCTACCAATCAACTGGTTTCTTTACGTTTTCTTGTTGTTTTATTTAAAATTAAATATTCACTTGTGTTTTTTTTTTTGTTTTTTTGTTTCTCTTAAATGCAAATTTCACCTGAAATAGCAACAGAAGCTGCCAAATCACAAAGCAAAATAAAAGAAATAAAAACCAAGACAAACCAAACTAAAATAATCAAAAACACAAATAAATAAAATAAAACTAGGTAGCTTTTATTTCAAAAGCGCTGATAAGCTTAGGAATTCCCGGAGACCCAGACCCCCGTAACATTCCCTCCCTACTAACACCTACTTACTGAAGTTACGCCTGCGCGGATTTGATTTTTCGAGAAAGCGTCGCAAATTCCAACGGCTTTGATTAAAATAATAATAAGACATTTCTTTCGCCTGGTTGGCAACAGAAATAATTATATAAATTAATCATTTTTTTTTTATAATTTAAGTTCTAGAATACAATAACAGTCAATTTTTCGATAAACAAATTACTGTACTATTACTTATCACTCAACAAACAAATGTTTTTTTAATCATTGAAAATTCTATTGAATTCTATTTGTAAGATTTGTAATGCTGTTTTACCTTGATTCATTTGGGTTTATTCAAGCCTACAAACAAATTTATTTGTCACACTAGAAACTGTAACAAAGAGTCAGTCAGAGTCATCATCATCATCATCATCATCATCAGTCACTGCAAAATTTGTTTTTAATTTCATTTTAAAATTTGTTTTTTGTGAAGTTTTCGATTTTGCACGTCACATACAAAAAAAATTCCATTACAAATGGATAAAATTTAAACAAATTATGTAATTTATTTTAATCAATATTTAATAATATAATTAATAAATATTTATATTTTAGATAAATGAATAAATAAATTTAATAAATAAATTCCTTACAAAGAAGTGGAGTAATAATTGTTTTTTGTATTTTAATTGTGGCTACTGAACCGAAATTTATTATACTTATGTGGGATTTTTGTTTTATTTGTATAATTTTGAACTCAATAATATGTAACATTTATTCGGTTTAGTTTATTACATATTATATTAGACATAGATACACATGTATTTGAAAATTAATTACAATAAATCAAAAAGAAAAGGTTGACCCAAATGACCATGGCAGTATATAATATTATACATGGGTATATTGTAAACGAGAGAAGACAAAATCGAAAATCGATCTCATCGAAAATACACTTTTATGGATGGTTGTAAGAAGCATTTCAATATTAGACCATTTTAAAAGATTATAAGGTGAAGCTGATTTGCTTCCATTTTGAGGGTCAAATGGACATTGTGCTTTTGACTCTGCCAAACTGGTTTCCTTCTCTCTCTTCACATAAACGATGCCAAAGTCTAGCATTACATATACATCTCATTTACTGCAATAAACGTCGGGAAATAAAATTATACGAAAACTCAACTGGTTGCACTGGAATGCAGCTAGATAATTGGAAACGCATTTTGTGTTCATTAGTATTAACAAAGTAAAATTTTTGAAAGCTTCTTGGTGCCTAATAGACTCTGAAATTGGAAGCAGAAATGGAATGGAATGGATTCAATGGCGTGGAACAGATTTATAAACAAAAAGTTGTTCCACTAGATGGAAAATAGGATCTCACCAACGCATTCTTTAAACAAATTGGATGACAACTTTCCCTTTCTCAAATGTGAAGAGATTATCCCAAAATATACTACGCTTAAATAAAACCCACAATTGGCTGTCAGAATCACCATTTCACTTGAAGAAGTAGTCAGCTCTATCTTCAAAAATTTGATAAAGTGCATATTTATGAATGCCCTATAGGCATTTTCAGAAACTAGTAGTGTAAATGTATGCCTCCTAATAAACATCTAGGAAGACAACGGCTTATCGATCTAATGTTTACGAAAAATTTCAATACTTATTCAACAAAACGAACACAATTGAGGAAATGCAAGTAACCCTTATCACCTGATGATTTTGGTGATCTTTTGCTAATGAAGTAAAGATTATCTGGTATATTTTTCATAATTTTCTATTCCTACAAATGAAAATAAAATAAATTATGTAAAATGCTAATATTTTCTCGTCCCTGTACGAGTAAATGGAATACACTAATAATATAAAATTGCTTGAAACTGTTTCTTGGTTTCCTTAAAATCATATTTAAATTTGTGTCTCCAAAGTTTTCTTAACTGTATACCATACTTTCTTTCTGTTATACTATCATTCACCTTGTGAAAGAAAGAAACAGAATATCACTTGATTGGATAAAAAGAATGGCTCATCAATTTATTCGAATGACATCCTTTTGTTAAGTTGTAATATGTAGTAGGTATTAAGTTTCTTTTATAAATTGCAGGTAATTGCTTTCGATTCATAATTCTACCAAATTGCCAAGACCTTACAACACAAACGTTATCAATGTGATATGCAATTTATCAAAGATTTATTGCCGTAATCTCAGTGTACAATATTACCTTAATAAATAATTTATATTATTGGGGTCACCTGTATTGGGTGTTGACCCAAGCATACACAATGTTTCTTTTTCATTTTGCCAAAATTCTTCTGAAGAATGTCTAAAATTTAAAGACAAACAGAAATGAAAAGAACAGAACAGGTTCTCTTTTTTCATAAGCAGAAACGAACAAACAATAAACTTTTGGTATGTTTTTTAATTATAATATTTTTTAGCCTGGTTTTTTTTTTTTTTTTTTATTGTCAACGTAGTCAACCATAACTTTATGAAGTGTTATCTCTAGCCCTATCGGAGGAACACATCTCAGTCAATTCACTGACAGAATAATTCATGCGGAAAATCTAAGGTAATGATATCTATACACATACTCGTACTACTTGCTACTACTTAGTCGTATTATATTTATCAGACACTAAACACTATATTATTATTATTGTATTATTATATGTAAATATTGTATTTTGTACAAAGAGAGTGAAAGATGCTTTATATTGTATATTATTTATTTATCATGTGAGTCCAGATTATATTGTATAATACAATAATTTCTATATTCTAAACTTTGTTTTTTTTTTTTTTTAAGTACAAATTTTTATATGCATTTTGAGAAATTTTTGATAGAGGAAAAAATTTTAAAATCGTCGCAATATATATATGAAGTAAAAGTAGTTGGAAGATCAATCTTTATGATTTATGGCAGTTTTTTGTCACATTTTGTGTTTATTTGAAGTGATCGTATTTTATTTTTTGTTTTCTTTGTATGTGTTGTCAAGGACATAAATTTATATTGAACCTAAACTAAATATTTAATCTGTGATCCTTAAAAAAACAAATATCTATTATGATTATTATTAAAAAAAAAAAATTAAAAAAAAAAAACAATTTTTATTTCACTGTCTTAAGTTTTTCAATTCTGCCGGCTGTTCCCCATTATCCCATAAGTTTTTTTTTCTTTGTATGAATGTGTCAGCTAACAACAATTTAGGGGATCGTAAATATTGAAATTATATTGTAATTTCTATTTATTGTTTGTCAATATTTTTTTCCTCTTTGTCATTTATTTATTATTTTTGTATTATTAATTTCACTTCATATTTAACCGACTATTAATGAGTTTTTAAAGTTCCTTGATTCAAATTATTTTGTATTGTATTTTGCTGAAACTTGTTTATGTCTATTGTTTAAAAATTATTTAACATTTTTAATTTTTTGTGTCTTTTCTATTTCATTATTTTGATTTTTTATATATATATATATATTTTTTTTTTATGTCTTTCTTCTTCTGTTGACCAATCTGATCAGACCAGGGATTTCTTTAAAATAATATTCTAAAGTTTACATTATTTTATCTATAGAAGAAGATCAACATGCCTCGTTCACTGCACCATATCTCTCCTCCTTTCTATATAAAGTTTTTCAATAACAAATAGAGAACAAATCAAATGTAATATTTACATATTATTTTTACTATTTATATATATATATTTATTTACAACAATCTTTCTATGAATTCCTCTATTTATTCAAGTGTAATGCATAACCCTTTACAAGTAAGAAAAATAATAGCTGACATTACTAAAAGAGACATTATTACCATATGCTGACTATCATTTATAAAAACTTTCAAAGATTGGATGATGATGTGATATAGTTATTTGTATAAAATATATTTGAATCTATAAATTTATTGCCTATTTTTGAAGCACAAGAGTACAGTTTTCATAAAAATCTAGAAATACAAGATTTGTTACTTTGGTTTCTATTCCAACCAGGGCTCAATTATGATTTTAAATAATTATATAAATAAATATAATTAATTCATTCAATTATTGTAAATGAAAATTTTTTGTTGAATAACCATTCAATTTTTAGCTACAATTTTGTAGATGTTTTATTATTTATATTTTATGCATTATTTTTTATTCATCAAAATTAAATCAAATAAATCATTTACTAATCTGCCCATTTATTAATTTTAATGTTTGTTTTTTATTTTGTAAATTTTGCCAATTCTTTCACTTATTTTTTTATAATATTCAATAATTATATTTTGGAATTTATTTCTAAATTTTTTTTGTTTTTAGTTTAATATTTTATTTTTTATTCAATATAATTGTTTTCAATTTATTATTATTTATTTGATTTATTGTAATATGAAATAGAATAAGGCCTTGGAGCTATTCATTTATTTATTTTAAACTTATTTATATGAAATTTATTATTGATTCAATTTGTTTTTATTTAATGTTATTAAATATTTATTATCAATACATTGTTTTTAAAATTTAATATTTGAATATCAGTTCTTTTACCTTAAAAAATATTTATTGTTTTTGGGTTGGTTTGGGTTTTCTATTTATTTATTAATTTTTATTGTTTCTTTTTTTTTTTTTTGTTTGAACTTTGTACCGATTAATTTTACAAGATGTTTAAATATTGTTATCTTTTTCTATTTTTGTTTACAATAATAAAAAAAAAATAAAGATGCTCGCGTTAAACAAAAATGATAACTTTGTGACAGATTTACTGACTGACTGATTGTTAGCTGATTCTATTTATCGTTATTGACCAAACAGTAGCCAGAGAACGTCGCGAAGCGAATGAAGTTAAAACGCGAACTGCCAATGGCATAAATATATTTTTATACAAAAAACAAAAAATAAATAAAATGAAAATGTATAAATGTAGAATGTGGAGCCAGTGTCGTAGCTTGATACTCAAAGGCCCAAGTGCAAAAAATATAATAAAAAAAATGAGGGCTCTATTTAGGTTTTAATAAGTACAAAAAAATAAAAATACATATTTGTATATTTAAAAGGTGCAAAGCTACTTTATCATCAGATCTTTACCGTGCTCTGCTGAACACAAGAAAGTACCTACATGTATGTGTATGAATTTTCTTTTGTGAGCTTTAGTGATGGACCAGGTTCGACTTGACACTGCGAAAGACCTCTTCCAGAACATCTGTGTATAGTTTAGGAATTGCCGGAATCGGAAGAAAAGAAGTAACGTAATAGATAATAAAAAACTAAACAATAACGAAGATGAACACAATTCAGCTGCTGATTGCATTCATTCCAGTAGAACATGTATTTAATTGAGGTAATACTGTATCTAGTTGGAGTCCGAGGCCGTTGAGAGCTTGAGGGCCCCTGTGCACGGCACCGCCTGGATCTTTAGAAGCTACGCCACTGTGTGAAGCGACGAAATTCGCAGCAACAGCAACGTAGTCAATAGCAGAAGTAAAAGCATTGGCAGTGGCAGCAACAGAAAGCCTTAGTAGCAACAGCTGACGACGTTTAGTGTTGATTGCGGTGACAGCGGCTAAAAAATGCGAAACGCTAATAAAAAACGGTTAAAATTTGTTTAAACTTTGGTTGTTGCTGTTGTTGTTGTTGGACCGTTTTCATTGCTGCTGCTGCTGCTGCTGTTATTGTTGAACATTCGCTCGTTCAGTTGCTGCGTTGAATTTTTTTAAATTATTGTGTTTTTGGACAAATTACACAAAATGTATCGCATGCAATAAATACATACCTACATGTCATATTGTACAGTGTTTGGCCAAAAATATACTATGTATGTAAGTATATTGTGATGCCCCAGTGAAGATGAAGTAGATTACTTCGTGTTAACTGCATCACATAACAATCTATCTAAGGATGCTTTTAAATTCTACAAAGGTAAAAAGTCTCGCTTTCATGCAGAATGTATTGTTTGTTTTAGTATTCCAAATTTACTCCTGAGTCTACTCACAATATCGATGGAGAATCCTCGTCTGGATCTTTAACATTTTTTGCATGTAAATCCTCTAGAAACTTATGACGGTTTACACAGTAGTAAACCTTTAAAGAAAAACAAAATATTTAAACTTATTAAATAATTTTTTTTTTTTTTAATTTATTGTTAACATTTTTTAATTAAAAAAAGAAAAAAAATAAAGTAAAAGATTATAAATAAATATACAATAATAATAAAACTGCGAAGAGAAACACGTTTTGCGTAAATCACAAAATATTTCATTTCATTAACATTTATGTGATAATTTTGACATGCTTTTGTCATCTACAATTTATAATATAAATTTTTTGTTATTTATTTTCATTTTCCAACAAAATTTTAGTGCAAGTAAGAATCGCATGATTTTTTGTTTTTTCCGAAAACAAAAACTGTGTTGTGTAACTTTTTGTTTCTTTTTTTTTTTTTGTTTTTTTTAATTGTTTAGAAAAAATCTTGATTTTTTTTATTGATTTTAATAATTTTTTAAATATTTGTATATAATTAAGTAATAATTTTTTGGATAAATTTTTCCTGTGTGTGACCTTTTGTTTTTTGCTTGATCTGATTTGTTTTAATTGTTTTTGTTATTGCTAATTAAATGTTTTTGTTTCGTGCTTTGTCGGCTCTTATCTCATGTGATATTTTTGTGTTCTCACTATGAGATTCATAAAAGTTTTTAATCTTTTACACGCAACAATTTGTCTAAGCAAATACAAATTTTTACTTTTTATGCATATAAAAATATTTAAGTATCTTTCTGATTAGCTTAGATAAGAAATAGTATGGAAGATATAAATCTGATATAAAATATTAATAGTAAATAACAAAAGAAATGAAAAAAAAAACAAACTTTACACTTTTTTACGTTTTTGGTGCATTTATAAATAATTTTATTGAAGTGCCATAATTAAGTGTAATCTTCCACACATATTCAACTTCCTCCTCTATCTAACATACTACAATACAATGATTCAATTCAACTTATCATCACACATCACATCAAAATACAAAATTTTGGCAGGTCTTAGAGACTCACAACAACATTTAGTTTAAATACTTTTTAAGCGACTATTCATTGAGTTTTTTTTTTTTTTTTTTTTATTATATTATCAAAAGACAGACAAACTGACAAACATATAAGTGTGACTTTTGTTAATAAATAGACTTACAATCAAATTTCGAGTTAACTTTCAAATTAAATATATAAATAAAAATTTTTTGACTTCACATCTTCTTCTCCTGCTACTTCTTCTTTTACAATATTCTCATGTTGTTTGCATTTAATCTAAAAACATTTAATATTCTTAAAATGAAATACAAATTATATAAATTTTAAACATAAAGAAATATATAATGTTAAACAACGAAAGGAAAATGAATGATTAGTTTCTTAAAGTTAATAAATGAAAAGTGTTTTTGCGATGATTGAAAGGCAATTAATAAAATATTTTATATTCCTAGAAGATTGGATTTTGTATAAACAGCAAACGTCTGGCACAGATATTTCCAACGAGGTTGCCAAACTCCATGAAGATCTCACGATCTTTTTCTCTGCTTTCCGACGACTTGGGAAATTATAGAAAAAACAATTGGAAAAAACAACAAAGAAAAAGAAATATTAATAAATTATGTTGTAATGTAATGTTTCTCTGACTTAATATAAAATATTTGACAAATTTTTTCAAAAATAATCTATGTTTTAAAAGAACATTCATATCAATATATGAATGTAATTTCAATTCCGTTCCTTTCTTTTTAATGTCTTCTTTTTAATAAAAAAAAAAAAAATAAAAATAAAAAACATTAATCACCTGCTACTAATTTTGCATAATTCGGAACAACACTTTTCAATCAATCAATCCAAATAAATATACATATGAATTAGGATTATGTGAAAACTAAAAACCAATTGAATGGAATTTAAAATTTTTTATTATAGAAAATATATTGCTGTAACGAAAGTGTGATTTAATTGTAAAATCTCCTGGGTCTTTGTCCATTCTCATTATCATGTTATAAGTACGAGAAGCGAGTTATGAATACTATTATTTATTAAAAATCTATACAAAGATTATTAAATCTTAAAAGGTTAAAGTTTATGACTAAGTGATTAAAAATATTGCTTCAATAAAACTGTTAGTAATCTAATCAATCAATCAATCTATAATTTAACTGCAGAAATGTAAAAGTTTTCAATACAAAAAAATCTTAATCTTATTATTATTGGCGTCTATCGTATAAAAAACTGTGTAAATTTCCTATGCAAAACAATTCACATGTTCGTCATTCATTGGCAATAATATTGCAAAAAAGCTGATAGATAATTTGATAAGATTTTACTATATCATCTATATATGATGATGATGATGATATATGATGGGTGGTTTTTTATGAGATTAAATTAAATTACCTGTAAATAACGAGCTGCTGTTTGGCGCTCACGTTTTGGCATAACAAAACACTTCAGATATTTTAAATGACGTCCTTCAAAAGCATTTTCATCAACAGCATTTTCTTCGGAATTCAAACGTTGATACTTCTGCAGCGTTAATTTGGCTCGAATAACTAAAATAAATCAATCAATAATAAAAATCTTTTTAAAATAATGAAAATATAATTACTTTCGTTAAGCAATTGCCATTGATAGGTTTCTGGACAAAGTAAATATGATGCAGAAAGTTGTCCTTTGTAACGCATTTTGGGACATGAATGTATATAATAACCCATGTAATAATACTTTAAGGCAGGTGATTCTTTGGCAAGATTATGCACCAAATCAATTTCTCTGTTTATACAAATAAATATTGAATTAAGTTTTACTATAACAATTAAATTGATATATTACCTCAAAGTGCCATAAGTACCAAGAGATAGAAAACTATAGTCGGGGTCATAGAAGAAATATACAGAACTTAAACATGACGGCAATATATCAATGACGCCAACAGCAATCAATTGATCATCAAGCCAATATTGTTGATGGAAAGAACCATAACCAATTTCAGGACCATCCGGTGGTGTACTTTCCTACAAAAGGAAACAAAAAAAAAAAAAAATATATAAAAATTATAGAAATTCACTTGAGCATGACAAGAATTTATGAATTAGTATGGAATTGTTGGATGATGCTACCGTCAATGGCGTGTTCTGTAAAAATTCCATATATGCTTGTAAATTCTCTGGAGGATCATTGTGCACACGCACTTGATATTTCTGATAGAGTTTGTACACTTCGTTTATAGTCTCAAGTAATTTTTTGCCATGAACTAATTTCAGCTGAAAACAAAACAAAAACAAAAAAAAAAAAAAAACAAATTAAAGATTTTCAATAATTGAATTACCTTTAAGGGCGATTTGTGTAGAAATCTTTGCATGCTAGCTGGGGTTAAGCGATCTGGATTATCTTTGTGTATGACAAGTTGATATTTACAATATAGTTTAAAAGTAACATCCGTGTAGGCATGTGGATCATTTGCAGCGATGGAAACAATCTGCAAACACAAAACAAAAAAAAAAAACAAAACAAAAAAAGAAAGGAAAAACACAACAAATACATTGTGATTGTGATGAAGATGGAACTAACAAACTGTATAACACCAACATAAGGCTAAGCAAGACCAAAACTACAATAAATTATACTACACAAAAAGCCAAAAAATCGAGATTCCTCTTTTACTAACCTTTAATTTATGCTTATCAGTTACGCTTTCTTGACTTAGGAAATCTTTAAGGCTTTTCTCAGGACATTTTGAAGTTTGTGGTTTTGGTGTTGGCGGTGAACCTTTAGCCAATTGTTTAGCCTGTCGACGTTCCATACGCATATGCTTGGCTTTCTTGCATGGCGGCTTATTTGTAGAATCAACAGCTGTGAAGATTTATATTATAATTATACAAATATTTCAGTTATCTCGTAAGCTTACATTTATTTGACTCGGGAGATGAGCCGACAGTTTCACCTTCACCGCTATCATCCTGTTGTTGTTGATGCTGTTGTTGTGAAGGCTTTAAGACTTCTTCAAGCTCTTGTAGAGTCATTTTCGGTACATCAGGTCCTTTGATGTTATTCTCACAATCGCCAACGAAGTCATCAGTTTCTTTTGTTTTTGTTGCATTTTTTGGACTACTTTTCTTTAACTGTTTTGCATCTTTGTTCTTCCCTTCGATCTTTTCGCCCTCCTCATTCACGACATCATCATCTTCAACATTCTGATTCGATTTATCATCGCATTTCTCTCGCACGCCATCGCGTAAAAAACGAGTCATACGTTTTAATACTTTTTTATGCGATTTGGAGAGTTTGAAATTAAGTGTATCACATCTGAACAAAAGAGAAAAAATCAATCACCATTTAGTTCAGATTACATACTCTCTCAACCTACCGCAAAATGCACAACTTACTTGATTGTATAGCTGGGGCAGCAGGTGATCTTGTTGTTGGGCTTGTAGCAATAGCAACCACAGCGTCGCCAGCCACGATCGATAAGTTCTTGATAGGCCTGAGTGGATAAGACGTAGGCGTGCATGCCTGAAATATGCATCCACACATTTCACACATAATGAAAAATTCTTATCAGTTTATGTAAGTTCAAGGTCTCCTCTCACCAATCACTCACCATGCGATTGACTCCCATCCGTGCCTTTGCAGTAGCCGCATTTGCTAGTCTGGCTGCTATAATAATGTACAACACTTTCTTCCATGTTCTTATTTGACTTTCCACAATTTCAATTTACATCAAAACTGAACGAACACAATAAGTCATATTATCGAAAAATCAAGATTCCAATTCTATTTACGGCTGTTCGTTCTTTTCGCTTTTTTCCCTCTCATCTACCAGTCACGAAATTCAACCGATAGTCGATAGTTGTCTGCTCAAATTTGGTCATTCACAAACACTCACTTCCGGTTCAACACCGATTTGTAGTATTTGTGGTACTTTTTAATATTTTTTAACACTATGTCATGTCAAACTCTTTTACGTCAGCTTTCATTTCCGATAGGTTGGTTTTCTTACAAATTCTCAATTTAAATCCAAAAACATCATAAATTATGCTAGTAATAATGATCGAAACTTTATGAAATTATGTGACTTATACGATTTACTACCAAAATGTGTGGCTATATATATGAAATACATTAAAGAAATGGTCACAAAACATCATTGTTCGGTTCGTTCGCGTCCGTGTTGTTTTTTCGATTGTATTATTGTTTTATGATGTTATCCTTATTCTATTCATTGTGTTATATCAATAAATAAATTTGTTTTTTCTTATTTTACATAGGATCTTGAACAGCAAGAAACGCTTTAGCTGAATCGAAATGGCCAAGACTAAGGGAGAGAAACGCAACAAATCTGCCATCAATGAGGTGGTGACACGCGAATGCACCATTCATTTGGCCAAACGTGTGCATAACGTTGGCTTCAAGAAGCGTGCTCCACGCGCCATCAAGGAAATCCGCAAATTCGCCGAGCGTGAAATGGGCACCACCGATGTGAGGATCGACACCCGCTTGAATAAGCATATTTGGTCCAAGGGTATCAGGTAAGTTTATACACTCTTAACATCAACTTATGGAAGTTATTTAATACTCTTATCTCATCTCTCTAGATCTACACCATTCCGCGTGCGCGTTCGTTTGGCACGTCGTCGCAACGACGATGAGGATTCACCCAACAAATTGTTCACATTGGTGACATACGTGCCCGTTCCCACCTTCAAGAATTTGCAAACTGAAAATGTTGAATCCAGCGATGATTAGATAAAAATTGCGAGCGCTTTAGGATAAACAACATTAAAATAGTTTTACAACTGCTTGGAAAAGAAGAAACGTCAAATAAAAAATAAGTTTTTATTGGAAATAACAAAGTGCAACTTAATATTTTTATAATAACAAAATTCAGTATGTATCAGTGCCTCCTTAGAATGCCTGCAGCATTGACTCTACAAAGAAAACAGCTTTATTTGCTTTAAATGCAATCAACTGTTTGTCAACGTCACTTTTCAGTTTGAAAGTTTGGAATTCACGTGCTCCATTGGGCAGCATTGTAGCACTTACAATTTTTTGGAAACCCATGACACCACTATACTGATAGACAATTAGTGGTTGTGTTTCAGTGAGCAAATACATAACTAGTTCATCCGCTGGTGTAATAGCAACCAAAGCAACTTGTTGCAGTGCCACGCCGCCACCGCCAATATCATCAATAATTTGATATTTTTGGTAGGCAGTGACATTTTCATTTAGCAGCTCGGATCTATAAGAATTGAGAATTTTAGTCACTTTGTAACGCAATTTTGTGTGAAATTATTCTCACCTGTAAATCTCTATGGTATCTTCTATTAAACTCCCTTCCTTGTTGCCGCCACTCACTACAGCCAAGTAATGTCTGCCGGCGTGTTCCACGCTTGCCAAGTGTAGAGGTCTTGATATGCTTAGTGTTTGCATTAACTGGAATTCTCCTTTAGCACCCTTCCACAGTTCCACCGTGTTGTTGTCATTACAAAGTAAAGCTAACATGTCATGACCAATGGCCAACAACTGTTTTACGCCAGCACGTTCAATTTCCGCCGCTTCATAGAGGCGTAAGCCATCAACTTCATCAATGCAGTAAATGCCAACTTTGGCACTTTGCTCACCATAAATACCGAAACAGATTTTGTTGCCCAGTGGTATTGGTAATGCCAGCTCAGCTTTTTCACGCTCCAAGCGTTTAAGTGCCATCATGAAACCCGGCATTTCGTTGTTTACTGTCGGCGGATACTGTTGGAAGTTGTTGTGCTCAGCAATCAGTCTTAAGATTTCAAGTTGTACACGTTCTTGTGGCATCCAATTTAAAGCTGAAAGAGAGAATATGTATTTATTTAGAAGAACCACATCCATTGGCACAGTTTAAATAGCTTTGGTAATTACAGTTTCACATGCACAAGCTGAAGCCGGCATTTTTTGATAAGAGAAAGCAAACAAATGTTTGTTAGTTGTATTTCATCAACCCAACTGACCAGTTCAATAGAAAATAAGTAAACTATCAAGTTCCAAAAATCAATCTGATCGAAATGTATGCCGTCATTAGCAGATTGACAATATTTGCTGCAGTGTCCATTTGCGCAGCTACTTTGGTCAGACAAGCAGCAGCTGATGATTATTACCAAAGCCAAAGAAACACGTCGTCAAGTAATGCGACTACTACTACAACAACAACTAAGAAAAGTGAAAAATCACCAAAACACAACCAAACAGATGAGGAAATACCTAAGGAAAATTTCCTACTACCCGTTGTCATTAATACATGGGCATTTCGACAGGCAAATGCCGTTGCCTGGAATACTCTTAACAGAACTGAGGGTGGAATCAATCAAACACTCAACGCAGTTGTCGATGGTTGTTCCAATTGTGAGACTATGCAGTGCGACGGTACTGTAGGATTTGGTGGCTCGCCTGATGAAAATGGAGAGACAAGATTAGATGCCTTGGTTATGGATGGTGCAACAATGAATATTGGAGCTGTTGGCAGTATGCGTCGCATTAAAAACGCAATACAAGTTGCACGTGCTGTACTTGAGCACACTCTACATACTCTGCTCGTTGGTGAAGCAGCCACACAGTTCGCTACTTCAATGGGCTTTGAAGAAGAATCGCTGTCAACACCCGAATCACGTGCCATGTGGGAGCAATGGCGTGCACGTAATTGTCAACCGAATTACTGGATAAATGTTTATCCAGAACCAACTTTGTTTTGTGGTCCGTATTATGTGGGGCAAACACTACTTATACGCTTGTTAGAAGAACGCCAACGCTTTAAGATTGGTGTAGACAACCATGACACCATAGGAATGATTGCAATCGACGCGAATGGTCAGATACACGCAGGCACATCGACAAATGGTGCAAGTTATAAAATACCTGGCCGTGTAGGTGATTCACCTATACCGGGTGCCGGTGCTTATGCGGATAATGAAGTTGGTGCCGCCGTTGCAACAGGCGATGGAGATATTATGATGCGTTTCTTGCCCTCCTTGCTCGCAGTGGAAGCTATGCGTTCGGGCAAAACGCCAGACGAAGCGGCAGATGCAGCCATGCGACGAATTATTAAGTATTATCACGATTTCACTGGCGCATTGGTGGTCATTGATAAATTTGGAAATCATTCGGCTGCTTGCGTGGGCATGGACGAATTTCCCTATTCCATAACAAATCGTAATTCAAAACAAATTGGTGGAGTCGTGTTTAAGAAATGCATTAAGCCAACGTCGATGGAAGACATTCCATTAGCGGATTACAAAGAACAACTTAGAAAAGATTAATAAATATTTCTTTTAGTCATGTTTATATTTTGTAATTCATTTAAAATAAAAAAGGTTGTGTGCAAGCAGCGCATTTTGTTTACAAATATCGATCGATACTAACAATCAAAACAACCCTGTAATCCAGCAGATGCAGTAATTGCTCGAGTAGAGGGCGTTACGGCGCATTCGCCAACTTTTTGCCAACAATCAAATTTCTTAGGTACACGCTGCCACTGTTGCCAGCTAAATCAGTTTTTCGAGGTAACTCGCTTGTTTTCACTCGCTCATTTCTAAGTTTATTCATTTTGCTTTGCGCCAATTTTCGCTTTAGCAAAGCAGGAAAAAGGAGGCATTGTAGCGTATTCAGTGTGAAAAAAGTTGTGAGCGTCACTTCTTCTGTTTGTTGAGTCTTTTTTCTTCGTTGATTTATATAAAACACAAAAAAATTACAAAACTAATCAAAATGCCGATAATGTTGGACAAGATTCTTGAGAATATAGTGAGGGAGCGCATTTTGCATCCTCAAAATGCGAGCGGCGTTTCCAAGAGTGAAATTGATGAGGCTTGGACTCGTGTCGGCCGCAATAATAAATTATCCGTGCACGAAGCGCGTTCAATTTTTAAGGTTTTACAAAAGAAATACGAACAAGAAAAGATAAAAGAGAATTCATCATGGAAGTTGTTTGGCTTAATGCAATTAATACATGAACCCAGTGAATCGAAGTCTGCCCTACAACCAACGAAGAAGGAGAAGTAAGTATCAAAACAAAGAAAAATGCAATTCATATGGTAAATTTATGTAAATTAATTATAATTAGAGAGTCGACCGAAGAGATTGAGGAATATGAAATGTTGGATGTGCATGAGCCGGAAGATGAAGATGCTGAATTAGCAGAGGAAGGTCAGGGAACGGATAGCGACAGTCTATCGAAATCAGTACACAACTCAACTGGTTCACCAGAGAAAGAAGATAAAATCGTTATTAAAGGAGTCAAAGTACGCTCAGAATTATTACAGAATAACGAAGAAAAGAAAGTCCTGAATATAGGTGCACGTCCAGTTGCTGGAACTACAATAATGCAAAAGAAGAACAATATCATTATCAAGAAGACGCCTAACAGCAACGCAAACAAGAAAACTGCTGTTGGCAGTGATGGTTCCATATTGAAAGCATCGCAACAGAGCAATAAAATACGACTTCCAGAAATCGTTAAGCGTAAGCTAAATGAAGATTTAATTGTTTCGCAAAATAAGAAGGCCGCTATATCCGAAAAGATTGGCACAATTACCACAACCACCACTTCAGCTCAATTGAGCCAAAGGAAAAAGGACCGCGAGACTGGCGTATACACTCCACCACCCGGCATTAATATCATTACGGTGCCAGCCAACGTTGCTAATGGCAGCATAAGTGGATGCGTTGGAGGCGATGCAACATCTTCGACAAGTGGTGCAATTGTCGCTTCTTCAACTTCAACCAATGGATTTTCATCAAACATCAATGACATTAATTTCAATAACGGTAGCATCATTTTCGATTCCAACGACATTAATGGCTCCACCACCACTGTGGTTTCCGGCAATGCCAAAATTAAGACCGATAATGCCATGTCCTCGGAATTTATCAATTTTGCCAATTTTGATAATTCATTGCCACCGACATTCTTCAAGAATCTCTGCAACTCAACACGCCACGAGGCTTTGGGTCTCTATGTCTCGAATGTTATGAATCGTTTGGCATCACGCAATGCCGCCAAATTAGAAGTTTCGATCTTACGTGCCATTCTTGATGCACAAAGCGAGGAGTTGGAGTATTAGAAGCAATCCCATGTAATAATTGGCTGCAGTGGCTGATTTTGTGGCAAAATAAGATTTAAAGTTAAGCTAAGTTTATAACATAATATAAACTTTTTTAGGTGTTTATTGTGTCGCGTTTAACATTCTTAGATTTTAAGTTAAATCATTTCTATAGATGCGTCCGCACGATTTTTTCAGTTTTTCGCATTATTTATATGTCATTTGTATACCCATATTCCATTTATATGATACAAAACAAACATGAAATTTATACAATATACCATACATAAATATATGGGATTAAAGGGGCAGATTTACGATTTCCGGGGCCACAATGAATGATGATGAAAATAATTTATTTATTTATTAAAACTAAGATTATAATTACAATTATAACCTAGTATTAAATATGAGCAATAGCGACAGAGGCCTTCAGCTCATGGAAAAGTTAAGAAAGAAAGGAGTAAATTGGAAAAGTGCAGGACCAAACTTGCCTTAAGTATGGGAATCGAACCGACGACTCTTGCGATGTCAGCTCTGGGCTAACGAGCCAGTCTGATAATAATAAATTTATATAGAATTTTTGTAATTAAATCGGTTGTTGTCATTCAGTTTGGCCAAGGAAATTGTAGATCCCCAATTAGAGATAATTAATATTTGTAACTCCAAAAGAAACAAAAAAAATTATTTAAGAATAAAACTGACAACAAAATTACAATCTGTTTACTTGATTGTTTCATCAAAAGAAAAAAAAAAACGGAGTCTTACGCCATACATGGATGTATTTTATGTTTGTGAAATAGATAAGATTTCTAAAATATACGCACAAGATGTGCATGTAGTTCAGTCTATGGTTGCGTCTGTCTTTAAGCAATCACTGAACTCTGATTTTAAAACATTAAGGCGACTTCAAATATGGGATGATATACGTTTCTACTGATGTCAATTATACATTGTTATGCTATGTTCATTAACCTGACTCTCTGTTAAGGATCACCAGCATCTCCCTTGTATAGATACAAATGGCATTTAAGGTTACAAAACCGCAAGGTATTCATCCATTATGGATACAGATCTAATAACTATCCGATCCTTAAGAATTTTGATGGTATTACTTGTTCAACTTACTTGCATTGGGTACAAAGATGCCTTGATCTCTCTGCCACACATAATACTTCACAATATTGATATCATTCTCCATGGATCCTTGCTGAACAATACCAATGATATCCAATAACTCATCAGCCAAACGCAAAGTTACTGGTATAATATGGCTAACATTTAAAGGCAAATGTTGCCGTATTTCAAAATGTGATAATTTGTAATTTGGTGGAGCTGTGTAAGTAAATATAAATAAGTAAATATGTTTAAAACGGTAGTATCATAAGCCACCACTTTACCTGATATTAACTCTTTCAGTTCCACTGCTTGAGCTAACAATGAAGCCTCGGAAGAAGACATTGTTACATCGCCATCAGGAACATCATTCTCTTCATAATTGGCATCTCGTTTGATCCTGCCTTTTGCCATTATGCCTTCTCCAACAATAGCTTCATAGTTAGCTACCACCAACGGTTGTTTAAAGATCAAATGACCGTCAATATGTAGATTTGGTTGATTGCGAGCATGGTGCGCGAGCAGCTCACGCACTGGCAAACCATTTATACGTTCCACTGACAATTGTTCAATATTATGCGTCAATATACTCTTGATCTCTGGCATGGAATTACGTACAACAAAGTCACCAGGTAACAACTGTTCACGATCGCGTAGCATAAGATTTGTTGTATCGAAACGTATTCCATTAACTAAGCCATCAACGCGTAAATTATTGTAGAGATTAATAGTTTCCAATTCGGTAACACCGATAATTGTATGATTTTCATAAATATAAACAGCCTCATTGATCCAACGTGTCACTGGCACATTGTTTATGGAACTTTTGTCCATAGCATAAAGTTTTCTAATACTTGCACTGCTGACACGCTTTTCGCCGTGGATTATTGTCAAAGGGGGATTTGGCAATGCATTAGTAGCATTTGCATATTGACTTCGCAAGAGAACATCTTCCGCTAAATTTAAATTATTAATGCGTATATTTTGTAGATCACCGGGAATTACAACTTCCAGCATGCTCCATTGACCCGAAATGTAATGTGGCCCAGATGTTTTTAGTGTATTTTTAACAAAATCATTGAAATCAAAAGAAATGTTGCTGTAAAAATGCCAAAGTTAAGTTCTTTGTCTTAAAAATATTCTAATTTCAACATCATTAGAAGCCCCACAAAATAAGTGCGCTTATATGTGGCAATTTGGAAAAAATCAAAAATCGAACAGTAAAGATGCGCCATTTTTATAATGATTTCTGCTATTGTATCATTAAGTTGGGTTCAGGGACTCTAAAATCACACTTTGCCAGGGATCCCACCACTTTCCAAAACGGGCCACTGCCTCCAATATATGCCAACAAATTGTTGTTTTGCTATTACATCTGATTTAGCCCCGAAAATATGCAGATGTTTTCACTCTTTTTTTATTTCTCGGGGATAAACACTACCTCTATATTGGTGAATACTTGCAGGAGTGTGCTCAACGAAGCTGCTTGGAAATGCATTATTCATCTACTGTAGGTCAAAGGGATATTGCGGGCAACTGTGTTGCTGACGAGCTTGATAAGGCGAGCACCATGATTGAACACATCCATCAAAAAACTGTGGTAGGGATTCCCCTTAGCAACTGCAAATGAATGTTCCAAGACAGCATTATTAAAATTCCAAATGAAAAGTGGTTATTGGAAAGCAAATGGGTCAAAATACTATGGCCAAAGTTTCATTCTGGTTGAACCAGAACACTCCAGTTTCTGGATAGAAGCTCTATTATGGATTATATGAGTATCTGTTGTAACAGGTCTCTGCCTCTTAGGCAGATAGACTAATTGAATTGGAATCATTTCGAACGACTGTTTTTTCACAGTCTAGCTATGCTTTCGTAGCAGGTTCGGCCTAACCTAACATTTGGCCGGCAACGTAAACAATAAAATTAATTCTTTATATCTGTAACTATTGTTATTAGAGTCGATAGCCTTAAAATAAAATAGCTTTATTGAAGCAAGGAGCCTCAAAATGCTACTTTTCCCTAAGATCACTAGTGATTATGGTACAATATCTGAGTAGAATAATGAAGTTTTTTTTGTATTTATCTCATTTAAAATGTTCAAATATTATAACTTCTAAATTTAATGAAAATAATTTTGAGGAATGGATAGAAATAAAAAATACTACATACTATGGATTCAAAAGAGGAATTTCGAATTAATCTCTTTTCCTCATCTTTCTTTCTTTTCTTGAAAATAAGCATACCATAAGATATCAAATATTTTTCCTCAAAATGCATGACAACAACACATGACGAAGCAGCATTCATTTTTTCGAACTTCTCCTATACCCCATTTATAGTGCAGCATGGTGCATAATGTCGTTTACAATGCCGTTTCTCATATTGAACAGCTAGCTGGTTTTTGTTTTGGTCATGGACGTTGTGGCAATTTGATGTTAAAAAGTAAGACGGAACAGCCCATGCATATAGTTTTTGTATTTCCCTTTTACTTTCCTTCTATGTGTTTTACTACAATTTTAATAATTGCAAAAATTGAAATTTACTTAAAATTATTTTGTGCCATCAAGTCATTTAACGACAGCGCGCAACTCAAAAGAGGAAGACAGTCCAAAATCACCTAAAAAGGACTACCATTCATGCACATTTCGCAGTGCAACCCTGTGCTGAACTATACATTGGCTATTTATTATTCACCACGACACAAAAGTGTGGTAAACTATGTATGGATAAGTATGCCCACCAAAGACTATGAAATTATATCTTTGTTGAGTTGAGTTTCGCCGTTCTCTCATTGCGCGTAGTTTCTTCGCGCTCGCTTCTATAAATTGTTTGTTGTTTCTTCCATAAAAGTGCATTTAACCATATAGAAATTAAGGTAAACCTTAAATCCTTTAATTAAGAAAATGAAACAAATTTAATGCAAATAAGTGACTTTGTGTTCCCCCTTTTACATGTATTTCTCTGTATTTTTTTTTTGCACTTGTAAATTTTTGTTTTTTTTTTTGTGTGGTGTCTCATACTTTATGCGCTACGTGGGCAAAGAAAGCAATGCAAAGAAAAGAATAGAAATGGAACGAAATTCACCTGTTTTGTTATTAGGCGCGCAGCACACACAGCTGATTCTTGTTTATGAGTGAAAGTTAACGATTTTGTACATCATCAAGATTTAATTGTTTTACCCCAATTGATTTGGAATATCCACTTCACTTCACTTCACTTCATTTCACTTACCTTTGGGTCTCAACAAGTGCGCCGCGTAGTTGTATTTCAGCTGCTTCTAGAGGTTGCTGAGTGTGCGTGACATCACTGACAAAGTGTATGGCGGTCGTGATTTGTTGCGCTCGCATTAAACTGAAGTAGTTGTGCTTGAGATACTCTAAATCCATATTGTTTATATTGCCCTACAGTGAGTGTGTGCGAGGAGGTTAAAAAAGCATTAATCTTTTCATTGTTGTCTCTAACCTCAAAATCCAACAGTCCCTCGAAATGTGCTTCCTCCAGTTCAATTCGTCGTTGTCGTTGCTGTTCCGGCATTGCTGATTGAAGCTCAACATTTTCATTAGCCAGCCAAACATGATCAAGTGTGCGTTTTAAATTATGGCGATTCAATGTTTTATAGTTTGGCGCATGAACAAAAGCAGCATGTTCTACATGCAATGTATCATAGCCCGTACCGTTGAGGTAATGCCCTAGTGACCACAAGTTGAAAGTATTCAAGTGACTTGTATTGCATATACCACTACCAAGCGCATGTAGATCACCGCGCACTATAACCAAGGAATCAGCATGCAAAGTCTGTGGTTTTATTGATCTTGGTGTTGCATTATATCGCAACAACATATCATCTGGT
The DNA here is from genome assembly GCA_037043295.1 of Amiota minor. Lineage (NCBI taxonomy): Eukaryota > Metazoa > Arthropoda > Insecta > Diptera > Drosophilidae > Amiota > Amiota minor. Next base: position 1,738,263 of record JBAMAW010001787.1, read on the forward strand.
ATACGCAAGCCATTGACTTGAGGAGAATACAGCTTCCCAGCCAAATGGATTGAATTCTCTGAAAGTTGTCAATCAAGTACAATGTAACAACTAATCATAAGCGATGCAGGCACATTCTCAATACTTACCGAAGCTTACCGTCCCCAAGTGCTCACTACGATTGATTCGATATGTATCCTTTTCATAACGCTTCAATGGTTGACCATTCAACTTACCCAATAACTTTAAATTCTGTTTAGATTCAACACTCGCAAGAGTTTGTGGCACCGTAAAATATTGTTCACCATCTCGTTGTAGCCAAGAGCGACCAAAATCTACAGACCTTATGCCATTAAAGCTTTGAGTGAAACTTAAATTGGGGAAACGCATCTTTTCCTGCCTAAATTTAAAATCACCAACATATTTTACATTGCCGTCCATTTGTCTGAGTTCACGTTCCAGATCCACAGCTGTTAAATTATTTAGTGTACCATTAAACCAAAGATTCTGTACATAGATAGTGCCATGAAATTCCTGATCCGGTTGGAATAGCATTTTAGTATTGGGTGAGCTCTTCGATTTCTGCTTGTAGATATCACTTAGCTTGTGTCCATATAAATCACTATCTGTATTCAAATAGTCAACATCAAGGGAGCTTGCATGGAGCTCTGTAACATAGAGTGTTCCATTGATATATTGATCACCAGTGTGCATCAGATAATCTGATAAACTATGATTATTCAATTTGATTTGCTGGGCCTGGACACCTTTGGCTATGACTTTACCCACATGCATGGGCTTGCGTATGGTTTGATTATTGTGTTTTTGTAGTAGTCTATTCTCAAGTTGTTCTACATCAATGCCATTTAACAATTTCACCTCGCTGAAACCATGACTTATTGTCAGATCATCTGTCCAACTTTTATGGCCCTCAACAATTTGAACTTCATCATTATTAAGCGTGACTAGCTCTTGCAAATCCTGGGCATTAACAAAACTCAATTGAGTATCGTTGATTATAAGTGGCTGCATGAAATTCAAATTCACATTTTCCAGGGGCTCTGTCATGTTGATCCCACTATTGAGAGTCTCTTTCAAACTACGATTTGTGGGTTCATCGAAAATATCGAATGCACTTAGGAATTTGCTTATATAAACATCACCATTAATCGTGTAGTCGCCTTGAAGTTCTAAATTCTGATGAATTGCCTTTGTTGGTGCCATCGAGCGCAGTTGATCGCCTTGTATAGGTCCCTAGACAATAGACAAAGATACATTCGAGAACTCATAAATTTGGTCCATCCCAGGAAGTTATAAGTAAATATTGTGTTTTTCTAAAAACAGAAAATGCTGAAAGCATTTGAATTTAAATTAGGGTTTGTAGGGGAACTTCACTATCTAGTAATTCTGGGGTCTTGAAATTTACATAGTGTCCAAAAAATACATAAAAGTTTTTAGAACATGAATTTAAATTTGGGTTTGTATGGGGGAGGTATCCTTTCTAGTGGTCCGATTCGGCTGGTTCCGACAAATACAGTACAAAGTCAGCGGTAAAAGCGAAACTTTGTGCAAAATTTCAGCTTTTGAACTCAAAAACTGAGGGACTAGTTTGCATAAATACAAACCAACAGACGGACATAACTTCAACAACTCGTCTCGTCGAGCTGTTCAAGAATATACATACTTTCTGGGGACTTCGATGTTTCCTTTTGTCTGTTACAAATTTCATGTCAAACTTATAATTCCATTGAAGATTATAAAAGCCTTTAAATTTTTAACCTTTAGCTAACTTCATTTCCGGTATGGTGTAATAAACACAACTGAGTGCTTAAATTAATTCAAAGTCTCAACAATTAAGTGAGCATGGTCAAACAGTATAAATTTTAATCGGTTGTAGGGCAATTAAGATCAACTATAATAATAATAGTAATAATAACCTTCCTCTATTATTTACTTTAAATCAGGTGTGGTGTGATATGATATGATATGAGAAAGTGTTTATCTTACCGCCAATGTTATGGGTTCCAATACTTTGATGTTTTCAAAACGTTTGGGTCCCTCCATTACTTGCGTCCAATTTGCTTTCTTAAGCAGCACATCGAATTGACCTTTAAAAACATGAATATTATTCAATCGTTCATTGATTATGAGTTGTTTGGCTCTAATGGGATCTGCAAATTGTACATCCTGTTGTACAATATAATCACCGCCTGAAGTCGTTACTAATTGAGCCAAGTTCAGACCATTCACTATATTATCAGTGACCACAACAGCTTCAGCTTCAACATTACTAATTGTCACTGGTGATTTGATGAATTGTAAACCTTTGCGTTTCAATGTATCATTCACTAGTTCTTGCCATGAATGACCATTTAATTTGCCAGAAATTTCCAAGTTTTCCACATTTAATATTGTTTGTCCATTAGGACTTGCACTACTGACCATTTCATCATCATCATTACTCTCATTCTCTTCCAAATCTTGGTTAGCAGTTGTTGTTTTCGGGGGCACATAGCTTCCCTCAACATAGACATTTGCGGCAGTAACTTTGTCAAATGTTGTTGACGGGTTTTTGGTGTCGACACCATTAATTCGTTGCGCCTGGAGATTGTCACGCACAATTAATGTCTCCACATTGATTTCCTCAAATTGATGTTGATCGAGCGTAACTTGTTGTTTTGTTGTTGAACGTGATTTACGACTTGTTGTTTCATCTCTTGTTGACAATTCACGTTCCATGACGTCCAAAGCACGCTTAGCATAACCAAGTGCCTGCCAATAGTTGCTGTCTAAATTAAGATGCTCCGATACGAACTACAAAGTGAAATAGAGTGAAGTGAAGTAAAATTAACAATAAGTGATTCACCGATCCACATACTGATTTCGTTTCCACATGTTTGATATGCACATTTTGCAAGTTCAGCTTTTCTTGGTTGATCGACGGTTGTGGACTCAATTTGGTCAACTTTTTTTCTACTGCCTGTTTCAAGTCCTCAATGTTAATACTCGCTAATCTTTCATTCTCTTTGGCTGCCCACTCTATGATTTGCTGACGTAACGCATTTGCATGCTCATCTTGCTTGTAGATCGGTAAAAAGATGTTCGTCTCATTATCTGTCATTAACTCATTGGCAATGACTAACAGAACAACCATCATATATATCATTATATCATACATCATCACATACTCGTACACATACCTAAATAAGTCTTGCCATGTTCTTCATAAGTACGCATTCTCGATACGCCTCTGCTTAAAGCACCCTCAGTGAACTGTACTTTGGATTCCTCAAATTTCCAATCGTTTAGATTATATATTTTAATATCCTGTTTATTACAAGCCACAAGTAATAGAAACTTTTCAGCATCATCATTCTGTTGGAAGAGTTTAATAATTAGGATCTTCTCCCTTTATGATTTCCATTTAGGAAATACTCACCTGAACAGGCAGAAATCGTTCTACAGCATAGAATGACAGTCTTTGATAAGGTACAAATTGTCCCTTATCATATACATAGAACACTGAATCGGCTTGCATATTAGCACCCACCATAATGTTGCTGCTACCATCATGTTTGCCCAAAGAATTGCCAAAAATCAGAAAATGATTACGTCTGACTTCATCTTGAGGTACACTAAAGTATTTCACATCAACGGCGCCATTTGTGCGTATCCTTTGAAAAAGTTGAAATTTTTGGTGTTCAGCATTAAACTTATAGATCTCTGAATCAACAACGGTGCGGCCACTTTCATCGGCATAATTGGCAACAGCCACATAATGTTCATAGTCAATGGTAAAGGGTTCCAGACGTCGGGCATTGCTACATGGTATGCGACCGACCCTGTTAAATGAAGTACCAGACCATCTGAAGAACGGACAATTAAGGTTATCCGTTGCCTGTGAAGAATGAAAGGTTTGCAGGAGTGTAAGTTCATTGCCACTAACACGTAGATACATGGCACGCAAATTTTTGGTAGCAAAGTACTGGACGGCACGTACACCTTCCGTAGGTGAGATCTCATAAATGGGTGAGCCTTCGCGTGCACGTTCAACGTTTTCAGTTAAATTATAAGCGAGTGCAATATAACCACGACCAACATGTGTAGTGCAATCAAGTGCTATGGCTAATGGTGTGGGCAAATCGAGTAGAGTTTGATAGCTAGTTGCCTATTTTAGAGGAAAAATGTATACACTATTTGGTCCATTTTGATTATGACAAAACTAATTCACCTCATAACGATAGACGGCCAAGTGTCTCGTACCATTTCGATGTTTATGCAATGCTGTCGCATATTTAATTCCTTCAAGATTTAAAATGCATATGTCCAGGGGAAATAACACTGGGACTGATTCAACTTTATTCAAACCATCAAAACTGTAGGATGCTGTAAAATTTATGTTATTTTCTTTTATTACTATTTTTTTTTTTATTATTATTTTAAAAATTAAAATTAGTTAAATATTTTACAACACTACACAAACTGTTTCCATCAAAGTCATTTTAGAACTCTCTGTTAGAATTTAACTAAACTAAACCAAACAACTCTCGCATACTCTGCAGCCAGCCATCAACAGGATTACAAACACAATTATGTCTCAACATCAGGCGTATAAGGATTGTATTGGCAAGCAGCTTGAAGAAGTGGATCTGCTCTCATCAATTTACTGCACGCCAGGCGAATTTCATATCCTCGATGCCAGCGTCATCAGTGATTTTCATGAATTTCTTTCAGCAAGTGATGATGCTGTCACATTACTTAAATCCCGCTTGGATTACAATATTAAATTGAATGTGTTAGTGGGTAACAAGGAAGAAAAACTTGATGTTCGCATAGAATTACCGCATTTATATCCTTTAATTGAGCATGCCATTGTCACTATACACACGCCATTGCTGACCAAAGCCAAGGAATTGTATTTTAAAAAATCAATTGAAGACTACATAGCTGGCATGGATAAACAGGACTCTTACATATTCCAGGTGCTTAGCTGGATTCAAGAGCAATTCGACTTGCTTATAAAAAGTGATGGCAGTGACTTTGAAGAAGCCGCACAAAATGTTACTTCAACTTCAGTTGACTTTGAACGTCTCTGGATCTACTCACATCATATCATATCGAAAAATAAGCGTCAAGAAATCTTAAAAACCGGTCGCTCTTTAAATCTAAGTGGATTCAGTCGCCCCGGCAAACCGGGCATCATCTGTGTTGAAGGCGAGAGCACAAATGTCCAGGAATTTTGGCAATTCATACGCTCCTTACGCTGGCAAAAGATTGGTGTATGCAAAAGTGAAACTGTTCCACGCAAACAGTTTGACAAATTGGATAAGTTGCGTCGATTTGAAGGTTTCCGCGAACAAATCTTTGCCACTGCTGATGCTGATAATGAGGATTCCTTTATGGATATGGGTCAATTCATAAAATTTCTGGAAACACATAATTCTGGTTATATGAAAAAAGAGTTGTTTGGTTTAGCATAGATTGACTGTTTTTGTTTATTCCATTATTATGCATTGTATATATTATTTTAAATAAATTCAAATTGTATGTTATTGAGAATCCCTTCTTATATAAGTGATGGTGGTTCGTGTTGAACCTCACTTTTTTTTTTTTTGGCGATTACTTGCATTTATCGAAGAATTGTGTTAATTCACGTTTAAAGATGTGCGTATCGAATTCATTTATGTTGGCATCATAATTTTTACTAAATTTCACATTAAAACATTGAATATGAAATGCTAAATTCATAAAAACGAGTAAAAATATTAAAGAACTCAACATTTTAACTAACAAAATAGAAAGACAAAAATTAAACTAACGGTTCAAGCGAAGTGGTGGATGGATGATAGAAAATGACATTGTAAAGAGGAAATGTCAACTGATGAATATGAAGAGCAGTGGCGTGGTTTAGTTAGTGGGGGGAAAACTAGAATATCGGGGCTCCTAATTTCATGGAAATATGATTTGTCAAGTTGAATAATTTTTAGTTTATGATCCTTTACCCATGACGTATGTTGACCTCAACTCCTATTTTCCATTTTAAAATTTGGGATTGGCATTTGACGAATTAGAATTTCAGCTACCTTAAGCTTAAATTGGATAAATTAAAAAAAAAAGAAAAAAACAACGTATCTGTGGATGTAAAACAACTTGCTGCTATTGCCTTGCATCTTGTGCAATTCAGATTTCGAACACAAAGGGGACCACGTTGCTCACAAGAAAACGCGCCTATGGTTGATTGTATTTTATTTGATATGAATTTTTAATGAGATTTTTTACATTGCTTATTATTGCATCAATGCATTCAGATGAAACCTTCATTAATATTATCAAATATAACCACACCGTCATCATTGGCATAGAACTTATAGGATGATGATAAGGGGGGAGCTGGATGTGTCTCAGTAGTTTTGTTATTATCATCATTGATGTTGTAATTCTTGCCCATTGTCCTCATGCAATCTGGCATAGTTTGCGTTTGTGTTTGAGTTTTATCTCCATTCGTTGCCGCCTTATGCTTCTTGAAGAATTTGCAATAGCAACAAGTGTGTGGCTTTCTTGGTTTACGATACCTTTTATTCTTAGGCGGCTAATATGAGAATGAATTGAATTAATAATCCTATAATTTATAATTAATTTGTTTGTCTATACTTACAAGTGGCTGATTTTCTGTAGGCTTACAGCAGCAACAACACAGAGCAGTCTGTGCATATGCCCGACGAATGTTATCATTATTGAGACCATAAATAAAGGGATTCACGGCGGCATTTAGAAACATTAAATACTGTGATATATACCAAATTAATTGCATGCCTTTCTTAATTGTATTATCTGCGGTATATAACTCATCGCGCATCACAACTAGGATTGTAAAAGGTAAACGAAGTACAACGAATACAATGACAACAATGAAAAGTGTACGGGCAACACTCTTCTTGTAATTCACCGTAAGTGGGTGTTCCCGGCTAAGTACACGTTTCTCATAACGATCGAGCTACATTCATAGATACATAGATAATTGATTATTTACACTAGTTGGCACACATTCGAAATTCGAATATGGTTACCTTATAAAATATTGCTGAATAACAGATAAGCATAATGCCAAGAGGCAACCAGACCATTATCGTAATCAGTACATACCAATATTTGGGCAATATGGCAGTATTCTCTTTGCAATATGTCTCAGTAAAATTCCTCCAGATGCGCACTTTGTAATAGCGATAAAGTGCTAAAGGTAAAGCAAAGCATGTTCCTGCTATCCAAGTAAAGGCTATGACAATCTTGGCACCTTTGACCGATAGTCGTGTCTCCGTTGGCAAAACTATGGCAATTAACCGGTCATAACTTACCGCCGCCAAATTAAGCACAGCTGCAACAAGAAAGAGTACAACGAGAAATCCTTCGGCTTTACAGCCAACCGAACCAAGTTCATAATTCTGATAAAAATTATTAATCATAAACATTGCCGGACATATGAGTAATGTTAGAAAGTCGGCAACAGCCATATTTGCTATTATAAGATTTGTTGGTGTCCTTAGCGAACGATTTACAGCAATCAAGTAGATGATAATATAATTGCCAAATAATCCACATAATATGAGGGGTATAAAAGTACAAATCTTCCAGATCATTTCCGATTCTGGCACGTGCCGCCATATGCGCTCTTCTGGAAAATCCCATTGACTGAAATCGAACTGCTATTAAAATAGAATATTTATTATTATTATTAATTAATTAATTAATTACTCTTGAACTTACACAATCTGAATCGCACATTGTTATTTTGGGTTGGGGCCTTAGTCAAGTGTCAAGTCTTCAGCATGTTTGTCTGAGCACTGATTTTGGTTTCGCATATTTTTCCCATAGCACAAATTTTTATATGTCATTACGGTAGCGTCGTCATAGTTAATATTGATATTAATTCACTTAGTCACTGATAAAGTGAGATTGCTAGGTTTTCTATCCATCCATCTATTCATGTTCTATTGTAGTCGGTTAGTTGTTTGGGTCCGGGGGCATTAAATTTTCATGTTTAACAGAATCTAATTGTTTTGTCAAATGTCAAAGTAAAGAACTGATAAGAGCAACTTGAAAGCAAAACACTTCATTCGCAAACATAAGTATATGTATACCATATGTTATTAAGTACAATTATAGTTATAGCATGGGTGTATCATGTACGGAAGTGCATACGTAACAAATATAAAGGACAATGCTGAAATAGGATGATATGATGCCTGGTTTTGACAGTATTCAACTTCGGCCCTACCAAAAATCCAACATTAAGGACAATCTTCATTTAAAGTTAGAAAATCTACTGTTATAAAATACTTAGCTCTAACAACCACAAAGCGAAATACATTAGTTGTTTGTACTGAAGATTTTCATGATATTTTAAGATAAGCACTTTTCATTTCATGATCAAAAAAGTTAGTATCAAGTTCTTAGGAAATTTCTGGTGTCATGAATTCAATGTTGCTCTATACTCTACATTGTATTTGGTACACAAAGCAAAATCTTGTCTTCAAGTGTTAAAAACGTTTACAAATCGAATTTGAGATGTTGAGCATGAGGTCGACACAGACTTTCTGAAAAAATGCTGAATGGTCAAATTTCCAGACATTAAGTATAAATTCTTAAATAAACAGTTTCAATTAACCATTAAACACATTGTCTAATAATCGTTTCCATTGTAAGTATAATCAAATCCTTAGTTTATATTCTATTTGGAGTCTTATTGTTTCTTTGTCTCTATTATTGTTATTCCAGAGTCGAAACCAGAGTATGTATTTTATAAGTTTGCAACTTCGGTTTCACTCATGCTGAGTGTATTTTTCTTTATTTAGAGGAGCGACGGCAACAATACTCGTCGCTATATACAATACGATTAGACATACATATGTAGATATGTACGAACAAACAAATGTACGAGTAATGTAAGAGTTTGAGTAATACGCTTAGATAAACATCAAAGTCGGAGGAGGTTCAATCATTACATCGGCTAATATCTTATCGCGTTGTTCACAAAAGCAATAAAAACAAATATAAAAAAAATATTGTGCATATATTTATTTTCATATTGTATGAATACAAAGAACTATATAGTACAGTACTATAACACATTAATTCTTATAAAACCGTGGCGCTGTGTAATTAAATTGAAACTTTTGTCATCATCTGGTTGAGTCACTATTTTTCAAGTAAATTGTTTGTTTATAAGTATAGTATGTTTAATATATGTTAAGAGTATTTTAAACATTTTAATAACAAAAGAAAAATCATAAGCGTGGTAAACATAATGTCTTGACACAAAGCGATGTGTTTTTATTTTATAATCCTCTTATATGGTTGTCTTTGCAGGCTGAAGGAAGAATAAGAGAATAGTAAGATAAGGTTCGTATCACCTTTGCTCAGCTGAAATTGGGGAGGTCACTTATTCTCCAGAGCTACAGAAAACGTAATGATTTCTTCAATAATGATAGCGTGGTAGCTCTTAAAGACCTTTTATATAGTCATTTCAGTATTAATTTCAGTTTCAGTCAATCTGTCAGCATAAACTGAATCGGAGACTGAGAGAAATGACTGGATGACCAGATCTATTTGTTTCATATCAGCTCGATAAAATTTTCGATAATACAACAAATTTTATGTGTAAATGTTGGGAAAAAAAAATGGAAGAGTGCATTTATAAAACTGACACTGTTATAACCAACCATGATTTTGTTACGATTTTGTTGTAAATTTCAATGAAATTTATACATAAAAAATTCATAAACAAAAACTGAGAACTGAACGATCCTTTTTCCGAACTAAAACTGTAAGACTATGTGACCGTCTAAAAGGCCCTTAACTTTTTCATATCTTTATAACAACAAATAGAGATAAGTTTCAACTTGTCTTATCTTAATATCTATACTTATCAAAATATGATTGCATGTATTTAGACCTTAAACTTCATTAGATTTATACAACTTTGCTGCAAATTAAAGAATAATATATAGAATTCCATTACCAGAACACACCTCTACCTACTAACATATAGTACATATATAAATAATTTATAGGAGAGGGAAAAAAAAAATGAATCACCAAACAAAAAAAAAAAAAAAGTGAACAAACAAAATCACAAAGCATTTTTCAAACAATTGCTCTTTGGGATCGTGCGCGTGTATGTTGTTCTCTTGTTTAAGAGGAGAAAATAAATTCTTAGGAATACATCAAATCATAACAATCGAATTTATTTCATAGATTGTTTAATTATGTTTGTCATGAATGAAAATTTATGAAATTTGAAAAAAAAGTTCTTCCTTTTTTTTCAAAATTTGAATTTGTTCTCTGCAGATTCATGCACGAAAGTTGCGGCGCACAAGCATAAGCAACATCAGCCTCAGCATCAACACCAACACGAACACCAAAACCAGATTAACAACGACATAAAATAGCAAACAACTATATCAGTATATTTTATATTGACGCATAGATCAAAAAAATATATAATAAAAATAATGGGTAAAATTCGACCAATTGTCCCTGAGCTTGCTGTGATAGCAAATACTAAGCTCAATGAAAAAGATGCAACACGCGACTTACAAATAGAGGAACTACGTAAATGGATCCTAAGTCAACCATATCTAAGTGCGCGCACCGATGATCAATTTCTGGTAGCATTTTTGCGTTTTTGTCGTTGGGATCTGGAAGAGGCCAAAAATCGTTTAGTCTTCTATTATACATACAAATCTAAGGAGAGGGAATTGCTCAAATTTTATACGGTGGATGAGAAACTTTTAGATTTGGCGCGAACCGGGTAAGTTCTGATCAGATCTAATCAAAGAGAGATATATTTTAATAAAAATGATGATATTTTAGTATTTTTGCCACACTGCCAAATCCCCAAGGACCCGGTGGACCACGTATTCATTATACACGAATGGGTCGCATTGATACCTCTAAATTTGGTGTCTCTGATTTCTTTCGTTTTCACTGCTTCCGTTCGGAAATTGAGCTCGATTCTGATGACAATTGGAATATAGCTGGCGTTATAGAAATTATCGATTTCACCAAAATACCATATTCACTGGTATTACAATTCGAAGCGGGCTTGTTCCGACGCATGAATGCCTTCCTTGAACATGGCTTACCAACAAACCTGGTTGCCACACACATTGTGAATGCATCACGTGAGACACAATTTGTATTGGGTCTGATAAGGAATGTGATGAAGCAAAAAGAACTGGTAAGTAGGCAGTAAAACTGAATCTAATTAAATATTATTATTATTATTATTGTATTTGTATTTATAGTTGCATATACATTCCAATATGGAGTCACTACAGAAGGCTATCGGTAAAGAATATCTGCCAGTGGACTTAAATGGCGAAAATGGCACACTTTCCGATGCAGTTAATGATTTCGAAACTAAGTTGAAGGCATATTCGAACTACTTTCAAGATGAGAAGAATTACGGATGCGATGAGAAACTACGCGAATCTACATTGACAGTGCCGCCAGTCGTTGATCTGCAGAGCACAACTTTGGAAAAGTTAAATATCGATTAGAATATAAACCAAAATCACCATATATTTTGATGAAAAAATTTTACAAAAACAAAACAAAAAAAAAAATTTAAAAAAATCTAGAGCAAATATATCAAGCAAATTTTTAGTTAACAAAGAATCAGTAAAACAAAACATCAAAACAGTTTAATATTTTATATATATACAGACTTTATATATTTCAATTAAAAAAAGAAAACAAAAATAACAAATCAATATCAATCAACATAACAACAATGGTGGTTTTTGGACACAAAACAAAAGAAAAGAAGTGAAAAGTGAAGACAATTTATTTAATGCACAAAATGTATTTAAACTTTTAAAAGTAGAAATTTTGTACTTTAATTTTTGGACATATGTATATATTTTTTATTTTTGTTATTTTTAAATAGTTAAAAGAGCAAACACAAAGAATTTTTTTGTTAATTTACAGAAGACATTATACATCATATATTTTTTACATTATGCCGCCTTTTCATTATATATGTATTATTTTTTGTATGTAATTTTTTTTATTATTATTATAATTAAGATTAATTACTGCTGTGGTTAAATTTTACTAAAACATAATTTTCTTCCCCGTTTTACTTGTATACAAAATTATGAGAACTACATGCTACATGCATACATAAATCTTTTACTATTTACTAATTACATATATAAGCAATGTTGAGTGCTTTAAAAACAACAAAACAAACAAAAGAAAAACAAGAGAAATTAAATTATATAATGAAAAAAAAAAAAAAACCAAAAACACGAAGATGTTATTTATGTACGCCAAACAAACAAAATTAATAATTACATATGTGTATTTTAATTTGTTAAAGGAGAATAAGGAGAGCTTAGCCGATCATTTATGAATGATAATGATGATAATATAATATTGATAACATTGTTTCAAACGGTACAAAGTACATACATACATGCGCAATTAGTTATTATTATTATTATGTTATCTGTTTGAATGAAATAGAAAATATATGTAAAAAAAAGAGTCGTTAAAATGCATTTCTTTTGAATTTGAAAGTTTCTTATTTAACCAACAAAAAACCGGCAAATCGTATAAAGTCCAAAAGCAGCACTGCATTCGAAAGATTAGGGAGCCCTGTCCAAGAAACTCCACATCACACGTTGTCGCGTACGCGCATTGTAAAAGTTATACTCAATTCACACTGAACCCAATTATGATGTACCACTTTGACGTTTAGACCGACGGATTCGAATCAAGAACAGCTATTTATTGTTTTGCGTATACATACGATGACAAACTGTGAGAAGTGAAATAATTGGAAAAGTTAGATTTGTAGAACTGCATGCTCTGTTCTCTATTTTTAATGTTACATAAATTTAATTTACAAATATTTTAATATATGTTTACAAAAAAAAAAAAAAACTTTAAATAACAATTTTACTTTTTACTTGTGTCATGATTAACTCTTTATATTATTGTTTTGGTGCACAAAAAAAAAAAACAATAAAAACTGTGAAAGTCTTGACAGACTGGCAATTTTCAACCGGAAATTACCAACAACTTTGCAACAGCATTGTCAAAAATTTTCCAGCCCTGATCTCAATCACAGACTGATCAACTCTTGATTCTACCGTGAATCGGATCATATTCTACAACAACAACCCCTGAATGATGTCACTTTTCCCTGTGATTGTTGTCGAATGTTATCCTATTCAATAGTCGAATCAAGATTGATACGAATCACGCTTGTTAAGAATGGGGTGTAAGGAATAACTTTTTGTTTTAAAAGAAACTTCTTTATTTAATGATTCCAGTCTTAATATGAAATTTACATTTTATGCTTATGATATTTACATTAATTTCATTTCATGCTATTTGGTTAAGATGTTCTAGTTTTCCAAAGATATATATATAGGATAAGATATATACTTATATATTTATTGCTGATCTTGCTTATTTATATTTGATGTACAATACTATTTAAATATTTAACGATTTGATATACTTAAAACACTTATCAATGATCATGTTTATGTGGAGATCTCCGGAGATGAGAAGTTGGTTGTTCGTGACTGGGCGTGTTTGGTTGAAAAGTTGAATTATATTTCTCAAAACTCAAAACTCCACAGTTGAGATATTTTCAACTATCATTTCTCTCGCAGTTTCGACGGCAAGGAACTATTTGATGGTTTAGAAAACTGCATACAGCTGTTTTATTAATTCTCGAACGCGACAACGCGTGTTGTGGAGTTTCTTCTTAGGTCGGCAATTAAGGTAGTTTTAGATTGTGTGGGGTGGTGGCGTTTGCCGCTATCTAAGATCGATTATTGCACTTTGATCGGAAGCAGCTGTTTCTGTTTTAATATTATAAATTCTAGTTAGTAGTCTATATAAATAAAAATATATATTTGTTAGCATAGAAAAATGTCAAAATCTCTGAAATATTATTACGATTTAATGTCGCAACCTTCTCGTGCTCTTTGGATAGCTTTAAAGCTAAGCAATACGCCCTATGAGGATTGTCCAGTTGCACTTAGAAAACGTAAGATTCAAAAAGCAAAGAACCAAACAATATTATTGGATATTTAAATTTACAAACATATCAATCCATTTAGGTGAACAATTGACCGATGAGTATAAGCGAATCAATCGTTTTCAAAAGGTCCCTTGCATAACTCACGGTGACTTCCAGTTGTCCGAAAGTGTAGCCATAGTACGGTATGCAATATAATCTAATAATAATAATAATTTTTCTGGTTTCCTTTACTAATATCAATGAATATTGCAAATGTTTAGCTATCTTGCGGACAATGGATTGTTTAGCACCTCATTATATCCAAGAGATATTAAAGCACGTGCAAGTGTTGATGAGTTTCTCGAGTGGCATCATTTATCTTTGCGTTTAAGTTGTGGCACTTATTTTAGAGATGGTTGGCAATTGCCAATTGGTGGCCTGGCACCAAAACCCAATGCAGAACAAGAAAGTAAAATGATAAAAGAAGTGGGACGTAGTCTGGAATTGGTTGAACGCATTTGGTTGGCAAAAGACGATTTCCTTGTGGGCAATGATATGACAATAGCAGATTTGTTTGGTGCCTGTGAAATTGATCAAACAAGTGATTTAATTCTTTTCATAATATTGTCACACAACTTAACTAATTTTTTTTTCTTATCTTTATAACTTTAGAAGTCTGCAATTACAAGGTCGATGCCAAGGTTTATCCCAAAGTTGTCAAGTGGCTGGAACGTGTGCGTGAAGCTTCTAATCCTTATTACAATGAAGCTGGTAAAATCTTGTACAAGAAAACTGCTGCGACTGCCAGGGCATAAATGTATAATGTATATGCCTCAACTGTTTTGTGTAAAGTGCTTGGCAATGTCTTTTTTTTTTTTGTTATTTTAATATTAGCAACACAACAACACTTTTACACACGAGCCTTAATAAGTCTGAAAGAAATCTGTTTATTTTAACTTTGTCTAGAAAATTTTATTTGTTATTGTCATAAATTAAACAGGTAATGTGCCTAGCATAAGAAAGATCAATCAATATCCAGTTTTCTAAAGGAGCCTTCAATTCCAAAAATCGATTCAGCATTCACTGGTCGACCAGGCCTCAGTTTTTCATTTGTTCCAAATTGTGCATCTTCTTCGAAATATGGTTTATAGGCAATTAATTTCTTCTCCCAAGTGTTGATGACATCTTGAACGCAGCCATTGCTGCCACCATATTCCGCTGGCAAGCATTCTTTGGGTACATATTCATAGAGAGATTCCATATCGGAATGTATATGGAAACGTTGTCGTATCTTTTCACTCATCAGACTCTTTGCAATAGACATGCAACGTTCCACTGCCGATGGTGCATTGACAAAATGGAAACCTTTTGGTCGATAAGGCCAAGCTTTATCACCCAATACAGCAAGTTTCTTTGTGAACATGGCATCGAATTGAAATATATGACCAGCACCAACCCCTTTCATGTCGATTATTTCAACAAAACCCATAACCATGGCATTGTCATCTTCACGTATCTGTATTTCACCTATTAAGGTCCCAACCTGTATGACTTCCTGTATGCTAAACTTGTTTGTATCATATTGGCCATACCGTGATATGTGTATGCGTGGACCATCCTCTTGCAAAGGTTTGGGTAAACGTAGCAAACAACTGGAAAGGAAAGTATAATAAGAATAATGATGGAACATTTGTCAACATTTTTTGTTGAAAACAAAATACTCACCCAGTTTTTAATATTTTCAATTGTTTATCGGTCACCAAACGATTCTTATAGAGTTCTGGAACTGCTCCACGCATAGCATAGAAATTGTCCAATTTTTGTTTTGTCTTCTCTAAACTGTATTTGCAACCACGCAAGAACGCTACCAGGAATTGGTCATCTGTGCGTGCTTTAAGATGTGGTTGTTTCGAGATCCAATCACGAAGAGTTGCCAAATCTGTATCAATGCGTTCTGACACTTCGTTAAGTTCTACTTGAGCGCGTTTCGCCAATTTTTCATTCAATGGACGTAAATCAGGCATTTCGTATATTTTTGTTTTATGATGTCTAAAAACAAAAAAAAACATGTGTAGGTGATTTGATTTATTGTTTAATGTCCCACATATCTTCAAAATATATAAGTAAGTTTTTTTTTTTTGTGTGATCGTGGTAATTAGAAAAGAGTGTCGTCACTTTGTATTACCGAACAGGTGTGGAAGTTGATATAGATTAGATTAACATTCCTACATATGGTTGCAATATATCTGAGTGTATTCTGAATGCGTTTTTGTGGGTCTTTTCCGATTCGATAGATCTTATAGTCGGGGTTTGAAATGGTTTACTACCTTTTCTTATCTTCGAAATGCTCTAATACATTGTAAATTTTATGGAAGCAACATTAACAGTTTCTTCTGTAGTATTGAAAACTTATCAATTAATTTCATTTTGATAATAAAAATGATTCATTTCAAATGAAGTACAGACAACTTAGTATGTACATAGGTAATCGACTGCACCTAAAATTTGCCAAAAATATACGAAGAACTTAGTGTTCCGGAGAAAATTTGAAACCGAAATGTAATCCAAAATTGTTTAGTCAATACCAATTACATATCTACATATGTATCTCTGATGTTTGATAAGAATTGCCACTATGAGGTAGATAACATGTTTATGTGTTTTTAGAAATCTTTTACTCATGCAATAAATTTTTATCTTTATTTTACATGTGAAACAAATGACACAAAAGCAGAGCAGAGCAGAGTAGAGCAATTGAATAATTTAGTAAAATATCGTTGATTGTAAAATAAGTAAAGGTTAGACAGGTTGTAATTCCAATTGACTGACTGTCTGACTGACTGACTGACTGACTGACTGAGTGTGATATTCTATCTATTTAAATTGCTTATTTTAATATTTGTGCATATAAGTTTTATGAATCACTTGTGATACTAATTTAATTTATTTTATGAACATACAATCTGTTGTTGTTACTGTTACTATTGCTGTTGTTATTGTTGTTTCTAGTTTTTATTTTTCAAGCACTTAACCGACAATTAATACTTTTCTATATTCTATACTTGTGTGCGCGATTCTGTTTTGGAATAAACTTTCCACTTTGACTGTGGGCGCGCAACTGTCATGGCAATTCAACAAAGCTGCCTGCCACCTCCTAACGGCAGTTCAAATTTTTAGTTGCCGGCTTTACTGATTTTGGGCAACAAACAACCTATGAGAGATACAAAAACTAGAGAGTCGTTTGTTCATCATCAAAGCTACAATAATATTTGTTGTTCTACATTACGATTTATCTATCGATCGTGTTTTGTGTGTTTTACTTTTATTTTCTTTATTTTTTGCAAGTCAATTTTATAACTGTTATACATATCTGTGCTTTTTTTTTGTTGAATCACAAAGAGAGACATCTGTAATGTATAAAATATATATATAGAGAGAGGGTACAAACTAGTAATAGAGATACAATATTTGTGTAGAACTTTGCTTTAGAATACTAAAATGCCTAATTTATTATGGGCAACAAGGAACAGTAAATGACTTAATAAATTTGGATTCCACGTTCTTAGAAGGACAAACACATTTTGATTTTTTTTTTTTTATAATCATGCCATTATCGGAAAGTGTAAAGAATATGAGACAACTGTTGACATTATTACGTATACGTAAATGAGTTTATTAACTTTCATATTTATGTGTGTGGTGATAAGATAAAATTCAATCACACAACTTAACAAATATTCTTATCATTAGCCTAGACATTTCATTTATTGAAATGACGAACAAAAAGTGACGTGACAATAAATGTTTTTTTTGTGATCTTGATATATCGTAATTGTAATCCCCACACTATGTTGGAACTGTTTAAATTTCCAAAAATGCTTATGACGTAGTGGCGATTATTTTCACTTTACTGCTTAGGGAAAACATCATTAAATTATTGGTAATATAGGATTTTTATTTGATTTAATTCTATTAAATTTATAACTATGTATTAATATCTTATCTGACATTGTGTATTGAAACATGACTTGCTAAATTTGTATTGTAATATGTCTAGTTACACATATTTTATCGAAAACTAGAGTACCCGGTTTAGGGTCTTTGAACTTGCCATGAATAGAAAAAAAGAGTTCTTCACTTTCAGTAGAACGGAATTGGGCCACACCTGCGATTAAGATTGCGCACCATCGCTATTAATAAAATGAATTACATTTCTGGTATTCCCTTCTTGCTATTCGCTGCCCTTTATTTGGGTGAAACGGACAGACTAAACAAATTCCAATGACTTAACAAATGAACAACAATCCACATCTCCCTGACTTTGTATTATTATAGAGTCCTTTAATTAATTTATTTTATTCAAAACAAACAATACGCAGCACTTGAAATGCTTTTGAAAATATCAGACGTGCGAGTATCATATACTTTGATTTCAAAGCTGTATGCCACTTATGGATCTAAAACTATCCTATGTCCAAAGTTGGACCCAAGCATACAATTACACAAAATGTCATTGCAATCACATGAACGGTATGGCAACGCATAAGACTCGAACAAACAAACAAACAAATGTGTTTAATATATGAAATTATTATTAATATTTATGAATTATCAGGCAAGAAATTAACTGAAGAAACTTTTAGTGATAATTGAAAAAATGCTTTAACATGAACTTTTTCAATAGTTCCATCAAAACTTAAGCATAGGTTATTACTTTATCTCAAATGCTATATAATAAATTAGAGATTACATTTGAGGAATGGCAGGAGCTAATCATTTTGTCACTAGTTCCTCGATTTGGCCTATTGTAAAAAACCTCATAATTACAGTTTTTCCGACATTCTACTTTGTATTATGAAAGTGCATTCTGACTCTACAATGTTCTGTTAGGAGTCTTGAGACCACACGGATATCTTTCCGAGTTAGTCCTAGCATTTTCGGGAGCTAGTAAGCATGATTGTTTTCACTATTCCTATAGATTTTGCATCCAAAGATGCTAATGCAAAATCTTAAGTTTACATTTTTTGAATGATAACTTGAACAAATTTTTTATCATTTCAAATATTACGACATTAGTGTTAAGTTATAAAACAAGTTTTGTAGTTTCTAAGGAGAAACATATCTACTTCCGGATCATAATATTTGTAATCAAGAAATTGAGCGCAGGAAAGAAGTAAGTAAGTTTATGATTTTGTATGTTGAAGCCTTTGACAATCACCCACTTTTTGTTAGTTTTTACCGAGTTATTATCCCACCCTCTCTACGCAACCGTCTCTTCCACCCTTATTCTTTCTCCTCTTAATACGAAAATGTAAAAAAAAAAAATCTGCCCTGTAGCGCATTTGTCAACTTTACGATTTTGGTTGTCACACAAATTTAAGCAGAGGTAATTAAGAGTTGCTCCAAAAATCTTAAGGCGTTTTCTTCCTCATGGAGCTAAACCTGAGCTTGTTATGGTATATTTCTTCCGATGCTTGTTTTAGCACATGCCATAAACCCTTATTTTTCATATGAAATATAGAGTACATAATAAAGAAAAGGATAATAAATTATCAAGAATTCTAAAAAAAAAAAAAAACATAATAATAATTATAATATTGATACCTTATTCAAGTTCACAATGATCAAATTTCAAGAATTTAATTATTTAATTAATATTTCTATTATTTTAGCATATTTTGATACTTAATTTCCTTTACTTGGAACTCATTAAATCAAAATAAAAATGTTTTCTTAAGAAATATATGATATATCAGGTTAATACAATGCAAATTGCATATGGTAATCGCTTTTTCATATGGAATGTTATAAAAAAAAGAAAAAAAGAAAAGATACATTTTAGTATGAAATGAAAGACAAGAAAAACTAGCATTATGTTCCATTTCCTACCTGGATGTTATAATGTTTTAACCAACTTTTTGAGAGAATAGCAGGTATACACATCTAATGACCTTTTTCTTTGAATTTGTTTTGAAACTAGAAATAGAAAAGAATAGAGGTATAAAGAGACGTGAAAAATAAAAATGAATTCAGTTTGAAGTCTGCACTCTGAACTCAAGGGCTGTAGCAGTTTAAGTATAAAATTATTCGTGAAAACCGTATAAAAATAAAATCTATTTTATATCGAAATTGATTTGTGAAAATTTGGAAAAATGTTGAAAACGAGAGTGTGCGTTTCGATTGTTCTTTGGATTACAGTCCAATGTTATTTTTTCGGTGCCAATGCTATACGGCTACACAACGATGAAATAGATGCTAGAGAATACCCATTTGATAATACAGACTACCCAATGGATCCTGACAATAGACTAGTATTTGTACATGTATTATATCGGCATGGCGATCGAAATATACTCTATCCGTATAAAAATGATCCTTGGTATAGGGCTGAATATTGGCCAGGTGGATTCGCTCAACTTACGGATCTCGGAAAACAACAACATTATCAGTTGGGTAAATGGCTAAGGAAGCGCTACAATTCATTATTAGGCAAATACTACGACAGAGAACTGATTTACGTGCAATCCACCGATGTCGATAGAACCCTAATGAGTGCACTTGCGAATTTGGCTGGTCTTTATAAACCCAATAGTGAAGAAAATTGGTCAGACTGCATTCTATGGCAACCGATCCAGTGCATACAACGCCCAACTATGATGATATAATTTTTGGCAGAGCAAATTGTCCACAATACAATAAATTAAATCTTGAATTTAAAGACGGTCAGGTATATCAAGATATCTTAAATCGGTATCAGTCCTTGTATGAATATCTGCAAGAGAAGACTGGCGAAGCAATCGGTGAACCTTATGATGTACAAGTAATTAACAATACTTTGTATATTGAAAGTTTATACAACAAAACACTACCAGAATGGACTAAGAAAGTGTACGGAGGCCATGATATGACTTATTTATCGAATTATGCATTTACCACGCAAACATATACACGGCAAATGGCTCGCTTGAAAACAGGTCCTTTGATTCGCGAGATGCTACAACGTTTTAAAGATAAGCTTACGGACAATCTTTATCCTGATCGTTCAGTTTGGATTTACAGTGGACACGATACAACTATTACCAATGTACTTAATACTTTGAAATTGTTTGATCCACCACATAGCCCGCCATATGCCGCTTGCATCATGTTGGAGATGCGCTTAGATGTCAACGACAATCCATTTGTTTCGATATTTTATAAAAATACTACTGACGAACCAAAGGCTCTAGAAATACCGGGTTGCGGTACTGTTTGCCCACTTCAAAAGATGTTTGACCTATACAAAGATATATTGCCTATTGACTGGAACGAAGAATGCAAATTAGAAGGAGAACAGAAACTTATAGGAACTGTTGTAGTGGAAAAAAAACGTAATTCGGTTGTTCCAGAATCTAAAATATATTATATTTATAAATTAATATTTTTAATCGCATCTATTGCATTTTTCGCCTACGGAGTTGTGATCTATTATCGAAAATCCAACTGGAACGGATACTTTCAATTTGTTTAAACACGAGGCACCGGCGCGTACAAGTACAATATGATCTTATTAAATTTATAATATTTTTGTTAAATTTGACCAATTAATGGAAAAATAATTCTCCTTTTTATTTGAATGTATAAATACAATATTTGTCTTGAATTGATTAAATTAAATTTATAGATTAACAACATTAACAACAGTTTGAATATTCCAATGAACTTAATAATTAAAAAATCAAATATTTTTGTAAAAATCAAAGAGTCACATATGTATATATATTTATGTAATGTTTCTGTTTATTTGAATGGACAGAAAATAATAAATTGGATCACATAACATAAAACAAAATATTACTTATTATTGTTAAAATTTTTGAAAAAGTTAGGGTTTTAAAAGATTTGTGCTTGTGATATTAATAAAAACTAGTTGATATTGGTAACATACATATATAGAATGGCGAGTGAAGAAGGGAGTGGCTTTGATGAAATTAATGTTTGTTTGTCCAATATTCAAAGTTTTCAATAATAAGTATTAGCATCAAATTTTATGAAGGTTTGAGTATCTCAACTAATGAAATACTATGTAAATAAAAAGCTCAAGATAAAAATAAGCTTTTGATCATTAATATTCTCTCGTTATATCTTACTGCCTTCACAAATCAGCTGTTCAACTACTAACTTACATACTTTGAGTAAGTACTTGGGTAGCCGTTATTTGCTATATCTCAGGAAATCGAGGAGGTATCTCAGTTTTTGATTATTTAAGGCAATGGTTTGTTGCAACATATGGGAACCAAGACTCATATCAAATGATTCAGAAATAAGTATAATTTCTAAACGGCTAAGAGTAATGTTAGATCGATTGGGAGTACATAATTGTATTGGAAAGCTTTCAAAATGTATTCTCTGTTATGTTGGCAATGCTGTTGAAGTTTCACTGAGCGGTTGTTGTCTATTTCAAATGGTTATTTTCATTTATAGGAAAATTCAATGTTTTCTATTTTAAATACTAGATTTTCGTTTTAACTCCATAAATTTTTATGAATATAAATATATGATATGATTATTCTATGACATCATGAAGATGATTTATTCCAACCACAATCCGGTAACATAATGAAACGAAAGAAATGCAGGGGTCAAAGAAAATACATAGATAAGGTCTTTGTTGCAAGTAGAAAATAAATAGGAAGACACGATGTTATGTATAACTATGCTGAATGAAACCAGTTCTGTCCGCTGATAGCAGTAATGGCGATAATGTCTGTTTATGTTTTATTCGAATAGACCCAAATTCAATATCGAGAAGACTTCAAAAGTAAACAACAACAACAGCATTAATACATAACCATTGCACCTTATCATTTTAATTATCATTTAAAGAATTTTTTACTTTTATAAGTTCTTAGCTAACAACAAATATTCCAAGTTAGTTTTGTGCTTAATTGATGTGAAAAACCATTCACAATTCCGATTATAAATGACAATATTGGATGTTGTAGGAGTTGATGTTCTGGCCATAGGATTGCTAGACTCTATTGACTACTTCAAAGGAGTCAATTGCTGGATCCCCGACCATAACCTAATGCTACTATCTTACTTACTGTAGTAAATAATTAAGATAAACAAGTATTCTTAGTATTAACTTCTCATACTCAATCAGATGTCTTAAGCAACAAACAGTTTATGGTCAATAAGATCATAAGATTATATAAGTTCCTTATTTAATTTTAACTTAAGTTCACCTTAATTAATATCTAGTATAAATTCAAATGAAATGCAAGCGCGCGCATATTTTGAGTCGCCGTTGTTTTTATAAACGCCGTTTTCAATGTAAAGCTTGAGTTGCAAGTGAGTCAAGTGAGTAACTTTGTCCATTGAACGCATCTTGTAAGAAAGCTTAGCTTGGAGTCAAAAAGCAAAGAAAAATCTTTGCGAACCGAAAACATGGCAAGTTTATCAATTCACATTCAGTTGATTTTCGTCTGCAAGCATTGAAACACTCGCTCGATTGAATGCGCTCTTAAGTCGAATTTATTGTAACTTCATTGAGATACCAAAAAGCAATAAGTATCGCACTGATAAGAAATTTAGTGCAGTCCGACAAGGGTTGAAATTGAGAGATTTCTCAGTTGATGAAATATTTTTGATCTAACAAGTGTGTGAATTAATAGTTTATCGATCGATCAATCGATAATGTTTGCATAGTAAACAATCAAACAATCAATCCATCAATTGAAGTGTTCAACGATTTTGTTAATGTTGCATTTGTAGTTATTTGCTGCTGCAGTGTTATGTGTCACGCGTGAGCACAAATGAAACACAAATTATGATAATATTGGATACAAACTAAACTAACATAAAATGCTGCAATGAGTATTAAATAATATAAGTTTTATATGGTTTGGTTTGGTGAAAGTGTGTTAACGGCTTGGCTTGGCCTGGCATGACTAAAGTTAAGCAGAAACAACAACTGATACAACAACTGTGCAAGTAAAATGTTAAATTCTTCGGTATTAAATTTAAAATAATAAAAATCCCAACAAAAAAATATTGCACATTTTTTCCTTTACATTTTTTTTCTTTTTTATTGGTGAATTTGTCTTTGTCATTAAATAAAGTAAAATTTAAGTGAAAAATATATAGTAAAATTCCAATAACCAAATACACAAAAAAAAAAAAAAAAAAAATAAACCAAAAAATATATCAAAAGGTTGGTGCCAATTTTTCATTTGCAATTGAATTTTGCGCAAGTTTGGCGTTCAAGTCTTTTGATTTATAATTGAATATTATTACATGTTGTGTGTTGTATATCGGACAAATTACATTTACACTGTACATGTGTATGTGTGTATGTATGTGTGTGTGATTTTAATAATACTTTATTATAACTATACATATGTTACATTTGAGTGAGTCTAGAAAAGTATAGAATATTAAATATTATATAATAGAAAAATTGAACAAAAAAAAAACACACAAATAATCCTTATGACACAACAAACTTGTTCATTTTTATAGGGTATGCTGTAAAAAATCGTATATATTTTTGTTATTGTATTTATCAACAATTACTTTTTATGTGCTTCCTTTATTTCATTGCAAATGTGATATGTTAAACAAAACAAGGTTAAACGTCATGCAATGCAACTTGTTGTCGGAATAAAGAAAGATTTTGAAATTGACAGCCCACAAAAAATAAAACATCCAAGCAACAAACTTGTTGCATTTTTATCAATTTTATACCTTTCACATTTCGTAATGGGATAGTGCTGATGCTGAAACATCAGAGATCACATACGGAAATGATCAGCAGGTGCATCAATAGCAGAAGTCAATCCGTTCATTAAATTTTTGTCAGTTTGATTCCAAGTCCTTGAGGTTTTGAAATGTAAAACAGAATTATGCACGAAGAAAAAGATAATCTGTTTTCGTGGAAGTTCTCCGACAACAGAAAGATATACTAGTCTCCTTAGAAAAATTCTAATATATAGGCAGATTATTAATATCGAAACATGTAATTGGATCACTTCTATAACTTAAAAGTTTAAGTGATCATTTAACTTTATGGTTTTTGTATGAAATACTTCAAGTTTTGTAACTTTTTGTTTCTTCAAATATATCAATTTGTGTAATATTTAGTGGAGCCGAAGCTAAGATATTTTCTTGGCTTTACGCATGCTTTGTCATTTTTCTTGCCATGACACTTGATGTCATGATTGTGAGTATATTTTTCTCTTGTGAATCGTGTTAAATGAAATACTATTTTTGTATGTTTATGAGTTTTTTCGAGAAGCGCGCATTGAGTTACAGAAAAGTATAAAAAATTACACAAAATTTACTCTTATTTATGTTGTTTGTTGGTTGTGCTTTTTTTTTTTAAAATGACACAAATACACACAAATGTGGTCAAGGTCATGTAGACAATATTTCTTTTGCACTTCTTCTTCAACTTCTTCTTTTGTTTTGTCTCATTTACAATAAATTTAACTACCATTTTTTTTATATCTTTCACTCATAGTGTGAATAGTTTATTTACTTTGTTGTGATGTTTGTAACGCATGGAAGCGTGAAAAAGAGAATCGATTAGGCAATGTCCGAAGATTCGACCGTTAGTGTGTTCTGGACCAAAAATTTCTTGTTTTTTCATACAGAAAATATATGAAAATTTATTTTCCTGTTCAGATTTTCATAAGCAAGGCAAAAGAGTCAGTTTTTTGAAACTGGAGTATTGAAACATGACCTAATGTTTATTAAGATATTAAAACATCCAATAATTGAATTGATACCCCAATATTTAATGATTTTTTTGTAGAAAACATTTTACAACGATACTTTAAAATATCGCACGCCGAGAGCTCCGTACGAAATGATGGGTTTGCGTGGGAGGTACCCCCTAGTGGTCCGATTTGGTTTATTCTAACAAATATGCAGCGTATGTATCGAAAACTTAGAATATCTAATTTCAGTTCGATTGTAGAGAAAACAAAAAAGTTTTTTAATAAGAGCCTGAATTTTTTTTATTGGAGGGTTTGGATACTTTAAACTTCTAATTCATTTCCTTCAACCATGGAAATTTCAAGATCCTAGGGTCACTGGATCGTATAGCTCCCATACAAGCCCATAAGTTTCCTGTTCAAATTTTTATTTATTTTGGTTTTAGGTTTTGAAACTGTAGCCCCGATAGACACATTTCACATTTAAAAAGAGGACGAACGGATGGATAGCGTAGCCTTAGTAATAGGGTTCCGTTTGGGTCCGGAGCCCTAAAAATGATTTAAAATGCTAATTGACATATGTAAAAATTGGATTGATCGATGGATCTTATAGCTGCCATATAAATCTATGGTATATTATTTTTTGATGATTTCTATTATCCAAAATACTACAAAAATACATAAAAGTCAACAAAGACAACAGTATAATTAAATAAATTTTTAATTTTACACATAAAAAAAAAAAGCTAAAACAAATAAATAAATCAAAGTCAAAGTATCTTTATTCAAGATATACAACATCGCATCTTCAGGTGTGATAATTGTATATTGTTTAATCTGCCTACACACGTATTTAGTTGGGGTTTTTTCACAATTGCGATTTTTTAAATAACCTTTAAATTTGCACATTTTCCCATTTGTTTTTAAAAGCCAAAAAATGTAGTTTCTGTACTCGTATATGTACAATGCTTTATTGTTTATAATATTTTTTTTAAAGGATGAGCACGATTCACACTGTGTTATGTAATTGTGTACTAGCAAAAATTGTATTTTTGAAGTAAATAAAATACATCATTTGATAAATTGATTACATTATTGACAAAGGAACAATCTGAACAACTAAGCATGATGATATACTGTTTTATACGCTTCCATATGATATTGTATTTTTTAAGCATTCAAAGATTCATGGGTTACTTCAAAAACTATTTGTGGATATTGCACATATGTGTTGTTTTAACTATCATAAATTTCTGGAGACTTTTGGTTTCTTTTAAATATAATATACATTTATTAGTCAAAGCTCATTATTTACACATAGACCCATTAAAAACTTAAGTCTGAAAAGTCTTTATAATGTTCACAAAATTTTGATTTGATGCTTAACATCAGGCATCGAAGAAACCATCCAGTTTCCATATCTACATATATTGGCCCGATCAGCATTGCTTGGGGAATCGATACATGTTCAATTGATAAAAAGTTTGATTGGTAACAAGTTGTGTTACTTTTTAAAGTTGCCGTTATCCAACCACAGGAATTTCATAGTCTAAAATACTAAAATTTTAATTTACAAAGATGTTGCTTTGCTTTTGTAAAGTGTGTTTGGTACTTGATAAAGCCGAAAGTATTTGGTTTTTTCTTCTTTATCAATTAATTTTAATTGTTTTATATTACATTTTTGTCATGTCATCGAGAAATCCAAGCAAAAATGTGTCTCTCTTTTTATTGTTTATAAAATATCCTATCATTTAAATTAAGTAGAAACGCCTTTTGAACTCAAATGAGTAAAAAATCTATAATTCCAAATCAAAGCTTTGGCACATTTATCAAAAGATTCCCATGATCAGATGGAAAATTACAAATTTTTAAAAATATATCAGATAATGAAATGAAGAGAATTGTATTTCAATAAATCAAAAGACTTGTGCAAGAAACTTGCTTTATTTTTGTTCCACTATTTCTCAATTATTAAAATCCTAAATGTCATTCATACAATCATAAATAATATAAATATTTTGCATATCAATGTAATTACTGAATAATTTTATTTGCATATTGTATTTATTTTTTAAACTTTATAAAAATTGGCAATTTTATAAAAAATTTTAAGTTGATTTGCTGAGATGTAAAACAACAAAAAGATATAAATAGACAAAAAGGCAAACAATATTTGACGGTCAACAAAGAGAGCAAAAACAACAATTAAAATGGAACAATTTGTAAAAGAAAAGAGAGGATGATAAAGCAGAGTAAGAAAACAAAAATACCAATAAAAACAATAATGTTACATATAAACAAATGGATGGCAAACGATTCGAATAACTTTTATTTATTCATTCGCGTGTGAAAGAAAACGAACAAATAAATGAAAAATAAAGTTGCAATGACATTTTTTGTTGAACTCAAGCGTATACAAATTTATTTGTTTTTATTGCTAAACAAAAAAAAAAAAAATATATAATAATAATATTAATTATCCAAAATGTTTGGAAAAAGAAAATATAAATATGCATAAAGCCTCACATTGTTTTATTTTGCCAAAGAAATTTGCTTTAAAAATCATACAAGCATGAAAATCAAACTTATTCGAAACGAAAATTGTATATTTCACTTTATTTAAAAATTTTATTTTTTTTGGGTTCCGGATCCAAAGGGTACCTAAGGGAACCCTATTGTAGCGGCTTCTTTGTCCGTCCGTCCGTCCTCGGGTCTTATCTCATGAACCGTAATAGCTAGAGAGTTTTCACAGAAGGTGTAGTTCTATCCGGGCATCAGCAACAAATACTAAAACTAAAATATTTTCAAAAACTTACAGGGGTCTCCATACAAGAAACATTTTGGTTTGTATGGCAGCTATACGATCAAGTAATCCCAAGATCTTGAAATTTGGATGGTTGATGGGCTATATATCAGAAACTTACATTGTCGAAATTTCAGTTTGATCGGATCATTACGGAGGACACCTACCAAACAAACCTACAAAATTCAGGTTCTTATTCGAAACACTTTTTTGTGCTTTATACTATTGAACTGAAATTTAGACACAATAAGTTTCTGATATAGGCGCTATATATATGTTGGAATCAGCCAAATCGACTAGTTGGTCTAGGGGATAACTCCCATGCAAATTTACCATTAAAATTCTGGTTCTTATTCGAACAACTTTTTTGTTTTTTTCACTATTGAACAGAAATTTAGACACAATAAGTTTTAAGTATAGGCTCGGTACATTTGTTGGAATCAGTCAAATCAGACCTCTAAGAGGAGTACTTCCCATACAAATCCCAATCTGGTACGGAACCTTCCGTGTACGAGTTTGACTCGCATTTGGCCGATTTTTTTTTTTTTTGCAAATTTTTAGTTGTTTTTATCTTAAATTTTATTACCGTTTCTTTAAGTAAGTAGTTTACGCACAATGTGTGTCAGTTTACTTTCACTGAGTGCATGTGTACGAGTATCTTTTCTTTATGTATCCGCTCTGTTTCTTGTTGGAAAAGAAGCACAGTTTGGTGGAAGTACGAGAAGCATTTAGTAATAGTATATGTATATCAAAGAAATTTCAACTTAAAGAGTTCAAACCAAAACATTTAGTATTTCGAAATTTCAATTTTTCCAAATTCGAAGGCGCTTGCAAAATGTTTTAAAATGTTGTTATTGTTGTTGTTGTTGGTGCTGTTTTTGGTTAGTGTCTCGTTGTCGTCATAGTTTACGACTCTAAAAAACCAAAAGCGGTTTTTGTTTTTTGCAATCTTTCTTCTGCTTCGCTTTGTTGTATGTTTGTTTCTCACATGCAGTTGCTCAGCTTAAAATGATCTAAATTTGTATAACTTTGTCATGAAGTTTGTAACATTATAATATTTATAAATAAATGATATAAATTTTCCATTTGGTAATTTTCCATAGACCAACAGCTAAGTGGAGGTGACCTGAGAGAAAAATAAGTCACAGGTAATATGAAAATTGGTAATCTGTATAAACTGTGCGTCTCACATTTGAGCCCAGGAAGGGAAGTTCTTCTTAGATATAATTGAGGACCCAAACAAAACTATACCTGATCGAAGATATTATTGGGTTCGACATTGAGATCAAACTGGAAATCGGAAAATATTCTTGTAATAAAGAGCGAACATATTTAGTTTGAATAGAAGATATTGGTGTTCATTGTTTTTGCCACCATGAGGATCTCCGTGACTTGCATTGCTTAGGGGCTTAATCCGTCTATGCAAAGCAAATTACTTTAAAATTTGACAATGTAGAAAAGAGCATTTTTAATTCGTTTTGATTGATTTTTGCTTATTGTCCTCTCCTCTGGTTTTTGTTTCAATTTCGATACTTGAATCTGACCAAATGAGGCGTTTTATAGTTGCAACTGCATTATTGCCGGCGCTGTAATTGTTGTTGTTGAGATGTTGGTGATGTTGGTGACGTTGTTGATTTTCCTTACAATAGAAACATTGTGGTGGCATGTGTTGTTGCTGGTGGTGGTGCTGGTGGTGGTGGTTTCTGTCTTATATTTATTTTTCTGTTATATGCAACCATCACCATCGTCACCATCACAAATCGCTTGCACTTTCATTTTGGGCGCATTCAACTTGATTTTGCTTCTTAGTGTGATGTGTGTGCAACGAATGAAACGAATGAACAAACGAATGAGCGAATAAATGAACGAACTAAGGAACTGGTTGCATTAAACAACAACAACAACAAAAAAGCAACACCAATACCTACATAAAATACACAAAAAACAATAATAAAATTCAAGTGCCAATAGTCGTCGGTCTGCTGCAACATTATTATATTATAAGTATCTGAGCCGAAAGAGCAAACATTTTACATTTTGTTGCTATTACTGTTGCATGTTGCTGATGTAAAAGTATTTATCTTATTTATACAATACATTGATTCATTCATTCATTCATTCCTTGGTTGGTTGTTGGGGTTTTTTGCGTAAATTACATAAACTTGTCGTGGTGGAAAAATAGTAACTAAAGAAAACTGTAAAGAAAATTAAAATAAATAGTTTACTTATTTTTTTTTAAATAAATATAATACGTAAAAATAAAGTTTTCTGAAGAATTTTCATCAGAAGTTGTAAAGTTTCTGAAAAAAGTTTGCTAAAAAATTGCATAAAATCTTAGCTAAAAATATTGGTATATTTAGTCGGATATCTGTAAGCTTTCATACATTGCAAATCATTACACATCATTGATACTTAGTAAATGTTAGCAATTTTTTCAAATGCCTCTAACATCGAGAAAACTGTAGTATCTCATATTCTTTATAAATGTATTTATTAAAACCTCTTTCATCTGCAACTTGAACTTATTATGACAATTTTGTAATTTCAGACTTGTTATCAATTTTACCTACAAAATTGTAAACATAAACTAAATATAAAAAATTGGATTATCCTTAACAATATTAAATAAAAATTGGCTTTTTGTTTTAGCAACATAATGAAAGTATTTTCCTTCCTTTATAAGATCATAAAATAATTACGCATAAAAAGATGCAACGAAGTCATTACATTGTGAACTTATGTGTGTTGATGCCAAGCAAAGGTGATAAGTTTATGCGTTGCCAACAGCTCAAGAGTTCAATTGACTAACAGTTGTATGTGGTTTATTATTTCCATGCGGATCATAAAGCCAGAAGTCTCATAGTATCACTTCACTAAGCCCATAGAAATGGAAAAAGAAAAATCATAAGAAATTGTACTAATTTCTCTTAGTAAGCTAGCAGTAGTAAAGGTCATTTAAAATTAGTATAAAAAGAGCTAAGCTAACATTGATGAAATTATTGTGTCTAAACTAAATAAATCAATGTAAAAAATAAACAAAATTATTAAGCATACATGTATATACGCAGGCAACATTTGCATTTTCCAATGTTCTAAGCGAAACAAAAGACTAAAGCAACAAACTTGATTAAATAAGAAAGTAAAAATGAAAACATTAAATAAATAAAAGTATTTCTTCTTTTTTTTTTTAAACTGATTCCATAAAATTTGACACCGTGACCAATTAAATCAATCCACTGTATTCAGTTACGCATTCAATCAGTTTTAACACCAGAGGCACCACTCTCCCGCTCCCTCCCCCTTTGTCTTAACTTTAATTTGGTCAGTAAGTTAGCCAAATGATTTAAAATAATTTAGCGCTTTGCGGCTGATACGCATTTAAAAAAGAAAAGAAATAAAAAACATACATACTTGTTTTATATGTGTATAAATAGCCAAACGAGGGTGGTTTATTGCCCAGGAAAGTTTACCAATAACTAGAAAACGAGCTTACATTCGTCTTAGCTTCACTAAGTAGGGCGTTGTTTATAGAAGACTATGAGAAGTGAACAGTTCAAAACATTCTCAGTTAGCACCTATGTTCTGAAATGTAGAAAAAATGGTCAAACTTATACAATGGCTCTATTTGCCTGAGGTCGGTAAACAACTTTTTTAATAACATACTGAACTAGATACAGGATACTGATCATGCATGTTATTCTTTGTACACTAGATTCCGATGCATTGTTCAACATACAATTTATGGAACAAAATTGACGACTGAAATAATGTTGGGTGTGTTTTAGTTAAATAGGCATTTCGAGTATTGTGGATGTTCATAGTCGAAACTATGATAATGAAGTACAATAAAATTATATGTATTTTACAAATTACAAAAATGTAGGATTTATAGATACTTAGGTTCATGTTCTTAAGGTTCTAAAGAAATGAACGATTTAATAGATTACATTTTACATTTCCAGACCTCATTGAAATATGTATGAGATATAATATCTAATCTTCCATTCAAAGAGCTCCAAACAATAATAATTTATTGTAGTTCACATACTTCTCAAACTCCCCACGTGACTATTACAAAATAGTAAAAATTAAATATAAAATAACGAAAGACATGAAAATAAGAGTGGTGGAACCAATAAAACTGAATTTCGGCAATTATACGTGTAAAGCATGTAACATGGCTACTGCTGATGTTGGTTTATTTGATATTCATCGCTTAATAAATTTATTATAATCTTCTTTATTTTTTTATATAAATTGGTATTAGTTTTTAAAGATTTGTATTAACAATGAGTAATCAAAGCTTGCAGAAATCAATGGAATGATAATTGAATATTGCAAGTGGTAAATTTCCTCTATAATATAAGTAGAAAGATATATCATCTAGTACAATATTAGTTGTAATAGTTGATTATCTGCAATTGTCTATTAATTATTTAAAAGAAATGCACATCCATCAACAAATATATTTTATTGCATTTTCTTACAATGATGACTTTTTGTATATAAGTAATTTCATTGCATTTTAATGACTAATCAAAATATATGTATAATACTTACTTACTTATCTGTCTGTCTAACCTATCGTTGGCAGTCAGTCGCATTTTCATTCACCTGTTACGTATGGCGTGAAAGTTGTTTCCTCAATAAATATATAAGTAACTAATTTCCACTCAAACCAACAATTTGTAAATGTTTAAATATTTTGTAAGGTAAAAATTTTAAAAATATTAAAAAACACAACTTAATAAATATGAAATTACTTATATTATTTATTTAACCAAGCAAATCCTGTCTGAAGAACTTAGAACTCTTAGGAATGTAGGGCTCCTCCGTCTTAATAAAAACAAAGTGATGTCTCATCTAATAATGTTAGTCTTTGTTATACTTAAACCTATTAAGTGTGATAACAAATTAAATTCATTCAGATATTCACCTTGAACTTGGATGATTATTACCAAAAGCAGAAAGGAAGTTACAAAAATTGACCATACTACTGTATTATATTGTATTGTATATGGTATACAGCATATTGTAAATGTTTGTTATTTTTTTTTTTTTCTCTAATTTTTCCATTTTTGTCTGTCTGCATTTCACAATTTCATTATATCTATTGTTGTTATTGTTATTATTATTGATTTTGTTTTTGTTTTTGTTTACTATATATGGTACAATATAATATATTTTGAATTATTAAAGTATCTTTTTTTTTTTTTAGCATTTTTGTTATTATATTGCTTTCGTTGTTGTTGATTGGTTTGATTGTCATCTTTTGTATTTAAAAATATTAATAATGAAAATAATAATAATGTTAACATTTCCATTATGTCAAAAGCTTATTTAATCGTTGTTCAATGACTTTAGTTATATTGTTTTTTAATTTTCATAAATATTCCTATGTACACTACCATAAAACTACACACTCCACATATGGAACAATATTCAATATATTAGTCTCCGTGAGTTGACTGCATTTCTGATCTAAGAACATATTAAGGACTTACTCGATGTTCTAAGTCATTGCGAGTAGAATTTTCATTAAATTTCGGTATATATTGTACAATAATAATTGATGCCCCCCTTTATTTCAAGTGAACTTCCTTAACACGAACTTTTATAACTTGAAGCCTGAATTAAGATTATATTTAGGAAATTCTTTTGAGAACCGAAAAGTTATTTAATATAAAGACATATTTGAATATATTTTATCATCATAATATTGACATCGATCTACATAGTCATGTGAAGCAATTTGGTGCATAGTCATCATAATCATTTATCTAAAGGTATTAATATTCATTTTTCAAGTTAGAAATTCTAAATTACTGTATCAATTGAAAACATTCTAAATATTCCTTCAGTTCAAAGGGTTTTTTATTTTTAAAAAAGTATTATTTCTCACATAATTAGATGACTAAGTAAAATATTTTATATGATTTCAATGAAAGGATTCTAGATTATTGACTTATGTGAAGCTTCGTTGATACTAAATTATTGCTTTTATTTTTTAATTAATTAAAAATTATATATGTATGTGTATATATAAAAACAACATTAGATTGCAAAAGCAATAGAAGCTTGTTTTTAGTACATGAAATTGGAACTTCTAGAAATCAATTTCGTTTTAGTTTGAGTTTAGTTTATGTTTTTCAACTTTAAATGGCATTGATCAACTTAAAAAATAAGCAAAAGTTTATATGAAATGTAGCAAATGCAGCACTATGCTCTGCCATGAACCTGATTTCTGTTCTGTCGTATGTTGTGTTGAAAACCTTATAAGAATTTTTTTTTAATTGATGTTGTTTTGTTTATTCATTTTCTAAAATATGATTGAGCAAGATTTATAATGTAAAAACAATTTAAAGTTAATCAATATGTAACAAATATTAAGCAACAATTTCATAATTGTTGTTGATGTTTATGGTCTATTTAAGATAGTTTTATTAAAAATATTAAATAGATAAAGAATGAATGTCTAACATTTATATCTATACCATCAACTGAAGTCACAGAATATAAAAATAGTATATTGAGTACTGTATATCAAGTTGATTAGGATAGATTTCTAGGTCTTATGATCTGTTTTACAATTTTCACAAAATTGTGTATTTATTTTGGGTAAGGGAAAAGTTGTGGGAAACGGAAATTTGTGTGTAGCAGAAGGAATCATAAAAGAAAAGAAAAATACAACAATACATGATTAAATTTAGTTTATTAGGACAGTTGAAAAGGTGAACAGCCTCCACACTGCGGACAGCGGTTGTTGTCTGAGAGATCTATACATTCCCTGCAGAACTAGAGGACTTATCCAGACCAGCCCGACCTTAATTGAGCTAAGGTGGTCCGAGTACTATGAGGAGGTTTTATTTTCAACTGCCTTCCTGTGTAATTCATCACAATCGAACTTATAGCGACAACCGTCAAGAGTGATGCCTATTAAAAAGGCTATGTTGGGTTGTGCAGTCAGCAGTTCATTATGTTGGCGAACTGATAAGGCTTTTACTTTGTGATGAAGATAGTCAATACTGGTCATTTGGAATCAACCGATCACAGTTCCTAGGGCGTTGTTCTGATAAAAATCGTAGGTGTCCCCATTAAAAGTCGAAATAGGTGCAGCATAATTAAAGACTGAATGTCTTTCTCCTTTCCCCAAGAAATGAGTAGGTCTTACTTAACGAATGTGTGACTCACCTATATAAAATAAATAAAGAATCAACTTATATTTATTTGTATATCGCATACATCTTAAATGCGGTTGCTATGGCTGCTGTGACCTTCGGCCATCATTTTCCTTATCATTTGTCTTAATTCACACTTTATGGATTAAAGCTAATTTAGCGCTTATTAAAATAAAGTGTATCCCTTTTAAACAGATTAAAGTTTGAGACGTCTGTATCATGACACTTTACATCAAACTCAAAGTAGGGTAGCTCGTGTGGTTCATTTATTTTTATAGATCAATGGATTATAATATATATATGTATTTCAAATACATTTAAAGCATTTCAAAATGAATTTTCCGCTTCAAGTGTCATTGTTAATGACGTTTATATAATGTTCGAAATATAAATCTATAAAGAGTAGTTTAAATTGTTAAAAATGACAATAGTTTTACATCATTGAATAGGATAGGTTCGGTCTTTGGATTTAGATTTAATATATAGAAGTATATTAAAAAAATCTCAAAAATTAATTTAAATTTAATTTAAGTTTTTTTTTTTATTATTTTCCAGCAAAATGCCACGAATATGCAGTTTATTGATTCTCATGTGTGCTTCCAGCACTTTGGCTGCCGATATTTTAATGGTTACAATGGGTGGAACAAAATCACATAAAATACCATTTTGGGAATTAGCAAAAGGATTAATAAATAGGTAAGACGATTGATTCATCTATTGTTTTACTTATTCATTTCCTTGAATATATTTTTTCACGTACTTACTTGAATTGTTGTTGACTTGTTTTGTAAACATAAAACGTGTTCAAGAGTCGTTAAATACATATATATATATATACAAGCCTCCTATTGCGTTGACTGACTAAGATATCAAGTTAAAAAATCAATTGGCAAATTTTTCTTTCTTTTTCAATTATTTTATTCTTTTGTGCATTTCAAATCACGTTTATTTGTTAAAAAACAACAGTGATTTTTGTTTTGTTTTCATCAAAAGGATTTCCAATCAATTGCCGAATATACCTACTTACTTGTTAAAAATTCATCATTAGTCATAATCAGATAAATTTTTGACAGTTTATTGCATCCAACATTCTTTGGTATCATTGAACTCATTTCATTGAATTATTTATACTTATTTATATTTTCTACTATATCATTTCAGGGGTCACAATATAACATTCCTTAATGGTTTTCCATCAGATTTTCATATTAACGGTTTACATGAAGTGACACCTGCCGGTCTCGTTGAATATATACAGAATTATACAAATTGGGATTTACTAGGAGCTCGTATGTCTGGTGAAATGCCCATTAAGCCATGGGATGGCATTCGTTATGGTTTTGAGGTGAGTCAAGTTTAAAGTTGATCGTCATTTACAAAATTAGTTTTTGTTTTCTTCCCTAGAAAAGGGAATGTGACAAAATATTGTATAATATTATAATTAATTTGTAATATTACATTTTGTCGTTGTTATTCAGAGATTTTAAAATATAATTAGTGTTAATTATTTGCGTTCATAGAATACAACTTTGTTTTTAATATTAATACAATATTATTTTGACCATGTAAAATGTATAGAAAAGTGGAGAGTTTTGTTTATGAAGTGGATTTCTCTATAGGCACGTTTCGTGTAATTTGTATTTTTGGAATGCAGTTTCACTTAATGTCATTTGACATTTTGATATATTGGCAAGGTAAACCTTTGTTGTTTCCAACAAAGTAACTAAATATGTTGTAACTTCTATGACAAATTATGATAAATCATTTTCGATTTACTCAATTCATTAAATACTATTATAGTTCCGCTTTCAACTATGACTAACTAAATTGTTGTACATTTTTTCTGAGAAAGAAAATTCTATACAATTTATATATTATTTTTTTTATTCTTTTCTTGGTTTAGTCCTGTGCTGCCATGATGGAAGATGCTGAGACTAAGGAGTTACTTAATCGTAACTTCGATTTGGCCATATTGGATGGTGCTTTTCCTGAATGCGCTCTGGGCATGGTTTATCATTATAAAATACCATTTATGTATATGAATACTGTTGGTTTCTATATGGGCAGCTTATCTTTGGCTGGCAATCCAGTGTCTTATGCCGTAACACCAAATTTCTATTCAACATACACGGACACAATGAATCTGTATCAACGTGCTTTAAATACAGCAATGCAACTTACACAGGAAATAGCACATAGGGTATGTATAATTCAGAATATCTGATTGTTCAGATTGGTTGATAGAAGATTTAATTTTAATTATTTTAGTATGTCATAAGGCGTGTCAATCGTGTGTTACGCACTCATTTTGGTTCAGACCTACCACATGCGTATGATATATCGCGTAATGTCAGTTTTATTTTACAAAATGGTCACTCTGTGGTCTCCTATCCGCGTGCCTTAATTCCGAATATCGC
The DNA here is from genome assembly GCA_037043295.1 of Amiota minor. NCBI lineage: Eukaryota > Metazoa > Arthropoda > Insecta > Diptera > Drosophilidae > Amiota > Amiota minor. Next base: position 1,776,380 of record JBAMAW010001787.1, read on the forward strand.
TGAAATCGCATGCATACATTGTAAACCAGCAAAGCCACTACCCAAAGACTTAGAAGATTTTATTGCTTCCGCAGGTGAATCGGGTTTCATATATGTTTCAATGGGTTCTTCTGTGAAGGCAGCTAATATGCCAGAATCATTGCGTCTTATGCTCGTTAAGACCTTTGCTCGTCTTCCCTATCATGTTCTATGGAAGTACGAGGGTAGTGCGGCCGATATGCAAGATCTGACGCCAAATGTAAAGTTGAGTCGTTGGTTGCCACAACAAGATATTCTGGGACATCGGAAACTACGTGCTTTTGTCACGCATGGTGGCCTCTTGAGTATGTACGAGACTGTTTATCACGGTGTACCAGTTGTTACGATGCCGGTATTCTGTGATCATGATGTTAACTCGGCTAAGGCTGAAGTAGATGGTTATGCGATTAAGTTAGATTTGGAGACGCTCTCAACGCAACAGTTATACAGATCGATTATGAAAGTCATACATGATCCACAGTACAGAAATGCAGCGAGGTAAATCGGATTGGACTGACGACTGACAATTAGAGATGATGAGATTTTGATTATTTAATTTGAAAAATTTAAATTTTACAGATATCGTCAGAATTTACTACTCGATCAGCGTTCTACGCCTTTAGAAACTTCGGTCTATTGGACTGAATATGTGCTGAGGCATAAGGGTGCCTATCATTTGCAATCGCCAGCGCGCAACTTGAGGTATGATTATCCACATGTGAATCATTTCCTGTAATATTGTTTATTAAGATAACTAAATTTGTATTCTATGCAGCTGGCTCCAGTACTATCTAATCGATGTGATTGCATTGTATCTATTTGCTATTTATTTGATTATGTTCCTTTTCAAACGCATCGATTTACGTTTGGAGACGCTGCGAAGTTTGCACATGCCATCTTCACCTCTGCCAGCTAAGGATGAATCTAAGGAACTGTAGATCTAGATGTCATTAAAGTCTTTGTAGTATATTAGTTTAGTGGTCCTTTTATTTATGGTTTGTGTTGTGATTACTGCAGCATGGTTTTCCATATCCTGTCAGCGGGCTTCTTATTAAGTTAAGTACGCTTTTATTTGTATAAGGTTTTTCAATAATAGTGTCCCGGCAGGCTTTCATATGAATTGTTAATATTCTACCATCCCACGAGTCTTCTCAGCATTTCAATGAAATCAGATGTCAAAATAGTTATAGGGTTGTCAGATGGCAGTATTGTGAAGTTAGGACGTCGCTATTGAAAACCCTTAGTTATATATATGTATGTAGATATATAAGATAAGAATAGGGTTAAAGATAATATTGTATATAGGACTTTTTCGATATTTGAAAAGGTTTATTGTATATTGAATTTTTATTTATTCGTGAGTTATTGATAAATTAACTAATATCGATTTATAATTTAATTAAAGATATTTTAAATTTTTGTATAAAATCTAAACCAAAGTTTCTAAAAATTTAATGTGAAAAAATATGTTTTTGGGTTTTGCCTATTCAATATGAGTTTTGATTTTTAGAACTTAAGGTTTTTATAGATTTAATTTTTATAAGTTTTTTTTCATTAATATACTATAAGATTGGTCAAATTGTATATGTCGAAACTCTGTTGCTAATAAAAAAAGGAAAATACAATAAATATATAAAATAAAGTTAGAAATTATGAATTAGTGGTGTGGATGTCTGATTTGATTCGTCGGTTTTGTAAGACATAAAGACTTATCAAGCAACCCAAGAAGCCTATCAATGTTGTTAACCATTTCAAAATGTTATTGATTTTAAGAGGCCTATGAATGAATGTTTTATTAGTATTACATTTTGCTTAGAATGTTCACTTTAAACATACATAAATATTTGCTTTTGCAATGCATCTGTAAAGACTTCATTTAGAGCCATAGACTCCTCTAACCAAAACATTGGCATGACAAGTGGTTGCAGTTTGGCCATCACTGGTATCTCGGCTATTGGTTCCACATCCAAACTATATTGCAAACGCTTAGTAACTGCAAGCATTGTTCCAGTCATCTGGTGTACAAAACCATAATATTGTACTTTGATTATGTTGCACTAAATCAATATATTCACTAACCAGTTCAAGATCTATGAAGAAAGCATGTTTATATTGTTCTGGCTTAAGACCGTCAACGGCTTTATTAAGTTTGTCATCGCCATTCAAAAAGTGTGGTTGAGATGCAATCATTGGTGTTCCAGTGCAGGCACTTAAATCCATTGTCCCTTTGGCTGGACAACGATTGTCTTTACAGAAACACTGGTTCTCTGATTCGTTCTATGGTCAACAAATATATAATAATTTGATTCCTAATTATGTATTATTACTCTGTCATTGGTCTTACTGCTAGGTCACCAAAGTCCATAACATAATGATAAGCTGGTATTTTGTTATAGGCAAAAGTATGATTAAACTTTGGACTCATTGAACGGCAAAGATCAGGTGCAAATGCCCATAACCCATCGGTTGGCTGCCTAAGTGGCGCAAATATAGTGGAATCAGTGCCATGCAAGCGATTGCAGTTAGTACCATTCCATGTGCTAAGAACTTCATCTTCTTCATACGCTAACATAGAACCCAACAAGCGAGAATCCTTAATGCCGCGCGAAATCTTAAAGCGCCCAGCATTGCTGTGGTTACTCTAATTGCAGATTTGCAAGTGAAACTTAATGAAACTCATTGTATCATAAGAAGTGATTTTTATACAAACCGCGCCCATGAGCGAGAACTTGAAATGATGTTCGTCAATTTGCACAGCGCCCTTGACGTTGCCTGTATGGAAGTTGAAACAAACTGCACTTGCTGCAAAATCTGTATGATTGCAATTGACATCAATGCCACGAAAGAAAATATCCATAAAAGGTGCAGTAACAAAGGCGCTCTGCGGCTCGAAAATTACCTCAATACCTTGTGCAACCACTTTGAGCATGGGAGCTTTATCTCGTTTTATTGAAATTACCATGAACTGAAAATGAACTTGTAATTATGATGAGTTTTCTAATGATGATACCAATTCTATTTATTGCACTAACCTGTATTAAAGGATGTGGTAATGTAATGATTTCCTCACCAGTTAAACCTACATCAGGTCGAAAGTTTAAAGTGTTACGCATATTAAAGCTGACAGCATCTTCATCTTCAATGTCCTCAATATTGAATTTATCTTTCCATTCACTGGCATTTCATAATTTTTTCTTTATTCTTTAAATATATTTTACAAATTTCTTACTACTCACTCAAAAACAAATGGTCCAACTTCCTCTAATTTTGGTTTACCACCATTTTGTGTCTCAATCGGATTTGTTAAATTGAAGACATAAACTTTGAAGGTCAAAGGAAATGGCATTTGTTCCCAAACTTTTCGCGTATCCATTCCCGGTTTTAAAGTAATTTTCTAAAAAATTAAACTTCAATAGATGTTTTTTGATACACAATTGAATAAATTCATTACAATTGACCTTTTTAATCATGTGCTGCATTAACTTTGGCATACCAATGAAGCCTATACCCACTCCTAGTACCAATAATGTGGCACAAAGTGCCAAGGTTACTTTTATGTAAATCATTTTCAATAAAAATTATCCTTTTTAACTGTTGTAAAGATGTATCCTGTATCCAAAAAGTTCTTACTTCGTTACATTTTATTTCTTTTATTGACAATTTTTGATGAATTTCGTAGTGGCTTCCAAGGTAATTTCCACATATTTAATTAGACATACATTTAAAATTTAATAAACACTGTCTTGGTAGAATGAATGGTGTGTTTGCATTGATTTTGTCGACTATAAACAATAATTATTTATTGAATTTAATTACATATTTTTGATGGTGGTGGAAATGGAAGCAGTGAAATGTTCAAGTTTTTGGATAACGTTGAAAGGGAAAAAGGATGACACTTGATAATTAAATAATTATCATATCGATGAATTAGAAATTAGTTACTAGTTAAATTTGTTTTTTTCGGCATCATGCAAAATATAGTAATTAAATTAGATTTATAGTTTTAATTCCTTAATTTGAATTTTTTTTCTTATAATTTACGTTAAGTATAAATTTCTTTACAAAATAGACAGTGCCATCTGGCGGCATTAAGTCGAAGTCATACTAACTCATTTCATTTCGACTATTTTTAAAAATTCATTCGAATATATCTTAGTACATAAGCCAACCAGTTCCCATCCCAGTTACAGGCAGTGCTGGATAAAATATTGAAACAAGTTTCAACCTTAATTGTCATGGTGTAGTCATTTTCACCCAGTTTCGCGTTAAATGGTGAAATGGGGTACGTATTACAACAAACTATGGCTGACAAACATGACCAAATTCGGAATATTTGGTCTAGTTCTCCACAGTTCGTTTGAAACATAGCGCAATGTCGTAGATTAGATTTCTTTTTTGTCATGTTTCGGTCATGTTTAATCATTTTGTTAAAATGGAGAAACGGGGCACGTTCATGATCATCATCATGATCATTGGTCATGATTGTTCATTTTCGCCCAGTATGCGCGTAAAATGGAGAAACGGAGTACGTATTACAACAAATTTCATATTGTTGTTGCAAAATTTTTTCTCTAAAATTTTTCGATAAAAATTGTCAAAAAATTATACAACATTATGACTGACAAACATGACCAAATTCGAAATATGTGCTCTAAGTTCCCCTCAGTTCGCTTGAAACATAGTGCAATTACGTAGTTAATATCAATTTGACAATTGCCAAAATTTTATAATTTTGTATTATTTATTATTATTATTTTGTTTATGTGTGGGTGCGGGTTCGACTCGCTTGTCCGATTTTTCTTGTGTTTTTTTCTTGTTGCATCTAGAATTTAAGCGCGTACACGATTTCGTGAACTTTATTAATTTAAAATTAAATTATTACTTAGAAAAAAATAATGCTAAAGTAATGTAAATATTAGTAAATATACTTTCTTCAAAACGCCTGTTCAATCTTTTTCTCTTATCTGGTTTATTATTATTATTCAACTTCCAGTCGTAGACTGCCATTATATTTGCGTCCCACATTCGTTGCTATCTGTTCTTCACAATTTAATATCTTAGAGAATATGAGAGAGAATGCTGAAAATTTAACTTTATACTTATATTGCAACCTTGTTTATGGAAGTGCTAAGCATTGTTTTCACTATATTTTCATAATCTGGGCTTTTTTCTGTATCCTAAAAAATGTTTCGCTATCTCCATAAATGAATTCCAAACGTTCTCTTCGGTTTTATTCAAGTTAGCGTCGTGAAATGATTGGAATCACCGAGGAGGAAGCATATTTTTAACAGGTTAGCTTCGTCAGATCACTTGGTGTTTGGTATGTGTTGGAACAGATTAAGTGTTGTTCGCTTCATTATTTACTTCGCCTTCACCTTTTCGGATCTTCCATTATAAATTCATAATAAGTTGTGATATTGTATTTATCTTTAGATTTATATTACTTCATAACAGTACAATAGATGGTTGAAATCTCCAATATTAAGTGCTGAATTTACTCACAAATGTATTCATAAAATATAAAATATTATTTGTAGAATTGGTTACAAATGTATAGAAAGAATTCTCATAAATTGAAATCAATCTAAGTATAATAAATTTAAATAAATAGTCACATGATATTTGTACATAAAACTTTGACACGTATCAATATTTATTAGATATATAATTTTTTTTTGTACAATTATAAACTAATTTTGGCATATTAAACATATTAAATAAAAATTAATTATAAAATAACAACAAAAATTTAAAAAATTAAAAAAATAAAAATTTATTTAAAATTAAAATCTAGTTTTGCATTGTTATTGATGAGGACATACATATCTATCTGTATATATAAAATATTTAGATTTATAGTTGATAGCTTATAGATAAAGGTAATAGGTAGTTGTATAGATAAAGATAGTTGGATATTTACAATTCTTATCTTGTATTGTAAAATTATATTGTACTAAAGTAAATATTGGTATATGATGATAGTCAAAATAGTTCTTTATAAAACAGATTATGCATATTCATTTTTGTGTTTACTACTTTTGGTCAATGAGTTACTGACTGAGCTACAAATTTTGTATAGTTTTCAAATGATATAAATGACATTTATACTCTTAGAGATAATATTTACATCTATAGATCATCGGAATTTCAATTTTCGTATGCAATTTTGTAGCAATTTCTTTTAAATTTTGTTATAAATCAGTCAAAAATATTATATTTTTTTTTTTTATAAAATGATTTAATCTAATTCCAAATAATTGATTTCTTTGATTAAAGTCGGTGCATTTAAATTAATTTCTGCCATTGATGGAGGTGTAAATATTGGTTGTGGGCCAACCATTGTTTGAGTTGTAACCATTGGTGGAACATGTACGTTGGCAGTAATCGCAATATCAGTGGGTGCTGTTATTGGCACTTGATTGCTATGTTAAAAAAATGTTAAAAAAAAATATTAAATGATGATGCAATTTTAGATATTTTCATTTCAAATGAACTTACTTTAATGAAACTGTAGATCTATAAAGTGGTGGTGGTCTATTAAAGCCTGCAGCAACAGCAGCAGCTGCGGCAGCATTTGGGGAAAAAGGTGATCTATAAATTTGACCAAAAGGATTCATAAAGTACCTGCCATAACATAAAAAAACAAAATTATTAATAAACAAAAATTGTATTCAAGTTAAATTTTAATAATTGTGAATCTTACTCTGGGGCATTTTGATGCAATGAATCCGTATAAGTAGGTGGCGGACGACGGTGTTGAAATTCTGGATAGTAATAGTTGGCTGCCATCAAGCGATTAGCACAGAAAGGACTATTGCAACTTCGACAGGCTTCCATGTGTCTAAAGCAAGGACAGTCACTGCCCTCATCGGGTAAACTGAGTTTCCATATGGCCCCTGAAATGACCAGTAAAGAGACACCAATGCCGACCATCAGCAAAGAAGCACTTAGATAGTGAGTTGAATGTTCGATGAGGCCAGTGGAGCCGAGTACAATGCCACCTAAAGTGCAAGCAACACCACCCAGTGCCAAAATACCAATGACAAAGGGTAGTGAGGGTCGTGAGAACCATTTCTTGAAGCTAAGATGCAATCTGGGATGTATGCGATTAGCAATCGCTCTGAAAACATTTAGCCGAGAATTACTTCTGGCACCGCTACCACGGTCATCCTCTGGTAACATTGAATGTACCGTTGAAGAAGATTCGTAGATATAACTTCTGTAAATAAAGAAAAGAAACAAACCATTAGAAAATTGTAATACTTATTAGATAAAAATGTAGCACTATTCACAATTATCAACTTAGACATAACATTTCCATAAATGAATTTATCTTGAGGTCTATTCTACTTGCTTTTGAGCGCCTGCTGTGCTGTCTCTTTATGTCTATGACCTTTTTCTTAAATATTTTAGTAAAAAGAACAGGCTCAGCGTTAGTTGTAACATAGGCTAGCAGGTAGATAAATATTCTTTCCAAGGATAATAATGGTCGATCAAAGAATCTCACATTACATAAACACAATAGAAAAACGCACTTTTTAGTTCTTCATAGATTTGAAAACGCAGACACACATTAAAATCAGATTCAAACTCAGACTCAGACTCAGACTCGGGCTCAGCGGTCGGTCCATCATCATGTGTTGTTATGTTAGATACATTCTCACCCTCATCGTGCATTCTCTATTTAGGTTTAGATATCCTTATTCCTTGGGATATGATGATGTTGGTGGCCAGCCTAACTCAGTATTTCATTTTCATCTGTCTTTTCTAACATTTTAGTGATTTGCTCTTTCGTTTTGCTTTGTTCGCCTGCATAAATTTTCTTTACAGACAACTTGCACCTGCTTAGTATTGTATTGTGCCTTATTTTGTGTTCCATGCTCAATATTTGTTTATTGTACGAGTATGTCTGTACTTTAGTGTAGAGATACAGCAGCAGATGTTTCACATACATTCGTATGAGTATCTTTGTTTTCTTCTAAGATAAATTGATTTTTGCCTTAGATTTTGTTATATTTTCGAATGAGTTTGAAATGAGTCCTTTATGCTGATAAAGTGTTGTGTGTTTTTTTTTTTTTTTGTTTGGAGTTATCAAGCTGCTGGATCAACAGGTAGATAGGAAGATTGAAGACTTTTTGTATTGTCTAAGAGTATACATTTTTATAGTTGCTGCCGTTTTCTTATTTCTTTTTTTTTATTTGATATTTTTAATGGTCTTTCGATGAAGAAAGTATATAAAAAAACTCTAAACAAAAAGCTTTATCGTATCGTAATATAAAAAATGCATAAAACTTGTAAGCATAGAAATTGAACATAAAACTTTTAGTCTTCAATTGAGTTGAGAAGGTGTTAAGACATAAATTTTATGACCCAATGTATTTTTATGGCAAATTATAGGAAGTTGTCTACAAAACTTAATGTTCACATACTACAATAAATCATCATAAAAAAAAAAACCAAAATTTTAGATCTGAAAAAAGTTTTTTAAAAAAAAAACATTTAATGAAAGATAAAAATTTTTTGCTGACAATGTGAAATTTCATTTAATTACAGTGACAACATCTGCGGGCTGCATACAATTTACAAGAAATTTCTACTGACTGACTATATACATAAGTAATATCAAATCGTCAACTCATTGACAGTGGTTGTTGGTCTTGTGACCCCCAGACAAAGGCATTTGATGTCTGCAATTTGTCACCCAAAGTGTGTTGGTAGGGTTATGCTGTCAACCAGAACTGAACTGAACTGAATATAGAACACAATCAACTAACTCGCGCTAAATTATGATTTTTCACCATAAAGAAAGTCATCAATTTCGAATTTATCAAAGCCAAAGTTGCTACTCTTTCATTTCCATTTTCAGCGTTCTTTGTATGGAATTTTTTATGCCGCCAGCAGATTTTCTGGAGTGTTAAGTGATTTGAATTGTTGCAACATTGAATGAAGAAAGAAATAAAGAAGATTAATTGAATTTGATTTTTGGTTTACTGAAAGAAAGAAATTTTTTTGTTTTTTTATTGAAATCATCATACTTTTATTTTGTGAGTCGTCTGTCAATAATTTAGAAAAATGCCTGCGTGTGGCAATAAACGAGTAAATGAATTTTATTTTATTACTCCATTGCATTATATTTCTTACATGTGGCATGAAGTCTAACATAAATTTAATTTCTCATAATTTTTGTTTTTTTTTTTAGTTTATATCTCATCAGAGTTGAGATTCATTTGTGCTCATTCTGCATGCAAGTCAAGATTTTAAGCAACAGACATGATTTTTTGGTATGAACGTGCAACTTTTTACATTGACGAAGTTTTTTTTTTTTTGTTTTTCTTGATTTCGTGTTTTTGTTTTTGTATTTTGTATGAAAACAAAAAAACCCATTGAGATGCACTACGAATTTGTAAATCTCAAAATAATAAAGAAGAACAAAAAATGACTTTAAAAAGAAAATAAAAAAAAAAAAACCTTTTGACAGCTCAAGGGGCAAGGCCATGATTGCATGCATTTGAAGCGTGTTAAATGTAAATTACAAAAATAAAAATCATAGTTATGCATATAACGGTAGAAAATCAATTAAATGTTTGTTTCAAATACACGCACTTCTTGCTTATGTCAGATACATTTGTATCTATCAATTATTTTTGGTTTTTTTCTTCTCGTCAGATTACGTAAATGCCTCCACATCATTTGTCAGTTGGATGAAAATGAAGAAAATGAAAAAAGACACGCGTCTAATGGCCAAAAAGCAGCCGCGCAGAAGCATTCTATCAAGAATGTATATTAATATCTTCCAGTCAAAAACAATAAGATACTATATATATTGTATTTAAAAAGATGAAGAAAAAAAAAAAAACCAATTCAAAGCAATTCGAAAAATTAGCTGCTTCACTGCATGCGTTAAAGTGAATTATGGCAGTCGCCTTGATGACTGAACAACAACAACAACAACAACAACACATGCAACACAACATCAGATACAATAGTAATGCACTCTGTCCGCCCTGTTAGATATTTTTTTAATGACACGCTTGCTTCACGCTCGAAGCTAATTTATGAGCTTTTTTTCTTTCATTTTGGTTTTTATTTTGTTGCTGAGGAGTTTGGTATTCTATGCTATTGTTGTTTCTGAAAAGTATCTAAAGCACACACATTTGTTTGAGAATAGAGATACTTATGTAAGACCATAGAATGAACATAATACAATATAAGTTTTGCTCCTTCATTTATTGGATTTTGTATTTTTCTTAGAGACAATTTCGAAACTATTGTAAAAACAAAAATTGTTTGAATAAATCGATTTGATGGAATATTTGAGTTTTTCTTCTTAGTTTCAAATTTTATGACTTTGATTTTCAGATCTTACATTTTGTTATTCTTTAAAGAGTTTTTAGTTAACTTTTGCCTTGATTTACTTAGCTCAGCATTGTTGGCTTTTTTATGGTCTTATAAGTTGACGGAATAAGTTTAATGACATTTTTACCATAAGTAAAAGTTGAATGGGCAAAGCTTTAATGAATGTTCCACGACTTCATTAAATTAAAATGATAATCACCTGTTAACCCAGTTAGATATAATTATTAAACCTTATTTATTTGTTGTAATTACTTCCTCTAAAACTAAATTCATATTATATATAGAAAAGAAATTATATGATTACAAATACAATAAGAAAAAGCTTCCTAAACAATTTATATTGCACATGCGTAACTAACTTGTCTGTCCAAGACTTAGAGCCTAAGTGCTTCCGTTGTAAGCACATCTGCAATTGTCCACAATAAAACCATTATAAGACATTATATGGTAACTATTATTTTTAATGTAAGATCCGAGAGAATATTAACAGCTGTCTGTCTATATATTTTGTGTATCTCTGACTGCGTGTGTTTGCATTGAAAATACGCATAATTAACAACGCCATTAGCAGCAAATTAGTGACGTCAAGACAACAAAAGAGCACCGTGACATTAAAGTAAAGTCAAACTTGGTTCTCCAACAAACAAACATTACAATAATAAAAAATAAATTAATAAAAAAAAAAGACAATTACAAAATTAAGTAGCTGAGAAAATAAATAAAAAGGTTACATTTACTTCAAGACAATGTTTTGTTTGTTGAGTAGGAAGTGCGTAAAGCGGAGTTTCTTTTTATGGTTTTTTTTTTTTTTGTTTAATTTTTATTATTATTACTACTATTGTTAATGTTAATTTGGAATGCTTAATGTAAATAAAATTAAAATGCAATAAATACTACATTTTGTTTCCCAGCTTTTGTTTAATAAAGTGAGGGGGTCTCACAACAAAACAAATGGATTGTTTGAAAATGTTTTCTGCTTCAACATGAATTTGCTTTTCAGCTTACAAGATTTTTATACAAATATCAATAATATTGTATTCTCATTTCATATTCTTTCTTGTTAGTGCAAGAAATTTGATCTTTCAAATGTTAAAATTGTGTTTAGTGTGGGTAATAATAATAATAATGCATTTTTTCTAAAAGAGAACTATAAAAACTTTTTCTTTTATATTCTAAATATTTTTAAAAATGTTATACTAGAAACTGAAAAATCTTGTTAAAAACCAAATCAAACTGTGCAAACTTCATCATGGACGTTTTCTTTTTATCGGCTTAGTAAACTCTGTGTGGTCCTGGTTTGAGTTTATTTGAAGCTTCGGAAGTGTTTGAATTTCGCCTTTACCAAACATTACATTTTACAGCAGTTAAGTGCTCTAATTCTATAAAAAAAGTTCTAATTAATGATTTTATTATTAATTACATTAATTGATTGTGAAATAAAACAACAATAAATAAATGATAAGTTTGGGGTTTCATGTTGAATGTTTTGATTTATTAACAATATCAACAAGAAACAACAACAGCAAAAAAAAAAAAAAAAAACCCAAATAAATCTAATGATTGTTTTGTAAATAAATGATAAATTAAACTCTACTTCAATGACAAGGTCCTTATGTATTTCTATTTTGTTTTATTATTTATTTTATTTCTTTCCTGTTTATAAATGCATAAGAATTTAAATAGTTTTTTTATAGGTTTTATAACAGAATATCAGAAAACAAATTCTATTGATTCTTATACCATAAGAATAATAAAACATTTAAATGCATAAAATCGTCTTAATAAATTCACACAAAAATATCAAAATAAGCAGCTTAGATTTGGTCCATTTTTCTAATCAAAGAAAAGAAAAAATTGACAAGAAATTATACTCGTAAAAGAATGTAAATCTAAATGATCACAATACACATGCAGTCCATTTCCATTTTCATTCTAAGAGCAAGGAGTTAAACGGCTGTGTAAGTGTGTACATATTTCTTATGCTACTGGTGTTCTAGAGAAGGCATCATTTTGTTGCTTCTTCATCTATCACGTGTCTCGATTCATTAAATGTCTAAGGCAGTGTGTGTGTGTGGGTCTATGAAAAGATAAATGATACTACCTGTCTAAGCTGGGTGAGAGTTCATTTGAAGATTTTTCTTCTTCATCTAAATATACTTCTTAACAACAATAGATAGCTTTCAAATTTAAACTTATGAAACTTATGACTGCCGCATGTGCATTAAGTTGCTGTTAACATAAAGTAGCCTTTAAAAAATGTGAATAGTAAAAACGATACTCTTAACGGTTTCATTATATTAAGATAAGTAATCATAAAAATTCTAAGCCAACCGACTGAACAAATGACTTCTGTTGATAAAGAATTTATTGAATTTAATAAAAAAAATACTCATATGTACGTAAGATTTAAGTGGGGGGAATAAATATGAAACTCTTGATTTACCCTTATAAAATACTAAATCACAAACTTTACATATAACATATACAGCGAGAGAAGTATGTTTGTATATGAAATATGATTATTAGCTTTAAAAAGTAATGTTCTAGAAGTAATCTTTAGTATAGAAAACAAATATATTCACCCGCATAGAAAAAACTGGAAATTTTATGATAAAATATGCAATTTAAATTCAATTCAATTTGGTCATAGAATTGTCTTCGACCATCGAACATAGAAAATGTCGCCACCAAAAATCTGGTAAAAGCTATTTTGAAGTATAAATAAAGTCAGGGTGGTTTGTCTGTCAACATTTTGGGGTTGCACGGAGCAATAGAGCGAGTGTGCATAGAGAAAGCATGCGAATGGAATACAAAACAAAAAAATTGTGAAGAAATGAAAGAAGTAGAAAGTAGATGGCAGGAGAAGAAGGACTAAAAGTGAACATACGCTTCGCAAGGTAAGTTTATTATCAATTTAAAAACAGACAAAATGGGGTTAAATGCAATTCGATTGAGAGTGTGGGATAGCTTAGGTCCTTTTATATATTTATTTCCTTTTTGATTAACAAAAAACTGTTTGCCAAAGATTACAGCATCAAAATGCCTTAAACTTTTCATAATGTTGTTTCCATGCAGGTTCGATATTTGATACTCCTGATATAAAACAGTTTTATGCCCATGTGAGTACAGATGTGTGGATGGATAGACGAAAAGAAGGAAGTGCGACGAAATAAAAAGAACTTAAAATTCATGTTACTCAAAGTCAGTAAAATTCTGTGATGTGAAGTTTAGACAAAATTGTTTGTGACAACTTATTTTGCTTATAAATTCAAGCGAACTAACTAACAACAAAATGATTTTAAGGTATTTTCCTTAATTGTGATTAGATGTGGTCAGTAAAGAAATGTGTAGACAAAAAAAAAAAAAATTTAGAAAAAAAAAAGTCTAAACATGACCACATAATTGAAACCCAAAACGCTTGTAGATGTGGTTGCTGTTGGCTGTGGTTGTTGTTTTTGCTGGACTTCCTCTTTGTGGTGTCAAATAACCAAAAAATGAAAAACCAGAGTTCAAGGAACCGAACACATCTACACATAAATTGATTGCCTTCTGCTTGTACATGTGTCTAGATATTTGTGTCGTGTCTGTGTGTGAATGTGTCTTGCCTGAATGAGTACCTACAATAGCTTGGTAGTCCGCCTGCCTGTCAACCACAAAACCTTCATCGAGCTCAACTTGTAAGAGGCGAATCGAACCTTCAACTTCAAAATGCACACGTCCAGCGATCATTCAAGCGGTACAAGTATCGATATTGAATATGTTGACAAACGGGCCGACGACAACCATCCAACGAACAAAAAAGCAGACCTACAGACAAAACTACACATCCATAGATATGGATAGAAGATATACTAGAGTATAGTATGTACGAGTATTTATGTAGTCACATGAAAATTCACTTTAGCCTGGTACTCTTCAAAATATTGTCAGAATATTGTTTTGCAGTCTGTCAAGTTCAATTATATTATGGAGTTTGTCACCAATGACTTTGTTTGCAGACACATCAAAAGTCACAAATTCCAATGAACTGAAGAAGTTAACTCAGCAAGTATAAGCAGAGTAGTGACAAGTGATAGTGATTGGTTTACTTATGATAAGTACATACATACATACAATACTAAGTATGAAGACTTATGGAGAGGAGAAGAGTATATTCTATGTTATGTTCTTAGTTATTTTGACATATCAACAATAGATCAAATAATGATGTACTTAGTACTACATATTTCAATGCAATTAACAGCATTTTCAAATAAATATCAATCTTAAGTACAAACACAAATATTGACACACGCTTTTCTCTCAACAATACACTACACGTCATAAATATAAGGACAACAAGCATGGACAATATATGTAAGTATGTACATAAGTGACGAAGAATATAACAAATATTGAATTGTAGCTCTAACTTTTTTGATTATTATTAATTTTTAGAAATAAATGTATGGTATAAAAAATAATTCAGAATATTTTGATCCGACAAAAGATGAATAATGAAGACTGTTACGCCTCCAATCCAAACGATGAAATACCACAAAAAAATGTTGACTTTGTTCCTCCAAATTCAAATTTCATTATTAAGGTTTTTCTTTCTATTTTCTGTTTCCTTCAATTTTCAACTGTTGCAATATTTATAATTTGTAGTGTACTATATCATTTGAATGGCATAAGAAGAGTCATCATATACTTACCATACTCGTAGTAGAGATAAAGAGTAAAATACAAATATACGAGTATGACCCATAGTGGCTATTTGCTGTATATTGTAACCTTTAAGTGCTAATCATAGAGTTTTTCTATGTTATTTACGAGCGCATCAGACTATAAATTTCCAAATTTTATTATTATGTTCTTTGTTGAAGCATACACGTATTGTATGTATGTCATGCATTTGTGGATGGTTGCTTCTTCTAGTATTGTAGTAATGCACCAGTTTTGTAGTAACATATTGCTATCAAAGTCTATCAATTAGCATATAATCATTTGTTTATTTTCTTTAGGCGTCACTTAGCTGAGGTCAAACATTTCAAAGTTTATTTGTTGTTGTTACTCTATTCTAAAGTCTTTCCATTTGCCGTATCAGTTTCTTTCTCTCCTTCCAAAGCACTTTAGTGATTTTATTTATTGCTGATTGAAAAGTGCTGTTGCACTTCATTAAGTGCTTATTTATTCAGATTTGATAAGCAGCTACGAAAAAGCTGTCCATCTAATGTAACTGTCTATCAATTTGATGTGCAACACTCACGAATTGTATATGGGTAAATGGGTTTAGACAAGCAAATTGAAATACCCAACCATCCATACCCTTGCTAAGGTTGTAAGAGGATTTACGTTTCCGCAGATTCAGGTTTCTATTAAATTATTTTTAAATTAGTAATACTTTGCATATGATGGAAATGAACTAGGATTTTATTACAATTTTTTTTAGAAAATGAGTTTTAATTATTTAAAAAGAATAAAAGAATAAAATATATATATATATAGTTTCCTTTCTATGACAATGAAAACACAAAACCAATTAATTTCTATGAGGATTACCTCTTCCAATAAACGGTGATTTCTGTCTCTGACTGTGTCTTTATGAAATTTCAGCTAGATATATCATGGGAAAGAGGGGTTTCCTATCTAAGTTGGTAGCGTTTTAAACATTATGACAAATACAGATTTATAGGGATATGTTTAAATAAGACTTGTAATAAATCACAACTAAAAAATATTAATTACACTCGTATTTGCTTCATTTAGTACTATGAATTTCTAGGAAAATTTTTTACATTAAACATTCTATTTTCTATGTATTGTGTTAATCAGAAGACAACAGCAACATGTGTGTGTTGTTTGCCTAGAAAATACAAAAAACTGTCGGGAACTTTGAATTTTTTTTTTTTTTCGTAGTCGCCCTACTGTGTGTGTGTCTCAAGCATAAGACAAGACATCACAAAACAGACACAACAGAGTTTTATGGAATTTCTAGTAGTATTTCCGAGCAAAATTCATATCAATGTCAAAGAATCTGGCCAATAATAACAATAATAAGTGGTGGCACTTCAAAAAAAAAAAAAAAAAAACTGAGCTGAACCATTTTTTGACTATTGTTTTCTTGAGTTTCATTTCAACATACAAAATTATGTAGTATGAGTATGCTTCGGCTGCAAAGTGGGAAGCCATCGAGCCAAGCGAACATACATATCATCAACAACATCTCAGCATCATTTTCATTCTCATCTTCATCTTCATCTTAATCGTCATTCAACTATTCCTCAGACCAACACTCACAGAAACTCACATGAGTTCATAAAAATATAAAATACAATCCAGAATAAATAAAAAAGCAAATCATCATGACATGAATGAAATGAATGTGTTTCCTTATTTAAATTTTAAGGCAGAAGATTGCTTAGCCACCACCACCACCATCACCACCATCACCACTACCGTTCTACATTTATTATACTCGTAGTATAGTATAGTACAATATTTTTTTTTTTTTTGTGTTTTTGTTGTTTTTCTTTTCTTTGAGGCAGCTACAAAAGTCGTTGTAGTTTTCGTCATTGCCATTGTTTTCGTTGTATTGCTCCAATTTGGAACAGGGGCACAGTAGCTTTAATACAGATATGAGTCAGTTGTCAGTTGTTCGTTTTGTCTGCTTTCAAAGCTACTACAATACACTTAATATGTGGGAATGTGGGGATGCTTTTTTATTGTTCTGTTTCTGTTGCATGCGTGACATGATTTTTGTTGAATGATAAACTTTTATTTTCAGCAACTGCTACTGTTGCTGTTGCTGTTGCTGTTTCTGAAGCTAATGCGGTCGTTGTTTTTGACGATGATGGCGGTGATGATGCTGATGGTGATGGCATTGATGTTGGTTTTGTCTTCGGACTGACAAGATACACAGATCACAGATACTGTTTGGGGGTTTCTGTTGTCTGGGGTTTAATGATGGAGCACGGCAATTACAATTTTAAATGCTCCTGTCAAACTTTCATTTTCAAATCTGATTTTGATGGCTTAGGGAACAATTTTTTTTTTCTTTTTCTGTTTGTTTGTTTTCTTCTCAAATAGACGTTTGCCATTTTGCTTATATCTTGATTATTTTTAATGTTTTTAACTTATTAAAATGTTAGATATAGAATAGAGTATAAAGAATTTGCAAAATAATTCATTACCTGCGTAAGCCATTAACAAAATTTAGTGGTGGTTGCGGCATCATTCCAGCTGGTTGTTGAAGTTGCTGTAGATAGTTTGGATTACTTGGAGGGGCATTTCCAAGTTGACTCAGAGCATTGCTAGTGGCGCCAAGATGATGAGCATGGGCATGGGCATGAGGATGAAGATGATGGTGCGAATGATTCACAAATATGGTAGTGTGAAGATAACCGTTACTGCCAACAGGTGTCGTGCGCTGCGCAGTTGCTGTTGCAGTATTTGAATTACTGCAATTCCTCAATTTATATGGTTTGCGGCGCATGCGTTTACTTTGGCGCGATTCAGCACGTGAACAGGCGCTCGTGTTTAGCATGTCGACAACAATTGAATTTGTTGCATTACCAACAGTAGTTGCTTCTACTCCTATTGATGCTGGTGTTGGTGTTGCAGATGTTTGTGGATTGATAGTGTCATCATCACCTCCACTACCACTTTCACTAGTACTAATACCATAAAAGCCTCTACTACCCTTACCAGCATCAACGCCATTGTCAATGGAGGGTGGAAATTGCAATTCACTGTAAATACTCGATTCGAGCATGTTGCTTTCCGAAGTTGTACGATTCAAAATGAATTTCTCGAAGTGACCTTCTTCATCACCAGCATCATCCTTTTGGCACTTTTCTAGCAATGCCGTGGATTCGGCTGCCGAATCATCCACATTGGCTACACCTTCGCCCTCGCCTTCAATGACATTGACACTAGGATTGCTGTTGCGATTGACATTGGCGGCACTCGAACAGTTGGCTATCATATCACAGCAGTGTTGGCCTTGATTGAGACTATTGCAGCTATAACTGGATGTAATCACAATTTCTGGTATATCAAGAGAATGCGGTGCTTGATATTTAGCATTCGGAGATGTTGTGGCTTCATTCACAGTGCCCAGCATTGTTCCATTCTCAAAGACAATTTGTGAGTTATCCATTTTTATATTTGATATTGATTTTGATTATCACTCTTAACTATTAAAATTTGAACACTTTTTGGTGGTAATTTCCTAAAACTTTTATTATAATTTTTCTTTTTTACAAATCAGTTGATCCATAATGTTGTAAATTTAAATTTATACAATAATATTTGTTTTGTATAAATTTATTGACTAAACACACTTCATTTTTATAAAAAATCGGGATTTTTTCTTATTGCCTTATGTGATTCTGTGGCATCTTTAAGAGTACACGTTAAACCGAAAATATGCGTAAAAATATTGGATTCTATAAACTTGACCGACCTACAGAACTCCGTTCGATCCTACGTACCGCCAAAAACTGATTTCAAGTTTCAAAAGGTTTGTTGTGTTTACTTCTGTCCATGATGATGATGACGATGACGACGACGACGTCAGTCAGCTAACAATAACAACCACCACCACTACCGCCAATACACATTTACTACTACTACTACTTCTTCATCATTAAGAGGCACATTTGCTCTTGCTTGCATCGTTCTGCAGATACATTTTCATCATATTGGCGACGTCATCGTCTGCTGCTTGCAGATACAATACAATACAATCACAAATCTTATATGAGAGAGTGTACACCCGCTCTTTTCTTCTGAAATACACTCACCACTCATGATGGAGAGTGTTGCGAGATTGTTTGGTTGGTCTCTTGCCCTTTGTAGGGCTTTGTTTTTCTTCTTCTCAGTAGGGAACAGGTTGGGATCTTACGGGCGCTCTTTAATTCTTAGATAGTAGTAACTTTGTGATTTCGTAACATTTTATAGATGTTTTTTGTAGTTTTTTTACGTGTCATTATCTATGTTTTGCTTCTGTGAAATACATCATTACATAAAATAAAGCATTCAAAAATCCTATCCGTCTCTATACGCAGAATTTCTAAACCGCGCAACGGATTTTGATAAAGTTTTTACTAACATTTAGAGAATTTTTTGTGGAAGGTTTATATGTATTATATGTATAATTTTTCAATTCATTTTCATTTAGTTCTCATAAGATTATGAAATTTATAAAAAAAAAAATTATAATAATAATTTTTCACTGCCTATAGTGGTCTGAATGAATTGAACTGTATGAATATGGAATATTATTTGGATGTTTTACAAAATATGTTGAAAAATTTTGAGGTATATTACAATTTCTGATAGGAACTTGTGTCAATTATTCCATTACTAACATATTGTTATTCATAGTTTACAGCAGCGAACTCTCTTTAAATGTGATTTTGAAGTTAAGTTTCAAGTAATTTTCATTTAAGCCATAAGTTGCTGAGTTTTTCTTAAAAACACCATTTAAATTTATGGCAACATTACATTATAAAAATAAATGTAAATCAATTATGCTAAGAAGTCGTTAAAATGTGTATCGTAGAACACAAAACAGATATCGTTTGCTTCTGAATGTTGAAAACGGTGAAGGAATGGAAATAGGCTATCTAATGCATCAGTGCAAAGCAGGGACGTGTTACTTACTTGATTCCATTGATTAAATCTAATGCAATTTCATATAAAGATACGAAAAACAGACAATTTCTATTTTCTAAGTGAAAAAAAAGTGGCATTTGAGAATTTCAATCTCCTCTGAGTGAAATGTTGTATTTTTCAAAATTTCATACAAACTACTTGGAAATTTCTATTAATTTCAAATGTTGAAATTGTATTCTTTGAGGACTGTAATCTTTGTTTCTGTTCACTTTATTAATTGGATTTCATATTTTATTGCAATTTAATGAAAATATTGATAATTTCTATCAATTTAATATTACATCCCGAGTGCTTTAGATGTTAAGCTTTTAATGAGGCTTTGAATTTTCAAGTAATAACCTTAGTTAGTAGTGGCGGTTTTAAAATTTGTACATGAATTTATAGAGGTTAAACTGATAGTAAAATAAAAAGGCTTCTTAAACTTATGCAATTGGAAATTTCTGAACCGCTAGACATTTCAGCCATTCAACTTTTTAATTCAATGGGATTTTTCACATACATATTTGTATTTGTATCACTTTCTTTGAAGCCCTTGTAGTTCTTCATATTTTGGCGCCCCATTTTTACAATCTCTTTGCAATCTATGACGCTACTGTTCTTTTGGATTATTATTTAAGCGAGAGTGGCCAAGAGTGTATAAAGTATACTCTCTCTCTCTCTCTCTTGTTTATGTTCGATGCAAACCAATGATTATTATTCTTAACTTTGTTGTTATGTTTGTTGTTGCTGTTGCTGTTGCTATTGTTCTGTTCTGTTGATTGTTAGTTTGTGTTGTTTCCCTTCTTCTACATTTTCTTATGAAAAATGAAGCCACAGAAAAACAACCAAAATGGGGGAACTAAGTAACAACATTAACAACAACAACCGCAGCTACAACTACTAACAACAACAACAGAAGGAGAATGTGGAAAATCTAGCAAAAGATATAAAATAACATAAAAGCATTTGTTCGAATGCATCTTCATTTAGTAGAATATGACGAGTGCGTGTGTGTGTGTATGTGTGTGTGTTTGTATCTATGAGGGTGAATTATTGTTACTGTACTGATGATGTTGCATAGTTAGTTATTGTAGATTGACTTGACTTGACTTTACTTGATTGAAGTATTCAAACAAAATTTAGTTAACACAATTAATTATTTTCTCCTTCATTTAAGTGCATCACCACCAAAAGAAGAAAGGAAGGAACCTCTAACGGATGACATAAAAATACTTAAGTATGGAACTCATAAAAATCAAGTTGGATGCTTCCACTTCAATATCTCGAATGAATGAATGCAAAAGAATTGTAGTAACTTGACTGCCCTTCAATTCACAATCATAACAAAATGTGTACAAGAATAAATTCAACCACTTTGAGTTTGGAGTTGGGATGAATGCCACTTTAACTTTAGTATCCCGAACTTGCTTTTGCTTTTTCTTTTCATATAAATTTTTTTTTTTTTTTCATATTTCTTTTGCTGTTCTTTGGAACAGCAAATGTTAGTAATACTTTTTTTTTTTTTTTGGGGGGGGCGTTTGGAGTCAACAACTACAACTAAACAGTTTTTGAGTCGACAAAATTCCCTGTGAGTCCAAGAGGTTAGGTTGATAGAAAAGATGGTGTCAGTTCCTATGATGTTTGTGGCTGTCAATAATGACGGTCACGTTGCCATTTGAGCTTCGTCATAAATTTTCAACTGATTGAACTGACTTTAACCGACTTGGTCATTTCGGTATGTGTCGGTTTGGGAAGCATGTGCTTGATTATCTACACTCTACGGTTATTAGAGGAGCGGGCCTTCTGCTTGGATCCCCACATCAAGTGACGAGGGTGAGGTCAGATACAATACAATCCAATACAATAGTAAAAGCCAGTCTCAGCGAACAAATTATAGTGTATTTGTGGCTTTCAAAGTCAAAACATAAAGAGAGAGATATGGACAGCAGACAGGCAGATACTCTAGCAAATTACCCAGCATTTTATACAATTATGCGTTATTTTTTCGCTTTCTCGTTGAGTGAAGTGGTTGGTATAATATGCTGGGCAGTCTCAGGCTCATGTATAATTTCAATTTTTAATTTTTTTTGCCTTTTATTTCCTATGTCTGCATTTAGTTTAATCAGAAGTTGAATCAACTGAAGAGCAGGTCACAGGCAAGCAGGCAGTTAGGCGGGCAGCCAGTGAGTCAGGAAGAAAAGAAGGCAGGCAGGCAGGCAGTCAAGTATGGTTCGCGCGCCTGCGCAAATTAGTCTTTTCATATCAAATCATCATTATGTTAGAAACGTTCCAACTTTTCGAGGTTATCTCACAAATTCATTCATTCACTTCACTTCACTTCAGCTTGGTTCATTCAGTCCATTATCATGAATAACCCTATGAAAATTAACCAAAAACATAACATAAAAGCAAAAGGAAACAAAAAGAGATAATGATAATAAAGGGCAAGTTGGCTCCATATAAAGCATACCGCCTGGCGAGACCGAGTGTCCAGTCAACCCTGTTTCTCGTTGCGTATAAAGCACGCGCTAAACTCATAATCACCAATTAGACGCTTTTCAATTTTTGTGTGTTGCAACAAAACATTCAAGAACAGCGAGAACGTCATGTGAGTCATGCATTCTCAGTTGATGGATGGATAACTTTGATAGCTGGACAGATGAATGAGTATCTATCTAACTTGGCTGGCAGATCTCGCTCGAGCTAATGTCTTTTATTCAAGTGCGTTGCACCATCATTGTGAGAGAGAAAATGAGAATGGATTATGTACATCTGTCGGTCGGTTGGTCAGTAGAGTCGCCTATATTAAATTTCTCATGCATTGTATATGTTGTGGTTACCACTTATCAGTTATCCTGAATGGTATTATCCTACTCTAACCTATCCTATTTTTAGCTTGACTAGAGTGATTGGTATAGAATTTTAACCAAACCACAAAAAACACTGAAACACACTGAAGCCTTCCTTGTCAACGAAAAAACTACTTCATAATTGTGTCTTGGCATATCTATATACATATGTATTGTATATGTAGATTTACGTCATGTTAGTTGTGTAGCTTATTAAATATTGTATTAACTTCATAAGCATGCATATGCGCTTTGTGGTTAAAGATTGTCACAAATTGAAACCTTGAGCAGATTATCTAAAATTCTTAAATAAAAGGGAAATTTTAATTGAAACTGAAGCCTTTTGTTATTTGAGATAAGTTGAAAAAATGTGGTTCTTTAAAAAAAAAAAAAACCAATATAAATCATATAAGAATATTGAATTTCCCATTTTATTATTACATTTTTAGAAATTCATCCAAAACACAAAAATATGAAAATAAAATTCAGTGAATAATTTTACGAAGCAACAGTATCAGTATCAGTCAGCATCATCAGCATTAGCATCAGCAAACGATATTGTATCTAATGAAAAATTAGTTATCAACTTCAATAGACGATGAATGAATGGATGAATGAGGATGGCGACAACGCCCACACACGAGCTGTAAATAAAGGTGCAGCAGCACTTAAGACATTTGTACATAAGAGATTTGAAGATGCCCAGCCACTTGTAAGACTGGAAGTCATTAACATATTAATTATGGTAGTCGAAGACGATAGCAATAGAGAAATAAAAATGCCCAAATTTTATCTTTGGTTGGTTGAAGATTGAAACAGACCGACAGACACTTGTTTATCTTGAACCATTGCATTTGCATATTTTGTAGGCGAGAACTGAATGATTTAGAGAAGAGTTACAATCTTATGAAAGGAAAAATCTATGAGTTTAGAATTTCCGTTTATAATTTTTCTTCTCATTTGGTGTCAAAAAAAAAAAAGTCTTTTAGTTTCATGCCTGATTGTATGCACAAACAATCTACAAGTGCTACAACAAAAAAAAAGAAAAACGAGAAAATTTTATAATATTCGGCGGAAAAGCGTTTAATCAAAGGAACGTGTTGGTTATGGATGTGTTGCTACTGCATATTGAAGAAGACATTAAAGTGGACTGCAGGCAGGCAGGCAGGCAGGCAGTCCGGCAAAGTGCATCATTGCAACTCAGACATTGACAATGTATCTAAGTATATACATAGATAGATACTCGTATGTATGTATGCATTTGAGTGGATGAAGAAGATCCGATTGTTGTATTAGGACTATGCATTAATTTTAAAGGTTTTTTCACCAAAAATGGAGCTTTATTTCGATTTCAAAATGGATTGATACATCATTCAAAGTACTGTCCGTCGCTAGCCACAACCTTTTCCCATCTTTCTTTCAATTTCCGGATTCCGTTTCTCCAAAATTCCGGCTTCTGGGCGGCTATGAATGAATCGATCCATTTTTTGGTCTCTTCATATGAAGAGAAGCGGTGTCCAGCCCGCTTACGCTGCATCTCCCGGAACAAGTGGTAATCCGAAGGAGCAATGTCTGGGCTGTACGGCGGGTGGGGTAGCACTTCCCAGTTGAGCGTTCCAAGGTATGTTTTGACGACCTGTGCAACATGCGGCCGAGCGTTGTCATGCTGCAAAATAACCTTGTCGTGTCTTTCGACCGTTTCCGGCCGTTTTTTCAAGCAATGCTCGGCTCAAACGCATCAATTGACGTCGGTAGACTTCCCCAGAGATGGTTTCGTTGGGTTGGAGCAGCTCATAGTACACCACACCCTTCTGATCCCACCAAATACAGAGCATGAGCTTCGAACCAT
Source organism: Amiota minor (assembly GCA_037043295.1). Lineage (NCBI taxonomy): Eukaryota > Metazoa > Arthropoda > Insecta > Diptera > Drosophilidae > Amiota > Amiota minor. The sequence continues at coordinate 1,801,091 of JBAMAW010001787.1, forward strand.
GAATATTCGGCTTGGACGTCGATGGCGCCGGTTGGCCGGGCTTGACATATGTTTTTTTACGCTTTGGGTTATCGTAATGGATCCACTTTTCGGCGCCAGTCACAATACGATGCAAAAAACCCTTCCGGCCAAGTCGTTCAAGCAGCAATTCGCACGTGAAAAATCGGCGAATCGACGTCTCTCGGCTTCAACTCGTATGGCACCCAATTACCTTGCTTTTGGATCATTCCCATCGCTTTGAGACGTCTGGAAATGGTTGCTTGGTCAACGTCCAACGTTTCGGCGAGCTCTTCTTGCGTTTGGCACGGGTCTTGGTCCCCAGCAATGCCTCCAATTCTGCGTCTTCGAATCTTTTGGGCTGGCCAGGTCGCTCCTTGTCCTCGGTATCAAAAACACCACTTTTGAAGCGTCGAAACCAGTACTCACAGGTTGAAATCGATGGAGTATGGTTCGGGTAGGCATCCAACAGCAATTGACGGGCTTGGGTGGTATTTTTCTTCAAATTGAAGCAAAAAAGCAAGGCTTCCCGCAAATTGCGTTTTGACGGCACGAAAGTTGACATACTCGGAGCACAAAAAAACTATGTTGTGTACACTTCAGCGAAATTACAGATACTGGTAAACAAAGCCTAATGATGAGGCTTTGACATGAATATAGTTACAGTATTGCCAGATGCGATACTGTTGTAAATAACGCCATCTGTGTGCAACCTTTAAAATTAATGCATAGTCCCAATAGCATCCATTGTTGCTCATATTACCCATTTTTTCGATTGTTTATTATTATTATTTCTGTTTTTCTTTGAGTGAAGCCAGCCAATACTTTCTAAACAATCTGCTTTTATGTAGTTTCTTTTTGGTTGCGGGAAGTCAGTCAACTCATGAGAGAAAAGTAAACAAAATGTAAGATATTCCTGTTTATTTCTTAATTTTATGATGATGCTAAAACTATTTAAAAATTTTCTTTCTTTAAGAAATAAAATATTTGAGTAGTGTAGTAGATGAACAACACCCGCAACAATAAATTGATTTTTCATTAGTTAAACCAAGTTGGTTTTTAGGCATTGATCGAGTGCGAAAACTAAAACTGAGTGTGTATAATGACAGTGGCGGCAACAACACAGCGGGAACGGAAAAACAAATTAAAACAGAATCGATATAATAAATGATGATTGGATTAGCTTTGGATTCCGCTGACCTGCGCAAAACTTGTTTTCTTTTGTTTTAAGTTGTTGCTTTTGCTTTGGAATATCTTTGTCGAGCAAGGTCAATGTTGTAATGCATTCGTTTTTTGTTTTTTTTTTCTTCATTTTCATGTTATGAATTTACATAAAGATCAAATATCAAAAGTTACATAATTTAAATACAAAAGAGAGAAAATGGTGATCAGAAAAGAAATATTAAGGAACCACTAAGAGTAAGAGTGCTAGAAAATCCCTTTGAAATGACATGCATAACAAATTTTAATTCTAGTCCTTGACTAACTAACCATAGTCCTTTCAAAATACGATTAGGATACTTTAAAGAAGGAGCCACCGCAGGTATTATGGCTATTGACAAAACTGAATGCCGCCCGTTAAATTTGAACATTTTATGAGTTTTGTGTCTCGCCAACTGTTAAATGTTGAATGTTGAAGTAGGAAAATCCAAAGGAATTCAAGAAGAAAACACACAGTGAAATAATTAAAAGCGAAGTTTGGTAACAAAAATGAAACATGACCATGACTAAAATCATTTCAAAGGAATAGATTGACAACGTTTGCATTGTTAGTTAGTACTATGTTACTAATCTGCCTTAGATGGCACACCAAGGGTGCAGAGAAGTTGAGCTAAAAGCAAAAGGCAACACAATCAAAGTTGAAAAATTACTATTTCCTTGTTTACTGTACAATTAGCCAAACGAAGCCAATGGAGTGATGAAGTACAATTGGGTTTCAGCTAAATTGGCATAGAAATGGAAATTGAATGGGTAAGTAAATTGTAGAAGGATGAAGTTTTTGCATGCAAGCAGCTGAAAAATCGATTAAAAATCTCAGAGTCTTCCGTTCTTAGTGAAAAAATGTTACTAACAAAATGCAAAAATTGCAATTTGCACAAGCAAAAAACAGCTGCCTTTCGTTTGCATGACAACACCTTGAATGAGTTTCATATTACACACCAAATTGACTGACTTTAGTCCTGAATGTTAGATATTGTGTTGTGTTTAGACCTTTTGCACGTTTTTCCCGCTGTTCACGCTTCAGACACGCGCTTTCTTTTCGTATCTTTACATTTAAGTGCATGAATTCCGGTGCGCATGTTTCCGCTGTCAACCGGAACAGCCTGCAGTGAGTTTATGTTTTTACTCTGCTATGCTAAATGCTATTTTTATCTGGCATGCATTGATACTTAGATTTATTTAGAATGAATACGAATTGTTTATTTAACTGATGTAAACTGCTAACATGACAAGGTTAAGCTGGCATTTTAATGTCTTCTGCATTTCTACACACAAGTATCTATGACACACAAAGAAGCAAAGTTGCTCAGTGAAAAGAAAAGTTTTATAAGATTTTATGTTAGGTTTTCAATGTTTGAAAGGAGAACTGATGACTAACATAATGTTTATGTTTCGTGAGAAAACTTAAACCGATGAAAGATTGAATTTTGTGTTACATGACATTTCTTTTCTAGATTTAATAGATATTCCTTTCATTTATGGACTACACGCCTTTAACTAAGCCAACGTTTCTGATCGCATCTATAATATGTATTAGCGGCCCCTATACGAGTAATACCAATAATAATGAATATTATGATGCACTTCATATTAATTCAGGAAAATGCTTTGTTATTATCCTTTCAAAATAAGTATGACAAATGACACGCCAAAGGATACTGGAGCTCATATTCCAAAAACGCACAACGCCTTAAAAATAGAGAATTATTAAAGAAAGAAAAAAAAATTAGAAAGAATATTATCATTATTATTATTATTATAATTTCGTGAAGATACAAGAATAAGAAAGGAGAAGCATGGCAAGGAACAAAAGAGGAGTAAATGAACTGCGCGACTGAAAATGTGGCGAGTGCAACCAACTCAAACTCACTCACTTAAGATAAAAGCCGATTTCAGAATACAAAACACCAAAAACCCCGAAAAACATCTGCTGCCAAACATTTGAAAATTATTTCAAAAATTACAAAAACAACAAAAGCAATCAAGGGATGAGAAAGCGAAGCATAGTGAAGCGAAGGAGGAAAAGTAGCGACAGCAAAAGATGCATGCAATAAGAGAAAAAGAATTCGAAAATTCTTCATTTGACTGGCTGCATGGCAACTGTTTTCACGGACACACAAAGATACACAAAGAGACATGCAGGCCGGCAGGCAGGAATCCTTCAGAGTCTACCACTGTGAGTGAGTGACTGACAATCTGATAGTGAGATTGTAAGACGACAAAAGAATCGTTGTCGTTGCCGTTGCCGTTGTCGTTGCCGTTGCCTGGCGTCTGTGGCTCTTGAGTGTTTGTTGGCAGTAAGTAAGTAGCAAAGGTATGTTAACCCAACGAATGAATGGATGAAATTATAAGAAAAAAAGCAGAATAAAAGAAGCTAATTTTAGTGCGCACACGTTCTTGTTAACATGGATGGCGGCGGTACGATTTAGTCCGGATCCTATGGATACACATTGAAGGCAATCAAAACAAAAAACACTAAGAAAAAGGCAATTCAAAATTGTTAAAAAAAAAAAATAATAATAAAATTCGGCAACTTTTGTCTTTCATCGCTAACACAACGCGGCTGTTATATTATACTATGTATATACTTAGTAAACCTTCTTCTACAAGGTAAAACCTTCGATGTGTCTGCCATGTCTGCCTCTAATTGTTGCTCTTCTGGATTTTATATTTACTTTTATTGTCTACTTTATGTGTTGAATACCCTCATTTACTCTTCTTTTGAATGCAGTTTAGGATTTTATTTGTTTAAGAATTCCTGATTGTAATTGTTAATTGAAAATGTGTCAGTTTCTGGGATTTTCAGGGTTCACTTTCCCTTATACTTATACAATATCTTTGCAACGTTTTGGATTTTGATTCAGTGAAGTTGGACTTGTATTCCCTTACTAAAAAGAATTTCACATGAAATCTGCCCAGGTAATGCTGGAAGTCAAATATAAATATAATTTAAATCATAATTAAATTTAATTTTATTATGTGGCCCTTATTCATGCAATAATATTGTGCAATACTCATGTTTGTGCTCACAAATAAATAATAAAAGGATATAATATTATTATAGATAGATACAATACTATTGCACAACATTAAAGCATCATTTTGAAATTTGCTGCCAACTTTCTCAAAAATATTCAAAAGAATATTTCTTTCACGAATATTGTCAGTAAGTGTCATCCAGAGTGCCTAACCGGACCACAAGTTTGTCTCTCGGCATTTCCATGGTGCACCAGAACAGATTCATCGAGTTGTGCAGCTTGTACTCGAGGCCTTTGAAAATAAGCAATACAGCTTATCATTCTAGACATTCGATCGCATCTGGCAAAAAGGCTTGCTCTTCAAGCTAAAGTCCCTCCTCCAACCTGTCCAGTACCTCCTTCTTAGGGCATACTTACTTGGACGCAGCGTTATGGTTGAGGTAAGGGATGAGCTTTCAAGCAACCGTAGCATTGGAGCGGGAGTATCTCAGAGCAATGTCCTTGGGCACTCATTCAAGAGTTTCTGGATGGATTCAGCCGGTAGGCAAACCACTGGAATATTGGGTTGATTTTCGGTGTAAGACTCACCTGGCGCAATCATATAGTCAAAACTGTTATCTATCTATACAGAAGCTGCCCTCCGTCAAATCTTAAAAACTCCTTGGCACGTGTGTAGTGATGTTATATCCAGGAACCTGCGAATCCTGTCGGCCCGTGAGCAGAGCAACCATTACACAAGGCGGTATAATAACCGGCTTAAGACGCTCGTCAACAAATTAGCAAAAATCACCCCAAGGAGGAAGCTCAAGCGCCTACACCCTGATGACGTTTGCGTACACGGACGCCAAAAAGGATATAGGCTCCAGTTCTAATTCAAAGAGCTGAAATCCTGTTGCTATCCATAATATTGTGCAATATTATTGTGCAATATTTGTATAATTAAATTGATGATTTAATACAAAAAAAAAATCGAATTACTTTTTACATAATGTGAAATCAATGGAGAGATTATTTAACAAATTTTAATTTTAAATTTAAATTTGAATCCTAAATAACAAGAGAAGCCCAAGCTAAATACCAAAAGCAACCCATATTGCCAGCTTTAAAATCAATTATTGAGAATCTTGACATAAATAAGCATTTCCGTGTAAATATCAATAAACAAATGTCAATATATATCAGTGCCAATATCAATAATAGAATAGGTGAAATTTAATATTTTATTTATTTTCAAAGGAAGTACAATAAAAAAACGCGATATCCCTTGTGATATTAATTACATTTGTTGTTCCTGTTCCAATGAAATATCCTCTTAACATGATAAACAAAAATCTTTTTCCACATCATCATTTTCGTCCACATCATCCTCATCAACATCATCATCATCATTATAGTCATCATGATCTTAATCAAATGGGGCGCGGTAATGGTTTTGCCTACATTGGGTTATCATGTCCTTTGATTTGTGTGTCTGGGATTTTGTTTTCCTGTCTTTCAACTTATTCGAACTCAAAGTATAGACAAAAACGATACTCGTTTGTATGGTATGGTATATAGATGAATGGACATATGTATATCTATGGATAAGACACATGTATCTATGACAAATGCTCTTCTATTGTTTGTTTGTTCTTTTGTCTACTGTGACGTAACATTGTTCCTAATACTTTATGACACTAAGCTGCAGCATTTCTCATAGAATCCCATAACCTCGTCTCGTTGTCACTACAATTCACATTCAATATTTCCTTTGTTTATGAATTGCAAAAGTGCCAGAAGTGCGTGTGAAATTTATTATTTTTAGTTCAGTAATTTTTATTGTTTTTATACTTGAATGATTTTGCGTCACATTGATATTGATCCTTTTGGTATTGGGAACGAAGATACTTTGGTATTTTGCTAAACTTGATCTTATATTGTTGGTAGTCATAATAAGATATAAAATACAAGAGAAGATACAATAAAATATGTTTATACAAATTAGAGATTGCATTTTACAATCTATGAAAGAAGTTTAAATAAAGTAAAATATTATTTAAGGAAAATTTATTCTTATTTACAATATTTTGATTTAAATTTTAGTTGCACATTTGGCCATCTGTTCTTATCTTTTCAATGTTTATAAATTGATCAATAATTGTAAGTGCTCAATGAACTTAAACATCTGTTCCACATTTGTGTTTTTTTTTATTTTTTTTTATTTTGCCCGCTTTTCGCAATTATGAAACATTTCAGTTATTTTACAAGTAACGAACGAAGGCGCCATTTTCATTGACGCTAAAAATGATTTCATAAGCACGTTTCATGCTTAAACTCTTCTCAAAATTTATGCGAGAACAGTTGTTGTGCCTTAATATGAACAGAGGAAGAGACCTCATACTTGTTGTGAGTTTGTGTACTTATGGATCTGCAACCCTAAGGAAAAAATGATGGGTTAGGATGCTCTACACATCATCATCACCGTTCATCATCATCGATGCGTTGATATGCATTTATGCAGCTTTGGTCGCACTCCAAAAGCGACCATTGCAAATTAATACTGTTTTCATGTATTTCAAAAAGGTATTCATTTATTCATTCATGTTTTTTTTTTTTTTTTTTGTTCACTTTCATCATACAATATATTGTTTTTGGATTCTCAATGCAGATACACATACATCATCATCATATTTAAAAGTGTTGCCATATGGTCAGCGATTCTTGGTTCAATTGTAATGCACCGTCACTCGTTTTTGTTTGTTAAAGTGTCGGCATTTCTTTCTTACTTTTTCGTTCAGCAATTAGTGGCGCTTCAATGCTAAAATCGACAACTCCTGCCAACTCTGCTACCTGAGTGAGTAGTTGTCGGCCCTTTGATAGAGATGTATATCATTGATACACAGTAAAATGATCATAGAGAAAGTAGGAAATAGGGACGGACTAACATATTTAATACATTCTTTAATGATGAACAACTGCAAACATACACAGCTAACTATAGAATACAAATGTATAGGTAATTATAGACACAAGTATCCCCTAAAATAGATTTTTTCGTATTTTGAATGAAATTTATAAAATTAATGAATTCTTTAATGTTCCCAATTATTTCCATTTTATTTTATCAGAAATTAAGAAGTGAAGCCAAACACAAGAAAATCGAATGCTATGTATGTGTAATCAATTCAAAATTGAAGAATCTGTTTTGTTGTTTCATCAGAATAATCTTCAATCTTCTATTCTTTCCTATGGGCGCTTAAGTGCCTTCTACCTATGCACCTGGCTTTATATTAACCTAGTTGAAACATCATTTGAGATATTAATTTGTCAGGTAAAGCTACTTAATAAGTGCCTTAGGTTCTAGAAAACTTATTTATTGGGCGGCTAACATTTGTCCACTCAATCAGAATAAATAAATTACTGTATCAGTTAAAGTTATGTGAATCATAATGAGCTCAATTTGGGTGGCTAATGATCATAACATTTTTTAGATTTCTCCTCTATACAAAACAAAATATGTACAATATATACCAATGGGTATTCAGATAGACGTAGGGTTTGCCTGTAAACAGAGCTAACTTAATTGACTTTACACCCACAAATATGCAACACATAAACTTAATCTCCTCTGTATTGTGGTTTTAATATTAGAATATCGCATATGGTCACATAATCCTATTTACAAATGGATTGTTCATCTTTTGAGCTAAAACATGTTGTCATATTTTATTGCTCTTGGCGTGTCACTTGTTTACCAAAATGGTTCAAGGGATTATGGCCAAACAGTAGATTCACACAAACTTTATTGATTACGGTTCCTTTGAATTGTCTTTTCATCACTGATACTAGGATTATCTTGAACTTAATGTGATTGTAGCCGAGACAAGTTGTTATGACAACTGTCAAAGAAATCAAATCAGTATAACATTTTCATATTCCAAACTATCTGATACAAAAAACCTAGTTCAAACGACAATTTTTATTTTCAAGTAAAATGCAGATATGACAAAAGAAAAGTTTTATATAAAAAAATTCATAACTCAACAAGTGAAACTTTATTGAAATATTGTACTTCATAAAAATATTTATATGAATCAATAGACAAAAAATTAAGTATTAAATTCAAAATATTCTATATTTGCAATGAATTGTCAACATCTGTTACACATGCGTGTGGCCAACAATAGTAGTAAAAAAGTTGGACAATACAAAAAAAAAAAAAAAAGAAGATCTTACACTGTGCAAAATATTGTAGTTGATTTATTTTATTTTAGGAAATAAATTCAGAATTATTGATTTATAATGTGTGTGTAAAAGACTATAAACTGAATAGACTAGATAAATCGATCACGAAATCGTGCATCTCTCTTAAATTTCACTTATCAAAATACCCAACAAGAGAGAGTCTCAATTTTGTCCAAGTTATTCATTCTGCTGAAAGCATTTATCCTGGATCTGAAACATAAGTTATTGGATTGGAATAAAAAATATAAAGAACTTTGTTCAAGACGGTAAGAAAATCATTATTAGTGAACATTTGGAATTGAATTGGCAAATGCAAGAAGTAACAAAGCAGGGAAAAAAAACCCTGTGAGATATCATCAAAATACTTTTCAAAAATTGAAAATTTGTTATTTATTTATTCATATTTAATATGACAAGAAAAGGAAAAAGATAGTTCTTCAACCAATTTCTGCTAAAATACAATACAAGTATAAAATATTTTCTTCTGTGTTAAGAAATGTTTGATATATTTGGGATAGGCTCAAACATGTTTGGATGCCGAAATCCCCAGATAATTTAAGAAAGTGAAAGAAAGATGATGAGTATGAAAAATTGATTGGTGATTTTCTTTTATTATCACTAGGCAAACATTATAAATGTAGTGAAAAAATAATTTATATAAAAAAATGTTTAGAAAATACGACTTTTTCAGTGGATTTTCCAAAAAAATTATTGCTTATTGTGTTTTCATCAGAATTTCAAATCAATTGGTCAACAGGAAGCGGGTGAAATCTCAATTACTAGATTTGAAAATGTTATGAACTATATAAAACCAAAAATTAAAGGAAATTTTCTTGGATAAATATTTGCTTGGCGTCGTACATATATAATCAGCTGAAAGATGATTAATATGTTTCATAAATGTGTCCATTTACACTTTAGATTTAAGTACTTTACTTTTTTAGTTAATCGTTAATTTAGTTAAGTGTAAATTTAGGGAAAGAATTTTTTCCTTTTTTTTTTTTTTCTTTCAATAACTTTGTTTTTTCTTGTTCCGCTGACATATTTTGTTAATTTTCTTATATCAGCCTTGAGAAGTTTTTTATTTATAATTCTTAATTCATTCTGAAAAACTTAAACTCAAACTTACCACAGAAAGTATAAAATTTCAAAATATGTACCACATTTCTTTCATTCATCTTCTTCAACAACTAATGCATTCTTACTATACTCGTATCTTAAAAAGCACAAAAAAAAAAGGAGCATGTACATATCTGCATACTTTGATTGCCTGTTTAAAGTGAAATTTGATAGCACAAGTCATGCAGGATGTGCTTGCCTGCTGCCTTCATTGTGTTGTGTGCACACATCATGCACATACAGGTCACAATCATCTATACTAAGTATCTCTATATGATGAATATGCTGAGTTGGCGCTCAGCTGTTAAAAGATTGAATAAAAAGATGGGCACACACACAAACACACACACATTTAGATTATATCTCAGAAAGGGTAGTTGGCTGCATAAATACTTATACAGTGACTTGAAAATTATGTGTGAGTCTGTTTATTTAACACCCGCTCCCTATTCAGTAGACTGCCCCATACAAAAGAACAACAGTCTAGAAAGACTAGAAAGTTGTGAATTTGTGAATATTTTATTTGCTTTTGTTGCCCTTTTTGTGTATTTTTATTGTATTATATATATTTTTTTTTTTGGTTCCATGTCCCTTATATTCTCATATCATACGAGTATATGAGTCTTTTGTTTTTGCTGCTATGTATTTTGTCAACAGTTCATGCTGTGGCAACAGCTGTTGGCCATAATAAACGGATGCAACTACTATATTTGCACGGTGTTATGCATTTTATTTTCCTCTATGCTGAATGCATTAATTAAGTCACAATTTTGGCGGTAACATTCAACATATCAAATTGCAAATCAAGGCTTCACCTCACTCACTCACTCAAATTTGCGCAAAATATTCGTAATGCCAAAAGAAAAAAAAAAAAAACAATACATTTCATTTAATGAAGTTAATATTTCCGGATTCATTATGGTTGTTGTTGGTGTGAGTGTCTGTGTTTATACAAAACTGCTGCTGAGCATAAAACGCCCTAATAACTAATCTCGGTTAATCCCAAAAGTGTGCATCTCCTGTGTGCAGGCGGTTACACAGATATGTATATTGTACATATCATATATACATAGGTACAGATACTTACACTTAGGTATGTGTCAAGCTTATGATGAACTACAAAAACATAAAGTGAAATACATATTAAGATACAAAGGAACATTCTTATCATTTTTCCTAAATCTTAAATGAGAATTTCAAATTGCATCTGTGAGTGAGTGAGTGAGTGTAGAGTAGATTTAAACTAATCCTCAAAGTAAACATGAACTGAAAACATGCAAATCTAAGAAAACAAAGGGTAATTTTTTTTTCCTTTCATTTAAGTTTGTTGTTGTTGAAGTAATACAAGATACAAGTTACTTTCGAACATAAATATCTTAATGCTAAAGGCAAAACAACAGTTGCCTCATTTGTGATTCATTGAATTGAAAAACATTTTATTTTTTCAGTTTTTCAATAGATCAGAATTGCAGATTTATCGTTTTGTAAATTCAATGAAACAATCTAAAGAAAGAAAAGGTGGAAACGAATGGAAATAAAAATAGGAATAGAGAAGATATTATCGACCGACACAATGACCAAACAAAATCATTCACTCATTGTTGTTAAACTCAAGTTAACAATTTCGTTTTCATTTGTCAATGTGATTGGTATCAATGTATCAATGTTTGCTTATGTGTTTCTGTTTCTGTTTGTGTATCTGTGTGTGTCGATGGTTGTTGGACCTTGTGGCGATGCGTATGCGATAACAAGATCCCGTTTTGTTATTTTGGATTTTGAGTGCTGAGTGCATAAACAATGTATCTTTTTATAAGCGCGCATCTCTGAGTATGATTAGCAGCGCTTTTCATGAACAAATTAGGTGTGTCTATTGAAGAAAAGGTGTGTAAGTTTTAACAACTTTTTTTCTTCTTTTTGTTCAATTCTCATCTTCTTTTGGTATGTTGTAATAAAACAAAAAAAAAAATCACTACAAAAGATAAAGTTGTTGTTCAAAACTTCCATGAGATTTTATTACTATAATTGCACTGAGTCACGCATTTGAGTCTTAAAGGAATTTCAACCAATAAATATTTATTTATTTATCTTATCGTCTAACGACTAACATCTGAAGACTCAAAGACGACAAACCAGGAAATTTCAATACAATTGCCTGCCCTATGCAGCTTGCTCAATTTTCAGCACTTGTAAAAGTCCATCCACAGTCCCCGCCGGATCAGAGAAAACGAAAACAACCCTACAAATTCTCTTGAAGTATAGAAAGAAGAAATTCAGGCATATCCTTTTAATTTAAGAAGAGGAAAGGCAACTCAAATGTAATTTGACCAAAGTAAGATTTACATGACTTCATTTTGCTAAGGGAAGCGAGTCGAATATAAAAGTAAATTCTGTGATAGACGAAAACTTACCGTAAATAAATTGCTAGGAAATCCTGCTGAGCCTTATTTACAATACAAATGGCGGTGGTGGTGGTGGTAGTCGTGATGATGGGTGTCAGGACCAATATCTAGTGCAAAATAAAGAAGGGGAAAAACATAAAATAGTGAAATGGGATAAGAAATCGATATATGATTCGTTTGAATTTAAATTGGAATTGATGCGTTTTAGAAAATATATGTTTATAAATTTTGTATATTGAATGTAGAGTGCATAAAAATTAGATAATTTTAAAATTATTTAATGGAATTTCGATTTGTATTTCTTTCGATTATTTGTCTATGTTTTGTCCTTGGTTAAATGAGAAACTAATTTAAGTTAGCAAATTTGTGTGCAGTTGCAATTCTTAATATCTTTAGTAAGAACTCAAAGTAGAAATTGGAACTAATAGTTTTGTTATTTATAAGCGGCTCATGGGAACAAGACTAGGCTTTGTCAATAGTCTTTGAATATTTGAGAGCATCGCTTTCTTTTGGTAGATGATCTTTTACCCTTGGATTTCCAATACTATGACAGCTTACTCCGACTCTTTTTCTAGGAGAAATAGCAGACAACATAACGTATAAAAAGAAAATTATTTCAATATTCTCAGAAGAACGTAACAATCTATGTTCATTCATCTAATAATCCATTTCAATGAAACTGAAATATTTGAATGAAGTTTCATTTCATTTATTGTACAATAATTATCTCGTTATATGCTTATCTTGGAATAGTTCAAATTATTTGCTTCACATCTCATTTCTACACGGAATCGTTGATCCTTTTTCAAAAAGCCTCCTAGTGAGTTATTTCCCAAAACGCTAAAACCACTTAATGGTTTCTTAGTTGGTTTTAAACTCACACAAATAAATAGAAACAGAAATATGGCAGTTACAGTGGCAGACATGCATAGAGTCATGCACGAATTGCAGATGCAGTCAAGTGCAACGAAAAACAATTAAATAGAAATCAATTTTCCAATAATAAAAACAACAACCAGAAAAATGCATTGAATTAAGTGCATATCGGCTGGGTTTATCGCTCGATGGCGGTGTCGTTGATTCAAGTTAAAAACCAAAGAGAAAACGAACTAATGAACACAGGAAATATACAAAAGAAACCCATGCGCACAAATTCAGGCACAGTGACAGAACGACAGACAGACAGACAGAACAACGGAAAACCTACAATTGAACTTTTTAGCGATAGACGAGTGTTTGAGCGTTGAGAGCCATAAGAGTTTCCCATAAAGAACATTTCATTGTGGATTTGTTTTTGTTGTTGTTCATAGTCTTTTTAACGGTACTTAAAGATTACTCTGACATTTTCCTCGTATGAACGATAAAAACTCGCATAATTAATTGTAGAGCATAAAAAAAAGAGGATTTTATTAAAGGAAAACGAAAGATAGAAAAACAAATGCGAATCATTAAAATGCACTTAATTGCACTCAATTTTAACATGTGTACAGCAGGGCAATGCCCTCTGGGAAGCATCGATTTCCTCTTGTTTTGATAAGAAAATTGTTTTGAAAAATTTATAAATACATAATTCAAATGGATTTCAAGTTCATTTCCAATTGATCTGTCTATCTATCTATCTATATATCTGTCTGTCTATTTTCAAGTTTAATATCGTTTTTAATATGTTTGAATATTGTGAAAATTGCTTAGAAAAGCACAGACACTCATACTTGGAGCATCATTTGGGTGAATTTTTATGTGCTTCACTCAAGAGCCATCACCATCACCATCACCATCACCCTTAAGTAAGATGCCATCCATGGTAGTTCGTAGTACTAGTACGTATGATAATAGTTGAGAAAAAGATCGAGTTGGTAGTGAGGAATGGTTGTGCATGAATCCACAATGCGATGTGTCGTGTTAATCTCTTTAACTTGGCATTTGTCACGTATCGACACCATGGGGGTTTGCTAAGACAATTTTTATTGCTTTACTGCCATTAGAGTTTCGTTACGCTTATGGCATCAACGTATCGGCGCTTAAAACATGCACTGATGCCAAATGTCACTACAATTAGTTTGGAATTTCTCATGCAATCTATTGCAGTGGACTATGAATGAAGTTATGGTAGTGGTGGAGGTGGAGGTGGTGTTTGGGGCGAAGCTAAGTAGCATTAAAGTAAGTAAGTCCTTTAATGCTGCACTGTGGCCACCATGCATCTTAATAAGGGCTAAAAATATGAGAAATTTATTATACTAAGTACATGCTACTTATTAAAGTATACAGAAAGTAGTGTTAGAGAGTTGGGTCTTGTAAACAAATGTAGTTTTTGTAGGAAAATAAGTTGGGAACAATGTATCTCGCGCATTTGTGAATAGTAAATTGTCTCGACATAACATACAATTGATAATTGCTGGAACATTCAGTCAAGGGAACCTTGGTCTAGATATACATATCACAGTCAGAAAATTATTGTAAGTTATATGTACAATATATTCCTACAGGTCCTTCACAACCTTTGATAAACATAGATATGTATATAGTGTCCTTATCACTAAAACCATAAATTGTTTGTAATAAGATTGAATACGTGCCGTAGTCTATTGATTCAAAGTTAGGACTTTAGTCAAGCTTAGTCAACATAAAAATCAAACTGTGCAAGCGAGATTCTCATGTAAGTGATCTTGTTTTACTCTCTCGGCTTAGACTCTTGAGTTTGGTTTCAGCTTTTGAAATGTAATAATTATTTTGCAGCATAAATTAAGTGTTAAAATTCTACTACAAGTTGTGAAACAATTCAATATAGGTATGACGAATAAGTTTGGCATTTCTTATTAATTCGTCACTAACTTTGTTGCTTGATTTCAATTGTCCTTAAATGGACTTACTTAATGTAAAGTATAATTTAATTACAGAATAGAAATATGCTTAGAATCGAGAAATATGAAAAAACGTAGTGTCAAGTCTTAATCCATGGATTTTAAACAACAGTTTATGATCGATAAATTCCTTTTTTATGAAGTTACGTATGGTTTTAAATCCTTAAGTATTTTAATTAATTAATGATAAATTTTGTGTTCAAAGAAGTATCTACATAGATAAATGCAATAGATTAGTAGCAGTACAGTTTATTCAATTTTCAACATTTACAAAATCCTGAAAGTTGACACTTTTTATGAATTGTGAAAAATGTAACGAAATCAAAAACCAAAAAAAAAAAAAAGAAAAAAAAAGAGAGAAGGAAACTACAAAAAACTCCCAAAAAGAATTACTCGTACAATTTATAAAGATATTTTTTTTCGTTTCTTTTTGCAAATGCAGTGAAATCTTTCAATGCTTTTCATATTTTTTGTTGCAAGGCAACCATTGTTATTTCTTACTTTTATTGTTATTGTTACTTTCGTAGGTGTCAGACAAACTAAGTGTAAATGTCCATTTGTGCATAACGGTAGACGTGGTTGAAAAATGGTTTGCTATGTAAAAGGGGCGAGTAAACTGAATAAGGATACTTTATTGTTTCGGTTTGGTTTGGTTTGGTTTGGTCTGCTCTGATCTATCATAATAGAAATGTGTTGCATGAAGTTTCACTTATGATCCTAACGATGGACAATAATAACAACAACAACAACAACAACAATCGACAGTATGAAGGAAGACGACAAATGTCGCATCGTTTATTAGTGTCAATGTATTACAAAGGACCCAAAGGACCTTTGCAAAAATGAAAGCCGAAGGGCGTAACTTTCTTTTATATTGTATATACTTATGTGCGCTGCTGTTATGATTCCCATGATATTATTCTTTCATATAAGTAAGTAAATGTTTCATGTACCAAATGCATCATCAAATACATTTCACTTCATTTGTTGCAGTCTGGATTTTTATATTTTTGCTAGACTCTCTACATGTTAGTTCTATGACGATTGAGTGGTTTGCTTTTTATTATTTTTATAACAATTTTTTATACGCATAACAAAGTATCTTCAAGATGCGTGTCCCGTTGCATTCTGCATCTATACATTTATCTAAATGTATGTTTTCTGTGTCTATGCTATAAAGCGCGAAATATAAACCTCAGTTAATGTAACAAAGATAAAAGAAGATTGAAAAGGCACACGGAATGATGTAATGATAAAGTCCAAGTTTGTTTGATATGGAAAATAATTGAATTGCTTTATATTTAAATATAAAGATAACAAAATGAATCAAAGCATTTGCAACAATCACAAGAGTTTTTGCTACCCTTTTTTTTAACTTAGCAAATTTGTGCGTAAGGAGAAGTCATCCAATAACATAAATTTACAATTTTTTACAGTTGTCAAGCTCAAACGTTATTTCGCATAGAATAGAAAAATCGAATAGATGCGATTTTTTATTAGATTTTCTTGTGCATTAAATGGACGGATGAAGAGAAACACGCGACAGCATTCAATGGAGCTGGAAAACTTCAACTTCGGTTGTGTGTAGCGAATCCACTTAACAATTTGTCACAACTCTCCTCCTCAACGCTCTCTCTATCACTTTTGTGTACTATATGTAGGTATATCTCTTTAGCAATATCGAAAACTATAGTGCAATATACGCATCCTCTCTCATTGTATGAAATATGGTGAAAGGCTTTGTGCTTTAAACTAATAATAAACATATATCCTTGCGCATACTTAGGACGCTAATATAATTTGTGGCTAATAAATTGCACAAGCGAATGAACGAACGTCTGTCGATAGTTTGCAAGATGACAGACTCCGTGTCTATCTATCAGTTTGTCTGTCTACTACATAAACTAAGTAATAAGCCATCTGTGGAAGCAAATTTCATTCAACAAATTTTCTGTTGTCAGTTCAATTTAGTAACAAACAACCTATCACATCATCAACTGTTGTGTTTTATCATTTATAGAACATACATTATTATTTATTACTACATACGGCATATTAGGGCTTTTAAAGCTTTGTTCGCTGTTCTATAATTAGAATTTTCGCTTATTCAAATTTTACCTTTTACTGATGATAATTTGAATTGTACTATTGACTTGTATACATTTAATTATTGTATTTGATATGAGGGGCACTACTAGTAAAGGAATTCTGAGGATAAGCAATAAAATTGTAAAAAGTTAAGAAACATTACCTTTGGTCACATCACATCACATCATGGATTCTGTAGTTTTTGTATAAAAATATTAGGGGAAGGTTGTCATGCATAAATTCATTCCTAGCTCATAACTTTCATTAAGAACGGAATTAAGACTTATTGTACATCACATCGTTGGACAGAGCATGAATAAAAAGAACATTTTCGCAAACCTTAAAAATCAATAGAATAGAAAATTACATGAAAACAAAAACCATAGACGAAAAATATGCTGAAATGATAAAAAATGAGCTCCAAAACAAAATTTCATAAAATATAAAAAAACAATTTTAATTTTAATGATTTTCTACATTGATTTTTTTTTTTTCATGAGATTTTTGCAATAAAAGAATAAAAATTTAAACCGGGAAAAATACTTTTTTGCATTCACTGAAGTTAAAACGGAAGGCAAACTCGTTGTATGATACTTGTATTTAACAGAAGACATAGATGTGGAAGGAGCCGTTGATGTTATTGCAAAGTCTTTCAAAGAATAGTTTTGTCACTCAGGAACTTTGACACAGTTCGTGTTACAAAATCGTCAAATCGCAAAAGCCCAAACTTGGCACAATTGGGCAAGCAATTTAATACGAATACGAGGAGAGATAAGGAACGTGCAACCTTTGAGTCATCAGGTAAATTGTGAAGTTCTTCGTCCAGCCATCTTCTGAATCCTTTTCTTTATAAAGTTTAGGGGGCTCGGAGGTATGTTTGATTGGTAGAAAACATTTAGTTAATTACTTCTAAATAATGTGGACTAAACCAATTTGAGTGGTGGTGAGTTTGTATTTTATTGGTCAAGTCACGGAGAGGCTTCCACAAATGAAACAATGATAGAAAATTCAAGGACATGAGGAAATTCCATTAAAAAAACTAAGGAATAATTGCTGTAGACGGACATGGAAATAGAAATGACATCGATTTTTCTCATAACACTGATCTTATATGGAGTCGATCTATTGTGAATTGTACATCAAGAGTGAGATCTCCGCATTATACAATAGATATAAGGTTTCTCTTAGCAGCTGCTTGATATAATTTGTACAATTTGTAAATTCCCTTTTTGTACCTGTTAGAAAGTAGGTTTAATTAACTTGCATAGGGAGCAGCACCATTTGTTGTTATTCTGAGAACAAAGTTCCCCTATTACACATCTCACTGAATAATGGACTAATATCTTGATTTCAAGTTCCCTAAATGTTTATGTTTGCTTAATTTGTCTTGACTTTCCTTTAATTGCGCGCGCCTATTCGTTTTAGATTTATTTGACTTCATTCTAAATCCCACAAGTGTTTATCATTGTCTTCCACATTCAAGCTAGTTTCACTCAATTTGTTTTTTTATTGTATTATATATTTTGGGAATTGCTTTTAGATTTTGTCTCTTCGATATTTTCTGCTTTAGTACAATAATTTATTGCACTATCATTGTCCTGGGAATTGTAAATGTTACGAAAATTCTACTTGAAAATACTAGCTAAAATTATAAATAAAATGAAAATAAATTGTTTTTCTGATTTTCATTAATTTACAGAAATTCTAACAACAAAAAAAGACAACATTGATGAAAAAATCAATCAAGTTATAGAATTTGAAATACAAAAGAAAATGAGATTCCTGTTTTCTTTTGCAAAAAGGCAAAATTAAATTTTATTTTTTTTTTTTCTGCAATTGAAAAGCAAACAATGCAAACTGAAATTCAATAGAAAATATTGGAATATTGGGAAAAGAGAAAATGGTTCAAAATAAAACAAAATGATAAATATATATCTGTAAAATCTAAGGAATCTGATTGTGTAAAATAAAGAATATATTGATGTTGTTGGCTTTGAAATTTTCACATCCAAATGACTTAGAAAGAAAAGATGTGTAACCTAAGGAATTGTAATAATGAAACATTTTGTGTTAAATAATAAAAAAGGTTTTTGTTTTTGTTTCATTTACTAACTTACAAGGTTTATTTCTATTAAGACCACAATTGCCATTCTTACTTACTTGTGTGTAGGTGTATGATTACATTGAATATTATGTGTGAAACACAGGAAGTCATGCTGTGTGACATTTTGTAAAATGATAAATAAATCCACAAATTCAAACCATTTTATTCCATTTCAGATGTGTGTGTGTGAGTTTTGATATATGAAAATAGAACAAATTTCAAAACAACAAAACTGGAAATGACGTATGAACAAGTCACTAATTAGGTTTCGTTTCCTATAAACACAAATGACAATGTTGACTTAATCTTTGAAAGGGTGAAATTTGCAAATGTCTGCATGCATTTTTGTTCTTGAAATATGAAATTTTAAATTATATGGATTTTTCTTTTTCTTTCGACACCTTCAATTTTGATTTATATTGTCAACATCTTTCCTCCTTTCGTTTGTGGTAGCTCAAGTTATGCAAATACATGAACTTATGCGAGGGCTGTTTGAAAAGTAGTTTGCTTAGAAGGACACTAAATCATTGTACAATATGCCAAATGGTAATCTAAATAATAGGGTTAGAGGAGAAGATAACAGCACTATATAATAATAGACCCCTCCTAGAAATTGAGGCAGAGCAAATTTGATTCTTTTAAGAACCTGAAATCAAAAATGATTCATTCATTGTCTCATGGGAGGTGAATTTTCCTATTCTTCTTCAATGGACTCGCCATTGTGCCAGTAACCGTTGTATGTGCAGTGACCTGACAGAACAGAAATTGTTGATGTCAATGTATCCCGAACAACTCGCAAAGTTTTTTTCTTTTAAGAGCGAGTTTCAGGATCTCGTTGTAATCCTATATGGCTGTTCTTTTGTTTAGTGTCTATTTGTTATTTGTGCATATCCCTACTTGATAGATATAGGAGAGCTTCAACTGGGCAAGTATTTTCTCCCCTGGTCCAGCAATTTCCGGTTGAACCATTTTGTGCCCAGATAATATAATACATTTGCAGTAGACCGGAATTTTGAAAAAGAATAGAACTTAACTTAAACATGATTAAAAGACTTCATAAGATATCCCTTTTTACTGTTTATCAATACTTCGAATATTGAGAACATTAACAACCCTCGAAAATATTCTCCTAGAGTTTTTCGGATGAGAATAATCTTCGTGATATCACGAATTTTCTAAGCGCAGCTGGGCCCAATTGCTATGTAGAACTGCCTGGCGCTACTTTTCCCCGAACCATCCATGTATCCATTCCTACATATTTCCATTATATCCTTTGTGTCCAATTTGTACATTTGTTTAAAGCACAACGTCAACGCGACGACTGTTAAATTTGTTTTTTTATTTATTCTATGGCAACCGACTGAAGTATGGCAACCGTGACACGTGACCTTCTAATGATTTACAAAAAATGCAGGGGAACAACGGACGGCCTTTCGTTAGTAAGGGAGTGGAGTTTCTTTTGTGAAAGTCAAACAAATTCATTTTTTAGCTCAACGACTTGCTCAAAGAAAACTTCTTTAGATAGATACAAGACGCTTCATTATAATAATAAAAAAAAAAAGATATAATAATCTATAACAAAGTAAAAAGAGATTTTGCTTCGTTACCTTGAATAAATCACGTCTTCTTGTTCACTTCATTGGAAAACTCATACTCATTTTTATGCACAATGTGTGGCCATGAAAATCCGGAAGATGCACTCGAAATACAAAAAAGAGGAAAACCATTTTTGACTGGCGTCATAAAAATAACAACACCAAGCAATTGAAGCTGAAATCAGTTTTGACTATCTCATGGAATATTTATCAGTAGCTACCTGTTCTACTCATCATCATCATCATCATCATACTCGACTCGGGAAATTTCACTTTTCCATTGTAGTTAACTTGAAAAACTAAAATATCCAAGGGAAACAGAAAACTGGTTGATTTATGATTGAGTCTTAGGCAATGAAAATCAAAACACTTTGTGCGGTCACTGCCCGCCCTTTAGACTCGATAAAAATTAACTCAATTTTAGGGTTAATAAACGCCTATAATAAGGACAAGGATACTTTATGTGGGTCTTTCAATAGATTATGAGGAAATAAATGCTGGTTTAATATTTTCCAAAAATAATTTATATTTATAAAAAAATTCTATTTGCAGTTAAGAAAAGATTTCGAGAGTTTCTTTTTTCCTGGGAAATTCTTTAATAGTTTTTTGTTTTAAAGTACTCGGACATAAATCGCTCAACACAAGGCCCCATTTCCTTTAATAATTTTCCATTGCCTGTCTATTTTAATGTTTCAAAATAACTTTTAATTAAAAAAAAATCTCATGGAAAAATGAAATTTGACTCAAGCAAGAGAGACTCTCACTTAAATGACAAAATCGTCTTAACTAAATGAGACATTAAAAATGGATAAGTTCTCATCAGAACTGTCTTGCCATTGGATTTCATTATTATCGCAGGATAAACTGATGAATGATGATTTGAAATAATTTTTGACGTTATTCTCTAATTTTTATTTTGGTTTCTATTTCAAAATTTTTAAAATTTAACTGTCTGTTGTGTTTCAATTTCACCCAATAAAAGGACATCATCATCTACTATTTGTAAGAATATCTCAATTATTAGAGGACAGTCCAATTATTTTTTATATTTCCTGGAAACCAAATTGTAGTTGTATTTCTCCATGGGGAAACATAAAAGAAAGTAAACTGGACGAGGACACTAATCGAAATCTAAAACCAAGAGAGTAACCCTCGCCTAAATATACCTAAATCATAAGCATAAATATCCGAATAATATTTTTATCCTTTTACGCTTGAGTGTCCTCTGTCCTTTGTTGTGTTTACTATTTGCTTAGACAGACCACTTGCGTTAGATGGATAAATAAAAAATAACTCAAGCGAAGTGAAAGGTAAACACAAATATTTACTTCAATAATATGAACAAAATCACCCTTGCACTCACTTTGTTCAATTCCCGCTACAATATTTTTTGTTTCTAGTTCCTTAATGATTTGTCAATAATGATAAATATATATAGAGAAGAGACGAAAAGAAAATGTAAAAGTAATAAATATACAATAAAAAAAAAAGTGTTAAAAGTTTTTGCAAAATCTTTAAGGAAGTGATTTTTATAGGGTTTCTTTATTTTAATAATTTCCAACTTTATTTTTATAAAGAAATGACATCTGTGCTGCATTGGCTGCCTGTGTGGCCTACAGGCGTTCGGTTAATGCTCAAACTGAGGGCATTTGTATGTTTTAGAATAAATTGTGTGGTAAAATAGCAAAGAATTATTATGTATACTTACACAAGCTGACCTTTTAAAAAATTTAACTTAATCTTTGTTCTTTCTATTTGTCTATTTGAGTTAATGGCGCTTTGCTTTGGTCTCTCATAAAGCAACAGTTGCCATTTCTTTCAGTAGCAGGTAAAAGGTGTTCATTTTTTAATAAGTATCTGTAATTATAGGCGTTACTGTCTTCCGCCTTTAATGAGATGCCATCATTGCCACAGAAACAACATCTTGTATGCAGATGACATTTGTTGGTTTTCCATTGTGTTTAAGATGATATACTCGTACAATGTCATTTGAGATCTTTCTTTTCGAAAAAGAAAATTTGAAGTATTATTGCCCTATTTATTATTAACTAATGCCCGCAACTTCTGACTCGATGGTTCCGATTATTACATAATTCTGGAAATTTAATTTTTCCAACAGTGCAGTACATTTCTTGTGTTTTAGACCTAATTTTTTCAATCTTTCTTTCCATTGCACGTCTATTTTAGAGAAAAGTTTATGAACATAAACCTTCATTTGTATGGAATAGAGACATTATCGACAAAGTATTCGGCGACATGATAAATAAATTCAATAACCTGCCAACAAACAACAATGATATCTTTAGTATCATAATTTTAACACAAAAGACATTTCGATAAATGAAAAAGATCCGTTCCCCTTGATGGTTTGGACCGTTAGAAGGACATTTTCTCTAATCTATATCTATTATACTAATGTTTTACATTGTATAGGAAATTTTAGCAAAATCCCTGTAACCATTACCACTAACATTGTGATGTCTCCACCTTGTAGAAGACTTGCGACAAGAACGCTGTCAAGATCGAATGCTAGTCAAATCGACTATCTTTTTTACTTGCAAATTAATTTAATTGGTTCTTACCCTGATTTGACTTAGAAATATTCCTTGTTCTTTTTTCTTTAGCACATTGCACGTATATTTTGTCTTCGGACTATAATCTTATTCATCATTTGCTACTTTTTGTTAAACAATTCAAAGGAGAATTACAATTTTCAGTGCGAATACGGCGACTGACAACTTGTGACATGTGAAGAAAATCTTTATTGAAGAACTTTAAAAGAATCCAATTTTATTTTAGCCATAAAACCATAATAT
The DNA here is from genome assembly GCA_037043295.1 of Amiota minor. Classification (NCBI taxonomy): domain Eukaryota; kingdom Metazoa; phylum Arthropoda; class Insecta; order Diptera; family Drosophilidae; genus Amiota; species Amiota minor. Next base: position 1,824,493 of record JBAMAW010001787.1, read on the forward strand.
TTGTACCTAAATTATATTTTGAGTTAAATTAACCAAAAACATCTTTTGGTTTTATTTGTTAGATGGCGCAATCAAGTATTTGTAGCTTTGAGCTTTTTAAGTGCATTGTACGTATGTTGCTCTTTTAACACAACAGATGGCGGTAAGGATTTGTTTAGTTATGATATTCAAAACCTGCTTGCTACAAAACACCGTAGTATTGTACTAATTATTTCTCAATTATTTTCAAACATTTTATAAAGATTTGTAAAAATTTGTATATAATTTTTAAAAAATTATTGAAAATTCTTTAATAATTGGACCACAAAAAAACCTTCAATTTCAACGTGACTACCGGAGAACTTTAATCAAATTTATAATTTGTAACGTATTAATCAAAATTTGTTGTAAGTAGTTAAGTAGTTCGTTATGCAAACGCAATAACACCACAAATGTGAAATGCTTTACATTAAAAATAATTTCCGGTTATTTCAACAGAAGCCAACGAAAATACACCCATTGCTAATTAAATGCACAATTGTGTAGTATGAGGTGTGCTATGCTGATCACTTACTACACAAAATTATAAAATGATTACGCCTACAATGCAAAGCGAAACGATGCTCTATGAAATAGTATCTAAGTTACTGAGCAAACCATAACATACCTTACTCATATACAATCTAGATTCATCTGTCCGATAATGTATTTAACAACAATTACCTGAAGAGCAACGCACTTAAACATCGATTAACAGTTGTTTGCGGTATTTGGTTATTATTGTTGTTCCTTATTGAAGTTGTTTGGGTGCTTGCTGGTACTACAACTACAACTACTAGTACTAGTACTACTAATATTATTGTTATTGTTGTTATAAGCAGTAGTGTTTTTTATCTATAGTTTTTATTTTTGGTGGAAAACAACAATTAACACGTTGAGGTCAAGTCGTGCAACCAATAAAATTTAAGTTAAACCAAATGAGTTAGCAATGACGATGGCGTTGATGATGACGACGATGTCAGAATGACTGAGTGAAGTGAGCAACTGAGTGACTGAGTGAATGTGTGAAGTAAGCCCAAGTAGACAAATATTATTTTGTTTTTACTTTTTTATAAACAACACAACAAGAAATGATAAGTTTTGTTTTATTCATTTCATTAACATTTATTTTTGCTTATGTTTTAGGTAACTTCTGACTATGTGTCTATAATTTTGATGTAATTTTCGAAAACATATAATTACAGTAGCAGCCCAACAACTACCTAGAAATGTTAGCAAATTCAAGCATTAAAGGCCAATTTCATACATCTAAGAATCGGAAGTTCCTACTTAGAAGATGAACGAAGAACGGTGGTCATAAACACCTTCACAACAAGATAAAAGCAAAAGTGTTTTTTAATTAGCAAAAAATATAGGCGAAATTTTTTTAATTTTTGGCAATGAACAATATATGAAATCAACAAGATTATAATTTATAAAAAAATCATATTTAAAGCTTGCATTCATTTGTCATAACATCTAAATTGTCAACTCCTCAAAAATACACAATCAATCTGCAAATAATGCAATTCCATCATAAAATTCGTAACTCAAAACATTGTGGGTGTATGAGTATGTAAATTTTCTAATAAAACTTCTAATTTCTAACAGTTTATTCTGTAAACAAATATAAGTATATGTACTTAGAATAAGTTAATTTGGGGCTCAGAAGTTTGTTCCCTGTATACAATTCTGTGCCTTGACAGTTTAAAAAAGTAATAAAATAGAAGAGGGGGTCAACCGTTCAAAAGCGCAGAGACGACCATTATTATTGGAATATGGCATCATTTGAATAACCGGTGTGATCATAGTGGGCTAGAGCCCATACCAAATAGTGATTTATAGGCGGACATAATGAAGTATTTATTATGATATTGGTATTTTCCTCATTCCAGAGGCGATAAAGATGACTACCTACCTAGGAACTTGTCCATTGCTATGTATCCCTGGTAATTCGTATTCAGCAGTCCTGTAAATTGCCATATGTTTTTACAATAATTTTTAACATATACTTCTATTTGTCTTGAACGCCACTGTTAACTTATCGATTGTCAAGTAATCCTGGCAATGTAGAATATTAATTTTCATATAAGCTCTGAAAAACCGGGATATATTCTTGCATTATATATCTTTCTATGGCCAAGGCTCTTTCGAGATGAAAACTGGATGGGATTGCTTAATATTATTAAAAAGTTGTTAATATTTTTGGATACCGGGCCACGAAAAGACAGATAAACTTGCCAGAAAAGCAGTTACTAAAGTCCTCATTAAGCCAGAATCATTATGCAGGACGACTTGGTATTCCATAAAGATAAATAATCAAACAATGAATCAAATGAAGGAGTGATAGGACTAAATCGGAAAAGAAAGATAGAGTCTCAGGCTGCTTAATGTATAGTTACGAAATCGAGACCACAGTAAAGTGATGACTTGCTCCAGTCTAATCTCTAATCTCATCTATCTAAATTATGATTAAATTATAGTTTGTATTAAACTGTTTTGCTGTTGAAAGAAATGTCAAATATTGTTTGGCGATACCAAATGACACTAATTAAAAATGAATAATCCATATGAATAATCCATATTAGGTTAATTGAATTGTAAAATTGTTTCCAAAATTTGAATTTTTTCTTTATTTACTGCAGAAGATTCACAAAACAAAATAAACTTAGCATGCGTTTAATGAATAAAGTTTTGGTTTTTATTTTGATTAAAACAAACAAAAAATTGACAAATATTTAACTCTCCTAAACGATGGTGGTGTTGATGGGACATTAACATATCTTCATTTAACTATTTGTAAAATCATCAAACTTACTCAATTCATAATGGTTTTTTTTTTTGTTTCTTTTCTTTTTTTCGTATTCTTTGTGTATTCGGTTTTTCCTCTTTTATGTTTGTTATGAGTTTATTTTATGGATATGGCAACAAGATTAACTAATTTGTTGTTATAGTCTGGATTTGATACCATAAATAATGCCGATCTGTTCATGATTTGTTATTTTATTTAATTAAAACATATACAGAAATGCGCTGGCACTAATCATTTAAATCTATTTCATTAATAAAATAAAAAATAACAACAAAAATTTACAAAACTTACATAAAAGTTTAACTTTTATTGTTTTATTATTGTTTTTGTTTATATCTTGTTTATCATCATTTAATTCAATCAATTCATGGACATATCTATGTAAAATGTGTCATTTCGAACGACCTTGAAATAAAAGTGGATCAGGAAAGATTAAATAGAGAAAACAAACAAAAAAAAAAACCAATAATATTTTAATAAGCAAAAATATTTTAAAATGAATAGAAAATGCCATTCGGGCGAAGATTGAGATTTTTATTATAAAAGAAAAGAAATAGGAATAATTAAATGATAAAATAAATGACAAGCAATTTAAGCACCATTGCTGCAAGGCATTTCGTATCTCATACAATAGTATCTGGTTACATAGTCAAATACAATATTATACAAAAAATAAAAAAATTAAAAACGAATAGAAAATTCAGTTCTTTCGAACCGAGTATATACCCTTCACTATCACCTACACTTACTGAATTGAATAACTGATCCATTCAGATGTGTGATAATTATCCTGAAGAGATTCATAACTCAAGAAATCCAAAATTTTTATAATTCATTCACTTCTTTTCTTTCGTAGGTCCCTCTATATTTTAATTGAGATATTGTATGTATGTTAATTATACTCTTCACGGAAGTGAATAGTATTATAAGTTTGTCATGAAGTTTGTAACAGGCAGAAAAAAAAAAACAACCACATAAAGTATATATATATCTTGATCAGCTCGATTAGACGAATTGATTAAGCCATGTCCGTCTGTATGTATGCAAAGTAGTCCCTCAGTTTTTGAGGTAGCGAGCTGAAATTTTGCGAACATCTCTCTTTACTATACGTAGGACATTTGTCGGAATCAGCCCAATCGGACCACTAGGGGAGGTAACTCCCTTACAAACCACCCATTTGAATACTACAATGAAACATTCAGTGCGTCCCGTAAAGAGTATTTCATCTTCGGCATAGTCGAAGATAACCTTCTTTCTAGTCTTAATTTCAAATAGTTTGATACAAATAATGACAATCACACTTAAAGATTTCACTTTTTGAAAGGAAGAGGCTATTTTCATTTTGTATGGGGAATATTTCTTTCAAACCAAAATAACAATTAAAATCGCTTGGCTTTCAGCTCAACTGATCAACGGAATACACCCATTCATTTCTTATATACATACTAATATATAAGCTTCCTGAAATGGATATTATAAGCATTGTGAAAGAGGAATAATACCTAACATTTACATTATAATAAAAATATTTAAAAATGTACCAAGATGACACCAAAAACCACAAACCAATTATCTACGATATTTTAATATTTAATAACATGAAAAACTTAAAAGGTGAATATGAAATTTAATTTTTCATTAATAAATATCATCTTGATCAAAGTCATACAAAAAAACTTAAAATATTTTAAGTTGCAATTGCAATGGTACAAGAGATTGTATAAACATATAGCTTTATGACCGTTAGGGGTATCGATCCTTTCGTGTGTTTGTTTGAAAATACCCTTACTATTGCCCAGTTGTTATATTTCCATTTTTTGTCTGGGGACTCTGGTTATTTTCAAATTGGTGCAAAGCCGGACTCGCAGCAGTACACTTGCTTTTTTCGTTGCTGTGTTCAGGGCTTTTGCGGAATATTGCCTTGCGCTCTTTCTCGCGGTACTCTGGATTCGCGCGCAGTTTAGCGCGTCTTAAAATATTTTTCTCTCGTTCCATTTCCCGATATTTCGGGTCCTTGCGCCGTTCGGCACGTCGAAGAGCGTCGCGCATTCTTTCCTCCACTCGATATCCCGGTTTGTTTTCACGAAGATACCTCATTCGTATTGCATTCCGTCTACAAATTTCAATTCTATTTTTCTGATAGTATTCACGGCTTCGTTGTCGTGCCTTATTAGAAATTCGCGCTTTACACGGCATCTTATAAAAATTTACCGTAGAGTTAAATGGTAGCAAAAATAATTTTTTTACCGTCAGTTATTTTATTTCATAGATTTTATTTTCGTAAAATTATAAAAAAAACACTTTACTGATACGATGTCTTGTTTCCATATACAATGTTTTCTAAAAAATTTGACTGATTTAGCAAAGGAAGATATGATTGAAAAATTGACTAATTCTATATATATATACTATAACAAAACAATGATCACAGAATTAGTCAATTTGATGGTGAAGTATGTTGTTACATATTTAGAAAGACTAAGTAGCTGTGAGACCGAATTAGCTACAAATCTTCGCCACACAAATGATACTGTCAGGCAGTTAAAAATATGTCATAACCTAGACTTAGCAAGTAGATTTGAAAGCGTACGAATTTTGTAAAATATGGCAGCATCTCATGTCACTTCGATTTATGGTAAATCTGGCAAGATAGAATTACAATTGTCAAATGAAGTATTTACTTGTTTAGTCAAATATTTTCATTTGTTGTGAATAAATAATTTTACTTAAGTCAACACAGTAGATAATTCTTAGCAAAGTCACCTTCTAATCAGGACTAAAACACACATCCTGTTATCTAGTCAAGTTGAGTAATAGCTGTCTTTTAAGCTCACTACCCGGATTAAAAGTGCACCGTCTATACTTACTCAAAGGGTATGCGCTAGCTATTTGTCACCTATGTGGTCATGTGGAACAAAGTCCTCATCTTCAAAGTTTCAGAAATAACCACTTTCCCCTTACATCCCTTATCAATCCTTTTTACTGTGAAGAAAATATGCTCAAACACAATACTATTGAAATGATAAATAAATTTATGGAAACAAATAAAATATTATAAAGTTTGGTTATATGAATTTACGAGTAAATTATGAATAATAAATTCATAATTGAAAAGGCCAAAAGCGTAACGCAAAACAGGCTTCAGCTTCTGCTTTGGTATCGTCTCCGGCTACAGTTGCTTTTGCCTTTCAAAGTTCAAAGTTATTAGAGACGTCGACGGTTGGGTTCACCTAATTTTGGTGTGGGCGATTTTATTTCTATGTTTTATTGAGTATTGACAATAATAAACTTAATATTGATGCTATTGTTGATGGTGGTGGTGATGTTAAAATTATTTATGAAATAATTAAAATTAATTGGAAATTTTTTTTGTTTTTATAAAATTAAGTTGAAAAAAAGATTCAATATTATGAAATTTCCTCTTCCTCAGACACTCGTACAAAATCAAAAAAAGCAAAAAAAAAAAAAGATGTATAATTCGTTTTTAATTTATCATTTATGCTTTGGTTCATCATAGATTTTTTGACAGAATTCTTAATTATAAGTAGAAATAACATTTGGCAATCTCATAAAGCATACAAATGTATTTTTTAATATTTTATTTTATTATTATTGTTTATGATGTTATAATCTTCTGGTTGTTTGATTTTTTTTTTATATACATAAGTAGATACCAATATACGAGTACATATTTAAATGTAAAGGCACCAATTTATATCTACAATTAATTTGTCATTCGGGTGTCAAAATATTGTAGTAAGTCCTTGCCACGTTTACCTTGTTTCGTTTACTGAACTCAAATCAATGAAAACACATAATATTATGTTAAATTGTGTCATTCTATACTAAGAAGATCAATTACAATTCAAAATGGATACACAAACAATGTTCTGTGTCAAATAGAAATCAATTATTGGATTAATTAATCTGAAAAATTATTGTAGCTTGTAAACAAAGTCAGCATGTGATCACATCTTTCTGGCGTCTACAACCGGAAATGTTTCAGTTTCTGTGTTTATTTATGTTTATTTTAGTTAAAAGAATAGCAAATATGAAGTTGCTATTTTAAAAAATTAAAATTTAATACAGAATATTCGCATTTGTTACATCTATCTATTATATAAAAAAGTTTTTCAGTGATGATGATGTCCATAAAATATATAGTAAGGACATGACGGGGGTTGGTGAGCAAAGCGTTCAACTTTATCAACTGCCGACTTCTGCGATCCACTGACGAATGTGTTGATTAACTGACGACTTTCTACCTGCTCGGTTCTCTGCTTCTCAATGCTGCTTGCCGCGCCCTGTTGCCAAAGTTCCTTACAATGCAGGCTGTATAGACCGCGCGCTGTTGCCACACTCCCTTACATTCGGCCATCCTGACCTTCTTCATCCATCTATCCATCTATTATATAAAAAAGTTTTTCAGTGATGATGATGTCCATAAAATATAAAATGCTCATGGGGTCCCCCGAGAGACCGCTTGCGGGGGTTGGTGAGCGAAGCGAGCAGGGAGCTGGCCCCCAGTAAATTATAAAATTTGATGACACTTTCGATGTAACCAAATTAATGATTTTTAATAAAGAATAAAACAAAAGAAATTTTCATCTATCATACCACCAAAGACTATAAATCTACACACAGAATACTTATTGTACATGAAGAGAAGGTTTTTTCATTCAAAAGTTTTCTAGGCAAAACCTTCAAATCAAAAAATTAAACTAAAATTATGTAAGTTGTGTGTCGTTTAATCATCATCATTCTGTAGAAACTTTTAATAGTGTTTCGAATGCTTAGCAGAAGATATCATGCCGTCTTTTAATACTTTTATGAAGGTTTTGTTACTTAGTCCCAGAAGTATCCGACCTTACAACACTATCCCGAAAACACAACAACTTTTTATGAAAATGTCTTCTTATCTCTCTTTAGCTCGATTCTCTTTTAGTATTGAATACGTTTTTTTTTTTTTTCATTACGTCATACATCACAGCTGAGTTGTAACCCAATAAAAAAAAATCAGTAAAATATAACAGTTAAAAAAAAACCGGAAAAATTTTCATTTAGTGTTAAAAACTAAAAAATGTTCTCAATATTTTGCATTAAAAATTATTCAACACTTTAAAAACTCAGTCTGTTTGCGACAGCAAAAAAAAAAAAAATACTTATTAAACGTGAATCTGAAGCTTGTAGTAAATTTATCTAAAATTTATTTTATTTTATTAAACGTGAATCTGAAGCTTGTAGTAAATTTATCTAAAATTTATTTTACTTTTGCTACACAAAATGGCAAACTCTGATATCTATCGTACTATGATAACGCGGGTCATCGGCACAACAATAATGGAGTTAAAAGATTGCAATAGTATTATGCCGTCGTGCCTCAGTTTGCTCGCGGATATATTTGAAAGTTGTAAGTACCTAAAAGTGGAATTTTAAGTTTAATTACTTTGCAAACACAAAATACAAATTCTAGTGCTGAAAGAGATTGGTCATCAGATTCGTGAACGTAACGAACTAAGTGGTTGCACGGAACCCGTTATTGAGACTCTTATGGATACCTTTAACTTAATGGGTCTACAATATGTTAACCTAGCCAGCTATGCTCATCGTCAAGGACGCACCATCACCTTGTTGCCAATTAAAAATAATCCAAAGAAGCAACAGCCAATGCTGCGTGTTGCGCCTTATCAACCCCATAAGGGTAATATTCCAAAGCATTTGCCACCTTTGCCGGATCCCCATACTTATATAGCAACACCCGCTAAGCAAAAGATGGCTACTGATTATATAAATTTGCGTGAGCGATCGGCTATTGAAAATCATAGACTCAGTCATAACTTAAGCAAGTTTTTGGCTAAATGCTCTGATTCCACGAATCTCTTGGGAGATGATTCACCAGATCTTACGTTTTTGGGTAAGTGAATTGGTTATTGTGTTATTGTCAATTGAACTAAGAATAATATTCATGCTCTATACACGTATATTTAGTTATCAAACCCACACTGGAAAACCAAAGGTATCTGAGTGCTCTCATGCCAACTGATCAGATGTTTGACTTTAATTTGTTGGAAAACAACTACGCTGCAAGTTATCCCAACTCATACATTGCGCACCAGGAATATTTTCAAGCAAAATCCAATCAGAACTGTAAGTGCTATTTTGTTGCATACTCATTCTACAATATATTTGTTTCATTCACACTCTTATATTCATTCTCTCATCTCTAGGTATTAATAATCCATTTTTGAAGCCATGCAAGATGCCATTTAATAACGCGAAGTATGATGAAATTGAGGAAAATATATCGTAATAAGGGATCCCATGTTCATATAATTGAAACTAATTGAAAAGAAAATTGTGAAATTTGAATTTTATTAATTGTATAATAAATTCAGCTTATTCAGCTTCTAGTTGATTTGCATTAAATTGTAAATTTCTTATTTTTTCTAAAAACATTGATAATCTATTTTTATTTAGCCTAGTTGGGACTCTGTTATTAAACATTATTCAAAACTTTTAATTCACGTACAAACATAAGGATGAATATGCCTTCATTATAACTGTGAATAAGGCGTGGAAAAAGGTCAATATAACAAATGCTGATAATAACTTCTTGTTGGGCAATTCATTAAAACCTAAAGATAAGAAAAAAAAGAAGATTCATTTGGCTATTTTACGTACGCTACTGTGATTGACCATGCAGAGTGAGTACACATACCGCATTTCAACACTGAGACCGAAATATTTGTATGGGAGCTATACGATCCAGTAGTCCTAGGGTCTCGAAATGAAAATGGGTCAGGCACTTACAGTAACCAAATTTTAGTTAGTTTAGAATAATGCAAAAAACGGAAAAGAATTTTTAAATTTATATTTGCATTTATATGGGAGCTATACGATTCAGTAACCCTAGGATCTTGAAATTTACATGGATGATCGAAATGTATTAGAAAATTATAGTGTCAGAGAACAAACAAGGTTTTCTGATAAGAACATGAATTTTAATAGGGGGGTTGTATGAAAGGTCCGATTCGATTCAGTCCGACAAATATGCAGCGTTTTTTAAAAAGAAATTTTTGAGCAAAATTTCAGTTTTCTTCTTTTGTGTGTTACAAATTTCATGACAAACTTAATATTCATTGCGTGAAGAGAATAACGGGGAAATTGCATTTATGCAAAACCCCAAATATAATATCTAACAATCAAATACGATTATTACAATCAAAGTGTGATTGAATTCATTTGATGAATACATAAATTTCGAAATATTGAATGTGTTTCATTTAAAGCTATTTAGTGGTCAATGGTCATAATTAGAGTTGTTATTGGGCATCTTGATTTATAGTACAATTGATTGTACTATTTACCCGTGAGATGTTTTTCTTTTCATTTTCCTATATTTTTCTTAATATTGATGAACTTTTTTGATGTTATATTATATAGTTTTGTTGCAATTGCAATTACAATTACTTTATTACTTTATTGTTTTGATTATCATCAACACACATTGTTATTTGTGGATACAGTATCTGTTCAGTCTACAGAGTCTGCGCAGATATTCGATTCAAGAAATGTTTTTTGTTTTTTTTTTTGCTTCTTAATTGGAACCACACCGAACTGATGAACACATATTTCATGAGGTTTATTTACTAGTTGAGTACAAAAGGTTGTGACAGCCTTCAGTTAACAGAAATCATAATATTTTAAATTAAAATAATTCCTATAATTAACAATACTAAAACGAAATCGATCACAATGAAAGGAATTTCAATTGAGACAACAAACTTAACATGATTTAACCGAAATTTTCATACACTTTGATATAAAGTTGATCTATTATTTGGTATCTCCTTGGTATTGACAAAACTTTAAGGGTTACTAAACTTTGGCGCTAGGTGCTAGCCTTGTTTTTATTAAAATTTTTTTTATTTAAATTCAATGAAATTTCATAGAAAGTGCAAATGCACCTTCATATAAGTGTATTTGGGAAAATGTTCATTCTTGTGGTCACATTCATTAGCCCAATTGTAATAAACACTTCTGTCGCGCATATGAGAATAAGGTATCAAACCACTGAAACTTTCTTGAAGGTCTTAATTTTGTTGTACTCGTATGTTTTCTTTTGAATAAAATGATTGTATGTACTTAGTAGGCGGCTATGCAGCTTAACTCAAATCAACTCAACTCAACTCTTTTTGGTTTGAATTGAATCCTGAATTCTTTTTAGTTTCGTACGCACGCCGATCACTTGCTGTGTCTGTTGGCGCTTTTATTTCTTTATTATAATCAACAATACAATTCGTTTAATACATATTATTATTTTTATTATTATTATTATTACTATCATTACTATGTATTCTGTGTGTGTGTCGCCATAGCCAATCACTGCCAAACAATAAAATTTATTTGAACATTTAAATTTAAAACGGGGCACGAGCGTGCACCGTCCTCGTCCCCGTCATCATCATGAACATCACCGGATCCAATTTTCAAGACTCATTCATACAAATTTTTATTCTTTTTGTCCATTGCAATGAAAAACAGAAGGCTAAAATATACAATAAGATTAAAAACAAAATGTGGAAAATAACCAAGAAGAGTGTAGACAAAATTAAATGCTTGTTAATTTATTTATTTACCTGAATTTTACTTTTGTGTAATTTTTGTCTTTTGATCTTGTTTTTGTTTTTGATTTTGAATTTATTTTATTTTACTTTACTTTTACTTTCGGGCAATTTTAGTTTTTGTATTTATTCATTTACTTTTGTTTTAAGACAAGTTTATTTCTTTTTTTCATTTATTTTTATTTTAGCTTTCGGCGTAATTTTGTTTCTCAATTAAAAATTAAAAAAATAAAAGAAAAGAAAATCATCCAAAAAGGGGAAAGCAATTTAAATAAGCATATAATTTACGAGTTTTAATTGAATAACTCCCAGTGATAATGGGAGTGTGATGATGATGATGATGATGATTATGATGATAATTAAGCTAAAGTTATTGAAGGGTAGGCAGTTAGTATTTCTATCTTTGGATGGTTTTTTTGGATCATAATTCTTTGTGTTCTATGCTATTAAAGTAGATTTAGATAAATTTATTAATAAAATTAAAGGTGGCTATTTTGTATTCTTCAATTTTCTCTAAGTTTCCGATATATTATACTTAGATCTATATTTATCTATTTAATATTTTTTTGCAGCCACTAAAACCAAATATAATAATAAACTCGGTTATACCAAAGACATAATACCTTTCACGAATGAAATTTTAGTTATGTATATTGTAGATATAAGATACATGTGTACATGTTTAATTGGCAGGATTATTAGAAATACATTTATAATAAAAACTTTGTGTAATTAAGTTTAGTGTTTCTATTTGAAAGGAAAGCAACATATTAAATCAAATGTCAGCAAGACTATTACTTAACCCAATGTCTATGGTGACCAAAAAGGGAAGATGAACTGCAAAACTTAATAGGCATACTTGGTCGAAATGGGATCCTGATCATACAAAGATATTGCTAAAGTTAAATGGGCAGAATTTAGGCGAAATTATAAACAATTTAAGAAACTAGTGGTATCTCATAGTGGGTTTTAGGTAACCTGCTGAGATCTGGTAGACGAGTTTCTTACTTTACAAAGTTTCTATACTGTTTCACACCTCACATACTTATAATTCATTATATCGACTCTATTTGGACTATAATGAGTATTTAAGCCAACACATATCGATTGAAAATTAATACTAATAATGTCCCTGAAGGTTCCTTAACCCTAATAGCAAACTTTTGATCAAACTTAAATTATAATTTACTTCATGAAGGGTATAGAGATATACCAAATACAAAGTCCATTAACCAAAGCGTGAAATTTTTTGAAATTAACACAGCCAAAATTGGCGCTTAAAGCAACCGCAAAACGAAAGCGTCTAAAACAATAAATTCTAGATTTAAATATTATACATATGAAGATGGAACTTGACAACAAGATACACACTCTTACTCAAATAGTAGATATAGAAACTAAAAAATATATGTGTATATAAAATACAATAGCAAAAAAGTTACAGCTAAAAATTGTTGTTGATGATGATATGAATATTTTTGTTATTTTGTTTTTGTCAATTTCTGGTAAAAACCCAAGAAAGAAACATACACATCCGTCTACAAATCAACTTTATTGTGATGAGAAGCTCCTCAGTTGTGTTTTAGCTAAACGCGTAAGAAAACAACTCAATCATCACGACAACAATGAATTAGGGCAGCGGCAGCATTCCATCATTCAATCATCTATTGGATTTAGAAAAGTTTCTATTTTACAATCTAAAAAATTTATTCAAAATTCCAAAAATAAACAAAACAAAAAAATTAAAGAAAAATAAAATTAATTGTTTTGTAATTTATGAGTGTTAGAAATAATTTTGTTTTTTTTTTTTTTTTGTTTGGATTTCCCAACAATTTTTGTTGGTGTTGCATTAAAAATTCACCTTTGTACCGCCTTCTCATCAACAACTGCAGCTGCATAATCTTACCCAGTATAATACGAGTATACCTGTGAAGCATTCGATGCATGACATCAATATCATTTTAATTGTTTGGTCCATTGGCAGGCAGTCGGTCTTTAGTCTTATTTGATGTGGCATCTAATGTATGCATGAATGGATGAGTGAATGAATTTGTGAATTTGTGGCGCTTAGTGTGGTGCTTGCGCATGCAATTAACACCAAATGCACGCATTTGTCCGCCCAAAAAGATATAGAGAAAAATAAAGCCAAGTCACTTAACCTCTCATATTTAGCAAGTCAAGTTGGGCCAAGTCTCAGTCTATCAGTTAAAAACAAAAATTATATAGTATTTAAATGAGTGACTGCTGGCTGTTTGACTCGCCCACCTTTCGCGCCCATCATCATCATCATCATTATCATCATTTGGCTGCAGCAATCATCGTCGCCACTCACTATTATTGTACGAATATATTATAAGTAGTTAGGGGCCTTTTTTGAATTTTCTATTGCAATGCAATTTGTTGAGTCTTTGTTGTGGTTTTTTGTGTTAGCTTTTGTTCTATCCGAAGTCTTTCATAATGCTCCATTAAATTTTATGGTTTCATAGATCAAGATGAACAAATAAATTTAGTTGAAACGTAAAAGTAACAATAAGAACTACTAACTGCTGCTGTTGCTGTTGCTAGTCTTGCTGCGCCCCAACTACCCTATATTGCTGTAAATTTTTATTTGAGTAGTACATTCGTTTGCTCCTGGAGTTTGTCATGGAAAGAAAGGAGTTGAATGCCTGGACAAGCATGAATCTCCTTAATGTTCATCAAATTTTATTTAAGGGAAAATATACGAAAATAGAAGGACATCAAATTTGCAAGTGGGATTTTATTAGCAATGATGTGGGTCAAGAAAAATGTTTCTTAAATCTAAGCCTTTGGTCAAACACATAAGGAATTTATAGGTTCCAGTATAATAATAATAAAAAAAATGTTGTTAATATCTTGAGTTGATTTTGATAAAGGGAACTTGGTGAAACATTCGATGATCTTAATGATGCACATGGATGTTATGTTCACAGTTCTCACCTTCTTTGGATCTCTTTAAACCAGTAGAGTCTATCATTTATCAGGTTATTCCTTCGCATCGGTTGGTAAGTTCATCCAAAAAGCAATAAAATTTCTAAACAGAAGAATTCTCAAATTACTGTGAGGTACAAGGTATCAAATTGTTGAACATATCTGATTATGTTTTGTTTATTCTTTGAAAATCTTGTGATATTTTCAAAAGAAAAGAGCAAGTATAAAACTATAAACTATGTAGATACATATGTACTCCTACTATAACTTGAAGAAGGTCTTTTTCATCGCATTCGTTCTTGTTGTTTGTACAATAGTTTGTTCGTCGTGCCCAACCATCCGTTGAAATGAACTTGAAGTTAGCATCATCATCATCATCATCATCATCGTCAATAGGAACAACATTTTTTCTAGCTTCTGCTGATGATACTAGTATTCTTATATGTTTTCAGCACTGGCCTACTTTAATATATGTTTCGACTATATCTGTCTGTCTGGTTGTCTGTCTGTTGGTTTGTCCATTCGTAACGAACAAATGGAATCTTCAGTTAAATGACTTTGAGCGGAAGCGCTTTGTTTTACTCGTGAAAATGCATCGCTTGCTATTTTTATTTGTTTATTTTGATTCTTCACCATTTCGGTGGCCTGGATGGTTATTTCAATCGGAAGCAGATTATGCAAGTGTTACAAAATAAACGAATTACAATATATAGATTTATGTTATCTGTGAATTTTTTGTCATGAGAAAGAAACTTACATCTAAATTTTAGTTTAAATATTTTTTTTTCCATTTTATTTGACATCTTTATGAATTCTAGAAAATTCTAGTGTTTTATGATGCCATTCTCTTTGTCATTTTGCATGGTAGTCGAAGGTTATTGGGGTACTCACAAATTGAAATGTTATCTAGATCTATCTAACTAAGCCTAAGCCCTTGTTATCCTTCTGCTAATGTGTCCTCCCGCGTTATCACAAATAATTCCCCATGCTCCCAAGCCATATGACCATTGTATATATCAATATTTGAAGACAAAAGTTAGCAGGCATTAATTTTTTATTTATTTTATTAGAACTGATGGGACTATCTTTTCTTGATTTTCACCATTCCCATCACCACAATTTTCCTCATGTTACGTTCTTCCTACGTTCTGCGCGACGCTCTGCATCACGCTTTCGTTCCTTTGCTCGATATTCCGGATCCAATCGGCGTTTAGCACGGCGAATAGTATCGCGTTCACGCTCTTGATTTCGATATTCTGGATCTAATCGTCGTTTAGCCTTGCGGACAGCTTCACGCTTATTCTCCTTTTTCCGGTATTCCGGGTCTGTACGTTGAAGAGCTTTTCGAAACGCATCCTTTTTCTTTTTTTCATTCCCATCACCACAATTTTCCTCATGTTCTTTTATTTCGTTTACCACGCTATTATCAGCCTGGCGTACACTACTAAGCATTGCAGCTTTCTTACGCAGAGTTTCCAAGTATTCAGGATTTTGACGCTGTTTGGCGCTGCGAAGTTTTTCGCGGTTGCGCTCCTTATTTCGGTAAGCTACGTTCTTCCTAAGTTCAGCGCGACGCTCTGCATCACGCTTTCGTTCCTTTGCTCGATATTCCGGATCCAATCGGCGTTTAGCACGGCGAATAGTATCGCGTTCACGCTCTTGATTTCGATATTCTGGATCTAATCGTCGTTTAGCCTTGCGGACAGCTTCGCGCTTATTCTCCTTTTTCCGGTATTCCGGGTCTGTACGTTGAAGAGCTCTTAGAAACGCATCCTTTTTCTTTTTTTCATTCCCATCACCACAATTTTCCTCATGGTTCTTTTATTTCGTTTACCACGCTATTATCAGCCTGGCGTACACTACTAAGCATTGCAGCTTTCTTACGCAGAGTTTCCAAGTATTCAGGATTTTGACGCTGTTTGGCGCTGCGAAGTTTTTCGCGGTTGCGCTCCTTATTTCGGTAAGCTACGTTCTTCCTAAGTTCAGCGCGACGCTCTGCATCACGCTTTCGTTCCTTTGCTCGATATTCCGGATCCAATCGGCGTTTAGCACGGCGAATAGTATCGCGTTCACGCTCTTGATTTCGATATTCTGGATCTAATCGTCGTTTAGCCTTGCGGACAGCTTCGCGCTTATTCTCCTTTTTCCGGTATTCCGGGTCTGTACGTTGAAGAGCTCTTAGAAACGCATCCTTTTTCTTTTTTTCAGTAGGAGACGCGGGTGGCATCTCAGAAGAAATAAATTTTATACTTGGAAAGATAAGTTTTCTTGAATGCGATGTGAAAAATAATTTTCTCTCATTCAATTCAATTTAAAATGAAATGTCAAACCATTTGATTTCACAGCTTTCTATGTGTCTACTTTTTTTTATTACATCATAAGCTTTTCTGATTAGGTTTACTTTTTTAATAAATGAAATTAAGACGAAATAATAAAATTTGGCCTGTAAGACTTTAGGGGATCCAGTCGCCGCCTCAAATGGAATCTTCCTTTAGTTCATATTCATTGAATACATTTTTTTTTTTTTTTTACATTTTTAAATTAAATGATGGTGAAAGTTTGGTTTTTGTTGATTTTAATTTTGGGTTTACTTCAATTAAACTTCCTCTAAATTTTCCCTAAGAAAAAGATGATTTAAAAAAACAATTCAACAACAGATAGGTTTGTGTTTCTGTTATTCAATTTTTGTGGAGTGTGGTGGCAACATTTTGTCCGATTTCAATTAAGTAATGTATTAGTGTAAGTGTTCGCCAAGGTCATTGTGGCACGAATGATAACCATTAACATTTTAGCCATATTCAATGGTTTCACTTGACTAAAATGTAGCATTCAATCCAAAGGGAAGTTAACTTTATTATTATTATTATTATTATTATTATTATTATTATTATTATTATTGTAAGTATTATTGTTTTGTTTATCTGACTGTCTGTCTGACTCGGTAAGTCTATCTGAGACTTGATGCTGCTGCTGTTGCTGTTGTTGCTGACGAATGTTGTTGATAATAACAAGCAACATGTAACAACCAGCAACAACTGGTATACAGTTAATACAACGAACGTTGTTGTCCACACACCAACACGACAATGTGCATGTTGGAACCGATCGCTATCATCAAATTGACCCTCATGGGGCATACCAAAAAAAAAAAAGAAAAAACGTCAGTCTGGTGAACTCAACTCAACTTAATTCGAAGTCAAGTCAATAAAAGTAAACCAACCCAAACCAAAGTGAGACAAACTAAAGCAAAGCAAAGTATGTAAACTTAAAATTGATAATAATGACAATGATGAAGTTGTTGGTTTTATTGTTGTTGTTTTGTTTTTGTTTTTTTTTTTTTTTTTGTGAATGATGCTGATGATGATGATGATGATAATGATGCAGTTGATGATGGTGCTGCTGATTGTAGCTTAAAAGTGACGTAAACAAATTAAAAAACGCTTTTGCTTTAATTAATTTCTTAAAAACAGAAAACGGCTGAAGACCATTAAAATGTATCTCAATATTGAGTACATTGTAATTTATTGATTTAAAATCAAACAAAAAAATAAGTAAATAAAGAGTAGGAGTGTAAGTATATAAATTGTATTGATTGCAATGCAATCATAGGATGACTTGGCGACTTATTGCGTGTGCGTATCTATTGAGAGTATCTTCTTCAACAAAAGTCACAACAAGTTTAAGTTGTTACTGTGATGTAAAAGTAATGAAATCATTTTATGGAATGCATCAGGCAATTTTACTCCTCTAACAATATCAAATCTAATATTCAATGTCGGTAGAAGATAAAAAACTGTTTTGGGTAACTAAGTGTAGTCAACAATGGCAAACTAGAACTGAACTTCATAAGCTGCTTGTTTAGCACCCTGTATCTTAATACATCCTACTAACGAATTAAGAGAAAAAAGAGATAAAAAAAATTAAGTACCCACTTCAATGTTTCCTGTTTATTTATGTATATTGTTTTATGTTGGAAGTATATTCTAGTTTTAAACGCCAGCAGTCATCTCCCAACATACAAGCAGCTGCCTCCCAACGACCTCGAACCCGTCTTTCAATTCTTTTTACATCCTGATGAAACCGCTCTCTTTTTTCATCACTCACAGCTCCAAGATTTAAAGGGAAAAAGTGAAATAGGAATGGGTAAAATGAATTTTTAATCCCATTGGGCACCCATCAATCCATATGCATTTAATAAATTGTTCACCAAGAGTTCAACGTTTCCAGCTATGCAATTACTTGTAAAATATTCTGTCACAGCTTTTAACAGTGTCCATACGCATAGTTCTTTGTCCTTTAGTTTTGATTAAAAATTTGGTTCTTTAAATAGGAGTCATTGTCCGTCCACCATATTTAATAGTACTACAGTTGCACACTCAACCGAACCACTTACCAAGGAGGCCACTTGAAGAGATGACTCACCTGGCGGAAAAATAAAAGCTCTGTTCCTCCACTTAAATCCAAGAAATGTTCTATGCCTCGATTTAAAGTTGTTATTGTGTAATAGTTTAATAAATTCAATTTGGACATTCTGTTCCCAGCTTTGGGGGAACGCAAGGCCAAGTTAAGTCGAAGTCATCAAAAAAACGCAAACGAACATACATTGCTTTACAACAGGTGCTACCTGGTACATGTCAAACGTGAGCATCCACAGAGACTTCAACGTTCCTCTAATCAAAACTGAACGGGCCCAACTGAAACAGAAAGATCACCTCAGGCTCTCGCAATATCCTAACCCACTAGCTCGCTCACTCGCACAGACGAGCAACGACACGTGCTTTGTGTTGGATACAAAGTGATTAAATTTCTGGGCTGATACAAATCACTTCTTTTAATAATAAACTTTAAATATACATAAAAATCGGCATTTACACCACAATGTCATTCATTTTGCATTTTTTATAATTTTTAGGGTTTCGGAACCAAAGGGTACCAAAGTTAAAGTTGCAGAGTCTCGTTGTCCGTCCTCGGGTCACATCTCATGCACTGTAATAGCTAGAGAGTTAAAATTTTCACAGGGTGTGTAGTTCTATTCGGGAATCAGCAACAAATACTAAAACTAAAATGTTCTCAAAAACTTAAAGGGGTCCCCATACAAGAAACATTTTGGTTTTCATGGCAGTTATACGATGCAGTAATCCCACAATCTTGAAATTTGGGTGGTTGGGGGCTATACACTTATATTATTGGAATTTCAGTTTGATCGGACCACTAGGGAGGGTACCTCCCATACAAATCCACATTAAAATTCAGGTTCTTATTAGAAAAACTATTTTGTTTTTTGGACTATTGAGCTAAAATTTAAACACTATAAGTTTCTGATATAGGCGCAATACAATTGTTAGAATCAGTAAAATCAGACCATTAGGGCGAGTGCCTCCCATAAAAATCCCAATCTTGTATGGAACCCTCCGTGTACGAGTCTGACTCGCACTTGGCCGATTTTTAAATTTTATACTCGTAAATACAATAAATACATTTTGTATGATATTCCAGTGAGTTAGTTTAAATTTTTAATATGTCAACCATTATTTGGTTATGGCTCATAAAATATATTGTATGTTTCTTAATGTTATACAAATTTTAACCGAAACACTCAAAACATCTAAATAAATTTCAAGATTTTTATATATTTTATTTTTTATTTAATGTGTGAAAATTTAATTTTTATTTTTGTTAGTCATCGTTCAAATTGTGTGAATTAAAATAACATTTAAATCCAAATATACATGTATAATATATCTTAAGAACTGGTTACAATAACAAGGTTAACTTTAAATTTTAAAGTTGGTTTAAATTTAGACAGTTTGTGACACTTTAATTGTGGCGTTGCCACTAATATCAGTTGTCGATAAGTGAATTCTTTGCTAATGTCGCGACGTTGTTGTTGGCGTTACCACAGTTTCGCAATTGAATTGAGTTTGTTATTGAAAAGTTTAAAGTTCAAATTCAATATTAACCATGAAAATACAGTAGTTTTGAGCAATTGAAGCGAGCCACAAAAACAAATACACAACAACGATCTATGGAAATTTTCTAATAACATAATTTTGAGTGCGCCAAATTAAATTTATCGCATGCCATGCCGATCATATACAATATAATATTTGAGACACGTTTACCTAAGCTATGTGTGAACATGGGATGCCAAGAGTGGTCACTATAACTATAGAGGGAGCTAACTATGTTGAATAAATTTGTAGCCATAGATACAAATCTATCTATGAATGTTATTACTTGTTGAGTCTTACTGTAGTTTGAGTTCTTGTAGCTTCTCAATGCCTGCTGAGTTGTGGAAATGCAGTTACCACCTTGGTTGGTATTACTGATGTTAGTGCTCGTGCATTTGTATCTAGATACTCATACATAACTACAAGTAGTTGATGTTGCCGTTGTTGTTCTTTATTTTGTTTAACAAGTTGCCTGCTGTGTCTGTTACCAAGTTTAATGTCTGCACATTGTATGAACAACATTTACATGAAGCTGATAAAAGAAATGAATTATACATAAAATGCACATAAATATAAAAAATACATTATTTTAAGATTATTTTTCTTAAAAAAAAAAAGAAATCTATATTGGAATTACCTTCAAAGGTTCTTCTCCAATTCGAAATTGACACACTTTTTAAAATATTTCATCTATTAAAAACAAGTTCACTTAGTTAACATAATGATGAACCATGATTGATTGATATTTTATTGATATTTATTTTTATTAGTAAAGAAATAAATGTATTAACTTTAGTTTCACCAAAGTTGGTATACACTTCACACAAGATATTGCAATATACTTACAAAAATATAATTCTTACAGGGCATTCAAATCTTCCAAATGACTCGACTAACACTTACACCAAATTTCAGCTATTCTATTTCCAAAACTGAAACCTTTCATATTGGCATTCATTGTTTTGTTTATATGGTCGTCTTAATTTCTTAAAATCGTAATGACTAGTCCACTGAAAAAATAAACTAAAAACTATTGGATCCCTTTGTAATGCTGTCAATTTATGTTAACTTTATGGAAGTCTTCTAAGCCCGGTGATATGCATCACAAAACTCACACTTTTTTTTCCAATATAAATAAACTAAGAAATACCATGAATTTAATAAGTTTTTGGTGACATCGTTCATGTCTTGTCGCCTTGGAAATTTGGTATCAGTGTTGTTATCTTTCTTGTCCTTGCCGCAAGCGTTTGACTTTGGTTAAATACAATAAATTGTGTTGATGTTTGCGATTCTCAAAGCAAAGCATATCAAGATTGTTATGCATTTTGCAATAAACAATAATTTTGCATAATTTTCCATTTCAACAATTTAATTTGTTTAAAGTAAAAACATCAAAAAATCCAATCTCATTGACATATGTTTGACATATATCTTCTTAGTCTTGTAATATAATTAAAGTCAAAGATCTTAAGTTCTTTAACAAATTAGCATGTGACATCAGTATGGAATTTTTATGTCACCAAATTATGAAATCCGAATTAGTCATAAGTAGACATAAAGTTGAGTTTTATTTGATATTAATTATACTGATGATGATGGTTGTTTGATGAGTAACAATTTAACTATGTAAATGAAGTTCTTATGAATTTTCAAACTATTTCAAGTGAATACACAATTTGAGTCATTTAAACAGAATTTAATTCAATTCAATTTATGTTGAATTTCAAAAGTTCAAAGTCCTAATTATGCATGTTACCAATTCGAGAAAACAATAGCGATATGTTAGTTTTGTTTGACAATGAGCTACCGTAAATGTGACTACAAAACAAAATCACCGCACGCCCACTTAAGTATCTGTGTTTGACATGAAATAAATTATACCAATTTATTGATTTTTGGTGAATGTAAAATAGTTTTGGGCAAACCCAATCAATTTGTGAATCTTTTTGTGAATTTGGTTTTTCTTTCCAAACTAAATTTAATAAGAAGAGGAATGGAAGATGCTCAATCTACCATGTAATAACCTAATGATTATTGCTAGAGGTCATGCTTTTCAATCGCTCTGTTATTTCTTTAAGAGCAGATTTAAGCTCCATTGCATGATCGAATTGTTTTCCAACTATCTGTTTTCAAAATAAAAAGTGGTGCAGAATAAACACCTAAGAGCTTATGGGTCCATGACAGAAAAACTAAACCTGATAATCTTTTATTAGACTCAATAGTATTGCTTCACAATCCATCTGTCAACCATTTCCAATAGTATTTTAACAAAGGTCTAAATCTTTAAAATGTCCATTTACAGCGGATATGAATTCATCAATGATAAATACTCGTATGCATTATTAATAGAAAAACAAACAAAAATATTTCTATCAAAATGTTTGAATTCGTGATTATCTTATAGGCAAAAGACTGATCCTTTTGTAAGATAAAATCGTTTCTCCTTGGCAGCAGTTGTCAATACTTCAAAAATTTCTTTCATAACCCACAGACAACAGATGATCGTGTGTTCGTGGTATTTAAGGAACAAAATCTTTATTCTTTTACAAAGGCATTTTGTAATATCTCTTTTAAGTAGCAATACAGTACATTTTAACAATAATCATATTATCTTTTATACCATAGAACATTATTTTCATTTCGCTCTTCAAAGACGGGTGACATAATTTGTTTGGTTGAGTTCCTTCTTCTTGAAATGTGGTTGAATGCAATTTATATTTAATTTTTACTGTTTCAAAATAAGTATAATAGTAAATCTCATCGACACAATTTCTTATCAATAAGTAAGTTTATAAAGCTTCACACAATCATAGATTTTTATTTGTTATTAAACTCATAAATAACAGGAAATACTTGTGTATTTTGACAAATTTAAGCATTTGTTTGTGTTGAGTCATCAGATCTCTGTTAAGTCTATTTACATTTTAATTGTAATTTAATAAAATACAATATTAACCTTTGAAATTTTGCGACAAAAAAACAAGAAAATTCTTTATAACTTAACAAAATTCTCTTAATGAAGTTAAATCTGTTCTTTGTCCCATCAGTGACAGTAAGAACTTCAATATAACAAAATATATGAGTAGTAAGATATTTTTCAAGAAATCAAAATATTTTTGGTGTGTGCGATTAATTTAATAGAAACAAAAAAGATAGCTGAAATTGTATAAACTCAATAATTAAAAAAAAAAAAAAAAAAAACAAACAAACCATAAGCGAAAAACCAGAAATCTCATCAGTATTTAGGGAACTCACTCCATAATGCTATTTAGGGATTTTAATAAATAATGAGCACCACTGAATTAGTTAAGAAAAGTGGAAAAAATCATTTAGTAGACACGCACATACACCTTGCTACTACTGAAATAAATAATCAAACTTTTTGATATCTATATTTATATATACACATTATAGTATTACACGTATGTATCTATATATTATAAGTAGTATTATGAAATTATGTAAGATTGACATTTCACGCAAGGTAACTCAATCAAATCGGCTGAACTTGACTTGACTTAACTCATTGGATCGGATAAAGATTGTTTGTTTTAGGTATTGCATTTTTGATTCGATTCGAGTTGATTTGATTTTTAAGTGCAATTAAAATGAACCCCAGATTTGGTGTCATTTAGTGGTGATGGTGATGGTGATGGTGGTGATGATGATGGCGGTGGCGGTGGCTTAATTGGAACAAATCCAAATTTTTGGAAATTTTGATTGTTCAATGAGTTCGTTCATTAGATACAAAATGGCGAAATAATGCTAACAAAATAAATAAAGAGAGAATGAATTCATAGAGGGAAAGAGATGGGAAAATCATTGAACTTCGCCGTCGGTTATGGTTTGGAATATTTGATTGGCAGCTGGCGCTTGTCATTGCACAACGATTTACTTCATAGGCTTAATACTTAGTTTGTTGATGTCATAATTTATTTTATTGTATACATTTTTACATTTTAATTTTTCATTATTTTTTTTTTTGGCTTGGCTTAAGGCTGTTTGCATTAGCGCCACTCAATCAGTAAATCAGATCTTTTTGGCAATAGTAAAGTGTCCTTGTTAATGAGGCAAATTAGAATTGTTTTTATCTCCTCAATGTCGAATTAACAATTGATATATTTTATCATTTTATTTATTTATTTATTTTCAATGTTTTTATATAATTTTTTATTTTTGTTTTTTGGAATATTTATTATTGTTTCTTCTTAGAAAACTATTGATAAATAGACTCAGATCCGCATCTAGATCCGCCTTTACTTTGTATATTTTATTACTATATGAAAATAAAATTCAATTTCGATATTGAACTATGAGAATTAAGATTTGAAATACTTAAGTGAATACATAATTTCATATGTAAAATGAAGTTCACTTAAATTTTTATTACATTTTATTAGTAATTTTTAGTAATATTACTTTGCCTAAAAACAGTTTGTTTTTTATAATAGAAAATCATTAAACTGGTAATTAACAAACGCTGAACGAGAACTTGTTAAGTTTATAAGACTTCATGCTTAATGTCATATGCATGTACAAAGTTAACAATATCAAATTTTGGATTGAATTGCTGTAGTTGAAATAAAGAATACTAAAGGCCACTTAGTACTGTGTTTTATTATAAATTGAATTAACTAAATTTTTTATATAATTATTTATGTTTCCTAAATATTGTCAAATGGAATGTTTTTAATTAAAGACTAATTTAAACATTTTTTTAAATTTTTATTTATTTATTTAATATTTTATTTTATTTCGTTTTCATAGCAGAATTTTTACTATTTGCCATAAAATTTATATACGAGGTATAAAAGTACATAATTTTTTTTTGTTTGTTTGAAGTATAAAAACTTTTGCTATTAAAAAAACCCAACTAAACAAAAAATAGGTCGTAAATATGTAGAAACTAAAGAAATATTCACTCATTTATTATTGTATTATATTACATTAAATTTACATTTTCTTAATTGACCCGTGATTATTTCAATTTAACACATTTATTATAATTTTTCATCAAAAAAAGAAGAAAATTGAACATAAAAACAAAAAATAAAATAATATTATGTTAAATACAATAAAAATAATAAATAAACTTTAACAACAAACAAATAAATTTTGGAAAATGATAAACTTTAAAATCAAATAAACAAATCATGAAGCTTTTAACAAATTATATCTTTTCACATTTCTGCTAGTATTTGAGATATTTCAGATTTAGTTTAAGCGCAGTTTAGAGTCAAAATCTGCATATTTGGTGAAATTGTTCATGTAAACATTGTAAATCTATGAACAATTTAAAGAATTTGATATTTGAAATAGAATATAATTTAGTTATTGTGTATATTTATAGAAGAAATGAAAAAGATCTTTCTATTGTGTATGAAATTTATTGCCTGTCCAAGGTTTCTATTGAATCTATTTGATATATGAATTTATCAAGTCAGTCTAATGTTATGTTATGTTGTATTTGGTTTTATTTATTACACACTTTATTTTTTAGTCACTAACAAATTTTATTTACTTCTATTAGCCTTATAAGTATGCCTACCCACTATAAATCATCATTCAATAAGACTTCAGTCAATTTTTTATTTTGAAATTTGATGTTACTGACGTTCGGCTACTACTCACTACTCAATTTGAGCCTAAGATCTTTCCTTGGATCAGATTTCCTTATTTGGAGATTACGGTAAGTGAGCGAGAAATTTGAAGCGTAATTCAAGATAATTATAGCTAACTGTAACTTTTCATTGTGTTTACAGATGCATTTTTTTTTATCTTTTCTTATCGTGTCTTTGATTATGTCAATCTGCATTAAAAACAAAATAATATCATTGACACCAATGGAAGCTTAACAAAGAAAACATTTTTGCAGTTCGACTAGATTCGATAAAACGATAAAGATTTATCGATTAAATTATTAAAACCAAGTTAAAAGGAAGAGACATCAAAGTCATCAATACAATTTATGTTTAAATAAATAACAAAAATAAATTTGATATTTAAGATTGTGAAAAATGATAAGTGAATTTATAGTTAAAGCTAAAATGATAATCCATAACACGAAAACTAATACTAATCAATTAGTTAACATTTGTTATCGCGTGAAACGTGTATTTGAATAGACGAGAAGTGAAATAGAGAGATTTTGGTTAAAATCATCTGTGCGTGATAAAACAAATAAATATAAACTATGAAATTAATAATAATTAAAAAAAAAAAATAATAATAAATTTAAATTTGTCTTCAATTTGTCGCCATTAATTTGAAATATTTTGTTTTCTTTTTTGTGGTTTTTCGTGTTGTTTTATTGAAGTTTAAACAAAGAAATCACCAAAGGAGAAGAAGTAGAAGAATCTATAAAGAAATCAAAATTCATAAGCATTTTTTAATTATATTTAATTTGTAGTTTCTCTACAAAGTTCCGGTTATGCAAAATACAATAAATTACTTTGAATTAACATAAAGTACTGGAAGCGAAACACAAAAAAAAAAAAATAAATAAATAAATTAAAATAGCAGAATTGCCAAAAAAAAAAAAACTTTTACTTTTTCGTAAAGAATGTTATTTTTATTTTTCTCTCTTTTCTACCAATTTCATTTTCATTCGACATCATCAAAAAATTCACTACATCATCAACAAAAGTAAAACTTAATGAGTGTCTAATGAATAACCGAGTAATTCTTGAGATGACAAGTGACGGGTTTGCATTTTGGTTTGTTGATTTTCTGTTTAAGGTACCTTCATCTGTCCACAACTTAAGTTCTTCTTCTTCTTTTGTTTTATGTACATTTGTATGTTGTCACTAAACATAAAAACTGATTAATAGACGCAAGTGTCGCTGGAAGTCATCTAAAAGTTCTTCAGTTCTTGACATTCGATCTCTTGGTCGTAAAGACATTTGTCGCACTCAATTTCTTGTATTTATAGCGCCGAAGTCTTGTATGAATTTTACGTACATATAACGTACATGATTTTAGTAGGGATGTCATGATGTTTGTAGTGTATTGAATGAGGCATTTGAAATCCATGAATGGAAATAGAACAAACTTTTTATGCACTGATGATTAGTTGTGTGATGATATTTTGTGCAAAGGCTCCGTTTTGCATTTGTAATAGAGTTCATTGAAGATTTCCGACTACTGGAGAAGGTATAACATCTCTCCTTTCTTTGATAGACTGCCCAAGATTCTTGGTATTTGTATAAGAGCTCTAACTTATGCTACTACTAGCTTTACCCGGCGCGCGTTGCTACGCCTTCTCGGACAAGTGCTATAGCGATAGTTTCAGTATTGTGGACATACTAGATTTTTTTCTGACGTTGGATGTAGGTTTTTTAGTTTGGTTTAAATTGAATGCGCTGTATGTCCGCTATCGAGTAGTGGCCAAAATCAAAGCAATCAACTGTGTAACCCACATTGCCCTATCAGCTACACTGCAGTCTACGACATTATCCACGTTCGTTATGTGGTTAACACAGTTCACGGCACTTTAATGAATCATATAGCTATAACCTTTCTCATAAATATCTCTGCCCATTGGTGAAAACCGTACGAAAATACGTTTGGTACTTTTTGAGTTTATCGCTTTCAGACATACAGACGCTGCCGGGATACTTTGTTTCATTCTATGTAGATCTTTTCTGGTTTGTGTTGCTATTCAAAAATATTTGATTTCAAATTAATGGGCATTCATTAGAAGACAATGATGAGTTTTGACTAAATAATCGTCTAAAATGTTTTTTTAATTATTTATTTAAGTTTGAATACAATGAAGCAGCAATTAAAAGAATAAGAATTCATTAAAACCTGATTAGAACAATATAATTTGAGGGCACTACAAAAAAAAACTATTATGTAATCAAAATTATAAACAAAAAAAGACATTTGCCTTTAAATAATTTCTATAAATTTATAATTGAATGCAATTTAACATGAATGAAATAAATGTACAATTTAATGAATAATAATAATATGAATCACAATTAAAATTGAAGATACTCGTACAAAATACAATTGAAAATTGATTTTACGCAACTTTTTCATTACATAATTGGAATTTCAATTATGACAATTGATAAGATTTAAGAAACAAAGTTTTTCATTCATTAATCAAACGACGCATTGTTTTTGACTCGACAGGCGGTCAATGGATCCAATCGGTGTGCTTTATTGGTTTATTTACGTATATTGATTGATCAATTGTGACGTTGGTAACAAAGCATCTTTTCATTGAAATTATTGAATTTACTTACAATATCATACAATGTAAATAAAGTTGGTGAGAAATGTTAAACGATAATTCTGAGAGATGAATTAACTAGTTGTAGTTGTTATTGCAGTTGTATCTTCTATGTTGTTGCTCTGGTTCACTACTTATCGACTGATAGAAGGTTAAGCCCTAAATCTTATACACATTTATAAATCTATAGTTGAAAAAAAATTCGTATGTTTTCTTCAATTGTTTCATTTTTAATGTTATAAAAACTTACCTTCATTTAAAATCTTTAAAGAGAAGAATATGTGTAATAAAATCAATTCCATCATCACAGGTATGAAGTAATGATTCCATGTTTCATCCATGATTATGAATGAATGCAAGGAAGCCCCTTTATTGCTATGAAACTTTGCCAAACATTCAATTGAAACATCCTCAAAACACTGTTTTTGTTTTCCATATTGAGTAATCGCGCCATGTAGCTCATAACTTTCTCAAGTTTAAATTTTCAGTAAAAATGCCTACTATATCTGCTAGCTCATGCACTTCCAGTCGACGGTCTTCCAATAGCATTTTGTGAATTTTCTTCATCATTTCTTTCATGGTTATCTTATTTGGTTGGCCGCTGTGATGTCGATCTTGGTAGCTCGTATGCCTCCTAATATTTTTTAATTGTAAACGATAATATAAATGCAAATAAATATAAATAGGTTGATACTTTAGAATAATAAGCGCCATCTGTACATCATGTCGGTTACTTCTGGGACTATCCTCGATTATTATCCACTATTGATTTTGATGTTGTTGAATGGATAATGTGTGTGTGAGCCCCTTACCATTGGCCTTTTTAATAATCTTGTCTGTGTAGTCAATATTTTTATTACTTATAATTTTTTGTTTTTGTCAATTCAATCGTATTAAGATTTATAATGATTGAAAGTTACTGAATACCCTGATTGACTAATTATTAGACTCACCCTTCCCTAATTGTGTATTTGTTTATTGTTTTTATTGATTGACATTGAGAAAATTTCAAATTTATTTTCAAAAGTTACCAAATTAAGGGATTTTCTCAAACAATGAGTTTGTATAAATTGAAGCTTTTCAAAATGATTTGCAAGAAAAATATTCAAGGTATTTTTCTTCTTTTTTTTTTTTCTTTTTTGCTACTTTAATTTGAAAGTCTTTAAAGTTTGCAATTTAGTATTTGAATCAAACGATGATATGACAAATCTTATACAAGAAAAACTGCTAAACAATTGAAATCTATTTAGTTTAGATTTAAACAAATTAGAAATTCAATGATTAAATCTGAAAAAGACATAATGAATTTAAGAAACAAAATACTTTCATCTATGAATCAATAATAAATTAAATAAAGTGAAAACAAATGGGTGGGTGACCAATCCCATATGGCTAATCTCTTAGCTAATTAGGTCTCTCTCCACCATCTCGTTACAAATTTCACGCCAACGCATACTCGTATATTTAAATCATTAATCTCATTAAACTTAAGATATGCAAAATAAATGATTTTTTAATGATGATGCTGCTGTGTGCCAATTTGAGCTGTCAATGCCTTCATCGTTATGACCACTAAATAAAGTATCTACAAAACATTGCTCAAACTCGAGTAGAGGCAAAGAAGCGAATTTTTTCATTTGCAATATTTAACTTTAGCTACACTGTCAAAGGGCAAATTTGTTTGATTAAAGCATTTTCTACAGTGTTGCTCTTCGCCTTATGGCATTTTCCTCAAGGTTTCTCTTACTATTTCTGTTGTTTTTCTTATATTTTTTGGTTTTGACAGTGTTTTTGTTTTGTGATTTGAAAAATTATTGTTAATGTGGACATGCCTGACCTATGTTAATGTGTGTATCTTAACGAATTATTTGTTATATGCCATAAAGTTTTATTAAATGACATTAGTAACTACACAAAAGCAAATTGCACTTAGCACCCCCACTGTCATCATTCTAGTAAAACAAATGAGGCGCCTCATGTTCTTAGAGAATACTAAATAAATACATAAATTCAAATATTGAAACATGTTTACTTGTCAATTCTATCTACTACATTCGACACTGTGATTATCACAGCTTGGTAACCTTGTAATATGTTTTAGCAAAAACCAAAAAAAAAAATAAAAAAAAAAAAAAAAATTAAAAAATATTACTATAATTATTCAGGTGGCAATTTTATTATTTGATTATAAATTTGTTCTATGATTTTATCAAGATTTCATTTTAAATGAAAAATCATAGAAAAACCATAAACTATTTTTGTGATATGTGAAGATAAAATAATGTGATATGCTACTGTTTCTCTTTACATTTTGATTGATTTAAGACTTGTCTTCAATGAGTATCGGGTTGCCTGCTACTTGAATTGAATATGAATTTGTGAAGCTGTGGTAAAATCAACCATCAGCTGATTATTTATTTTGCAAGTTAAGTCAGTCAGTCTTCGCTGCGGGTCATTGATCAATATTAATCACATCGACATTCCAAATTCAATATTATCGATTGTAGTAAAGCCTTAGTATTATGCGAAATTAATTGTTGTTTTTTTTTTTTTTGCCATTTTATGCAAAAACCAATTCATTAAATAAACAAATAACAATAACAATAATCTTAATACAATAACAATGACCGTTATTTGAATCAAAAATAATAGTAGAAAACTTCATTTTGTCAAATAATCATAAATATTTGTCAATGATGAGTATAAAAAAGTCAAATATTTAACGATTTTTGTATCTTTTTGGTAGCGCCAAATTGACAGAAAACAAAACAATTACCAACGACAATATGTCACATGTTTTATAGAACTAAAAATATGTCTATTCAAAATGCTAGAGGTCAACAAATGTTGGGACTCCCACGACAAGCCACAAATCGAATGAATGTATTCCTTTTTACAATATTTCCATCAAGCAGTTTGATCTACGAGTCTCATGTTTTGCGATGTTTTTGATTGATTGACATCATTAGTTTGACATAAAGTTTTTGAGAAATTCTATTAAGCATATTAATACTCTGCAGCATTTGTGCCATTTATTTGTGGTTTTGTTTCTGCGGATTAAATTTAAAATACTTATGGCGTGATTGATGTCAATTTGAAAAGCGGTAAACTGAAAATAAAGAACAAAATCAATTTTTGGATTAAAATTAAAATTTATATGAATTCAATTTACCATTTTGTGTTAGTCTAAAAGATGTGCACAAGAGAAAAATATATTTTTATAGAAAGATAAAAACTACCGGCCAAAAAAAAAAAAAAAAACAAAAAATAAAATAAAATTCGTTTAATTCCAAGTTAAAGTAGAAGAAAAGGTTTTTAATTATTTTTACTAGGCTAGAAAAACAAAAAGCAAACTGTTTTATCTTTCTTTTGTTATTCTATTAATCACAATGGGATCAAAACGTCCCTAAAAAAACGGATAGCTTTATAAACTGAAATCAAATACTATGTATAATGACAATAGTCTGTATGTGTGTTTTCCCTATGTAGATAGGCTACACTAGAATACAAGAAGTGCAACCAAGCATTGTACACAGATGTACACATAAAGAGCCCTGAACATTTTCAATAATGCTATCAGAAATTCCATTATCTAATTTTCAGTGGTCGATGTATCCTAATTATGCATAATTAATAATTTAGGCATGCTCAAATTCGATTAGGTAAAGAACGTAATCTATTCACCTCTTTCCTGCAGCCTCGAATGGTTAGCACTCCATTCCTTCGAGATTCTGGTACTCATCAAGAATACCTTTCCGAGTTAGTCATACACACATTTATGTTGACAACCAGACTGCTATCAAGGCGCTGTCGGCCCATACCTTTAAAAGCACTTTAGCCTTTCTACCAACCAAAACGGTGCTCCGAACTCCTGCACATTACTAAGAAGAGAATACGGACGTGCTTCGTATGAAGACTTTTTTCGTACCTGTCAAGATGAGGAAGATTCAGAGGGCATTCAACACCTACTCTGTAACATCCTG
The DNA here is from genome assembly GCA_037043295.1 of Amiota minor. Taxonomy (NCBI): domain Eukaryota; kingdom Metazoa; phylum Arthropoda; class Insecta; order Diptera; family Drosophilidae; genus Amiota; species Amiota minor. The sequence goes on from JBAMAW010001787.1 coordinate 1,857,072, forward strand.
CTCTATTTGACAGGCGAAACCGTTTTAAAGGGACGCCATTTTTTGAGGATTTGGTTAGTTTGGAAAAATTTCCACAGGAGGAATTGCCTGCTTTCATGGATTTTTCATGTTGGTTTTTAGAAGGGATCTCTGAGACCAACTGGGGCAACGTACACTCTTTTTCTTTGATTACCCCTATCCCCTCTCCCATCACCCCATCCACCTTCCTTTCATATAATCGGGGTTCACAAATCCGCTAACTGCACGCACATATTGAGGCATTGCGCTTGTCTAGCTCTAATTATTGGAAGACTATAGTATCATTCCCCAATTAGTGGCACCAATTTGGCAATATGTCATTTAAATATCGGGAACTGCTGCTCCTTATATCATCGAAAAGTTACAAACAACGCAAAATAAGATGTCATGTTATCTATTGTAAGTTCACTAGAAGATCCTGATGATATAAATATATAAAAACCATCCGATTGTTGACGTTATACAATAAAAATAATACAAAAAATAAACTCTGTTTAGTAACGTTAATCAGTTCCAATTAAGCTTCGATTTTTTTTTATCAAAGCCGCTGATGGCCTTTGTACTGAAATCAAACTCCAGAAACTTTTTCTATTAAATTAAATTCACACACAAGTTGTTTTTAAAGATTTCTATAGTATTATTAATATAAATTATGGTCAAGGTAATCAATTGACAACTGACTGATCGGTTATACATTTTTATGAATGATCAGTTTAACACTTGAAAATTACGCTGGATCTTGAAATTATTTACTTTATTTATTATATTCCAAGAGTATTCATGTACTTGAAAACTGATTAAAACTATTTGTGACACTTCGGTAAAAGGAACAAAGAAATTTTAATTATTGATTATTATTAAAATCATAATTACTGAAGAGAGAAATATGATCTTAGGCCATCCAGGCAACGCACACCAAGAGCTGTTTATTGTTATTAAAATTTTAAAGTTGAAAACGTCATATTTTTTCCATTTAATTTGTTTTTTGTTTTTTTTTTTGTTAAGTTCTTGTTGGTTTATTATTAGCACAAGCTTGTTGTACTGCATTCCAATCCAAAAAGCAGCATAAGATACAACAAAAAAACAGATGATCGGCACAAGAATATCTACTCCCAATGGGACATGAATTCTACAAGAACAACTTTTTCTTAATTCACAATTTAACGATATCAAATAAAAAAAATGGAAATTTTTGAATTTTTTTTTTGCTCGTTGCCCATTTTACTTAAATGCACTGATGGGTTTTTCCAGTTTCAAGAACTTTTTGAGAGCGACCTTGTCGCCTTAGCACCGGCGCTGTCGCAGTAGTAATTGCCATTCATTCATGAACATTCTGCGGCCGGTAAGAACTGTTCCTTCGATAGATTTTTTATAATGTAATTTTTATATGATGATGTTTCTCACGTTGATTCTTGAACAAATTCGACCTTGGACAGAAGCTGCGTCTCTTCCTTATTTTCTGTTGCGTTGTTTTATAGAAATGAACAAAGGTCTATGAATGTTGTTGGTTGACGCTCAACGTAGGCTTAACCTTGCACATGGCAAAAAAAGGCTATGATGACGATAATGGTGATGATCATCATCTTGAAGCTTGATGTTTGTGGTCTACAATTTGTAAGATTTGCTTCTCTTTTCGACATTAATTATTGGAATGCCATTGAATATTTATATATCTAGTAGTTGCCATATAATTCAAGGTCGCTTATTGACTATGACTAGGAATGAGCGAAGGACAACAACAGTCACATGGAATTTCCAAGAAATATTATAGTTTTATAATAGTCTCTTTTGTATTACTTTTGAATCATGATTATAGTGAGAAGTTTCTCGTTTGTCGATGACGTTGTTGAATTGTTTTAAGTGTAACAATAAGCAAATTAAAAAGAATTTCATTTCAACAATTAAAGTATATTTTATGCCACTTGATGTGAACTAAAGATGTTTACATGAAATTTTTTGGTTGTGCGGAATTAAAATTTACAAGAAGAATACATATATACTCAAGATTTGGTTTTAACTTAGACTAAGCTTTTATGTGAAAAAATAATAATTATGAATGAATGAATGAGTCTCATGATGAAGTATAGAGAAGCAGGCATGCGTGTAGGTTCAGTTCAGTTAGCGTGTGACTTTGAATTGATTTAGGTATAAGCTGCCGAAAGATCTATTATGACCAAAGAATACAATGATAAGTACTTTTCAGTAATAAAATACTATATACATACATATAATAATAATAAGTATGAAATATTGTAGTATTGCCTATTAGGAACAATATTAAGGGCAGCAATCACATTCAAATCAATTTAAATAAAGAAAAAATAAATTAATTAAACCATTAGATGATATTAAAGTAGTGAAATCATTGAAATATTCTAATATATATTTGGTGTCAAATCGCTCTAAGCCTAACTCACTATTCACAATGTTTGCCTATTGAATTGGCAATCTGTCGATCAATCGATCGATCGGGTGAGTGCTGATGTCTAAATTATGTAAATAAGCAAATGCTAAGCGTTTTGAAGGCGGCTATTTCGATGGAGATTATGTCAAAATTCTATCAAATGAGCATAACTTAATTAATTTATCGAGCGCAACGATGGCCGTCACCATTACAAATTCATTAAGAGAAACAGGTGAAGAAATGACAAGATATGGCGACAACTTGCAGCAGTCTCCGTAGGTCTCAATTGCCTTTGTTTATCACAAGTAACTATTGCATATGAATAGTAAGTAGTAAAGTAGTAGTAATGAACGATCGACCGATCAACCGTCGTGTAAACTGCTCAACTAATTAACTGATAACAATAAATAAACATTTGTTGATGGTACTCAAAAGCAACACAGTAGCTAAATAAGCATTAGGCTCCCCAATGAGAGCGGCTTTTTGAACTAAAGAAAAACTTACATAAATATTAAATAAAAAAAAAAAAAGTTAATTTGAACTAATTTAAATTCATCTTAAAATAAATTGTTAGTTGATTAAATCATTTGTTTGTTTCTTCCGATTCTCCTTTATACTATTGTATATTATAACAAATTAATTTATAAAATATGCATAAGAATACAAAATTGAAAAATTCCATTTTTATTCATAAATCAGACAAAGTGAAATCCTAGAAATACAATTAATAATTTAAGCTGATTTGATTGAAATAGAATAATTTGAACAAAAAAGTTTATAGATTGCTAGATAATTAATTGTTAATTTATTTAAAAAATCTATTTACATAAGCATAGCATAAGAGAATCTTCAGAAAATTCTTTGTTATTTTTTTTTTTTTTTTTAATTTCATCTCTTCTCCTTTAACTTAGACTTAGGTAATTAATTTGACTTAAGTGATTTTGCTTTTTTTGGAAAACAGGATCTAGTAAAAAAAAATTAAAAATTGATAATTAATCTTGCATAAAAAAAAAAAAAATAGCAAAGTTATTTTCAGTGAAAGTTAAAAATCAACAAATATCAAAAAATACCAATTGCAATAGAATCCACAATTCAAGATGATGCCATTTAGTTAAACAAATATAGAATTATGAACGTCATTTTTTATTGATGATAAATCGATTTTTTATATTTATAAATGAAATTTATGAATTAATCATCATCATCATCATCATCATCATCATACATAACATTAATGTTTCATTATTAATACTGAAAACAAATCATAAAACCATTAAATGACTGTAACATAACACGGATACAAAACACACTTGTTCTTTATCTCATTCTACTCGTACTTTGTGAGAAATATGTACAAGTATTTTCTAGTTTATCATTTGTTGAGGTGCCTTAACCAAAGACTTAGTCATCTGTGGATGAATGATCTTAACTGAATCTATTTCGATATAATCTTAGTATTTAAACTAATGATGATTAACCGCAAATTTGTGCAAAAATTAAAAAATCAGAAACTGAAAATATTTTGACATTTAAATATTATGAACCATTATGACTTTATTAAATAAGAATATCATCTATTCACAAATATTTATTTATACAATTTCATTTACCTTGATGGTGATGTGATGATGAGGGTATAATCCAATTCATTAGAATTCTTTGGTTTTCTGTTTTACTTATGTTGCCCCGGAAGGCAGGTGTGCCTTTGATTCTAAAAGAAATATGCTGGGAATAATCTAATGAAAACATTTCTTCCGAAAGATGTGAGGCCTGCTTTAGTTCTATAGGTATAGATCATTCGCAAAGAAACAATTCCCTCTACACTCGTCATTAATTTGTATTATTATTATTTGTTATTATATTATTCTTAACTTGATTTGGTTTGTTTGACTCTATGGTCGTCAGTCAGGGTTTAACTTGTTTATGCTTAATTTTTTTCAAATATCTGCGTGTGAGTTTCAAAAAGCAAGATAATGGGAAAGTCCCGGTTTAATAGCTTATAAGCCAATCCATGAATATTATAGTACAGTCTTCATCTTTGCTAATTGATCTAAATTTATTTTAGTTCTATATGATTAACACAGTTGCTTTTAACATTTAAACAAAAATTTATCTTCTAAACCTTTCCTCATATTATATCTTATTGTCACACTGTCTTTTATTAGTTTTTTTTTTTTTTTTGCATTGGCTTTATTCAATAAATCACCTCAATTTATTACCAAACAATTCCATTAGTATTTTTGAAGCCAGTTGTCCTTCACACTGTAAGACTTTAAAAACAGGAAATGTTATTCAATCCAATCAATTTGCTCCCAATGCTTACGATCTTAAAATGACCACGGTTTAATAGGAATAGCCTTGCTATTTTTCTTCACCAAGACCTTTTAATAAGTAGATATTGTGGAACCTGTGTGTGGTGTTTTTGATCATTTTCAGGATCTCAGCAAATTCTAACACGGCACAAGTACCATTTTATTATTTCTATCATAAAGCAGTCTCGCCTCACTAAATTGTGTATTTTTTCATCTTAAGCATTTCTTTCTACTGTCAATCACTATGTATCTTATACATAGGTATATGTTTGTTTCCAATTTCTCTGTTGTTCTCAACTACGTACTTATCTTTATCCAGGAACTTGACAGCACCCTTATTGTCATCGCTCTATCATAAATGTGGTCTTGTATTATATTGTATTATAGATTTCTTTCGATCCATCATTACATATATATTGTACCATTCGAATTAGAGATTTTTCACTTTAATGTATATTTTCCTTATACCATAAATATCTCCTGATATTCTTCTTTAAGATTTACTGGCATAAACAAACTGTTGCACTATTTGCTTGAATTATCTTGATTTCACCTTCATCATCTTAATATCTTATTTCTTTTATCTTTAGAATTAGAGTAACCTTAAGTTCTTTTAAATCACATTATTATAACAATAGAAAATAAAATAATGTATTAACCAATATATTCTATGCTCGAAAGTGTGCTATGCCTATAAAAGAGGCATTGATTTCTGATATCTTTTATTATTTAGTAAATTAATTTATTTAAAATGATATGTTTTGTTTTTTTTTTTATTTGTTGAAATATTTATTGAAAAAAAAAAAAACCGGTAACAAATCGGTTTAATACACATATTTATGAGGGAATTTTAATCTAGTTCTTTATACTCGTATTGATATCTGGCATTGGTTGTAGCATAGTATAAATGAAATAACAAATATTTCTTGATTGTTTGGTTTGGTCTCATTAAAGCAGAGAAAAGGGTATCTTAAAATTCATATTAAATGCAATTAAAACTGATTAAAAAAGTGTCTTCGATTCATTATGCAATTAATGTGGCATTTTTTGTCATTAATTTTTTATTTTGTTATATTTTTTTAAGTAAAATTTGTTTAGTTACGTTTGTGTGGCAATATAATTTTTGTAGCTTTGACTTCGATTTTAACAATAAGCCAATTGTGGTCTAGCATTATACTTACAAATATTGTATTGTACAATGGTATATAATGTACTCTTGATTTGCGAATCAAATACGATTGGAGGGCATAATAACACATGATGAACAAACTAATGCCCTTTTCGTACAGTGAGTGAGTGAATGAATGAATTAATCAATGAATTATTAAATCAAGAGTGAAATGAAAGAGTGAACTGCGACTTTTGTTGGCCTAAAAATCAAAATCTCAAGCAAAAGCAAATCAAATCAAATCAAAATATTTATTATGGTACAATACATGACACATACATACATTATAATGGCAAATGAAGTGCCGCCAACAAAACCAAGACCTGTCGCAATCATCACCACCATCAACATCAACATCATCATTATTGTCCATTGTCTATTGTACCAACACCACCAGCAGCATATTTACAAATATATACAGTAGCAGATGATAAGTTAGTAGTATGACTTGCAGCTATGTTATTTATTTATTTATTTTATTTAGTTTCTCTATTTTATGTGTGCTCCTTACTCAATATTGGGTGATTTGTATAGGCAATTTGCTGTGAAGTTTGTCAATATTTTCAGACAGCAATAATTTTTTGATGTAGTCATAAGGAAGACATTCCAGATGTTCAATCCATAATAAAATACGATATATTCCCAAACTTTTGAAAAGACTATCTCATTTCTCAAGCAAATCTTTTGTAAAGTCATTGAAACAAAGATTTGGGGGTACCTGAAACAAAACAAACAATGAACTAGTCTGACATAAATAAGTGTATTATATATTTAAGTATCATAAAAACCAAATGTAATTAAGAAAGTCGAAACTATATTAAAAGATATGGAAATGATCTTATTAGGAAACTTTTGCTTAAAGTTCTGTTTAATGAAATATCTTGTCCAACATAAACTAACTTCTAGAAAGGAAGGGTATTTAAATTTGCTTTAAACTCGATTTGTCAGCATTTTTTTTCTTTTTTGTTTATATGTATTATATTTTTTTATTTTTATTTGTTGTTTTAGTTGGCATGTGACTGTTGATTGTATCTGTGATTGGGTGTGTGTGTGTGTGTGTGTGTGTGTGTGTGTAAGTGCGGCACCTTCATTAACATCAACATGGTGAATGGCGAAATGTTGCAAGTTAATGCAACAAATCAATTCAAATTGTCCGAGGAAGCTTTTGTTTGCTCGATTTAATTGTTAAGTGTGTTATACTCGTATTTTTTTTTCCTTTTTTTCTCTTGAGTTTTTAATTGAATTCATTTCTGCAAGCAATTTGTGCCTTGGCCTACATTTTTGTAAAAATTTAATATAATTTTATTTCTTTTCTTTTCACATTTTTTTTGCTAAGAATAATAAATGCTTTCAATTTTCAAGTGTTCGTAGTAACAATTAATTTGAGCGAACCCATATATTTTAGCTCATTATTTGGTTAATCATGTGTTTTAATTAACTATTAACGAAATATGTTGACAGGCGTGCGAAATTGTATGAATGAATGCTTAACAACGAATCTCTTTAATTGTATTACAAGATATTTTGTTTTGTATTTTAGTTCGTTCGTTTCGCCCATCTTATATTGATTACTTACTCTACATAATTATACTTATATATAGTAAATATATATATATCTGTTTCGATTTTAATTTATATTTTTTTATTTGTATTTTCTTTGTTTCATTTTCCCATCAACAACATTTTGCATATTGAACACCAAATTGCTTTTTGGAAAGGAGGGAAGAGAAAGAGGGAGAGAGAGAGTCAAACTACTTCATTAGCTGAACTCAGCTTCATTTGTATGTACATACTCGTGTGTACTTATGAATGTATTTTTCTTTATATATGTATTATATTTCAACAGTTTATGCAACGTAAATTGGCACAATTTTTTTGTTGTGCACCCTATACTAATTTTGGGTGAGTATGTAAAGGCGAGTCTCATTGATCTAGTCATGTCTGTTAACTCGTCCGATGATTCGGCATCTATTTCTCAAAATTTATGAAGACTTTCTTTCCTAAGCAGAATAACATCTTCATGTCATGTTCATCTTTGGGGAAACATGTCCAGAAAGTTTAATTTAATATGTTAATGTTGTTGATTGGAGACAACTACAATTTAAATATTGATATCAATCAGTAGAAACCAAAAATTGCAAATATATTTTGCTAATCTAAATCTCAAAAATAATTCATATCCAATTGTTACAGGAGATTAATTAGTCGATTTTGCTTGACTATGTCAATCTTTTTATATTATTTGGTTTTTATTTTACGGTCTTATTTTAATTTAATTTAATAAATTGCATTATCTGTTGAAATATATATGAATGTGCATATATTTATCTACCCAAATATAACCGGATGCATACATTGTATTGTGTTCAATAATTGTATTCCTTATCGCAAGGTACTACATTGATGGATTATTCAATGATCCATGATTTCGTTCATTGATATTGAAAATTACTTGAATTCACATACATATTTCTATTCATATTTCATTCGGCAGTTATTGGCACCGCATATTAAATGTTTTTAATGTCTTTGCAACGATTTGAGTTTAATTTAGTTTAATGAATCATTGCATGAATAAGTAGGATTGTGTTTTTGTTTCTTTTTTTTTTTTGTATATTTTTTGCCATAAGAAAAAAGCAAAAGACTTAAGCAACGAACTTGGTAGAGATATAACCATATATCGTAATACAATATGTATGTATAGATTATTGTTTTTTCCTGTGTACTTAATTATTTTTGTATGCCGGAATTTATTGTAGACTTTAATTGATTCTCAAAATAGTTTTTAAATTATAATTGGTAATACGCCCCGTTGATACTTCAAATAATGATTATTATTAGAAAAACCAATAAAAAAAAAAATACACAATAAAACAGCAGAGAATATTCTATCTTCTGAAACAATGCGTAAGTTATGAATTTAAATTTTTACATCTGAATTATCTACTGATTTTTTGTTTAATACTAAAACCAAGGGAAAAATTTCTAAATTATCTTTGTTTAATTTGTACAATTGGGTTTTTTGTAAGTCATTGGACTTAATCCAGTAGAATCATCATCAAGGACAAAGTTCAAATTTATCATTCATGGTATAATATTTATAACGAAGGGACCCGTGCATTAGAGACTCTACAATATATTGGAACCATAATCCCTGCTAAATTTGTTAATGATATTATTTATTTATGTTTAAGTTTTGAAGCAGTGCGCCAACTATTTTGATACTCGTAAAATGCCAGAATGCATCACTATTTCATTTGATTGAAAAATTATTTTCTCCATTTTCTAGAGGCAATACCCCAATATCCTGCTGTAGTTTCAATTAAAAATTATGTTCATTTGAAAAGGATAAAATAAAAGATCAAAAGTTATCCACCTTTTGCGAAAATTCTAACTGATTAAATATTTTAATAAAAAAATAAACATTTCGAACCCTAACCGCGCAAAAAAACGTAAACGACATTTTTTTCGATATTGACTTTTTGATGGGTAATTCTTCTAGAATCACCACCTCATCATCTGGCAAAATATTATAGCGTTAATCACCACAGTTACAGAGATAATCAAGAGTTAATATTGTTGTTTACATTGCCTGTCTTTGTAAAGAAAGGCAGCTCAATTAAATGTTGCTAAGAGTATTCAGTACAGTAAAAGGGACCACATAAGTTTAAGAATCGATGCTCTAGAATATTCATAATCTTCCATGCCAGACTAGTCGAATATCCTGCATAGCAAAGTCATTAAGTTTAGTTTGGTTCGTGACCATTATTCTTTCCACAATGTAATTTAAAATTGTTCTGTATGCATTTGTTACAAGTAGTTATCACATAAATATACATCAATGTTATAATTTATTATATTTATAAGCAAGATTTTCATTTCCCCAACTTGATGGGAACACACAACATGGGAGCAAACAAAATCAAATGTCCTTGTTTTGCTTCAAATCACATCCTGCTAAAGTAAATTCCGCTCAGACAGAAAATAACGGATCTACATCCATGAAGGTCAACAAACAAGACTCTTAAATTTAAAAACGACGACACCTAATGATGATTATGCATTATGAATTAAATAATATTTTGGCTTATACAAAAAAACAAAAGATAGTGATTATTTAATAAGGAACTTGAGTAAAAAATGTTAATTAGTAAATAATAATAAAAAAAAAATAAATAAATAAAAAAAAAATACAGGCTTAAACACGTGCAATAAAAAATTGAGAAGCAATAAAAAAAATTGTAAAGCTGTAAATCTACCTTCAAACATAGAAAAAGACTTAAAAACACCCAAACCGGAAAACTGCTAAATAACGAAACCCAAAATAATCTTCATGTCTAGTTGGAGAATTGAAAAAAAAAATTACAACAAAAATGTGTTGTCACTGAACAAAATCATAAAAAAAAACAAAGCACCTAAAAGAGTCGATGAACGCTCTTTAACTTTTGATAGTGAGAGTATGTACGAGGAATATTTTTTCTTGTCTCCGACGACAAACAAAAAAAAAAAAAAACAAAAAAATATTGTTAATTTCCTCTTAGCGTTGTAGAGATGAAATGAAAGTGAGCGCGCTTTACTCAGCTTTCTGTACTCAAAAGTCACAGTCATGAGATATAGATAGAAAGAGAGTAATTGAGAGAACATCTCCTACTTCATTTGAATTGATCAAGCACAGCACAGAAGCAACAGAAGCATCGTGTGGTCGTGAGCGTCGTGAGTTAGGTCGGTTAATGAAGTCAACGTCGGCACCGTCGGCGCAGTCGTTCGTTGATGCCGACGTTAACGCTGATGCTGATTCACTTGTTACAGCTTCTTCTGAAGAAGTTGTTGAGTTTGCTGCTTCTTTAATTTCTTCTTCTCAGCGGTGAAGCTTTGGCGTTGGCATCGAAATTTCGTTTGTTGCTGACTTTGACGGCGACGTTGACGTAATTTGTGGTTAATATTATTTAGAAGTGTAAATGTGTGTGTGTGTTTGTGTTGCCGTTGGCGTTGCTGTTGGCATCGCTGCGCAGCATTTGCCGGTTAAAGCGTAACTGACGACGTGAGACATGACTGACGCCTTGGCTTTGCCTGGCACATATAAAAAGGCGATCTTAGTAAATATTCACAATCATAATCAAGTTGTTCGTACGTGCGTTCGAGTTGTTTTTCATAGGTAAATCTCAGCTCCAAAAGTGTTTCAAAATCACAAATTATAAAAAATTCTTAATATTAAAAAAATGATTAACTTAAAAAAACAATAAATAAATAAAGTGAATCAAATACAAGAAATTTATAAATAAATTTTGTGTAAAAGAAATAGATCTGTGTTTTTGTTGTTAAGCTTTGTAAATTTCTACTTCTAACATAGAAGTGTTAAGCCAAAGGACATTCAAGGATATACGACATATGTTGAATGATATGTGATTTAATGAATTGTGTTAAATTCACCTTTTATTTGTGAAACAATCAGAAAAAGAAAAGAACTAAAAACAAAAAAGATTTAAATTAAGGAACATGTATCTACATACAATATTTGTATCTTCACCCGAAACATTCAATCCTCGAGATACTCGAAATCTGAAAACAGAAGAGAAGAAAAACCAAATAAAATTACAAGTTTAACTTGCTACAGATAGAAATGTAGCTAGTGTGGTTAAAAATTAAATTCATTTGCGGTTGAGTGATTGATGGATGGTTTGATTGATTCAGTTGCGCTTGTCTTGCATTGCAATGTTTTTTTTTTTAGTATCTTTTTGTTGTTGTTGTTGATCAAAGTTGCATTGTGTTTATTTCATTTAAATTTATTTGATGGCGATGCGATCTGAACTTTGTGGGTAATGTTGTCGTTGTTGCTGCTCTTCTCTGTACATTTCCCTATATAACACACACACACACACACACACACACAGACGTGTGTGTTGTTTTTGTTGCTATTGTATATACTACAAATGTATCTATTGTTGCAAAATAAAGTAACATTAGCAACAACAGTAACAACAGCAACAATAGCAACATATGCAAAATAAGGCAAAAGAAGATATGTAGATTTAATTTATGTGAAAACCGTTAAAATAAACCACCAAAATTTGCATACCGACATTCTCGTCTTCTTTTGTATATGTATATGTACTCGTACATACAAAGGTGTCTTCTTCTGATTATGGCTTAGAAGGAATACTGACCGATATATAGGAAATAATTCGAATGCTTCCATTTACGGCTATTAAACATCATATTAGGTGTTGTCATTGATTATCTTGATGATGAAGATATTTTATTTCGGAATATCTTTCATGGTAATACACACACATAAATCACACTTCTAACTTTTCTTTTTTTGGCATTTTCATATAATAGAACTAAGTTCACAAGTTCGTCGCCTAAGTCTTTTGTTATTTTTTTGCAAATGCAAATTCATAATTCTTTTTTTGGGCTCCAAATTTTTTAGATACAATAGTGTAAATTCCAAATAAATGTGTGTCAATGAGATCCAAAATAAATAACGAAATGAATATAGAAAATTTTGGGGAAAACAAGAAATATTTGCAAAGACAAAATTCAAAATGCTTAAGGCTGTAGAAATCAGCAAATACAATCTGAAATTGAGTCACCAAGCCAAAAATCAATCTCCACAACAACAACAACAACAACAACAATCACAAGATTATAAATATGCAAGTTAATAATTATATTTCTTTATGCCTTTTGAAATAGAAAGTAGCAACAATTTTGAAAATATATATAATATTGTATTGTATAAATAAATTATAATAAAATCTTTAAGCGGCAAATAGAAAAGACTGATAATCTAAAGAAAGATAACAAAAAACATAGAAAATTATTTATGCAAATTAATATAAAAAAAATTTGCTCATTAAAGTTATGAAATGAAATATATAGATACAAAATACAAAAACGAATCAACATTAGATTAGAAACCAATAGAAGAAAGATAACAAGAACGGTTTTATCGATGATTTCATATTTCTTAGGTTTCCGGACCCAAAGGGCACCAAAGGGAACCCTATTGCAGAGACTTTGTTTTCCGTCCGTCCGTCCTCTGGTCATATGTCATGAACCGCATCAGCATCAAAAATACTTAAACTAAAATATTTCTAAAATTTAAAGGAATCCCCATACAAGGAACATTTTGGTTTGTATAGCAGCTATACGATCCAGTAACCCCACGATCTTGAAATTTAGTTCGTTGCTGGCTATACATTAGAAAATTATATTGTTGAAATTTCAGTTTGATCAAACCACTACCATACAAACCCATCATTAAAATTCAGGTTTTTATTAGAAAAACTTTTTTGTTTTTTAGAACATTAAGCTGAAATTTATTTACTATCAGTTGCTATACATCTGTTGGAATCAGCCAAATCGGTCAACTAGGAGCGAAACATCCCATACAAACCTACCATTAAAATTCAGGTTCTTATTCGAAAAAAAAAAAAAAAACTAGTAAAAAAAGGCAACTCATGTCTCCTCTCACATTTTTGTTTAAGAAATGCTAAAATTCTTTATATAAAAACTTTGAATTTCAAACTTAAGGCATAAACAAGAGTTCAGATCATGACGATTTTTGAATTGAAAACCAAAAGGGAATAGTTTATCTGCAATAGAAAAGATGACAAATATAAATATAGAAATGAGAATCTCTAATATTTTGAAACCTTTTTAGAAGCAGGTGCCTTCATGCTGTTACAAACTATAACTATAAACCAATTGATTCAAACATTGACTTCTTAGAAAATACATAAAACAAGTGATAAGTGATATTACCCAATTTCACTTATTGTATTTTTAGCATTGAGTCATTTTGAATGCATCCAGTATTTTATTTAGAATTCCCATCAACATTAACATTCCGTCTTGTTTTCATATAAAAAAAAATGCAAATTGTCTTTCGATTAGTAGCTTCCATAAAATCAAGTTAGCAAATTTATGAGCAAAGATTTTGAACCTTGATTGTTCTACTTTATTGTTCCTACGGAAGAATAAACAAACTAAAATAAAACAAGAATTCAATTTTATATAAAAACGTGCACAAATAAAGAAGCCACTATAATGTTTTTATTATTTTCTTTTTCTGTATATAATTTTATAGTAGAAATAATAAATAAATAAATAAATAAAAAAAAAACCAACCCGGATTCATGTGTAAATTATTAATTAATGAAATTCAGACAAATCATGCTCAGCTACTTAACATCAAATTAATGAACAAATCCGAGATCACACAAAAAAAAAAATACATAAACCTAACTGATATTTACTATAATACAATAATTAAATTAATGCATTACAAAATGCCTTATAATCGCTGTCAATTTAGAGTTGCTAACTTGTCACTTGCTGTCAATTATGAAATTATAGTGTTTAAATTCACAAAAACAAGAATTACAATGTAAAATTAAACGCCTCTTTGCGTAATCCGCATGGTATTTGTCCATCACACACACACACTATTCTTCTTTTTAATATTTTTTTTTTTTTTATATTTGATAAATAATCACAATTTATACATCATCCAACAATCAAGAAGCAATCAGACAACTAACCAAGTAACTAACCAACAAATCAACCAACCAACCAACCAAGTAACCAACGAACAAAAACATGAATGATAGGCAAACTTGTAATTTATCTGACTTAGAATTTTATAACAAATTGTACAGCAGCAACAGCATTATCATCAGGGGGGGAGCCAGGAGGATATTGGATTGGGTTTATCATAGATATATGGAATTGATATTTGTAATTTGTATGAAATTTGATTTACAAGTATTAGGAAGTCTTTTAGAAGACAAACCAGACAACTGGTTTTTCGCTTAAAGGCGAACATGATTTCTAACACTTTGTAAGTACTAAGTATATCTATATGGTCAATAGAGATACTCATACAATCAATCAGTCACTTATTCATTCAATCATTTAGTCAGTTGAATTCAGTCAGTTTAGTCTCTTCTGTCAGTTAGTCAGTGGAGTGTAGTCTGTTGCGTATAAGTAACAATTTTGGGCAAAGTTAAAGTGGCTGCCATAAAGATTCTTCGTTATGTTGATATCATGAACATCATTCAACTAACCAGACACTGTCTGGCCAATAGTCTAGGTTATATCTTGTATCTTTTGGCTGTTTTTGTTTTTGTTGTTGTTGTTATTGCTGCGTGCTGCGTGTCTGTTGCAATTGCAATTCAATTCATAGAAGTGGGCACAGCAAGATGCAGCTTGATGATGCCCCCGTCTAACTTTTATGGTATTTGCATTGAGTTGAGTTGAGTTGAATATTATGTCATCAAATGTTGTTTTGCATTTCATGGCAACCAACGAAGCAACTAACCAACCAACAATACTAATAGAATAAGAATCTGTTATGTACAATATGTACAACACATTGTACAATATACATACACATATAAAATTTATATCTATTCCAACTAAATTTGATTGAATTATACTATGCAGCACAAAACACATCAAGTTAAACTAAATACTTTAAAAAAGATGAGAACAAACAATAAAGATACTTTTATTTAATAAAGTGCAGAAGATTGAATTGAATCTCGAAACAATGGCGCATTAAATGAAATAATATCTAGATACAATGGGATAGATTTTTAGTTCATTGAGTTGAATGCGAATATAAGACAATAGATACACAATTCTTAAAACTTCCGCAAACGTAAACTACATTTTTAATGGTTTTTCCTTTCTTTTCTTAAATTTTAATTTCAGCTCTCATACGCACACTGAGGCGCATACACAAACAATTCATCACACAGATACACACATACACACCATTAAAGAGAGAGAGAGGGAGAGAGAAAGATACATTCACTCTTAATTGTGAGAATCTAAAAGAAGAATCTACAGAATAACTAAGTATTAGTAAACAAACAAATCGATAACATAAAAGATAAACGATGTCACGGTGTCGAAACCCACTTGTTTTGGCTTTACTAGCCACCATAATGACAACATGCACGGCTCAAGGCACACATTATTCCTCAAATGTGTTCCTAAATGGTCAATACCAGACTGTTCCAAAAGAAACGCATTTCTCTGTGAATCCACAATCGAATATCTTCTTGAATCATGCCATCATAAGTAGACAAGCATCACCATTCACGGGACCCACGTATTTGCCTCCCAAGGAGAATCTGAAATGCGGTGCAGGTCAACAATGTGTCCGTCAAAGTCAATGTCAAAATGGTTATTTCTCTCAGCAATTGCCAAAGATTCAGGTGAGTTCATTTAACTTTTATTACAATAGTGTAAAATTCAGAAAACAAAGGTTGAAAATGTTGGTCAAATGATGATGATGGTGATGGAATCAATGAAAGTGTTTCTTCCAACAAAAGAATGACAAAATCTAATTAATTTTTTTTTTTTTTCATTATTAAATATAAAATAATAATAATAATAGGATTATCAATTTTATAAAGAAACAAAACAAGTTCTTCAATGAAAGTGAAAAAAAAAATATACAATGCTAAATGCTAATTCAAATTTTTATTCTGAGATCCCAAAGTATTGCGTAATGAGAATTGAATTTTGGGTTTTTTTTTGTGCTACTACAAAATAATACAATACATAAAAGAAACAACAAAAACAGGAATAAGAATTATGTTCAAATTAATAATAATATTAAAAAACTGTTCATCTTTGGAATTTTAAATAATTTTATATATATTTTTTTTCCATATTGTGAAATTCTTCGCTCCACAGTTGTTTTTGCTCCAAATTTACCAATAATTTCCGGTTTTTAGTTTTACCAAAAACCCATAAAAACATACCATTACGTGTTGAATATTTCTATATACTCGTACTCGTACTCATACTCGTGTATTTATTTTCAATTTATTTATTTAATTTCAACTTTTATTTTTATTAAATGAATAAAATAAAATATTATTTCGTAATATGCAAAAATGCAAAAGATGTAAATGATTGAAGTTCATGTTTAATTGCTCGACAAGTTTGCTGTCAAAGAAATTTATGTAAATTCAATGAGCAGACCAAACTGACACTACTACACACTATACCCATACATACTTAGTATCTCTATAACAGTAAAGTTAACAATGACTTTAAAAAAAAAAATAAAATTAAATCCAAATGTAAATGAATATAAAAGAAGAAACAGTAGTCAAAGTAAACAATGCAGTTTTATTCAGTTTCTTATTTGTGTTTTTATTTTTTATTGCATTGTCATCATAAAATACCGTAAGATGTCGCATAATCTGCCAGATACTTTTATGCTCGCATAACCAAACCCAAAACCAACTGAAGCAAACAAACGACTTGCACTTTTTAAACCTTTTTTTTTTTTTCTTAAAGATTTTGTATTGCTGTTGGTGTCATCTTTTGGTCTTTTATAAGATTTTATACTTTATGTCTTCCTTTATTTTATTACTTCCCTTTTTTCTTTTTTTTTTTTGGTTGCTATTTATTATTATTGTTAACATTCACCTGCATATAAAAAGATCAACTGCTATTGTCCCTTATGTTTTCCTTATGTCGTTGGCACATGATGATGATCATGATGACTTTACACAAACGAACGAACTAAAAATCATGAACTCACGATTATGAAGTAAAAAAGGGACGCTTTTAGTTTCAGTTGACTGTCGTCTTCCTTATTAAAATATTGGTTTTTTGTTTTGGGGAACATTTTTGTTTAGCAAAGCATAAATTTTCATAAGAAAAAATGGTCTCATTTTTGTCTTTTGTTATTGTCAAGAATTTTAATGCCTTTGATAATTTATTTCTACTGTTTGCATGCACATGAATATTATTTTTTATATGCAAAATGAAACAAAAGACTTAAGCAAAGAACTTGGTCCATATTTCAAAAAGAAAACGCCACATTGGCAACTTAGTTTTGGTCCATTGTGACTCTCAGTGCCTTGCCTCTTTGGAAATTAATCTAAACCTAAGAAATCAACTTCAACAATAATGTTGTCGGATTTTAGGTGTAGGTTTTTCTTATTTAGCACTACACCAATGGAAAAGTGCATTTAGAAGTGACAAACGGTTTAAAACATTCCAACTCATCCTTCTTTTTGATGGCTTACGAATTAGATGAGAGCCCTTAGCAGTTTTAAAAAGCCAAAACTCGGCAATAATCTTCATGTTCCTGAAGTGGCAACACATCGACGGATCAGCATGACCGATATGTGTAGAATCTTCATGAGGGCTACAGTTAATAATGATATTGACCAAGATCTGAATTGGATTTCTTCAAATGAGTGCTTAACGATGCGGCAAGGCTTTAGTTTCTTGCCATTGTTGCATCCATTCATCATCAGTGAGCAAGTGAAGTTAAGAATTAACCACAGAGAAACCCATTTCAGTTCTTTTAATTGAGTGTCAGCAGTCCGGTTCAAGTGCTTTATATACTCAATTGGATTCTGCGTTTACATATATCAAACGAGTCCAAAAGTCATAAAAAATTGTATATTTGCCAGCATCAATTGCATCTAAGCTTGTTTTATTTGAATTAAATTCTTATATTTTCATACTTGAAAATCAAATTTAACTAAGACTCTTTGAAATTCAAGTTTTATATGCAAAAAAATGCATCTGCTATTAAAGGCCTTCGTTCTTTTATTCTTTAGTTTTTATTTTTTCATATATTTTCCATTGCGAAAGTCTTCAAACGTTTATATTACTTGCATATAAATATAAGTGTATTTTTTAATTAAAGAAATCTAGCAGATGAAATGCTAAACACTCAATGCAATTAGATGTCTCCCATCTCAAACACAGACATCTATCTACTGAGACTTATATACAAATAATAAGTAAGTACTTGTATATAGTATCTGTGTGTGTGTCTGTCTGTCTGTCTATGTTTGTATTTGTATTTGTGCAGCGTTTACCAAGTGTTTGACCCATTGACCACCAGCGACAAGTTTAGCAACTGAAAAATAGAAAAAAAAAAAAAAAACTACAACAAATTTCATGTTTATTGATGATAAACATAATTAAGAAAATACAACATTTTTACAGTCAAATAAAAACTATATATATATATCCGCAGATTTATGTAATTTTTCTTTTATTTATGACAATTTTGTTTCATTCATTTTTCTTATAAGTTCTTCTGATTTCTTGACCCAATTTATGTGACTTTGTTTTTCAAAGTCAAAATATAAAATAGGAACAAATTACCATAAATTATACCATATAGAATTATAGCAATATTGATTTGATTATTTAATTACTTATTTAATATTCTGCTTGTTTAGTAGATACTGTATCTAGATACACATATGTCACAGGTGACAAAAACTTATAAATTTATTATTTATTATTTGCATATAAGAATAAATATTTATTTTATTTTTTGTGTTTTAAAATTTATGTTTGAATATTAGTTTTGTGTTTCTATTGACTGAATCGAAGTTCATACCAATAAATTTTCCATATTTTTCCAATGAATTGCTTTTGTTTTAATTTGAATTTAAATTATTCGAATATTCGTTTGATGCCTCTTTGTTTTTATTTTATTACCTTATTAATATTATTTATTGATTTCACTTAAAATAGTAAGAAATTAAAAGAAATAGCAATTGATTATCGTCTTCGAAGTGCATTGAACCAGTGTGTTATGTTAATCTTATGAATAATAATAATAATACATACATCGAGAAGCAAATTAAAGCAAAAATATTCCATTCATTTTCATATTTGGCTTTTTAGTTATAATATTTTGGTCTGCTATATTTGCTATTTCTTTTGCCATTTATTATGACTCATTGCTTTTGATCAATCACCACCAATTCCTTAGTTTCAATCGGCATCTCACATGATTGACACCCACTGCTTAACTCCAATTTAGTCCATGATTCATTCTAAGTTCTCTTAGATCAAACATTAATATGAATAGAAGTAGTGATTTATAGGAATTGATGATCATGATCATGTGTCTATAAGAAAGTTCAAAATATACTTAATTCAACCCAACAACACTTAATGAAATTCATTCTACTTGTATTTCAATATTGACATAAATTTAATTATTTTCTTAATCTAAACATTTAATAAGGCAAGTTATATTGTTCTTTTTAATGAATATTCATTTGTCTGGGTTTCATTTTATGTATTGTAGTTGCTTTCAATTACTGAAATTGTCAATATTGTGTTGAGTATATGATTTCATATTGAGAAATCATCAAACACTCCATTATTTGAATGGAGAATTTATTCTATTTTGACTATAAATATATTTCAAAATTAACATGAAAACAAATATCATACAAATATCATGATTATTATAAAATATATATTGATTAATGAATGAAATTCTTTTGTTACTTACTAAGTAAAAAGTTCTATTCATAGCCTTCCTTTTATCTTTTAAATTCTAAACTAATATAAATTTTTTTCCTTAATGGAAATGTAATTAATGCTTTAAATTTATCTAAAATCTATCTTAAGAATGTCTTAGCTATGTTTTCTGCTACAAATATTTGCAAATATTTATCTTTGACAAAGATTGAATTTGGTTTCTTTATTCAATTTATGAGTAAATAATAATATATCACTTCTATAGCCATTAATTGTTCTTTTTGTGTATTTTGAATTTGTCACTTCTTGGCTGCCACAATGACAAATATTGACACAACAAACAAACAGAAATAGAGAAGCCGCCTCTGCACCAAATCATTTAGACATAAACACATAACAAAATAATAAGTATGTACTCGTAAGTACATAGTGTGTAGGAGTCTACCACATCTTATTCATATTGCTCATGATTCTCTTGCTGTGGTTGCTAGTTTTGGTATTCATTTGGCATTATTCATTGTTTTATACAATATTATTAGAAATATTTACTCGTAGTTTTTATTTTCAGTGTGTTCTGTGATAAATTTATTGTTGGATAATCTCCAGAATGCCAAATAAAGAAACTTGAATTGACTGCAAAAATTTAATGCAATCACATTACCACATGTGAATGAAATTGTGCATCATGTTTCAATTTGTTGCGGATATGTAATTTTTATTTATTTATTTTTTTTTTATCGATTTACACTATGTTTTTTGATAGAAAACTTATCATTAACATGGTCTACATGATTCTGGTTATTTTGGGTTTTTTTTTTTTTTGTTTCTAATATATTTTTTGAATAATTTAAATTAGTTTCATTCTTATTATTATACAATAATATTTTGTTTTATTGAAGTTGGTTTTGGTTTTATGTTTTTTCCATTTGCTTTTGTTAAGAATTAACATGAACATGTTAAACAAATTATTATAATTTTTAATTATTATTGTTACTGTTGTTGTTTTTGTTGTTCAGTTATTCTCACATATTAATTATGTGAAAATGATACTCAGATTTCTGTTTGTTTTGAAATGAAAAATGTATCTTTATACTTAGTTAGTACAGTAAGTATTATGAGAGACTTAACTGGGAAATTTGACGGATATCATGGTGATTTTTTTGTTTATTTACTTCAATTTTTATTATTCTAAGTCTTAGTCATCAACACTCAATAAATATTGAGCAAATAGTCTGACAGTTTGGGTATGAGACCGAGACACAGACAGTTAAAAAAAAAAAAAAAAAACAACCAGTGGGCAGCAGTAGCCGCGTAGTTAATCAGTTAAAAATACATGTACGTACGCACACATAATAAATTTTAATTATTTCAAATAATCACAAATAAACAAAAAATAAATATGCAAGAGATCACGTCATGATTTATAACTGAAAATATTTGGTAATGAACTGAAAATAAATCGAAACCGAACCCGATAAAACAAACAGAGAAAGAATTAAAAATTGTAAGCAAACAATTAATCAAAAATTAAATGTTTTAAGCTGCTGTGGCTCCTTGTGATGATGGTGATCATGGGGAGATATGTTGATGATGATGATGTCAGAACAGAACTTGTAGAGATACCTTATTGTTTTTCTTTTAATAGCTTTCTACTACGTAGCACACTTTTTGTTTGCAGTCAAAGTTCAAAGTGACGTTAAGCGATTATAAGGTTAATCACCTGCCACACGGAAATTAGAGATCAGCAAAGCATCTGAATACTTATTTACTAAGTATTATATTCTCCATATGATACAACCGTTTCCCCACGCAGAGCAATCAATACTCTATTGTTTCTGTTGTTATTGCTGTTCTGTTAGTAGTTTATCCGGTTCAATGCGGCACAATATGGTACTTTTCCCCTTTAGCTGAGACGATTGCTTTGGTACCAAGTACAATGACTCAACTCTGAGAATTTGCATTGATGGAGAAGTGAGAATAGTGACGATGTAATGTAGGCGTTTGTTGTTTGTCATAGGCACTTATTCTACTATTGTACAATATTAGAAGCAGCAGATGTTTTCAGATCATATAGAATGTTAACCAAGTCTTTATACTCGTACATCTTCAACTGTGATATAATTTATTATTGTAGTAATTATGATTTTTGCTTAAATATGTTACATAATAAAGACTTACTTAATGTGATTATGCAAAATAGTGATAAAATATTAAAGACTTTTAACAAACTTCGAATGGCATGTGGTTACTTGTAATACAATTTGTTAGATGCTGATTGTTATTATGACTGCTACTTAAAGATATTAACTCGTACCGAGAGTAAGGGCCTGGAATGTGATAATTTAATTCAATGTTGTGATATGATATTGTAATGAATCATTAAATGTTTTTAAATTTTGAAGAATTAATCATTGATTATGAATATTATTTGATCTGCGTTATAAAAACTACTCAGACTCAGACTCAAATTCAAAATTGTGTTACATCTAAATGTAATTTGTAATTTGATTTGACGTGCTTATCTCAAAAAAGTAGTAAAATTTTTTAAGAAAAAACAATAAAATTATTAAAATTCAATCTGAAGACTTAAAGACTTAAAAATGTTTTTAAATTTTTTATTATTTTCTTATCTAATTCTTCATATTATGTACATTTGATGCTGTTTGTGTTTGTTCAATGATGACAAGGTTAAGATTAACAAGTTGACTAATATAGAAAATGTAAATTTTAATTGAGCTCAACTAAAAGCATCTCATACATAAAACACAGTAATCATAATCAATAAAATGTTGTACTAAGAGGAAGGAAACAAGTTCAAATATAATATTGTAAATATTTTATAAACAACATTGATTCCTTATCAGTTTAAGTATAAACCTTAGTTTAAAAACATGTTAATAATAACAATAATCTTAAGAAGAAGGCGTTCCAAACAGTCATCATCAGCATAAATACTTTGATCATCATCATTACAATCATGATGATGCTGTCAATGATGGTGGATTTAAGTAAGAAAAATAGAAACACTAAAAGATTGTTTTTCAAATATTTAATGAAAGCTGTCAATAAACAAATGACTATATTAATTAATTAATTTGCCCATGGTAATTTTACAGGTATTTAGTTTCATTAATACAAGTACAATAAACATGTGTACAATATTATTAAGTTCGGTTCCATCGAAAATTATATACCTTCCCAATTAATCAATAAATATACAATTTTAGATAAAAGTTTAGTTAACTTAAATACTCAAAATTAATGAAAGAATTTCAAATCCTCCAACTATGAAGCAATAGTTTTTATTAGTTGGTTTACTTTGACTCTTAATTCCTCATTTTACAGCCATGAATTTGTATGAACACCCAAGAGCTAAGGGCTAAGCTAATAGCATACCAACATCATAGCAAAATGATAATACCCTACACATTATGTATAAAAAAAAAATTACAAAATATTGTTGATGTTCTGACTGAGCTGTTAGAGTTTCTAATTGAATTTTGCTACTCAAAAAAACATAGAAAACAAACTGAAACTTTTTGCCTCAACACGATTGAACTTTAACCAAACTTAACCATTCTTAGATTGCAATAAGAATTTTTACACTTAACTTAGCATTAGCAGAGAGGGACAGAGACACGGGCGACATGATGTCAATTCGTTAGTTGAACAAATTGACCATAAAGACACTTTGAAGGTTCTTTCTTGGCTTCTTGAATGTTATTGCTATGTAGTTTGCTCAAAGTGTGACAAAGTTCAATGAAAAATAATATTGTAATAAAAATTACACACAATTTACGAGTATGTGCGTCCAGAATAAATATTCTTCTACAATACTATGAGTGAGTACCTACTCTTGGCTATGTTTGACCTTTAGTTTAATTAATGCTGGCATAAATATTTTCATTTCTTTTGTTTTAGTCAACGCCATGAATATTAAAGTTGAGTAAATGAATAAATGAGTGAAGTAATGAACATGATCTTTAGGTGTGATTGATGGTGTTGCAGTTATCACCATAAACAGACAACACAGTCGAACATAAAGTTATTGTATTTGTGGCAGTTGTCATTTGTTGCAAGTCAGTTGCATTGCTTAAGTCTTTAGTTTTATGATTAATTGTTTGTTTATATGTGTACAATAGTTTTTATTTATTAATTTGACATTTTGATTTGGCAAATAATAAATGCAAACAAAAAAAAAAAATTAAACAAAAAATTATTACAAATTTTATTTCTTTATTTGTTTTTCTTTTTTTTTTTAATTTATTCAATTGATAAATTGTTTCTTTATTTCTTTTTTGTGATTATTTTAGAATTGTGAACCTGAAAGCAATATTTGCTGTACTTATCGCCCACCACCACCACCAACAACGACGCCAGCCCCTACACCATTTGCATCCTGTGGACCAGAATCTGATTGTGTGGCGCCACAAGATTGTCGCAATGGTGAAATTGCCAATGATGATTATGTCAAGAAACAAGGGGTAAGTTAACTCCTATCAAAGTCTATTTTTATAACAATATGTGCCTCACCTTCAAAATGCATAGACATACATAGCAGTTTTCCTTTTCAAAAAAGTTAAAACTGATTTTGTTGGCAGTTTGTAAGCAAAATCATTACAAGTGCCTAAGAAAAAAAAAAAAAAAAACTGTAACAAAAGAAGTACAAAGTAAATACTCCATTTGTCTCATCATAGACATATGTATGGTAGATAAAGATCATCAAAATGAAATCTCACAAACCTAGAAGCAAAATGAAACAACAACAAAATGAATATTGGTAACATTAAATCGTTTTGATATTCAAAATGATGAGACACGGGGACTGACTCTCAGTAGTGGATCGTATGTAGTGATTTCCTTATGAAATATAAAACAATAATAACCACAATACAGAAAAATAACAAAAATTTTTGAAAAGCAAATACTTCAAAGTTTTCCTACTTCAGATTTACTTATTAACACACAATCATCTGAGTTGTTACCTCAAAGTATTTCAATTGTTTAAGGTTGTTGCTGTTGTTGCTGTTGTTGCTTGGGCTGTTAATGTTGCTGAGGTTGATGTTGCTGGAGCTGGTGCTTCTTCTACTATGTTTATTTGTTCATATGCAGATTTCATGATTTGTTTTTTTAATTTTTTGTATTTTTGTTTCCACTGACAAATGACGAATTGTTTTTTGATTTACACAATATTCTCGGCATTGTAATCTTAGATTTAAGTCAAGATTAGTTAATGCAAATTAAATGATTTTTCGGTTTCAATGAAAGATCTCTGTAAAGAAGAAATCCAAAGTGATGTGAATGAATTATTTTATTTATTTATATTAAAATATTTTCCAATTTAATCAAAAGTGTTAAATTACGCCAAAGTTTCAAAAAAAAAAAAAAAAAAAAAACAAAAGCAGATGAGAGTAGATATTTTTCTTTTCTTTACTTGTCTGTTGGATGGCATGCAAAGCCAAACCAAGCCAAACCAAACCAAGCCAAGTCAATGAATGCAATTGCATAATTTGTTGTTTACAAGCAGAAATGACCAACAACAATAACAACAAAGGCGACAGCAACATATACAAGAGATCAGCAGAAAGGGGTCAGTTACAATTGCCGTGGCACATCACCACACCGCACAAAATGGGCAACAGCATGCAACAATAAATGCGAGTAATGTAACGAGATGCGTCAAGAAAAGTATGCAGCAGCAAATGTTGCAAATAAACAAAAATACAAAAACCAGACAAAGTAAATCGCAACATAAATATAGTTTAATGCATTCAACTTGAACAACAAATAAACAACATCTGCAACAGCAACAACATCATCAGCATTAATACACGAATTGTAATAAGATTCGGAAAAAAATAGCTCATAATTTCCCTTAGCAAGCAATGGAAGGATGCAAGCGACAACGCTCAACTATAACTCGTTAAGTTATGCAGACATTGACGCCAAATCAAGTCGATACACGTTTCACCCTGCCAAAGCCATTTCATCGCATCCCATCCTAAGGATGAGCACAACTCAACTCATTAAATAAGACATGAGTGGACTCTGGGGGAAAATCAAAATACAACATACAAAAACAAAAAACAAAAAACAAAACTGTAATACACTGAGAGACACATAAAAACCAAAATAAAGTTCATTGCTTACATAAATTCGATGACATTGGAAGAGTTTAGGGGGGAGTACAGCAGTATAGTGAAGAAACTCATATGCAGGTGGCGCAACAAAATGGATAAAAAAAAAAAAATATTGGAGATATTCCCTAATTTACAAGAGTGCGAAGAGGAAAAATACTTTAAGTAGTTTAACATAAGAAAAATGCATGGAATGCACGACAAGGTCGTTGAAGGCTGCGTCTGGTAGTAACATGGTCCACAACCCCAATGTGCCAATGATGCAAGGAGCAGGCAGACAGATACAAATATATATAGTACTCGTTATATACATACATACAAATACATATTCAAGTTGATAAGCAATTGCAATTGTTGCTCAGTGGCAGGCAACTCAAATGGGTTTTTTGATTTGTTGTTACATTTTGTCCGTTTGTTGTTGTCGAGCTGAGGGTGTAGATACCTAGGTTGGTACGGTATGGTAGGGTAGGGTAATAGGTGTTGCACATCCATTGCACTGCATTGCACTACACTCTACTTAATGCGCATATCTGATCAATTAATGTTTACATGATCCTGACATTCCACATGCCATATGCGTGATGTATATTGACCTTAAATCCTTCAAATCAACTCACTTGCTTTGCGCTTTAAATTTTGCGTCTGATTTCATTATGACTTGGTCACAATCTCACTCTGTCCCGCTGCCCTCCAGCCAAGCAATCTTCCAACCAGAAAAACCGAGTAATGTTGCTGATTGATAACAATTTAAGCACTTGGTGTAAACATCATTTTAATGGCTTCAACAGCAACCACATTATGATGCCCATGTGATGATGATGATGATGATGATGATGATGATAATGATGGTGATGATGATCAGATCACGCATGCAACCAAAACAAACGCATATGCGTAATTGTGATTATTATGGTGGATATTTTCATTATGGCCATTTATCATATTTTATGTTGCATGTTTTAAATTCCATGCTGCATTCAATATTCAACATTTTTGTAGAGATGAGTTGACTTAATGACAAAGATTTAAGTTTTAAATCTTTATTGATAATTTCTTAAATGAAATAAATTTTTTGAAACAAAAAGGTCAAATAGGCAAGTTGATATTCTCCAACAAAATATAATTGGTTAATACATATCAAAAGGTAAAAACATCTCAAGTGAATAATAATAAGAATTTGATAGATGAGCATTTTTCCCCTTGTCAAGCCAATGCCATCTGACAAATCTACTCGTACTGTCACTTTTCATGATCTTCACTCATTTGTAACATGATTCATCATCTTAGATCTGAGCGTTGCTTGACTTTAAATTATTATAATAAATACTACAAGTGGATCTAGGGAGCGTAAGAGTTAACAGAGCATGAAAGCAATGCCATTGCAACGTCAAGGTCTAGGTCATTTTAAACATAGTACATGGTACATGATCATCATCATCATCATCATCACCGACACCATCATCTTCATCATCTTCATGCTATTTGCCATGTTTCTTTTCATATGACATTCGTTGCATGTAAAGCTTTCAAATGAGTTTAACCATCTACATAAATGGTACTTTTATGACATGTGTGTTGTCATTTCAAAATATGAACACTTACATACATTAGGAAAATATTTGTATATTCAATTTGGTTTCACTAAACATAAAATACTCTTCATCTACAATAATAATAATTTTAATTATTTTTTATCTACACTTTATAGAGATTTGTTTAAAATGTCATCATTATGATCACAATTATCATCAATTTTAGATTCTTCCACATAAAACTGTGTCTTCACACTTAAAACAAAGTGATTTGAACATACATTCTTATGTCATCATCATCATCTATTTCCTCGAGTCTTACTCATTCACCTTTTAATCTTAGTCTCATTTAATAATTTTCATTAATTGCCTTCAAGTTTAAAGTAGATTGCATTACTTACATAATAAAATGCTTTGTGAATGTCATCGTTCGTCATTTCATTTTCATTTGCTTCTGTATCTTCTAGTGGATCATCTCATAATTACCAGTAATTTATTACACAATTAAATAATTTATTTATATGGGAACTATAAGTCGAAATATAGTAAAATTCTATTGTTATAATTTTAATACCCATTCAATGTCATTTCATTTAATAATTTTTGTTAAAATTATCTCCATGTAACTTCTTCCTCAATGACAAATTATCTCAAATACAAGAACTTAAGGCACTAAATTTCAGCTTTCATTTGATTTAAAAAAGAATTTTAAACTAAAATCTCTCTATAGACAAAAGCCAAAGATTTTACTTCTCTTGTCATGCTAATCAATATCATGAATTTAAGTATCTTGAGTGTGCAGGGTATAAATATGAAATAAACAAATGAAGTGCAACTAACAATATGAACCAAAGTGTAATAATATTGACCATTGGCATCATCATAAAAACTCATCTCGAATAACATTGTCATTAACATCATATTCATCACCCTCATCATCATCATCATCATCATCATCATGACAATGAAGATCCAAAAGACATGAATACATAAACACGCGACTTTGACAAAGAATGCAGACAGTGAATGTAGTCTTATGAATAATTTGATTTATGTGACTTTTTACTGTTCAAAAGTCATTTCGCACTAAATTTGTTTCCATAGTTTTTCTGTATTTGTTTATTTACTGTCGGTTTATTGATCTTCTGTTATTTTGTTATGATTTAGATACATAATTAATATCACTTTAATGAAAATTATTAAACTTACCTTTACACAAATTTTTGTCCTCTTTTTATGATTGTCAATTCCTCGTTCATTGAAATTATTGTATTAAGTATTTTGTTATTGTAAGAAATAGTAGATTTCTTCTCTATTGATAATTAATTATTATTTAATGAAGGCTTTGACCAATATTTAATAATTTATATGACACAAACATGTCATTTGTTGATGTCATTTTTAATCATCTCAATAATAAATTATGCATTTTTACAACAAATAAGCAAACATGTAAGCAACCAACCAAAGTCATCTTTAAACATAGTAAAAATGCATAATAGATGATAGAATTTAATAAATGTTATGTTTAGAAGTAAATTTAACTTGCATAATCAAAAGACTTTAAAGACTTGTGAATTTTTTTTTAATTAAATATTCTACTCAAAAGTATTTGCATTTTTCGGTTATTTCTGAAGAACATCATCAGCAGAGATAAGATCAGATCATATCAGGGCCAATACTTTTTAAACATTTTTATTGCCTTTGCAATCAAAATGCATCAAATCATAAATCAATGACAAGAAATTTTCAAAAAATACTAAAGAGAAAAATAAATAAAAATTGTGTGATGTTGTATTTGATGATGGTGATAGAAGAGCCAAACTTTAAATTTATGAATTCCAATAAATTACAACATTTGCAACAATAAAGACAAAATTGTTAAGCCTTTGACATTCTCTTTCTCCATTAATCCATAGCTTTATCCTTAATACTTACTTAGTTTGTTGAAGACATACCTATAATCTCCATCTTCATTGGCAAGGCATTTTTCCATCATTCATTCGCAGTCAGTCAGTCAGTCAGTAAGTCAGTTCATTCATTCATTCATTTATTTGTTCATTCATTATTCTCGTTCATCTTAGGAATTTCTATGGGGCATATAACACTAAGTCAATTTGACATTTTGGGGTTTTTTACCAAACGACAAAACTGCATCCGAACCGACAAATGGAAAAAACTCTACTCAGTTCCTCTTCCTATTGAATTGCTCTGTGTTTTGTACTTAGTAATATATTGTTGTTGTTGTTGTTGTTGTTGTTGTTGTTGTGTCTATGAAATGTTGTACAAATATGTTGACTATGATGATAATAATTCTTTCTTCTTGTTGTAGTTGTTGTTTATTTCGTATTTACTGATCATGTACATATGAGTTTTCTTACTTGTAATTCATGAAATGCAACATGGTTTCGCTTCGCTTACTTGAACATTGTTCTTTGTTTGAATTTAAGTTTAAGTTGTGTGTTTTTTTTTTTTTTGGCTGATTAATTGGTTTTGTCAGGCAGATACATTTGTACTTACATAAATACACATGGTACATACTCACATACTCACAATGTGTGCGTTCTTTTTGGAAAATAAAACATTATTTATTTTTATTTTTTGATGTCTAATTTATGTGTGACATTTTGCAAGTTTGTTACTTAAGTCTATCGTTTTATTTTGTTTTGTTTTGTTTTGTTTTGTTATTTTATTGTTCTTTATTAAAGCCAAATGAATAAATAAAACGAATAAAAACAAATAAAAATTCTTCAAAAATTAAAAAAATATATTCAAATTGTCACTTAATTGAAGGGAAAATAAAAATAAAACCAAGACAAAAACATTGACTTTAATTCTTACCCAGTCTAAGTAAATGAAGAACTTGTTCAAACAAATATACAATAATATTTTCAGGATAGTTAGATTTAGACTAATGTTAAATAATTGTTATTTCAAATATATTTGTGTAGTTCAAATATTTTTTTGGAAATGCAAAGCAAAAATTATTTAAAAGTCATTTCCCTACAACTAAAATTTATCTG
Source organism: Amiota minor (assembly GCA_037043295.1). Taxonomy (NCBI): domain Eukaryota; kingdom Metazoa; phylum Arthropoda; class Insecta; order Diptera; family Drosophilidae; genus Amiota; species Amiota minor. The sequence goes on from JBAMAW010001787.1 coordinate 1,887,946, forward strand.
GTCTTTTTAATGAATGAAAATATATTCATACAATATACTTAGTATTGCTAAATATCTACAAATCATCATTTTATCTCATCATCTTATAAATTTCATCTTAATAGCTGTAAAACTGTATGACATGTCTTCATAGAAAGAGTCATAACCCATAACCCAATCGATTCTCTTTGTCAATATCTGAATATATTTTATGCGATTCTATTCTATTTGTTACATGCTTTGTGGCAAAGTGATTTAATTCTTATTATTACTATATAGTGCAAAGGGTATTCAAAAGAAAAAAGAAATAAGAAATGCTGCTGCTGCCAAAATCAAGTTGGCTCGTCGTCTTTGTCACATCTTCGACGTTCACATAATTTAAACAGCTGCTGGCAACACTTAGCTATGACATCAAAAATACATGTGCACTGTATACATATGTTTGTATATACTATATATAGTATATATACATATATCTATAGATACATCATGTAATAACAACAATGTTATTAACAAATTGCAGCGACAATTTTTTCGTATATTTCTTATTTTTTTTTTTAATAAAAATATACTAAATATTGTTTTTTCTTGTCTGGCGTTCGTTAGCTTTTCGTTATCTTGAAACGCCTGAAATGATCGATCATGTGTAATTTATTTTTATGTAGGCATTTCTGTTTTATATTAAACTGATACGTGTACGAGTTATAGCAGACTATAGAGTTCGATCAATTCGGGTATTCGGGTGTATTGTATGTAAGAGTATATTATTGTATGAAAACCAGTAGACCATCAGTTGATTTTATTGTCATTGTTTAACAATTTACCTTCTTTAATGTTTATTATATATAAAATTTTATGTGTCGCATAACATTGCGTATGAGTGATGTCTACATTAAGATAATATTTTGATAAACGCTTCTTAATTGATGAAAATTACAAACAGAGGGTCATTTATACTCAAATATTATACGAGTTCAAGTTGATAATGATAAGAAAATTAAATGAATAACATTCCAAAGGAGAAGGACAACAAACAACAATATACATACATATACTTATTATACTATTGTATTGTATATTCATATTTAGTTATCATTTAATGCATGTTGCATATGTATAAGTAATATTACTTGTACATACATATATGCAATAATGATTAATTAAGTATGAAGACTATAAAGTCAGGGAGTCAGAGGTACAAGTAGCAAGTATCTTTTACTTTTTAAATTAAGAGCGCATTCATTATATTGTTATTTATGCAATAAATTTTCGTTTGTAAAAAGTGATATTTTTATCTTATGCATATTTTTGTTTCCAAAAAAATGTTTTTTATATTTTATATTTTTTAATTTAAACAAATGTGCACATTATTTTGCCATTAAAACGCTTAGCAGCTTCCGTTGTCATTTAATGCTTCAATTTTTATCTCTTTCATTACTTTTGTTTTCTTATTCTTTTCTTGATATTGTTGTTGCTTTTACTGTTGCTGTGAAATATGAGTTACAAATTGCGCGAAGCAGCAAAAAAAAGACATCGAGGTCGCTTTTGACACTCTTATTTGTTATTGTTGGTGTTAAAATGATGTTGTTATTAATAATGATGATGTTGTTGTTGTTGTTCTTAATAATGATGATGATGATGTAGTCGTTGTTGTTATTGTGGTAGGTGTAATTTTTTGTTATTGCTCTTATTATTCTTTTTTGTTCAAAATCCGTGCGAATTTTTATGCATAAAGTATTTCATTTTTGTTTGTTGTGAGTTAACAAATTAAGATTTTAGAATTTTAATTTGCAAAATTTTTTACGATTGCGTAACCAAATCACAACAATAAAAATACTTAAAACATCATTAATTATACGAAATCAACATATAAAAAATAGTTGGCACAATTCTTGCAGATAGAAATTTGCATTTGAGTTACATTGAAAATTTGAAATTTTTTTAAAAAATTAAAAACAAATAAATTGATATTTTACTACAAAAAATCACTGTTATAAATTGTTGGCAATTGTTTGACATTCGCAATAAGTCGATTTTTCCTAAGCAGACCCACCATCATAAATAAAATTCAAATTTTAATACTCAAAGAAATAAAGATTCTAAAAACTAAGAAATAAAAAGAAATGTTTGACAAAGACGACTAGATTGATCTTAAAATATGTCTTAAAGACTTGCTTATGTATATGCAAAATTTGATCCACCAATCCTTATAAATCCTTATATTTATAAAAATCGTGCAGTATATTTTTACCAAATAAATTTTAAGTTAAAATATTTGTAAAAAAAAACCTTTATGAATCTCGAGAACAGCACTATGTACAGGGTTCAATTGTAAATCTAAACCACGATGGTTTCCTTTCAGCCCCTTAGAAGGAGTACAATGTGAAAGATTAATACAGTAGAATTTTATATACCAGAATAAAGATAAGTCGAAGTTTTCACAATTTACGGGTGGTATAGGTACTACTTCTTATCTTTCCTACAAAGTTGAACTTGATAGACTGTGCAAAAGATTAAATAACTGAAGCAAGATTCTTTAAAAATCAAAGATTGGCGATTTGAGAAGATTAGAAAAAGAAGATGAGCCGTTTATTATGATAACATTGCCCTATAAGTTTCTCAAGTTTAAAGTACTTAGTAGTAACAACAAGTCAAGTAGGCAATTAAAGAAAATAGTGTCTGATCATGAGATCATGTTTCATTTCATAACGATAGACATAGTCTTAATATTTATGTTCCCAAAGCTTTCCAAACCTTTTTTTGTTTTTTGTGTTATCGAACTGAAATTTGAACAGAATAAATATCTGACCCATATTCAACAACCATGTAGATTTCAAGACCCTAGGATTAATGGATTGTATAGCTCCCATGCAAACCCATATGTTTCTTGTTAAATTTTTAAATTTATTTAGTTATAGTGTTTGTTGATGTAGCCCCGATTCAACTATTGTATAAATTCTGTGAAAACTTTAACTTTCTACCTATTGCAATTCATGAGATAGAGTCTGAGGACGCATGGACGAACAGCGTAGCGTATCCTTTAGGTTTGGAGCCCTTAAAAGCAGATCTTTATTAACAAAGGTTCCAAGCGAATGTAATAGTGATCAATTGAAGTTCTTTGTTTAACGTTGCCAGTCAGATTTGTCATACTTAGTTCAATGGCATGACTCACATTTAAACACATAGCATGAAAATGGTAAATAGTTTTTCTCCCAGTATATTCTATGTGTTGATCTTAAAAATGCCCTTTTCTTCTTCTTCTAAATATTTTAACTAATTTTATTTGGTTTTATACCTGTAAAATTGGTATAAAGAAATGGATTCTTTCACACACCAAAATTTTGTTACTAAGCACAATCTTTTGAATTTAGTGATGATAACAAAACTCTCATTTAAAAATAAATAAAATAAAAAATATTTAACATGTTAATTTCATTTAAATTTTAACCATTTAGCCAGCACGAGTTTAGTTTTATTGTAATCTGCTTAGTCCCGATGAGGCAAAATACATATGTATATGTATATGTAAAACAATGAATACAAATTAATAACAATAAATTCAAAATTCAAATTTAAATTCACAATGATGAAGTAAACACAGAAACAGAAAAAATTGAAAAGTGTTTAAAAAGAAATTATTTTTAAACGAAATTGGTTTTACAAACACAAAATACAATAAAAAACAAATATTGTATGAATATTTTATCATAAACACAATGATTTTGTTTTTAATTTTATTTTAATTAGATTCCATTTCATAATTAAAAATTAAATTTGACACTTTGAAAAACCAGTCAAAAGGTGGCATTTTTATGCAAATTTAAACCTTTCTCGAACAACACATCCGAAACACCTTCTCGGATATGGGAGGAGATCGCTTCGATGTTGTTAGTACCAAGCGTAGCGGTTTTCGGTAGCGCGCTACCTTTGATTTTTCTTTATTAATTAAAAATTTAATAAATTAAGAAAGAAATAATAAAAAAACATAAATTATAAATATGCTATCATTTAACCGGTTCTTTAAGTATTTAAGAGCTCATCTTTATTTCTTTAAACTCATATATTTACAATAAAATATTTGTTGTTTGTTGATTTTTCTTTATGCCACTGAAACTTTGACTAATTGCAAAATAAACAAAATATTTTCATGGGAGGCGTTTTAGTAACGCCTACTACCTTCCAGGCAAAATGCAAATATTTTTTTTTTTTATAAAACAAGCAACATCAGACTATAATACGATTGAGTTGTTGAGACTCAACGACAAACTGGCTGACTGCGTGTGATTAAAATAATAAATAAATATTGATTATAGTTTTGATTTTATATTGATTTTCTTTAGTAAGTAGTAGGTTGAAATGTAATTGCTTTAGTTTAGACGATGAATCAGCACCACAGAAATTGAATAAAATACAATACAAAAGATTTCAGTGACAAACTTGATGTGTACAAAATGTGCAAACAATTTCAAAATACGCTAATTTATATGCAATTGCGATTGCTGTTGCTGTTTCTATGTTTGGTTATGTTGCTGTGGTTGCACTTGGCAAATCTTAGATATAACAAAGAAAGCTAGCTCATCAACATCATGATCATCACCATCACCATCATCATCATCATCATCATCCTCTATTTGTGTACGACCAAGAAAAATCATGCAAAAGCAAATTTCAAATCAAATCAAATTAAGCTATGCCAACTCATTGAGCATGGCAAGTTGTTGCCATAAAAATTACACCTCACTCGTATGCGTCAAGAAGATGTTTTTTGAATGGGTTAAAATGATGTGAAGTGGAATGAAGATTCATTTAAACTTTAGTAGGTGCAATATGGTGCCATGATTGCACCATGAAACTGCAAATTTCTGGGTTAACGTTAACAATCCTCACTTGCTCATGCCCCTCTGGCAGCAGCAGCAGCAGCAGCATCAACCATAACTTTACCATTTCTGTTGATATCAAGCTCTACCAGCAATAGTCAGCCAGCTGAGCAAAACCAACATCAACATCCACATCAACACCAACCACCAACACCAACACCAACAGTATCAGCATCAGCAACAACATGAGAAGTGACAGCAACATTGGCTGGCCACTTTAATGGCCAGGTAGCAATGTAATCATTGTCGTTGTTGTTATTACTTCTGAAGCTGCTTCTGCTTCTGCTGCTGCTGCTGCTGCTGCTGCTTTTGCTGTAATTTAATATGCTAACTCATGGACTTCAAAGCACGACATGCACATACATATACTTGTATACTTATAATGGTGTTGCTGCTGCTGGTGCTAATTTATATGCCACCAGATGAATGCCTCGAAAGAGAATATTAAATGTTGTTTGTTGTTATTGTTGTTGTGGTTGTTGCCAATAAATGAAACCTTTAACCGGTCATCAGCATATTTATAATAATCATCTTTTTTTCTTTTCATTTTTATTTATAGCCCAACCGTTGTTATGCGCCTGAAATCTGCTGCCGCATGCCATCAACCACATTGACCGAAGATGGTTACATTTTCAACTTACCCGAAAAGACATTCCCCTTGCCAACGAATCCAACAGTGCCAGCGCAACGTCCAACTCAACCCTCTTATCGTCCACAACCAACGACACCACCACAACCCGCAAGACCAACCAATGAATATCTGCCACCACAATCGACACGTCCTCAGCCATCGTATCAACCACAGTCCACACAAACAGCCTATAGACCACAACCAACGCAATCACGTCCTCAACCAACTCCACCTGCCTACCAGCCACAGCCACAACCACAGTCAACGCAACCTGCCTACCGTCCACAGCCACAGCCACAGTCAACACAACCAGCCTACCGTCCACAGCCCCAACCACAGTCAACACAACCAGCCTATCGTCCACAGCCACAACCACAGTCAACACAACCTGCCTACCGCCCACAACCGCAACCGCAACCACAGTCCACTCAACCCGCTTACCGTCCACAACCTCAACCACAATCTACGCAGCCCGTCTACCGTCCACAGCCACAACCACAGTCGACACAGCCTACTTACCGTCAACCTCAACCACAACCGCAATCAACTCAACCCGCTTACCGTCCACAACCACAACCACAGCCACAATCCACCCAGCCCGCCTATCGCCCACAACAAACTCAGCCTAAACGTCGTCCCACTAACGAATATTTGCCACCTGTCTCCCAAAACGAGATTCCTCATCGTGATCGTCCAGTGTCTCAGCCACCTCGCTATGAACCCGATCGTGAATCACAGCCATCCAATGAGAAACCAGTCTACCGCGGCGAAGATCAATTGTCACCACAAATTTTCCCAACACCCAAATTCCCAAGTCAAGAAGCCCCGAAACACTTTTCTAAATGCGCCTCCGCTTTGGTCTGCACAGCCGAGAATTACTGCAACACCATTGGCGTGATAACCGATACTCCAGTAGACTTGTCACCCATGCAAGCAGCTTTCCGTGTGCCACTTACCGATTGTCTATTGCCCGACTCTGGTGCACCAGGTAAATGTTGTCGTGACTCGAACTACGTCGATCCATGGCCCGTCAATTTGGCTGGCGTTTGTGCAAGTCGCAACAAGAATACGAAACCTGCTGGCATTAAGGATTTGGATGCAAACTTTGCTGAAATCCCATGGCAAGCAATGGTCTTGAAGGAATCAACTAAATCATTGCTTTGCGGTGGTGCCATTATTGGTGATGAATTCGTTTTGACAACAGCCACATGTGTTCAAGGGTAAGTTAACATTGCGTAACATATTGGGTCTCCAGCAACTTCATTTCCTTTTTCATTGTCTTTTAGTGTTTCCGTCAATGATGTTCGCGTTAAGGCCGGAGAATGGGAATTGGGTAGCACCAATGAACCATTGCCATTCCAATTGGTTGCCGCTAAGACCATTGATACTCATCCCGGATTCAATCCATCGACAGGTGCCAATGATATGGCTATCATACGCCTACAAAATCGTCTCGAATTCGCTACGCATATTCAACCAATTTGCATTAGCGACGAAGATCCTAGTCCATCAGAAAAATGTGTCACCACCGGATGGGGCAAACAAGCTCTGCAAAGTAAGTGCAATACATGTTTTATCCAATATGATTTTTATTGAATTTGAACTCGAAACACTTGCAGTCCATGAAGAAGGCGCTGTCATGCATGTGACCAACACATCACCATTGGCACGTAGCGATTGTGGTGCAGATGGCACCTCAGTTTGTAGTGCCACGAAATTCGATGCCTGTGAATTTGATGCTGGTAGCGCTCTTGCCTGCGGTGCTGGATCCAGTGTTCGTCTAAAGGGTGTCTTCAGTGCCGAGAACGGTTGCGGTGAGGGTCAATCTGTGCGCTTCTCCAAACCTGATGTTAAATGGATCAACACGGCATTTGCAGACAGAAATAGGCCCCTATTGCAGAAGCGTGTTTAAATTTAAGTAAATCAACTTAAAAAGCAAATCTCAATCTGACAGACAGCTAAGCGCATCTCAATTTAGGAATGGAATGATAATATACTCACTCGTAGATATTGTAGATGATGGACGAAATATTTTACCAATTTTTATAAGCTTGTTGTGCATTTTTTTCTTAGACTTTAACTAATTTAGTTTAGTTTAGCCAACGATGCGCTGCTGTTATGTAATTATTCCTTTACTTGCCTCTTCCTGATCCACCAATTTTACAAGCATATACTTAATACATAAAATCATCTCTCCGTCTCAGCCCCCCTTGGCTTTTTCTAACTCAGCTCAGCTATTTTATTTATTGAAAACACCACACACATTCGCACACACACACACACACACACACGCACACCACTCATTCATAAACCCTATACAAAGCACATGCTCATCTATATTCTATATAACCGAAATAAAGACAAGGATTTATAATATTTTTTCAAAACCCACACATTCTATATCCTTCTTCCATCAATCACACTATAATCCTTTCTGAGATCGACAAATCATTAATTTTCTTTACTTTAAATTTTCTTCAATTTATAAAAACAAAAATTAGGTTAAAACATTAAAATAAAAACTAAAATGAAGAAGAATATAAAATATAAAAGAAGAAAAAAAAAAAATAATAAAACATAAATAAATAAAAATGTAAAAATATTTAATTTTAAGTTTAGGTTCTTCTTCTTTGCCAATAAAATTAACAACAACAACAACAACACCAACAAAAAATAAAATTTAATAATGAAATAAATAATTTCTCTTCTTTATAATTTTAAGCAGTGTAAAATTATATTTCCTTTCCCAATTTCTTATGATTCTTGATTTTTCTTCCGGCATGCAAAACTTTCTCTCTTCTGATATACAATAATTTTACTGTTATTTTTTATAATCCTATAAATGTATAAAGTATCCACTACGCATCTAAATTTAGTTTTTAATTTAATAATTTTAAATAAAGAAAATTTATTTAGATAAATTTAAAATTTTCATTAATTTCTTTTTCGAGACAGCAGAAAATACAATAATACAAATTAATAAATTAAATTAAAAAATTAATTACCTAACCTCTACGGCATTTACACCCATGATATTCCAACGCTCGACCATAGTAAACCTTTAATGTTATTCAAAGAATTTAAGAAGAAATCAATTGCTTTATACTTTACCCAGAAGTGAAAACCCTATAATCTACCCAACTGTAACCTACAGCGAATGTTTGACTTTGGCATCCATGGTCCGAGTTAGCTGCACTTAAATTGTCGTTATGAATCCATTTTTAATCGCCGATGATGATTCAATGCAAAAATGACTTCCATTCAAGGAGCATTTTGGAAGCAATGACACCAGTTTCCGACCTTCTGAACCATACCAATTGCTTTCAACCGCAATAAAACGGCTTGTTGAGTCACGCCTATCTTAACGCAAGTTCTTCTTGAGTTTGGACGGGGGCTTCGTCCAAAATTTCCTCCAATATGGCGTCTACAAACGTTGGTGGCCTTCCTTCGACCTTCATGTCAGTTGTGTCTTTTCAAATGTCGGAACCAGTACGCACAGGTTAAAATTGATGGAGCATGCTCTCAGTAAGGCTTACTCAGCAACCAATGACTTTTTGATGCATTTTTCTTCAGATGGAAGCAAAATACCAATGCTTCCTGCGATTGGAGTCGTGAAGAGTATAAAAATGATATGAAATCTACTCTCTCCACTTCTCTAATCCATAAAAGAGTAGATATTTGCATTATAGATGAAAAATCTTACAACCAAAATAATTTATAATATGGGAAATCAAGTATCACACAAGTCAAGCTAATTTCATTGTATTATCTTGCTATTTTCAATAAAGAATAAATAATTAAAAATGAAAATAAGTTTAATAATTTTAAATAAAGAAAAATTTATTTAAATTTTCATTTATTTATTTCTTTTGTTTTGGAAATAACAAAAACATAAAACAAATTATAAAATTAATAAAAGCTTACTGAAGCTGATAGAGATTTTATAAAAATTGGGATGATTCGAAGAACTACCGACTACTGATTCTAAATCCTCGCCTTATCAATATTATTCACAAACCATTTGACCGAAGACTCAATTGAAGCTTCAAAATTACTAAATGTAAAATCAGGCAAAAGTGAGCGTAGTTTACGATTCGAGGCAGTCTTCTTAAATTGTCCATCAGCCTTAGTAGTATCACAGACAATTTGACCCTATCGAAATATAGAAATATGTTAAAAATAGCTTTGAAAAATTTCACTGATAAATCAATTTGTAATCACCTTAAAATCAAAAGCCTTTGCAATTGCTAATGCAACTTCATAGATTGTCACTTCATTCTTTTCATCTACACTCAATATGAGCGGCTCAATGCTATTGTAATTTCTCAAGACCCAAATCATAAGTTCCGCTAAATCATGTGAGTAAATAAATTGTCGCAATGGCTTACCACTGCCATAAACTGTGAATAGCTTTTCAGTTTCGGGTTTCTCAGGTTCTTCTGTGCGTAATTTGTGCATACGATAAATCATTCCTGGTATCACATGACTGACATCTGGTTTGTAATTATCGTGTGGTCCATAAATATTACACGGGATTACCGAAGTGAATAGACTGCCATGTTTATCATGGTAGGCATGATTTTGTATATCAATTAAACGCTTGGCATACGAATAGCCATAATTGGAAGGATGTGGTGGTCCATTGTGGACCATGGTCTCGTCAATGGGATATGTGGTCTTATCGGGAAAGATACAAGTCGAGAGGCATGAAACAACTTTGGTGCAACCAGTTTCTTGTGCTGTTTGCAGTACATTATCATTAATTTGTAGATTTTTGCGCTAAAATTGTAATGATATATGATAAGACAGAGATTTACACTGGTTACCGAATTTACATTACCAAGAAATCCAAATTGTTATTCATGTTGTGAAATAAGCCACCTACCATAGCTGCCAGGTGTATGACATGTGAGGGTTGCACCTTCTCGAACAACTTCCGTGTTGCAATTGGGTCGCTGTTGGATAAAATCATTTATATGTTTGTTTACTTGTTGCACTTTCACTGGTCGAAACTTACGTCAAATCTGCTTCTGCGGAACCGGCAAAGTACCAATCCTCATCTTTTGGTTGCTCCTTCTTTATAACAGCCTCCAAGGCTTTACCTACAAGTCCTGTGCCACCAGTAACTAGAACTTTCTTCATTATATTGTTGTTAGTTTTATTTTATAAATAAATAAATAAAATTTATTTTGTGCAAAAGTAGCGAACTATCGAAGTAGCGAGTGCCGTAAAGTAGCGAGTGACGAGTGTTGGTTTTTAAACGATTCAGAGTCGCGGAGCAAGAAGAATATGATTTGAGCGTGGAATTAAAACGGTTTTTAAAAGAAATCGGAGTCGAGCGGGTGAAAAGAGATATACAACATGGGTGGATTGAACTGAGTTTTTGGTTTTTCAATAATTGCGGGGCTGAGAAGAAAACGAGATCAGCTGATAGCTTGACCTTGCAGCTTGGTATCACTTTTGTTTCTTTTCATTTGAAGTTGTTTAACCGACAGCGGAAGTCACCACAGCTTCCGCTTCATAATATAAGAATGCATTGTATTGAAATAGGTTATATTACGTTATGAAAAATAAAGCAGTTCAATATTCATTTCTATTTATATTCATTTGACGTATATCGCTCATAATAAGCTTAAGTAAATAAAGCACTACAAATTCCAACTGGGTTCAGTTGGACTCCAAAAATTCTAACGTAAAACCCAATAAGAGTATGTAAATTGGGATAATAACATTTTAAATTTGAAATCTGATTTTTTCTATGTATCAAATTTAAGAAGAAAAACACTTCTTATCAAAAAATTTGTAATTGATACTGAATAGATTTCTGGGCAATGTGCGATAAATTAACAGCAGACCCAAGAGCGCAACATTTCCAATAAGACTTTCAACATTTCTTTGAGTTGGTTGGAATAAAACCCCATCGAACATGCAACAATGAGTAAATTGCGAATAGGGAATTTCATGAGAGGTCCAACAAAAATAACGAAATGTTCGTTCTTCTCTCACGGTTGCCAAAAATGTGTGTTCTCTCAAACGTTTTCATTGTTTGAAGGTGTTTGAAAGTATTAGAAGGTGGTTTTAGATCGAACATAACGATATTTTTGAGTGTACAATGTAAAGTAGAAGTTCGAACTAAAATCTCATTGACGATTGACGTTTGAAACGTTTTTCAATCAGCTGAAACACCGAGAGAGAGAGAGAGAGAGAAACATATGAAAAAACGAAACAATTATTCAGGGTCGCTGCGGGTCCTCATGCCAAATTTGATCCCAACCGAAATTTGATGTTAAAATCATCTCATCTAGTTTAACAAAAATTAATGAGTGGATAAAAATAAACTAAATTTCAATTATTAAGTGGAAAATGATTTTATTTTCCATGAAATGAACACCAGGGCGCCCTTAAATAAATTACCCGCACTGCGCACTCTCAGTAGAGTGTACTCATCCCTTCTCAAAACGTATCTTTCCCCCCGCGCGGCCTAGAATGAACTAAAACCCAACACTCACTACTTCCGATACTCACAAACTTTTAATCGCCACTCGCTACTTTTTAATAGAAAAATAATACACACTTTCCGTTCGCACTCTCTCCGACGAACAAAAACCAACAGAAAATTTCATTTCCACCTTTAGTCATATTCTTTTCAACCGCGCGACTCCGAATCCCTTCACGAGCGCTTTTCAATTCCTCTCTCAAATACGTATTCTTCATACCCGCGCGACTCCGAAACCGACTAAAAGCCCGTTCCATTTCCAATCTCAAACCAACCGCGCGGCCCCGATTTGTTTAATAGCCAACACTCGCTACATTTTCTTGTTACTTTTCTGCTCGTTACTTTTCGAAGTCGAAGTTCGACTTTTGGCGTGAGCAGGTATACGTCCGGTTTTTCGGCAAATTTCAATACGAAAATTTTGTAAATTTAATGTGCAAAAAATTTATTTAAGTAATATTAATAATTCGGATTTTTCAACTTTGTCCATTAATGAATTAAAAGTGAATTTTTGACGAAAGCATATCCACGCAGTTTTTTTTCGGATGTAGGGAAATTTACAAAAGTTGGAAAACTGTTTTGAAAATCGTTTAAAAAATATGTATTAACAATTCGCTTTTTTAATTGTGTCCATTAATTAATTTCGATAATTAAAGAAACCCGGGGTTTTTTCGGCCGTCGGCAAATTTACGAATATTCCAAAAATTGTTTTCCATAAAAATTAATACATATGTAATTCGATTGTTCAATTTTATCCATCAAATCGTACAAAACACAAAATATTTGATATCGTCTGAAGTTGGTAGATAGTACTATTTCGTGTCGGAGAGGGAGAGTTTGATTTGCAGCAATAATACAATAATACGATTGCACATTAAAAAGCTAAAAAAGTAATTGTTCAACGCATATAAAAAATCAATTAAAACCTCTACAAGTGAGTTTAATAGTAAAATCAAAAGAATAAAACAGGTGCTCTCTCTCTCTCCTTTCCAACAAACAAAATAAATAAACAAAAATACTAAAGAACAAACTCACAAAAAATAAAAAGTTCTAAAAATATTTGAATTTTTGTTTTTGCCAAAACCTTTTGAGTTTCTTACTTACACTTACTACTGCAGGTGTGTGTATGTGTGTGTGGGAGCTTGTGGAGCAGTGAGAACACTTTACTTGTGTGTATGAGAGAGAGGAGAGTAAGAGAGCAAGCGAGCAAGACATTGTAATAACAAAAATTGTAAAGAAACAAAAAACTATGTGCGTGTAATCAAACGGGGCCATGGAAAAACAGTTATAACAAGAAGAAAGAGCAAAAATGTACAAATAACAATAACAATAACAACAACAGCAGCAGCAGCAACAACCACGAGAAAAATATTTGTCTCATTACTCTGGCTACTGACGTTGTTGTTGTTGTTGTTGTTACTGTTGGATTTGGTACCAAGTGTCCAAGTGTCTGCGGGGCTTTTGAATTATGCAGTGTAGTGTGGTGGGATGTGATGTGGTGTGCGTGAACAGTTGGGTGTTTTGTGTTGTTGTTTTTCTATTTGGCTGGAACAATCAATAAACGTGTGAAGCGCCAAATGGGGCGAGCATTGAGCATAAGAGTGGTGAGCATGAAGCACCGAGCGCCTAAACAAAATAAGTACCAGTAGAGCAAGTGAGAAGTGAGCGAGTGTAGTAGAGGAATAGAGAAAGAGAGAGAGCGAGTGGAGAGCAAATAATGTGCAACTCAATTTTGGCCAAATGCCGGTTTTTCAAATTTGAACACATCTACAAAAATATTCACACACACACACATACACTGTATTTGTGAATGTTTGTATCTGTGTTACCCTTTTATAAAGCGTTTATCTTCATGTTTCTAATTTGATTAAATGAAATTCAATCAATTCATATAAAGTAGACGACGATGAAGAAGAAGAACTGCATAAATTCAATTTCAATAATTTGATTTAATAAAAATAAATTTCATTTTCTCTTTATAATAATGAAATTAAATCAAAATTTTCTTTTTAAACTGATTCACGCTATTGTTTTCTAAATATACATAATTTAATTTAAATTAAATTTCAATTTAAATTTAACTTTAAACATTTGTTTTATGATTATTTTGTGTGTAGAATTTTGTTTATTTATTTATTTATTCAACTGGTAACTGAGAATAATAAGCAAAATAAATAAACAAACAAACAAATATTTTCTTGTTGCGGTATTTCATTTTATTTAAATTATATTAAATTAAATTGTGTTAAACCAATTGAAAATTCAAAACGATTTCTACATGTTTAAATATTAAATTTAATGAGCAACAAATGAACTTTAATATTTAATATTGTTTTCATTTCTTTGATATATTAAATCGCAATTCAGAAATAGTGTAAATTTCATCATCACTTTGCAATAAGAAAACATAGTTGAATACTTACATTCCAATAAAAAAAAAAAAAAAAAAAATAAACATTCTAATTTGAACTCAGGTTTTTTAAGTAGAGAAATAGTAATGTGCTTAAATACCTTTCACCTTTGTTTTCTGCACATTTCTGTATTGTGTAGATTGTCTTTCCAAATTGATTTATGAAGTTTCATTTGAATATCTTAAGAAATGCAAAAGTTTTTAATACAAAAACTCATGAATAATCAAAGGTTTCAACAACATTTGTATATGTACAAATTTCCAAGAATAAACCTAACTTTATTGCTTACCAATTGATTTTCTAAAAAAAAAGATGATTACCTCTTCCATTTATCGGAGATTATGCTGACATATTATATAGACGTAACTAAACCAAGACCATTGAGTTTGCATACAAACGAATAAACAAAAGAGTAAAAACAAGAAAAACGAAAGTTCTCTTCGCACCTGTGATTGAGCTTACAGAAATATTATATTATTGTAATTGAAACAAAACATCTCTGACACGGTTGGGGAATTTTTTAAAGCTTTGTCTCTACTCACAGCTTACTGTGGTCAGAGAATTTAATCGAACCGGTGAAGAAACAGTCAGGATAGGTAAACCAATATGCGACGTCCAGATCATCTTGCCTGTAGTGTGTTCCGAATTCCGAAGGCAGCGAAGGATGATGAAGTTAAGCGCTGTGGGTGAAATCTCAAGCGTGAGGACGTGATAGAATTTATTATTTAAAGTAGGTATATAAAACACGGAAAGGATTATGTAGGACATAATTGGTTGTGCATCTATTCAGGGCTAAAGGGACAAAGTTTCTACTAGAACGACTGGGTATGCAAAAATTAAGCTAACTTAAGAGAACAGGAGAATCTATGGCCCCAACTATAAGTTTATGAAGAAAACTAATCCCTAGAGCTTTCCTATGATGCGCCAAAGATGGAAGGCTGATGAGAAGGAGCCTATCACAGTAAGGTGGCAAGCGGGAATTTGGATTCCAGTTTAGACAACTATGAGCAAACAAAACGAATTGCTTTTGAACAAACTCATTTCCATCTTGATTGTTTTTTATATTGCGATGACGAATATGGGACAGACATTTATAGTTTCCAAATTTCAGTTCGATTGTTTTTTTTTTTTTTTATACAAAAAACAAAAAGTTTTTGTAATTAGAATTTCAATTTGAATCTGGGTTTGTATGGGAGCTTTACAATCCAGTAATCCTAGGATCTGGAAATGTACATGGTTAGTGCATATGATAGAAGCACTTATAGTAACCAAATTTTAGTTCGTTAATACAAAAAACAAAAAAGTTTTTCTAATAAGAACTTGAATTTGAATTTGAGTTTTGTATGGGAAGTCCCCCTCCTAGTGGTCGGATTCAGCTTGTTCTGACAAATGTGCAGCGTCCGGTGAAAAGAAAGAACAAAAAAAAAAAAAAATACAAAACTTCATCTCTTTACCTGAGGAACTAGTTTGCATATGTACATACAGGCGGACAGACAGACATGGCTTAATTAACTTGTTTGTCGAGCTGATAAGAATATAGTATATAATTTATGGAGCCTCCATTATATTCTTCTGTATATTACAAACTTAGATTAAAAGTAGATAACTTTTAACAGTAAAAGTTCCTTTTTCATTTTTTTTCGTATGCCATGGAAACTTTGTCTCCTTTTATGAGTCAACAACTATCGATAGACGAAACTTGTTAGGGACCCGGAGTTCCACAACTAAATGATCAGAAAATTGCAAACTTTCTTCTTCAGAATGAAAACGAAGAGATTGAGGGTCTTTTGTTTATATAAAATTTCTTATTTCATTGAAACTTCAAGTCTTTCTCTAGAAAAAGAGTCAACGTGCACGAGAATATTATCGACTATTTGTGACAAATTGGATGATTTTTAGTCAGTTTTCACTTTACTCTTTACTGACGCAAAAAGTATCCGGTTTTGATTGTTGCTTGATTTCTATTTAAATTCCAAGTTTCATCATTTACTACTTCTAATGATCATTTGATCTCATTAAATAAATATAATCATTATTTGTAACATTTTCTCTCTGTCTATGCCACAATCCGTAAGTAGAAACTTTGATATAGATACTAAGATACTTACGTATTGTGTTTTGTATGTATAGATTCTAAACGAGAAATTTAAATGAAACGAAATCCACGCTTCAATGTGATTATGGTTAGTTGATATTGTAGTGAAAGTAATTAAGTTAAAAACACTAGCAAGTGTTGTAAAGTGTATGAAGAATTTTTTTTTTTAAATTAATTTTGTTAAAAGCAAAACAAACAACAAACATGCAGGAGTGTGCTGTGCGTCAATAAGACAGACAGTTAAAAGATATAAAACAAAGAAAACAAACGAGGAAACAGAATATAAAAATTATATCTCGCAAAAAAAGAAGAATTTGATTTTTCGAAGAAATAAATTAAAGAATATACAAAATACAAAAAAATATAAAATAAAAAAAGACTTCAAAGTGAAAAATAAATAGTCTTCAACGTTTGCGTTGTTGTTTTCTTCTTATTGTATTTAATATTGTTGTTGTCATCATGTTCACAGCTCTGCCAACGTAAAACTCTTCATTCGCCGTGTATCAAGCAAAAAAAAAAATAAAAAAAAAAAAACAAGATAAAAATTAAGATACAAATAAAGAAAAGAAAAAAGCAAAAATAAAGGGAAAACAAGAAAGAAAGAAAACCATCCCAACGAATCAACGGAGAACCAAAAAATTATATATAAAAACCAAATTTTATTCAACGCATTTCAGCACCCCTCGCTCCATTCATCAACACAAAGAGTAAAAAAATCAGGTGAGTTATTTTTTCGATTTAAGACACATTTATATATAGATACATTTCGCTTATCGCGTTACCTAAGGGAGCACAGAGTGGAAACCCACTTCATATTTTATTTTGATAAGAACAAAATGTGTGAAGAAAAAAAGAGTAAATGCTTAAAGCCAAAGGCATTTTTAGCAAAAGATGAAATTATTTAACAAATTTTTATAATAAAAAAAATTTTAGTCATCATCACAATTATTGTTCTTATTTTATAAAGCTTCAAATGTTTAGAAAAAATGCGAGGAAAGCATTGGGTTTTAAACCTCAGAACTTGGACAATTTTTTATTTTCTCCCTTTACAATAAATATTATGCATTTTCTTTTCTTTTTTTGCTCTAAAGTTTCCTCTTGTTGTTAAGTTGCGTTACATTGTGTTGAAAATGACCTAAAAAGTGTTTGACTTCATCATCATTAACAATCATTATGATCTTTTTTTATTGACAACACGTTGGTGGAAAATTGTCACAGCTTCTGCTCTTCCTCCACATTCTTTTATTATGGATTCTATTTTTTTTCTTTTTTCCGATGTTCTTTCAAACATCCATCAAACTGATATTCACACTACAATATACCCAGACAAGAACCGAACACACACAGATACCCTGATTTACATTATCAATATTGAAGAGAAAAAAAAAGACACTCCCATGTCGTCGACAGACACAATTTGATTTCCTCTAACTTGCGCAATGCCCACGTCATCACCCCCATCATGGGTCTGCATAAAATTCTCCTCTATTTTTTATGCATTTGCCTTAATATTATTTCCTGTTCTTGTTGAAGTTCTATTTTTTGCTCTTTTTTTTTTATTTATTTATCCTTATTGTATGAGTGAGTGAGTGAGTGAATGAGTGAGTGAGTCCTTGTATGTATCTCATTCTGCCTATATTGGACTTATTTTTTTTTTTTTTTTCAATATTATTGGACATAATATTTCTTGCATTTGAGTTGCTTGGTTAGTTTGTTCGTTTATCAAATGTTTGGATTTATGCGATGTGATTTATCTTTATATGAGCGCTTTAACTAGATTTTGATTTTGATTTTGATGTTGCTGCTGCTCCTGAAGGTTTTCTTCTTATTGATTGAATTCAGTGAATGGATTTTGTTGGCTTTTTTTTTATTTTTTTGTGTGAATAGAAGTTTAAATTAAATTTTATTTCTAGTGGATTTCTTTTCATTATTCCACAATCCCACTATCACAAAGATGATTTCTTGCAGTACAATAATAGAAAAATGATTATGATTAATAAAAGAACATTTTGATTTTAAAAAATATGATATTTTTCATTTATTATTTTCTATTTTTGATTGTAAAGCTGATATCATTTCTAAAGTAATTTCATTTGAACTCATTGTTAACAAATGCCAAGTGTGGTTCCACATTTAGTTAATTCTGAATCGGTTAAGTTTCATTAACTTGCCTTACATTAAATTAATTCATTTCAAATGTCTTGATCAAATCACTTTTCTCACATTCGCTATGAATCCATGTGATGTTATCATCAGAAAGTTAATCATTTCCAAAGCAGTGACTCGGTCTATGAATGATAATTTACTGCCAATTTCTAAAGAACTTTATACTTCTATTTACAAAATTTTGTTTTTAAAGAATAAAACAAATATCTAACTGGATTTATATGTGAAGATTTTACTTAATCTTTTTCCATGGAAAAGATATTAAAAATTAACTTAATTTCTTCCATGAAATATTTGTCATAAAAACAAAAAAAAAACCCCTATTAAATAGGAATTTTTGTAAAATTGAAGCTACTGTATTAACAGATAAACGATCTTTGTATATTATATATATATATATATTTTTTTCATTGTAAACGTGTCTATTTGTGCTCACGTGTACTATCTTTAACGTACAGAAAAACACATGATAAATGATAAAACATTTGTACAGTGATAACAACAAATAACCTTCTTCATCTGGTAAGTCCTCAATGAGAAAGTATGAATAAGTTTAAGAGTAGAATGAGAGAAAGGAAGAAATGGACGAGTGAGTAAGCGGATTGGACGCAAAATTAATGAATCATTCAGTTAAAGCAAAGAGATTTCATCATAAAAACGTGTTGGTTGATGGGGTAAATGTGTGTATCTATCTGTTTGTATCCGAGTATGTGATGGATGGATAGATAGATGGTTGGTTGGTTGGTTTGTTGCCAGGATTGAAGGCTGAATAAATGTGTTAAAATTCCTTTGAACGCCTTATGCCTTATGGTATGCTCTGATGATGCTCTGTTGAATTTGCATAATTACAATAACAAATAAGTGACAGCTGGCAATAAGAACAGCAAGCAACACCAACAGCGACAACAACAACAACAACAACAACAACAACAACAGTAATAATAACCCATGTCAACCCCAATGAACTGACACAACATCGCTTTGTACTAATGAACTGAACTGAACTGAACTGAACTGAACAGAACACAGTGTGTGTGTGTGATATAAAGTATCTTAAAATGAGTGAATAACTGAAACGTGGTTATGTAGAATGTTGTAAGTAACGCGGTTTTGTTAGTTTACGCCTATGTGATTCTGTGAGGTTAACACTACGCTTTCATATAATAATAGACTCCTTATTTGTTGGTATAATGATAATTATTATACACATGACAATATGAGCTCCTCACTCACTCTCTCTCTGCCTTTGTCTTTGTATTTCTCTCCGACCCTTGGTCCCATGTTAAGAAATACGATAGCGAACCAATAACTTGTCATTAATTAAGCTTTGAAAGATGATGATGCAAGGTTTTTTGACCTATTAAAATCTTTGATGATTTGATGAATTTGTACAGAAGAAAGAAATATCATCAGCTAAACCTTTTAACTTTTCCTTCAGAGCAATCAATAAATTCATAATAATAGAAGAAGATTGATTGATAAGTTCTTACCCTTGGCAAGGGAAAATAAGTAAAAGTGTCAAATGTAATCAGTTTTTAACAGTTAAAATAATCGTTAAAATAATAAGAGTTGTCACTAATCGTTGAACATAAGTTTTGGTTAAATTAACAGTCTTCATCTGGAAGTTATATACAATATCTACAATATCCATTATCTTAGTTCGCACTTTGTCTCGGTTGTCAATTCCAAATATGAAAACATGGCTTTGATAACAAACCTTTTTTTTGCAGAATGTTCATCTGTATGATGAATGAGTTGTTTAAACTACCTGCACCGGTTTAACTGATCTACCAGTCAGTCAGGCATTCATTGTCAATAATATGACACAGTTTTTCTCACTGATATTTTTTTAATTTTTCTTTCCAAAACCACAAAATTAATTGTAATTTGAAAATTACAAATATTTTTCTATTTCAATGATTCCCTCTCCTTGTTGTACTTTTGTCCTAGGTCACGTACTTATGATACACCCTTCGTATTGAGGTTACATGGATTCGATTCGAACTATGTATTCGTATTATGTTACATTGTACTGTCTAAAATTAATTTTTCTTTCAGTCGATTCGCTGTTAGCAATTAACACACATTAGCCATATTACGATACATTGCCCTAATTATTGTTAGAACGAAATTTATTTGAAATATTTAACGCATGAATTGAATGATTTTATCTGCTTCAATGAGTCTTGAATAAATAAAAATAATAAATAAAACAAAAATGCAATGAACCACATACTAATAGCTGAAGTTATTGTTTTTGTTATTATTATTTTCCAGTCATACTTACTTAGTATTGAATGCCATTAGAAAAACTCCAACATGTTTTTGTATATATGTACAAACAAACAATATCATCATCATTATTCCCATCAATATCATCATTAGCAACAGCATCATAATTTTATTACATTAACATCATCATCATCATCATCATAATAGTCATGATTTTGCTTCTTTATTTTTATTTGTACTTGCTGTCAATTTTTTTCCCTTCATACTCGTATATACATAGATACACATTATTTAGGGATAGAATCTCTTTAGTGAAAATAGCTCATGATGAAAAAAATCCTTTGTATTTGGCAAGAGTAGGATGAAATTCCTTTGATCAACTACAATAATATTATTTTTTTGTTTGTTTTGTATTTAAGTACAAAGTAAAAATTATATTGGGTCATATATTGTAAAAGTCTACGCAGTTTTTTACCACTATTGTGTTGTTGTTGTTGTGTCCATAAAACTGGCAACACTAACTAACCCAATATATATTTTTTATTTTCTATTCAATGCACCTCACTTTTCTTTATATGAAAATGGAATTTCCAATTATAATTACGTTTTATATTCAAACAAACAAATAATCAACAACTTTAAAGTTAAATTTGAACTTATTTAAAGCATGGGCACGGACTCTCTTGTATCTATAGATACATTTGTTACAGTTATTCAACACCTAAACTTATCGCAGCACAACGCAACACAACTCAACTCAGAATATATCATAGTATAATGTTAATTTCTAATTAGATAACAAAACTTTTATTTGTAACAAAAAAGGAAAAACAGCAGAAACAAATAACAAATAAATAATTGGATAATGTCAGCAAATAAAATTCACTGAAGTTATGAAATTATTATTATTTATTAAATAATGATAATAATGATGATGAATTTGCTAACGTTGACATACTATTTTTATTAGAAAAAAAAAAATATATATATATATATATACTCAATTTTTCCATTTCTTGTCGAGTTTCTTGTTTCTTCACATTTTTTCTTTGTTTTCAATTCCATGAATTTTTAAAGAAGAAAAAACAAAAGATATTAATTTCAGTTACAGTGAACTTTAAATACCTTATACATGAGTTGATACAAAAATCAAGATAATGATAGATACAATTATAGAATATAAGCGTCTATCAACTTTGTACACTGCTGATCACTATTTCCTTCTTGCATTACATATCTTGTGTTTCATTCTTATTTTTCAGGTAACAAGATTCTTTATCATTGATTTAGTTAATAACAATGTAGCGTACATTCTTTTAACCTCCGCTGTCTGAACAGCCAGTACATGGAAATGAGATTGCAGACTTGCCTCCAAAGAAGATTCTAGAATTCATCATGAGTATCAGGATATCGAAGGAGCTGTAATTAGGAGGTTTGTCACAATAGGCCCATTCGTGGCCGCAGTGTAGCTCCCACCCTTCCTCTAATCCACTCTAACCTTTCGTAAACAATTTTCTAAATAACAGTGAAAACCGTATCAAAATCACTTGCGTAGTTTAGAAAAAGTAAGCGGAGAAACATACACGTATTGTGTTGCTTAATACTTAATACTACAATATTTACTAAATTTATTTAACCTGATTATACAAATTTCAGAAAATATATAAGACTTTCAGGAATGTTTAAAGTTCTTATCTAAATAGATTAAGTTGTTGTCCTTTGTCATTTTGAATGGTTTCAATTCAGTTTCAGTTTTTTGCCAAAGGAATGAATACATGGCAGCCTACAAAAATAAGAAAAACTATCTATAGAATACAGAGTTAGTCTAATGTTGAAAATATAAAACATTTTTAGAAAGAACTTTACTACGATTCTGTTGTTAATGCTCCGTAAAATCCCAGTTATTCAAATTTAAAAGTTCACGGGGAACCAAAAATAGAGACTATAAACAGAAGGTACGGAATAGTAGAATTTGACACATTTCTTAAAATTTTGCCTAGCACTCACAAGAACTCGCTTGTCATATTGTAGTTGGAAACTTCAAGATTACATAGAACTGGGAGTCTATGCAATTTTTAGGTTTTCTAACAATGCTCACTCCATAAGAGGCTATTACTTTCATTAAAAAGAATGATAAGAAGGCAAGAACTTTAGGTGTTTGTCTGCTATCTTTCCAACATCAATATAAAAAAAAAAAACTTTGAATTAAACGTATAAATAGTAGACTTGGAAAACATTGACTTGATCTCAATGGTCTCCTGATATCTTCGTCTTTAGCATGTCACAAACATCTCAGGAAAGTGTCATTAGCAAACATCCTTCATATGAAATATTTAAAAAGTAAAACTAAATATTTTTTGCTGATTTTACTTTTTGTTTTATTCTATGTTCTGCTCTGCGTTCAAATAAGCATTTATATCAGTTTGTTATTATTAAGTTTTTACTTTTGTTGTTGTTTGCTTTTTTCGTTCTCGCACAAAATCAAACAAAATTTACTGCGTCAAAATCTTTTTGCAACAATGAAATTATATATTATTTTTTTTTCCAGCAAAAGCTCAATTTTTCTATATTTTGATGATTGGCGTTGTTTTTCTTTTTATTTTTATTTCACATAATTAAAGTTTGTTCTAGATTTCTTTCATTTCATTTCATTTCTTTTCGATTTCTATCTTATAATTATTATTTTGCAAACATTTGAATAGTTTTAAAAATTTTATTTTACAATATTTTCGAATTGTTTAAATGTTTATTGCCATGTTTTCTTGCGAAACTTTATATTTCAATATTCATATTTTCATATTTCGTAATAATGCAAATTGTAGTCTTGAATTAGTCATTAATGTCATTTTAGCAATTGACGTAATTCATATCGTTTTTGTTTTTTTTTATATTTTTTCTTACTTAATGTCATTTTAAGTCTGTGAAATGAATGCTTTAAATTCAAGATTAATTAGCATTAAATACGCTCACTTGTGCTGTTAACTGATAAGTGTTAACCGCATTTATCTTTTGACATAAGTAAGTAAGTTGTAAATACTCACTCTTCGTAGAGAATTAGTATCTACACAAATGCAATAGTATCTACACTTGAGTAATTTAAATTTGGATAGTTTTTGCAATTGAAATTGAATGGGAAAGGTGATTTACTAATTAGAATACCAAGTGATTTCATTTGCTTGACATTGAAATTTATGCAAATTATATTGCCATGATTACCATCAAGATAGTATTTGGAATGGCTTTGTCTATTTGTCCGTTAATTAGTTCGTTGCTATGACATGCCAATCACCCAGTGCTGGAATATTGTACAAATATCTCTGGCTATCTTACAGAGAAATGTATTATGGTTCAACGTGGTAACATGTTCCCAAATTGAAGTGGGACTGACAATACACAACACGATTTCAATGGCAATATATCGATTTGACCTATTTCTCGTACCATATATACATATAATAATATATGAACAGCCATAAAAAATATCATAAAACTCACTTAACCTCATTAAAAACATCGTAAAAAGAAATACTTAGAACTCGAAACTTTTCATTATTGAACCATTCATTTCAACTGCATTAAAAGAAAAAAGGAAAACCATTAAAAATGTGCAGACATTTCTTTTGGAAGTAGAAAAAGTTAAAAGTCAATGGTAAACTTTTTCTAATTACGTTGATTCGCAAAATGAAGCGAGAGATAAAAACCAAAACAAAAGTGTGTGATTTGCAAAAATTGTCATACCAAAGCACAAGTAGCTTAATGTCAAGTTGGAAGAGTCAGAGTACTAAACTCGTAGATAATCAGATGCTTTGAGTCAGCTTAGTAAAATACTGCAGAAATGTTTAGAGATACTCGTACTTAAAGTCAACTTAAAAGCGTCATAATATATGATAAATGTTTCAACACTTTAAAAATAAAATTTATAAAATAATATAAATCTTAGTTGAGACTTAATTCAGTTGATGACGATGATGATGATGATGATGATTTACAATGTTAATCATCATCCTCGCATCTCTTTGCTGTGTTGTGTTGTGTTGCGTTGTGTGTTCATATCTGATTGAAATACAATAATTCATTTTGGAAAATCTATTTTAGTTGCCATGTAAAATTATAGAAACAAACAAAACAAAATTTTCTACTTATTTTTTTTTTGCAAATTTATAATGACGCACAACCAACACAAGCGTAATAATAATTCATAAATCTTTTTCTTCTTTTATTTTAATGATGATGATATTTTTAGTAAACAAAAACTTGATCCAAACAATAATAACATGATTCTTTGACGTTTTTCTTTATTCCAAACTAAAAACATTACGCATAAAATTAAAGACATTTTCCGACTCAAGGATTTTTCTATCATAAATACAATATTATATACATATTTCTTTCTTCAATTTAGTGACAAAATTAAAGTAAATAAATAAACAAAGAACTAAATGATTGAACGAATGAATGAGACAAGACAATAATAAACACAAAAGAAAGTTTTATTATTAATAAAAAGAAAATACCATCATCATCATCATCATCATCATCATCATCATGTTGCTGCATAGTTGTCTATAATCAAGAGAAAAGACGACACCAAGTCTAATTTACTACGATTACTAATGAAATGTGTGACAACAAAAAGAAAAGCAACCGGCCAAGTTTGAGTCAGAGTCGTACACGGAGGGTTCCGTACCAGATTGGGGTTTGTATGGGAGGTACTCCCCCTAGTTGTCCGATTCGACTGATTCCAACAAATGTACGGCGCCTTTATTAAAAACTTATTGTATCAAAATTTCAGTTCAATAGTCCAATAATCAAAAAAGTTTTTCCAATTAGAACCTGAATTTTAATGGGGGTTTGTATGGGAGGTATCCTCCCTAGTAGTCCGATCAAACTGAAATTTCGACAATATAAGTTTCTAATGTATAGCCATCAATCAACCAAAATTGAAGATCGCGGGGTTACTGGATCGTGTAGCTGCCAGACAAACCAAAATGTTTCTTGTATGGGGACCCCTTAAAATATTCGAAAATATTTAAATTTTAGTAATTGTTGCTGATGCCCAGATAGAACTACACATTCATTCTGTGAAAATTTCAACTCTTATGTTATTATGGTCCATGAGATATGACCTGAGGTCGGACGGACGAATGGACAAGTCTCTGCAGTATGGTTCCGTTTGGTACCCTTTCGGTACGGAACCCTAAAAAGCAAAAGCAATACACAATACACATGAATGGCATCGAAATCTTAGGCTTGCGCGTGTGTGAGTCTCTGAAAGTCAATTGTGTAAAAACAAATAAAAACAAAAAAGTTGTGAGATAAAAGAAATGAAAGACTAAAAAGGAGCCACAATATTGTGGGGGTATACGAGTATAGCAAGAATAAGCCAAGACAGAAGAACATTATTCACTTTCATTTGACATAAATTTCTTAAAAATTGGCAAAGACAAAAATAAAATAAATTGAAAAGAATAAAACACAAAAAAATAAACCATTTGAATAAAAAGTAAATGCATAATTTAAGAAACGAAGGTTTAAAAAACACAAAAGGTAAAACTAGAAACAAGCAGCAAATACAAAAATAAAATGTGTCGCATAGATACACTGACACACTCACACTCACATTCAAACTCAACATCACAAGTTCATTTAAACGCTTCAATGAGCTTACAACTTGTAATAAAAATAGCAAGACAAATTTCTATGAATGAAACTTGAAATCATCGTCAATATGTACAACATTTGGTTTGGTGTTACTGCCTTCTACTTTACTAAACACTGTGATTGTTGTGGTTGCTACTAACAACACGAACAATTGTTGTTGTTGGTTGTTTAGATACATTTGTTAGATGGAACGTGCCATTATATGTAGTAGAATAGCGTTGGTGGTAGCGAAAAACAACAACCACAACAACATCAAACACAATACCAATAACAACAGCAACAGCAACAGCAATAACAACAATGACAACCACAAGAAAACTGTCAAAATGCTTTAGACAAAGTGATAGTCGTCTTCGTAGTCGTGTGCGTAGATACATGAAATGAAAATGGAAACTAAATGAAATAAAGTAAACTAAAATTGAAATGAGTTGAACACTGAACTCAACTCAACTCAACTTAACTCAACTCAACCAAACTAAAGTGAACTGAACTGATGAATGAACAAAGCTGATCAAATTATATGTTTGAGTGTCAGTAAGTTGGCATGACATTGAACTGACACACACACACACACACACACACCACGCTGCCCCCGATCTTCTTATTACACTCACTCATGTTTCTCTATATATTGACAGGCATCTTTCTTTTCAAATACAATACTAAGTTGGCTTTGTCAATGCTGCTTAGTGTGTCAGATATTTGTAAGAGATAAATACTTAAATACAATATATTGACTGAGTGTCAGTTGGTTGTTAGTTTGCCTTTCACTTGGTTTATTTGTTAGTTGCGTGTGCTGTGTGCTGTGTGCTATGCATCTACTTATGTGTTTATGTTATTTGTGTGTTAATTTGTTTTAAAACGATTAAACTGAAAAAAAAAAAGTAACAAGAAAATAAAACACAATACTTAAATACTTGTTTAGCGTGCCTGACTAGGCGTATACGTTATGCGAATCTAATTGGCATCTATACGAATATTTTTAGTATCACGTGTCTTGATATTATCTATTAAGTTAAACACTACAACTACTTGTGTGTTTATTATTCTATCTATTGGATTTCTATTGGTTTTTATCAATAAAGTGTGTTGTCTGCTTAGATTAATGTTAAAAAATATTTATAAATAAAAAAGAATTAAAAATAAAACACTTGAAATTGTTAATGACGCTAATGATGGTGTGAATGAAAGAAACTTATTGTTTTGGTTTCTATTTAAAATGTTTATTTTTTATACCATTTTTTACCCAAGTTTTGAAGATAGAATATTGAAAATGTGAACAAATTTTATAGGTAATCAGATTTCTAACAATATGTAGCAATATGTAGTCTCTTTTTAAATGTAAAACTATTGTACAATATAAAACTAATTTGGAAATTTATTAGGGAATTGCCAAATGAACAATTTGTAATAATTAAGTATCAGTACCGAAGTTATATCTCAGCAACCAGTCATGCGCCGTCATTTCAGTGTCTTAATATTTCTGGACCAAATCCTTTTTATGATGGTCAGTTTGGATTTATTGTTTCTATGACGTTTATATCATGTTTATCATGTCATAAAAAATAACTGTGTATGGCAATGAATGTTGACTAACAAATGTTACCTGTGGAAGAAATGCAACATGTGACGGAAGACCAATTTCCTGAAATGAACGGAAAAATTCAGTTTAGTTTTTTTTTTAGCAAATACGCTCACTAATATTGATAGAATACTAGCACAAAAACCATTTTACTCATTCTTTACAAAAACACGATTGAAATTACTTCTTCTGCAATCATTTCAGAGGGGTCAGATATGATCAAAACTTGCTAAAAACAATTGTAACGGAAGTTGAGTAGTGCTTTCAATACGATTTAGAAATTAAGCGCCAATGTGCAGATTTGACGAAATTTTGACAATATTGACACCATTCAAAGTGCTACGATGTGTGGTGAAACAGGCATTTGAATCACTTTTGAAATAATATGTATTTAAAAATCTCAAATATTTAATTTTAGTCATGTTTCTATGACCAGACCTCTTACTTAATTATTGCACAATGTATAATCATTTTTGGAATGATTTCCATCTTTTTTTTTTTCTTTTTTGGATTATATACAAATATAAGTTCATAATGGACTTTGTCAATAATAAAGAAATATACAATAGTTTACATCTTAAATTTATCCATTTACCAATTTTACAGAAATGTATGAAAATAGTCTTAGAAATGTAGCGACCTATTCTCAAAAATATCACATAAACAGGTTTCTGTGATTCTCGGTCAAGTTGAAAGCTCTTTTTTACACCAGTCTGTAAAATGTATGTTACCAGTCAGTAAACTTCAGTTTATGCAGGCTTGTCAACTTAGAAGAAAAGAAAAATTTATTTAAAATAAAGAATATTTTATAAATAACTAGCGTTAACCGGCGTGCGTTGCTACACCCCCTATGCGATAATTGGGTGTTTCTTAAAAAAAAGCTTTGTTGTAAAATGTGTAATTAATAATTTACAATATATTTTAATATTCTATTATAACCTAAGCAACTTTAAGAATCATTTGTTCTTTTAAAAAAAAATCGGTTCAGTATATTTTGCACCAAATAAAAAAAAAATTTGAAAATGGTATAAAACTATCTATATCTGGACAACAGCGCTACCTACCGGATCCAAATGTAGCAAAGAACCTGGCTGTAACTCCAGGAGTAAAACAAAAAAAAAAACAAAATCATCGAAATTGGTCCAGCCGTTCTCGAGTTTTGCGGGGTCATACTATTTTTTGAGTGCATTTTTTACATATATAGATGATGAGATGGAGGGAGAATTTCTTCTAATTTGACTTTTCCTTGCAAGCAACACATGCCTTTCGATTCGTCTTTGAATTTCAATGCCAAGCAATGTTCACACACTACTGATATAGTACCTATTGATACTATACGATCGTCCTTGTAAGAAATCGAAGGATCGTAATTCACGGGCAGATTTTCTTTATTTACCCATGAATTAGTAACTCGTGCTGATGATTCTCTCTTCTCTCTCTCTCAGCTATCCCTAGCCTGACTGTGCGAGGCGAGCCTCACGTTCCGTTGACGATTCTTCATCTCTTGCTGAACGTAATCTTTTAGCATTCACTGTACTACGACCTATGTTCGAACGACGACGTCTTCCAGACATGACTTTATAATTTCTTGATAGTAATAATCATGAATTATAACACTATGCCTACTACATTAATTTTAAAGATAGGCATATAGGTATATGTATAGTGATAATAACAGTATTTCTGCACTATTTAATGGATGTTATTATAAATATTATAAATATAAACCTTCCTCTTCAATCATTGCGTATTTTTATAGATTGAAGCGGTTATAGAAAAAAAGCGACTTTGTTTTATAATATGTATATAGAAGAATATTTAAAAATTCTCCGAGTAATTCTGACTATTTATATTTGTTCTGAATTTCACCTTTTCTCCCCATTTAGCTAAGCTAAGTTTATCATAGGGTATTTTCAATTCCTGTATTGTTTGATGGCCCAGTAATTTTGAGAATCGATAATATTGCTCCAAAATATTGTCCGGCATTGAAAATGGATCACTATGATCACGCAATGATTTTAACAAAATTTTTTTTCATATCATCCATTTGGCAGAGCGATAACAAATATTTTTTTTGTTTTTGTGATATTGATGTAAGATTTTTATTTTATTTGTGATAGTAAAATGCCTAAACACTGAGTTATGATAATGTTAAGCATTAACAGCATCCCAAATATTTGTGATAATTTTGAGAGTAGATCGGTAAGACACCAATCTTTAATTAGAGATCACAATTTGTTTAAACAAACTTTTCAAATTTTATATTTTTCTATAAGAAACATTTTTTCAACTTTGTAACTCCTATTTATTATTATGTGTAATAGAAATTTTGGTTATTGTGTATTCGTATATAGTATATTTAATTGATTTGTACAATTCCCAAAGAAAATATCCTTGAAGTTATAAATACAAAATCATGCCGTAGGTTTCATTGTACTTAGTATTAACAGTAATTTATTTTCAACAATGAGAAGCATTTAAACAAACACATTGACGTTGTTTTGTGACGTCAACTGACGCTTGTAAACCATAACACGAATCTTTAAGGCACGATATTTTCATGTTGATGGTGAAGTGAACAACACCCTCAACACCAACTCAACTAATGTTATTAATTATTTACAAAATGCCAAGCTTTGCCTTGCGGGTGAAAATGGCTTTCAATGTAATAAATTTTCTTAGTTATTTTTATCAGCAACAATAAGAACAAAAAGAACAACCAAGATGACGTCTACAAGATTTTGCCATTGAGAAGACAAACGCGGACAATATAAAAAAGATGCTAGTGAATTAAAAAGTTTTCCAACACTAATGGCTCAATTATGTGCCAATCTTATGCAACAACAGAACTATCGACCGACGGACCATTCAACCGAGCTATCGACCAAGTCAAGGAGCCAACAACAAACAAACAACCGCTCACTGACGACTGCCAGTGTTTCTATTGTTGGGAAGAGAAATTCTTAGCTGACTGACTGACTACCCAGGGTAGACTAATGGAACGATAGTGAGAAAGTGAAGAACAAATTTAAATGACCATTACTTGATTTTCCTTATTCTTTTTCTTGTTTTTTTTTCTTTTTTTCTTGCCAATGATGTCAATTATGTATGTGTAAAGAATTCTTCTGGTATTAAAAACTTGAATCTTGTTGAGTGTAAACGAAGTATCGGTTTGATGCTACTCTCTGGCACTCAGAGCATTTTTGCCTTTAATTGAATTATTCTGCAAATATCAATCAAAGTGCTACATTGGATATTTATAGAAACTTCACTACTTCAATTATTTGAGAAAACTTTCACAAGTCTTTAATTGCATTTTGATTTTGTTTTCATTTGAAACTACTACTTATTTAATCTTAGAAATATTTTGAAAGAACAATTCTTCTTAACAATGGAAAGTTAAAAATTAAATTCAAACGACTGACGCAAATCTTTAAAGGCAAATTGGTACATGCCATTTCGAATGTGACGAATTGTTAGTTAAATACAAAATTTACATATAAGAAATTTACATCAATCATCATTGGAACTCAGAATTAGACTTTGTTTTTTTGGGAAAATGTGTTAATGTGTCCTTGTTATTGTACAATATTCTTTTGACACCAGTAAAATGAAGGATGTCTGAAAATTTGCATAGCTTTTCCAAGCATCATTATTTACATAATTGCCATCATCATCATTGTAATTATCATCATTATTATTATCAGCATTATGTGTAACTGGTTGGTTTTTGTGAGACTATAAAAATATATTGTATATGTACTATATACGTGTTTTATCTAATATTGTCTACAACTTTTCATACTACATACTTACAACATCTAATAAATATGTCTATATATTTACAGCCTTTCTTGATTCCTCTGTCCTCTCTACCTCCTTCTTTTAGGGTCTAAGCCACAAAATCTGTTTTTATTAGACCCAACCAACTAACTAAAAGTAACTAATTTTGTTTACTCATTTTCTCTCCCGAACCAAACCCAAAGTAAACAGAACTGTTCAAGTAAAATAAGAGAAATAACTTTCAAATCTTGAATGCATATATCAACACGAACTGCTATATACTCAGTCACTTCTTGCAACACTATTAAATATTATAGAACATGGTTCTAAGATCCCTTAACAATCTTAATAAGCTTTCGTTTAGTGATTTTTACTTGTGTGTGTTTGTGTGTGTGTGTATGGATCTGTGGTTTCATTACCCTTTTATATAGAAGTTTATAAAAAAGAAAATCAAAAGAGTACAAAGGAAAATCCTTTATTTTTCCCCCTTTATTCTCCTTTTTGTTGCTTATTTTGCATAAACTTTAAACTTTTGTGATTTTCTGTTCAATTTTCATTCCCTCATCATTTTACGGCAGCATCTTCTTTTAGCTGCCTGCACTCCACCACCATTCTTCTTCTCTTCACTATGTACCTTCTTACTGAAAATGACTTTCATTGTTTGTTTGAATTTTTTTTTTTTTTTTGTGTATTCTGCTCTTTCTTATTGTCCTTCTTGTTCTTCTTATGTTCGACATCTTTAAGTTGCTTGAAAACATCCAGTATCCTTTACATTGTCGTCGTTGTAGTTGTTGTCCTTATCCTGGTTCAGAAGTCCATACTATGCGCGCACATTTGATGCTTATTTTGCTCGTTAAAATTTGGCATAAGTTTCTCTTGGTTGGTTTTATTCTCCTGTTTTTTTTTTTTTTTTTTTGTGGCGGGTTGTTTTCGCACATCGTTTGTATTTCCTTGCATTCATATTTTTAGTTGTCTGCCGACAGCACATTTTTGTTGTATTATTTTTTATTTTTTTACGACTTTTGTCGTTTGAAAGGTTTAAGTTTCATTTGACGTTTGTTTGGGGACTTTTAGGCTCTTTATTGGTTTTTAGTTCAATTCGTCATTCGTCTACATCATCGTTTTTGTGTCGTCATGGGCGGCCACGGGTAACTAGGATTAAGTGTTGTTGAATTTCAAGTTTATACAAATTTATACAAAGTCTGGGCACTCAATTTTGAATAAAGAAATGTGTAAACAAAAGCTTTAAAGTATTGAATTTACATACTTTGTATAATTTACATAGATCATGATAGTGTTAAAAAGGATACTGATGATGATGAGTTCAAACTGATTTCACACTAAAAGTTTATTGAAAGTGAATTGAATCGAGTATCACAAGGATTTCATTGCCATATCGATTTCCTAAAAAGTTGGAAAAAATGTTTTTAAATCCTGAATATTGGGAACTTTTAGAATTGAAAAAGATAAATAGATAATAAATTTTCCTTTAGAGATTCTACTACCAGTTGAAATCATTTTAAATAGATGTATGTATGAGACAAAATCTGACGAGTCGTGTAATGTTAGCCTGGGCTTTCCAATTTATATTGTTTAACAACAATGTTTCTTATCCCAAACGGATAGTCGTTAGATTGATTCAATAAAATTTTATTGAAAATGAATATTTGCAATAAAACCGCACTTCGATTGTAAGTTTTCACAAAACTTTTTAATAGAAACAAAGTAAACACATAATAAAACGTGTTTTTTTTTTCCTTTAAATGAGTAGGGGAACAAAAGGAAGAATGTTTAGTAAATAGAACATTCATGGTGGTTGAGTTTACTGACAAACAAAAAGTGCCAACAGGGCACTTTCTTTCTCTCTGTTTGCTGAATGCATAAAAATGACGCGAATGGTACCCAAGCAAAAAAGAAAAAAAAAAGAAACAAAAATAGAATGAAAAATAAAGAAAAGAAGAACTTAACTGTATGAGCAAGTTATCAGAATTTTAACAAGAAGGACACACACATTACGCATTTATAACACATAAAAAAGATACAAAAAAAGTGAAGGAGCGACAACATTTAATGTTTATTTATGGAGCACATGCTTCAAGTCAACGCCTGCGTTTATTATGTCGCATATCTCATTGTATGTACGACGAGTAAGTTAAAAAGTTATTGTAGATACATTCATATGATGTCCCAAATGCGCAACATGTAGCAGTAAAATATGGAAAATATGTTAAGCCACATAGATGACGGCAACATGTCGTATGAGTTATGTAAATATTCAAACAATACAAAGAGAGAAACGAACTACAGAACTTTACTTTACCTTATTCTTTTGTGAACAGGAAACCTATTTTGTTTTATTAAGCATGAAATTGTACCTTTTCTACAATTTATAGCTCTACTTCGTCATCACAGTCATCATCATTACCATCACGATTATCATCATCATCATTTTTGCCATTATCAGCACCAACCATCCTCATCACAAAAGTTAGTCTTAGTCAACAATGTCTTTCACATCTTCACCATTATCATCATCATCATCATCATCATGTAGTTTGCGTGTTTAAGTCTATTTAACATTTTATTGCAATAAAATTTTCCTTTTCTTTTTCCTTTTTTTTTTAGACATTTGGAAATCTAATTAAGCTTCACTCACTCTTACTATACTTTCTTTACTTATCTCTCTCTCTCTCTCTCTCACAATTCCTTTATCTATGTCTTTCTCTGTTAGATTCAAGTTCTTTCACTTTTGCATTTTTGTTAAATGAAGTTATTTGAATTTGTGTGTTTTTCATAAAATTTTCATGAAAAATGCAGAGAAGAGCCAAAAAAACTTTTTCGGCAAACATGTTAAAATTCAATTTTGACTACGACAAGCCAAAGGTACTTCCTTTATACGAGCATGAAAACACAAACACACACACATACACAGGGAGAGAAAAAGAGCATATAAAGAAGATAGTTGCATATTCAATTTTCATGATGAAAATTAAAGTGCTCTTCAAATATACAAACATCATAAACTTTCACATCCAAAACAAGTGCATTTGCATCTATTATTTTATGTAGTAAGTACTATGTTTGGTTAGAAGGGGGTCACGCTTTTTCATTTTTTCATTCTCTTCATCTTTTTGAAATTTCGAAAAAATATTCCATATACTAGAATGAAGAGAGGTAGAGGTAGTCGCAATATTAACTATATATATGCAGAACGTGTTCTCGTTAGTTTTCTATAAAACAACTTAACATTATCAGTTTTATTTCAAGTCTTCTTCAAAGTTTAATGTGTACATATGTGATAAAATGCAATTTTACCGATTGAACAAACAAACTTTATATATTTACATCATATTATAAAAGTAAAGTTGCATTTTAAATTTGTAACTGGTAGAAAATGAAACCCTCTAAGTAAAAATTTTTGAAATGCCACAGTTGACGATGTTTCAAGATTAGAATATGAGCTATTCTTAGAAAAGGTATTTGTTCAATTGAAACTTATAACTCAAGCATCAAATTGCTGATGATAATGCAGGTGATCAAATTATACAACAGTCGCTATTACCGAATGCTTCTGACGCATGTCCATCCGCTGGCATCGACACTCACCCGCTGCTTAACAAGGCAAGGCCTAGACTGAAAATGCTACACCCGTACGATCTCCCCCTAAGAAGGAGGAAACTGTGTTCTCTCCTCACATAAACGATACCAAAGTCTAGCACTGTATACACCTCCCTCATTATCCTTTTTACCATAAGATGTGTTAGACAGTTTACTGCGAGAAACGTTGGGAAATAAAAGGATGTATTAAGATAAAAAATAATATAAGCGCTTGTTATGACAGCAATGTCTAATTTTGATTTCACAATATATTTTATTAGAATCAAGTTACCAAGTTGACTTTCGTCTGATCTATTCGCAATAAAAGTCAGTGTATGTCTTCAATGTTCCTCAATACTAAGTACGAGTTGAATGCTACCTAGTTGTAACATAACTGTTAAATTAGGTTATTTGTAACCTGCCTTCCCCTATTGTCTACCCTTTAGATAAAAATGACAAATAAAATTTTTGTAGATTCTTAATTAACATGATCGGTCAAATGATCTACGGAATACATAATTCGCTGTCTATCAGATTTAGCCGCTTTCTAGAAATCTATTTTCATGATGCACAGTCCCAGTTCCTTTAGTACATAAGTAACTAAATATTTCTGTTTGTTTGACTTGTAGATCCCTTTTATCGGACTTGTTTATAATATTATAACGAATTTATATTGTGGCAATTCTTTTTTATAAACTCTTCATGTTGATCGGTCTTCCTCTTCGCTGTTTTTCCTCCTAACCGCCACCATTTTTTGCCTTCTTCTTCCCTGTCTTGTTCTTTTGTCTCTCTGAACATTCTAGGGACACGCACCATGGCAGTACTTGCCGATCGCTTTGATTTGAATTGTGAATAACAATATCGACTATTTTGTTCGTTTTTAAGACAAAACTTGTAATAAACGTGATGAGATAAATTTACATGACGATTCCTATGCAACAGTCTGTGAGTTAAACTTAAATTTGTCTCAATTTTTTGGAGGTTACCGGTTAATAGAATTTTTAAACCTAACTTGATCGTGCGACTGATAAATTGTTACTAATATTGGATGGTTTTTAAAAACAAAGTTCCCATTGAAAACTGATCTCCATTTGAATATATAAAAAAAATTTGTATTTATTCTTCATAAAAAGTGTAAAATTTTCTATGAAACCGGAAATTTTGTAAAAAGTTTTCATATTTCATAATATGGAAAAAGATAAATATTTTCTAGTTTGTGATTATCTTTATATCAATTTTACGAAATCAATTTCAACTAATTGAAATTGATATTTGAATAGATTTTTGTTTACAATTTTAACATTTTACATAAAATAAATATTGTACTTAGTATGTGCATAGAAATTTATTTACCATTCACTTTTAATCAGATGCAAATCCTTGTTAAACAAGAGAACATTTTGTTGTGAAATTGAAAAACAAAAAAATATTTAATATGAGTGCATATCTACTAATATTTCAACTTATCCCTACATATTTGTATTCTATTTACTCCAACATGGAAAATTTTCCCTTTTTGAAATGTTAATAATTAAGTTTACATTGCTTGAAATATTGTACAATAAAAAAAAATATATATATATATATATATATATCTATTAGTCATACATTTTTTTTATTTATTTATTTTTTTTGAAATTAATGAATAAATTGTTGTTTCAATGTCTGTTGTGTTATGCCAAGTGCAAATATTTCAAAATGAATTTTCGCAAACAAATGAAAATGAATTCGAGCGTGCTAAATTGGTCTAATTCCGAGGTTAGTTAAAACTGGGCTAATATTAGTAGTTGTTTCTTTTTTTTTATACTTATATAGTTTTCATTCATTTCTAAAATGAAAAATAGACTAAGTTTTAACTTTTTTTTCATTTTCAACAATGAAAAAATACAAAGAAACAAATAACTACAATAAATATACCATATGTATATAAGTTGGAACAATATTTCCATAAGGGTTTATGACTTGGTAAATTTATGAGAGCATATTACTTCAATACTGTTATGGGGAGTGCAAGCGTTGCGGCATTGGGATATAAAATGGGTGAATTCTTTGTATCTACATAACATATAAAAGTGCATCTGTCCATAGATTAGTAAGTGTAGTGTATGTGGCTTGATAGAGTATGTATGGTAGATTGACGTCATCATTTTTCTATTCGTCCTTAAAGTTTGAATGAATTTTGGTGTGAGGGTTATAGAGTAAGAGTGTGTAACTTGTGTTTCATATGAGTCCTAGATACATGCGATTAATTGCATTCATGCATACACACTACAACTATACTAACTCGTTTACTAACTCACTCAACTCACCTCTCCTTATCCCACAATACGCGTACACTCATTCATGCATATAGTTTTATGACTTTTTGCTTGAGTCGTCAGTCGAACTTATATAGTTTGGTGAATGGAACAAAAAGCACTTAAGTGTTTTTCAATGCATACATTATCATTAGACTGAAATTGAAACAAGATTCATGTACAAACAATATCTACTACATCGTAGATGGATACATGTGTGTATGTATACATATGTATCTTGTTATATAATTGTCATGTACAATACATAGGAATAAGCTGTTCTTAGTGTTGTTATAGTATTACGTAATATTGTAGATGTTCCGCACAGCAGGACTTTGAAAGACTTAATGTGTCTGACAATTTTCGCTACGCAAGATCCTCGTTTAAGATTCTTTTCTTCGTTTGTTGTTACATACTGTGAGCTTCTAAATGTGCTTCTTTGCTTAATTGAAATGTCATAATTTTTGTTGGTCGATGACTAAGAGAAAATTTAGTTATTAATAAATGGAAAAATTATGGTTCCGAAGAAGAGAAAGAGTGTGGTCTTGCTAAAGTTCTTTGAAAGTTAAATATGTAAATATCTTCAACTTTTACTTGATTTAAAGACTAATAAAGTTGTGGTCAATTTTCCATCGTAAGTAACTTAAATTTGGTTTCTTCTTATAAAACTTATTGCATAAGATGAAATTAATTTTTCTATTGTATTTCATATTGTCAACAGAATTTCTTACTGTGCTCACTGTAATATTCTTAGAGACTCTTAAGGATCATTGGATTATTCTATAATTTATTTTCTTGCGATCATTTATAGTTTAATGAAATTTAGTTCATTCAATTCACTCCTACCATTTATTATTCTGTCATTCAGTCAGTTATTCAGTTAGTCTGCATGTCATTCATTTGAATAAATGCAGAATAAGTTTGAATATAAATTTCCCTGTTTTCATAAAAATGAGGTAAATGGTAAATGTTGATGTTGATGATGACAGTTTATTATTCTGTTTTTTGTTCTTGTTTTTCTTAATGTCCTTTGACCTAAACTCAATTTCATTTACTTAACATTTCCGTTTTGTGTCGTTTCTCTTCCGTTTTCATTTTGCTGCTGCATGTGGACATAAATATCTTTTTTTCATTTTGTTCTTATTGTTCTGTGCTTTTATTGGAAAATTATTTTGTTATTCTCTTATTCTCTTTTATGTTCTCAAATTGAATTCAGAATGTACACACGATTTTATTAAGGCGACTGTTTTTCATTTCCATTTTTCAATTGTTTGGTTGTTTACATTTTTACTTAGTTCACTTCTTGCATAATTATCTACATATATACGAGTAGTGTGTGTGTGTGTGTGTGTGTGTGTGTGTGTTGTATCCATGTAAAATACATAATACATATCTATGTATTTTTTTTATGTGTAGAATAGAATGCCAAAAGGCATTTCACAGAAACAAAACAAAAAATAAAATAGTGCAAAACAAAAAACTTACTTACAAAACCGACCGAACGACCGACCTACTTTATATGCGATATCTAGTAAACTGCCTTGGGTGTTAAGCAATTGCCTTCATACAAATAAATACATGTATATCATGCTATGTATGTATAAGTATATTTGTATGTATCTATGTATTTATCTGATGTGTTATGTCTGGTTGGTGTCGGCAGTTACTAGAATCACTTGTGGTGTTTTGTAGTGTTAAATCAACTTCAAGGATTATTCATGGTCTAGTTTTTATCATGAGTATTAGTAATGTGCACACGAACACAGACACACACACACACACACAGATACTTAAATAGGTAGATTTTGTATCTATGACAAAGCAAATGTCGTCGTCAAGCTTTATGTATGTATGTATGCATTCATGTGTCTCTCGATGTGCCTTTGTTTGCTATTTGCATTGCAGTTTATGCTCTTCCTTCTTGCCACAAGTTTGTTCTGTTTGTCTTTCAGTTCTATTTGCTTTATCGTCCCCTCTGCACATTTCAATTTCATTTAACTTTTCTTAGTTTAATCACTTTTTCATCTATCTCTCTCTCTGTAGTTTCAATGAAATTTTAATTAACATTTTTCTCTTATTTACTAATCTTGTGCTTTATGAAAGAAAAATGTTTCGATCTTTTGCAACTACAATACTTGAATATTTATAACTTTAGAGACAATGATTTTGTCTATGGACACATAAATCTATTGTACAAATGAAAAACAATTCCTTATAACAACATCATTTAGTAAGAGCAAATCGATTTCTGTTGATGAAACTTAATAATCATCTATCAAAACTCGAATACTAGAAAATTCTCTAGTCAAGTGTATGAGAATCTCTTTATGCAATTTTATCCTTTCTTTGTCCATAGTCAAGCAGACAACAGAAACACAATTGTACATGCACAACAATTGGTTTGAGATACAAAACAAAATACAAATCCAAATGCAAACATTTTCTCAGAAATTCGAAAATGGAAAACCACACATATCACCATAATGCAATGTAGAGAAGAGTATTTGAAGCCAAATGCCAATTAATCAATGGAAATGGCTAGTGAACCAAAAACACAATCACATGTGATCAAGTTAAGACACAATCCTCTACCCAAAGGATATAGAAGATACTTCTCTTATGAGTGAGTAAGAAATGATGATATGCAATTTGCAGATATCAATGAAATGAAAATGAACAATGAACAACAATCCACGTTTATCAATCCAATCTATCAGTTTATTTTCTTCTCTATTGAAACATTTTCATTGTTCTCCCTCCTACCTCCTCATTTCGTTTAGGGTCGCTAGTGGCAATGATGATTGTCCTCTTCGTTTTTAATTGTGGCAAATTTGCATCTTTGAAATACCGTTCGAATATTTAATGCGTAACCAAGTGAAACAATCTCATTAGGAATGCCACATGGCCAAACTACGCAATCAACTAACTGTAACAAATTTTGCAAAAACAACAATTCCCATGCCAACAGCCTCAACCACATGAGACACGACATCAGCAGCAGCAACAGTAAATATATTGCGACAATAATAAAACCAAATAAACAAGCAACATTCGCAACGGCACATTAAATTTGTTCTGGTTGTGTGTTGATTGGGAATTTGAAAAAATCAGAGAAAATCATTTAGCCAGGAAAATACGAGTATGGTAAAATTTAATAGGATATCAAGGTAGAACATTCATTATTTTAATATCATAATTAAGTGAAAACATACAATACTTCATGGAAATTAGAACATTTTCACTATTGTTCAATGTGTTTAATGTGATACGAGAATGGTTCCAGAAGTACCCGATCTAACAAAAAAAAAAAAAAAGAAAAATATTGAAACTTCAGTTTGTTCGGACCACAAGAAACACAATAAAATTCATGTTCATATGAGAAAAACTATTTTTTGCACTATTGAACTGAAATTTAGATACTATAAATTTTTGTTACAGGCACTAGACATCTGTTGGAATCGGCAAAATCGGACTACAAGGTGTGGTATCTCCCACACAAACCCCCCATTTGGTACGAGACCATCCGCACACAAGGCTCAGTCCCATTTAGCCGATTTTTTTGTAATTTGCCAACAATGGATAATATTTTTTGGTTTTTTTTTAAGTGCTTATTGAATATGATAGAGTTGGAAATTCCTGTGTCTAGGCCGCCATATTTGTTGCTGTATTTGTTAGAGCTAGCGAATGGCTTGAGTGATCCTCAAATGTCCATCACAAATCATTCCAGTATGAAGACTGAATCCTTCTTAAGTAACAGTATTTACAGATAGTTTTTATTTGTTTTGTTCTGAGGAGAAAGTACAATATTAAGAGATCCTAAATCGATCCTGAGAAATGAGCATTTACAAGCTTTAATATGGTAACAAATTGGCATCTAAAATTGTTCTGTTCCGTAACCAAAAACGAAAGTTACCTAATAGTTTATATATGTATTTCTTTTGGATAGATACTTAAAAAAAATCCACAAAAAAATATTTATATTAAAAAAGTTGAAAGATTATAATATAATATTCTTTCCCATTTTATAGAAAAACTAGAGTACACAGCCCGGCGTCGCACAGGCAACCGAAATCCTTAAAATTGTGTGATCAGTACGATCATGAATAGAAAAGTTGAATTATATTTTTGGTCTTTCATTCTCGCTTCCCCCTGCCGCTTTTTTTTTTTGGGACAACCGGACAGACACAGAAAAAATTCCAGTGACTTGACAAATGAACAGCAACGTACACCTGGCCTTGTCTTCAGTATTATTGTATTATAGAGTCTTTCAATTTATTCAAAACAATTTGTAGTGCGTTGTACAGCACTTGAAATACTTTTGAAAAAATGAGACGAATCGAATAATTTAATTCAAAAATTGGCATAGTATCCTTAGGGTTTTAACGCAGGCGACCTGATTAATTTAAAAATATGTCTCTAAGCTTTATATGCAACAATTGATTCACCAATTACGCGACAACTGCCCCAAATATCGGATCTAAAACTATCCCATGTCCAAGGCTTCCCGCCAACTATTCACATACAAAAAATTTCATTGCAATCAGAAGAATGGTATTGCCGCGCATAAGACTCGAACAAACAAACAAACAAAGTTTAATTTTTATATAATAGATATACATACATATTGCGAATCTAAACCATTCTCAGATCCCCTTGAACACACACAAAAAATTTCATCAAAATCGGTCCAGTCGTTTAAGAGAAGTTCAGTGACATACACACTCACAGAAGAATTATATATATAAAGATTACAAATTTTCTTGTTTATTTCAATTTTTTCTAGATAAATTTTCTATGTTAATTGCTGAAATATTGTCTTACTTCTTCTTCTAACTCCGATTAAACAAATTACATTAAGATGACTGCTTGTTCTACAAGCAAGTAAAGTTAAGCAAAGCTAAACTCAAAGTAATTTAACACTCCATTCAACTCCACTCGCTCTTGGTCTCTTCCTGACCCATTCTACAATATATATTCTATATATAACAGGACAGAAGTAATAACACCAACGGCACCAACAACAATAACAAATTTAAGCGTTGCGAATGTAAATTTACAAAATGGAAGATAAACCTTGTAACAACAACATATAATCGCCTTTGCTTTTGTAGATACGAGCGATGTAGATACTACATGCGATGCCGTGTCGACATGAAATTACCACGTTTAAAGATACATAGATACATATGTATGTATATAGTATACAGTATATATTCATGCACATCTAAGGGCAGAAGTTATGGTTGCTTGGCGTATACACGCGTTTTTCAAATACACAGAGATACAATACATTTAAAACATTTTTCTTCTTTTCATTTTTATTTTTCATCATCATCACCTACTTCCTTCATAATGGTAGGATATTACATGCCTTAGTTGGTCGGTTGTTGGGTTCTTTGTATATACGAGTAGTAAAAAATGTTTCTTGTTCAAATGATTTTCATTTTTAACTTTAAAACCTTAATTGTACACTAATTTCATGTTAATGGATGCCAAAGCGTTACAACATCAGCAACAAATTAAGTTTTAAATGTTTAATAATTTATCAAATAAATAAGTTCAGAACGTAGACTGACTGTGTTTGTATGCTTTTGTTTACTTGGCTTAAAATTGACTTAATACCTCGAATGAATAGTGGATTCTTAGTTACAAATATCCTAAATATAAATCCCAAGTATTGTAAGTAAGTAAGTAGCTTAAGTATCTTTAAGAGAAAGAATGAGTGGGTGTGCTGCTTAAACTTAATTACGGTGAATTCATGGGACTTGTAACAATGTCTTTTCTCTCACTCTAATATAGTTTAAGATTGAACTAACAAATAATTCTCCATTTATTTAATGAAATTTTAAAACTTAAGGGATTAAATATAAAGTTAGTAAGTATTCAAAAAAAATCAATTTATATTCAAGAAACTGTCGTATCAATCCGGCACATATTCTTAAAGTTGTTACACGCACATTTGTAATGATGTGGCAGATCGTTTGTAAAGTTACTCAAAATTTGGCCTGCCGAGCTAGTAGAGTATTTCTCTTGAACGACGTTATTTTTCATTTTTAAAAAGAACCAATAAGTTCATACAATTTATGTCCTTTATTTAGAATTTAAATGAATACCTCATATTTTATATGTAAAGTGCTTTTGAAACTGAAAAGTAAGTTCGTGACCCATAATTTTCGGATAAGACGCCTTTTGTGCAAATACTCGCGGAGATCAGTTACAGTAGCTTTCAACATAATTATTTCTACAAATAGAAAAAGTTAAAATGCAGTTAAAAGTCACCATAATATGTGAACAAATCTTTACTTTCATAAATTGAAAGGTCTTCTCATGAAGGTTCTTGAAAAATGCCTATTTGGGGACACAATCTTTTTATTTATATTTATGTTTATTTATATTATTTATTTTCACACTAAAAAAATATTTTCACACTTTGCTTTTGTATCTTTCTGTTGGAGTGCATGCGTGCGTATACTTATTCTATCTACCTATTGTTGTGTGTATCTACAACACAACAAATTTGAGGGTGTTTAACCCTAAATTGTTGTCATCGTTATCATCATGGAAGTTTCAACAACAATTTCCTTAAAATATCTGCAGAAAAATCTTTTGGAAAACTTAATCTAAAGAAAACTCAACACTTGGAAG
The DNA here is from genome assembly GCA_037043295.1 of Amiota minor. Taxonomy (NCBI): domain Eukaryota; kingdom Metazoa; phylum Arthropoda; class Insecta; order Diptera; family Drosophilidae; genus Amiota; species Amiota minor. The sequence goes on from JBAMAW010001787.1 coordinate 1,932,395, forward strand.
AGACTCTTCAACTATTCTTGAACTTCTTCACCGTTTCAGCTGCTTGCTGTACTTTGTTTAGCTTTGTAATGTTTACTTTCAGTCTTTTACATCTTTAAGATATTTTTTTCCCCCAGAAACTTGTCTGTTCTTTTCTACACTTAAGGCAACTTTAAACAAAAAAAGAAAAAAATAAAACAACTAAAGATGAACAAAAGTAAAATTATATTATTTTTTAACAATTTTCAGGAAAACACATTTTGAGAAAATAAAAATAAGAAAAATTGTTAAAATTGATAAACAAGTGAATTAAAGTAAAATGCGTTAAAAGTGAACAATTTCATTTTAAAATTCAATTTATCCGCTTGAAAATCCATTGGATTTCGGAATTACTTCTAATTGAATCAGCGTCATAGACAGGCGCTGTCACAAAGTCATTTAGGCAGACAGAAACATAAGAAAGACGCCAGCCTCAATAAGTTAATAAGAAAAATCTTATGATTCAAATATTGTAGGATGACAGTGAGATATATTTGTATGAACATAAATGTGGGTGGAAGTTAGAAGCAAATCCCTCACATTTCGTGTTTGTTCAAGTCAAAGTTTTGTTGGTAACCACAGAAAAATAAAACACCCATAAACTCGTGCCATACATAGACACATACAATATATGTATCTAGACATATTGTGGTCTTTGCTAATGTAGCGAAGGTTAGTTAATGTTAGCTAAACAAAGTCAAGTCTGCCAGTCTGGCTGCCACGCCTGCCACACGTTTTATTATTTTACTTTACAATATTTGGTTTTTTTTTTTTTTTTTCAAAATGTAACATGCCACAAACAAACATCAAGTGTACATAGCAACAAATAAAATAATAATATGTACCACAACTACCACATACTCGTACTAACGAGATACTAAAAAAATGCCATTAAAGTGCTTAGTAGTGGATATTTCAAAAGTATTTAAACTCCTTACCTTTCTATAAATGATTTGATTTGATTTGGTTTTATTTGTACACTCTAAATAAATATTCAATTGAGTTGCGTTTTAAGTAAATTGCTTGCTGAGCTCAATTCATCCCAAATAGGTCACATAAATAAAGATTGCCTTTCTTAGCAGTTTTGTACCTGTTTAGTATTTTAACAAGCAGCTTTCTTAGAAATGGGTGTAACCTTCTTTTATATCCAAATACTTAGTACATAAATAATACAATTTGTTAAGAATCCAAAATATGGTTCTGTAATCACTTTCCTCCCAACTAAAATTCTCCAGGTTGAAAAATAGGAAATATCTAGTTACAATTCGATAGATTTAACGATTATGTTATTATAGATTGATTTAAGAGCACTTTTTTCTTTGCTAAATTGAACCCAAATTTCTTAAAAATAATACTTTTCTTAGATGCGGCGTAGTCGCCATAGATTAGTAACTAACTATTGTATATCTGACTTAAATATTGTTGTTTGTTATTCGACCCTTGTAAAATAGAAAATGTAAATGGAACTTTATGTATGTGAGGAAGGAGATTGAATTGAATATCAATAGAATATATTATTACTAGATATTTGCAGATTTCTACAACGATCCTTTCAGGTCTGGAATGAAAACCAAGGTACTAACAGACAAATAGTTTGCAAATGAGCACAAATACTCTGGGCCAAAAAGGATATATATTCCCCATCAAGACTTCTACCGCAACTGTTGAGATAAATAAATATGCGAAAGTATCCAATCCTCTTGTATGACTGCCCAGCTCTTCTTGGAAGATAGACCCGCAAATTTGCCACAGTACCTAGTACCTAGCTCTGTTCATTGATTCTGTGGGTTGGTTCCGAAGAGGCCGCAAGTCTTCTGGGAAAACTCTCCCTTGCGGCAATCAGCATTAATGTCCTAACCTAACCATATTTCTAAAGTTGAACTGGCAAGCAATAAATATTGAGGAAGTCTTAACTAAGCTATGTATCTAGTACGTTGTTGTAATCTCGCCTGATTATATCAGTCTATATACCAAATTTGTAAATTAGAATTCTCAGCGGTTTAATACAATAGAAAAGATTTATGTGTAAATGAGAAGTTCTTTCATAAGAATTAAGAATCATTTCTCCACTCAATTATTGTACAATATATACTCTGTGTATTTTTTTTTTTTAGGGTGTTTTCAAAATCACAAAACTTTCAGCTGATATTATTGTATTTAAAGACTTCTTAAGAAGGATAAAAACATATGTGTATATTATAAGGTGTTACGATTCACTTATCAGTGCTTTTTTCTCATTTGGGAAAAAATAAATTTCATTGCTTTTCCTCAAGGGTTTTTCATCCTTCTTTTGCATGTTTATTCTCAGCGTTTCAAACATGCAAACGAGTAATATGGTGTTTAGTTGAAGAGTATGTGTTTGTATCTGTGTATCTGCCAATTTATGTATGTATATACAAAGAAAATTTACGTTTATTAATAAATCAATACGCCTGCGTCGTTCGTCTCTTATTTAAGAAACACAAATTGCGAGTTGATAACCTTTTTACTTTATTTTATGTTGATGGTGATGGTGATGGTGAAGATGTAGATACACTCACCAAACAATTCCTTTTTTTTTTTGTTGTTCTCAGTACTTTCAACAATTTTCCTTTATATTGCATGGCATTTTTTTTCTTTTTTTTTTTTTGTATGAAATTTGTTGTATATTTTTCTTTTGCTTTTATTCTACAATAAGTTGCGTGACGAATTGAAATTTTCCTTCAAAATACTCGTGGGATTTTATTCCTGCCACCTTTTGTTGTTATTATTGCTATTATATTGTATTCGAATTATGCACAAGGATTTTGTTTTGTGACTTTTGTATCTTCCACCAATACTGTGCTCAGATACTTTGGTTTTATACTTTTATACCTTTGTTCGTTTATTTGACTTTTGCTAAGCTTATGCGCGCTACGCTGGCAATTTTTTTGTCTTATGTTTCCTTCCTTTCCTCAATTTTCATCTTCATCATTTGATTTTCATACTTATCCTGACACACATACATACGTGTATTTTGTAGATTCCTGTTGCGAGAGAATTTACCTTGCTTGTATTTATTGTAGGTTGGCATCGTTCGTTGGTTGTTGTCCTTGTAAAATATTTCTTATGGCATTTGATGTTGATATACGAGTATATATTCGGCGGTGGCGACGACTGCTGTCAAAGCTTCACGCAACTTACTATGAGGTTACACACATCCACTCATACACATATGAATTGCATGTGTAAGCTTAACTTCATACAAATGTCGTTTGTTTCTCTTGAGTGTTTCTTCTTTTCTCTTGTGTGGAGCTTCTTAAAAAGCAGCTAAGCAGCTTTTTTGATTCATTGACCGGAAGTTCTTCAGGTAAAGTGAAATGCCTGAAAGGCCATAATATTATGGTTTATTTTTTCACTTATTTGCTTTTCTGTAGAACTCAATATTCTGTGGAATTGAATTCCAGAGTGAATTGCAGACTGACTGTCTTTGTTTGTATGCAAATTGGCGTATTTATGGAAATACACCACACGGTAATGTCTTCAGAATATCACATAAGAAAAAGAAAGATTTATGAAAGAGAAAAATATCATATAAGTAGCAAGAAGTATGTCCTTCGTGCTTGTCTTTGTAGTAGATACTTATGAACTTCCGAATATAAATATGAAAGAAATTCAAAGGAAACCACAACAAACATATTTGAAAGAAATCTAAAATTCTTTTTTATTTTTGTTTATTAAGAATTCTGAGAAACCCAAATCAATTCAAAAGTTACAAGAAATATTACAAAAGAAATATTAGTTTTATCTTTGTTATTAAGTTTATATATGTGAACTTGACTAAAATTTATTAAAAACTTTACCTTTAAGGTCGCTTAAACAAAATCAATAGAAATTGACATTACTAAATTTAAGCGTAGACACGTTTTACCGAAGGTCCCACAAACAATATTCATAAGTACCAGATACTTTAACTTAGTTTCTTTCAAGACAAAGGAAAAATTCTAAAACAAAATGGAAAAGAAAAGTCGAAAAATAAACTATAATAAACAAATAAAATGAGTCTATCGCCACCTAACAAAAACGAAAGAAGCTTAAACAATAAATAGGAAAGGCACGTCACGGACACTGACACTGACACTGAATCCAATATAATAAAACAAAAACAAAAACACCACAACACAAAGTGACAGGCAAACGGTCAGAAGGCCGGACGAGGCGTAAAATCAACAAGGTAATCTTATGTAACACCCACAAGTAACCAAAGAATACAACCTCAGAGTGAGTGTAGTAGCAACTTAAGTAGTAACCTCAATGTCTCAATGTTTGAAGTCACGTCTGTATTAGTTGGCTATCAAGGCCATCATCGCCTCTGCTTGCACCCACCCATCTTCCAAAACAAACCTATGCATGCGGAAGGTTTAGATAAAATAAAATAAAATAAATTTCAGATATTTAAACAAATATACTTAAGTAATGTGTGTATTTACTAAATTGAGTAATATCACTCGATTAAAATTTAAATCAATACAATTAAATAATAATCAATCTAACAAAATGTCCAAGGTAAACTCGAGTTAACAAAACAATAAACCTTCGAACAAACTTAACGTCAACAAATAAGTTAACGGATAAAATCATTAGCAGTGAAAATATGATAAACAAACCTAGGGGGGGTTTTTCTTACCCAAAAATAATAAAATAATCGATCAAATGCTTTTATTATCAGCAGTCTGACTCTTTACTTTGTTGTTTACGTCATCACAAATTTGTTTATGACTTAAATAAACTTAAAATATTATAATTTAAGTCAAGAAATCAGTAGGAATCAGATCAATTACGCACGCAATTTTTAAATCAATTTTGAATGCTAACAAGTATGGAGCTTCTTCCTGTTTTGTGAATGTGAATAATAAATACATTTGACGTCTCTTATCTTATCGTTTGAATATATTAACTCAATTATTGTATGATTATTCTTATCTGAATAGTTGTTTTTTGGATCAAAAGTTCTTCTAAGACCAAATGACCAAAGCACAAGGGCTATTGGGTTTGTTTTTCAAATGTTTTTTAAGAGCCAAAGATATTAGACTTTCTTGAGGTTTTTACATGCTTTGCTTTTATAAATTTAGAAAGACTTTGCTTTACTAGAAAATTTTCTTATAACTGAACATAAAACTATAATTGAAATTAATGACTAGATTAGCCATGATTTTCTTTTTTCTTCTCATTCTTATGAATGCAATGATGTGATTACTTAATGATGAATTACTACTCAATCTTCTTGATGGAGTATATATAATGTTATCCCAAAAGATAATTGCCCTATGCAGATTAGTCAATCTCGTTTAAGCACTACCATAATATTATAATCAGTTGTCAAGTCGTTTTAGTTATATGAAAAATATGATGCTGCTTTTAATAAAATAATTTTAAATCAACAAAAGAAATCTAATATTCATCATCATCATTTTCAAAAACTAAATATACGCCCTCACTCATTGCAGTTTTCAATTACTATTCATTAAATTTTAAATTAATTATTTTATGCCGCCATCATTCATGGTGATGCTATATTTACGTAAATATTCTATAAAATTGTCATGGGACATGGCAAAAAAAAAAGAAAAGAAAATAACGTATACGCCTCGTGGGCGAACAATAAGAGAATGTATACCATAATTAAAACTAAATATAATTATAACATAATTAAACAAAAAATTGTAATAATAACAATATACTGCTGCACATTTTTTCCATATTAAATAGCAAAAAAGGAATAAGAGAAATTAAATTTATTTTCTACTAATTTTTTCATCAATTGAAACTAAAAATATTCCATGAATTCAAAAGCAAACCAATTCAGTTTTATATCTGTATTTATTTGCATAAAATCTCTGTCTCTGTTCAAGTTCTTTTTAAGGAAATTATATTAAAATTTTTCAATAATATTTCCCATATTTGACTGTGGTTTTTCATTGAATAGGAATTATTGCTTTTTCATTCCATTTTGCTTGGTCTATGTGTTTTTTGTTTATTTCATGCAACATTTTATGCTACATAAGTCATGAATGTGCTTACTGGCTATGGGTGGGAGGGGGATGCCACAGGAAACGTTGGACATGCAATTCACTCGAGCATAATAATATTTAATCGGTTTTAGTGCATTCAAAATTATGGTAAATTCATTGATTTCTCACTATTCTGAATTGAGATTTATTTGTGTTTTGGCATTTCTATTGTGGCCTAGTAATTTTGAATAAGCCAAGTGTTAAGTTAAATGGGCATTGAAATGCTTTCCTAATATTAACAATATAGTCTCGAATTGCATGTGAATTGTAGATCAGATCTAAAAGAGTTGAGTTTCTTATCTAAAATCAAAGTTATTTTGACAAAAGAAAAACTTTATAATTGGATCCATTCTCTATTTGTAAAACAAGATATTTTTTGTATAAGCATTTAATCATTGTTTATTTCCATAAATAGAAAATGTTCTATTGAAACACACACGTATTCTAGTATAATATTTGAGTATTTTTCTTTATTTAAGTTGCCATTTGTTGCAGGCAGGCAGGCAGGTGTTGTTCACAAATAAAATTACATGCTTCGACGCCATTTGGAAAATGTTGCGAGTAGTATAATATATTTCTCCACGTCATGATTCGTGCTACATCACCGTCACCATATTTATCGCAACATAAATATGGTGAATATATATACTTACTCGTATACGTATATATATTCACATATGGTTTTATTTGTTGCTTTAACATTTCAACAACCAAAACAACTAACCAACACAATGAAACCAGAAAATTAGGTCTGCGTGCTCGACTCGTATTTTTATCAACAAATTAAACTTTTGTGAACATAAATTTCAAATAAAATTAATTAAAGCAAATTATTCTAAAATAAATACATACGCGTACGTGTACTTGTATTTATTTATTTCAGAGTAAATTTGTTTATATTTATGTAGATATACAAGTATGTTTATGTTGTTGAGGGTAGTTCCAGAAGTATCTAACTTGAACATAATACTGAGTTAATTGAGATTTTTTTTATACTTTATATAGTGAAAACTCTCAGGATTTTCTTAATGGCCACTAATTACTGATTTCACTTCTTCATAGTTGTTACTATTGTGTAATGTTTTCAAATTAAGTAAGAAATAAATATCCGAAGAGGCTTAAACCGGACGAAATTAAGAGTGACCACTGATATGGAAACATTTTTACAAGCACATTTGACAGTCATCCTGTGCAGAACTTTCTCATGTCCAGATGTTCATCTTCTTTGATTATGCCACCTAGTTTTATGGTTTTAAAAAAAGAGAAAAGTGTCTTCTACATTCACAGAGTATTAGGAGAGTCATCTGGCGATCAACTGTTTCCATATTGCTGAAATATAAATACTCGTACAACTTAAAATAATTTCAAATTCTAATCTAAAACTTTATAAAATTGAAACATTTGCCATAGTTAAATTGTAAAAGAGTCTCGCCTCCCTCCCTTTTAAGTATTAAAACTAAGTCTCTATTTCAAATACTATAAATCAAAAATCAAATCTTAACAAGAACTTTAAAATCAATGGAGTTTGAAGCATTTTATTTCGATTGATTGAGATTTAACATTATTTATGGAAGATTATTTCATGTTAACTTCAATTCAATAATGAATGAAGAATGAATGTGAGAAAGTTTTATTTATTATCTGCATTTAAGTCATTTGGGATTTTGAGTTTAAACACAATATTTTTTTTTCTTTTATTGCCTTATGAAGTTTCTTTTTTTTTTGTGTGTCTAGAACAGGTGGTTTTTGTTAGCTGTTGGATTTTGAAGCTCATTGGGATTTATTTAAAAAGTGCCATGCAGAAATTTTGTAACTTTATAGCTGTTAAGATAAAATACACTTGATTATATTCTCCTGATACACCTGTGTTTGCTTACCCTTAAAAATGTATATACAAATTTTATTCCATGATGATGATGCCTAAATCATGTTCTAGTTACCAAAGACAGAACATCATCATTATTATCTTTGGAATCTTGTGTTATTCTTGTATGACAAAAGACCCTTTTTTCTTTGTTGGACATTGTGTTTTGAATGTATTTTTGTGGTGAGAACACACAATAATAAAGAAGATTGAATCAGGTCAAAAATCGTTTCGTTTTGGTCATCAAGGTTAAATGTTTCATAATTTGATCGTTTGTTATGTTATTCGACACTTTTGACTTTAACAGTAAATTTCATAAATATTCATCCTTTCTCACCACACCTCTTTTCTATTTTATTTTATATTATATATTTTCAGGTAAAATCGGCAATTTGATTTTGTGTGAGCTTTTGGTTTTTTTTTTTTTTTTGTAATATTTTTGTCTGAAATTAAAAGCAGGTAAATTATTATTAGTTTTGTATATATTTTAGTATAACCATAGTATAACCATGGTCATGTATCTGCAGACACACATTATATGACAATTATTAATTTATTTAGATTATGTATAAAAAATAAATGCCCAATAAATCATGAGAAAGTAATCTTATAAGTATATACAATAGTTTCATATTACAATACAAAAGTGAAAAATCCTTGAAAGCATAAAATTTCATTATTAAATAAATGAAATCTTAATCGATTTTATTGTGCTTCAATTTCTTTTATAAATCAAAATAATGTTTCATTAAATATTTTATTATATAATGTGATTAATAAATTATTTATGTTATTAAAGGCTTCGCATGTTGGATTTCCAAATGAGAAATAAATTAAATGCACGACATAATTTAATGTTAAAAGTTTAATCATTGAAGTCTGATGTTTGTTGCATTTTGCCATCCAAGTCAGTAGTCATTTGATAGATTTAACTACATATTTTTAAATACAATTTTGTACATCGGTTTTATATCTTTCATCAGGTATTCTTTATAAGACATGCGCTCTATATAAACGACACATTTTAAAAGGTAGACACTCCAGTTTTTCTGTACGATTATTGAAGATTCTGTAAGCTTGAATATTTTAAAAATGTTGATCGATTCATTGAAATCCAACAAAAAATTTTGTATTGTAGTTGGTATGTGATTTTAATTAAGGAAACCATAAAGAAATTTGCAAGGTTAAAAAAGTTTGCCTTTTTGCCTTCCTTATTGTTATATTTTTTTTACTTTACTTCTATATATTCAATGGCAATGGCAACAGAACAAAAGCAATCAATTAATGCGAAATATTGAGTTTTGTGAAGCGATGAGTGTGGAATGAAATGAAACTTTGTGCGTGGAAATTGAAATTCAATTAGTCCAGTTTGTCGCCGACATGCATAAAATGTCACAGACATGATTGCATTTTGTGGCAAAGTTATGAATTCAATTTCATTTCATAAATGAAAATGAATTGTGTTTCTATAAGAATGCAGAGAATGCAATTGAAATAGCAATAAACAAATGAAAATACATACAATATAAAATGATGATTATACACATACGAGGTCTGTTCAAATTCCATCCATTTGATCTATTGTTTTGGAGTAGGCAAAAATCAAAGACGAGCCAAAACACGTTGCAAGCAAAACAGCTGTCAAAAATAAACTAAACATTCAAATTGCCCGACCTTGATAGCATAATTGAGAGACATGAGTACCACAAAAAAAAAAAAAAAATCAAACATCGAATATACGTAGCCCGCGTAAATTCAAAATTCGCGATATGATTTGACAGACCTCGTACATATGTAGGCCCCAAATGATTGTCAAGTATTTCGTTTGTTGTTCTGTGTTGTGTGATGTAGTAGCTATAAATTTTGATTCTGAGTTGTGGAAGTACGTCATAATTTTCTGCACACAGATGTCAGTTGTCAATTCTGAGTTGCTACTTAACAATAATACCAACAAGAAGAATTAGACATGATAATTTCAAAACTATGAAAAGTAGTAGTAGAGAATTTTAAATGATTTTATGTCATTTTGGAGTTGGGGGGCTTAGAAAGAAAGATTTAATTATTTTCAAAGATATAAATAATTAATAAATTAAAGATTTACAATAAAAGATGAGGCAATAAATGAATGACACATTGTTCAATTTAGTTTTGTTTTTTAATAGGATATGAGTAAAATGAAAGCAGTATTTTGTTGTTACCAGAGTCAAAGAATTACATCATCTGTTTATTTCTTTTCGAAATTATTATTATTAAATTGTTGCTCAACTCACATCCTAGTGTTATTATACATAAATTCCCAATTTTTATTGCAGACACAGAAATATGAATGTGATTAAATCGATTCATAGCATGAAATGTATTTAACTCTGAAAAAAAGAAACCATTTACAATATTTTTTCATTTAAACTAAAATAAATATGAAATGTATGAATACACAGAAAATAGTAATAGAGAAAATGGCGACAAATATGGCGAATGAGGTTTGTTAATGCCATAAAAGTAATTTTGTGCATGCGCTGCTACTGGTGCGACTACTGTTGTTGTTGGTGCCACTACTGTTGTTGTTGTCGGTACCACCAACAGATACATAATATAGTATAATAGATGGTGTCTATATGGATACATGAGATGTATATACATATACATATGTGAGTGAGTCTGTGCTGATGCCATTTACTAAATTGAAGTGTTCAACTACAATTGCCATTGAGGCTGTTATAAAGCCGCCTGCCGTAAAACCTTGTTGCTTTTGCAATAATCTCGTGCCATTCATAAAAATGTTGGAGAAATTATATGTATCTACAAATTGTATATATGGCTGGCGAATATACATACACACAAATGTACAATATGTCTGTGAGAATGTGTATGGCATAGATACACTTATATTATTTAAGCCTTTTTACACTTGGTGCATTACACAAGTGTTTGCCTTATGACGCTATATGATGCTCCTCAGATACTCAGTGGTACAAATGAAACCAACAATAACAACGACAATCATCCAAGCTACAGAGGGAGAACCACCACTTGGCATGAGCAAAATGTCTCTAGTGGCAGCAAGAAGGTTTTAAAATATCTATAATATGAAAATGTACAAGTGTTGTGTGTGTGTGTGTGTGTGTGTGTGTGTGTGTGGTATGCACCATATCCTTTTAGATTTTCTCATATATATATATTTTTTTTTTCACTTTTGTCTTTACTTGGCCAACAAGTTACTTTTTAGCTTTTGCGGTCTTTGCAACGGAAATAAGAAGGAAATGAGCATGGTTTAAGAGTTCTTTAGTTTTTCATTTTCTTTCCCACTCGTACTGTTTTCCCATCTGTCGTCTCCTTTTACTATATTTTGTAATTGTCTGAGAAAAATTTTCATTGGGGTTTTCCAATGGCATTTTTAAACTATTGTAAATTCAATTCATGAAGATGTATCTCGATTGTGTTTTACTTATAAAATATTGAAAAGTAATGAGTTTTTATTAAGAAAATTTGAATTTCTAGTTTTTCTACTTTCAACTCCTTGAAATTTAAATTGATTTTATTTTATCAGAATTGAAAACGGCCTATGGCACAATTACCATCAATTATGTCTTGATGTCTGTTCACCACCACCGCCAATGCTACTCTCAACCCTAAGCCACTCCAAGTACAAAAGTTTCATCGTAGTTTTCATTTTTCTGTTAAAAAGGGAAATGAAAGCAATTTTGAGGCAATTTGTGTAGGGACAAATGTTGATTTTGGAGGAAAATAGCCTGAAAGTGTTTGCTATTTTGCTTTAGTAAGTTTAAAGTAAGCAAAATTTTAAAAAAGTTATAAATTATTCTTTTCCATATAGACAACTAAAATATGAAGGATACTAATGTACATAAATAGAACTAAATTAGCATTATAATGTTTTTTTTTTTGTTATTTTCTTCATCAACTTTTTGTAAACTTGTTTTATAAACTTTGCTAAAGAGAGAAAAAAAAAAAAAAGAAAAAATAATACATTTGAGCGACTCTCATTAATCAATTGCAATATAATTTCATTAGCAATTATTTTTCTATTTTCTTATTCTATTTTTACTTAGTGTTTATTTTGATTTGTGATTTCACTTTTTTATTTGTTGCATTTACACTGACTGAACCACCTTGACCCACAAATCGACAGCACACAGAACACACCAGTCAAGTCAAGTCAAGTCGAGTCGAGTCGCGTCGCGTTTGATGAGAGATAGGCATCATATAGAGTGTCTATCGATCTTTATATGTAAGTGTACCATATGTGTAAGTCTACACATAGTATGTGCGTGTTTAACTATGAGTTGTTTGCTTTGTTTTGCGTAGTTGTTGTTACTTATATTAGACGCTTGTCTTGATTTCAATTTAATTTTCTATTTTCATGAATTTCATTAGCCATAAAAATACCCTGTATCCTTATAAAGGAAAAAATTAAGTATATTAGATTTATGCCACTGAATAACAAGCAAAAGAAAATGAGTTGGAATCCAGAATTATTATGGGTATGGAATTGTTTATCATGATGAGACACGCCGATCTGCATATGAAACATGAGATTTTCGTGACATTACTAGATTAAAACAAATTTCAAACCTCACTAATGTCCAAGTTTGTAACCATTTCGGTACACATAGCTTGCACATTTTCAAAGATTATATTAGCTGGAAAGGTTAGGTTCATTCAGTCCAGAAAATATTGTATCTCACTTAAGAATTATGAACCTAAGTAGCACTTTTCGACATAAAATCTGTATAACTATTTGATCAGTATATCTCTGCACGAATATTTTGCATTAAGTTATGCAACATATGAGTCTATACATATATTTTTTAACCAAAATCTCCAAAAATGTTGTATATCTGCTTGTATAATATTTTCCTAAACATATGAATCTTAAGACCAAGTTCTAACATTTACATATCTTCAAACACTGTGCTTTGGATATGATATGATATGATCTACAGAGTATTCATTAGTCGAACCTATCCAAAAAATTTTACTTGTTTATAGTTATTTGTTATTGTTGCTTTTTCGTATTAAAGTTATTCTTATTTTGTTTGTTTTTGTTTTTTTTGTTGAATATTTTTTTTTTTTTACTATTTTCCTACTCAAGTCAACGCAACTCGATTTATTTCGATATCTCAATATAAGGCGTGGGTCTATTGACTCTGTTTCGCTGTCTACTGGTATCTGGTAGCCATTTTCATATGCACGCACAAAATCGTTCATAAAGAAACTTGATGTCGGTTAAATGTCATTTGGATTTATTTCAACATTTCGAGATTTTGCGATATCGTAGTTAGTATGCAGTCTGCATATTAATGAGTTATTGCTTCCAATTACAATATTTCTAGTTTTGTAATTCATTCTCTCTTGATCTCTCTCTCTCTCTCTCTCTCTCTCTCTCTCTCTCTCTCTCTCTCTCTCTCTCTCTCTCTCTCTCTCTCTCTCTCTTCGCATCATTCAGCAGCGGCTTGTAATTAAAAGTAAATTATATGAAAGTAAATTCACTAAATAATTTCATCTTTAGTTTATAATAATGAATGAAATTGTTTACACAATTATTTAATTGAGTATTTCAACAGACAACAATCTTGTGATATTTGTAAAGTATCTCAGAACAATTCATATACACTCATATGTACATATGTACTTAGTATAGTATTATATTTTGTAAATATGTAAATCCAGAGAAAATGTCAAAATGAACCACAAAAATGTTTACGACATCATTTTACAAGAGCAACATTACTGTGCAACCACTTCAGACATAAGTAAAACAACAGCCAGCAACAACAGAATAATAATAATAAATTGTTGATGACATTGCCCCGGCGCATTGCAACAAATGGCGATGGTAATGATGATGATGGTGATAATAATGATGATGAGCAATGAATGATATTGAACCTGACACCCAAATGAACAATTTCAGTAATTTGTCAACTGCAAATACTTAGTTTTGTTTAATTCCCTGTTCATGGCATCATGATGATTTTGCACATCAGCAGCTACCTGCTTCATTCGTTGCTGTTTGCAGTATCTCTACATAGTCAGTCATTCGTATATATAAAGTAATGTTTTTACTACAACTACTCTGTATCTGTTGCCCCAATCGCGTGCTGTACCCTGTTGCGCGACCACTCGGGGAGAATCACCACAGTTGGTACTTTATTACAAATAAAAATAAAAACAAATTATCTCATACAATAGTTTATACTTGTATTTGTTTTTTTTGCATTTTCTTCGTAAGTAAACGTTTTAAAATTAAAAGTGCAATAATTTTTCCCATCTGAATAAGAATTTTATTACAATTTTTTATTTGTAGTTTACATTTTTTGCATTCTGCATTAAATTTCAATAAACCTGTAATTTTAAATTGTTTAAATGTTGAGCAGAAATCATAAAAATTTGCTAAAAATTCACTAAATTAAGAAGAATTATATAAATTTAAGATACTTTAAAACATTGAATATATTAGACCAATAATAAATAGTAAACTTGGGTTTCATATGCAAAAAGTTCTCAACTAATTCAAAACGAAAATTTATAAAAAAAAACATTAGCATTAATCGATCATTTAGATGATAATGAATGCCTATATTTATATATAATAGCATAAGTTAGATTTTGTGTACTAGAAATTCATAAGTAAAAACACAATTCATCCGATTAAGTTTCTTTAGCATATCACAAGTTTCTTGTATTAGCCCATGGTAAAAAAAAATATAAGTATGATGAAGATTAATCGTTGGGGCATTTCCCTTAGAAAATCATTCATTAAATTTGACAAACTATTGATTTATTAAAGAGTGGATATGATAACAAGGAGTGGGGTTTTGTATGATATAAAGTAATGCAAATTATCACAATATATTGTCTATATACATACGAGTATATTCGATCTGAGCTATTAAAGACTAAAGTGTAATAGAAAATAAGCAAATAAGATTCTCAGTATTTAAGACATTTAAAATGCAATGGCAATAAAATCACTTTTCTAATTTCCTCCTTTCCTTCTTAACTAGCCCTTGAGCTGTAGGCCTCTGTCGCTATTGCTCATATCAAAATACTGGGTTATAATTTGTAATTATAATCTTAGTTAAAATAAATAAATAAATTATTGTATATATAACAATTTTCACTAATTAAAATAATAAGATTTATTTGTAGTAAGATTAGAATTAAAAAACTTAAAATGAAATTCTCTTATAGGCAAATTAATGAATACGCAAAAGAGGAACAGAGTAGTTGAATGATGCTCGTACTTAAATCAACTTTATTTTAAATCAACATAAATATTTATAAGTTTCTTCTTCAAATACTCATAATTATGTAAATTGCAAATTGAGTAATGCTAAAACGTCTCATCTAAACACTAAGAAATCTTTCTAGTCATAATTGTTTTACGAGTAGTAGACCGGGAGAAAGCACAAGTCCCACTACGAGTATCATCTAAGTATATCTGTCATAAATGTTAAGAACCTGAAGCTAAAAGTGAATTTTAAATTTTAGCCATCTATATTACTATCATCTCATTATCTTTATTGAGAATATTATGAGTGTGTCTTAGCATAAAATGTTTACATAGAACGATGAGCGCATAAACATAAAGAAATTTTCATTTATGTATGTGTTGTCATTTTAGAAATTAACTTTTTAAAAGGCAAAAAAAAAAAAAATACCCAGTAATGGAAACCTACCACTTACCTATGTTGTATTGTATGTACTTACTAGGTGAAAGGAAGGTAGCTAAAGTGAGATGGGTGGGGGGGGTGATTGCGTGGGTCGGTGGTTAGTATAAAGTGGAAAAGTAAAAATCAACATTTACCAGCCAGCAGTGACTGTGTAAAAGTTTTTCAATTAACTTCATTAATATTCAACGTTGCCGTGAGGCAATGTTCAGGTGTTTTGTGTTTGACTCATCGCTTGCAGTAACTTTTCTGCTTCTGGCAATGATTGGCCAAAAATTCAATGTGGTTTATGAAACTTAACCTCAACGACGCACTACACCTTCATTCGCCACCCAAAAATACAATACAAAGAGAACTATAGAAAATGGTTACATAGTAGAATCAGTACCACCTAACTAACTCCTCATTCCTCATATCTCATCATCCACCTGCGGTTGATTTTATGAACGCATTTCATGTTTTGCTGTTATTGATGTTCTTCGCTAGATTATTATGTGTTCTTTGGTTGGGTAGATTGTTAGCCTGGTTTGGTGGTTATGCAAACAAGTTTCGCCTAATGGCCTTATTGACAGGTAGGTTCACTGATTGACAGCCAACTACAATATTTGAACATAGTTGTAGGCGGCCCAACTGAAATTGACACAATGACCATAAGAGCATGGCACTAAATTGGCCAATTTCAGTTTTATTCGCAGTTTTGCGGAACTCTCTCTCTCTCTCTCTCTCTTTTTTGACACAAAAGGAAGGAGCTTTAAGCAATTTATTGGCTTTATCAGCTTTGTAATATAAATTCGATTTATCGTTCCAATTCCTAACTCTAATTTTGTAATTGTCTGTGATTTCGTCAATCAGTCTTCAGTGATAAATACTTAGTAAGCGTGGCATTTCATTTCATTAAAAAACTAGAAGTATTTGAATGAAATTCATTTAATTTAAATTATTAATTTATTTATTTATTTATTTTTTCTTGGCAGCACAAACATGTCGAGTGACTCATCACGTGCCCGTATACAAATACCGGATGAACTGAAGGAGGTGCTATTAGAGTTCTCCATAGCATATTTGGTTGAACAACCGCCAAGTGTCGTCGATTATGCCGTTGAGTTCTTTACTAAAATGCAGGAAACACGTGCAGTCAAGCATCATGAACCGAATGATGAGAGTACGGCATCACAGGAAGATGGTAAGTTTCATAGAAAGGATGCTTTCCCGTATTATAAAACTTCTTTAAATAGTTTGAAGTTATGCTTAAAGTACAAATGTCACACGATTTATTATAATTGGTCATAATTCTATTTGTGGCATTGTTCATTTCTACTTTAAATGACCCCATGTTTTACATGTATGAAAGTGAACAAGTTTATGAATGGATCACTGTTTCCTGTTAACTTGCAATTATGTATTTCATGTAGGTGTAAATCCTCACAAATAACTATTTTTAGTAAGTCCTATAAGTCTTATACACGAGAGTCGCCGACTGTTTTATGTTTTTGTTTTGTGCAAACTATGGAGGCGTTTTGCAGCGAGCTGTGTTATATATTTAGCATACTAATTTTAGTTAGTTTTCCCCTAGAAGCTATGATTATGCATATGCATGTACGGCGATTAATTAACAACGTTAGAAGACCGACAAATAGACAGACAGAAAGACAGAGGGGCGGAATGTTGATATGCGCATGTCCTTTTGAACGCCTACTTGCTTGCTATACTGCAATATGTCTATTTTCTTTAAAATTTTATACACTTCACATTTATGTTCTGTCATGTATTTTTGTTAAGTTCGAGTCATGAATATCTCCCAATTCTTGGTAGACAGTAGATAGAATCTATCACGATCCACTAGTCCCTCATATTGATTTTGTTTTCATTCTGATTGTATGTGAGTCTTTCCAAAAAGGTATATCGTATGTTATTTTATTAGGGCTGTAGGTTTTTGAAAGTCTCGAGAATTGGGTATCAGTTCTTTTTTTTTTTTTGCACAATCCATCACATCTCATACTTATAAAACTGATTATGAACAGTGTCTCTTATGTTTGATAAAACCAGACATACTCTTACTATTTTGATACTTTTAACGCAGTGAATAGTACATTTTATACTTTTGCCAACATCGGAGACTCCATAAAGTATATAAAATATATTCTTGATCAACTCAAGAGACGAATTGATTTAGCCATGTCCGTTTGCATGTATGCAAACTAGTCCCTCCGAATTTGAGCTAGAGAGCTGAATTTTGCAAGAATTTTTCTTTTCACCAGATGCTGTAGAAGAGTATTTGAACCAGCCGAATCGGACCACCAGATCCACAGAATCAAATTCATGTTCTTATTAGAAAAACTTTTTCGTTTTTTGTTTTATCCAACTAAAATTGAAACAGTCTTTGGCCCATGTCCACCAATAGTTTGAATTTCAAGATCCCAGGATTACTTAATAGTACAGCTCCATACAAAACTCTGATTCAAATTTATATTCTTATTATTTGTTTATTGTATTATCGAACTAAAGGTAAGTATATATAGTATTTTCACTGACCATGTAAATTTCAGGACTCTAGGATTACAGAATCTTATACAAATATTTTGGTCTAAATATTTAAATGTGTATGTGTACTAATTCTACCCTAAAGATAAGCCAAGGCAATAATGAAATATATCTGTATGCTTAATCAGAGAAATGTAAAGGGTATAACAACTTCGGCATAGCAGAAGTTAACCTTTTTTTTTTGCTATCTAGATATTTTTACCCATTTTGTTGCACCACACTATTGTGGTTCAGCATCAAATTTCTCCCTGTGTTGTGTTGCTTACCCCAATGATTGTTGTTTATATCCAAAGTATTGTGGTCTTCAGCTGAAAGTTAATTTTAATCAGTTTTGCCTGCAGTTGGCATTGAGTGGGTAGCATTATAGTTAGATTATATCAAGCTCACCCACTCACTCACTGACTCGGTCACTCGCACTTCTGCCTATTCTACAATGCAATATCTATATCTAGTGGTCTCTGTTAGTCAGTCAGTCTATCTATTTGACTGTTGCTGTGTTTGTTGTTTGGTCTGTTGCAAGTATATGCATATTTATTTGCCTGTTGCTTTGGAAACCATTTTATTTAAAAATGAAAACGAAAAAGTTGAACTCAAAGCTCAAAGATGAAAGTAGCGAAAATTATATTAGAAAGAACTGGGGCAGTCCTCTCAGTTATCCGTGGGTATAGTAGTGCAAGTAAAAAAAAAACGGACGAATCATAAATTCTGTTTTGTTATTTGCCACAAGTTTTGTTTTAGGGTTCCAGACCCAAAGGGTACCAAAAGGAACCCTATTGCAGAGACTTCGTTGTCCGTCCATCCTCGGGTCATAACTCATAAACCGCAATAGCTAGGGTCCCCATACAACAAACATTTTGGCTTGTATGGCAGCTATACGATCCAGTAATCACACGATCTTGAAATTTGGATAGTTGGTGACTATATATTAGAAACTTATACTGTCGAAGTTCAGTTTGATCAGACAACTAGGAAGACTACCTCCCATACAAACCCACCATTAAACTTTTTTGCCTTTTGAACTATTGAACTGAAAATTCGACACTATTACTTTCTGATATAGGCGCGGTACATTTGTTGGAATCAGTCAAATCGGACCACTAGGGGGAGTACCTCCATTACAAACCCCAATCAGGTACGGAACCATCCGTGTAGAAGTCTGACTCGCACTTGGCCCATTTTTATTTTTTGCATTTGTGCAAAGCCAGCAATGGCGTCAGCTTTGTTTGCACATCTAAATCTAAATTAAAAACTTTTTATGAAGGTTGGCTGCTGTTTCTGTTACTGATGCTGATGCCGATGACGATGCTTCTATGACTACCTTCTAATATCCAAAACCAGTCAACATATCTGCACTAATTTTTTATGGTTCCCTTTCTCATTTCATTTATGCGTTTTGCAAATTAAAAAGTTTTACTTTCCTTCATTCGCTCATTCTGTCAGTCATCCGTTCATTTGCTCCTCCGATCATTCCTTCATTTGTTGGTATATACTTAGAATAGTTTGTTTGCTGTTCATTTGTTTGTGGTTACTCTGTGTTATTGTTGTTATTGTAGTTGTTGTTATTGCGGTGGCTATTTAACTTTTTGTGGCATTTACACGCAGTTTCCGTTTCGTTCCAATTTTGTTTCCGTTTCCGCTTCCTATGCTGTGCTGGGCACCTCTGACTGCTGACTTGTGGCCGGGGTTGACCAACCCGCACTTAGAATTCACTCACTCAAAGACAGTCGACGGAACCTCAAACCAAGCAACCAACTACACACAGATATTGAGGTAGTTTATCATCAGTCAAATCAGTTTTTAGTCAGACAGACAGACAGTCAGATAGTCAGTCAGTCAGTCAGTGTGGGTGAGGAATGTCTTGGCCAATGTATCTGTCTGTCAGTCTGTCTATCTAGGTATGTAGTACTTTGTTAAGCGCATCTGTTCGTTTGTATAAAGTTTTCTCAATTGTACTTTTTCACGCTGCTGTGGTTTTACGTGTACTTTCTTAATTTTTTGGTTTGTTTTATCTCGTTTTAATGACTTTTTTATTTTGTAATTTTCTATCTAATCCCAGCAAAGACAAGTCACATTCTTAGTATTATGCAGAAGCGTATCGATACTTTGTAAAGTTTCTTAGATTAAAGTTAATTTAGTTGTATTGACTTTCTTGGTATTTTCAAGTAGAAGAGTTCAATCAAAGTAGAAGTAAAAAGTATTTCGATTAAATTGATAAGCGCACACATACTAACTGACTACACATACAGGAAAATACATTTGATAATGTAATGAACTAACTAACTCATTCCTTTCTCTGCCGCACATCAATGACAATAGCAAACAGAAGGGAACTGAAAAAGGATGATAAAATGGGTGGTTGGTTAGTTGGTTCCTTTATCATTGTCTAATTTGAGTTTCATGTTTATCGAACAATAAATCAAACACACGAACGAAGCAAATCTATTATCTACAAACTGACTTCATCTGCTCAGCTCACCTCAGTGTCCCTTTCGTAGTAGTTCGTTCTTCTCCAACTTGATTATGTTTATTAGACAACATCTTAGCCAAGTCCAAGTCAATTCAAGTAAAGCCAACAAGACACAACTCAAACTTAATTTATTTGAAGCATCATCAGAATTGTTGTTGTTAAACTTGTGTAAAGAGAAATAAAGTAAAGTGAAGTAAAGTGAGTTGTACCAAGTTTTGTTTGTCATTAAAAATCTATTAATTAAAATACAAATTAAACGTTAAATAAATAGTAGAAGATATAAAGATGTAGACCATAATAAGAGTAGAGTAGTGTAGAGTAGAGTAGAGAAATATGCACTTTGATTGATTTCTCTGATTGCTAACTAATTGAAGTTAAGTAAAATTAACTTGGGGTTAATTGAGTTTGAAAAGAGAAATACATAAATAAAATAAGGAAAAATCAATACAAATCAAATAATCAAACTAAAGACTGCAGGTAACATTGAAGAACATCATCTGATGAGGATGGGTGGCGTATCTTGTAGATGCTTATCATCTATCTAAAGGAAATTCTAAGTTGAATGAGTTGTGTTTTTATGGTTTGATGGTTTTGTTCTTTGTTCATCGAACATTCAATGAAAATCTGATAAAGAAAATAAGGTCCTTTTTGTGTTGGTTGTTTGTTTGTTTGTTTGTTGTGTGCTTAATAAAGTTGAATTTATTTTAAGTCTAATGGAAAAGCTGCCACAAAGGCCACTTACACACACACACTCAGACAGATGTCTATCTGTCTATTTGTATTGTATACTTGTACATATATATATTGATTATATGTGAGTGAGTGTGCCAGTGTATGTGTGTGTGAATTTAAATTTATTTAAAAGCCATGGGGCATCCCCTTAACATAAATGTGTATTTGCCTCATTTTGCTTTGATGTTTATTTTTAAATACATGATTAATTTCCTTTAAAGATTCAATCTTCTTCAACTCCCCAGGCACAATTAAAACCTTATAAATAATTTTCTCTTCACTTCTTTATAGTGAAACAATACAAATTTATTTAATCTGAATTTCATTCAGAGTTTTCTCATTGAATTTTAGTTAAAGAGAAAAGTGCATAAAACAAAACAATAAAAATAGTAAGAGTCAAGTGAATAATAAATACGAACATATTTTTTGGTTTGCCATTAAAATTCTTGCCTAGAAAGATGGAGTGCTGAGGGCGAAGAGAATGAATTGGTGTGGAGAGAAAATTTGTAGAATTTACTGAAAAATAATTCATAAGCATATTTTGCTTGTTTCCTCCTTGTTCTACATGTCTAATCTGACTGCCTGCCAGTCTGTCGTCTTTTGTCCGTTTGCGTTTCTATTGTTATATTTCATGCTAATAGGGAGTAATATAGAGTCAGTCGTCCCTCCCTCCCTCCTTCCTTCCTCTCATCATAAATTTGCCATAGATGTGGATGATGAACTAGAATCCAAGTGTTTTACACGACAACGTGTACAAGAGCCTGGAGTGGAATAACGCTGCGCATTGCTGCGAAGGATGTTCATTGATGCGCAAGACTGAACGAAACTAGCTTTCATTATATACTATAGTATACTACATATCTACAAGTATATACAAGATATATGTACAATTTTATTTTTTTACGCTTCACTTGAGTTTGGCAAGTCCTGGAAAGCGAGAGATGGAGAGAAAAGGAAAGGTTAGTTCAACATTCTAAAGCGGCATCCAAAACGAATATTCAAAGAACTTACCTGGGTATGCAACCCATTCTACATAGAATGGAGAAGCAGCCTTGTGGAAAGGACACCAAGCTACATGGTATAACAACAATGAAGAAGAATGATGAGAAGGATCGAGGAATGAAATTCATGTCCATTCAAATATATTCGTACATACAATGAATGATGGGCAACGACATGATGACATGATGGCTGTCGGTCGTCATTGATAAAACATCATCATGTAAGGCTTTTTCACACAGGTGGTTATTGTTGGCCTTCCATGTCGTAGTTCCATGTTGCGTTGCTATGTTTATTCATTCAGATACTCGTACATACACACACCGACCGAAACAAATAAGTCAGCAAATGTATGTGTGAGTGTGTGTGTGTGTGTGTGTATTTATATGTACTTTAATAAAAGTTGTAGCTGTCCTTCGTGTTCAGTTCACGAGTGTGATGCATACAAACAATGGCTTGCCTCAATATCTAAGTAGACTGCTACCCTGAATATTTGTACATGATCGGAAATTGACATTTCGGGTACTTTGGAAGGCTGCTTGCCTGGATGAAAGCACCCACTAAACTCCGTTATGAACACGTGTCAGTATGTATCTGTGTGAATATGTTTATGTTGTTCTTAATAATGTCGACGTTAATGAAGACAAAGGATGCTTTAAATACTTTCCTCATTTCATATTATTATTTCTATGTTCTGTTCTGTTGTGTTGTGTTGTGTCTTCTTCTATTGTGTGTCTTCTTTCCTCGTTGCTTGTGAGACTGTTTGTATGAGTGTGAGTGTCTAGCTATGCGTGTATTTTTATTTATTTTTATATAGCGTGCTATTAGGCGCATCGTTTGCTGTATCTTCTGTTCAGTTTACTATTTCCTCCTATCAGTTCTTTGTCTCTCTATTTCTTGCCATTTTTATTGTTGAGAGGCATTTTCTCGCTTTTAGTTTAGCAACACATCATTGCCATCATTGCCATCATCATCATCATCATCATCACTATCATTAGCAACATCATCAGCAACATGAGCGAGAAAAGCATTTCCTTTATTTTCATCATCGTCATCATTGTCGCCGCGCTAACAACGTCAACACTTCATCAACATCATCAGCGAGTGGCAGCGGCAACATCATACTCATCATCATTTGGTACTAAGAATAAAGTTAGTCAGTTGGCAATCGTCAGTGAACGTCGTTCCTCGTATCGTTTGACGTTCAACAGTTTAGTGTAGTTCATTTGTTAGTTTAGTTCAAAAACACATTTCATTATCATATGTGTTGTATTCTGTTCTGTTCTCTTTTGTTAAATGTGTGTGTGTGTGTTAGACATTTTTCATTTTATTTTGTTTTTGACACTTTTACCTTAATTAAATTTTATATCAAAGTGAAATTTTATTCATGAATGTTACCTGCTTTGGGCTTGAATATATTGTAATTACTTTATACGCCCATACAATTTACAATTTACCCTAAGTGCGTTAGTCAATGTGATTGTGTGTGTGTGTGTGTGTATATATAAATATTTTAAATAACCTGTTAACCTTATTACAGTTGTATATCATTTAATTTAACATTAGCTTTTTATTTTCTTTTCTGTTTTTGTCATTTTGGTTATTAAGGGTCTTGATGAAGATTAAGTCAACTGGTTTCGTTTGAAAACGCGCCTCTATTTTCTGCACTTAAATTTGTGTAAATGTTTATGTATTTTGTTGTATCTGCGTCTCATAATAATAATAATTTAGGACAACGGTACTAAATTTCAAATAATAAAGTGCTTCCAAAGAGACTCTTGTTGAGATAATAGTGATGGTGATGACATGATCTAAACCCAAAATGACTTTGACAAATTACACCTAAAGAATATAATTTGCTCTGTTGTGTGTGTGTTTTATAATAAAAAAAAAAAAAATAATTAAAATATCAAGTTAAAATACTTTTCAATGTAATTCAGTTTTCATAACATCATAGTATCTTTGACAATGTCTGATGATTATCCTTACTACTGGTAAATTATTTAACCGACAAAGAAAAAAAAAAGCTTTATTCGAAAAGTCCTTTAACGTATTATATATACATAATTCTACATTTATTGCATTCTCCTTTTTGTTGGTTGCTTTCTTTTTTCTTTTTTTCTTTTTTTTTGGTTTCTTTTTGAAGACTTTATAAGACCAAAGTCGTCTATGCTCAAACCACCTCAATATGCCTTAAGCCCTTTATAGTTTTCGTTGAGTATAATCTCTGACAATGATGTTGTCGTCTTGGTCGTCATTGTCGTTGTCTTCATTGTCATCGCTTTCATTGGCATCCTTGTCGTCATTGACAATGAGTTCGTGTCATATGATAGTGAAATGGAGATTTACTGCTTCTTCACGTGGTATTTTTACGCTTTTCACGATTACATTTTATACTTTCACAGTATTAACAATTTTATATATATATATATACAGATTTTGTGTCCCCAAACCGCATTTCTCTTCAATAATTTAAGTTAATTTTTACTGCATTTACTGAATATTTAAAATTTAAGTTGAAATTTAACAGAAAATTACACATACGCCATGTGTGACAAATTAATTCTTATTTATTTAAAAAGAGAAATAAATAATGCAAATTTTAACTAATAAGAAAACTTATTTTACGATTATATTTATAAAGTAACAGTACCCACTTAACTTTAGTGTACGATTATCATGCACTCAGCTTTGCATATAATGAATATAATATTCAATATTCAAATTGGAAAAATTCAAAGTCAAATCAAAAGTAAAACTACTTTATAGTTTTGTATTTTATTTTTATATATTTTTTTCCAGTTTAATTTTATATTTTTACATCAGTCACACGTGGTGTGTTTGAGTTTATGGTATTTGTCACTTTGACATGGTTCATTCCATTTGTGTAACAGTTTAACTGTATGTATTGTATATAAGTATATTACAATATATGGATTAGATCGTTTGTCTATTTATCTGCAGAGAAATGCAAAGTTTCAGATATATTGAGTTCTAAAGATATCGTGCTGAGAATGTGTTCACAATTGGCAGTTCATTGGTTGTCTAAAAGGTCTAATTTATCTATAACATTATAAATCAAACTACTCAAATATGCAAAAAACAAAATTTGCCAAATTTCAAATCTACATTAAAATTATTATTTTATGTGCAGGAAACTCTTTCCATCCATAAGTATCTTTAACTATGGTTTATGTAAAGTATATAAGCTTCAATAGACTTGAACTTAATGTGTTTTATTTCTATTTATTATTATTGCACTTTAGTTTATTTGTTTACATAAACGAATTGTTGTACTATGAATGAATGAATGAATGAATGACTGACATATTTATATGAATTTTTTACCTTGAAATCATGAGTATGCGTACATAGATTCAAAGCCATAATATTTGTATGTGTGTATTTGAACTACTTCAACTTGAACAACTTTCAAAAACCAAAAAATATTAAATAATTCACACCACCACCATAACCGTCATGTCTACACAAGAGCCTAGTGACAACAGCAGTTTATTGGTTGGTAAGAATTGCAAAATACTCGTATGTAAACAAAAGCAATAAAACAAAAATAAATTAAAAAATCAAATATTTAATACTTGCATACATATGTTACACATCTGTCTAGATTATTGTATTGTAAAACAAATTCTTTTTTATTACCTTCTTCTTCTTCTTCTTCTTCCTGTCATTCATTTTTGTCTTATTTATGTTTTGCAATTTATTGTTCTCAATGTTTTTATTGGTAAGTACAATATTTCTCGTATGAATTCGAAGTCATCATGTATCTGTTTATGTCTACTTACCAAAGCAAAAGTGTTTTTGTTGTTTTTCGTTTTCTGTTCTATTTTGTTATCTCAAAATTAGTGAGTGATCACACACAACAATTGTGTCATCATTTCTTTATTTGTTTTATTTTTATTCTACAATAAATGTGAAAGAACAAGCGAGGTTCACCTTTTTTACACAATGTGAATGGTATTAATATTATCTCAATATGTTTGTAAGACATTGGTAGGGCAAATAGAAGAAGCACCTTTGCTCATGCAGGACTAGTTATTAATGTAGTCCCTAAAACGTTTAAATTGTAGAACTAGTAATTTACAAAGAATCATATCTGGTCTATATAAATGTACCCACAAATTCCTGATAGACTTAGCCCCAAGTGTGAAGTGTAAAGATTGTTTTTGATATGAAGAGCGTAGAGCACGGAATCTTGTTTGTTTTCACAGTAGATAAAATGTTCTTCAATTGTTGATAGACGTAGAAATAGCCTACAAGTAAACTTAAGGTTGATAAATATGTTTTGGTATGAAGAAGTTTGAAAGTCGAGACTTTTATAAAAGTGGATACAATGGCAAAACTTAAACAAAAAACCCTAAAATGATCTAACTGTCAAATTTTTCTTATAAAATCGACCTTTAAATTATAGTTGCCATTTAGATTAATTCTTCTTTTGTTCGGACAATTTCTTTAAGTGTTCCCAACTGCATTTGAAACCCTGAAAATAGTCACCTCCTGGTATTGATTATTTAGATAAAGAAATCTGGTCCAAATTTAGCCGTCATAGGCTTAGCAAATGCTCATCTGTCTCTTGTTCTGTATCACAATTAATCTAAATTGGATTAAATGTGTCATGACTCTACAGTGTCCTATTATATCTTGAAATCCTTTGCAAGATTTAAAATGCATGCAAGTTCATTTTTCTCGCTTTTTTTGTGGTACAAATTCTGTTTAAAAGGTATAAATGATTCGTTGAAATCGATGGCAAATTTCTTTCTATCTTAATTTCTGTGTTATTTTAGTAAATATTTATATTTTTCATTTGCTGCTTGTAGTTCATGTTCATATTTTTTGTGTTTCTCTTTAAATAATTAAATAGAATATGTTGCAATAAGAAATGCATATGTTAAATATTTAAAACTGTGAACACATAGTCAGTGTTTGCTTATGAATTTGAATTTATGCATTCTAGCATATGAGTATCTTTTACTATGTATATTTTACATTCAGAATAAGCGATCCATATAAGTACTGTCTTATACATGTACGAGTATATGATGCGTATACGTATTTGCTTATCTGCACTGGGCCAATGATGGTTTGTTGGATTGTTGGCGGATTGGTTGGCTCTTGGTTTCATTGGATGGTTCGTTGTTCACTGGCTTTAGCTTGGTTTCACTGTTCTACTGTTTTACTGTTTCATTTGTTTGTCTGTTTATTGCCGACAGCACAAGTTGCATAATTGGATCAACAAATTTGCCGACACTCGAGTGAACTGAGCAGTCAAAACTATAAATCTACATACGCATACACATATCTACATAAGTAGAGATAGTGTGTGTATGTACATAGATTGAGGTAACCGTTTGTGTGTGCAGCTTTATTAAGCCATGCATATATCTTTATGATAATTCCTAGGTATCTGCTACTATCTACAATACAATATATTCCTATGCATATACAATATACATCGTATATAGTCATATCGTATGAGTATGTCAAGCCCATTCAGTTGCAGAGTAGTGAAAGATACATTTATTTCAACATCGTTGACTTCTTGATATTCTTTTTCTCTTACATTACAACTTTGTTGTACTTTTGTATATACAATTTTTATAAATTCAAAGAAGAGAAGAGACAATTTGTGTATCCCCCCCAGTTTATATCTACAATACATACATACTTCCTTCATACCTAGCTCAACATCAACATCGACATCATTATCATTCAGATATTTTTGCATTCGCTTTTGTTTTCAACGGGAATTCATGACAAACTGCTCAATTAAGCATGCTAATTATGCCGCACGGCAGAAATGCTTTTCTTCATGCATATGATTTACATACAACGAGGGATGTTTGAGAGAAGTCTAGTGACGGCACATAAGTTAATTCAAGAGCACACATTTTCATTTTTGAGAAACTAGACAATATTAAATTAGATGCCTTTTCTCAGGATAATGAATCACATAATTCTATGTATAATCTCATCTGATATTACAAAGATTATGAAAGAATTGTTTATACATGACCAATGACCAACAAAATAAACCAAACCTAAATATTATAGAGAAGACACAATTTAGGAAAAAATATGTAGGAATATCTGATCCATAATTATACCTAGATCTTCAGATGAAGCCACTAGTTTCTTTGTCAATTCTCTTTTGAATTAATTATAAATATAAGTAAATAAATACCGTTCTGAATTTGTGTGTGTGATATAGTATTTTAAATTTAGTAATTTTAAATAAAATAAAGAAAATATTGCATTTACTGAATTTGTTGTTAAGCAAAGTGAAGAATAAAAATTGCAAATAAAAAATAAATAGCAAAAGCAAACCATAAGAGTTACTAAATACGATTATAAACAAAAATCAAGATCATCATCATTGGACTCAGTCACTATACACGGGCACTGGAATGTGTGCAAGGACAAACGCTAATAGGAAATCAGCAAACAGTTTGTTTAATTAGTTTTGTTACATTTTGTTCCTTGAAGTTCCTTGAAATGAAATAAACAAAATTGTTAAATGGACCCAAGACATGATTATAGATATCTTTTAGGTATTGGAGTGTTCTACTCGTAAGCTTCCATTGATTTACTGCATTTTAAACAAGAATTTTCACAATTATTATTGCAATTTATGAACTCATCAAACGAATCTCGTATGTAAAAATATTTTTTAACTTAATTTACCTCATCATCAACCAGCAACAAAAAGCAAAAAAAAAAAAAATAAAATAAATAAATAAAAGAAAGAGAAGAAAAAAGTGAAAAGTCGTTTTAATGCGTTTTTAATTGGTTTCATTTTTCGTTCTGAATATTTTCGCTAAAGAAATTTCTTGCAATGATGCAATGGTACATTATACTTACTTAATTACTTATTTAATATACTATGTGTGTGTATATATACCTATGATGTGGCAGATTTTCAATGCCATGAATGGATATAGTAGAATATTAAGTGAGTGCAACTTGTGGGTTGCGAGGTGCGTTGCAATTACTTCTGTGGCTTAAAATTAAGTCACTCAACAAATACACATGTGCTTACACATGTACATAAATTTGGATCTACCTTTAATAAAGTGGTTAATTTCTATGAAAAATATATATATATATTTGTATTTTTTTTATATATTTCTAGAGCCGATACCAGTACAAAGTACACGTCGTAAATCAGTGTTTGCCGAGGCCTATGATCCCGAAGTGGAGGATGAAGATGATGGAGCCGCTGTCATATATCCAAAAACAGATGAACAACGCGCACGTCTCAGTGAATCGGTTAAGAATGTTTTGCTTTTCCGTTCATTGGATAAAGAACAGGTTAACAATAACAAATAGCAAATAAATCATCAATGAAATCACAATAATTTACAAATATAGAATATTATTGTATTGTATTTTTATTGTTTCATATAAATTTTGTGTATGAATTTTATAGATGAATCAAGTCTTGGATGCCATGTTTGAGCGCAAGGTACAACCAGGTGACAACATCATAGTACAAGGTGATGATGGAGACAACTTTTATGTTATTGAATCGTAAGTATTATTTCATTAATTACTTGTTTGAATTGAATTCCAAATACAAACATAAATAAACTTTATACTTATGGCAATTCCATTTTTATTTCTTTTCTCCATTTTCACACATAATTCACACATCTCAATAAATGATTGATGGATTGATTAATTGATTGATTGATTGATGACTCGAATGATGAACAATAATAGTGGCATCTATCAAGTATATGTTAGTGACAAACAAGTTCACACCTATAATAATAGCGGAATTTTTGGGGAATTAGCACTTCTCTACAATATGCCAAGGTATGTGTTTTGGTCTATTTGTAAGTTAAATCTGCCTGATGTTTCCATTCTCATTTAATTTACATAATAATAATTAAGCTTGTGAACTGTGATTTTTATGAAATTTTCCACTTCATTTACTCGTATACTTTTATACAATACAATTATTGATTAACAACCATTTTGCTCCATTAATTAGAGCCGCAACGGTGCAGGCCGAAACAGAAGGTTTATTGTGGGCCATGGATCGTCCAACATTCAGACGCATATTGCTGAAGGCAGCATTTAAAAAGCGAAAAATGTACGAGAACCTTTTAAACAATGTGCCAATGCTGAAGGCACTTCAGGTAAGTGTAGATAGACTGAAGTGGGTCAATTTGTTGGTTTACATTGACAATTCTTTGTTTCTGTTTTTTGGTTTTTAATGAATACTTAGAATTATGAACGCATGAATTTGGCTGATGCCTTGGTTTCAAGAGTTTACGAAGCCGGAGAACAAATTATCCAACAAGGTAAACAATTCAACTTTCTTATGCTCGTATACAATTTTGTATGCAACAATGAAATTAAATTTGAATTTGCATTGATTTCATATTTATTTCTGGCGTTTGCTTAGGCGATTCTGCCGATGGCATGTACTTTATTGAAGATGGCACAGTGTCTGTGCGCATGGATCAGGATGATAAGCAAATAGAAATATCGAGACTAGGTAAGGGTGAATATTTTGGTGAACTTGCACTTGTCACACATCGCCCACGTGCCGCATCGGTTTATGCTGTCGATGGACCCGTCAAATTGGCATGTAAGTCTATATTTATTTAAATCTACTCGTATTTAGAGAAACATTTGTTATTGTTTATTGTTTTTGTCATTTCGTTATCTTATTAAATTATATTGTAATACTTAACTTTAGTAACATTATCCTGATTATATTCGCTGAATTAATTGATTTTTATTTTTCTTTTTTTTTCCATTTTTCCATGCTCCTTTTTTTGTGGTTATTTATTACACATTTTTTATAATAATAATAATAATAATAATAATGATTTCTTAACATTTATTTATTGATTTATTTTTAAAAACACTTGTGTAGTCCTTGAAGTAAAATGCTTTGAACGTTTGCTTGGCAAATGCACGAGACTCATAGAGCGCGCGATTAGTGATTATCGATATTTAGATATTGATTTGCGTACATATTATGATAATTTAAAAGTATTGGAAAAATTTAAAATTTAAATACATAAAAATATAACAAATGCTACAATTATTTTTAAATGCTTTTTCCTTTTTAATCCAAAATATCATTTCTCATTAAAATATGTAATTCATGATTAAATCAAACTTTCTAATATATATATAGTCCTTGATTCTGAGGCATTTGAACGTATACTGGGCTTCCTTACCGATGTCCTGAAGCGTAATATTTTGATGTATGAACAAGTCTTTGCCGAAATGGCTCGTCGTAATGCCAGTTTTTAGATAAAAACATTCAATCAAAATCAAGAACATCAAGAAGACTCTATTTTCAATCAATCAAAAGAAACAAGCGCAACATCTTTATCAATCAATCAATCAATCACTAAATCGTATTAATCAATTAATTCACATTCAAAGCAATTAATCTGTTAATTTGTTTTATCATATTTTGTTTATTATTATTTTTCTTTTAAATCAAAATTATTATAGTTTTTTGATCTTTCACATTCACAGTCAAATTCAAAATTAAATTTGTAACAACTGAACGAAAATCAAATTTGTTTTGTGTAGTTTGTTATTATTATCATATTTTTATTTGTAAGAGATGAGCACAATTTTTATTTTTTTTTTTTTTTTGGTACCATAAGAAAATGAGTTTCATGTTTCATAGGGAAAGTGGCTGTTTGACGGCCAAATGTCTTAAGTTCATACAGACAAAATCAAAAAAAAAAAACATCCTCGGTAAGCTTTCATTTCACTTAAAAAACAAACAAACAAACAAAAAACAGCATGTGAGTGTTAAGGGAAAATGGTGCAAAAAAATTAGTAAATCTAGAAATCAACTGCCTAACTAACAGTTAAGTATTGTACTAACAAGTTCATTCAAAAACAATCATTATGAGTAGTTTAATCTGTGGATTGGATGGGATTTTTTAATTATATTTTTCTTTTGTTTTTATCTTAAAAATAAATATGGAGTTTTATTTTAGAAACTTGTATGATGAAAGCAAGTAGAAAGTCACTTCAGGATAAACAGTTTTAAAAGCAGACAATTTTTACAAAATGCATTCAAACAAAATCTCATTCTTCTAATAAGAAATCTCTAATTATGAGATTTATTAAACGGATTGCAAATCTCTTCATTCTAAGCTAAGTAGGTCGCCATCACTGAATATTGATATTATGTGAACTAAGTGTCTGCTGGTATTGTAGTATAAATAGATAGATAGATCCACTGTCCACTATTACTATTGTTTGCTAATGCTGCAGAAGGTTGACAACTAAGTCATTTATTTACTACTGTCCCACATCCGTTTTCATATCCTAATGTAGTTTGCAGACTTTGTTTGATATTTCAGTTTAGCTTACTAAGCATTCAAATTAAGCCTGAAACTTACTTCTACAAAATGTTGACAAGGATTGCCTCAGATCATTATGAAGCAGTTGGTGGTGGATGTCCAATCATGACGTAGGCAAGGCACCGCAGGCCATTTAATTTTAGGAACACTTGCTGCGCAATGAGCTATGTCCTCCTTGCCCCAAGTGAACTAAATTAAAAATGGATATTCTGGTCTCTTTGAAATGAGTTTCGTCCGATTTATTCTGGTTTATGAAAGGCAAGTGTCATGAAAACTGAAATTAAGGTCTCTGACAAGGATGATGAAATATTGAGAGCAATAAAGTTTCACCCAAATTGGTTCAATTTGAATAGAGATACTAAATGTGGATCGAAAACAGAATCATCAAAGAAATTTAAACAACATTTGAATGAATTACTTCGAATGTCATAACTGGCCATTTTTGTACATTTCCCATACAAAATACGCTCTTTTTAAACGAACAATCTAGTAACCGGACAGCGAACAAAATATTTAAGCGGATAAATTTAATCAAATGAATATTTAAAATAACCAATAATCCATTGCAATCACTATAACAATGAGAGCGACACTTAGTTGCTAGGAACTTTATGATTTCTGTTACAATATTTTGTTATTTTTCAGTTTGAATATTTAATTTTAAGAGTTGAAGAGAATTTTGTTCATAGTTTTTTTTTACTGGCTTATGTCTCGTTGGTTAAGTTCCTCCTTTGATACTTTTTAAATTAAACAAAAATATGACTTAAATCGGAACTCCATACCACACGTTACAGGCTTTTTGGCATTATGCGCTTTGGGTATTCATTCTTTTGCTCTTTCTGCAGCAAGTAAGAAATTGTCAATTTTGGTTTTACGGCCACAATGTAATTTTTGGTAGCACGTTGCGTTAAATTCAAACGCGAAGAACAATTTTTCTTGCAGCTACACAAGTCAAAAACATCTTAAATTATGGGGCGTTGGTGAAAAACGTCGCAGCCCTGGTCAACAAATTGTCAGAGTTTATTGACATCTGCTGTATTCTGATTACAACAAAAACCACCATTTTCCCTGTGGTTTTTGTAATCAAAACACGGTGTTGGAGTAGTGTTCATCTGCTCACTGTATTGAGCATTAGCAGGCAAAATCCGTAGCCTGCCGTCGAACTCGTCCTCCGTCAAAAGTTAAGTTACTTTCAACTTTTTTTCATCTCGTCAGCCATCAAAAGTTAAGTTACTTTCAACTTCTTTCCCTGGTACGAGGTAATTTCGGTTTTTTTGGAGGGTTTTCTGTTTACAAAATGGATTTTAGGAAGCTGACGCACCTAATGGGTGTTATTAAGTTTGTGCTGGTGAAACGCATAGAAAGTACAGAAATCCTGAAACGCGTGACACCGAGACGCTTGGTATGGAGTTCCGGATTTAGAGCAACGATAATTTCTTGTTTTAATATAATACAATATTTATAATTGACTATTTAATTTGGAGGGAATGAAATTCTATCTAAATATGTAGATTATTTGCTTATATTCTTTCTTTATAACTTTTTTTTTTTTTCTTTTTATTTAGATTTATAATCTGTTTTTTTTTTTTTTTTTAATTTGAAAACTATTTTTAACTCTTTTCAGTGATAAACACAATTTTCTTAACAAAACCTACATTTCCATTATCATCATTCTTAGCAGTAAATATATTGAAAAAATTTTGCATGTAAATTGCTTTTTATCCTTCCACTTCCACTCCACCATTATCATCATCATCATCATCATCATCACCACCATCATCATCATGCAAAGAGCAAAAATTGCAAAGCCAAAGAAAGAAAATTTTATATTTTTTGTGTAAATAAGAGATGAAGCATGTCCGAATATAAGTTTATATGTGTGCGTATCCTTAAGATAAAAATATTAATTTCTATCAAATATTTAATATTCTAACTTTTTTATTTCCACAAAAAAAATAATAAAAATAAACAAAAAGCTCTTGATGTGGGGGCATTCGAGCGTCTGCTTGGTCCTTGTATGGATATCATGAAGCGCAATATTGATGACTATGAGTCGCAGCTTGTGAAAATATTTGGCAGTAAAAATAATATCACCGATTCACGATAAAAAGTCTGATATAAAAACTCCACAAAATCAAATCAACAACTACAACAAATACAACATAAAAAAGAACAAGAAAAGTTTAAAAACAAAAATGTTGAAAACTATAAATAAATAAATTAAATAAAAGTAAAAAAAGAAAAATATCTGATGCACAGCAAAATAAAAAAAAAAATAAAAAATACAATACACAAAAACAAACAACAAGAAGAACAAGAATAATTATAATAATATAATAATAAAAATAAAAATAAAATAATAATTACAAACTAATGATAATTTGATAAAGAAAACAAACAAGAATTGTATAATTTATGAATGAAATTGAACTGCAGTGACTCATCAATATTTATAAAACAAAACAACAAGAACAACAAGCAAAAGCGCAACAATAAAAAATAAAAATAATAAAAAAAAAGGAAAATGCACAATTACAATATATAAAATGGTATAAATTAAAATATAAAATAATAAAAATCATTTAGAAGCAATCAAAACAAAATTTGTATATCCTCAAAAACACAAACAAAAAAACACTCAAATCAGATTAGTAGATATGCAGATACTATATCTAAATACATATGTGTATCTTCCTAGACATAACAACAAACAACACACAGATATCAACCAAACAACAACCAAACATACAAACAAATAAAAAAAATATATATAATTTATAGTTAAAAATTAATACAAAAATATCACAAAAAAATATAAAACAAATTATTTAATTTTTAAGCACAAAATGTGAACAACATGAAAATTTATACAATAATTAAAATCATTTCATGTTAAATTTAAAAAAGGAAATAAACAAGAATTAAGAAAAAAAATATTCTAAAAAATTATAAATTATATCAAGGAAAAGAATATAAAAAATATCCAAAATTTAATACCGTTTAATTTTATGGTAATAAAACAAAAAAAAAACATAATATCAATAAATTGTTATTTATTACTATTATTATTATTATTTATTTTTTAATTATTTGTATAAATAGATGTTTTTTGCTGTTTTTTTTTTTTTAATGCAAATCAAGTTCAATATAATTAAATAAAAATTAAAATGAGTCTTCATAAAACTTAAATTTATTTATAGCAAACAAATTTTGCATTAATCTTAGCCATTGTATTTAATTTTATTTTTTTTTAATTTTTTTGTTTTAGTTTTTAAAAGAAACTAATTTTATTGTACTAAAACAATTAACAAACAACAGGTTTCGGTTTCATCGAATATTATAGACTCTTTGCACAATTTTAGCCCTAGAACTCTTTGGTCCATTGCGGTTAACATTTGCTTATATAAAGTACACAATTTTTAAGATTTTAGATTAATTTGATTGACATTCTTATGAATAAGTCAATTCAATTGGCATTGAAATGATTTAAGGATTCATTCAATACATTTTTTTTTTTTGGTTTTTGAGGTTTTAAAATATTTTCTTACTTGAAGAATAAATTTCTTGAAATCTGATAAAAATTTTGTATATATTTTGTAAGGAAAATGAATAAAAATATTCTGAGATTTGTATCCTACTGTTTATATAAAAATGATATGCCATTAACTACAGCCAATTAATTTCTATATACAATGATCTATAAATAAAAAAAAAAAAAACCGACAAACTCAACTAATTTGATGCTAACCATTTCCAATTGCTATACGAAATGGGGTCTCCAATCAAATATTTGAAATGTTACACAAACACAACAAAAGCACGAAATGCAATAAAATTATGTTTCTTAAATTGTTGTCATGCTTTCATAGTCATATTTTGTACCTAAAATTTAAATATTATATTATATTTTATAGGAAAAATAAAAATAAAAAAATTATAGATAATTTTAATAGAACTTTATTAATTGAGTTTGGTATTTGACAATATAAAAGAAATAAGTATAAAGAAATATGAAGAAAAACAAACATAATCGCTCAAATCTTCAGTTATATAAAATATTGTATAAGAAGAAATCAGTGAATTGCACCAAAAAAAATTTAAAAAAAAAAAAGAAGCTATCAATAAAGTAAATCAACAATCAATCATTGAATTCCCTCTAGGGGAGACACACACACACACACACACACACATACACACACACACATATTTATGTATGTATATGATAACAATAAAATAATATCCAAAATATCATGAAATGTAATTGAAACACATCAATAAATAAAAATATTTATGTATTTACAATAGTTAAGAGTTAAATTTGAAAAAAATACAAGCAAACAAACAGAAAACTAATAAAATGAAGAAATACAATATGTTAAAAAAAAATTAAAAAGAAAATTTGCATAAATATACCAAAATATAAATTTGGTTGAGCAAAAGAAATCTTAAAATAAATTTAATTATGATTTCAATGTCATTTGTTTAAATTCTAAAAAGTTTAGAAGATAAAATTTATCATCTATAGAATAAAGAAAATGTTTTAATTAAAACTTATCAATTGACAGAACTTTTTGTTGTTTAAAAAAATAATTAAATGAAATCTATTCAAGCGAATCACTTAATTTGAACACAAATCCTGGCATAAGAAGCTAATAAGAATCTATTTTATTTATTTATTTTATTATATGTTTCTATATCCATCACTAACTCACTTTATTTTGGCTCAAAAAAAAAAACAAGATAAATACCTTTTGCGAAAGACAAATAAAGCTTTTCATACATATATCATATATTCTTTCTGCTTTCAAATTGTATTCATGGAGAAAATGTCCGATTGTCAGAACTAATCTACTCAAGAAGCTAATATTTATAAGTAATAATGCGTCTCTTAATCAGAAAATAAAAAAAAAATTATTTAAATCTAAGGATTTAAAGAAGTAAGTAAATAAATAAATGTCCAATGCAGTTCTGATAAGAAAGTTACTTCATCAAATCAATACATGATTTTAAGGTCTCCTTGATTTATTAACAAACTTTTGAATATATTTATTTCACTATTTAATTATATAAAAAACCTATAAATTCTCTTTTAAAAATACTATCTATGCATATATATATACATATATATAAATCTATATCTATAAATCTGCCAATCTACACTACCACAAAATTTTTACAAACGAACCTTTAAATGTTTTTATAGAAGAAATTAAAACAATATTAAAAAAAAAAAATAAATTATTGAAAAATGAGAAAAAAAAAATATTGAAATGTTAAAGCAATTCGAAATATAAATAAAAAATGCAAATCAAATCAATTAGATAAATTTCCCATAAAATTACAACAAAAGAAATGTGAAGGAAGGAAGGTAGGAATACTTCAGTTGGTAAAAACTAAACATAATTAGCGAGACAAAAGGACACCCAAAATCTTTTATTTAATAAATTTGTATATAAAAAATGGCTAAAGGAACAATCATAAAACGTTGCACGGGATCAACTTAGCGATGGAAAATTTAATATATAAAAATAAAAGGATACTAAACAAAAATTTATAAATAGAAAAAAGGACCCTCTCTATGAT
The DNA here is from genome assembly GCA_037043295.1 of Amiota minor. NCBI lineage: Eukaryota > Metazoa > Arthropoda > Insecta > Diptera > Drosophilidae > Amiota > Amiota minor. The sequence goes on from JBAMAW010001787.1 coordinate 1,970,689, forward strand.
GATATTATGATGTATCCTTAATCTTTATAATCTATATATCTATCTAATAAACATAAACAGCAAAGAAAGTTGCAATTACATTATCTATTGTCTATATAAAGTTATATAAACTTAGTAATCTTTTGTTTATGTTGATTGTTCACAATTTTATTTTGCTTTTTTTTTCGTTTTAATATCTCTATATATTCTTAGTTCTTTAGGTCACAAAAAAACAAACAAACAAACAAGTAATCTATCTTTATATAAAATTAACTAAATGAGCTTATCAAAACCAAAACAGAAGGAAAAAAATATAATATTGTAAATTCCTTTTATTCTGCAATCTGCAATTAAGAAAATAAGAAAAGATGCGATCTTCGGATTCATCGAAGATGTCATACCTTTTACACAAAGGAAGGAATCAAGAGTCATAAGATCTATTAATAATAAACATGAAAGGAAACCCATTAGTATTGTATAATTTTAGTAAATTCTTATTGGACAAAGTTTGGAATGTTCAGTTTTCAGGAAAGAAAAGTAAAAGTAAAAATTAATTGCTATGACACTATTATTTTTAATAATATGTAAAATAAAATTGAACTTCGTTTATCCAGACCTCTATTAAGTGGGAACATCTGTTAACTAGGATACTGAGTGGTTGATTTTACACTCTCTCTATTAACCATGGTTTACACCTTTTATCTGGTGCACATTCTTTATAAAAAAAAATGGGATTCTCCTTTTTTATGTTACTGAGCTGCGTACAAAATTTTCATTCATTCTTTCTGTGAAATTTGATCAATCAAAAATCAGGCGATGGAGGCTAGTTTAATAATATTCTTGAAAAATTCTTAGAAAACTACAATTATCCATAACATAATCGAGGTTCAACTGTAGCTCGATCAATTCAATAATTTATGTTAAAATTTATCCAAACAAATTTATCTAAAACCAGAATATTTTGCACTGAATTTGTATGAAGACAATTTGGTATAATCTATTAACTCGATCGATCTACTATTTAGATATAATTAAGTGGATATTTTCTGGTATCTGGGGAAACTCTTAACTAAAACTTATTAGCTAAATATGTAGATCAATTCAGTTGATGATACTTATGTTCCTTACAAAAAAATTCATTTCATTTTCATGGAATCTTCATGGATCCCCGATATCTTCATCATAGTGGGTGGCATAGTGACGACTTCCATGTGTGAAATGTGAAATATAGAGAAGAAAACCCCTGCAAAAGCTTTTCAAAATTGGAAATTGATTGTAGTTAAATACTAAGTAAGAACTAGAAAATGGTAAAAAGGGAAAGGAATGGAAACATCTTATCAAATTGGAATTTAATGTTTTGTGTAACAAATACATATAAAATATGAAACAAAAGAATAAAAAAAATCATAAAAATTGTCTAAAACAAATAAACTATGTATTTATAAAAAAAAAAATATATATATATTATATAAATAAAAATATATCAATATGCGCATATTAAAATATAATATTAAATTAAATAAAATGAAATAAAGAAAATGTTACTAGATATAAGAAAACAAATAAAATATTAATAAATGAATGAATAAATGTATTTTGGTGTCTAGTCTAAATTTAAGACTTTAAATTCAAAAAAAAAACAAAATAACAAAATGCTACTAACAACTTTTTAATTTCTTTAAAAAAAAAAAAAAATAAAATAACAAACAAAAATCTTTTAATAAAGAAAAAAGAAAAATTAATTAAATAAATTGAAATTGCAAATCAATTAAATTTCTTGCCATAATTTTCTTTTTTTTTTAAAATATTTTCAACATTAAATCTTTTCAAAAATTTTGTTAAAAATTTTGTTATTTTGTTATTGTTTCAATTGAAATAATTTTCTTTACTTTCTAATAATTTAATGAATTTATTTCAAAAAAAAAAAAAATTGTTTATTAAATAAAAAATAAAATAAGCTGAAAGTGCTGGACATTTTCTTCCCAATAACAAATTATAATTACACATACACACACATACACATACACACAAACACATAAAAGTTTCCTTTCTCATAAATGAAAATGAAAAAATAAAAAGAAACACCATTTTGCAATGAAAATTAAATTTTAAAAAATTAATAAATAAGAATCACTGCTATTAAAATAAAAAATAAAATCATCAAATAAACTTAAATTTAAAGCTCAAAAATTGTGCAAAATGAAATTTGAATGAAAAAAAGGAAAAACTTTAAAATAAAACAAAATGAATGTGTTTTTAATTGTTGTGTTGTAATTAAGAAAAATTAAATTGAATGTGTAAAACAAAAACAAAAAAAAACAAAAAAAAAAAATAATAAAACTAAATAAAAACTAATAAATTACTTTATAAAATAAAAAATAAAAGTGTAGACACTTCAAGCAAAAATTAAAAAAGAAAAAGTAAATAAAATTATGACAAAATTATGCAAAATTTTGTTGCATTCAAAAGAAAATGAACAAAATATACAAAATTTGAAATTTTTAATTTAAATTTCATATAGAGAAAAGCAAAAAATATCTGAAAATCAATCACTCAAATTCATAATGCAACGCAGAAACAAAATAAAAATTAATGCTTTATTAATACATAATTATTTATTTATTTATAAATAAAAATGCCAAATAGGAAAAATCCATGAAAAGTGCATAACAAAACCATTTGAAAACAAAACAGATAGCATGCTGATTTATAATTTATTGTATATCAAACGACTCCATATAAGATACATACGAGTATTTGCATACACTTACTAATGAATTGGATGATGATAAATCAATTGTAAAGTCTTTCCACGGGAAAAACTTATTATTATTTAAAAACAACAGAAAACTAAAAATATACAAAAAGAAAATGAATGAATGGTAAATGTAATAAATATATTTCCTAAAAGATGAAATTTTGACGAATAAAAAATTTATCAAAAATGATATGTATAAATTATTTTGTTTTTTTAATGATTGGAATTAGTTTTATTAGAATAATACCAAATATACCCGGGAAAACGTTGCCCAAACTTGAATGTTTGCCTGACATCGACCTAGATAGATGCATCAAATACATCGCAATCGGTCGCTTTTGATCTTAGCGTACATGTCCACAACATATTGATGATGGTACAGCTGGCGATATCGAAGAATATGTCATTAATCATTACACGTAGTAGTATTTAGTTCATCGTCAGTGTCAAGTCGAAGCTACTACTTTTGATTCAACGTATTTGCTCGAAGGTGATTGATTGTTGCGTTGCTCTTGACTTTCGGAGAAGATAGATTACTTATATAATACTGAAATGTCTTAGTTCCTACTCTTTATGTGATACTTAATTACATATAATCATTAGTGGGAGATCATTTAGGTGTAGTCTTTTTGACCTTCGCCTTATAATAGGGCTTCGGAACAAGTAGAAGCCAGTGGGTTAGAATGAGTCTGTAGTTTTATTAAGTGCCAACTGTTATAGAGATATGCTGAAAGCATGAAAAACTGTGACATCGTGCATTGAGAAGCATCACCCCAATAAACTAATGGGTTAGAATATTGAGACGCATTTTCAACAAATTTTTGAAGCGTCAACAACTGACTCTAGATAGGTTTTTCTCAAAGAAGAATTTGGATTGTTAAACATTTCACTTCCTTCCGTAAGAAACGATCAAGAAGAATCAAGTTCCTTAAATAAAACATGATAATAAAATTTGTGTGTATACTTTTCACTGTAAAGTCACAGGTCCCAATCTCGTACTTCTATGACTCAAACCAAATCGAGTTCCAGCAGCGTTTAAAGCAAAAAATCTATACAACATTTCTTCATGTGAAACATTAAGTTGGATTTTTTGGGGAAATCCATTTCTGTGTGCTATTCAGATCCACAATTCTTGCAAATTTGGCATTTTTGCCATCAAATATAATATCCAAATTGCAACCGATTGCAAAAGAAGCTTATGAACTGCATCATTCATGTATCAAACACATGGTTTATAGTCGTCAAGAATCAGATAATAACAAGTTGTTTCAAAAAACACAAATCTGAATTCGATTGCAATTCTACATACAATAAAAATATTGGTATCTTCATGTGAATAAAAGTGCCAGTCCAAAACTCAGCCGTTGAGTCACTGATCTAAACAAAGTCCAGAGAACACCAATTATAGATAGATTTTTCAAAGTTCTGCAACATTTCGCCATTCGCCTATTGTCATGTTGATGAAACACGTTGACAAATGCCATCCACTCGTATCTTAAAATGCTTATAAATATTTTGAAATTATTTAAAATGTTCTAGAAGTGTTTGAGTAAACAGCAAATCACTACCGACCAGTAAACTTAAACGCAATATAACAACATGAAAGTACATGGAAATCTTGACTAATCTAATTTTATCGTACTACTTCCTTTTTGCATCTATCAATCTTTGCGTTGCTCAGTTTGTATGTCTTCGTATATTAAAAGACACTTCTGTCGTTAGTATGTATCTTAGGTTAAGAAATAGTAGTGGCAACGGAAACAAAGAAAAGTTCATTTGAGTTGGCTCCATCCAGATCAATCAATATAAAACTAGATTTTGAATTAATAAAATCTATATAAAACCTTTGGAAACCCTTGACATCTGCTATGTTGTGTAACAAACTTATTGCTATGCTGTTGATGTGGTTACGCAACTGATTGATGAAATTATCTATCTGATATTTATTCTTATTTCAGCCCGAAGGTGTTTGTGTAATTCATTGCTAACATACCAATAAGCATTTGCCCTTGTGGGTATGTACGAGTCACAGACTAGTATATTTGCAGTATCTTAATGTTCCCTAAAACTTCATTGCATATGTCCACTTCGGCTTTAGTAGTGTTGTGGAGCCAAAATTTGTGTTCTAGTCTTAGATGAGGAAGTGGTTCAAAGAACTATTACATCTTTCTACATTTTATTTTGAGCTGCATTCTGTTTCGTGGGTCTGTATGCCAAGCAAGTCTCCGATTACATTAAAATAATTAAAAATAAGTAAATCAAGAAAGTTTTTGCTAATGTTTCTGATGAATTTATTCGATTTATCAATAATTTTCAGTTTTATAAGAAAAAAAATTGTACAATAATATTAATTTTTAATAAAAAGTAAACAAAAACTAAATAAACCTCATGTGGACAAATATGCATAATTTCTTTAATATAAACTTTTTTTTTTAAATTTCTGGCTTGAAAATTCCTTTTTTTACAAGTATATCAGGATCAGTGACACAGGCATATTTTCTATCAATTTGTCAACATGGCTATTGGGAATATTATTCTTATTATGCTGCACTATGCCCCAAAGTAAAAATTCCATGGTGTGCGCTCTATTAGCATCTTCTTCTCCAAATGTGTTTGCTTGGATTAAGGCCGTCCACTACTTCAACAGAAATGGTGAATCTGTCAGTATGCTTTGTATTATCATCTGGCTCGATAATCTCATTAAGCTTAGGATTGCAATATCAATCACAGTTGTTTAAAAAATGCGTCAATGGCTTTACTTTCTTATAAGATTCTATATTCTATTGAGACATTTTTTACATGCCAAGTATCCTTCCTTTTTTGCTTCCTTTTATCATTATATTTTCGCCTCCAATTTGAGCGTTCACTAAGCATTGTTATTTTAGTTCCTCTAACCTGGCTATTTCCCTATAAGCTAACTAAAAATTAAAGTCCTTTTACATTAAACTAAAGACTGAAAAAAAAAAAAAAAAAACAAGTTCTAAGAGAAAAACACACCCAATTCTTTTCAAATTATTTTTTTGGTGCTGAAATATTGTTTAAATGTAGAGAAAGAAAATATCAAAAGATGTTTTTTTTTAAATTTTTTTTTTTTGTAGTTTTTCTTTTTTTTTATTATATCTTCACTTAAAAATGTAGCTCCAAATGTACTTATAATTTTACGTGTTTTATCTTTTACTTTTTATATTGTAGTTGTAATTGTTTATCATTAATGATTTTTTTTTTTTGTTTTTATTTGTTGTTTAATGTAATGTTGTTACCACATTTAATATTAGTGTAAGAATGATACGAAAGAGAAAACGCTTTTCTATAAAAGCGCTCGACGAATGCACAATTTGAGGTTTATAATAAATTGGCATTAAAAATATTATTTTTTTGTTTGTTTTCTTTTGCTTTTAACTATTTTAAAATGTCAAGTACAAATGATATTCACATCATTCGATTGCTGGTTTTTTCTTATATCTTTTCTTGTGTGGGATATTTTTAAAAGGTTTTTTTTTTTTACAAAAAAAAAAGTTGAAAAAGTTAAAAAGAAAAAACAATTTTGATCTGAAACGATCGGTCATGATTTAAACAAAAACATATGGTTATTCTTCTGAGAATCAATCACTAAATAAAATAAATTTTGTTAATTATTGTTTTGTTGTGCCAATGTTCGTTTACTTGTTACCACAGCGACATCATAATTGTTTTTCTTCTTTCTTTCTTTCCTTCCTTCCTTCTTTTTTGTATTTTTGTTTTTCTATAAATATAGACAATTGTTGTTGGGTGTTGGTTGTGGATTGTTCTTCTCCACACTAATCATGACTTTTTGTAGAATTGTAGTTAGGTTTCTGTTATTGTTGTTCTTCTTGTATACTTGTTAAATATTCATTTAAAATATTTAAAACTAAAAATCTAACTGTAAAGATCATCATCACCATTATCAGCTGGTGGATTCGATGCAATATTGGAACCAGTACCCTGTTGGTTGCTTGAATTGCCTGGGAATCTACAAACACAAAACAAAACAAAATATTAATATTCAATTGCAGAGATGGATGAGATTATATTCAATTGTACCTAAAGTTCTGGCCGAAACCACGTGATTGCTGCAAAGTCTGAGCAAACATTTCATATTTTCTTATATCATTATCAGATACGGAACGGCGAGCGAATTTCATGGCTTCCTCAAAATGACCACGTGTAATTTCTGGGACTGGATCCTCTTCATCCATCTGTAACACATGATACAAAAGATATTAGAAATTATATTACTGTTGTAGAGTTGTGTTTGTTTACTTACATCCATAGCCGAGTTCTGGTTTTCAGCGCGTTCCTTTTCACGGCGTATTTCAGCCTCAATCGCTTGACGAATAGCAAGTTTGCAGGCACGTTGACAAATCTCAGTCAAATCAGCACCAGAGAACCCTTGTGTCACTTTGGCAATGTAAGTCAAGTCAACTTCCTTGGCGAGTGGCGATTTACGCAAATTTGCCTTCAAGATGGCCTCACGCGATTTATCATCTGGCAAGGTATATAGATCAATTGATCAAGGCGTCCCGGACGCAAAATTGCTGGATCAATAATGTCTGGACGATTGGTTGCGCCAATAATGAAGACATTCTTCTTAGCGCCCATGCCATCCATTTCTGTCAGTATCTGGTTGATGACACGGTCAGCAGCACCGCCAGCATCGCCAACATTGCCACCACGTGCCTTAGCAATGGAATCTAATTCGTCAAAGAACAATACACAAGGAGCAGCAGAGCGAGCCTTATCGAAAATATCGCGGACATTAGCTTCGGATTCACCGAACCACATAGTCAATAGTTCAGGGCCTTTCACAGAAATGAAATTGGCTTGGCATTCATTTGCAATAGCCTTAGCGAGAAGAGTTTTACCTGAAGAACACAAAGAAAAATACAAATTATTTACAATGTTTTGGTTGAATGCAACAGGGGTGCGAGCGGAGGGCAACTTACCGCAACCAGGTGGTCCATAGAAGAGAACACCGCGACTTGGCTGCATGCAACTTAAGGAATTTATCTGGATGCTCAACTGGATATTGAACCAGTTCTTGCAACTCTTTCTTCACATTCTCCAAGCCACCAATATCGGACCAAGTGGTATTTGGCACTTCCACAACAGTCTCGCGCAATGCCGATGGGGTTGATTTAGTCATAGCATAACGGAAGTTCTCCATAGTTACAGCCAATGATGCAAGAACCTCAGCATCAATTTTATCGTCATCCAAATCAATCAAATCCATCTTCTCACGAATTTGCTGCAAAGCTGCTTCCGAGCACAAAGATGCCAAATCAGCGCCAACGTGACCATGCGTTTCAGCTGCAATTTGTTCCAGATCGACATCATCGTGCAATTTCATGTTCTTGGTGTGAATGCGTAAGACTTCTAAACGACCAGTTGCATCAGGAATTCCAATATCAATCTCACGATCGAAACGACCAAAGCGACGTAGAGCTGGATCTATGGAATTAGGCCTGTTGGTTGCTGCCATAACGATAAGATGAGAACTCTTCTTCATGCCGTCCATCAAAGTGAGCAACTGTGAGACGATGCGACGCTCAACTTCGCCATGTGTCTTGTCACGTTTGGGTGCAATAGCGTCAATTTCATCAATGAAGATGATAGCTGGCGAGTTCTTCTCGGCTTCTTCAAAAGCCTTTCTCAAGTTTGACTCGGATTCACCAGCCAATTTCGACATAATTTCAGGGCCATTTATCAGGAAGAAGAAGGCTCCGGTTTCGTTTGCAACAGCACGTGCAATCAAAGTTTTACCGGTGCCGGGTGGACCGTACATCAAAATACCACGAGGTGGCTTAACACCGATTGCCTTGAAAAGCGAAGGATGACGTAATGGTAACTCAACCATTTCCTTAATCTGGGCGAGCTGCTTACGACAGCCACCAATGTCATCATAACCAACGGCATTCAAGGATTCCTCCTCTTCCTGTATTAAACAAAATGAAATACACAATTTAGTGGACACACACTCAAAAATCATTGATCTTGCTAAGCATACCTCACGCTTGATTGGATCACCGTCACAGAAAATCACTGTCTCTGGGGCCACAATGCAATATGGCTCCGGGTCGGTAAGCACGACCTTAAATTCAATAGGACGCATAGCAGCGCGCACAATGAAGTTATCACCCATGTGAATGGGACGATAGGCCTCCAAGAAATACGGTTTCAAGTAAATCTCAAAGAGATTACCAGTGACACCCTCGGTGGTGTCATCGATGGGCAAGATGCGAACACGTTTGCCATACTTAACATCTGGGCAAGATTGCACCGAAACCACATCCGACAAATGAACGCACAAATTGTTGCGTACAACACGATTCATTCGGATCTTCTCGTCGGGGCAACTATCATCCGACAGAACAATGCAAACAGTCTCCTTGCGACGCTTGCCTTTCAGTATCACGGTGTCACCACGGAACAATTGCAGTTCATCCATTTTCGCCTATGATTTGGAAACATGAAAATGAACAAAACGCAAACAAAACAAAGTGCGTCAGTTTAAGAGTTTTTTGCAATAAAATTATGCTAAATATATTAATAACAGTCAGCCTTAGATAAGAGAACCAGCCAAGAGTCTGAGAAGTGACGTGGCTTTAAGCAAAATTACACAGAAAATTAAGTGCGTTTTACCTGCGAAAGCGACACCACAGAGTTGTCGTCATTTTGGGCCTCCTCAACAATTAAACGGTTTGGGCGATCCTTGCGCTTCAAGATTGCGGTAGCTAAATCCTCACTGTCAAGAAAAAATAATAAAAAGACAAGAAAAATTTTTATTTAATAATGATTAATTACTGTCTTGGAAAATTTGAAATATTTTTATAAATAATTAGCGAACCGTCGATCAGAAGGATTTATATTTTTGGATTTTGAGCTTGATGCCTTTGTTCGAAATACGGCGTCATCATGTTGTGATTTCTTTTTTTCTTCATCCTCTTTTAACTCACGATATTTCTGAACAAAAGCTGCCATGTCGTCTGGATCTGTCCATTATTTCATCTTCGAAATATTCTGGTGGCCAACCACCAAAAGTGCGACGTCGTTCAGGGTTATTATCATTTGCCCCTCCACTTGACATTTTTTCCACACTTTTTCTATTTTTTGATTTTTGTTTTCTTTTTTCCCCTTTTCTTCTATACTTTTCTCAACTTTTGACTAATATAAATTTTTGTACAATACTGTACTATATAAAGGGACTTAAAATTATTTATTTCTATTAAAGAAAGAAAAATCATAGCATTTTTTTGAAAAAAAAATATTTAAAAAAAATTTTCATATTTTTTTTTTCTTTAATGAAAAACAAAAATTTTCATTTCAAAAAAATGGAAATGCGTGAACAAACGCATTCGCATTTCGTTGTTAATGTTTTGGAAGGCAAGAAGAAGAGTGTGACTGACAAATGGCGTGAGTTGGACAGAATTGGTTGTCGTAGAGCGCCCTAGTTTCGTACTCTTTTATACATAAATTTTGCCCCAATTTTTAGTGGAAATTTCGCATGATTTGCATAAAAAAAAAGAGTTTGGCAAATTTCATATGCCTAAAATTGTGTGAAATATCAAATAATTTTGCGTTTAACCTAGTGCAAAACATTTTGATATTCAATGACTGCGCGAAATTGAAGCTTTGCTCTGCTTGACCGTCACCGCCGTCGTCGTCTCTTTGTCTTGTCGCTTCACACACACAGCTGCTGCTGCACTTTGTCGGCTTTTTACATTTGTCGCGTATTTATCTGCATTTACACTTACCCCTTTGATTCTGCCATGATCAACTAGTCTTGCTAACACTTTATAACTTAATAAAATACAAAATTTAATTATTTACTACAGATTACAACACACTGTGTACTCAATTAAAAAATTCGAACTCCAATATCAACCGATGTACGCAACAAAGTGCTGACTGTCTCTGGCTGCGGCTACGACGTTGACAGCAAACTGCCAGATTCGTTAATTACGTGCTAAAAAAATGTACTAAAATTGACATTTCCTGGGATTTTACTAATGACCTACAAAAAATTGGGGTGAATTGTTATCGACAGTGACATCGAATCGAAATGATGCCTAGAAATAATTATGATTTATTTAAACTACCAAAAATATGGTATATAAAAAAAGTATCGATATACAAAAGCTACCAAAAATTAACTTAAATTCTACCAAAATAATTTTGCATACAATGCTGAGATAGTATTTTATGATATGAAATGAAAATGAAATGGCCTCAAGATAATAGTGATTTATCAAAACAACATTTGATATTTCTAATTTTTCTCAACAAAATGTACATGGTTTAGTGTAAGAGAATAAATACTATTTATCAATCAGCTCATGACCAAATTTATCGATACACATTCTTTAGTCAGATGGGCAATTAGTACCTACCATTACATATCTACTTTGATATTTACCAGTACTTATATTTTATTTACAATTATAAATTCTAAAATTTATCCAAAATACACTATATCAAATATTTTTCTTTTTGCAGCATATTATTTATAATATAAAAAGGGACGATATATAAGGGTATGCTTACTTTCGAGTGAAAATATATGAATGAGGGTATGCCTATTTTCCAGGTACATGACAGAACGGCAACTCAGTTTCCGATAACATGATGTGGTAACAAAGGGAAAACGAAAATAATGGCAGCACTGTTTTTTATTTGCAACTTGGCTGCACTGTCTTGTTAAACGTTTAAAATTTACTAATTAACTAACAAATTGTTAATTGATTATTACAAGTTTCCTCATTACATTTTTAATTGCAGATGTATACTTAGAATAATGAGTTTTTAATAATTAATGATAAATATATATAATATTTGCAATCTAAAACTAATCATCAAAGAAAACAAAACAAAGTAAATATTTATTCCATAAAAATCAATCAAATATTCATTCTACATAAATTATATATTTTCTACAATTCACGTAAGCCAAAAACCATATAAATGATGATATGTTGGAATTAGCAAGGTTACTTGTTTGAAAGTGAGCAAATATTTGCAAAAATTGATTAAAATTGATGAAAATGAATGAAGGTAATCTGTTGATCTACAGCAATGTTTAGTAATAAAGAAGCGCTAGAAAATACATAATAATTTTTAATTTGTTTCTTTATGTTGCTTCAATTTTATTACCAAAATGTAAAATCGAAAGTATGCCGCGCTTCTCAGATGCATAGATGTACGAGATATGTACTTATATACATACATTTATTTATAAAGACAAACAAATTACAAGTTGTACTGCGTTGGTAACAACAAATTGGTTTTTCTAGTTTGTTGCTTGGTTGATTGTGTTTGGCTCAACTCATAGATATACAAAATATACACACACAAACACACTTGTTGCATTATTTTTGTAGCTTAAGATGAAGATGAAGATACAGAAGATGCATTTATTATAGTCTAAGTCTATTGGCAAGCGCCAAATTCAATTTTTTTTTTTTTGTTCAAATTGTAGTTTAACGGCTTACGATGGTGAATACCAAATAATTGAAGCTACCAAAACTAGTGATGATGATGATGCTGCTGGTGGTGGCTAAAACTGTCGATGTTTATTCAATGCAACGCATGCCTGCGTGTGATGGTTGTGATTTTGTACGTTTAAAAAATCTCTTATGTAATATAGTAGTAGTATGTACCAAAAATTGTTTGATGATACAATTGTGCTTCGAGTACTAAACTAAACTAAAGATGTTACTCAAATAATTCCCCCATTCCATTTTGCTTTGGTATTTTCGGTTAATCTAGTGGCTTTCTTATTTTGATAAATTGTTTCCTTTATTTTTTCTCTTTTTTGATTTTGTATTATGTTATTTAATTTTAAAACGCCAAAACTGAACTGTTGAAAAGTAGTTTTTCTTGTTGAAAGTATCTTTACTCATGTGGATGATGATGATCATGTTGATGTTGATGTTGATGTTGATGCTTAGGAAACAACAAATTTAATGGTAGATAATTATTGGAATTAAAAAAAGTTACTTTAATTTGATTCCATCGCAAAAATCTATATACTTAAAAAAATAAATAAAGAGCATTGCCAAAGTCTTTTGAATTGAAGAGAAAAAAAGGTGTGGTGACTTCATTGAATAATTGAAAATTGTTTCTAAATATTGGATTTTGAAAATTTGTCTTTGCTATACTTAACATACATAGATACAGATGAATGTGTGTGAGTGAGTGATTAGCTTTCAACATTGAGATTTCAGAAACAAGAAAAAAGAGCTCAACTCATGCAAGAAACAATTTAATGTTGTCACTAATTGCGTTGCATGTTGCATGCTATAAATTGCTATAAATGCAACAAACTTGCATGAGATACATTACTTGAGCATGTAGTATGTAATTAGTAACTAAGTAAACTAAACTTATGGACATTTTTTCCAACTCCTGCAATTTTAATTTGCACTCTAATTTCCAAATGGCTTACATTCTACTCTGAAATGGCGGAAACTTGATGTTTAAATGTAACAAGAAATCCATTTTGTTGTTACATATTTTTGGAATCAATTTCTATTTTAGGAAATGAAATCTCAACTAAATTTTAGTTCCGCTTTTCTTTTTTGTTGAAATCTCATTATTTATTAACAAAAAAAAAAAAAAACTTAACAATGTGAACTTCTTAAATTTGTCACTGCTGTTGACATAAGTATTTGTCTCGTGGGTCTCTTTAATATTCAAATTGCATGCTCGCATATAGAAAAAGTTGGGAACAATTTTCTTGTAAAGTATGACTACCATAAAAAACTTGACATATCGCATGTCAGTTAGTTTAGTAACCATCATAATCATATTGTTGTCATTGCTTCTGTGTCATTGTGATGTGATTGCTTTTGTTACATGAATGTCAAGTTAAAATTATAATATATAAAAAAATATGTACACATGTAAAAGACATCCAAGCTCATATAGTAAATGAATAGAAATGCATTTTTAAATTGTATTTAATTTTCCCTATAATTTCTTAGTCTTTATTAAAAAGTAATTTTACACTATAAAAATTTAATAAAAACGAGCCACGGAAGGTTCCGTACAGATTGGGGTTTGTATGGGAGGTACTCCCCCTAGTGGTCCGATTTGACTGATTTCAATAAATGTACCGCGCCTATATCAGAAACTTATAGTGTCTAAATTTCAGTTCAATAGTCCAAAAAACAAAAAAGTTTTTCAAATAAGAACCTGAATTTTAATGGTGTGTTTGTATGGGAGGTACTTCTCCTAGCAATCCGATCAAACTGAAATTTCGACAATACAATTTGCTGATATATAACCACCAACCATCCAAATTTCACGATGGTGGGATTACGGGATCGTATAGCTGCCATGCAAAACAAAAAGTTTCTTGTATGGGGACGCTTTTAAGTTTTTAAAAATATTTTAGTTTTAGTATTTGTTGTTGATGCCCGGATAAAACTACACATTCTGAAAATTTCAACTCTCTAGCTATTACGGTTCATGAGATATGACCTGAGGACCGACGGACGGACAATGGAGTTTCTGCAATAGGGTTTCCTTTGGTACCCTTTGGGTCCGAAACCCTAAAAATAAGAAGATAATCCGTAGAAATAATTAAATGAAAATATTTGTATGTGAAAGGTTGATCTGAAGAACTCTTAATCTTGAGTGTTGATCTATGAAATGTTGTAACGCCTCCAGTTGTGTATTACATTTTATTATCTGATTACATTCAGCATTCAATGACAATTATGATAATGAGATGATGATGATGATGATGATGATGATATTTCACTTTCCATTTCTTTTGATTTAAAAAGAAATTATGAATATAATGAAAAATTTTAACAAACAAAAACTCTCCCCCCAATTAATCCAATCCAAACAGATGAAATGAAACAAAGCATCTCAACTTGTTTGTGTGCTGGTGATGATGAACTTTTGTTTATTTTCCGCTGATGCCACATGCAACAATTAAAAAGTTGTTAACAAATATTTTGACATGTGAAACGATTAACAAAATCCAAAATTAAAAAATTACAAAATTGAAAAATTGAAAAATTGAAATATTCATTTCAGAAAGCAAAATAAATGTTTTGTACAGAGTTATGCACTTACATATACAACTGCATTCATACGATAGCAATAAAATATCAATTGTGGGCTTGGACATCAAGTGAAGATTAAATCAATAAGATAAGGAATTAAATTTTCAAATTATTGTACATATACATAATTGATTGATTGAACGATTGTTTGCTTATTTGATTGATAGATAATGGCAAGGGTGCAGCCTGATGAAAAGTTTACCGATTGATTTAACCTTTTAATGTTTACATAGATATTGAGATTTGTTGATCAGACCTCATGACTTCATTTGAAAAGTTGTCTATTACTGTGTCAACTTGCATTATAGGTAGGTACAACAATCAACTCCTCTCATCTCATCTCATCTCATCTCACCTCAAGCCAACTAATCCAATCTCATATGTTTGCTTTTCTTCTTAATAGATACTTACCACACTATATTACGTACACTTTGATAAAAGGCCTCCATTTGGAACATGATTAATACGTCTAATTATCGCAATTTATTGCACAACTGTTGTTTGGCTGCTGGTGGTCCACAATTAAAATATTACGTATACCTAAGATACATTTTGCATGGCTACATGAGTACGAATACTTACTTTTTATATGGAAACTATTGTACTTAGTGTTGAAACTGCATAAGACCCGCCCTAAGACCTTCCAACCTATCTACTTAGTTAGTATCTACCTAACTACATAATTTTATCAAAGTATCTACCTGTTAGCTATGTTATGTTATTCAGTTTTAGGCGACACTGCAAGGTAAGCAAATGATGGGAATTTGCCACAGTTGTTATTGTCTCCAATTTATTTTTGTTTTATCTGTCTTTTTCCACTGGCATTTAACACTTGTGTTTTGTATTTTAGTCTTGTTTTTATTATTTTAAGTATAGTATATCGTTGTTGTTGTTGTTGTTGATGTTAAGTTTTGCTTTAAACGACAACTAGGAAGGAAATAAATTATGTTGTTAATCACACAGAGTTTTAGGGAAGCAGTTTTCCGGACTCTGTTGTTTTTTGTTTTTTTTTTTTTGCATTCATTCATTGCTTTCCTCTATTTATCTGTCTGTCTGTCTGTCTGTCACTAAGTAGTTAGTGCTAACACTAAGATAAATTATTGTCACATTGTACTTTATTATATTATGTAAGATAAGTATTGTATTTATCAGTTTTTAATGTCAAGCGGAGTTGTTATATTTGACCTTGCATGAGATTTTTCTTATAAAAAATGTTTTAAAAACTAAAAATCAACACTAAATGTAAAAAGTTTATTTCAATAATTTTTTAGTCTTAAGAACTCGAAAACTTAAAATTGACTGAGTATTTGTTTTTATAGACACTAAATGTATAAGGTTTTGTAGCATAAGCCATGCTGACTGAATTGATTGATTCAATTTTTTTATGCAACTATATACCCGGGGAGACGTTGCCCAAAATATTGGTAGATGCTGATAGGCTGACCCGATGAACTTCCTACCACACGTCTGACAACATTTGCCTATATTTCTTTTATAAAATGTGTCTAAAAGTTTTAAATGCATCACCATTGTTCCATTGTTTTTTTTTCCAAATTTTCTTTTTCCAAAACCTTTCCATTATTGTGGCAAATTAAACAAAATAGAATCAGTCAAATCGATCAAACTATTCTTGACTTTTTGGAATATTAATGCACATGAATTAATTTTAATTTTATTTACATAAGAAAGTGGAAGATAGTAAAGTTAGTCAAGTGTAATAACAGTTTTTTCAGTTGGATCATCTTGTAGTTGGATCACAAAGTCTATAAGTATTAAGATTCATCTTGATTCGGTGACTTACAAATTAGTAAAGCTGGAAATTTTTATACTTGTCTCACGTCACATGATCACGTGATCTAAACATCAACAAATCTCACGATTTTTTATAAAAATTTTGACCATGAGATGAGATGTGTGTAGTTGCTTAGCTTTTAAAGTACCATAAAAATGTTATTTTTTAAAATTTTTTTCTTTTGTAAATGATGGATCGCATCAAAACTAGAGATGTCTATGAGTCTGACATTCAAAACAGGCAACAGGCATTTCGAACGAAGGACAAAAAATATTGCCAAAAATGAAATATTAAAAAATATCGTGACTTTATGGTCTTTGAATCACAAACTCATGGATTACAAATACCATACTAAAGTCATAGTGAGTGTGAAGTAGATGAAAAATATATTTCACATGGAAGAATTCTTTGCAAAATATTTCATTATTATTTTTGACAATAAAACTTCCATTGAAGCAAATATTTTTTTTTTGTTTCTATTTTGATTTTTCAAATAAAAGGTCATTTCATGCGGCATTAATAAAATCCAAATACAATAGTTTAAGAGATATTTTTCATTCATGTCAAAACAACAAATAACTATAAAAATAAAACTAAAATTATATCAAATTTAAATTTTAGTGAATGAAAAAATTGTATCATATTTTGTAATCACAAAATGTAAAACATTTCTTTGATTTTCTGTTTATTTAAGTTTATAGTAATTTCGACAAAATAAAACTGTATCTTATGCAAAATGTTTGCATCTGAAAAAGCTGAAAACTGAATTTAATAAATACTGGTAATAATAATAAAAGTTGCTCGCTCATGATTAATGTGCCAAAACGACTTTGAAGAGCATTGCAATGTGTTGGAAAAATTGTGTAATATTGAACTTACATACATCATAGATGATCATAGATGATAATAATGATGATGATGATGATGATGATGATGATGATGATTATGTAATCTAAAAATGTTTGATAAGTTTTGATGCATCAAATGTTTGTTTGATTTATGACAAAGAAGTCATTATAACAACTATTCATAAAATTATACTTATATTTTGCATGTCATGTGCGCTTTTAAATGAAAATTTTAATTAATTCTTGTGAAATTATTAATGAATTTCATGTTTAGTTGTACAAAAAACATCAATATGCTTTAACTTTATATAATAATTACTTTTTTTTTTTGTGGGAGAATTAAATGAAATTATTATTGAAGTTAGAGTCAACTAACTTATACTTAATAATAAAATGCAATCTATATCCATCCATAAATAAGAATTTAATGACATTGTTGGTGGTCAATCAAAGAGAAAGATTCGTTTGGTTATTTCAATTTCAATGCTGCAAGATATTTTACAAACCAAGTGAGGAGGTTGATAATCTTCAAACCTCCTTCAGTTCAGAGTTAGGTGAATCTTTATATATATAATTCTTCTGTGAGTGTGTATGTCACTGAACTTCTCTTAAACGACTGGACCGATTTTGATGAAATTTTTTGTGTGTGTTCAAGGGGATCTGAGAATGCTTTAGATTCACAATATGTATATATAATTCTTCTGTGAGTGTGTATGTCACTGAACTTCTCTTAAACGACTGGACCGATTTTGATGAAATTTTTTGTGTGTGTTCAAGGGGATCTGAGAATGGTTTAGATTCACAATATATGTATATAAAAGATAGTCGTGTTAGTTACATTATTTATAACTCAAGAACGGTTGAACCGATTTAGCTGAAAATTGGTGGGGAGGTAGCTTAGAACTAGGAGACGGACATAGGATATCCCGTTTCAGTGGGACGTGACATAAAACGTGAAGGAATGGATTTGCAAACCGTAATAGCTACAGAGTTGAAATTTTTACAGAATATGTAGTAGTTCTATCCGGGAATTAGCAACAAATACTAAAACTAAAATATTTTTAAAAACTGAAAGGGGTCCATAAGAAATATTTTGGTTTGTATGGCAGCTAAACGACCCAGTAATCCCACGATCTTGAAATTTCGATGGTTGGTAGCTATGCATCAGAGACTTATATTGTGAAATTTCAGTTTGATCAGTCCACTAGGGAGGGTACTTCCCATACAAACCCACCATTAAAACTCAGTTTCTTATTCGAAAAACTTTTTTTGTTCTATCGAACTGATATTTAGACACTATAAGTTCTTGACACAGGCGCTACACATCTATCAATCAAATCGGCCAACTAGGAGGAGTATCTCCCATACAAACCCACCATTAAAATTCAGGTTCCTATTCGGTAAACTTTTTTGTTTTTTGAACTATTGAACTGAAATTAGTGTCTAACTATAAGTTTCTGATATAGGCGCGGTACATTTGTTGGAAGCAGTCAAATCAGACTAATAGAGGGGGTACCTCCCATAAAACCACAATCTGGTACTGAACCCTCCGTGTACGAGTCTGAATCGCACTTGGCCCATTTTTTATTTTTATCGGCGGTCATCGTCTACAGCGCTCCATTCCTTTCTCTGTTATAACTCCCATCCCCACATATCTCCTTGATTTTCATCAAAGGAAGAAATGTTTCCATACGTATATGCTCTCTTATCTTTTTTGTGCGAGGGCGTAGCAACGCACGCCGGGATAACTAGTATATAAATAAAACAAGTATTTCTCATTACACTTATTCAATGGGATCGCTTTTACTATCAAGACTTAGCTATTTCTGACCACAACTTATTAAGCAGTAAATATTCGTAAACGTGACACTAAGTGTGAGAAATTGGGTTTGCATTCATTCTATTCAGTTCTCATTGCCATATTTATGACGACTCATGACAATTGATCTTCTATTTAATTTTCTTAGCTATAATAGCTTTGTTTCAATTACTAATTTATTTTATATTTGAATAAAATATGTTTAAAATATTTTTTGCAAAGTATTTGCATAGTTAAACTAATCGATCTCCATAGAGCAAAAGATCAATTTAACCTTAACCCATTAGTGCTACTTAACAATATCGATAATCGATCAGTGAACATGAGCAAGCACCCAATCAATGAATTTCAAATGTACTAAAAAACTGAAAACAATGCAAATATTTAAAAGAAAGAGATATATATCTCAGATATTGAAATGTATGTAAAAGCATTTTGGAGGAAAAAGGAAAAGAAAAATGAAAGAAACATGCGCGCACGATTATCAAGTATCTATTATGATGATGATCATCATCATCATCAGCATCATCAAAGCCATCATCATCAATCAGCAGTCAGCAGTCACTTAATAATAGAAGTTCAAGCTTTTGTGGTTCGCTTACTTATTACAATTGTAAAAACAAAAGAAAGAAAAATTGTTGCCTTACTTTTGATCCGATCCGAACCGAACCGAACCGATCCCGACCCTATCCCATTCTTTTCCTTTCAATTCGAATCCATTAGTTGTGGTGGTTTTGCATTGCCACAAGGTTTTACTTATGATGTCAATAAGTTCAAATGGCGTTGATGGCGATAGCCTATGATGACGATGATGGTGCCGATGGTGATGAAAATCTTCCATCGATCTGAACTGTATTGAAATGAACTATATATACTTGTGTAAATATTGTAATATATTTTTGTATGTCATTCACTCTAAGACGTTTACAGTTTACGTTTGAGTAAGTTTTATAAGCACAGAAAATTAAATTGTTTTCAGTTCAAAAGATTACAAAACTCCTTTCAGGCAATTTAAACGCTGTGTTTATGGTAAACCAAAGTCTCCCGTGACTAATTGATTTAATAATTGACAAACAATTTAATGCGGGTGACTTTGATTTTGCATTTCATTTACACTTTTTTAAAATTTTATTAAGTATTATGAATCAAATTATGATGATCTCTTTTCCAATATGTCAGAAATTGTGTTTCTCAACTTTAAAACGAAGATAAATTGATATTTTAAAGCCACACATGACACAACTACAAAAAAAAAAACAAAAAAAAAAAAGATTAAATACTTCTTTTGTTATTGCTAAAGTATCTCAGAGATATGCCATCACTAAAAATGACACTAAACTGTTAGCCAAACTTGAACTGATGGTCTTTTGTTGTTGTTGTAACTGAAGTAGCTACAGCATCTGACATAATTCACTCATTTTTCTGTTTTGAAGGTTTGAAAGTTGACAAAATGTTTTTGTAAATGTTAAATTCATTTGCATCTCTATTCATTTTGTTTTATTTATTGTAATATTTGTATTTGATATGTGATATGTGTGAGGCAGATCATTAACTTCAATTAGTTGAATAATTTTAAATATTTTATATTTATTTATGATTGTATTTATTGATTTTTGATGTATTGTACGTTTATTCAAATCATTGGTTGCTTATATAACCAAAGGAAATGCGTTCGTTTTCCTAATTTACATAAATGAATAATGTAACAATTTCGAGAGTTTCATTTTTAGTCTAATATCAATTTACAGAGTCTCAATGAATAAGAGAATTGTTTCAATGATCCAATTCCATATGTGTTATGTCATATAAGTGATCACTTCAATCATCGATTAATTCCTTTAAATGATATTGGACGATCGGAAATTGAAAATGCGTGAGGTGGTTGAGACTGTATGTCAACTGAACGGTAGCTTACTTTTTACAGGAATATTCTGACACGAAAAAGCTATCCGCACGATGGCTACCGCGATTGCTCACTCTCGACCATAAGCACAAGTGTGTCGCCACTTCAAAGGAGTGTTCGGCGATGTTCAACTACAATTCGAACAAGTTTTTTTTTTCGTGGACGAAACATTGATCCATTATAATACACCAGAGACCAAGAAAAGTTAAAGAAGTGCACTTCTCCAATGTGGATCTGTCGGCTACAAGGCTATAGCTACATATAGTTTTTTTGGGATGCACGCGGTCTCATTCACACCGAATACCTTAAAAAAGATAAAACAATCACCGATGAATATTATTCAGAGCTGTTGGACAGTTTCGATATTGATTTGAAGCAAAAACGATTGCATTTGGTGAAGAAAAAGGTTTCTTGCCATCATGACAATACACGTGTGTAGTCATCATCTAGCATATTTTCCAAATTTAGGCCTCTGTAACTATTTCCTATTTTCAAACCTGAAGAAATGGTTCGCTGAAACAAAAGTGTATTTTGAGGAATTTCCGAAATCCTACTTTTTGGACGGTTTAAAATACTTAGAAAAACGATTGGAAAAGTACATAGAGTTAGAATGATCTTTTCGTAAGGAGTTATTGATCTACCTATTACTTTCTGAATTATCTTAGAAAATAATGAACAATTGAAATTGTATTAAAGTCTTTATTATTTTCCTTTTTGTTTTTTAAGTTCGAGCTTTGAATTGGACCTTTGTAATGGTTAGGTAGCTTAAAGATATGCAAAGGTAAGATCAGGTAGAACAAATGTAAATACTCGTATCTTGTTATTGTTCCAATTTTAATTTTACATGCCAACATTGTCCCACATTAATACGAGGAATACTTTTTATGTTTCGTAACGAGCGAAATTCCGGACAAAGCAATTCGAAACAAATGGTTTCCGGACATGTGGGCGTATACCGTAACATTTGTTTGTAAGATGTGTTCAATGAAAACGAACAGCAGAAGACTAATTTTAATTTACCACGACAATGCAACGAACTCTCACATGTCCGCATACACAAAAGAACGTTGAGAACCCATGATGTCAAAACGATGGGTCATCTGACGCATAGTCCTTATTTGGTACCCAATGACTTCTTTTTGTTCCAACACATCGAAAACAAATTGCAAGATTAACGTTTTTTGGTTGATGTATCTTTTGAAGAAACTTTATTTCGAGATTATTTCAAAAATTGATTCATGTGAATGGAAAAATTAATGGAGATTATTTTGAAAAATTAATAAAACTGTTTTCCATAAAAAATCATGAAATTTAAAAGGTAAGCAAAGTGCACACACCCAAGATTTTAGAAAACAATATACTTATGCTTATAGTTTTGATTTTATTGAGATAAAATCATATATTTTTATAGCTTTACAAAGAATCATTTTATGCGTTGTGAGTTTTTTGTTTTTTACTTGGAATTTTATGAATTTATTGAGAAAAACTAACCATGGATCTCATCGATTTCTTCTGTACCAAATGAGTTTGAGTACATTTGCTTATTTTATTTTCTATAAAATATAAAGGCGATTGATTTTTACAAAGAATGGTCTGAAGAAAGGAAAAAAAAAAAAAAAGAAATATTTATTAGTTTAAGAAACTTTATGATGCGTTTTATTATTTATCTATAAATTTGCAAAATATATTACAATAAATAAATAATAAAATACTTATATATCAATTTTATACACGATAGAAATTATACAAAATTTAAAATATTAAGCAGCTTTTAATGTTTAAGCAAATAAAATGTATAAATGTGTTTCATTAAAATATGAAATAAATAATTTTGTATCAAAAGAAATTAATAAAAATTTGTTTCTCTTATTACATTTTTATTTTTGTTACATAATTAAAGAAATATAATTTTACATAATAATACAAAAAAAAAAAAGTTAAATCAAGGTAAATAATAGTGTAGTATTAACTAACAAATGCACAGCAGGCGATTAAAGATTTACATTAATCGAAATTAACAACAAATAAACAAATAATTTTTGTTGAACTTTTATGTTTACCAATGTTGATTTTGTTTTTCTTGAATTTGATTTTGTTGGTTTTAATAAAATGAAGTAAAAGAAAAATATAATAATAATAATAATATATAATTATTTTCCTTTTTTTTTTTTCGTTTCTGCTTTTGTTGTTTTTCCTTTTGAAAAATTATTATCATGTGATTGAGTGAGTCCATCCTCAATGATGACGATGAGAATGTTTGGTGGAAAATTTAAAATTTTTGTAGTTTGATTTGATTACGTTAAAATAACCATCTCTAAACGATCTCACTGTTCGATTGACCGATCGTGTTTATTCATTAATTTATTTAAATATTCAAATGCTTTGGGTTAGAAACCAATCGAAAATTTGATTTTATTAAAATCGCATTAAATGCCTAAGTTTGCCTTGTTTGTTCAAAAATCAATAGCGGAAAGGCAAAATGATTGTTACACCGATTTTTAACAATGTCTCAAACTGTATCCGCATTCATTATACTTAACTTTAATCATATTTAGCATATTTGAATATGTGGTGGTGTCTGGCGCATTCGCATCGATTGGAAAGATAAGAAATTAGTTGGTAAACTTTGCTTCAGCGAATTAAATTTGCATTAATAAATCCAAGTGTGTGTCACTTTTTTGTTTATTTATTTTTTTCTTTTTTTATATTTTGTACCAATTTATCATTTGTAGCCTTAAGTTATATTTTTGGACTAAAATCAGACGATAGTCGAATCAACCTCTCAAGTGCACTTGTCTTTTCCTTCTGGTGATTTGGTTTGTGTTATCAATGTCATTCCATTGATTGGTAACCTTGTTTGATGTGAGCCACAACCAATTAGTCACTTGTCAGCATAAAATGAAAGTCATTTTCAAATTGAACAAACAAAAATTTTAATAGTCATGCCGGTGGACATTACAAATTATGGGTGCTGATTGTTGTCATTAAAAATGACAAATCATTCAGAGGGAATGATAAATGAGAAAAAAGGAACAAGATTGAAACAGTTCTGGTTATTTTTGATGGTTTTTCATAGCCATCACACGAGCACAAACTTTATTAATCAATTTAAATTTATAGACTGACGGGGTTAGGTGGAGTGTGTCTCGACCAGTTCCTCATATAGAGAAACCTCAATATTACTGTTAGACTCTGATAGACTCAAGAAGAGTCAGCATCTTGCTGGAAAATATAATAGTGTACAATTTCTAAAATAAGATTTGCTTGCTTTATCAGATCAGATCAGCCCCTGTCGAGCAAAATGCGCCAGTGAATTTACATTAAAATAGGCTACGTCAACTTAAGTTCCACCAAAGATTACATAGGTACTTGTATTATGAGTGATAACTATGAGTAGAATATTTGGAAGAGTATCATTTCTAGACAACCATGCTTATCTTAGATGGTGGGCGTAATACTTTAATTGAAACTTGTGTGAATCTTTATTATATACGCCCTTTTAATCAGATTCATTTGTTCATTCGATGTTGTGTCCAAAGCCACCAAAACCACTCGAACCCGAAGCACAGGCAACTCATACTCATGGTGAGGCCATAAAAGCACCATATCCAAAACATATCATCGAAGTTGATGCCATCTGCGATAACTTCCGGATTGCTTAGGTCTTCAATTGTTGTAAGCTCGGCTTTAACCATATCGTAGAAACCCCAGGATAGCCATCGGGCCGATAGACCTGTTTCCCATACTGTCATTATATGCATGTTGAAAAGTTCTTTATAGGGTAACGTTCCGCGGAATGGTATGCAAAGCATAAGTAACTTCTTAAGGCACAGTTCTTCTGAGTAATAGTAGATTGGTTTCTGAAAGAGCTGTTGCTGTTCATGGTAGACGAGCCAACGCAATCTGGTTACCGGATAGATGTATCGCAAATCGAATGTGTCACGTGTATGAAGAAACTCCTTAAATTTGTGTATTACTTTTGCGCGTCTGTTGCTAACCATAGATGTAGTGCGATTTATAGTTGAAAGAATGGCTTGGGCTTCGCGAGCTAATACAAGTATACGAAGATGTGAATTATCTATGTCGTTGACCGAATGTAATTTATCCTGCAACGGAGGCTGCGTGAAAAACGACTGCAAGTAAGCTTCGTACATGGTGGCAGTCAATAAGCTTGTGAAACAAAGTAGAAAACAAATGATTTTCACATTCACGTTTGGGTTACTATGTAGTGGAAATGATTGACCCAATAGACCACGCATGACTTTGTCATTAAGAAATACATTCAGCAAGGTCACATTATGCCATGACTTTGTTTCGCTATAGATCAACAGAAACGAGAAAACGAACATAAGTAGTAGAATAATAAAGCTCACTGAAGTATCCACAATATATGTATAGATTTCATTGAAGGGGACAAACATCGGAACCGGCATCATTAAACAATAATCCGTCATTTGATATGGATAGCTCAGATAGGTGAAGTCACTTGAAGCAAGTGTTGTAGTCATGGCTGTGGCTATATCCAGCATATTTTCGCGAGTTGCATTTGCCAGCTCCTCATAAAAAATTGGCTCACCAATTTTAGCCGTAGTACGTAATTTTAAAGTGGCATTGTGCTTCTCGGCAAACGTGGTTACCAGTGCACCAACGTAACCAATTATTTGTAGTTGACCGCTTTGCTTATCGTGATACAAAATTGAACGAGGTGGCAACTGATCCGCCTCAGTTCTTATCGCTGTGCCATGCATGTTTCGAAATTGGTTTATGTAGATCTTTAGATGTTTCAAATCTTTTAGATCTTGTTGAATAAACAGTTTATCTGTTCCCATATAAAGTCGGCAGACATAATAACGACCGATGGCACCAAAATCTTCATCAATTACAGCAATATTATAGTGTTCAGTATTAAAATATTGTCGGCAAATTTCATTTGGCCCCGTTTCCTTAGCAAAAACTAAACGGCGAGCATTTTGCAATTTAGATATATTGTTTATTCTTCCTCCGAATCCTTCACAATTCAATATCAAAACTGTGGACTCAAATTTCCAATGCCATTTTAATGACTGAGTACCAATCAATATAATTGGTTTGTCCTTGTAGTTTTTTATAATTGTTTC
Organism: Amiota minor; assembly: GCA_037043295.1. Classification (NCBI taxonomy): domain Eukaryota; kingdom Metazoa; phylum Arthropoda; class Insecta; order Diptera; family Drosophilidae; genus Amiota; species Amiota minor. The sequence goes on from JBAMAW010001787.1 coordinate 1,997,000, forward strand.
GAAAATGCAACCATTTAAATCGCCATTGATCACCAATGTCCCGAAGAGTTCTTCTGCTTTAATTTTTGAGATAAGCTGTTCAAGTTTTCCACTAATTCTTAATGTGTTCACAAAAGTCGTAGTTAGTATTTCTTGTTTTTGTTGCTTAATATTGTTTATTTTAGCTTCAATGTGAAGCTCTAAACAGAGCAAAATGACACAACTTAAGCACCTTAAATTCATAACTAGACTGTGCCATTTAGAAAGTTTAAGTTCATTTATGTATTACAAATAATGCATGAAAACTACACAATTTTTGCATGTTTCGAACAGTTTATAGACTTTTTATTAAACCTTTTGCTATATGGACATGTTCTGTTCAAGTTGTTGAAATTCTTTTTTTTGTTCCTAACAAAGCTAAGGACAACTGAACAGAAGATTTTTATGAATAAACTGTATTGCACCATACATTCCTGACTGTCTATTCTATTGTAGTAATGAGAGGGCTCATTTTGAAAAAAAAACTGAGACCATAACATGCAAATCGATTAGTGGATCATTTCCATATATTCTGTTCATAGTAGTCTAAAAGGTATATTTATTTATTTTTTAAAAAACGTGTGAAATTTTCTTCAAATTTTCCATGAATAAATGGTATTAGATATCTGGGAATTCATCTGAATAAAAACCTGTCCTTCAAAGTGTTTATTGGAAAAACTCTGGACAAGGTAATTAGAACTATCCCAATTATATATCCCTTCATAAACCGAAGATCCAAGCTTTCGACTAAAAATAAACTGTTGTTATACAAATCAATTTTCGCAAAAACTCACACAACCTAGCTGCAAAATGCGCAAAATAAAATATTAAAATCGGCCAAGTGCGTACCAGATTGGGTTTGTATGGGAGGTACTCCCCTAGTGGTCCGATTTGCCTGATACCAACAAATGTCAGGAACTTGTAGTATCTAATTTTTAGTTTAATGATGCAAAAATCAAAAATGTTTTCCAAATAAGAACCTGAATTTTAATTGTGGGTTTGTATGGGAGGTACCCCCGAGATGGGGTCTGAATTTCAGTTCAATAGTCCAAAAAACAAAAAAGTTTTTCTAGTCAATTGTTTAAGGTTTGCCCAATTTTCCTTAAATTATTATCTATTAAGGCGACGAAAATTAAAACTAGTATATAATATGTAAATATTCTACAGTAGATAAGTTCATACTGAAAATATTAATGTATTGTAAATCACCAGCTAAGTGGAAATGTAAATTTTAAAGGAGGCTGAATTGCATTGAAATATTATTTATTTATTTAATTGATTGTGACAAACTACTGTCAACTTAACAGTAATAAAAATAAACTAAAAGTGGGAAATTAAAATAAAAACACTTGAAATAAAGCTTAATTTAATGAAAAAATAAACTAAAAGTTAATGATAAATTAACGAAAATGTACCGCGCCTATATTAAAAACTTATTCTGTCTAAATTTCAGTTCAATAGTCCAAAAAAAAAAAGAAAAGCTTTTCTAATAAGAATTTCTTTAGTTAAAACAAAATAGGAAAGGATTAAAAGAATAGTACGGATTCGAACCCACGCACCTGGCGTGACCAGTTTTACGCTCAACCCACTGACCCATTGCGAACATTGAATTCTTTCTGCTTAAACTGCTTCAGTATAGAAAACGGAAATATTCTATTTTGATTTACTCTAACAATGTGGCAGATAGCAGAAAGCTTTGTTGTTTTATTGTATATTTTTGTCATTAATTATTGATGTTTTTTTTGTTGCCCTTTTTATATTATTTATAATTTTGCGAACCCACGCATTCAGCGTGCCAGACTTGCGCCCTTACCACTGCGCTATTGAAAACATTGGGCTGTCTCTGTCTAAATAGCTTCACAATAACCGATTCAATTCTTAGCATGACCATATTTAAAAATTCACTCCAGCCATAACGCGAACAAAAGAGCTTAACTTTAAAAACTTAGGGGTGTAAAAGACAAAACTATTTTGGTTGACATAGTATATAGTACAGAAGTCAGAGTCAAAATGGTGGTTTTAAATGAGTTAGGTAAAAGCAAGATGATATTATAGATTATGTACCGTTATTATATAAAATTACTACCTTAAAGCTTTTTGATTTATCGATATAAAGCAATAATACACAGTACAGTAAACTTTAATCATATGATAAATTGAATCTAATATGAACATTTATGGTTTTAAAAATAATACAAAAATTTTAAATAATATTTAGTGTTGTTTAATAATTACGGACATTGTGAAGATTGTGATATATGAAACTTATAATATTCTGTAAAATTTCAATAAAACAATAATACATAGGTTATTGTATTTAGTTTTCGTTTGATTATTCTTAGTTTCGCATCATGTACGGAAAACGACTACAATTGAAACTGAAATTAATAATTCTGTTTGTTTTATTAATGAAATGTGGATATATTCATTTAGAACCATTGGAAGAATTTGTGAAAAGTATAAATAATGAGCGACAAATTGAAACAGTTCTACTCATGCACAGAGACAAACATCTTGCATGTCCGGTACGAGAATTAAATTTAAATATACCAAATCTTCGTATAACTCAATATGAATGGTTTGAGATTCACCGTGTTTTCAATAGAGAACTTTTGGCCATTGTTTGCCTTTTGGATTACTTCGATGAAGAACTAATGATTGCATTAGCAAATAATTTAGATAGAATGCGTCATTCACGTATCCTTCTAATTATGAACTCGAAAAATGAGAATTTATCCAGGGTGCTACTTGTTAAACTTATGGAGTTCTGTGAAAATCATAGTATAACAAATTTACTTATAGTAAATTATTATCAAGCAAATATAACTAAATGGATCCGGATAAAACCATTCCCCTATTATAGTACAGAGATGGAACGGGATTTCGGCATGAAATCTTACTTTCCGAATCACTGGCGTAATTTTGGGGGTAAAATAGCCCGGATAACTGCCGAGGGCAAAGAGCCTAACATATTGCTATATACTAATGAAAAATCGGGTCAAAAAATAGTAAGTGGACAACTGGGAAAGATGTGTTTGGTCTTCGCAGAAATCTACAATATTCAATTTGAATTTGTTGGTAAATTAACTCAAGGAGAGGGTTTAAAGCAAATTACAATCAAGCGAATGATTGAAAATAAAACCTTGGATATGTCAATGGCACCCCTTATAACATCGTCCAACATTACTGATATGGAATATACATTTTTGTTATCACCTTCCGATTGGGGTTTAATGATACCCTGTGGTCAAGAACTTTCTATTGCTGAATTTTACTTATTATTTGTCAGAGATTTGAGTACAATTTTGTGGTGCCTCACATACATAATAATCATCATAATGGATCCACTTATTCGTCATGTTTTCTTAAACAAATCAATTCATTTTGTTAATTTGATTTTCAATGATAAGTTACTGCGAGGACTTTTTGGACAACCTTTTATCCTAAAAATGACACCAACATTTGCGTTGAAGCAAATAATCGTATTAATATTCATAGAAAATTTGATTGTTTATAGCAAGTTTTCGGCTCAGTTGGGTACTTTTTACACAGCACACCCCTGACACGCAGATATTAAAACATTTAACGATTTAAAACATTCTGATATCAAGATTTTGTTCCATATACCGCAAATGGAGTATATACAGGGTTCACTTAAGATTAACATTACGGAAAAAAATTTTAAATATGATGCTGTAGATAGAGATTTTTACTATCAGATGCGAGAATCATTAAATTCTAGCTATGGGTATGCAGCTATGGCAACATTGTCATCCATTGTAGAACAAGCTCAACAATTTTATAACAACAAAGTATTCTGCGTTCCAATTGGACTTATTCTGAACAATTTAATGTGGACAATACCCCTAGGAAATAACTCTGTTTATAAGGAAGCTCTTGATAACTATGTAATATCTGTTTACTCGGTGGGTCTTATGCAGTATTGGCTTCGTGGCACATTTTATGAAATGTTGAACCATGGTGATGTTAAACTCAAGAAATTAATTCGTCATCGTATCCCATTTGCTGCTTTAAAATTAGATCAATTGAATTTAGCTTGGAATCTTCTAATGTACGGTTTTGGTTTGAGTTTGGTAATATTTTTTTTCGAGTTGTCCATATATAATATAAAGAAATCTATGAAATGAGGATATTTTGTTATATAAAATATGATTTGTTTTAATAAAGTGTATTTTTCAAAGCAAGAAAAGTAATTTTTCTTTATACTTTTAGGATTGAATAAGACTTGGTGAAAAGTCTCATACTAGTAGACACGACGCCGGTTGCAACGCAACTGACGTAAAAAGCACACAAAACTGGACAAGGTTATAGATGGTTGATGGTGGTTGGTGGTGGATGGTGGTCGATGTAACGCATTCTATGCCATGAAATATTGTGTGATATTTTCTTTACACTTTTTGGAATAATTTTATTTTTATTAACTGGAGCGTAAACAAATAAATCTGACGTTTTTTCAACACGGGAACAGGCAACATGCAATTGGCTTGCGAGAAACATGGTCTTTCAAGATGAATCCCGCAAACACTAAATGACTGTCCCTGGAATTTATTTATGGTCATATTGAAAGCAAGCCGAACTATGGTCGCTTGAATTCAAATTGTATGATCACACGATCATGTTGTTCAGAAATGGTTTTGCTGTCAGCCGTGTACCGTTACAAAGATGCAATGGGTTTATATTTCGCAACATTATGATCACCGGTCATACCTTAAATTAAGGATTATTAGGCAGTTGATGACATCATCTGGGTTTGCAGTGGAATCAACTGAATTATATGTCCTCAATTCACCGGCATTTTAATTTTGTGATTTATTTTATCCTCATCTAAGTTTTTGGCAGCCAATATAAATAGCTCGTTCGTTCAACCAAAGATGATCTTTGTAATTTTGAGCAATGTTTGGGAACACCTTACGGATGTGTTTGATTTTTAATTCAGTGAACTGACAAAAATTGTCAGGAAAGGAAACACAGCCAGTCAAAAGTTTGAATTGATGTTACCAATGAATTTCATTATAGATCCTATTAGCTTGAATTGCAAAAATGGTTTTAAGTCCCTTCTACTATTTAAAACAGCGATGTATCCTTGCACAGAATTATGGTGGTGAAGCGTTCATCGGATGATAAATACACAATGTTAAGAATATTAATTCCGAATTGTGTCATAAGCAGCGCTGAAGCCTGCATCTTCAGCAGATTAACAGGTTTCGGCAAGTCAAGCAAGAACTCATGGAAGCAACCACTTGCACAGTAGTCCCATCGTATGCGCAACACATCTATTTTAAAGTTTTTGATTATATTAGCAATAAAGATGGTAATTTTAGTGTGAGAGTTGTCGTTGGTTGCCATTAAACTACATCTATTGCACAATATCAGAGATATTAAGACACTTTCAGACATGATTGTGAGTTTACTCGTACTGATATGTTTGCATTCACGCTATCCAATATTTATAGTCGTGTGCGATTTTATTATAAGTAATAGCTAAGAGTAAAATATTTGGTAGAGTGTCATTACTAGGCAACCAATTGAAACTTGTGTCAATCTTTATTACGCACGCCCCTTCTATGACATTCATTTAATCATTCGATGTTGTATCCAAAGCCACCAAAGCCACCAAAACCACTCGAACCCGAAGGCAACAACAGGCAACTTTCCTCGGAATCTTTAACAACTCAATATCAAAACATTGGACTCAAATTTCCAATGCCAATGACTGCTAATGACTGAGTACCAATCAATGCAATTGGTTTGTCCTTGTAGTTTTAAGTCGCCATTGATGATCAATGTCCCGAAGGGTTCTTCTGCTCTAATTTTGGGGATAAGCTATTCAAGTTTTCGATTAATTTGTTAGTATTTGTTGTTTTTGTTGTTGCTGTTGCTTAGCATTGTTTATTTTAGCTTCAATGTGAAGCTCTAAACAGAAGAAAATGACACAACTTAAGCACCTTGAAATAATAACTAGACTGTGCCATTTACAAAGTTTAATTTCTTTTATATACAAACAAAATAAAAATAATGCATGAAAACTACATAACATTTGCATGTTTCGAACAGATTATATACTCTTTGTTAAACATTTTGCTCCATACATTCCTGACTATTGTAGTCATAGGAGCGCTGATTTAAAAAAAAAAAAAAAGAAAAAAAAACTGAGACCATAACATACAATTCGATTAGTGGATCATTTCTACTGTAAGAGGCCTCCGACGCAGAGTTCAATGTGTTACAAACATGAATTCAAAGTGATAGGATCTGTTCACACGAGGAAAGGAATATACGAGTATGACTGAATATTTGTAAATCTCCCTTGTAATTGAAAAACTCAAGGGGGTAAAGGATAAAACTATTTTGACTAATATAGTATATAGTACGGAAGTTTGAGTCAAATTAGTGGTTTTAAATGAGTTAGGTAAAAGCAAGATAATATTATAGATTATGTACCGTTATTATATTAAATTACTACTGTTAAGTTTTTTAATTTATCGATATAAAGCTGTATTATCGCTTTACAGTAAACTTTAATCAAATGAAAAATTGTGAAAATGGTTTAATAATTATGGACACTGTGTAGATTGTGATATATGATAAAATATTCTGTAAAAATTGATGGATATTAATATTGAATAAAACTATAATACATAGGCTATTGTATTTAGTTTACGTTTGAGTATTCTTAGTTTCGCATCATGCACGGAAAACGACTACAATTGAAACTGAAATTAATAATTCTGTTTGTTTTATTAATGAAATGTAGATATATTCATTTAGAACTATTGGAAGAATTTGTGAAAAGTATAAATAATGAGCGACAAATTGAAACAGTTCTACTCATGCACAGAGACAAACATCTTGCATGTCCGGTACGAGAATTAAATTTAAATATACCAAATCTTCGTATAACTCACTATGAATGGTTTGAGATTCACCGGGTTTTCAATAGAGAACTTTTGGCTATTGTTTGCCTTAAGGATTACTTCGATGAAGAACTAATGATTGCATTAGCAAATAATTTAGATAGAATGCGTCATTCACGTATCCTTCTAATTATGAATTCGAAAAATGAGAATTTTTCCAGGATTCTGCTTGTTAAACTTATGGAGTTCTGTGAAAATCATAGTATAACAAATATACTTGTAGTAAATTATTATCAAGCAAATATAACTAAATGGATCCGGATAAAACCATTCCCCTATTATAGTACAGAGATGGAACGGGATTGCAGCATTACACCTTACTTTCCGAATCACTGGCGAAATTTTGGGGGCAAAAAAGCCCGGATAACTGCCGAGGGCGAAGAACCTTATACATTGATATATGCTAATGACAAAACGCGTCAAAAAATAGTAAGTGGACAACTGGGAAAGATGTGTTTGGTCTTTGCAGAAATCTACAATATTCAATTTGAATTTGTTGGTAAATTAACTCAAGGAGAGGGTATAAATCAGATTTTATTAAAGCGGCTTATTGAAAATGGTACTTTGGATATGTCAATGGCACCCTTTATAATATCGTCCAACATTACTGATATCGAATACACCTTTTTGTTATCAGCTTCCGATTGGGGTTTAATGATACCCTGTGGTCAAGAGCTTTCTATTGCTGAATTTTACTTATTATTTGTCAGAGATTTGAGTACAATTTTATGGTATCTCACATACATAATAATCATCATAATGGATCCACTTATTCGTCATATTTTTTTAAACAAATCAATTCATTTTGTTAATTTGATTTTCAATGATAAGTTACTGCGAGGACTCAATGGGCAACCTCTCATCTTAAAAACAATTCCAACATTTGCGTTGAAGCATATAATCGTATTAATATTCATAGAAAATTTTATTGTTAATAGCAAGTTTTCGGCTCAGTTGGGTACTTTTTACACAGCGCACCCCTGACACGCAGATATTAAAACATTTAACGACTTAAAACACTCCGAAGTGAAGATTCTGTTTAATATACCGGAAATGGAACTCTTACAGGCAGGACTTAAGATAAATATTACGGAAAAAAATTTTAAATACGATATTGAAGATAGAGTTATTTACTATCAGATGAGACAATCATTAAATTCTAGCCATGGGTATGCAGTTATGGTAACATTGTCATCTATTATAGAACAAGCTCAACAATTTTATAACAACAAGATATTCTGCGCTCCAACTGGACTTATTCTGAACAATTTAGTGTTGACAATACCCCTAGGAAAAAACTCTATTTATAAGGAAGCTCTTGATGACTATGTAATTTCTGTTTACTCGATGGGTCTTATGCAGTATTGGCTTCGTGGCACATTTTATGAAATGTTGAACCATGGTGATGTTAAACTCAAGAAATTAATTCGTCATCGTATCCCATTTGCAGCTTTAAAATTAGATCAATTGAATTTAGCGTGGTATCTTCTAATGTACGGTTTCGGTTTGAGTTTGGTAATATTTTTTTTTCGAGTTGTCCATACATAATATAAAGAAATCTATGAAATGATGATATTTTGTATCATAAAATATGATTTGTTTTAATAAAGTGTATTTTTCAAAGCAAGACAAGTAATTTTTCTTATATGTACTTTTGCAATTGAATAAGTCTTGGAGAAGTGTATCATTTTTGTACGTTTAATCTAATTCCCAAATGTGATAGATATATAGATTATTTCCAAAGAAATTTACACAAGTTACGCCAAATATAGAGCGGCATGAGCATGTGCATGTATCTTTTTAATGTTGATGAATTTTAGACAAAAGAAGAATTTCAAGTTTATTATTTTTATAATGATATGCTGCAACTCTAATAATATTGTTTCGGATATCCCCTGTAACATTTATGATGGCTTGAATACGAGTACATGGATCTGATGTAACATTTGACAGAAACCTCAACACGTTTTTTTTGCTGTGATCTCCTTGATTTGATTCCCAAAATTGTTATATGTTAAATGTTCAATAAATATTCCAATGCTCGTACCGCTGCAGCAGCCTCTACGTGCAACATCGAGTAACACTATGGAAGCCACCCACATGTTATGTACCATAGTATTTTTACACTCTTCCTGTAGTGAATAATGTTATAAGTTTGTCATGAAGTTTGTAACAGACAAAAGGAGTCATCGGAGCTGAAATTTGAATAGTATAAGTGTCTGACCCATATTCAACAACCGTGTAAATTTCAAGACCCAAGAATTACTGGATTATAAAGCTTCCATACAAATACAATATTTCGGTCTCAATGTTGAAATGCTGTGTGTGTACTGACATTACCCTAAACATAATTCAAATCAATAATCAAATATTTCTAAATGCTCTATCACAGAGCGTAGACAAAAACGTCTTAAAGAGGGTGTATTCGGCATAAATGCAGTTAAACTTCTTTTTACTTGTTTTTATAAAAGCGATTGAAAACAAACCTTTATATGTTGAACATTTATGGCGTAAAGCACTCAAATAATATAATCTTTTTATTGTTCCATTAAAAAACAAGTCATAAAGGTAAGTGCAACGAAAAACGAATACTCGTGTATCGATTGTGTTTATTAGTAAACTTTATTCTACTTTGATTTTATTTAGTGAAGCGAATATTAATTTTATGATCATTAATACTGACTCAGGCATTTGTCACAGATAAGATTTGATTGATTGGTTGTATTGTTTTAAGGATCTATGCTTTTTTTAATTGACTTTAGTAATCATTCGGAATAAACCTAAATGTTTAGTTAGTTACTAAAACTCAAATCAACAATGTTGTACATTTTAGTTCTTAGTTGTCTTACAGTAACAAGTTGTGCATTAAAAGTAAATCCATTTATACTAGAATCATTTTACCCCAAAATAGAAGACTTTGAAGATTTACTTTGGCAACTTTATGTAGAAAAATCCTATTCTACTTTATTGCTCATGAAACGTGCGGATCAGAGGTGTCCATTATTGGATAACGGATTACTTAAGAATGCTAATATTGGAATACTCCGTTTATCAGAGGAATCTACATATTTCTTACACCGAAACTACGATAACAGAATATTAGCGCTCGTCTGTGTCTCAGAGTACTTCGATAAAGAACTGAACAATGCGCTAGCAGACTCTCTTAAACGCATGCGATATGTTCGGATCGTTTTTATATTGCAAAAGTTCAATTCTCAGCTAATCGATGCATTGTTGGCCTTTTGTGCTCATGAGGAATTCATTAATGTAATATTTTTGAATGGATTTCATTCTACGATCAATGACTACTATTATCGTGTAACACCCTTTCCGAAATATCGTATTAGTTCTGTAGCTTTTAAGAGTAGAGAGCATTACTTTTTGCCTAACATAGACCGAAACTTTGGTGGACGTAAATTACTCACATTACCGGATCAAGTCGAACCACGTACGATAGTCTATATAGATCCAAAAAGTGGGCAGCAGCGATTAAGTGGCTACTTGGGAAAATTTATGTTACTTTTTGCTAAGCACTACAACATCACAATGCAATACTTACGACCTGTAGTGCCTAAGGAGGGTCTTCATATACTTGAGTGCTTGCAGATGACACGTAACAAGACGTTAGAGCTGGCAATAAGTTTATGTGGAAATATGCCACGCGATGAGATCGGTGAGTTTTCATATCCTGTGGAACTTTCGCGCTGGGGCGTCATGGTGCCATGTGCAAGACCAATTGCATTTAGAGAAGTTTTCGTACTGGTATGCTTCAATCAACTATATTTATTGGTTTTATATTTTCTATTCTCTGGCTTTGAAACAATATTTTTGTACATTTATCAACAAAACTCCAAATGGCAAAATTTTGGGAAGTTATTAGTTAATTTCTTACTCAACGAACGCATATTTCCGGGCATTATTGGACAGCCATTCAAATTACATTCTCGTTTGCCTACATCATTTATATCATTGAAACTGATCTATCAATTGGTTGTGCTTGTGAATCTTGTGCTCAATGCGGGCCTTGGAGCATATCTACAGACAATGTTCATGAAACGCCCACTTCAAAAGCCCATTGATAGCTTTGCAGATATGAAATATGCTGGCGTTAAGTTTCTCATCGAGAGGGAAGATTTACGGGCCTTTGAATATCTTCATGGCCATGCATATGTGCAGAGTTTTGCAAATGTTATGGAAATAAATGAAAAAGACTTTTATGGACAACGACGCCGCTCAATGAACACCTCGTATGCCTACTTGGTTACATCTTCAATGTTGCCAATTTTGGAGCAACTTCAATCGTATTTCACTAGGCCCCTGTACTGCGATGCACCATCTATAGCAGTTGCGGAATGTATATTTATGTCGGTACCCTTAAAAGCCAATTCGGTTTATACTTCGCCGCTGAACGACTTCATACACAACATTCATGATGCTGGAATTATAGATTATTGGCGCAGTAATGTTTTCAATGAAATGCTCTCCCTGGGTGAATTACAATTAAAGGATCTCAATCCAAGTGAACGGTTTCATGTGTTTCAAGAACAAGATTTGTACTGGTTATGGTTGACATATCTAATTGGTCTGACTCTTAGTCTTTTAGTATTTCTCTGTGAGTTATCTGTTAATAGTTTGAAGACAAAATTATAAAAAATCGGCCAAGTGCGAGTCACCCTCGTACTTGGAGGGATCCAAACCAGATTGGGGTTTGTATGGGAGGTATTCCCCCTAGTGGTCCGATTTGACTGATCCCAACAAATATATCGCGCCTATATCAGAAACTTATGTCTAAATTTCAGTTCAATAGCCGAAAAAACTAAAAAGTTTGTTTTAAAAGAATATAAATTTTAAAGTGGGTTTGCATAGGAGGTATGCACCCAAGTGTCCCGATCAAACTGAAAGTTCGACGCTATAAGTTTTTAATCCACAGCCACTAACCAAGCAAATTTCAAGATCTTGTAGTAACTGGATCGTATAGCTGCCATATAAACCAAAATGTTTGTTGTATGGGGACACCTTTAAGTTTTTGAAAATATTCCGATAATAATAACTCCTATGGTAAGACTGCAGCAACCGCAAAATGATTGCAATGGTTTCTTTTTTGTTGATAAGACTTGTTTATTTTAATTTACACCTTTCCATAAAGAAATTAATTTAGAAATGACAAAAAATTTACAGTTTCCATGTTGGTTTTCTTCTAACTAAGTGTATGATATATATAAAGAGATTGAGTTTCCGATGTTTTCTTAGATGTTTAGAATCAATTATAAGCTAATAAGCGACAAACACACCACATACAATATTGACTTGGCTTGGCAGTAAATTAGAGCATAATTGTGACGGCCATGAGCAAAACAAATTAGTAAATATAAAACAATTATATTAACGCTAGTACATTTGAGGTCCCCGATCTGCTTACACATAAAAGAATTAGCATATCTGAGTTGAATAACCCTCTCTACTTGGGGCCCTGTGTAAGTACGATGCAGAAATATACCTATAAAATAAAACTGAATAAGTTATTAACCATTCAATGAATTGGTAATACAGCAATTTTTACCGTTTTAGTCATCATCTCCAATTTCAACGTAGTATGAATACGCCACAAATAAAAAATATACCAACAAAAGTGCTAAAATGATAATCAAAAAAACCCCCACAATCTTCTCTGATGTCGTATTTTCCTCCATTGTATCAGTAGCAAATATCAATATGATAGATATCAAATGGATGATTATCAGAATTATCATACCAATCATAGCTACCATAAGAAATATTTGTTTTTGCTGGATTAATAAAGTTGAGTGATTTGTTAGCACTGAAAGGATTTATTTAACTTACACAGCAAACAGCTACAAAACAACAAATGGCAACAATTAGGCAGAGAGCACATTGAATATATCCAATTATATTTTCTACTGAAGGACCTTTATCGCTCACTATTACACCCTGCGATACACTCATAATTGACAACAGAATGAAAACGATTCCTATAATAACAACTCCTATGCCAAGACCGCAGCAACCACAACATGTTCGCAGTGTTTTCATTTTTGTTTCTAAGACTTGAGTATTTTAATTTATACTTTTCTATGATCAAATTAATTTTGGAATAAAAAAACTTTTGAGTTTTCTTTCAGGTTTTCTTCGATGTATGTATATAATTTAGATTTAGATTTCAATGACTGCTTTGATGTTTCGAATCGTAAACTAAAATGTCTGACACTTTTTAAACAGTTTTCATTTTTGTTTCTAAGACTTGAGTATTTTAATTTATACTTTTCTATAAAGAAATTAATTTTGGAATAACAAAACTTTTAAGTTGTCTTTCTGGTTTTCTTCGATGTATGTATATAATTTAGATTTAGTTTTCAATGACTGCAAACTAAAATGTCTGATACTTTTTAAACACATCACAAGCTTGGCAACGGGATTTCATAGATTTGTGGGGGCAAAACAAAATTTTATAATCTAAACTCAACGAAATAACTTACATTTGAGATCTCCTCTCTGATTAGATCTATAGCATTTCAGACTTTTTATACTCTTCACTCAGTGAATAGTATAATAAGTTTGTCATGAAGTCTGTAACAGACAGATGGAGAACAGCGCCTGGTAAAAAGAAAAGTTTGTGTAATATTTCTGCTCTTTGGCTTGTGAGGGACTAGTTTGCATACATATAGACGGATACATACGGATTCGTCTCGTTGCGTTGATCAAGAACATATACATATGCTTTATGTGGTCTCCGATGTCTCCTAATTTCGTCACTACGTGAAGAGTATAAAAATGATCAAGACTCAATTTGTGAGTGACTGCATAGTCAACGTCAACTATGTGTTTTCAGTACTGATTTTATAAATATTGTACATAAATATTAAATTTACTTTGTCATTGTCATTTTATGATAGTTGGATATGTTAAATATGTAAGTTCTGATTTTGTTTTGATTGCATTTGTGACAAAAAACAAAACGAATGCATTTGAATTTGAGAAATCGCAATTTTATGACTAAATTCGCATGACGCATATATCTACTTAATCAAATGAGTAGCAACATAAGGAAAATTTTTTACCGGCAATATAACTTTCACATGAGTGTGAGTCACACACTCCGAGCGCCAAAAGCTAAATCGAAAATGGGCGAAAAATGGGTGATTCCAAAAAATTCCAATACAACTAAAATGTATAGTGTAACCTCGTCTACGATGTATTTAACAACAACAATGAAGCATGAAGAAACGGAACCATAAAAAAAAAGCATAGGCACAATATGAAAGTGAAACTTCTTTAACGAAGGGAGGTATATTAAAAAATTAGAAAATGAAATGTGACGAAAAACAAAATGCAATGATGCTTCAGAGACAAAGTGGGGAGACGCAGAAAGCAATGCGCATTGTCTTGTGCGGGCTCGTCTCCAGCGTAGAGAATGAATGCTTATGCATGAGTAAGAGAGAGATAAAAAATGCTTTACTGATTGTAAACTTACGAACAAGTTGGCGAATGACCGAAAAATAAAATGACTCTTTTGTATTGCAACAATATAACCCTACAATATTCTGTATTATTGCTTGACGATCTATTCAGAAGTTTCATTTCCATATTGTATTAGGCAAATACATACACACATAGCTCCAATATAATAATAACATCATCAAATTTTGATTTTCGTCACATTCCATTTTCATATGTTTTGGATTTACTCCCCTTCGCTAATGAAAACCAATTACGATTTTGATTTGATTATAAATTCACCAATAAATGAAATCAAGCTAAAAGCGTAGACCGTGAGCATATTACGCAAATGTTACTTGTACTTCTGAAAAGTTAATCATATTAGGGCAGCAAAAGCGTTAAAGCGTCTCAATGCCTTGCAGAATTACCTACAATTCGAAACGATAACTAAACTAATCATTCTGCTAAATGAACAACAAAAATACTGTTTAAAGCAAACATTCAATAGTATTGAAGCCCATTTGAATGCAATATATGGTAAAACAGTTACAAATCTATTACGAGCAGTTTATGCCAATCTACGGGGCATATAATAAAGGCCAACAATCTTCATACTTAAGAATTTTAATTTGATTTGACAGTGTTCCGAAATATTCAAATACTCAACTGATTTATGGTTCTTTCCATTTAAATTGTGTGATTTAACTGGATTAGAGATTCATACTTTATCTAATTTTGTAATGCCACGTTCTGTATGCATACAAATAGGAATGTAGAAGTGAAATACTCGGACAAATAGTTAAAATTGTACAGAATTTTGCAAATCAGTTAAATGCAACTTTGTTAATGCCAGTGGGACTTCTACATCCAAACGGTCCAATACTTCATTCCGAAGTTGCAAATGTGAAATGAAAAGTTTTACTCACCTTAAATTTCTTCGAAATGTTATCCACCGATGAGATAAGCTTTTGCAATTGTAGAATGTGAAAAGTTATTTGTGCCGTGCTATGGTGGGGCAAGATTTTTACTGGACCTGGATTTCATTTGGCTTATGTTGTATAGCCAGTTTAGTAGTCTTTAATATTGAGTTAATTTTGGTTCTGGTATGTATAATTCATCGAACCATTGACAAACGAAACTATAGCATGAAAAGTTCATAGTTAAGTACAATACATCATTTATTTATTTAAATCGATAAAACATAATTTCAGAAATGAATACTAAGCCAGATAACATTAATAAAATTGCAAAAGAGCACCATATCCATAGTAGATCATCAAATGTTAATGGACCTCCAAAATGTCAGGGCGTAGATAAATCTTTAAAGCTAACGAGACCAGCAGTTGCCATATCGAAAAAGTGCCAACTGAGCCAATAATCAAAAAGGCCATTGGCACGAACATCCAGTATAAGGCGATTAATGGTTTCTCGGAAAAGTGAGTGCTCCGGTAAGCTAAAACTTAGATAACCCATAGATATAAGACATGTGTCCCTGGAGTATATAAAAAGTTCATGTGAAAAATACGTAATGTACGGCAAATGAAGACCAGTGAATGCGAGAAGCAAAAAAGAAATAACTTGTGTTTAATTCGTCGCGTAAACGATTGTATTCCGATAAGTTCACTTTTTCGTACTTATGTTGGTCAAATAATTCGAGGTCTCTAAAGAAATTGTAGTCCTGATCATTTATAAGTACTTTCAAAGAAGAACGGCTTAAATCTGCAAAACTATTTGGTTGAAAGTGTTTTGGTGGTTGTGTCAACATTGTCTGCAGATGCGCCGTATAGAGATTTGTAAGATTTAGGCCCGTTAGACAAAGTTGAATATAAATCAGTTTTAGACAAACATTCGATTGAAGAGCCATTTGAAAAGGTTGTCCTAGAATTCCTCGCAGCGAAACGTCATTGATCAGGAAATCAATCAGAATCAGGAAGGTCGTGAGAATTGATGACGAAGAGTCAAAAGAATTCCAAAGGAGTAGAATATCGTTAAAACTAAAATTAAATTTCGAAATGTTGCAAACATCAGGTAAATATCTCGTAAAGGTATATTATCCGCAATTGGTATCATCATGCAGACTACCATTAACTCGAATGGATATGACGTTTACGCAAGATCTTTGGAATTTATGATAGCTGTGAGACTGACAGGTAAGTCAATAACATAATTTTCGGTAAGGCGTTTCATGTCCATCCATCATATGTGTATACATAGATTTCATTGAAGAGGACAAACTTCGGAACCGGCATCATTAAACAGGTGAAGTCACTTGAAGCAAGTGTTGTAGTCATGGTTGTGGCTATATCCAGCATATTTTCGCGTGTTGCATTTGCCAGCTGCTCATAAAAAATTGGCTCACCAATTTTAGCCGTAGTACGTAATTTTAAAGTGGCATTGTGCTTCTCGGCAAACGTGGTTACCAGTGCACCAACGTAACCAATTATTTGTAGTTGACTGCTTTGCTTATCGTGATACAAAATTGAACGAGGTGGCAATTGATCCGCCTCAGTTCGTATCGCTGTGCCATGCATGTTTCGAAATTGGCTTATGTATATATTACATATATTGTTTATTCTTCCCCCGAATCCTTGACAATTCAATATCAAAACTGTGGACTCAAATTTCCAATGCCAATTCAATGACTGAGACCAATCATTACAATTGGTTTGTCCTTGTAGTTTTTTATAATTGTTTCGAAAATGCAACCATTTAAAGCGCCTTTGATGACCAATGTCCCGAAGGGTTCTACTGCTCTAATTTTTTAGATAAGCTATTCAAGTTTTCCTCTAATGTGTTCACAAAAATCGTCGTTTGTATTTGTTATTGTTGTTGTTGTTGCTGTTGCTTAGTATTGTTTACTTTAGTTTCAATGTGAAGCTCTAAACAGAGACACAACTTAAACACCTTGAAATCATAAATAGACTGTGCCATTTAAGTTCATTTATGTATTACAAGCTACACAACTTTTGCATGTTTCGAACAGACGAACAGATTATATACTTTTTGGTAAATCTTTTGCTATTATGGACATGTTCTGTTCAAGTGTAGAAATTCTGATTTAAAACAAAAAAAAAACTGAGACAATTCGATTAGTGGATCATTTCCATATATACTGTAAGAGGCCTCCAACGCAGAGTTCAATGTGTTACAAACATGAAGTCAAAGTTATACTTAGTATAACTGAATATTTGTAAATCTCCCTTGTAATTGAAAAACTCAAAGGAGTAAAGGACAAAACTATATTGATTAATATAGCATATTGTACGTAAGTTTGAGTCAATTTAGTGGTTTTAAATGAGGTAAATAAAAGCAAGATAATATTATAGATTATATACTGTTATTATATCAAATTACTACCTTTAAGCTTTTTGATTTATCGATATAAGGCTATAATACACTGTACAGTAAACTTTAATCATATGATAAATTGAATCTAATATGAACACATATACTTACTTTTAAAAATAATACAGAATGTGTAATAGTGTGGTTTAATAATTATGGACACTGTGTAGATTGTGATGTCTGATATAATATTCTGTAAAATTTGATGGGATTAATATTGAATAAAACTATAATACATAGGCTTTTGTATTTAGTTTTCGTTTGAGTATTCATAGTTTCGCATCATGCATGGAAAACGACTACAATTGAAACTGAAATTAATAATTCTGTTTGTTTTATTAATGAAATGTGGATATATTCGTTTAGAACCATTGGAAGAATTTGTGAAAAGTATAAATAATGAGCGACAAATTGAAACAGTTCTACTCATGCACAGAGACAAACATCTTGCATGTCCGGTACGAGAATTAAATTTAAATATACCAAATCTTCGTATAACTCAATATGAATGGTTTGAGATTCACCGGGTTTTCAATAGAGAACTTTTGGCTATTGTTTGCCTTATGGATTACTTCGATGAAGAACTAATGATTGCATTAGCAAATAATTTAGATAGAATGCGTCATTCACGCATCCTTCTAATTATGAATTCGAAAAATGAGAATTTCTCTAGGATTCTGCTTGTTAAACTTATGGAGTTCTGTGAAAACCATAGTATAACAAATATACTTGTAGTAAATTATTATCAAGCAAATATAACTAAATGGATCCGGATAAAACCATTCCCCTATTATAGTATAGAGATGGAACGGGATTGCAGCATTAAACCTTACTTTCCGAAGCACTGGCGAAATTTTGGTGGTAAAATAGCCCGGATAACTGCCGAGGGCAAAGAACCTTATACACTGATATATACTAATGAAAAATCGGGTAAAAAAATAGTAAGTGGACAACTGGGAAAGATGTGTTTGGTCTTCGCAGAAATCTACAATATTCAATTTGAATTTGTTGGTAAATTAACTCAAGGAGAGGGTATAAATCAGATTTTATTAAAGCGGCTTATTGAAAATAATACTTTGGATATGTCAATGGCACCTCTTATAATGTCGTCCAGTATTAGTGATATCGAATACACCTTATTGTTATCACCTTCCGATTGGGGTTTAATGATACCCTGTGGTCAAGAACTTACTATTGCTGAATTTTATTTATTATTTGTCAGAGAGTTGAGTACAATTTTATGGTGTCTCACATACATAATAATCATCATAATGGATCCACTGATACGTCATATTTTTTTAAACAAATCAATTCATTTTGTTAATTTGATGTTCAATGATAAGTTACTGCGAGGACTCAATGGGCAACCTCTCATCTTAAAAACAATTCCAACATTTGCGTTGAAGCATATAATCGTATTAATATTCATAGAAAATTTTATTGTTAATAGCAAGTTTTCGGCTCAGTTGGGTACTTTTTATACAGCGCACCCCTGACACGCAGGTATTAAAACATTTAACGAATTAAAACATTCCGAAGTCAAAATTCTGTTCAATATACCGGAAATGGAAGGCATACAGGCAGCACTTAAGATAAATATTACGGAAAAAAATTTTAAATACGATATTGAAGATAGAGTTATTTACTATCAAATGCGAGAATCATTAAATTCTAGCTATGGGTATGCAGTTATGGCAACATTGTCATCCATTGTAGAACAAGCTCAACAATATTATAACAACAAGATATTCTGCGCTCCAACTGGACTCATTCTGAACAATTTAATGTTGACAATACCCCTAGGGAAAAACTCTATTTATAAGGAAGCTCTTGATAACTATGTAATTTCTGTTTACTCGGTGGGTCTTATGCAGTATTGGCTTCGTGGCACATTTTATGAAATGTTGAATCATGGTGATGTTAAACTCAAGAAATTAATTCGTCATCGTATCCCATTTGCAGCTTTAAAATTAGATCAATTGAATTTAGCGTGGTATCTTCTAATGTACGGTTTCGGTTTGAGTTTGGTAATATTTTTTTTCGAGTTGTCCATACATAATATAAAGAAATCTATGAAATGAGGATATTTTGTATTATAAAATATTATTTGTTTTAATAAAGCATATTTTTCAAAGCAAGACAAGTAATTTTTCTTTATACTTTTAGGATTGAGTAAGTCTTGGAGAAGAGTATCATATTTGTACGATTAATTTATTGGTAGTAGTTAAACATGTGTCAGATGGTCTTTTTATTGGTTCAATTTGATTGAAGTATATATACGATTTCAGTTGAAGCAATCACAATATGTTAATTGGGATAATTAGTAAAAGGAATCACATAAAGATTGTAGATAATGAATGCTAAGTATTACTTCTGACTTTTGACTTCTATGTGAAAGTCTGAGTAAGCTTGATAGCAGTAGATCACATTAGATTTCCATGAACTTGTTTTCATTAAATCAAATTTATCGATTTGTATGAATATTATAAATTATATTCCGAAAAACAAAAAAAAAAAAAAAAAACAAAAAAAAATAATGAACATCATTTTAGTGTCCTTGCAAACTTAAAACTCATAAATTTATCTGAGAGCCAATAAATTGGTTTCAATAAACGCTTCCTATTTGAGATAATAAGCAGTTGCTTAAGACATTTTAATAGTGTGGTTTTAAGCATTCAAAATTTATATATATTTTTCTTATTTTTATTCGTATTAAGAAGCTATTTTTGAATGCCTTCACTTTGTTTATTAGTTAAAAACAAAAACAAAAAACTATCGTACCACAAAATTAGAATTTTATTCACTTTAATGGAGATGTCAAGTTATTTAAGAAAGTGACATCAATCATAAGAAAATTAAAAAGACTTAAGATTTACATATTTCATTTGGAATATAAAATAAGAAGACTAATATCTAAAATTAAGACATACTCGTAGTTATCTATTGTAGTCTGGGTTGGGTATAGAAAGAAAATCGTTCATGGGTATAAGCAATTGAATTGAAGACAATGAATCATGGTAATAAAATATATACCACTGTAATTTACATTAAAACGAGTTACTGGAAAAACCACATTAAATGTGACAAATTGATAATATGCCGTACGCTGGACTCAAGTAAAATCAATCGAAATGAAAAATGTGTGTGTGTGTGCACGAGTGTGTGTGCGTGTGTGTGTATATCTGTTTATAGCCGAAATGGTCATTAACTAATTTACGCATAAAATTGATTTGAAATGTATGTCGATTTTTGTCGGAAGAAAACAATTTGAACATTTCATTTGCCCATTTGCCTCTGCCTCTCTTTAGGAGACCTGCAGAGGTCTGTGGCACATCCAATCCAAAATCGGTTGTCTAAATGCACAATGAATACTGACTTAATTTATGGCTTGCTTAGAGAAGCACTTGATCAATGTCGATGGTCGGTGGTCGGTGAACATTGGACAATGGACGATGGTTGACCGGTTTTGATTACGGTGACGTTTTCATTTTCTGCACATTTATAACGTAACGCAATGTGCAATGTGTCGCATCGTTATTTAGGTGGAAACAACTTTCGCTGAAACCTCATTGACGGACACATAGTGTTGCGATGCGGTGCGACGCTCCAATTCCAGTTCGAGAAGTTCACTGTCGTTCGATTAAAGTTTAGGATTTAAACAGAGAGGTATAGTCACCAATAACCAGTAACCAGTTTGCTAACATTGCTAACTTTAAATAAATTTGGTCGAAACAAATGTGGCATCATGATATTTTACTTTAAGTATCTCACACATGGTATTTACTTATTTGTTGCAGCAAGCTTCATCAAACGAAAACTGCAGACTGCAGCTGGTGTACAATTTGGTGGCACTTGTACTGCATTTAAGAGACGTGGCACTCACTAAACGAATGAAAATGAAAATAAAATAAAATATCTATTGATTTTGACTTTTTATTAACAAGTATGCATGTGCAACACACTCATGCACTTACTCTCTCAACGAGATTCAATTGTATCTCGTCGATTTGAAGTTATACATTTATTCGCGTTTGAATTTATTTTTCTTCTTCATAATTTTTTTTTTTTGGGTGAAATTGCAGGTAAAGTTTACATTGTGTGTAAGTAAATCGGATTGTTGTCGTTGATCATCGTTAAATTCACAGTTAGCGTTCATTGTTTCTTTTGTTTGTGTTTCTATTAGCTGCCGGAAATTGTCTTCATTTAGATTATATTCAGAAAAACAGTTGTGCACTTTAGCCGATGCGTCAGAGTAAATGTGATGATGGGGATTTGCAAATGCCACTTTTAAAAGATTCGAAATCAGTTTTTAAAATGGTTTGGAATGACAGAAAAGTATTTCATGCATATAGATTTTCTTATGCATTCATTTTGGATAAAGAGAAAACCTTGAAAATATTTATGAATTTATTCTATAATGATAAGATGACAAGAAAAGTCCTCCCAAATTTCCTATTAAATCAAAAACCTTTTATGCTAATTTTTATTTATTTTCATATCTTATTCAATTGTTCTTTTTTACAATGTATTTCCCTTAAAATTATGCATAATCATGTAGTTTTTGTTTTAGTTTTCCAATTTTGCTAATTTATTCTATTTTTTTTTTTTTTTTTTTCTTTTTAAAATACTGTATTATGAAAACGCCCTTTGCTCATTTCCATTTGGGGCGAAAACCTTTCTCTATTGACTAATTAGTGTTTTGTTTACATGGCACGTAAAGTGAAAGACATACATACCACTTTGACAGCATTGTATTGGACTGGTATACTCACATTGTCGTGATATTTGTAACACATTGAAAGAGACTTGAGATATGAAATGAATATCATTAACTCAAAGCTAACAAATCTTTAAAATGATTGTAATTACTCTGCCATGCTGATAGCATTGTATGAATCAGTTAAGTCTCTTAATTACTAGAAGAAATATTTAGAAATATTTGTCAAATGATGGTATCAATATCACATACTGAAATGAAGTCATGCAGTCCACCATTTGCTAATAATAAATTATAATTAGTAGAAGAATGTAGATCCTCGTGTTTTAAAATTAAAGCATTATATCCCAAAATCTGTAACAAAAAGATTTAGGTACAACCAATATACGAATATTGGACCAATGATGTCAATATAATGCCAGTAAACATATAGGATTACCATATTATTACAGTTTCAGGATTTACCTATATATTTTTTTATTTTCCTTGTTTCAACTCTTTCTTAATGTTTCCATTTTGCATGAATCCTCATAAATCGAAGTTAATGTTTTCTTCATGATTTCTGTTGTTTTGTTATTAAAGATTATTTTCTACCGAAAATTACCTTAGTGAGTAAAAGATTTACAGCATTTTGTCGGTTTTTTGTTTTATTTTTAAGATTATTACTAGTCAATAATAATTCGACTCATTTTCCATTTCACTGACAATTTCTTATGATGACTTTGGGCATTGAAATGATGATGATAAAAGTAATAATACGAACAACAACAACAGAAGTGACAACAGCAGCAGATGAGATACAAATGTATCTTCATTCATCAGCTCAACTTGTTGAACTGGCTGTTGGAGTTAACATTAATGCCTTTGGGTTAACAAGATCATTGAAAGTAAAATCTGTTGAATTTGTTGAATTTAACTTTCGTTTGTATTTCACTTTCGTTATTTTTTGGCATTGATTGAGAATACTCGTGAAATTATGTGTATTTGTTTCTGTTTTCTGATTATACTACTATTACCAAATTATGTTAATGAATTTTAAATGATGTATTTTTTTTGTTTTTGTCGGTAATTAATCACAAATCTGAATCTGAAGAATATCAACATTTCTTTTTTATTTATTTTCTTTTTTTCTTAATTTTATGTTTGTCTCAAAATTGGAATTTTACCTTTTTGTTATTTTTTATTTAAACCAAAAACCATCACAATCACCAATGGTGAATGAAGCTAACAACTCTTCAACACTTTCGACTTGGACGTCAACTGCGCTGCTTACTTTATCACTGGACTGGGGGCTCTTCGACTTGTATATTGTAGTAGAAACAATGGACATGCAAAGCTTCTTGAGTAAAGCTTTAGAGCTTTGGTATCTTCTTCGACTGCTGCTGCTGCGGCTGCTGTCGTTGTGACTTTATTTTGTTGTTTCTGTTGCTGTTGCTGCCTCCACAACTTCATAATGATCAGATGATGATGTTGTTTATTGTTTGTCTCTTGCGCCTTTTGCTGTTGTTCAAAGTGTTGTTATTGTTGTTGCTCATTTGGTTGGCGCTCGATTTTTGTATATATATATTTTTTTTTATTGAGCTGCGTCGCTCGTCTTTGACTTGTTTACTTGGCTTTCGTTTGCAGACGTTGACGCTAAAGCAAGCGCAGACCCAGTTGCAGCAGACCAGACCAAACTTTTGTTGGTTGGTTAAATTTTTGACTTTTATGAATTCAGTTGTACAACAACCTCGACGTCGATCGGTCGCGAAATTATCTTCACTCGGTAGCTGGTGTCATCTTAGCCATTTCACTCAACTGTAATTCAAGTTGAGTTCACTCACTCACTGTGTGTTTGTTTGTAGTATATACGTAAACTTAAGTGTAAGTGTCACTCTTTTTACATGTTTGTGTCTATATGCATAAGTGTCTGTGTGTATCATTTAAGTGCATTGTTGTTGTAAAAGGATATAACCACAACGAGTGAATTGAATCCATCGTTCGATCGGTCGGTGGATCGGTAAATCGGTAAATCGGTGAATCGTTTAAGTGCGTTGCAAGTGCAATAGTTGTTTGCGCATCTGCAACATTGACATGATCTCATGAAAGTGAAACTCTTTTCGACTCTGCAAATTTTATTTTTTGTTTTAGGTTTTTTTGTTTTTTTCTTCTTTGGCATTTTTGCATCTTTTTTGTTTTGCTTTAACTTTATTTTCATTGTGTTGACTTGTTTTAATCGATTAAAAATAAATTTTCATTTCCGCGCTTCATAGAAGTAAAAATAAATAATTAAATAACAAATTCCAAATTCCAATAAATGTAATGAAATAAACAACTTTTCCATTCCATTTTTTCATCAGTTAAACACTTCTTACTGGATTAATTTTAAATTTTGTGTGTGCAAAATTGAATTTTCTTAAATCATGAGGATTAAATATTTATTGGTGAGTATATAATCAGAAATTTAATCATTAATTCAGCTGATAATATTTTTTAATGGCTTCAAATACTTTATTAAGTAATACAAAGGACAAATTTGAATGCTGTCCTAATTTAAATTATATAAATTGCCAGTGCATACATGTAACATTTGACATTTGTGGAGGGTACACACAAAAAGGTCACTCAGCCACTCGCTCACTCACTCAATACTTTATGTATTACAGTAACAAGTGTTTGATGTTTGCACTTAACTACAATTAAAAAAAAAAAAAAAAAAAGAAACCAAGCACCAAATGAACATAAACATTTACACTTGCACTGACCTGCACAATTTGTTGAAATAACATCAACAACAGCAATAGCAACAGGCAGCAGGCAACTTTGTTGCAAACAATTGAGTTATGCCCTTTGTCGCATGCCCTCAGTGTGCATTTGCCACAACAAACAGACACACAGTCACTCACACACAGGTACACTCACACACACAGAAACGGAGCAGTGATGAAAACGACTTTGATAAATTATGCCATTAAATTTGTATTTTATACCAACAAACATGTGTGTGTTTACAATTGGCACCACAAACTGTTTGCTTTGAAATTATGTGTGCGCTTTAGTGACATCTCAAGTGTAAAATGTCTTCCGGTTGTTGTCTGGCTCAACTTCAACATCAAGTAATGTGCAACAATAGCAAACATTATTTTTTTTTTAATTTTTCTCTTTATTGTTTACTTTGATTTATTTTGCATCCATCATATGAAAGAAGATACAAATGTACAATATCTTAAGCCAAAACTACTCATGTGTATGTATTTATGTGGGTGAGAGGAATCTGTGAAATTTAATTAAAATATGTATTGTATATTAGTTTCTAAGTATAACAAAATACATACATATGTACAATGCTAGCAAACATTGCATTTAAGCAATATTTTCTTAATTATTGCGGTTCTCAGATTACACAAAAATATCAAATGTATTTATTTGTGTGTCTCAGAGAACAGTATTTTTATGCAAAAGACAACAAGTGCCGCAATAACTAAGCAACATCATGATGAGCAAAATCTTTACTGTTTTAGTGTCATCATCAATATCGACATTTTGTTGAGCATCATCATCATCATCATCATTATCATCATCATCATCATCATTGCTAAGCAACAACTTTAGCAATGACAACATCAACCAACAACAACTTCACATAAAAGTTGCCCTCATTTCGATGTTGTTAAATCTTCTTATATCTGAGCCTTTCAAATTCAATAGCAATAATAACAACAAAAACTATAGTTGAAGATGATGTTGAAAAGTTGAAGGCCAAATCCATGATATCGATGAATAGACCGCAAATCTATTGAAAAAAAAAAAAAAAACATCGAGACAAAAAAGTCATACAATCCGAAATAAAAACATATCAAAACAAATGCTTTCCATAAAAATTTACACATATGTAAGTAGTTCAAAGCAAAGTCAAAATTCCTGTAGTACATTCCTAAACCATGAAATGGATTTTGATATGGTTTTCACTGTCATTTTCAGAAGGTTTATATGTACAAAACATTCCAATGATTTCTAATTATTTTTTACATTATTTACTTAATTTATATTGCTCTGCTTTGAAATGAAAGGATGAATTTAAAGGACTTTGTTTCTTACAAGGCCAAAATACTATTACAACTTCTTATGCTTGATCATCCTAAATCAAAAACCATTTATTCGTAGTACACGCAAGAAAAAATTGAATTTTTTTAGAAAGAAGAGCAAATAATCCTCGACAAAACATATAAACAAACAATGAATGAATAACAGTTCTTATGAAAAATATATTTTTACAAAAACTTATATGAAAAAAATTCATTAAGCAATTTTTTTTTTTTTTTTTAATAAAGAAGAGTGTTGCCAACTCTTTCCGTTTGTCTTTCTGTATTTACAGGTTTCTTTTATGTTATTTTGTATTCGATAAGTTAATTGACCTAGAAACCATTTGGCACAAAATTGTGGTTGTCTTGTCTTTGTTGTTTGTTAGCCAAGTTGAGTTCTTCGGCCAAAATTTTATAAAAACGATATCAATATCCAAGTGTAATGTTTCTTAATGGGATTACAAATTTTTTTATTTATAAATAAAATTGACTCTACTCTTGAAAGCAGAAAATCAAAGACCACTTTAATTGTTATGGGGGATTTTTTATTTATACCATTTACCAGTTGTCTATGGTATGGTAAATATATTAAGACTCTACTTAAGTTTGGAACATAATAAAATTGAGTTTGTAGATTTATGTACATAAATATTTTCCAATTAGGAACTGTTCAAAAGCCAGTTCCGGGTCTATTGATTGAAATTTGTATACACCCAATCCAAATTTATTCCATTAATCAACTGTTGCCTGGCAAAGCCAGAGATAAGTATTATGCCAGAGTTTTCTTGGATTCTATGCCATTTTATTTATTTTTAGGCCAATCTATAAAAAATTCATTTTTAAGCCCAATCTGATCTAAATTGTTGTACAAAATTATATATTTATAGTTCCCATTTATGAGTGTACAAAAGTGTAAAGTCTCCTAAGATTTGTACTGTAAGTTTCAGCATTTTTAGGGTTCCGGACCCAAAGGGTACCAAAGGGAACCAAATGTCAGAACAATCGAAAGAACTATTGCATTTAAAAATAAAAAAAAAAAAAAAAAAACTAAATAACGTAAAGATAATCGTACAATGCAAATTAAATGCAAGAGAGAATCATTAAATGTGGTGGAAATAGTTAAAACTATAGAAAGATCTGGACACTGAATCATTTAAAAAGCCCCAAGGTCTGTAATCTGCAGTTTTCTTCTTTCTAACAATTTAGCAACAAGTCTGCTAGAAAACCTTATTGATGTGAAACGCTTGAAGAGGTTCATGTATAAGATCTTGAACATCTGATAAATTAGATAAATTTCGATTCGATTTGAAGTTATTTCACTGAGTGAAGTGAGTATAAAAAGTCTGAAATGCTATAGATCTAATCAAAGAGGAGATCTCAAATATAAGTTATTTCGTTGAGTTTAGATTCTAAAATTTTGCTTTGCCCCCACACATCTATGAAATCCCGTTACCAAGCTTGTGATGTGTTTAAAAAGTATCAGACATTTTAGTTTACGATTCGAAACATCAAAGCAGTCATTGAAAACTAAATCTAAATTATATACATACATCGAAGAAAACCAGAAAGAAAACTCAAAAGTTTTTTTATTCCAAAATTAATTTGTTTATAGAAAAGTATAAATTAAAATACTCAAGTCTTAGAAACAAAAATGAAAACTGTTTAAAAAGTGTCAGACATTTTAGTTTACGATTCGAAACATCAAAGCAGTCATTGAAAACTAAATCTAAATTATATACATACATCGAAGAAAACCAGAAAGAAAACTCAAAAGTTTTTTTATTCCAAAATTAATTTGACCATAGAAAAGTATAAATTAAAATACTCAAGTCTTAGAAACAAAAATGAAAACACTGCGAACATGTTGTGGTTGCTGCAGTCTTGGCGTAGGAGTTATTATTATAGGAATCGTTTTCATTCTGTCGGGTATTTCGAGTGTATGGCAGGTTGCAGCAGCAAAAGTTGAAGTTCCTTTAGTACTAAATATAATTGGATATATTCAATGTGCTCTCTGCCTAATTGTTGCCATTTGTTGTTTTGTAGCTGTTTGCTGTGTAAGTTAAATAAATCCTTTCAGTGCTAACAAATCACTCAACTTTATTATTCCAGCAAAAACAAATATTTCTTAAGGTAGCTATGATTGGTATGATAATTCTGATAATCACCAATTTGATATCTATCATATTGATATTTGCTACTGATGCAATGGAGGAATATAAGTCATCAGAGAAGACTATGGCGATAGTTGTGGCTATCATTCACACACTTTTGTTGGTATATTTTCTATTTGTGGCGTATTCATACTACGTTGAAATTGGAGATGATGACTAAAACGGTAAAAATTGCTGTATTACCAATTCATTGAATGGTTAATAACTTATTCAGTTTTATTTTATAGGTATATTTCTGCATCGTACTTACACAGGGCCCCAAGTAGAGAGGGTTCTTCAACTCAGATTTGCTGATTCTTTTATGTGTAAGCAGATCTGGGACCTCAAATGTACTAGCGTTAATATAATTGTTTTATATTTACTAATTTGTTTTGCTCATGGCCGTCACAATTATGCTCTAATTTACTGCCAAGCCAAGTCAATATTGTATGTGGTGTGTTTGTCGCTTATTAGCTTATAATTGATTCTAAACATCTAAGAAAACATCGGAAACTCAATCTCTTTATATATATCATACACTTAGTTAGAAGAAAACCAACATGGAAACTGTAAATTTTTTTGTCATTTCTAAATTAATTTCTTTATGGAAAGGTGTAAATTAAAATAAACAAGTCTTATCAACAAAAAAGAAACCATTGCAATCATTTTGTGGTTGCTGCAGTCTTACTATAAGAGTTATTATTATCGGAATATTTTCAAAAACTTAAAGGTGTCCCCATACAACAAACATTTTGGTTTGTATGGCAACAAAAATGAAACCATTGCAATCATGTTGTGGTTGCTGCAGTCTTACCACAGGATTTGTTATTATCGGCGTCTGGCAGATTGGTATGGGAATCCTTTTCATTTTGTTTTTATTTATCGAGGTGAAATTAAAGTTCAAGATGCACTATTGTATTGCTTAGCATGACTATCATAGATACCGGCTTTTGTTGCATTCTTGCTGTTTGGTTGATAGGTTGAGCTCGCTTTCATGTTATCGAAATTTGTTGATTATCTTCTAGAAAGATTGCAAATGAAATTTTTAATTTACTAAATTGTATGTAATTTCATGTAACATAGGTACTTCGATTCATTTAGAAGTCTCTGCATGTTAGGCACCTGTGAAACGTACTTATCAGTTCAGTATGCTTGTGTCTTTCTAGTTAATCATACCAGTATGTTAACTTTTTCTTTTCTCAATATTTTGTTGCTTCGTATAATGAATTTCATTTCAGTTCCAATTGAAAAAGAAGGCTCAGGTGTGTGTGTCTTGAATTGATTTTGTAAAGTTTAAGTTGAATACATTTTTTTTTTTTGTGTTATTTTTGTAGGCCATTTGTGGTTTGGCCATATTTATAATGCTCGTATTTGTTACGATTCCGTGCGTTATTGTTTATCTTATTTTCTGCAATGTTTGGTAACTTTGAATCAGTTTCTGTTTTGAAGTGATTTTAATGAGTATGCGAAGCACATGACAAATGTCAATTGATGTAAAATGTAGAGTGAGTCTTGTGTTTGCATGTGTCGTGTTTTTGTTTTTTTTTTTTTTTTTTTTTGAAAGTTGGTTTTAGCTTAGCTTTCGATACAAATGACTGATTGGTTTTTTATGTATTATTTTAATTTAAAATTTCAACCAAAACTAAATATATATTTAAATAAATTGTTAATCTTTTTTAAATGTTAATGATTTTGTATAGACATGTGTTTATGTCTTAAAATATAATAATTTATGGTTTGTTAAACACAAAAAAAAAAAAATGTAGCTTGAAGTTATGACTACGAAGATTAAATTTATGTAAACTAACATAAAATGCATTGTAAATTGCTTTAAGTGTTATTAATTTAATAAAATACAAGGTCTCTTCTAGTTCAGATTATTTTTGGCTTAGATTTAAAACATCTGACTAGAGACATAAAATGATCAAATGAAATAAATCTTGTGCAAAGTTAAACAAAATGATGTTAAATACTCATATGTGTGTATATGCATGAAGAAGATGATGAAGACACAACACAACACAACACAACACAACACAACACAACACAACACTAAACTACTACAAGGAATAAATGAATGAATGCCTTCACTTCGTGTAGGAAGATGAAGCGACAAAATCCGCATGTTTTGATCGAAAATGTTTATTATTATTATTGTTGTTGTTGTTGTACACGCATTTATCAACAATAAAAGCAACAAAAGATCTTAGAAAATTCAGTTGATGTTGCAGATGTTGGTGTTGTTATATTTGGTGATTGTTGTCTGGCAACTAACAAACTCATTGTATTTTGTATATTTTTTTAAAATTTAATTTCAAGTAGGAAGTTTTGTAAATTTTTACAACTGCAAATATTATATTGTTGTTCCTTAAAGGAAATTAATTAATTTTTTTGTTAAGTTAATAAGTGTCAACACCAGAGTCCTTTAGCAAAATCATTGTGGTGGGGAACTTCAAGTCTTATAGCATGATTTTGGTTCTGAAAACACGGTGAATGATACAATGAAACCAACCAAAAGAATAGTCTCTGCTCTATCTAAATTTTGTAATGCGAAGGAAAGCACACACACAGCCATAGATCCGTCAAATGTATTCATAAAAGTTAAAGTAGTATCGTAGATGTTAGATGTTTCTAATTATTTTCAAGAAGTCAAGGTATTCTCCTAGTAATTGACCAATGCTTGTGCATGATTTAAATATATTGTAGTCTTCTATTTTACATCTTTCTATACCAAAAAAATGGAAAAAAAAAAAAACATTAAAATATGTAAAGTAGAGTAACTCAGGTCAAGTGTATCTTTTACAAGAGCAAATGAACGTGATATGTTTAAAAGCGTTTCATATTCACTTTGAGACGTTTACCGAATGAAGATTATTATAATTAATATTTATTCATTGCGAAATATGCAGCAGCAGCAGCCTGAAAGTAAAGCAATCATTTAAATTTATTTAGATAGACAAACTATGAAATGCATTTACTGTGATGTTATTGTTGTTGCTGTTTGCTTTGATGCTGTTGTTTTCTCTTAATTGTATTTTAGTAAGTATGTCGCTGTCGATTGGAGAGATATATAATTTTTTGTTTTTATTATTTTTGTGCCTTTTGGTTGCTATAACGAATTAACATTTGTTATTTTTCTATTTACTGTTGTTTTCTTTGTTAATTTGTTCGTCGTTAGTTCAATGATTATGTAAGATATTTCTTATTTAAATTTCTTAGTGAGATCGCCTTCGTAGTCAATTCAAATTGTTATGTTATGTTATTTGATCCGGTTTTATTTATCGCCATCGTCGTCGTCGTCATTGATGAGGATGATTATGATAAAACTCATTAAGTTAGCCCATTTACTCATTTGAATGGTGAGTGATAAAGTTTTCGCGTCTATGCAAATAACATAAGTTGCTTGTGTGTGTTCAGATATGAAAGTGATTTTATTTTATTTCATTTGATTTGATTTGATTTGATTTGATTTGATTTATCAAAAAGATTGTTTATGCAACGACCTTGTAATAATTAATTTAAATTTCTGATATTTTTATTTAAAAAACAATATACTTACAAATAAATAAACAATAATCTGTATTTGATTTAACATTTCAGTTATATCT
The DNA here is from genome assembly GCA_037043295.1 of Amiota minor. Lineage (NCBI taxonomy): Eukaryota > Metazoa > Arthropoda > Insecta > Diptera > Drosophilidae > Amiota > Amiota minor. The sequence goes on from JBAMAW010001787.1 coordinate 2,029,289, forward strand.
ACATATATAATTAGTGGTTTAACACATTTTTTTCGTCATTTGTTTCTTTATTAATTAACATTTACATATCTACATATGTGTATTTAAGTGTATGTTAGTGTTAATGTTATAGATATGTAGACATGCTTAATGAAGTTTGTTGTCCAAGTCTCTTTTATTGGCTACCATCAGTATTGTTGCAAACAAATAATTAACGTTTCAAATAACTGTTAAATGATATGGACCTACTTCTTCCTTTCAGTCTGTTTGTTTGTCTGTCTGTCTGGCTTTCGGTCTATTTGACTGCCTATTCATAGATACATAAATATTGTATTGTATATATAGATATGAACAATTGTGTATCTTCAATACTTGAGTTATAACATTTTTTTTTTTTTTTTTGATATAAATTGTGGAAGGCATTTTAGTTTTTATTTTGTATTTATTTTTGCATAAGATTTCATTGATCATATCGACATCATACTACAATACATTACACTGTGTACTGTCACCACACCTTGTATGTATTTGCATTACCATTCCTGCATTTCAGCAAATATTTTCATTTATTCATTCATTCATTCATTTTCAATTGCATATGTAATTTTACATAATTACATATTAATAATCTTATTTACCAATATGAAATTGTCATTTGCAGTGTGTAAATAGTATTGGTGTGTTGCGTGTTGTGCAAAGTTTTCCAATATGCCAAATTAATTAAGAAATTATAATAAATTACAATTGCAAAGTATTGTTTACCATATATTGCATATGACAATATTCTCTTAGCAGTTCAAAACTTTTACACTTTTACTTTTTTTGAAGAGAGCATAAATTTCATCTTTTTGTCACGGGTCGATTATCTCATCGTGGTCGTGAGGCAACCATTAAAACTTGTCTTGACCATACTACATACATATCATGATGAGCAGCTCATGGAGCTCACGTTCATTTGATGCTGCTGGTCAATATACCAAAGTAGTGTACACAACACAGCATCTTCTCCTGAATTGTATGGAACAAACGATGTTATCATCGTCATCATCATCATCATCATCATCATGATCATCCACAATAACCAGTAAGAAATACCATACAGAAAATATGAAGTCGAATTCCATATTATCTTCATTTATATTGCACCTCTTTTTTCGTGGTTTTTCTTGTTAATCTTTGTTCATGTGATGTTTCTCTAGCTCAAAGTTGCCACTTGTAAATGCTGGTGGCTTCTTAAATTTGACTTTATATTTTGATGCTTCTTTGTTTATTTGAGTTTCTGCCCTAGCAACTTGTCTTGTGTTGAGGTAGCAGAGACTTTTTCTTGTTGGAAGAGTCACCACCAGACATACGAAATAATTTATTTCACTTTCATTTTTTTCTTTACCCAAAAGAAGAAGAAATATTTTTTTTTTTCTTTCGTATATTTTATTGTATTTGTTTTTTATTTTTTTTGTGTGTTTTTTTTATTGTTACTTCCGTTTTAATGTAAAGATTTATTATATGATAGGCATGGCGGTCAAGTTCTAGTTATACGCTTTCTAAAAGTTATGCAAGTTTGTTGCTTAAGTCTTTTGCTTTTTTTCCCAATAAATTTGTTATGAAATATTTGATAAACCTTTAAAAAAAATAATAATAATAAATTTATTTAATAGTATGTACCCACTGTTTTTTTGGAAATTTATTTCCTGATGTTCCTGGTCACCTTGTGCTACAATATACTTATAAAAAGTTAAACTTATGCAATTCATGCATCATATGGATGTATTCATATAATAGTAGATATATTGGTTTTGGTGTTTGGCGTTTGTATTGCTCACTAATTATAAGGATTAAAAAGCGTAATTTCCCATTTCCTGCCATTCAATTTTATTGTGACTTTTAAGTGTTTCTTGTCGTGTGTCTTGGTGTCTATTTTTCTTTACATGCTTTTCTTTCCAGTCGTTTTTTTTTTTTTGATCTCCTTTCACGCCTCAGTGAATTGCAAAAAAATCAGAAAAAAAAAAACTACATGACTTCATTGTTGTTGTTAAATATATCGTAGACGAGGTTACACTATACATTTAAGTTGTATTGAAATTGCTTGGAATCACCCATTTTTCGCGCATTTTTGATTTAGCTTTTGGCGCTCGGAGTGTGTGACTCACACTCATGTGAAAGTTGTTTTGCCGGCAAAAAATTTTCCTTATGTTGCTGCTCATTTGATTAAGTAGATATATGCGTCATGCGAATTTAATCATAAAATTGCGATTTCTCAAAATCAAATGCATTCGTTTTGTTATTTGTCACAAATGCAATCAAAATAAAATCAGAACTTACATTTTTAATATAACCAATTATCATAAAATTATAATGGGAAAGTAAACATCGGTTAACAATTTTTAGTGGTGCAGATTATTCTATACTCTAATTATATTTATTTATTTAACACATAGTTGACGTTGACTATGTGACGATAAAAGGAGACATCGGGGACCCCATAAAATAGATATATATATATATATATATTCTTGTCAACTAAACGAGACGAGTCCGTCAGTTCGTCTGTCCGTCTGTCCGTCTGTATGTATGCAAACTAGTCTCCACATTTTGAGCTAAAGGGCTGAAATATTGCACAATCTTTTCTCCATCTGTCTGTTACAAACTTCTTGACAAAGTGTGTGAAGAGTGAAGAGTATAAAAAGTTAAATATGCTGTAGATCTAATCAGAGAGGATACCTCAAATTTAAGTTATTTAGTTGACATTAGACTCTAATATTTTGTTTTGCCCCCACAAATCTATAAAATCCCGTTGCCAAGCTTGTGATGTGTTTAAAAAGTATCAGACATTTTAGTTTGCGATTCGAAACATCAAAGCAGTCATTGAAAACTAAATCTTAATTATATATTGTACATACTTCGAAGAAAAACAGAAAGAAAACTCAAAAGTTTTTTTCATTTTCAAATTAAAATACTCAAACCTTAGAAACAAAAATGAAAACACTGGAAAACTGTTGTTTTTGCTGCCGTCTTAACATAGGAGTTGTTATTATCGGCATCGTGCACATTTTGGTGGGAGTTCTTTTCGGTGTGCAATCAAGTGGGCAAACTGAAGTAACATTAATAATACTGATAATCCTCTCTGTTTTGATAGTAGCTGCCGGTTTTGTTTGCATTCTTGCTGTTTGGTTGGTAGGTTAACATACCCTGTCTTGGGATCAAATTACTCATCTTCATCTTTGCAGGAAGAAAAATATTTTCTTCTGGCATTTATAATTCCTGAAATAATTCTGATTATACTCGAATTGGGCACGTTCATATATACGGTTATTTCTAGTGGTACAAATAACTATTATAAAAATAATAAACTTGAAATTCTTCTTTTGTCTAAAATTCATCAACATTAAAAAGATACATGCACATGCTCATGCCGTTCTATATTTGGCGTAACTTGTGTAAATTTCTTTGGAAATAATCTATATATCTATCACATTTGGGAATTAGATTAAACGTACAAAAATGATACACTTCTCCAAGACTTATTCAATTGCAAAAGTACATATAAGAAAAATTACTTGTCTTGCTTTGAAAAATACACTTTATTAAAACAAATCATATTTTATGATACAAAATATCATCATTTCATAGATTTCTTTATATTATGTATGGACAACTCGAAAAAAAATATTACCAAACTCAAACCGAAACCGTACATTAGAAGATACCACGCTAAATTCAATTGATCTAATTTTAAAGCTGCAAATGGGATACGATGACGAATTAATTTCTTGAGTTTAACATCACCATGGTTCAACATTTCATAAAATGTGCCACGAAGCCAATACTGCATAAGACCCATCGAGTAAACAGAAATTACATAGTCATCAAGAGCTTCCTTATAAATAGAGTTTTTTCCTAGGGGTATTGTCAACACTAAATTGTTCAGAATAAGTCCAGTTGGAGCGCAGAATATCTTGTTGTTATAAAATTGTTGAGCTTGTTCTATAATAGATGACAATGTTACCATAACTGCATACCCATGGCTAGAATTTAATGATTGTCTCATCTGATAGTAAATAACTCTATCTTCAATATCGTATTTAAAATTTTTTTCCGTAATATTTATCTTAAGTCCTGCCTGTAAGAGTTCCATTTCCGGTATATTAAACAGAATCTTCACTTCGGAGTGTTTTAAGTCGTTAAATGTTTTAATATCTGCGTGTCAGGGGTGCGCTGTGTAAAAAGTACCCAACTGAGCCGAAAACTTGCTATTAACAATCAAATTTTCTATGAATATTAATACGATTAGTTGCTTCAACGCAAATGTTGGAATTGTTTTTAAGATGAGAGGTTGCCCATTGAGTCCTCGCAGTAACTTATCATTGAAAATCAAATTAACAAAATGAATTGATTTGTTTAAAAAAATATGACGAATAAGTGGATCCATTATGATGATTATTATGTATGTGAGATACCATAAAATTGTACTCAAATCTCTGACAAATAATAAGTAAAATTCAGCAATAGAAAGTTCTTGACCACAGGGTATCATTAAACCCCAATCGGAAGCTGATAACAAAAAGGTGTATTCGATATCAGTAATGTTGGACGATATTATAAAGGGTGCCATTGACATATCCAAAGTACCATTTTCAATCATTCGTTTTAGTGAAATCTGATTTATACCCTCTCCTTGAGTTAATTTACCAACAAATTCAAATTGAATATTGTAGATTTCTGCAAAGACCAAACACATCTTTCCCAGTTGTCCACTTACTATTTTTTTACCCGATTTTTCATTAGTATATATCAGTGTATAAGGTTCTTTGCCCTCGGCAGTTATCCGGGCTATTTTACCACCAAAATTTCGCCAGTGCTTCGGAAAGTAAGGTTTAATGCTGCAATCCCGTTCCATCTCTATACTATAATAGGGGAATGGTTTTATCCGGATCCATTTAGTTATATTTGCTTGATAATAATTTACTACAAGTATATTTGTTATACTATGATTTTCACAGAACTCCATAAGTTTAACAAGCAGTATCCTGGAAAAATTCTCATTTTTCGAATTCATAATTAGAAGGATACGTGAATGACGCATTCTATCTAAATTATTTGCTAATGCAATCATTAGTTCTTCATCGAAGTAATCCTTAAGGCAAACAATAGCCAAAAGTTCTCTATTGAAAACCCGGTGAATCTCAAACCATTCATATTGAGTTATATTGTTATCCTTGGTGGTGTTTGTTATTTTTATACTAAGTGTACTCTTTGCTTGTGGCGTATTCATATTTTGTTGAGCTTCGAAATAATGAATAAAGCAGTTCGGGGACCTCAAATGGACTGGTAGAAATACAATTGGACGTTACAATTATGCAATTATTAAAAAAAGAAAATATTGTTTAATTGCGGCTTATTCACTTTTGCAATAACACATAACATAAAATTTGATTTGAGTTCTCAGTCTATTTTCGGCTTCCATGACATGAGACAACACAACACAAACGAATGCGCGGCAACAACAAACGAAATTGAGATCAAATTGCGCATCTATTGCGAATCATAAAAAGAAGCATCATTGTTACCATAATGATGACTTTAATTTGTTGTTATTAATGCGTTTCTCTGTCTGTTTGTTGAACAAATTTAACAATTTGTGTGAATTTCGGTGTATCTACTAGTACAAGTATTTTGTGGAAGTTACTGACAAAGTGCAATAAATACACGAATGCCAAATTTAAGTATAATGAGAAAGAGAAATGAAAATTATAACGAATATTTTATGCAATATTCAACGTATCTTTTTTAAAAAATTAAAATAATAAATTTTACTTCTTTTATTTTTTTGTGTTTTACTTATGCATCTATGTTTGTTTGTTTTTATTGTTTTTCCTTTTTTTTTGTTTTTTTTTTTTTTGTTTTGCATATTTTACTCAATATTTTTATGGCGTTTTAGTTGCATTTAATATGAAGCATTCATCGTAGACACTGACATCAACAATTGTGGTGGTAAAGAAAATACTGGTAAAAATAAAAACCACAAAAAACGTGTTGCTTGTTAACGTCATAGCAGCTCAACAACCTGATGCTGAGATCCTAAAGCTAAAATTAAGTTGATGCCAATACACTGTTATTGTTGGTGTTGGTTTGTTGCCGCAACTTGTCGCCAAGTTTTTTTTTTTTTATTGGCACCTGCCGCCGCCTAAACTGCAACTGAAGATTGCCACATGTTGTTGACTCTACTTATGCTGCTGCTTCTGCTTCTGCTTCTGCTGTTGAAGTTGCAAATGTTGCGGTGTTGTTAAGTTGTGTGATTGGTGATGCTGCTGCTGATGTTGAATATTCGCTTATACAATATACCTGTACAATATTATTGTATCTTCTATTTGTTGTTGTTATTTTGTTTGCTATTGCAAGTAATAAATCCTAAAGCAAATTTCCAACTTGTTAACCAAACCACCAACAACAACTGTTTGACAACAACAATTTCCATTGCCATTACTATTAAATAACATGATCAAACTCAATTTTAGTATTGTATTATAGTAGTAGTATTAGTAGTTTCTACTTTTCTCTTGAGCATCATATAATTTAACAGTTTCCATTTAAAGTAATTTTCCATTTGGTAAATTATATAATTCTATTATGTTTAATTTTTATTGTACGAAAATCCTGATGGCCAAAAGCAATCAGAAGCTTCACAAATTATAACTTTGAATGTTTTTTTTTTTTTAGTTTAATTTTTCGGCAAAAATGAGCCACAAAATGAAAGTGATTTTATATTATTATTATGTTTCTTATTATTGTGATTGTTGTTTTAAACATTTTGACATTTAACATTTAACCATTTAACTTTTGAGCAGTTCATGTTTCACTTATTGTTAATAAAAAGAAAAAATATCTAAGATATCCGAATAAAAAAATTGAAACACAATTTTATTGAAAATAATAAAAAAACTAGAAAGAACGTTATCTTCGACTATGCCGAAGATGAGATACTCTTCACGGGATTTGTATGGGAGGTACCCTCCTTAGTGGTCTGATTCGGTTGTTTCCAACAAATGTACTGAGCCTATCTTGTAAACAGATAGTGTTCAAGTTTCAGTTCGATAGAACAGAAACCAAAAAAGTTTTTCTAACTAGAACATGAATTCAAATGGGTGGTCTGTAAGGGCCCAAATCGGCTTGTTCCGACAAACGTACTGCGTATGGTAAAAAGAAAGGTTCATGCAAAATTTCAGCTCTCTAGTTCTAAAACTGAGGGACTAGTTTGCATACATACGGACGGACAAGGCTTAATCAATTCGTCTAATCGAGGTTCATAATAAACTTATAATACTATTCACTCCCGTGAAGAGTACAAAAAGTGATAAATCTTAATACAAATATAGTAGCAACAGCTGCAAAATTCCATAAGTGTACTTTCTATTTTTTTATTTTTTTACACTAATCATAATCTCCGTTTTATTATCCATGTGGGATAAAGTCCTTTTTGTGAAATACGAAGTAGAAACAAGCTTAACAAATTCTATATGTACAATATTATGACTGTTAAGAAATATTCGTTATAATAACACGTTTTCTGTTGTTTCCCAAAACCTTATAAAAATACATGTACGATTATGAAATTTGGCAGGCACAGTGATGATATATAAAATTGGATTTCTGTATGTGTGTATGGCCGATGCTATTGAAATTGTCAAGGAAACTCTAGCACAGTCTATAAAATACAAATAAAACATAAAAACATATTTTAAAATCAATCAAGTAGTTTTTGTCAAATATCTCAGATATGTAAATATCCATATTATTATTATTATTATTTTGATTTCTTCAAAAGTATTTCAAGTGCTGCGCAATGTACTACAGTTTGTATTGAATAAATGAAAAGACTGAGGGCAAGGCCAGGAAGGTGTGCATTATTGTTCATTTGGTAAATCACTGGAATTTTTATGGAGTAGTAATTTAAAAACACTTAACACTTTATTTAAATAAATTTATAGGATGTGGCATAAATCTTAAAAATCGATTTTTCATACCTATATTGTATGGGTGATTTGGAAAATGTTTCCGGAAATAGTTTGGCTTCAAAGTCACAATAACGATATTTTCCATCCAAACAATAATCGTTCGACAAAAAAGACATCAAAATGTCAAAAAATGTTTGAATCAATGTATCACTTTGTTGTTTTGTTTTTTGCATATATTGTAAGTTTTTAAGTAGTTGGGTTTAATTGATTGAGTTGGTAATGTGGTTGATCGTTTAATCGATTTACTTATTTATCAAATAGCGGAGTAAACCCTTTTTATTTTTAGAGTTCCGAACTCAAAGGGTTCCAAATGGAACCCTATTGCTGAGACTTCGTTGCCCGTCCGTCCGTCCATGGGTCTCATCTCATAAAACGCAATGGCTAGAGAGTTAAAATTTTCACAAAATATATAGTTGTATCCGGGCATCAGTAACAAATACTACAACTAAAATATTTTCAGAAACTTAATGGAGTCCCCATACAAGAAACATTTGGCAGCTATACGATCCAGCAATCTAAAAATCTTGAAATTTGGAAAGTTGGTGGCTATACATCAGAAACTTATATAGTCGAAATTTCTGTTTGATAGGATCACTAAGAAGGGTACCTCCCATGCAAACCATTATAAAAATTCAGGTTCTTATTAGAAAAACTTTTTTGTTTTTTTTTCTATCAAACTGAAATTTAGACACTATAAGTTTTTGATATAGATGCTACACATCTGTTGGAATCAGCCAAATCGGCCAACTAGAACAGGTAGCTCTCATAAAAACCCAACATTAAAATTGAGCTTCTTATTCGAAAAACTTTTTTTAGTTTTTGGACTATTGAACTAAAATTCAGGCACTATAAGTTTCTGATATATGCGCGGTACATTTGTTGGAATCAGTCAAATTGGACCACTAGGGGAGTAGCTCCCATACAAACCCCAATAATATACGGAACCCTCCGTGTACGAGTCTGACTTGGCCCATTTTTTTATTTCTTGTTTATGATAAACAAATGTTTCGTTTCGAAACTCGTCGAGTGATTACTTTATAGTTTTGTTGTTGAATACTTCACAATTAATAATTTCTTAATAATTTACAAAATTGACTTTGATCGATGAAGGATGAAGTTCTTAATAAACCAAAGAGCAACAATTAGTCAATTCTATGTATTGTAGTTACAGGATTGATTGCAATCTCGATTCACTTTATGATAGAAATAGTAAATAATAAGAAAATATAAACCAAATTGATAGAAATATTTTTTATCTTTATAACTCAGTGTGCAATTGTTGTAAGTATTTCTGTTGTTATTTTTGAAGTTGATGTTGTTTGTTTGACTAAAGGAAACAACTTTCTCCCATTGTATTGGCATCTTTCATGGTGTCTTTCGACTTTTTTTTGTATCTCTTTTCATTCTTCTCATCTTTTAACTATAAATAAATAAGAAAAGAAAAGAAAATAAATAAATATTTTATACCTTTTGTGCATAAATAAATTTTATGAATCTTTTGCACGTTTTTGGCTTAAATTTTTTTTTTTTTTTTTTGTTGTTTGTGTATTTTGGGTTAATGAATGAATGAATACGAATGGAGAAAAGCTACCGATCGCATAAGGAAGAGGAGGGAATGAGTAAGTATCTACTTATTACGTGTAGAGGTCAGTTAAATATGTTAATTTCTTAACATTTCTTTCTATGAGTGGAAATTAAAATACAATAGTTTTTATAGTTGACAAACAAACAAACAACAAGTTTAACTTATATCTTTGGGCATTCATTCACATGTGTGTCACCATGTTAAATAATCATGGGGCTTAGATTAACATTGTCTCATTCCATATTATTCGATTATGAATAATAAATTAACATAAAAATGTTAAACAAAAATATTAACATAAATCGAAGAAAGTGAAAAAAAAAAAAAAACAGACGGAAAAAAGTGCGAGTCAAATTGGGATTTGTATCGGAGATACCCGCGCTAGTGGTGCGATATGGCTGATGCCAACAAATGTATAGCGCCTTTATTAAAAATTTATAGTGTTTAAATTTCAATTAAATAGTACAAAAAACAAAAAAGTTTTTCTAATAAAAACCTGAATTTTATTTGTGGGTTTGTATGGGAGGTACCCTTCCTAGTGGTCCGACCAAATCGAAATTTTTTCACTTAACTTTTCTAATCCATTCCCATAAATCATGTGAATTTGAAGAACGTAGGCTTACTGGATCGTATAGCCCTCTTACAAATCAAAATGTTTCTTGTATTTGGACCTTTTTAAATTTTTAAATATATAATGTTTTGGTATTTGTTGCTGTTAACTGAATAGAACTACTCATTCTCTGAAAATTTCAACTTTCTATCTGTTATTGTTCATGAGATATATCCCGATAGCGGACGGACTGCGTAGCCTTAGCAATATGTTTCCGTTTGGTGTCCTTTAGGTCTGAAATCCTAAAAAGAAAGAAGTTTTATAATTCAATATAAACTTATTAATATTTAATTTTCAAATGTCATGTTTATTGTTTGATTTTACCTATATAAAATTTTAAATAGATGGAATTTCATAGTTGAAATGAATCTATTGTGTTTATTTTTTTATGAATAATATCTATTATTGTATTATATGTATCTTTTCTATCTGAACAACATATCTACACTTCAAAATTTATGTTTGAATGTCAGCCGCTTGAATTGATGTTACCGACAATTGTATCTTTGTTATGTAATAAAATTAACACACTTCATAGGCACAAAAATATAATTAGCTCAAATTTAGTTTATTCATAAATGCAAAAAAATGTAATAAAACAATAAAAATGTTAGAAAAAGTGAAGGGGACGTGCGAAAACTTAATGCAAAGATCCACTATGATGATGATGATGATGATGATTCAAACAACATGAAGAAAATTTCAATGACATTTTGACTTAAGCGACAATTGTAGGCAAAAACAACAAGACACAGAAACACAAACAGCAGCAACAGTTTTAATGTAGTTTAATTATATACAATATACCAATTTCCTTCTTCTCCCACTCCCATGTTTTAGACAATATCATAATAATGTTTTAGCGCAAGATGTGATGATGATGATGATGGTGATGAAGCTAATTTCAACTGTCACATACGAGTATTGAAACTAAGATGAAAAATGGGCGGCAACTTTGCCTTACATTCATCATAGTTGGCTCAACTGTCTGTCTGCATATTAGACCTTTTTTTTGTGTTTTTTTTTTCAACATTAAAGCTAATCATTGCAATTGAGCGTGAATATCATAGACAACACAACATGACAAGCATGCAATATGAATATGAAGGTGTTTGCTTCATTAAAAGTATGTCAAATGATAATAAATGGATGATTTCATAAATTTGCAAAATAATAAAAAGTAAATATTGTAGTTAAAAATTCAATACATTATTCAATTATATTTTACAGTTATTTCCGTTGAAAGCACTCGAAGTAAAAAAAAAAAATGTCAACTTTAGCCCATTAGCAGCTTGCTTACTATTTCACTTGAATGCATCATTGAATCTTTATACTTTACATACATAAGATTCATTAACACGATGCTACAAAACCAAAATAAAAAAGAGGAAATATGAAATATGCGAATATTACGCATACAACACGTGTGAATTGCTGAATGCAGCATCAATGACGATGATAATTTGCATAACTGTTTTCATTTCATTTTCACTTTTTTATTGAGGCGAACATAAAAGTTTTCCATTTTACAAACTCAAATAAACAAAGTGATGTTGGTCTTGTAACATTTTCAACCTACGTAAAATTGGGGTTCACTGTAAATGAACTTCAAAACTAAAGAGAGAAACGGATACTGTCATGCAAATTAAGTCAATGTAGATGATGCATTTAGATATAGTGAGTTTCAGTACTTTTTAACAAACAAACAAATTCAAGTTGAGGAAAGAAAAACAATATTACATATAAAAAATATTTCTTCTGTAAAAAAAAAAAATAATAATAAATTAACAAAATTGGAAAGTATAACAAATTCAATTTTATGGTTTGCTGTCAACCGAACCCAATTTCAATTGCTTCAATAAAAGAGAAAGATCGCCACATTCCATGTGATTCATTGGTATGGAGATACACTGCATAAATTTATGAGGACAGTCGGCTGCGTTAAACTAAACTAAATTGATCTGCGTGTGGCGTCTTAACGTGTCATTCCAATGATTTAAGAGATTTTTCTTATTGTGAGAAAATTCATTGTTTGGTTTGGATTGCAATTGATTATTTATTGTTTAATAAAATACTATTTGTTTTTTATTTTTATGCTATACGTGTTAATATTTTGTTTTCATTGTCTAACTTTGAGTGGACAATTGTTTGTTTGTGTTTTGTTTTTTATGGTTTACTAATTGAATTATGTATGCAAATCTCATTTTCTTAGTTCATCGTCATCGAGTCTTGAGTTTAATGCTTGCATTTTAATTTATTTTATTTTATTATTTTCTTAACTTTATTATATGGAAAGAAAAAAAAACTTTCTCGAATATTGAAAATTTGATATCGTAACAAAACCTAAATGAGAAACCGTTCAATTTTCATATTTTGACTTCATTAAGAAATCATAAAACTAAATTGAGTTATAACTCACCTATTTATTAAATTCATTAAATTGATTAATACAAAATGCGATCAATGAGCGTGTAATATTCCATTTAACCGCAACACTAATTTATAACTTAATACTACAAAAATCCAACAAAGAAAACAAATTACTGGTATAAATACAATGTTGCCAGCCCCTAGCTTTCATCTCAGTTAATGAGGAATTCAACCAAATAAATTCCAAAATAATTAACTAAGAAATTAAAATAGTAAATTATGAAATCAATTAAAAAAAAAAATATTGCATTGCAAAAAAAAAAAAAATAATAAATAAAACAATAAATTTCTCATTCCATTGACATTGACATCTTTGGCATAAGCAATATTATTTTATTGATTTATTTTTATAGTTTCTTTTGTTATTGCATTTAATGAATTAGTTAAGTAATTAATTTTTGTGGATTATTAAAAATATATTGCATTGTTTTTATGATGAAATCCTATGATGATGATGATGATGATGATGATGGTGATGGCCTTAAGTTGAATGAAAGATTTCTTTCAGAAATTTTTATAAGAAATTAATTTATTTTTTGCAAATGATAAATTTTACATTTGTATATATCAAAAATCAAACATTTATTATTATAATTACAATATTTTGTTTTCAAAATCGAGCACGAGGCACGATAGCATAATTTGTCCAACTCTGATTAATGAATGCGCAAACGACTGGCAAAAATCTTTAAACTAAAAAAAAAAAAAAATATAAATTTATGGTTGCTTTTACTATATTTAAATTGATTTCACTTTGAGCTGCAGAAATGCCAAAAACTAAAAGATAAAAAGTTTTGTTTATATTAGTACTTCCTGTAAAACCGTCGATGGGTTGACTGACTAATTTGTGTGTTTGTTGAACACTTTCTTTTCTTTATATTTTTTTTTTTTTTTGCATAATCAGTTTGCTTTTTTTGTAATGAAAATAAATTTGTTATTGTTTGAGGCCTCCCATGGCTTGAGTAAATTGTTGGCATTGAGAAATTTAGGCAAAGTTGATATGAGGGAGATATTTTTTTTATATGATTTCATTCTAATATGTTTTTTTCTTTTCTGGTCTTTGCAGTTATTTGGTTTAGTGGTAACCATAGGAGTTGCTACGGCAACAGCAGTAGAATCATTTTCCAAAGATGATAAAAAGGAATCAGTAAAACGCAAGGAAACACCAAAAAAACGAGAAGCAGAACATACAGTTGTCAGTAGTGAAGCACATCAGTCGAAGGAGTTAAAGAGCGAAACCCCCGGTGAGAATCGTGGAAAACGCACGCTCTATGACTTTGAGAATGCTGGGAATCTGTATGCCGATGTAGCAAACAGACGCGTGGGCTATGAAGAAAATAGTGGCGCCGGTAGCTACTATCCCCAAACGGGGTATTTTAATGGTCAAAGTGCCATTGGTGAGTTGATATTGATGGATATCTTTATTGTTTGTAGGACTGTATAATCTGTATACCTTTGCAGCACAATTTCCTGGTAATTATTTAACTGGTTATTCTCCATATCCACAATATTTGGAGGCACCCGAACCGATTATTGAAATTATTATAAAAGATGCCAATGAGACTTTGTCTGAAGAGCCACCGCAGCCGATAATAACCAAGAAGAAGAAGAAGAAGGAGAAAGTTCATGTCTTCTATGTGAACTACAAAAAGGATCAGAATAATAAATTGCATCTAGAGACACCAATTGCTTCACTCAACAACGATGATAATAGCGATGATGAAGAAGAGGAGGAGGAAGAAGAGATTATTCAATATCCAGTAACCCCATTGCCACCATTGAAGACAACAACTCTACGTACGATTATTCATCCCGATTCTGAGAAATATCACAGTAACAGTGGCATACATGTCTCCTTCGGAGCTGAAGACAAGGCACAATTCGGTCACATACTCGAGGAGCATGATGCTGAGAGCATACAACGGCAAGTGGTAGCTTTGCCTGTGGGTAGTGGAGTGAAGGGCAGCGACAACTTCTTGGCCAATACACGTGCTGATTATGGACGTGATAGTGGCTTTGGACGTGCTCCAGTATCAAATTTACTTTTTAATAGTGGCATTAACGCATATCATCATCAGCAACAACACCAACACCAACAGCAACAGCAACAACAACAACAACAGCACCAGCAACATCAGCAATCACCGACACATCATTTCCAATCGCAGCAGCAGTTGCCAGCTCAACATACATCGAATTACTTTAGACCACCTGCTGCACTAGTTGGTCCTCCACCTCCACCATCACCTCCACAACAACATCAACAGAAGCCAGCACCACCTCAGCATCAATACTTCAACACTAAGTCACATCCGCAAACGCAACATCATCGTCCTAGTTATGCACCCCAAACAAATACGCAATCGATATTCAGCAAGTTGCTGCAACAATCTCAATATTATGTCAATCATAATCAGCAATATCCCCAGCCTCAGCAGTCTCAACAGCACCAGCAATATTACAAACCAAGTGCAGCACCCACAAAACAAGTTCCATTCTTCCCAACTGCACCGCCAAAGACCCAGGACTTACCTTCACGTCAGTCACCAGTGGCTTATCAACCCATCAAATTCCGTCCCACACCAGCACCAGCACCACAAATCAAACCTGTGCCTATACCAGCAAAACTGGATAATAGTAACTACCAACAGCAACATCGTTATCAATCACAGCCCCAACTTCACCAACAACAACAGCAGTTGCCACTGAAGCAACCATCACAGCACCAGGCACCTTTCCAATTCAATCGCCAACCACAATTCGTACAGCAACCCGTTTTCTCAGTTCAATCGCCCACGCCACAGACATCGGATTACTATCAAAGCCAACAGCAACACCAGCAGCAGCAGCAACAACAACAACAACAACAGAAGACTCAAGTGAATAAGTACCAAACTCCAGCGGCTGCTTCATCAGTTAATCCCAATGCAGCATTAAATGCTTTACATAACTATTTTGACATACAACCCTCCAGAGAGACCGAATTACTGAAATCCATACCCAAGTACGAACAACATATCACAGAGACTATACAGAATCCAATTGGCCAGCAGCAGTACACTTTCAGCAGCAGCAGTAGCAACCAAGTGATTCACGATATACCAGCTCCGAATTTGGGCCCAACAGCCCAGCCCCAGGTTCAACAGCAGCAACCTCTTAATGGTCATTATAATAATGTAGCAACACAAAATCAACACCAGCAACAAAAGTTCACAAACTTCGTAACCACTTCTCAAACAGTTAACAATAATCAATACTTGGTGGTGCCCAGTTCAACACCAGCACCTGTTTTTGCCGAGTCCACACTTGGCCAAAAGGTCATGGTAGTTACTCCAATGCCTGTCACTGCATACAATCAGTACCAATATAATACCAACATAAATAACGAGCCTGTGGTCCAAGTTCATTCGCAACCATCCGTGTTGCAGAATCAAATCCAACAGCCACGCCAATCGGCCTCCAACCAAATTTCTTCCACCTTGCCCAATGATCAATCACCTTATAGTGTGTCCACTTACCATCAAGATGTTTTCAAAGAACTGCATCAGCGCACTCAACAGACGCAACAGAGCCAACAGAGCCAACAGGAAATACAGCAATCAAGACCTGCCTCTGACAAAACTTATGTGCCACAACCTACAGCATCTGCAGCATCTACCAGTTCGAATAAAGTAGAGTCAACGACTGCAGCACCAGCTGCTGATACATCTAATGATAAAGCTTCACAGAGTTTACTGCAACTTCCCGACGAGGTGCCCGATGACTTACGTCAGCAACTCTTTTCTTCTGGTATACTGAACAATGCCCAAATATCTGTTTTGGACTATGATAAAGTCGGGGACATTGCGCTGGAGAATTTACCTGCAGAGCATCTGCAACATTTCTATGGTGCCGGTGGTGGTGCCCAGATTGCCGAGACCAATAAAGTACTGACTGTGGTCAAACCAAATGGTGACAAGGTTGCTATAAATGAAAAGGATATTGAACGTGTGAAGCATTCGAATTCGTTGCCACGAAAACAGAATTTGGATGTTAAAGTGGTTCGCTTCGACCCAGAAACTGGAAAGAACATTAGTGAGAAATACTTAAAATCAGATGCAACTGTGGTGCCACCTGTCGATCTAGCCGATCGTCAGTACAATCGCTATCTGCCTTTGAAGTTGAATGGTGCGCAGTTCCCCATACCCGATAGTGAAGAATTAATTGGCAAGAAGATCGTAAGCGTAGTAGTATTGGCACCTGTGGAAGGGCCTCAACAGTCTTCCGAAAATGAAGCACGCAGTGTCGATACCAAAGAAGTCAAGTTTCTCAGCGGCGATGTTATCAAGACTTTAGTAAAGAAACCAACAAAAGACAATTTCAAACGTTGGTTAGAGAAGGAGGCTCGCACAGATTTGGAGATGCAATCGGTTGTACTGCTCGTAGCAAAGTGAGTTTCTAAATCTTCGCATTTTTATTAAATAAACCAAATTCCATTTTTGATTCTCCACAGATCATCATCTGAAGATGCTGAGCAGGAAATCTTTATGTATGACATCTCAACGGGAGAAGTGAATAAATTGAATGGTGAACTTTCGAGTACTTTTGTTAATGTTGCTGAAGAGAATGCCAGCAGTGAGGACTTAGAACATGCTGCCACCTTAGATCCCAGCTCATTGGAGGCCATGATGCATAGAAGAAGAAGATGAACACTCTCAGACGCTTTGGCGACTGAAACTGCAAATGCCATTTAAACTCTTTATATTTTTGTTCTCTTTGTGTAATTTAAGCAATGGTTTACCTTCCTTCCTTCTCTTCTGTAATATCAGAGTGTATGCGAAATGCAACATAAAAAAAGATAGAAACTCATTTTTCACTCTCCAATCTCTAGTTTCTAGTATTTTATGAAATTTCTATAAAATTTTTATTTTCTTTATGCTTAGTTTTTGCTTCTTTTCATTTTTCGTTATTTAGTTCTTTAATTTAATTAATTTTAGTTTATGCGAAAAAATGCATTAGTTGTCAGGGAAACTTTTTCATTCCACTTGATAAATGTTTCTCGGTTGCATTTGGATTTTGTAAATATTTTTCCAAAATAAAAAACAAAACAAAAAGAAAGAAAAAGTTATAACAACAAAACAAAACAACAAAAAAAAAAAAAAAACGAAAAATCATTAAAAATATTGTGAATAAATAAAGAATTGTTTATTTTTTAAGTTTTAAAGAAATGTAAATGTCAAAAACAAATTAAATAATAAAAAAAATAAATATAAGTATATCGAAAAATTATTTAATGAATTTAGGATCTGGGATTTATTTAAGGAATAATCAAAATTGAAATTAAGGAATTTATACTCGTACTAGCTGTGCCCGCGACTTCGTACGCGTGGTATTCGAAATATGTTTCTAATACCATTTCCCATCTCCCATTTTCCTTATCAACATCCCAAATTTGTTCAATAGCCTCAAACGAAACACACGGCCTCTTTCTTGTTTCACTTTAAATGCACATAAAATACAGAAACGAAGTGCGCAAAAAGAGCATAATCAGAGAGGAAAAATACAACAATAACAACAACCAAAGCATTAAAAGCATTGTGCTTGGCCTTGCAGTGGTTTTCAAAAAACTTAATACTAACAAATATAATATTAAAAGTTAAAAACTAGAAGAAATAAGTATGCAACTCTTTTCATTAGCATCCAATTGTAATTTTTAAAAACAAAATATTAAAATCGACTTGGTATTGTGTGCGCTAGATAAAAAAAATGTTAAAAATTTGGCAAATAAGTGCATGTATCTCGAGAACAGCGCCACATAGTGGATCCAACTGAAGCATAAACCACATTGGTGACCCCATCATTAAAACAACAAAAAATTTGTCAAAATTGGTTTAGCCGTTTAGGAGATTAAGAGTCACAAAATATCGTACACTTGAATTTTTTAAGTTGTTTCTAGTATATTCTTCTTGGGCATAAGTTTGATATAAGCAATGCAGACAAATACTTTTGATTTCACTTTCTACTTATCAGAAAATTAAAAAATTAATTGAAGAAAGAATCCCTCAAGTGGCTTTAGTGTTAGTCTTTCAGTGAATTAGTTCCAAAAGTTGTATTAAATCCATACATCACTCTTGAGAACATAGAAAAAGACATCAGAGTGCCAAA
Source organism: Amiota minor (assembly GCA_037043295.1). NCBI lineage: Eukaryota > Metazoa > Arthropoda > Insecta > Diptera > Drosophilidae > Amiota > Amiota minor. The sequence goes on from JBAMAW010001787.1 coordinate 2,048,046, forward strand.
AAGCTGAATTCCTAGTTCCATTTTAGCTTTGAAGAATAATAATTATTATAATGGAAGGTTTACTTTTTACCACAAGTAGTACTATAAGGAGGTGTCAAAGTTCCATAAAAATATTAGACAGAGGATGAAATGGTTGTTTGTTGATTAACTCTCGTATTTCTTTTTATTTGTATATATTGATACTCTCTGTTTTTTCCCCTCATAACATAGTTAATATCTCTTCGGACAATACAAAATAAAATGGATAACGAAAGCACTTGCACATTTAATTAATCAAATTACTTTCCTTTGATAAGCAGACACAGATACACAAGCACATAAAGATACTAAACACTAATCACTTACTAGCTAAAATATTGATGCCGCGAATATGTATAGTCATTTTACGTTTCATATAAACTTCATTGGGTCGCCCAACTGTTGATTTTGCTATTCCAGTCATTGGCAGTATATTTGCGAAATTAACTTATTGACTGTAATATAATGCGCATGTCCTTGCTTTGTCTAAATTCAAATATGAGGAAATGAACCGGGAACAAAGAGCAATTGCTTTAGTTGTTTGCCGCCAGTGGAATGTACAACACGCAATCAGCCAAAATGAAAATTATCCGAAACTATATTTTCTCAAATTTCAAAAGCCACGAATTCGGTTATCTTTTATATCCGTTTTTGCGTATATTTAAAGTATTCGGTTTCGCGCCAATCAAATTTAAAAATTGTGAATTATTTAAGTCGTCATCATTATCATCATATTGTGAAAACAAAATACTTTGGGATTGGTGTGCCATTGCCGTTGGTCTATTGGGAGCCGTTGGATTAACAGGTGAAAAATTATTTTTAAAATTTCATGCAATTCCTTATTGATTGGTTGCAGTGGGTTTTGGTGTGGCTGCCTACAACCTTTCACATGTCGAACATTGGCCAAAAGTACGTGATGCTGCTTTAATTGCTTTCCTAACGAACTGGACTCAGATCCTGGCAATTTTTCTGCAAGCCATAATGGCATTGTTCACATCGTGGACCTCGATGCCAAAAATGCAACGTCTTTGCTATGCAATTCATCACATTGATAAGCAATTGGATGCTTTGACTCATGAATCAATCAGTTATAGACGAATGCGTTGCTCAATGTTTCTACAATTCTTTCTGATTCAATTTGTGCCCATCATTCTGTCTATGGTGAATTGTGTGGTCATACAACCAACGCTAAAGACACGTTCACTCTTCTCCACTTGTTATTGGTTCATATGCTTTACACCCATTTTACTAATCACTTTAAAAGAATTTCAATTCTATAATTTGCTATTGTTGATAAAATCAAAATTTGTACGTATCAATGGACAACTGCGCAAGTACTCACACGGCTATCGAACCCATGATGTTATCGAACGTAAGCATAGATTGCGGCTGACACGCCAAGTGGAATCACTTAGTGAGACTCCTTTAACTACATTCGACAAGGAAGACACACTTGTGGAGAAGCCCGGCCAAGCTCCCACTGTTCAGGAGTTGCAGTCCCTGTTAGGCATATACTCAAGAACTGCTGATACTGTGGATCTTGTATTGCGTATTTTTTCCTGGCATTTGGTTCTCTCGACAACAATCTGTTTTGGCATTATAACAATACAATTGTATAATGTTTTTGGCATTATAATGCACTCTTTGGTTCTAGAGATCTATGAAATTGGATATATTGTTGCTTGGATATTAGTACAGATTTTAGTGATTTGTATTAATGTTACCGGTTGCAGTATGATCTCAAATACGGTAAGTCTACCTATTTTAATGCATGCACTTTATTCAAACATTTCCTCTCTTTGTTCAGATGTCTGCTACTGGTCCCCTTGTGCATAAAATACGCTTTCCAGGGGACCCAGAACTAACTTGTATATATTACCAAATAATACAAATATTTTCAATGGAGGTAATGCATCGTAAGCATTGCATGAGTGCAGCTGGTTTATTCAATATGGATCCAAAACTTATAACATCGGTATGAAATGAAATTTTGATATACCATATATTGTACAATACAAGTAAAATTATCCTTCCAATAAATGATGCTTATTATTGTACAGATAATAGCTGCTGCTACTACATATTTGGTCATTATTATACAATTTCATCTCACTAATGTTGGAAATCTATGCAAGGGCAATGACACATTATCGCTGAATAAAGCAAATGGTTAATTGTAAAAAGAAAATTAATAAATAAATAATCTTTGGAAAAAAAGAGATGAATTTGGATGAAAATTACTGACGATTGTTTATTTTATACAGATTTATCACCTGCTATAATAGATGATTGCATAAATCACCACATCACTAAACACAACTCTTCGAAGACATTCTACCTTCCACATTAATTCAATTTCCTTCCCTCGATAATATTAGCTATTTTGCTAATTCCTTCATCAAATCCTGTAACCTTAGTAATGTAATATAATCTTTTTTATTTAAGACAGACGAGTCGAAGGCACTCCTTAAAAAACATCGGTTATATATTATAAGTAACTAAATGTATATGATCTAATCCTGTAAATAAAATAAATAAATAAATTTCTCTCAATAAGAAACCATTTTACTTAAAATTTTAATAAATTTTAAATAATTCAAATTAAAAATAAAAAATTAAATTAAATTAAATTAAATGGAAAAATCTTGAAATTTTCAAATTGATAAGAATTACGAAATTGCCCGATGTTTCAAGCGAACTGTGTGGAACTTAGAGCACATATTTCGAATTTGGTCATGTCAGTCTTAAATGCGTGACTTATTTATTGAAGAGTGGTGAAAATGTATTGGTTCTAAAACTGTACAGTTTTTTTTACAGAAACTTTAAGTTAATAGAGGAGTGGTTTTTGCATTCGCTATAAAGCTTCTATTAGAAAAATTTACAATGTACCTCAAACTGTGCAAACTACAGTTTGGGCATCTTAAGAAAACATGATAAATGATCAAGAAATAAAATAATTTATTTTATTTATTTAGCTATAAAATATTTATAAACTATGTAAAACAGCATATAAACTAAATTAGAAGTTATAGAAACGGAAATAAGAAATGAGTTTCAAGAAGAAATACAATAGAAATACATGGGATAGGTTAGGATAGGATAAAGAAAGCATTGGATAGGACAACCCCAACAGGATATGATGGGGTAGGATAGAGAGGAGATATGATATTTGAATTGGGCTGCTCTTAGTTTCAGTGTCTGCTTTGGTCCTTGCTCTATCGATAGTCTAAGCAAAAACTTTGAGTATTGTACAAACTGATCCCGGGATTATACATAATTTGTTGTTGTGTAATCTCGGAATGTCAAATGTTGCGAATATCAAATGCCATTGGCCTAAGATACCAACGCCATCAATTTCTAGGTTTGATTAAAATACCAAAAACAAATATACAATTAAACTCAATTAAAAACAGAAATGATCACAAGTAAATAAGATTAATATAAACAGAATCAAATTTGGAAAATAAAAAACAAACAAAAATAATAATAATAATAATGAAATCAATTATAAATAAAATCTAATTTAATTAAAACCATAAACAGGTTAAACAAAGATACGTGACTTAATCAAATTGGTCTTTAGTTATACATAATAGCAAAAGAGCTAAAGAGCGAAATGCTTATTATTTTTATTCAAACTCTCTTAAGAGGTTTGGTATTTGCTCTTCGAAATATTTTAACAATATACTCGTATAAATAAAAAGTTACAATATAAAAACAAGCAGATCAAGTTATTTTGTTTTTGTCATTTTAAGCTGAGCTTAATGTAGCAATAACAACAACAACAACAATAACAACAACAACAACAATTAACTGCGACGTTGTAACCATAATTATATTTATGCAGTTTATTTTTAGCACACAAAAACATTTAAAAACAACAAAAGACAACAAAGTCCACTTTTTATGATTAAACAACAAAAACAAGAAAACAATAACAAATGCATGAGGAAAAACAAAAACAAACAACAAAAAAGAGCAACATCAACAAAACCACAACAACAACAACATCAACTAACTTATGAGCGAAAAGAAACCAAGGCTTTAGGCTTAAGTGTACGTGCGTCTCAACCGGCTTTTTGGTACATTGTTGTTGTTTTTGTTGTCAATGTGTTGTGTTTGCAATTGCAGTCTGACAACAACAACAACATAAACAAACAAATACTGCAACTCGAATTGCAACATATTTTTCATGAATTTTGTTGTTGGTTTTTATGTTTTTACACCTTTCGCATCAATGTAGTAAATAGACATAATGCATTTAGTCATGGTGTTTGCAGCCCAGGGATTCATGCATCGGTGAACAATATGGAAATGATCAGCTTGATAAGGAGACCGAATTTATTAGTCATGTTGCTTCTTCGGTTTCTATGCAACCTATCATTCTAAACTCTCAGTTTTGATCTATAGATTGGAAATTAAACCCAGAAAAACTTCTTTGCTGAACGAGATAATAGAGATCCTCAATTACTGGAAGGTAAAAACAATAAAACACATGATAATTTACTAAACATATTTGAGTAACTACCATAAATATAATAAACATGAAAATTATCTTTTTTTTTTCTGGATAACCATTAATGAAGACTTCATAGGTCATATGAAGTATTATAAGTTTATATAAATTATGCCCAATGTTTATTGTATACAGTTTACAGAATTATACAGATTTCAGTCAAATTTTTCACTTTGAAGCTTACAAACTGATAATGATTCAAAAAATCATACATATGTAAATGAGAAATATTTTCCGGAATTTCTTCTATTAATTTTAAATTAAAATGAGGATTACTTAGGTACATAAACGAATCAAGATGAAATGTTATTATATTCAGTTTTTTTCAATGACCGGAAAAAAGAAAGGTCAAGAAATAGTTATATTGCTGGGGCTAAGAAACCGACGAACATTCTTAGTTTGTTCCCTTTCTCTCTCATAGGGAATAGGCATAAAACTATAAATATATTTCGTTCTTTTATTTTCTTCCCAATTATTCCAGATTTATATTTTTTTGTTTTAAGGAAAGTAGGCATACGATCAACCAGAGATCTTTTTTAATTTATATAAAAATATTTTCAACTTAGCTACTACCTACTACATTCATTTTCATTACGTTTATGTGTGTTTTTCTTAAAACTCAACATTCGAGTTTTTGATGTATTTGTTGTCATGCCTTTGATTGACTGATCTCTTTACTGTTGTTGCCATGTGCATTATTTTACTAATTTTTCATATACCCTTCGTATACTTCTAGAGGGTATGTCAAGTTTGTGCTGATAATGCTACCTAAGTAATGTCCTGATTTCCACAAAATAGAATTTATTCGCATGAATCAATATAGGAAATGTGCCTTTGTTTTCAGATATTTGTTTTAGTCTCCAGGTAAATATTATCATAATAATTTATAAGATATTGACACAAAGTAAGCTAGTATTACATTCAAGTTACGAAGAGACGGAAGTTTACTTCTATAAATGGTATATATAGTATGGTTCCATATAATTGAACATCAAGGTGGCCATAGATACCTGGAAATTTGAAAAAGCAATTCACTTTCAGATTTCCAGGGATTGGTAGCTTCGATAAAGTCTAATGTTGGCAAGATGAGCTGGCTATTGTACCCGCGAAGTAAGCTTGTCTTTCGCAACAAGGTTCTCATATACAAGTGCATTCTGGCGCCACTTGGAGATACGGAAGACAAGTTTATGGTATCAAGATTGAGTCTTTCAGGCTAAACTGTATTCGACGTATCACTTGGCGCTCCTTGATACATGTGGACCAGCGACATTGAAAGATGTCTAAACATTCAGAAGATAGGTGACATTATTTAAGCTCAATCCATTGCACATCTTATCCGATTACCTGTTCATCCAAACTGTTTGCCCAGAAAACTCCTATCCTATCCAAACAGCAAACAACTAGATCTAATTACGTGTTGGCGCACCTGTATGTTTATGTTTTACCTTAGATTAAGTTGTTTTTTGTACAGTTACAATAAACTAAATAATCTTTCAAAAATATTGTTCAAGCGCTTCGTACCTTATATTTCCATACCTTTTCTTTCAATTCATCCTCAAGACTAGAGTACCCGCATTCTTTTAAAAAATAGATAGCACTACTGAAAAGAGAGAGAGAGAGAGAGAGAGAGAGAGAGAGAGAGAGAGAGAGAGAGAGAGAGAGAGAGAGAGAGAGAGAGAGTGTGTGTGTGTGTGTGATCAAAAACTAGGAAATAGGAAATTGGTTTTGTGAGCGATTTGTCTATACTTTTTCATAGTTTTTGGTGTGATTAACCAAGCATTCGATTAGAATTTGAAGGAGGTGGACACTAAAGGATATTCGAAAGTCGAATTGCTTTGAGTTAGTTGATTTTTATAGAGTTGCGTGATGTGGCTTTTATTTTTTTTTGATAGTTTGTTTTTCTCCTGTCTCCGTCTACATTTGGCTGGGTTAACATTTGCGTTTTTGGCTTCGATTAACTGTTGTTGCTGCTGTTGTTGTTGGTGCCAGTTTGGGTTTTGGAGAATTTCAAATGAAGTTTATTTTTAGCAAAATTGCATGTTGTTGTTTCGGTTACCATTTTTGTTGTTGATGTTGCTACCGTTATATGTATGCAGTTTGATTGCACTGTTTGGTGTAGCCTCCTTTGTTTCTTTTTTGTACAATATACATATTTTCCAAGTTGTTGTAATTGAGACAGTTGGTGCCTTTGTTGTTATAGTTGTTGTTATCTGAGACACGCTTTGAATTTTTGTGGTTTTTTTTTTCTTTTCTTTATATTTTGTATTTCTTTCTTTCTTTTCAAAATTGTGGTAGATTTAGTGCCTTTTTTATCTTTTAAAGTGGATTTCATTCTGACCTGATGAGTTTTTGCTGCTTTTCTCTTTTTTTTTATCTCGTGTTGTTGTTGGGTGTCTCCTACGCTAAAACTGGGTTACGATGAAAAATCATGAATAATCTTTCAAATGAGTCAGAAACCGAAATCAAAATTGGGGACAACAACAAATAAAAATTATTCCGTTTTCTTTCTCATTTATTTTTTAGTAAAAAAATAATAATTTTTATTGCGTTAATACAAAATATTTTTTAATGCCAAACTCTACAACAATAAAAATAAAACAAAAATTGTTTACAAATATTTATTTATTATTTATTTGCATAAAATACACGCAATTGACAGAGAAAGAGATAGATAGAGAGAGAGATTTGTAGAGAAAGAGGTTGAGAGTGAGAGAGGGAGTGAGAGCTTAAGAAGAAAGAAACTAACTCTTTAGTTGATCATTTAACTGCGCAGGCAACTGATTCTGCCTAGTGTTGTCGTCTTGGCCAACCATTTCTCATTTGTCAAACCATCTAAGTAGCAAACAGTTGACAATTGGCTCAGAAAGAGAGAGAGAGACAGAGAGAGAAAGAGAGTGAGTGTGTGTATGTGTGTGTGTGTGTTTGTGGTTTTGAGAGAACATCACAGCTGGAAGAAAATTGAGACAAGCTGAGCTCCATCACCCACGCGCCATCAACCGTATTATTGAACATACAATATTATGTTTGTTACTCAGCCATATGTTTAATTTACTCTCTTACACTACTCATTTGCTCTTTTTATTTGAGAGTATGATTTTTTTTTCTTCTCCTCAAGCAAGCGAGCTTCACTTAGAGTAGTTTGATCACTTCGTTGGCAGCCAAGTTCCACAAGCTCCACACTCGCCGACTCGCCTTGGTCGCAACTGATTCGTTACACTCGTGTGGCGAAAGCTGTTTTCCCGCTTCGAGAGCGCGATTTAAGCGCAATTTCAACCCGAAAAAAGACAAAAAATATAATAAAACATAACAAAACAAAAAATATTCCAAAAATTGTGTGTGTGCGTTTCTTTCTTTACAGTTCAGTTATTTGTGTTATTTTTTCGTTTTTGTGTTTATGCGAATATTTTAGTGTGAATTTCAAAACAAAATACTTAAATTTTATATAAATTACGAAAAAAAAAATTTGCATTTAACGAAATGACAAAAAATTTATACGTGCGAATGATAAAATAAAAATTGATAAGAAAACAAATTTTAATAGTTTTAAAAAAAAAGAGTTTTTTTGTATCGCTTTTGCTTTCGTTTGTTGAAGTTCTACCAATTTGATTCGATCCAGTTAAATTACATTAAATTAATAAAAAAATTAAAATAAAAAGAAATTTTATTTGAAAAGAGAAATAAAAGAAACAAAACAAAAGAAAAATGGCTGCTTCTGTGCATTTTTGCAACAACAACAACAATAGCAACAGCAGCAGCAGCAGCAGCAGCAGCAGATGTTATTACCAACAAAAACAACAAAACCAAAGCAACATCAACGCCGGCGCTTTCATTAACCACAAAAATCAAAAGCAAAACAATGACAACGACAACAACAACAACAACAACAAGAGTAAAAGTAACAAAAATTATGAAAGCCACACAAAATGCATTAATAGTAAAAACAATAAAAACAACAACACAATCAGCGCCAAAATGTTACAACGCTGCCAGATGCAACAAATGTTTTGTACAATTCTCGTAATTTTATTTAGCGCCATCGCATTAGTTCAGACGGCATCAGTCTCCCCTCTAAGTAGTAAGTATCAAAAATCAATCAATTTAGTATAAATTTGATAAGAAAATATTCGAATGTTATGACAAAAAAAAAAGAAACATATTACAAAATATTCAAAAGAAAGAATTTTCACTTATAATTTTAATTTTCCTTTTTGGAGAAATTTGAGATTTTTTGTGATTTTATTTGATTTCTGTAAATTGTATTGTTATCTATAAAATCCAGATGATGTTATACGCAGTATTGGTGGTCCGGTAAACCGGTTTATTTTGTTTTTCTTTATAGAAACTTGTTGACCGTATTTGACCGTACGCAGTTCGTTTACATATCTGTTTAAAATATAAAATATTGTACTTATATTTTGAGTGTTTGTTTTGTGTGAAAAAAGAAATTAATATAAAAGAAAACTTCTGATTTGATCATAACAGAAAATCAGATAAAATAAATTTAATCTTATCACTTTTTTACTTGTACATACTACATACATTATTGATTTTATCAGTCTAAATGAAGAAAAATGAAAAAGAAAACTTATTATTTTTATCACATCACACAATCAGATAAAATAAATATTATATTAATTGCCTTGTAATAAATGATTGAAATTAACCTCAAGTTGAATGAAAATCAGCAAGTTAATATGATGATACAATGATGGTGGAAATATGAACTACACTTTCATATGAAAATCAATTTCACTTCACAAAGCATTAGATTTGTATTCAATTGATCAGATGTTAAAATAGTGATAATAGATGATAGATGATAGTTGTTATTGATCAAGAAAGTACAGGAAACAATGAATAAGAAATGCTAGAATTATTTAAAAAATATTGTATGTAAAAATTAGAGAAAATGTCGTTTGCTTTAAATGTTGATATTTATGTACAATATTTTGAATATCGTCATACGGTTATTTGTGATGCTTCCTCTACAGATGCAATGAAAAACTTCTGATTGCCAGTCCTCTGACAAGGTCTCTCTCACTTATAACACAACTCGCCTTGGGTTGAAAAGATTTCCTTCTTAATAGGTGATTTGAAATTTCCCTTAAACTCATGGAAATGTCCTATGATGATGATATAAATGTGTAAAAACTATAATATTATTTTGAATTTAATAAACTAAATAACAAAGAAAAAAATAATAAAGTTAAGCTGTCATAACTTGGATCACTAAAAATTATAGTCTATAATCGACTTGTGAGTTATAGAACTATTTATTAAAAACTGTATAATTTGGCGAAATGTATTGTAGTAAAATTATTAAAAAACACTACAATATCGACATTTGAAAAAAAGCCTGCTGTGCAAATTTCATTGTCCCCATCAATATAATTCTTAAGATTAGCAGTGAAAGTTATATTAGGATTTAATCTTATCCATATTTCCATACTTTGATTTGTATTAGCACACTTTAAGTCAAGAAAATGAATGCCATATCCCTTATATTGTACATACTTGTAGAATAATGACAAAAATCCAGATGTACTATTGTTTGCCTCTTGATGTATATACTATCTCAAAATTTTACACAAAACATGTGCTTCATTATTTGGGATTTCTCTAAAAAATTGAATCAAATGTAGTACATTCAAATTTTTTCTTTTTTGTTCGAGTTATGAAAGAATAATTGTATTCAGTTTTCGCTCTAAACGCCAATGCAATTCTCTATTTGATTCGACAGTCCCCATAGGCCTTCGAACGGATATTCATTGTTCAAGCAATCTTTGGTCAAATTGGAAGTTTGCTAAAAAATCCTATATAATTTTTTGCTTCTGTTAACCAATCTCATGATGTGCATTCTTAACAGAACATGAATTACAATGTTGTGTACTTATTATTTTCACTAGGAGTATATCGGTTCATTTTATAGTTAGTAGTTCATGCTTATATGAAATTAATGAGAATCACAATTTTAATTTTATACAATTTATTTTAAATTAGTATTTGTTTTTTTTTTTTATTTTATTTTTTTGTGTTGTAATTATTCTCTTCTGTCTTTGCCTCTTTCTATTGACTACTGAAACATGAGCAGCAGCAGCAGCAGCAGCAGCAGTAGAACAGTTGTGCTAATTACAAAAATGGTTTTATTAACGTCTAAAAAATAAAGTAAAAAGAAAAATGAAATAAAGATCAACACTATATAAATATTTACTCTACTTGTATTAGTCAGTCAGAGAAGCATGCAAACGGACAGAAGACAGACAAGCAAGCAGACGGAGACTTGCAAGCAAGCAACTCAGGTCGAAGTCATTGAATGAACTAAGAAAAAGGGCCTTCAATTAATTGCGTTTTGTGAAGATAAAAGCGATAATTTTGCAAAAAATAAATAAATAAAATTTTATAAAAATAACTAGAATGTGGTGTGCAAATAAATAAACATTTCAGTTTAATAAACATCAAAAATAAAATCAATAAAAAGAAAAAAAAATGGAAAAAAATGGGGAAATATTAATACAACAAAGAAATTTGCGAAAAAAAAAAGAGAAAATAAAATAAAGTAAATAAATGTAAATAAAATATTATTTATAAGCAATGTATTGAAAATGTATTCATTCACATATAATGGATCTCGAATTCATGGGTCATTTTAGGGTTCACAGACAGCTAGCAAGTTACTTTGCCTATAAAATCAAACTGATTATTGCTTAGTATCGAATTTTAAATTTAATAAAAATGAATTAATAATTGTTTATAATAATTCGCAATACAGTTTTTCGCTCCAATAGGATCAAATCTCAAGCAACCTACTATGTATTGTACAATAATTTTAGGGCAAACTTTCATATTAGGCACAATGCAATTTTTTTTTTCTTTTTTATTTGAAAGATATAGTTTTAATTACATTAAATGTTAATCGCTATGAATTAAAACGGTAAACTTTATATGCAAATATTAGTTTTGTATCGCAAATTATCAATTCCCTTGTCATTAATGAGAAGTAAATAAAATTCAATATGCAAACTTTTTTCAAAATAGAGGTTAAAAGACAATAAAAAAAATATTAAGTAAATCACCAAAAAAAAAAAAAAAAACCAATGAGAACAATAAACAAAAAATCCGTTATTCATCATTGTCAAAGACATTTTATCTTTTGTTTTTGTTTTTATTTTTATTGTAGTATGTCGTTGTATCTACAATTATTCATCATCCATCATCACCTCCTTCACATTAAAAAAAAAAAGAAAATAAAAGAGATCAAATTGCTGTTGTTGATGATGTGGATGATGTTGTCTTCATTATAGTTGTATGTACAATATATAAAATAATTTTATGGCAACTTCAAGGAGTTAATGACTTTGATGTTGGAAAGAAACAGTTTCGTTGAACTTTAACTCCAACGCAACAAAACATAACATAACAGAAAAGATACAATGAAGCAACAAAATTAACTATAGCGGATGTTTAACTAAATCAACACATAAATTGAGAAATTCTTGTCTCACTGTTTCTTCCACTTTCCAGAATTATGAATGAAGATTACATGTTATGTTTTATTTTGTTAAGATTTGAAAATAAAAATGACCAACGGAAGTTAACACAGAAAAATTAAATAAATACTTCTGACGAACTCGAGAACATTTCAAAATAAAATCTATTTGTACCTCGTAAAACTCGTAAGCAAATTCCATCCAACTTTTGTATGTTCATCAATAAATTGATTTGATAATTACCTACTAATAGAAAGGAATAATTACAAAAAAAAAAGAGAGAGAGAGAGAGAGATGAACCTTAAATATACTAAAGCAGATTAAACCATCAAAAATCAAATAAACTGGTTCTTGCGATTCGAAAACAAGAGAAAGAAACAGCCATTTTTAGTGAAAAAGTTAAAAAAAAAAAAAAATAACATATTTTTGTTATTTAGCTAAAAGTGGTTTTAAGTTAAGAAAAAAAAAAAAGTTATTATGGAAAACATGAAGAATTGTCTATGCCAGTTCCACCTTATTTTAAATACCCTTCAGTTTATATTTTAAGAAGCGACAACGCAAGGTCGAAGACCTTTTTCTTTCTATACAATACTTACTATGAATATGCCAGAGAGATTGACTTATAATTATAAAATGTATGAATCATCAACTATCCAGACTAAAATCTATTTGGTAATCCACTAAACTAGAATATACAATTCAAATAATTTCTAATGTGATTTTTTTTTTTATTAATGAATTAGCAATTTAATTTGTTTGACCATGTGTTAAGTTTCTTTGATTATATCTAATATGTATTTTCATAGAACCAAACAAATATCACTAGTGACTCTCATATTGCATCAACTAGAAGTTATAATATTCATGTGAAGGGTGTAAAAAGAATCACATGTTTGTAGGCTCATAGTTTTCGGGTAAACGAATGTCTCGGTAAATAACTGAGATTGTATGAAAGCAACGAAAATACAAACTTCTAGAAAGATTTAATGATATTAATTATTTAAATTTTTTATTACTCATTCATGCAGATGCATATCTTTGAATCAATCACCACACAGTAAATTTCCAAAAATAAATATAATAATTCGTTTATACTTTTTACTTCAGTTGAAGTTTATCGTTGCACGGATCTCTCTTACTTTTAAACAAAATTATAATATTGTAATTGTAATTGAAAGATTTCATTAAGAGATTATAGAAATTATTTATTTTATTTTGATTTGGTTAATTAGTTTTGCTCTGTAACCTTTGGCATTTTTATTCATTTAAAATGAAAATAATTTGATGGAAGTTGTTAATTTTAAATAAAATTTCATCTTTCAGTTGATTTCACTTAAAATAATTAGAATTCAATTAAAAAATTTCTCAATTTCCACATACAAAAATGGAACAAATTTAAATAAAAGACAACAACAAAAAAGAAAACTCAAAGTAAAACATAAAAATCAAGAGAAAAAAGAAGAAGAACAAAACAAAAAAAAAAAAAATCTACTCAATTAAAATGCAAATGAAGTTTTATGTATAAATTTGCAACCACTAAAAACCGGTAACAGGCACTTTGCCACTTCGTAAAGATACTTGAAATTTGTGAGTGCCACAGATAGATGGATGTATAGATGGAAAGAAAGAAATGAGGCAGGGAGAAGGAAAAAAAGCAAATATTGACAGAGGAATATGAATAAAGAAACAAGCAGAAATTAATGTTGTTGTTGTTGATGGTGGATGGGTGGCAAGTAGGTTGGCAGGTATGGTGGGATGTCGGCTTGTTGCAACACAAACTTTAGCATCATCAGCAACATCATCAGTAGTAGTAGCAACATAGCTGTGGCAATAACTTTTATTTTAGACAAATTAACAGGCGTCCAAAGACGCCCACTCAATGGCCTAAATCAGACGAAATGAACGAGTGACCCTCAATTTTGTTTATATGCCCGCCCAATTCACTCACACACAACATTACTGACTACCAGAGTGGCTGACTAACTGACCTACATGCCTGACTGACGACCGATCTGATGGACAGACTGACAATTTAATTGTTTGTCTTATGTTATCTTAAATGTTCTTTCTCTTGGCCACAATTCGAACTTGGTCAAAGAATAACAAGTGCAATAACAACAACAACAGCAACAACAACAACAACAACTTAAATTTCTATCAAGTCAAGAGAGAGGTTAGCAGGTAAAGGAAGATAAAGATGAAAATGAAGAAGTTGAATAAAAGAAAAGAAAAGAAAAGAGAAGAAAAAGTAACAAAAAGTGTTGGAACAAACAAGGGAAATTTTTGCAGCTAGCAATTTTAGCTAATAGCAAAATTTGTGGCGTTGATTTATGTATGTGGCCATTAGAGCAGAAAAGAACATACCAACAGACGGACAGATAGATAGACAGAGAGAGAGAGAGAGAGATACTAGTTGAGTAGGCGCAGAGTAGCAGGCTGGGAAATGAGCAGAAAGCAAAGCATTGTAACTGGTTCTTTGTTAGTTGAGATATTACATATCAAAGCTTCTTAGCTACGCCATTTGCGCATGGTCGCCATGCAGCAGAGACGTAGGCAGCAACAATTGCCGTTAGATGTGGAGAAAAATGTTGCACGCGAATAACAGCAACATCATCAGCAACGGCACTGCAACATCAGTACAACTTTACCGTGAATGCATGTCAAGTGTTGTTTGGCAAAGTATTTTTTCCTATTTATTTTTAATGTTCGTTTCTTGTATTGCGCTACCATTAACCATTACTCACATCTCCGTTGTGTTGTGTGGATATATAATTGCATGTGTGTGTGTGTGTGTGTGTGTGTGTGCATGTATCTATGTTGTGTGCCAAGTTTGTTTATTTTGTTGCAATTTATTTATGTTTATCATGTCGTAGACTTGTTGTTCTTGTTTCTAATCGTACTACTAGTATCTTCATTGCTCTTGCCAAGAACAAGCAAGCAAAAATAAACTTGTGGACAAACAAGTTGTGCAAAATCAAGCAAGATTCAAGAGAGACAGAGACATATAGTGGAGAGAGCGGGAGATATATTCTAAGCGACATTTGTAAACTTACAAACAAACGTCTGACCTATTAAGAAAATTGGTCACCAGGAACTGTTAACTTTGTTGTTGGTGTTTTTGGAAAGTTAAACTGAAATGGAAGCATCATCATCGTCAATCGTTTGCCATTTGTAATTGCTCGACTGACCAAGTCAGACCCGATTTGCTAGTATACTACATAGACAAAGAGACAAAGAGAGAGAAG
Source organism: Amiota minor (assembly GCA_037043295.1). Lineage (NCBI taxonomy): Eukaryota > Metazoa > Arthropoda > Insecta > Diptera > Drosophilidae > Amiota > Amiota minor. Next base: position 2,063,312 of record JBAMAW010001787.1, read on the forward strand.
GAATGCGTAAGAGGGACGAGAAGCCAAAGATGGGGAATGGTAGTTTGTAGAAGAAGCAGAAAAATATGAGAAAAATACAAAAGTATTTTACTACTCGCACTTAACCTTTGCTTTTGCTTTTGACTTTGACAGTTGACCCAATTTTTCCAACTGCATGAAGATTGAATTGTTAACAAACAATAATTTTTCTCTTTTCTCTTCTGTTTTGTTACCTTTAAGTGATTTTCTTAGAAAAAAAAGAAACGAAAAATGTAAAAAAGTCACCAATTGAATTAAAATTTAATTAGATGAAAGAAAGAGACTTTTCTTTTCAAGCAAAATTTGATTCAATTTTAATTAAATGTCATTTAGTTTTTGCAAAGGCTTATTTGTTTGATTTTAAATTTTATTTAAATATTTCTGGTTTATTTTAATTTCTTTTCTTGTTTTTTTTTATTATTTTTATACGTTTCTTTTTCTGTCACAACAACGAGTACGCGAGTACTGCTCATCTTCATTTATTCAAGGTTGCACTCTCAATGCTTTTTGCATCTTTTTAATTGACCTTAACTGAATCTCATAAAGATAAATGGAAATATAAACTATTCAGTTAGTTTATCTGCTGTGTGTGTGGATGTAATTTAAAAGAAAAATTTATTGTAAATCTTATCTTTCTTTATCCATTTATGTAAAGCTACAATCACATTAAAATGTTAGTAAGTAGTGAGTAGTGAGTGAGTGAGTGAGTGAGTGACCTTTGGTCATAAGTAATGTATTTGGCCTTAACAACGATTTATTGAATATTTTTTTATCTTATGAAGTTTTTAACAATAATAACTTATAGCATGTACATATTTTATATTGCATTTTGCATATTAATGAAATGCAAATTTTCTTTAAACTCCCGCCAAAGCCATCAAAAAGTTTTCAGTATGAAAAAGAAATTTCTTCTTTAATTTTAAAAAATGTTCCCAAAAAAATTAAAAAAAAAAAAAGAAAATGGAAATGGGAAAGAAAACCTCAGTCATTATTTCAACTACACGCAATTCTAGCATAAATTTCTCAAGCATGAACTTTTGACTTTGCCACACTTTCTTTTAATTTACTTCTACTTCATTCATTTGCCGTTGTTGCCACAACATCAAAAGTCAGCGGGAAGTGCCCAAAACACAGTTTTAAGCACCAAAAAAAAAAGTTAAGAATAATATACTTAGAAGAATGAGGCAAATATTTCTTAACGATCCCAACAGCAGTACAATATTAGTAATTATTAGCATTAGCAGCTGCCGCTCCACTAACAAAGACAAAAAAAAAAAAACCAAAAACAAAAAAAAAAGAGAAGAAAAAACTCAATTTAGAAAACACTTTCACAGAATTTTACAAATTTCTATTGTTTTCTTTTCGAAGTGACCTAAAAGAAACTTCTGCCTGTTACACTTATTTTGTAGTCAGTAAGTTTAAACTTACCACATTACAAATAAAGTTAGTAGCTTAAATTGCCCTACATTAACCAATAAGAAATTAGTGTTGCGTTAGTAGATTCATTAAATGGACTCAATCGGTCTATGAATACTTTATAATAAGCCTCTATTAATGTTGCAAATCTTATGTCAAGCCTTAATCTTGCAAGATATGAGGTTTGGTATTGAATTCTGAATGATTTAGATGACTGTAACCATGACAAAGATTACTTACCTAGATGTCTGAACACATGACATGACTGCTTTAGTCTCACAATAATTCAAGTTTAATACTTTATGCATCTTAAATTAGTGGCATGACTTGTGTCATGTCATTGCAGGAGAAAAAGCTTTTCAGTTCAAAACAGAGATTTTATTCATTTAAGGGCTGACATTTTATTGTCAATTGTATAATACAATTTATTGTATAAGAGAAAAATTTTAACAAAATCAATACAGAACAATGTACTACATATAATAGTTTGATTTATTGCCTCTTTAAGCATTTAATTTTTAGAAATTTAGCAAACTGAAAGGGATACTTAAATGCATGGAAATGACTATGATAAGTAATTCATCAGAGGATGTAATAATTATCTTATAAAGTTTCTTCACTTCAAAATCTTATTATAAATGTTCCTGTAATTTTATGATGTTTAATACCTTTATTCTCATTGCTATGGTATCTACTAAGTACATATATCATTCACTATAGAGATCTTTTATTGAAAACACGTGCATAAACTAATAAATACAATATTTCCTTCGATTTCCATAGATTTTGTCATTGAAACTTTGAAAACAAGATTATTAATAATAAGATTATGATGATGAATTTCGCATGAATAATGACAAAAGAGTTTATAGATTTTATTAATACAATATAAAGAAAAAAAAAAAAATAAAATAAAATATAATAAAATGGACATCATTTTGTCAACGTGAAACTACAGAACCATGAAGAATAGCACAGATGATGATGATGAGTGCATATAGACAATTTTATTGTTTTGGCTAATGAGGCATTTTCTGTTATGTCTTTTGAATCTACTGAATCAAATCCAATCGAATCGACGAGTCTCATCAAATGGTTTCGTTCAGAAACGCGTGACGCATGCGAATGAGAACAATAAATTGTCTCTCTAATGGGTTTTTTTTTTTGTTTAATTTTTTCTAAACATATTTTTTCAGTGTAGTTAAAAAATCAGGTCAACCTAAATCATTGTACTCATACATACATATGTTTGCATTTATGAGTATGTGCTCGTACATACCTATGTGTCTGTGATTCTATGCATAATGACTGCAATTGAGCTTTACTAGTTGGGCGGTGTACTAGACACTTACACATCTACCATACAAACATATATCGTGTATCTATGTTACAAAGTATCTATCTAACTAAAGTGCAGGTTTACTTTTGTTTTCAGCTGAAACTAAACAAGGCCGCAATTGATGTTCATTCGTTTGTTCATCATTATCATCATCATCATATTCATCGTCATAGAAAATGATCTAACAACAATTGTTATAATGTAGCGTGCACAATTGTCAGTATATTTTAGTTTGTATATTTGTGTTTATCTGTCATATTAGTATCAATTATCACATGTGATCGATTGTATACACAAATTAAAGTCGTTTTCAATGATCATTTCCAAGGGATTTGCTGATGTTTTTGTTAATAATATTATTTTTCATTATTTTGTATTTAAAGTTTCATTCTCTTCTCAATGAAAATTTAATTTAAAACACAGTTTTAGGAAGAAATACTTTTTTTTCTAATCCTAAAACAGTGAAACTTGTCACTTACTTTTACTTGTAATTCTTTCACTACTGTGAGTATAAGCTTATTCCTCAAAGGCCCCCCGACGTGAAGAAAACAATCTATCTTTTCATTAGTGAATTTCTATGCAATCCAGATTTTTAGTTTTTAAGTTATGGAACTGAAATTTAGTAATAATCTAAGCTATGTTCCCGAATTACTACTTAAAGAATATAGTCTGCATACAAAAACCAATAGAAACTTGATGCTCTAACTGGATTTTTGCATTATGCTTATCAAAACTACATATGTTTTTCAATTGACAATTTACACAACATGAATGAATCAATATTTGATATATTTGTTAAAATATTCACATGAAATACCACAAATCGATTTGAATTGACAATTAACACACTCAAAATATGGAAAAATTGGTGATGAATGGTGAATGGAGAATCAAAAATAAATCATTTGTCTTTCGTATAGTTTTAGGGGGCCTTTTTTCTATTCTACTATTGTACAATACCTTTACAAATTGCTAAAGAATTTTGTAGGTCATGTCGATAACTTTAAAATAAAATAATAAATTTTGTCTAAATTGTTTGCAATGTCACGTGTGCATTATGAAAATAATCTATCCGACGCATGTCCATGCACATGAGAAGTTTTCAATAAGAAAATTGAAAAAAGGGAAAATATTTGATGATTCATTGTACACGCCCTCCAATGATTATAATCATGATCATGACTTTTATTTATTTTTTTGTTATATTGTACAAAAAATATTATCTTGCAACTAGTATGAAATGATGTGTCATTGTTATGGATCTTGATAGTCTAATAGATTCACCTTAATTAGTATGAAAAATCATAGAAAAGAAATTCAACAAATCAAATGAAATCTTCAAGTTTTTAATTCAAAATAATTTCATATTTGGTTCATAATTATAATTAAGATCTATTCTTTAATTATATTATGATTTCAAGTTCCTTTTCCATGTTTATACTGCGGACATTTCATACTTCTTAAAACAACAAATATGAGATTTTTCAGCTTAAACATGACGGCAGTGTTGTGCATTAATATCAATTTGCATCAAATTTTTGTAGCTGATGACCTTCTGTTTACAGCATGGGTGACCTCACCCGTCGGCAGACTATTTCTGTTGCTGTTTTGGAGGACCTCGTCACATACCATGAGTATTTTTAATTCAATAATTTTTTAAACTATTGTCTCCCAATATCAAACTATTTCATAGTATTGAAGAAAGTTGCAATCTAAAATCTTCCAATCAATAATTTTGCATTAATAGAAAACAGATGATAAAATGCTTTTGTCAATTAGAAAATAATCGATTTCTAAGAAATTTTATCAGAAAAAAAGATATTCAATTGATATAAGTAATTTCTCTTATAACACTAATTTTTTCATTATTATTACTCGTATTAGTTTTTATTTAATTTTCAATTGTCAATTTACTATTTGTGAGAAAAAAAAAACCATATGAGTATTTTTATTTTTAGTATTTGTTTAGATATTATTTTCACCCACAATTGCCAATGCTCACATGCAACAAACACTATATACTATTTAAGTTATAAGTAAGTACAATAAAATTATTCAGCTAGAATCAACTTAGTGTACAACTTATACAGAGCAATGATGAATGATGATGATGATGATGATGATGATGATGATGATGATGATGAATCAATGAATCGTGTTTGCTCTTAATAGTTTTTGTGCTTTCAATGATGATGATACTCATGATACTCATGGAACACGACACTTATAACAAACAATCATATGAATGAGCATGATGGTTCTAGATACAACAATGAATATTGAATATGTATCTGTCTGTATGAGAATTATTAATTCAACAACTATTTTTATACTTTTTTTTTATTGTATTTATTTTATTTATTTTTGTTCGCGCCTTTCACTGTGCAACCTTTGACTTGTTTTTGTTCTTCTGTTATTTATTTTATTTGTTTTCTTTTTGCTGTGTTATTCCACACGCGCACTGAGTGCAAAACAATTAAACAAAAAGACATTAACTAGAAAAAACAGAAAATAAATTGACCAAAGTGAGCTTTGAGTGCTTATAAAAATATATTGTATTTAACAGATACACGCGTTGATTGATTCATTCAATCAATTATTAAGTTATTATTTTAGGTTTCAATTGCTGCTGCTGAGCTGAGTGAGAACAGGTTTCAATTCCAAATTCAATCAATTTAGCAATTGTCCCATATGTTAGAAAGTGTGTGTGTTAAACATTTTGACAGCGACAGACGGAATAACAAGAACATCAGATATCAGATATCTGCTTAAGTGTTTGACACTTTTATGTCAGTTGCATTTGAAGCTGCACATCAACATCAACATAACCATCAAATGCAAATGTAATATTATTAGCAACTTGCAACATATCACTCGCTCATCATCATAGTCATCATCAAATTGACAAACTTTTTGTTAAACAAAGTTTCGCTATCAACGATTGATTGACAACAGAAACAGTAGGAGTGGATTACATTGTACTTGTATTACATGTACATGTGAGGAGAGTATTCAAATGAATGAAATGATGAAAGTTTGAAGGATTCTTTCTCTTCATAAAAATAAAAATACGCAACATAACAATTATCATCATTGAAAGTTGAGAGAAAATTCATACATTTGTATGAATTTGTGTCATTGAGTCAATATTTTACATTGGTTGGTTTCACTGGCTCTGACTGACTAACTAACTGCTATTTGACTGACTTAATAATTGACACTAGTGAAAATGACAACAATAATGTAATAATGTTTATAGCAAATTAATAAAATTTCTTGCATCATTCATTGCTGCTAGGCAATTATTTGGACTTTCACTTCACTTAATTTGTATATTTAATTGTATTGAATTAACTCATTATTTTAATTTATTGTGTATTTTTTCATTTATTTTTTTCTTGCAGATGTCGATATGCTCACAAATCCCAATTTCAAGCAATTGTGCAGTGCCCAACATGAACATTTCATTGAAAGTGATGGCAAAGAGTCAAGTGTTATACTTGAATTCAAACCAAATGCCCTTGGAGGCAAAAAGAAATCCTGTACGCGCATATTGAGTGCACCACCAGAATATGGATTCATTGTACGTTTGATATTGCCGAAATTGAGACATCATCATCAACAGCAATCACAACAGCAACAGCAACAGCAGCATCAACAATCACAAATGATGGAAAGTGCCACAGTTGATTTAATACCACCACCTGCACAGCATAGTACAGTGGAACCAAATAAGTCAAGTATTTCAGAACTTAATGATATGTCATCGTTAATCGAGCAACTCAACACAACCGCATTGAAATCTCTACATGGTCGCACCTGTCCATTAAGCATTGTAAGTAGTACATAAGTACTTAGTATCCATGTGAGATATTTTCTACAATACTTGTTACGAGTACCACAAAAGAAATGAGGTTGGGGCATGCTAATTTAATTATTTATCTGACTTCACTTAGTATTCTACGTATATTCTATTGTTGTATTTTCCATTTGAAATGTTTGAGTTCGTGCTTTTTACAAATTACTAAAAATAAACGCAACTCACAAGCGAAATGACAACTTTTCTCATTTCGTCTTTTTTTTTTTTTTTTGATAATCTTTTTAGCAATTCTTTGTGAACATGTTTGCATTTCTTCTTTTGTTCATTAAATGTACTTACTTTGTGTTCTTGCTGTTACGCATGCTCGCACTTTGTCTATTTCCGAAGTGGCAGTAGAAGATATTTTTATAATTTTTAGATAGATAGATAGATAGTATGTATTATTTTTTCATTCACACGCTAACCAAGTCAGTCGATTCATACTTACTTACTTCTAGACCATGAAATCATGTTTGATTTAAGCGATTTTCGCGTGACCATGAGTCAGGAAATCTTTTATAACTTTTGGTTATTTTTTATGACTTTAATAATTTCTTTTGTCTCTCTGTAGGAGGAGATGTAGGAGGCATTTATTAAATTTTTTTTTTTTTTATATATACAATTTTTTCTTTTATATTTACTATATTTTCTGCAATTGCAGGCATTTCCGTGATTTTTAGATATTCTTTGTCTTGATTTATGCATTTGTATGTCATGATTATTGCGAAGGAAATCAGAAATTGTTAAGAAATAAAAAAAATAATTGCATAAATCTTATAATAAAAAGATAGAAAATATTATTGTATACTCGTACTATTTTATATTTACTAGTTAAGACTAAAAATATACTTATACTTATACTTATATCCTACTGGTAAATTTAACATAGCAATGATATTGGACGGGGAGAATTGCTAACGCCTGTATTGCCGTTAACCAGTCCTTTCAATAGTGAATAAGTAGATTGCTTTTGTCCTTAGGGGCAAAATAAGACCAATTATTTCACTTGCTCCACCAAGTAGTAAACTCAGTAGTTTTTGAAAACTACGTACGTATGTGCTTTCTACTTAAACTGAGACCATTTTCGTCTTGAAACAAGTTCAACTTAACTTCAAAGAAAAACCAATTACCCATCTCAAATTGTTACCATTTACTATATTCTATTTTCATTGCATTTTTTTTTTAAATTTATTTCTAATAATTTTAATATATTTTGACCGAAACTTCAATTGTAACTAATTAAATATATTGAATCCTAAGCTGCAGACTGTCCTTGAACTTCTGATGTATGTATCATGAGCCGGTGCTTAACAAGCCTAACAACGAATTATTATTGTATTGTAGTATCAAAACGAACCATAACAATTCAATGAATGACAGTAAATAAATATCCAATTGTTCTAATTTACTTGTTCGCATATGGATACCTAAAAAAGAAATTGACTAGCCTCCAATAATACAAAAATGGGCTATGGAATTACTATTGAAACAGGGATTGAAGATGATGATCCAATATAAAAGTGACAAAAAATAGTGTCATTATGAGATATACTTAGTTCTAGTAAATAAGCTTGAACAATTTCCTAAAGATTTTAACCTTTTCATTTACATACTTTTTCATCTACATACTTGTATAAGGAATGTAATAAGATTAATCCAATAGTTGGTAGTCTACCTTTTTTTCAGAATACAAATTGTCATCACATAACTAAATACATACTAATCACTAACTAAACTTCATTTGACAAATGCACTTCATGACTTTCGTTAGTGATAGTATTGTAAGTTATACTGAGCATTAGAATTATTGTTCATATAGTTGTTAGCTCTTTTAATCTACATAAAGTAAGCAGTCATGGTACCCAATGAGTGGAGTATTGAAGCCAAATACTCATTGTGCTAACCTCATAGTTTTATGCCATTCAAGCTACTCCATGAGAATCCAATGTTTACTGACTGAGTCAGTGAGTGTATTTATTGTATTAAGTACTGTTTTTTCACTTTTATGTTCGTTCACACCCTAAAAATTGTATAAACATTGATATTATGTAAATATTGTATTTGAGTTTTGATTGTAAAATTGTTTATATAAGAGATTAAACTCAAACGCATCGTCAAAGTTCGAAACAAAACAATGCCAAAAAAAAATTAACTAAACTGAAGTTTCAGTGATGCGATTTCCTCAAAACCAAGTCAACCTCAAATGTATAAATGACGCAACAATGCAAACATTGACTACTACTATTTCAAATGTTTGTTGTTGTTTGTTGTTTTTATGACTGTATTTGTAGCTTTCCGCTATTTGTCTAAATATCTTCATCCCATATGGGTGTGTGTGTTTAGATAATTTTATGCGTTTTGTGGTTTATTCATTGTATGGAAATTAGTTTGATTTTTTTGTGGGGTTTTTTTTTTTTTTTTCTTATTTTGTTGTTTAATGGTTTTTCACAATTAAGTTCCTGCTAGCTTATGGTTTATACTATTTTTCTATTTGGTTTTTGGTTTGTAAAATAATATTCATGGTTAAATCTAAAATTATAAAACCAAATCTACTCAAATTACAACCTTTAAGTACCTTAAGATACATTGAAATGGTTTGTGGTTTTCATTCAATTTGACACTTTTCGGCAGTTGAAATTGCTTAGATGACAAAAAGTACTTTTGTTGCTAAATAAGTATTAGAAACATCAACCAAGGTGAAATGTGAGTTGTGCTAAAAACTGTTTATAACACAAGCATAAAATGACAAATTTTTATAGTGTTTTTATAATAAAATACTAGAAAATAATTGTTTAATATAATGGTAATAAAAAATTGGCAGTTTATGTGTGATTATCTTATTAGTAAAGAATTATACTCAAGAGAATTAATAAAGAAGTATTACGAGTATTTTTATTACAATTTTACAGCAAAAAACATCAACAGAAGCATCATCCTTATCGGTTTTTTTTTTGTTTTTTTTGTTAGATAAGTAATTTTGGAAAATTTACATTATTATAATGGAGATCTCTGATTTATGTGATGAGCGGCTTGTCACATAGATAGTTTTTTTATTTTTAATTTTTCAAAGGCAATTGATGTGAAGTGGTGGTGGTGGCCAGGTATCTAAACATATTGCAACACCGATGAATGGTCCGGGACGGGGACTTATGTTTCGAATTTACCAATTCCCAACTGACAACAGATGCTACAGGCAATGATTGTTTAGATCTATGTACAATGTGGATCCATACTGTGGTCTCTGCTTAGATTTCGTGGAACACCATGACCATGAACGCCTTGCTCATGACTGTCCTCAATTCGAAGTAGAATGGAATAAATGGCCCGTCCCATTCAAAAACTAATATTATAAATCATTTTGAATTTAAGTGTGATATCATTTGACACATGGCTAGTACATGATAGTAATGTCAATTGCTTTTAGATCGACTCTCGTACTCTCCATTGGAAACTACTACTGTCTCCTAATACTGCGAATATTTTCCACAAATTTAATGAAATAATGAAAAATCTCTTCAAGTTCTCATTTCTTATTAAGCATTTTGATTGTTGAACAAAAAAAAAAAAAAATTCTCTCAACAAAAAAAGCAATTAATTAAGTAATAAAATTTATTATATTCTGACAGAATTCATTGTTGTTGTTAATTTAGTTGACACTGAACTTGAACTAAAGACAAATTAAATACAAAAAAATTATTAAAATTTATTTCTCCTTTATGCCTAGCAAAATAAGCCTACTTTCGGCATATTGCGACGTTAAAAATTGAATATGCGCAATGTGAGCAAAGATATAAAGATACAAATTATATTTGTGAAAAGAAAAAAATTCATGCATAAATTAAAAAGAGAGAGAGAGAGAGAGAGAGAGAGAGACACACACGATTACACACCCACAAGCAATTTATATTTTATACACATTTATTTTGTTCTGTGTTTGTTGTTTTCCTTTTGTTTTTCATATTTTTTTTTTATAGATTGTATTTTGTGTTCCTACTATGTTTCATTTTATATTTCAAACACGTTGCGATGCGCGTTCATTTTGCATGCAGTGTAACATGATGAGGATAAGAATAAAAAATAAATATGTAGATAGAAAAATAAATAGAGAATAGCAAAAGAGGAGCGTCAGTCAGTCATTCAGGAAGGCAGGCAGGCAGGCAGGCAGGACGGCACGCAGGCATACAGTCACTTACTTGTTAGGCAGTCAGGCAGGCGCAAAGCAAGCAGATAAATTGAAAATAATACATTTTGCATACAATTGTATCTAAATTAGGTAGTAGAGTTGAGTTGGGTTGAGTTGAGCTGAGCTGAGCTGACTTTAGTTGAGTATAATATAATAGTATCTAAGTAGTAGAGAATGTGATGATGCCAGATCAGATCAGATGGTCTTGTGTCTTGGTTTGTCGTCAACATTAATGGGTTATTGTATAGTAAATATTATTGTTATTATTGCAGTTTGTTGGTGTCGACAAGCTGTCATTTTATCATCATCATCATCATCATCCCGCAAATGCAGCAACCCATATATTTGACGTAAATGCGAGTCTATAAATGCATCTACATAGTAATACGTACAATAGTATGTAGTGTGTGGAAAACCAGAAGTTGAAATACTGACATACTAGAATATTTACGCTTTAATAAATTAAAATATTTCAAGCCAAAATTAAAATTCATTTACATAAAAAGTGACTTAATGACATACAATATTAATAGGAAACTTAAAATAAGGTTTGATTCGGTTTGGTTTGATTTGCTTTGGTTTGGTTAATTTATTTCTGATGATTATGTAAATTTTATTGAAGTCACATGTCAAACATCAACACCAACACCACACAAAATTAGTTCTATATGATTAGGCAATTTACGAGTATATTTATACTCCAAATACTGAGATAAACTGTTTTTCAACCTTGAAGATTTCTTTTGATTCTGTCAATTTTGATTTGAAAGGAATTTATCGCTTTGTCAATCTGTGAGTTTGTTTTATTTCAATATAAATTAAAGTCTCAATATTTGAGTTAATGAAATGTTATTTCTTCTACAATACTTTTACTAAAAGTTTGCAGATAACTGGAACAGGAATAAAGTCCAGGTAAAAGTGATAAATAAATGTGAAAAATATATAGACTGATGAGATAAATATTTTGTGTAGTCACTATATGTGTGAAAAACTTTTGAATATCTTGAATAATGCAAAAGCAAAAATTATAACGATTGAAACTCCATGGAACATTATACTTTTTTCTACTGGCAGCTTTTAAAACTCTTTAGTACAAACCAAAATTAAATTTCATATCCAATTCAATGCGCCAAATTTCTAAACCGCGCAACGGATTTTGATGCAGTTTTCATTGTTATTTAGGTTATTTTTGCCAAAAGGTTTAAACTTATGTATATAACTAATTGATTTTATAATAAAAAGGTTTAATACATTTTCAGAGATTTTTAATAATGCATGTAAAAAATATTTACACGCCCTAGAGTTCAGTGCTGCCATATGGCAATCATGAGCTATGCCACCTGACGTCGGTATCCGGTATCTTTGTCTTGCTCATATATCGCTGATCTAATTTTTAACACTAATCAGTAATATTTACTAATTTGTTTGATTTTTTTTCATAAATATTATATAGTTTGTTTTGATTTAAATTAATTCCGGGCAACTTTAAACCAAAAAAACTATTATGCCAAGAATACATTCAAATATTGGTCGTAAAATGATAAATTCAAATAGACATAGTTTTCTTCCTCTTGTAATAATATAGGTAAGTTTAAACTGGAAAGATGGAATTACTACAACTTATAGAGTTTTGACAACAACTGATTGTTTTCAAAAGCCATGTATGTAAGTTTGTTTGGAATTGAATTTAATGTTTTTTCTAGATTTTGTATTTCTTCTGTTCTGTTGACCTTAACTAATAATAATAAGAGTAATAAAAATAAACCAGTTATGAGACAATTACAACATTTGCTATTTTATGTATTATTTTACTATATACTATGACAATGTGGGCGTTGTTTGTTGTTCTAAAAATTATGAAATGTGACATATGGTGAACGTACAATAATACTACTACATGATTCTTTGACTTCTCTATTTCAATTTACATATTTGTATTCAATTGAACTTCAACCAGTTTTATGACGCAGCAATAATGTTATGTATTGTCTCTTGAATAGCAATCTGATCAGATATGATTCTACGTTAATTGGGGCAGATCTTTTGAAATTTATAAAAACTACTAATTTGCCTATTTAACTTTTTTGTTTTTCGATGATTTTCAATCTGTGAAAATACAATACAATACACTACTTATTGAACTTATCTTTATCCATGTTTTATTGAAGAGTTCACAATTGTATTAATGATTACCGGAAATTTTGTCAGGTTCAATAAAGAGTCAATGAACCTTATTGTGAATAATTAATGACAAAAGAAATGTAAAGAAAAGAGAATATGTACAAACAAAATAAAAGATGAAGTAATTTATAAATTTTGAAGACAATTCTGTTGTTGTTCCTATATACGAGTAAATAATTTTTGAAGCCACTTAAAAATTGCAAACATGTCTTCGTTACTATTTAAGGTGCTCATAATAAAAACAGAATATATTGTATATATAAAAATGATAAATTTCAATTAAAAAATACTGTTTTAGCGAAACTAGTTGCCGTTTGTTTTTGTTGTTTTTAGTATCTCTGATTTAAAAGATTGTTTTCTTTTAATGTGTCTAGATAGAAGTATTTATTTACGTTGTTGTTGTGATCGTTTTTTTATGTTATAAGTTTGTTGTTACTAAGGCGTTTCTTGTTGTATCTCTTCTACTATTTATAATAATCTAAACCGGTTACAAATAAAAAGTGGTGTAATCATTTCAAGCAGTGAAGACTTAAATTAATTCAATGTGAAAGTTCTAGCCTACAATATTTGGTCAATTTAACTTAATCGATTTGTGCCACTACTTAATATAGTTTGTAGTGCGTAGGCCTCCATAACTAACTTGAAGTTGTCAGAAGTCATTTTTTATAAAGAAACAAGATTAGATTTAATTCAATTCAATTCTTTATTGCCTTAAACATTCAAATATTTTAATAGAAATTGTTTATGATAACTTACTTTACTATTGAGATATTTAATGTAAGCGTTGTAAGTTAAGTTTGAAAATGAACATGTGAAAAGCTAAGCTAAGGAAAATCGGAGAGAAAAACCTTAAGAAAAAGGTAAAATTTAAAAAAACTAAAGACTAAATACTAGTACTAGTCACTTGCATAGGTACAGAATTTTATTATAATTTTGTTTTTTTTTTTTTTAGGCATGCACCTAAGACAAAAGATATCTTAAGCGAAGTTAGGCACTGTGAGGTTATGAAGGTGTGATTGGATGGAAGAAATTATCATTACATTTATTGATTTTATGAATTATTTTTCAAAAGCCTGGAATAATAAAAGGGTTGATTATACTAGTAGATGATTTCTAGATGTTTATTTTGTGCTCTTTGTAATTTATTTGTACAATCTCCTCAGACTACCGAACCGACGACCATGGTTGGCGTAAGAATCGATTTAAATGTTATAACTTTATTTTGATGGGACATTCGATACTTCCGATTAATGAAGGGATAAAGGATATAAGTTTTCTTTTTCTATAGTTTTGAAGTGAAACTTTTTTAGTGAAGGGGAGAATTCGAACAATATGAAAATGAAATGTGACGAAAATCAATATTTGACAATGCTATTATTATATTGGAGCTATTTAGGCAAATACAATATGGAAGTGAAACTTCTAAATAGATAAAGTAGATATGTGCGTCATGCGAATTTAGTCATAAAATTGCGATTTCTCAAATTCAAATGCATTTGCACAAATGCTATAACTAATAACTAATTCAGTACACACACAGCATTTCAACATTGAGACTGAAATATTTGTATGGGAGCTTTATAATCCAGTAATTCTAGGGTCTTGAAATTTTACACGGTTATTGAATATGGGTCAGACACTTATACTATTCAAATTTCAGCTCCGATGTCACCTTTTGTCTGTTACAAACTTCATGACAAACTTATAACATTATTCACTGCATGAAGATTGTAAAAACAATAAGGTACATAACATGTGGGTGGCTTCCATAGTGTCTATCACATTTGGGAATTAAATTAATCGTACAAAAATTATACACTTCTCCAAGACTTATTCAATTGCAAAAGTACATATAAGAAAAATTACTTGTCTTGCTTTGAAAAATACACTTTATTAAAACAAATCATATTTTATATAACAAAATATCCTCATTTCAAAGATTTCTTTATATTATGTATGGACAACTCGAAAAAAAATATTACCAAACTCAAACCGAAACCGTACATTAGAAGATACCAAGCTAAATTCAATTGATCTAATTTTAAAGCTGGAAATGGGATACGATGACGAATTAATTTCTTGAGTTTAACATCACCATGGTTCAACATTTCATAAAATGTGCCACGAAGCCAATACTGCATAAGACCCACCGAGTAAACAGAAATTACATAGTTATCAAGAGCTTCCTTATAAATAGAGTTTTTTCCTAGGGGCATTGTCAACATTAAATTGTTCAGAATGAGTCCAGTTGGAGCGCAGAATATCTTGTTGTTATAATATTGTTGAGCTTGTTCTACAATAGATGAAAACGTTACCATAACTGCATACCCATAGCTAGAATTTAATGATCCTCGCATTTGATAGTAAATAACTCTATCTTCAATATTGTATTTAAAATATTCTTCCGTAATATTTATCTTAAGTAATGCCTTTAAGCCTTCCATCTCCGGTATATTGAACAGAATTTTGACTTCGGAATGTTTTAATTCGTCAAATGTTGTAATATCTGCGTGTCAGGGGTGCGCTGTGTAAAAAGTACCCAACTGAGCCGAAAACTTGCTATAAACAATCAAATTTTCTATGAATATTAATGCGATTATTTGCTTCAACGCAAATGTTGGTGTCATTTTTAGGATAAAAGGTTGTCCAAAAAGTCCTCGCAGTAACTTATCATTGAAAATCAAATTAACAAAACGAATTGATTTGTTTAAGAAAACATGACGAATAAGTGGATCCATTATGATGATTATTATGTATGTGAGACACCACAAAATTGTACTCAACTCTCTGACAAATAATAAATAAAATTCAGCAATAGTAAGTTCTTGACCACAGGGTATCATTAAACCCCAATCGGAAGGTGATAACAATAAGGTGTATTCGATATCACTAATGCTGGACGACATTATAAGAGGTGCCATTGACATATCCAAAGTATTATTTTCAATCAACCGCTTTAATAACATCTGATTTATACCCTCTCCTTGAGTTAGTTTACCAATAAATTCAAATTGAATATTGTAGATTTCTGCGAAGACCAAACACATCTTTCCCAGTTGTCCACTTACTATTTTTTTACCCGATTTTTCATTAGTATATGTCAGTATATAAGGTTCTCTGCCCTCGGCGGTTATCCGGGCTATTTTACCCCCAAAATTTAGCCAGTGCTTGGGAAAGTAAGGTTTAATGCTGAAATCCCGTTCCATCTCTGTACTATAATAAGGGAATGGTTTTATCCGGATCCATTTAGTTACATTTGCTTGATAATAATTTACTATAAGTATATTTGTTATACTATGATTTTCACAGAACTCCATAAGTTTAACAAGTAGCACCCTGGATAAATTCTCATTTTTCGAGTTCATAATTAGAAGGATACGTGAATGACGCATTCTATCTAAATTATTTGCTAATGCAATCATTAGTTCTTCATCGAAGTAATCCATAAGGCAAACAATAGCCAAAAGTTCTCTATTGAAAACCCGGTGAATCTCAAACCATAAATATTGAGTTATACGAAGATTTGGTATATTTAAATTTAATTCTCGTACCGGACATGCAAGATGTTTGTCTCTGTGCATGAGTAGAACTGTTTCAATTTGTCGCTCATTATTTATACTTTTCACAAATTCTTCCAATGGTTCTAAATGAATATATCCACATTTCATTAATAAAACAAACAGAATTATTAATTTCAGTTTCAATTGTAGTCGTTTTCCGTACATGATGCAAAACTAAGAATACTCAAACGAAAACTAAATACAATAACCTATGTATTATTGTTTTATTGAAAGTTTACAGAATATTATAAGTTTCATATATGACAATCTTCACAGTGTCCATAATTATTAAACCATTAATATTAATTATTATTACTTATTAATTATCAATTATTAAAATTTTTGTATTATTTTTAAAACTATAAACGTTCAGATTAAACTTTACTGTCCAGTGTATTATCGCTTTATATCGATAAATCAAAAAGCTTTAAGGTAGTAATTTGATATAATAACGGTACATAATCTATAATATCATCTTGCTTTTACCTAACTCATTTAAAACCACCATTTTGACTCTGAATTCTGTACTACATACTATGTCAGCCAAAATAGTTTTGTCTTTTACACCCTTAAGTTCTTAGAATTAAGCTCTTTTGTTCGCGTTATGACTGGAGTGAATTTTTAAATATGGTCAGGATAAGAATTGAATCGTCATATTCCGGTTATTGTGAAGCTATTTAGGCAGAGACAGCCCAATGTTTTTAACAGCGCAGTGGTCAGGGCGCAAGCCTGGCACGCTGAATGCGTGGGTTCGCAAAATTATAAATAATATAAAAAGGGCAACAAAAAAAAAACATCAATAAATAATAACAAAAATATACAATAAAACAACAATGCTTTCTGCTACCTGCCACATTGTTAGGGTAAATCAAAATAGAATATTTCCGTTTTCTATACTGAAGCAGTTTGAGCAGAAAGAATTCAATGTTCGCAATGGGTCAGTGGGTTTGGCGTAAGTCTGGCACGTGTGAAGATAAAGCCCGAGACAACGAACACAAGATACCCATTGTATGGACTTATTATTAATGATAAGATTGCTGGATAGTAGGAAGCAGATCTTGCGCTTCCTGATAAAGTAGATGGAGATTGTTTCGTTTGGGTTGAATTGAATTTTCCATTTGCAATAGTAGGAGACTAAGATGTCAAGATTAGACAATTAAAGTTTATTAAATAGATTTAAATAGTTGGGGGTTGTAAGAAATATCAAAAGAAGTTTCCGTGGCTTCCGTTGACATTTTTCAATCTTTTTATTTGTTAGTCAAGTGCCTGAGAATTTCACTTCAAGTCTAGACATACTAAAGAGTGTCGCTCTAATGAAATTTACCATGTTTTATAGTAGAATCGGTACAAATAGGCAATTATTTTTTTATATTTTCTATTAGTTAGGAGATAATTTTGACTTTGGTTGAAGGTGCAATAGATTTTATTTGATCACATTGGTTTCATTTCATTATCTTTGATGTCTTATACTTGTCGGTATTTACTTTATTTTTTATTTTATCTTATATATCTTGTGTGTTGACAAAAACAATGTAATTTAATAACAATAATCTATGCAAATAGTAAGAAATTGAATTAAATGACAAAGTGAAAGTGAAAGCCTAAAGTTTATGCATAATTAAAGGTGAAATATTTTTATATTTTTCTATTTATTTTCTTTTATTTTCACTTTTAACAACTTAAATATTTTACTTTTGTTTTTCATCTTTATCATTTGGAAATGATACGAGTGTGAATACTCTGTTGGATGAGTGATGGTGAAGAGTGAATAGCTACGATGCAGTGGGTTCAGTTCAGTTCATTTAAGTGAATTCAAATTCTGTTTTGTTCTCACTTTGCATACAAAAAAAAAAAAATAAAAAAAAAAATAAATAAATAAATTATAAATAAATAAATAAATTAAATAAATAGAAATGAATAAAATTTGTTCACGCGCACAAAATCGTTGGGCGGCAATTCTATGGAGTAGTTTTTTATTATTGTAAATTTTAATTATTTTTGTTTAATTTTAATTTATTTAAATAATAACACTTTTTATGCTTAATCGCAAATAGAATCTCGCACATTTTGTAATGTGTAAATTTTTTAGTTTTATTTTTAACGCCTTCTTTTTTTTTTATATTTGAGTTAATACCTAAGCAGGTTTTATTTTATTGAAGCTTACATTTTAAATGCGTAAATAATTTGCATATGGCGCCATGTTTCAATAGAAAATTTATATTAATTTTAATTATTTCAGTTTAGTTCATTGGATCCACACACACCTCAATGGCGCGTTGATCCTTGCCAGTTGGAAGACACAGCTCCTGAAATGGAGGATCCAGTGCGTTTGTTCCATGGTCGTGTGCGTATTGTTTGGGAACATGGACAACATACACTTAAGTCAAAACTAATGGTAACCGCATTGGGTAAAGGTGAACAATGTCGAGGTGATGAAAAGCATCAATGTTTAAGAATTGGGTGAGTTTAAATGGGAGACTTATCTTACCTTAACTACTCACTAAACGTCTTTTTATTCATTGTAGCAATGAACCCTTGTTGTGTATCTCAAAGGATCTGGTCTGTGATGGCATACGTCATTGCCCCTATAGCAATGAATATGACAGTGATGAAGATTATAGTATGTGCTGGAAACATCGACGAGCTGGTGAACCACTACCTTCGGCCATGGATTCAGATATCTTTGAACAATTTGCCCTTGAGGTATTTCGTAATTTGTTTGCCTATGATTCACCGTCAACAGATCATCAAGCAAGTACAATAATGCCACCTCTTAATGATGATGGCGATCGAGTGCCAGTAGATGGTGGTGATGATAGAGATATAGATGATCCCTTGCTGGTGGCTGTGAATAGAACCACTTTGCGTAAAGTGAATACCAAAGAAATGAGCACAAGTGGTAATGATAGCCAAGTGACAAATGAGGCCAATGAGACCGATCCCAAAGTAGAGAATAATACGGATTCTGGTGGTGGTTTCCATCGTCGCAACTCAACACGTTCGGGCTTACATTCAGATCTGTCAAAGTATGGCCCATGGGGATATCTAATGTTGGGCATGTTGCTTTGCGGTGGTGCGTTGCTTATCTGTGGCCTTTGGGGTAAGTATTTTGTGCCATTTGGAATTTGTATTTAATATTCTTGATATGCAGATATGTTCATGATGTGTTTTCTTTACTTTTTTATTTTTTTCATCACATTTATACACACACACACACACATACACACACACTCTCATACAAAATCGACATATGTGTAAATGTTTCCAATTATTGCTAACTAAAATTGCAATTTCCTTTTCCTTCACTTCAACATTAAATCGAATCAACTGAAATCAACTCGAAACAACAAAAACACTATCCATATTTTTATTTCTTGTGTTACATACTCGTATATCAAATTTCTATTGTATCTCATTCCCAACCGATCGCTATCTCTTTTGTTGTCTTCTAATCAGTCTGCTTTTGTCGCTTGAGCTCTCACATTCAAACCATACGTTCACTTTCAGCTTCTGCATCCCAGCATGCAGTGAACAACGAACGCGAAGCGGCGCTGGCAGCCGCTGCAGCAAATGGTGGCATGGATCCTACTAGTGTGACTGCACCACCCAACTATGAAGAACTTGACCCACCACCCGCTTACTCGGTGCTTTTCCCTAATCAAAAGGCAGCATCCAGCAATACTCTGAATGCTTTGGATGCAGCTGTCACAGCCACAGCCATACCTACCTCGCCGTCGGCGACCAGCAGTGGCAACAGTGCAGCAGTCACAGTATCAATGACACGTGCTCAACTGGAGCAGACTGCATCTGGTAGTAGCGGCAACACTAGTGCTAATAATAGACAACATCAGGACATCTGATGTCAAATTGACATGATGTGCAGCAGCAAACATTCTTCATTTCCTCAACAAAACTCTACTTTTTATTCTAATGAATTATGACTAAACTAGGGTTTGGGCACAATCAACTCCCGTTGTCTGCCGCCACCCGTTCGTCTGGATCGACCTTTTTGTAGCTAGCAGTAGCACCACATACATATGTATGTAGTAGTTATTAATTACACTTAATGACTGACTTGGCAAATTCTTAGTTTTAACTATATGTTTTTAGCTATAACATTAATTTGTATGTACAATAGTTTTTTTTTTTGTCTTTAAAACTCTATGAAACAATTGCCCAAAAACAATATTCATATGATGAAACGCATTCCCTCCAATTGATGAGAATAACGATGATAAAGATGACAATAATGTTCATCTAACTAATGATGATGACAATGCCAATTATTAGCAACGCATTCCAGAGAATAAAGTATATGATTGCGATGAATTAAATCGGAGAAATTGTTTATAAAAATTATTTAACTAATCACTTAAAACAATGGTTCAAAGAACAGAACAAAATAAAACAAAAAATTGCCCATAACTTTATTAATAATAACAAAATCAACAACAAATCGACACCAACTAAATTAGTTTTAAGTTTTAATTTGTAAACCAATTGTTTGTATTTTATGCTAATTTATTTTTATGTGATATAATTTAAACAAATGATGACAGAACAATATAAAACAAAAAAAAAAAAAAACATAAACAAAAAAGAAACAAAAAAACATGTTATTAGTTCATAGAAACTTGGTAGGCATACGTAAAAATAAATATATTGTAAATGTAATTATGAATTATTATGTTATGTTGATTATTTTGTCAGATGTTCGTACAACTGATTTAATAATAATTACATATTTATACATATTAATAAAATAAAAAAAAAAAAAATTAAAAAACAAAACAATGCAATTCTTTTTATTTTTATTATTAAGAAACTTTTATAAAATACATTTCAAAAATTCAACTCAATTCAACGATTTATCCATACCATACACATATTTTAGCAGTGACTGTAAAAAGAGAGAGTACGAAAATGCCAAAATCAAAAAATTATTGCATACTTTTGGGAATCACTTTATATGTAATTGCAAAGACTTTCACACTTTAAGTAATGATTATTTATTAATAAAATAAAACTAATTGAATGTGTAAAAAGAATCTTGTGAAAAGTTAGCAAAATTAAAATAAATACAATTGAATGTAGTTGTTCAAGAATGAATATGATACCACAAATGCATGTACTGTATTAAACAAAGGCGGCCGGCGCATTATTCGGATCAATCTTTAAGGCCGCCAACAGAATACTCACGAATAAATCGGGCTAATGATAATATGCTTGCTTGTCAGCTTCAAAACTAAAACCGAAAGGCAAGAACAATTTGAAACAAATCAAACAATGAAACAAATGACATAAATGTTTTTATAATAAATCAATGCAAAAGCAAAGAATCAATCTAACAACGCATACAACAAGAGGTGTTTTCATTTCTCTCTTCTTCTTCTATCAAAATAAAATAACAATTTCATATAAAGAAAACAAAAATCAACTGTCAAAGAAATGGCAAAAACAAATGATGAGTTGACATAACCTTTGTGCACCCCTAGAAAATGTTTTGGCCTCTTTAATAAATATGAAAATAGTTTTCAAATTTCAATTCGATAATACAAAAAAGCAAAAAGTTCTTCCAGTAAGAACAATTGAATCGGGGTTCATATGGGAGGTACTCCTCCTAGTGACCCGATTTTGTTGATTCCGAGGTACTAGTTTGCAGACAGACGGACATAGTTTAATCAACTCGTCTTGTCGAGTTGATCAAGGATATATGTATATACTCTATGAGGTGTTGGATGTCTCCTTCTATCCATTAAAAACTTCATGACAAACTTATAATACTAATACTTATAATACTACGCGAAGAGTATAATAAATTTAGTTTAATGAAATAAATTCAAAAAGAAATGCGATTGAATTAAAAATAAAAAAACAAACATTCGTTTGGCTCAGTCACTACATGGTTGAGATATTCCCATTAGGGATACACGAACAGGCACGTAGGTAATTAGATGCTCACACGTAAGGTCTGTTTTCTATTTACTTGGCCAACGTGGGGTCTGATAAGGAGACAATGTATGGCCATCCGTGAGGAGTAAAAATATCGAAGAAATATTTTAATAAAATCAATACATTTGCATATATTTTTGTTCACTAGTTTTGTGTAAAAAAAAAAAAAAAAAAATTGAATCTTTAAAAATGCATGGATTCATTTTTATTTCAGATTAGTTTGGATGAGACATCTTTATGTTGAATTTCACAACCAATGAAAAGCTTTTAGAATAAAATGAAAAGGGTTGCATCCTCAGATCCTTCGTATGAATTTATAAGATTGTAGGGCATGAGCAAAATGGGTTCAAAGCAGTTTTGGGTTGAACTCTGATATTTTATGTTCAATTACCATATATGCATATCAACAGAAGAACACTTTCAGCTTCACTTCTAAAACCTTCCTTAGATTAATAGCTATGCTTAAACTAAATTCTCATATACTTAGCTTATGAAAAGACCCAAAGGGAACCTATCGGCAGAGAGGTTTTTCCAAGTTTCCCAATTGTTTTTCCAGTGCAGCTGTGCCACTCTTCTGATATTTACGGAGGATGGAGTGCTCCTCCAGACAAAAGAACACAAAGTATGCCACACAATAAATTCTTATCTTGTGTCATATCAAGTTTACCTTTCTTTTGAAGTGATTCTGCTGCTTACTTACACAAGGTTCCAAAGCATTTCATAATGTTTCCTAATCATTATATCATGTTATTGACATCAATCAATGAAACATTTTCTTATTTATGTTCTGATAAAGATGAGTAGATTTTTATTTGTGTTTATTTTTCATTTATTTTTATAATTTAAATGGAGGAGCACAATTAAATAATCTGATTTTTTATTTCTGGTTTTTTTTTTTTTAGTTTTTTGTTGTGTGTTTCATTTCAGATTCTCATTCGGAAACATAGAAATTTATTCTTTCTTTTCATGCAAAATTCATTTCTTTGATATCAATTAATAGTATTAATTATTATTTGCATAAAAATCTCTTCTTTTTCTTTAATTGTTTGTAATTTTCTTCATTTGTTTTGTTTTGTGTGTTGGTTTCTTAAGTTATTTTTATATTTAATGACACAACATAAGTTTTGCACATCTAATTCTGTGTTTAATTATTAATCATTTGCTTATTTGTTTTGTATTTTCGTATCTTGTATCTTTTCCGTTTTACTGCTTCTATTAATCAATTGGATTTTAAATCTTCAATAAAACTAAATTACTAAAAATTTTTGCTATATGTAAATTGCATGTGTTGTATATGGTTGATGCTGATTGATGGGTTCCTCTTAGCATTGTAATCTTTTACAATTTGATTTGTTTAATTTTATGCACTAAAAAAGCATTTTTAATCATTCTATTTTACTAATTTTTTGTTTACGGATGTTTTTGGAAATTAATCAATTTTTGAGCTAAATAATAATTATGTTTTTGTGTTCATATTCATTTCTTCTTACATACTAACAATGATTTTTTTCTTCAATTTTTGTATTTAAGATATTATTACATACAATATTATATTTTCTATTTTCTATTTTCATTATTTGAAATTTGATAATTCTTAAAAATACGAGTACTTTATGTTTTCTTAATTGCCAATTTCAGCATTTTATTTATTTATTTATTTTTTTTTTTTTTTTTCATTTATTTATATTGTTTTTCTGCTTATAGTTTTCTCATTGCATAGGCGAACTCCCTCAGTGTTTTGGAAAGGGGTCGTGGCTTGCAACATATCGAGATCACTTGCATTTTTTGTTAAAAAATTTTAATATTCATAAGATTTGGGCGTTTCATATTGTTTATATATTCTTTAGTTTTACACTTATATAATAATAGATTTTCTTCCATTTCATTTCATTCATTTATTTTATCATTTGTTCTAAATTGTTCTGTGCTAGGCTAATGCAGAGAAATACGAGTAATCAAAGTGGCTAAGGCCAAAAGTTTGTTCAGGTTCGATTAGGAAAGGAAATAATTACAAATTTTTTGAAAATCAAAAATATTTTTAGAAGATTTAACTTATCAACTTGTTGCAATAGCAAAAAAGGGATTTCCTCATTTTCCATTTGTTTGTATCTTTTAGTTGTTAATTTACTTTTAATACCTAATCATTTAATTAAGTAATAAATAAAAAAAGCTGTCAAAATGAATACTTTAGTAGATAGTTTTATGAAAAGATAATAAAAAAAACATAACATAGACTAACAAAGAGAAGAAGAATTTTCTTCACAGCATTTTGGAAATATGGATAAAGGAAAATAAAGTATGCCAAAAACATATTCATACAAAATACAAGTATATTGTATACGTTAAGGTCATGGCTATCGTCTGATCTTAGTAAAAGATATATATATATATATATAGAGAGAGAAAGTATGGAAAGAGTTAGGTAGAGTAAAAAAAATATATAGAGAGTATTTATTAAAGATTAAAATGCAAATTAAAATTAAATAATTGTTAGTATAAATTTTTGTATAAATTAAACTATTTAAGGTATAGAATTTAGTCATTTAATATGATTTCATAGCTTATTATTCAAAATAGGTTACATTAATTAGGCTTATTCAGGTTTCTCTGTACCTCCAAAGTTACAACTTTACTGTAAATAAAATGTCTAGATAAATGATTCCACTTGAGAGGCTTTGAATGTCACTTAAACAATGCCAAAAAGATAGTTTTGCCACTTCTCACAAATTGAGAGACTTTTGTAACAATATGCTTGGATTTTATTATCTATTCCAGTGATGTGGGTGGAAATATAAACTGCATTTACGAAAATTTAACAATTTATAGAAGCCATAATTTACTAGAAGTGGTAAAGTTTTGATAAATTTAAGCAAAAATCTTTATATTCTTCAATGATTTCGTTTTTATCTGCTGTTTGGATTTGACATCTGTTACAAAAATTGACAGCAAAATATTAAAAACCATTTTGGTTGTTTGTGAGTCACACTATCAAACTGATTCACGGGTCAGACGTATTGTGTAGGAGGAACCTTAGTAAACAATGCTTTCATGAATTTCCTGATAATCATTTCTATTTAATAAATAATGATAAAGAAATTTTGTATTCTATACTATAAGTTAGAATAAGTGAAAGTTGAAGTCAAAATTGGAATGATCGAATGTATAATATAATGAATAGAGAGCTGTTATGTTAAACTTGAAGAATTTTATGGGCTTTTGCATTTATCAGAAATTTAATAGTAATTAAAAATTAATTAAAAATTTAAAAAATTAATTAAAAATTGAAATATACCAATTATGTTAAATTTAGATCAATAGATCGATCGGACAAGTTCATGTTTTATTTATTTATTTTTTGTTTAAAAAATTCCATTCGAGGGTTAAAAAAAATTTTATGTGAGATAGGTTCGAAAACATTGGCTGAGAAGTTATTTAACTAAACAGAGGAACGATAAGTTTGATGATATGTTCATAAGGTATGCATCTATGTCGTAGATTCGAAAGGTGTGTGCCTTTGCAACCGAGAAGGTAGGAAGGACATTTATTTGAAGTAAGAGGATTCAGAGAGCCATTGCTGTTACAGGTCATAATGTTTTGGTGAAGATATTATTTGTTTCATAGACTACGAGCTATTGCAAGCATCTTTAATCTAAGTCAACAACTCCCCATTGAATTCATCACCTGGAAACTTTGATGCATCAAAGTTTATTATATTCCTTCTAAAGTGTTTTGGTTTTTGTGTATGTCTTTTTTTTTTTTTAAGTGTACATATAATTCTTCGCCTAGTATTCACTAATTTTTTTACCATTTCCCTTTTTTATTTTTAATTTCTTAATTAGTAAATAAATTCTTATTTCAGTATGAATGTTGTTCATTTTGTTACACAAGTAAAATTAGTTTAGGTTAGGTTAAGTTATACAAACATACATACAAACATTATGTTTTGAAAAAATAAGGCCTGTGGATACACATACACACACTTACACAAATATACATACATAAACAAACATCATACAATATACAATACAATTACAATTACAAATACAAATACATATAAATTTACATTAAGTTAAGATTAGTTTTTTTTTAATTTAAATTTTTTTTTTTTTTTTTTGTTGCAAATTTTATTATATTTTTTTTTTAATAAGTTTTCTAAATTTTCTTGTTCATAAAAAGCGGTACAATAAATATAAAGTTGTTTTTTATGTATTAAATTACTTTGCAAATTTTCCATTTACTTTTGTTTATTTAAATTTTTCATTATTAAAATTTATCGTAGTTTATTGTTAATAAATTAATTTTTTTTTTATGTTCTGCAAAATTCTTAAGTGTTTTTGTTTCTTTCATTTAAAATATTTAATTTATTTTCTTTTTATTTTTAATTTATTAATTCTATTTTTCCATTTACTAGTATTTATTTTATAAACATTTATTTATTTATTTAATTGTGTGCTTAAATGTTATCGTACATGCATATTCTTTTTTTTTTTTTTGTTTAATTTTTTTTTTTTTTTTGTAAACAGTTGTACAACATTTTGTAGATGTGGTAGCTTTGGGATTGTACTTCTTATTTTATTTATAAAAGATCAACAAAGAGTTCAAAGGTCATAAAAATTGATTTAATTTCTTGTATGTCTTATGTTTTTGTTTTAAGGATATCATCATCATAATCAGCATATGAATGGTATAAAAAATAGAAAAGTTCTTTCTTCATTTGAATTTATGTTTTCTGCTTTAGAGGATACATATTTTTCTTTTAAATTTTATTAAAATTTTCTTTATTAATAAATATTTTCATTTTCATTATTTTCTTTTTTTTGTTTTCTGTTATTAAATTCTTTTAGCGCAAAAAAATAGATGAAATCAAAAGAAATACTTGGGATTTGTAAACTTACAGCTAATAAAGTTGATCAGTGTGAAACACGATATGCCAGTTGCATCAATATTTTGTTTCATTAATTTTTATATATTTTATTTAAATTTAATTTTATTTTACTAATTGCTTACATAAATTTAATTTAATTTAATTTAATTTAATTTAATTTTCTTTAAAAAGTTTTAGTTTGTTGTTAGTTTTTATATTTTCTTCGATTTTGGGAGAATTTTTGAGCGCATGTAAACACTTTGGTAAAGAATTGAAATTAATTTCTTTAAATATAAAAGAAAACTCTGTTAGTCATCGTTAATTTGGGCGGACATAAAATATATAAAAAAATCAAGAAAATGAGCAGCTCCAAAATGATTGAATGCCTCATTACTCTCTGATCGACTGATCTAACCTTATGGTAGGATGCAATTCTATTCTATTTATTAAAAAAATAAAAATTTATTAAGTTTTTGTTTTTATGTTTTCCAATGGTATGGCTTTGCTGCTAACCAAGACTCTCATCTCATCTAAACATTCAATCAATCACTCACTCGCTTACATAATCATCATCATCATTATCATCAACTATCTGACTCTCACACTCAGTAACGCAATCAATAAATCATTCACTCAATTAATTTATCAACACTGAGCTTTGCATCTTTGCATCTCCAAACTCTAAGTGCCATAACTTTCAAATTTAGCAACTATCAATAAAATTTATATTCTATTGGAGCTGTTTGATGTTCTTTATATTGAAATTGAAATCTTGGCCAGAAACGAAATCAGAAGCATTTGTGGCAGGGATTTTATTATATGTAGAATAAATTATGTGTACTTATATATTGATCACTGATCTACAAATCTTTTACTATACTCGTATAATATAGTGTGTTTGTTGTGATCGATCTTCTGATCTGATGAAAATGTCGCAAGAACGAAATGAGAAGACACATTTGTTGTAAGTAAATACTTGTATATCGCCACTGTAGCTATTTGATCCCCTACTGTTGCTGTTGTTGTTGTTGGTTTATATTTGTGCGTTTTGTTGTTGTTACTGTGAGTCTTTATTTTGTTGCATTGATCAAAAATGATGTTTTTGGCAGCATTACCCAGCGTATGGATTATGATCTAATGGGAATAACAATTACCATACCACGGAAAAGTCCAGCACCATCAGTGCGGAAGCATCAGGGGTCGCGCTGTGCTAGTCAATTTATGACGCGCCTGTTGCTTGTCACCAAACTCATCGTAGGTATATAGCGGCGTTATCTTGAGACCGGTCTTCTCGGGTATAATTTTGAATTGGGGATGTTCAGTGCTAATCAGCAGTGGTCGTTTCATGGAGTGCATGTACTCGGAATGCGGAGCACCAAGGGGTCGACGAGTGCTTGGCACATTCATTTTTTTGCAAGGCTCCGGTTTGGTTTCATAATTTAGCTGGCAGTTATGAGGTGAATACTTATTTGGCTTATATATCGAGAAAATATTATTGATCAGACTAAGGGCAGAATGACCACCGGCAGAGGTGTGATGTGCTCCGGCGACTGGCTGTTGGGTCTGGACGCCAGCCCCAACGCCAAGGCCATTGCCAAGGCCACCAATATGTTCTGGATAGAAATTATTATATTTGTATGAGGGCAACGTATCGGCTGTGGGATAGACCTTGTGGCTGTAGTTGAAGGCGCGGTGTAGGGGTGAGCCTGCATGCTCAAAAAAATGATAGTTGTTAGAAGCACCAGGTGCTGTGCTTGATGAAATGCCACTAGGACCCGGTGGTTGCGGGGGCGAGGGCATTCCTTCAAGCAATGATTTCTTGATCATCATACGCTCTTGCTCGCGATCATGCTATCGATGGGCTGCCCGTTGTTATAGCAGCGTACATTGACATTCTTCACCTTGAGGTTGCTGTGCATATTGCGACGTTGCATATCGAGATCGATGGGACTGGGTGGCTTTTCGAGTTCTTCCCAATACTTTTCAAGATCGATGTTAAAATCTTCTAAATCCATTTCAGTGGAATCAGAGCATGAATCATCATCGTAGCGACTCGGCGGCTGCACCTCCAATAACGACTTATTGCGAGCCGGTCGGCGGTAGTTGGCTGTGTAGCTTGAGCTTGGGCCAGGTGCTGCAGCTGTCATAAAGCGTTCGTCATCGTCAAGGAATTTGTCCTGCAGCAACAGCCGTTCGCGTTCATCGCGTATGAAGTGCTCTAGATCGGTATCGTAGCGGCAGTGCATATGCTCCTCCTCCTCGGCCGCCGGATGGTGGCCGGGACAGAGGATGCGGGAGCGTGATCTGGCTATATGGTGCTGTTGCTGGCAATGGTAGCAATAGTCATCGGTGCACAGCAGCAGATCATCGTCGACGGCAGCGGCAGCGGCGCACCCAGCGTATGTTCCCGATCTCGTTCTCGGTCACGAGAGGACGAGTGTAGTGCATAGCTGGGCTGCCGTGCCGCTGCTGTGCGATGATCAACATGTTCATGATCGAGCAGCCAATCCGACGCACTTACTGCTGAAGCGTCGGAGAGTTGGTTTCTGTTGCTGCCACCGCTGGCGCCAGCGCTATACATGCCCAATCGCGAGGGACTACGACGCCAGCCACGTCGCTGTGGATAACTAGGATAAATATCATCTAGCAGACATTTGGCGTTCGTGCAATGCTCACGTGCACAACAACTGTGCGACAGAGCGCTCTCATCGAGGCTGTTGCTGTAGAACGCAGATGAACTGCGACGAAAGGCCTCTTGTTTCTCACGACGAGTTACACCTACCGGTGGTGGCAGTTCATAGTCCATGACATCGAATGGTGTCGTCTTGGTCGTGCTCGATGTGGCACTGAAAGAATAGGATTTTGGTACATTACCGCGGTTCTTTAATATAGAAGTAATGCCACCGGGCGCTGTAGGGCGCCCACCTACACCACTACTACTACCATCATCGATACCGGCTGCTACCCCACGCACACCACTACCGCCCCCTGCTTCATAGACATTTCCCTCAAAGCACCAACTTTGTGATTTCGGATATTGAAAATCCTTGCAACTTGTTGAGCGATGTAGGCCATAACTCGATGAGCCCTCACCTTCACCACGGCGTTCACGTTCGATACCAGCACCGATAGTGCCCTCAACAAATATCTCATCTTGTTCGCGTATGTTACGCAACTTACGATAAGTTCCATACTTAATGCAATCGGGCACATAGTCCTCCTCTAGATCTTCAGAGCGATTCGAATAGATATTGTCTGTGTACCAAGTGGGGTCAAGTTGCCTTGGTTTCGGTTTGGCCAATTGCATTTTGTCGCGCTTCGACTGACGATAACTCTCAAAGCAAATATTCTTCATTTTCTCTAGTTTCTGTTCACGTATGCGCTCCCAATTCTCCCAATTTTTATCATTCTTACTTCTACCGGAGGCAATGGCGGCAGCGGCCGATGGATCACAACTAATCCAACCGCCATAATCGCCATTATAGTCAATATTCGTGCTCTTTGCATCACCATAGTCGGCATGCATTCTACTAGTGCTACTACTACTTGCTAGATTATGATAGCTACTGGTGCCGGCTGCGTCCTCGTCGACGCCAGCGCCACCATTGTCGTTAACCACTATTCTAATTCTACGTTTGGTCTTGTCGATCAGCTTCGACGAGAGCAATGATGATTTTTGCGGTTTGTCGCGTTCGACTGATGGCGGCTCTTCTGGTTGTCACACCTCCTGTAGATATTTAACAGGGCAGCAGCCCTGTCGGTTATCAGCAGAACGCACCATTACCATGCCATTGACCTCATCACCGGTCTGTGGGATAAACATATGGACATAATGGGAATTTTTTTTTTTTTTTTTTTGTTGATACATATGAGAATATAAGTTAGGGGAATTGTACCTGAATAACGATTTGATCTCTCAGTAATGTTATATTATCACCACGCTCACCCTCTGGTACTTGTAGATTATGCAACACTTGCAGGGGCTTCTCGTTTGCGTTTAAACGTACACAATACTTGGATGGGAAATAACCAACTCGTCCAAATACTTTGCCTTTCCACCAATCCGAATCGGAAGTATCAATTACGGTGACCTGAAAGTAAAATAAGAGGATATTCGTAGTAAGCAAAATGACAGTGAGTGCATCATTATCTCTTAAGAAACTCGTATAAATTGAATTATTTTAAGAAGGAAAACTATTTATGCAGAAAATATTTAAAGGAGTTGTGTCTGTCCAACAATTCAAGTTGTGAACTTCAACCGGCCACTTCCGGCCACCAAGTCGTCCAAGTCCTGAGTTTTCAGTATAACACACAGTCTGCAATTTGCATCACAAGCACACTTTCAGCAGATTTACTTACTTACTACACTCAAATAAATGAAATCGGAATACTTGACGTCTTCTTTAATATTGAATTAAATGCGGCAAATACTTGGGATCTTGGGGTTCGCGTGTACTTCTCTTATTCAACTCAACTCTCTCCTCATTTCATACAATCATCCCATATACAATATTTAGTAAAGTAAAGTAACAAGACACAAACGACAGATTCAACAATTCACTGAATGAATGAAAGAGGGCAGTCAAAATTTTCAGTTTGAGTTTGAGTACTCAACTTCAGAAGTGGTTGGCATTGTGTTGTTGCATTACTGTGGTGTATTCGTGATGTACATTCGAGGCACTTTTTATTTCGGTATTTCACGTTCATACAACAATACAATTTTTTTTCCTCAATTCTACTTTATTCTATCAAAGAGCATGAGCAGCAACACCGTTGTGCATGTGAAATTGCTGACAATTGTTGTTGAAGTTGATGTAGCTGTTATTGTTGTAGTTGTTGTTGTTGTTGTTGTAGTCGTCTTTTTCCCTCGAAACCATTTTGGCTTTGCACTTTTTTGCACTGTTGAACACTTCCGTTTCCGTCGCGACGTAATCGCATCGCATCGCATCGCGTAGCATTGCGCTCGTCACGCAATATGGCTGGCATCATTATAGTTTCATTTCACATTATTTCTATACAAGCACGGACTCACACTCAGACATGGAAAGATTGGCAAACCAACAGACAGACAGACAGACGGACCAGCCAGTCCGATCAGTTTAGTATTGTTTTATTTTGTTGCTCATTCAATTTATCGCTGCATTCTTACAGGCGTCACGTTGTCAATTTTGTTTCTTTAATTGGGGTTGCCTTTAAAAAAATGCTTTTAAATTTATATAAACATAAGTTTTTTGATTGCTGTATCGACCAAAACAGAAAAAATCCATAATAATAACAATATATTAGTTCATTGTTAACATTGATTGCTGCCATTTTATGAGTCATCAAGTCGAATACCAAGTTTATTGTTCGCTTTATTCAGTCAGTCAGTCGTTGTTATTCATTCATTCATTCCTTTATTAGTTTGTTAGCTTATACTCGTACACTCTTTGATCCACCAGAATTCATGTTCCCTCAATTGTTATTTTCTAACAATGGAACGCCGCGGGTCATGCACATGTCAGTGTAGATAACAAACGTTTGTAGTTTGGCCAATAAATACAATTTGCCAAAAGTGGGTGGCAACATTCAACTAAGAAAGAAAACTGAGGTATGAAAAAATGGTTGATAATTCCTGCATGCCTACCTATTTATCTTTCATGGTATTGTATATAAGTAACAAAGTTACTTTCATTTCATATATCAACAAATAAACAAATAAAAATCAAGGTTGTTCTAATACTCTTCTCTTTTTTCTTTCTTTTTTTTATATCTAGAGAGATATACATATATCTGTGTGTCTATTGGCATGATTTGATGCTCAACTTAACTCGTAGTTGCCCCAAGTGCAATCACAACGTTGCACAACAATAAGAGCATCAACAAAATTTTATTTATTATTTTTGTGTTGAGTCAACAACAACCAAAATCCTGAAAATTCAAACATTTTCACATTCATAATAAAAGATACAATAAAATAAAAAACAAAAATATTTGTTATTTGTTATGAGTATTTGTAGTTTCATTTTTTTTTTTTTTGTTTTCGACCCAATTTCAGATATTATTTTATTTATATCTTTTGCCATTGCTGTTGTTATTTGAGCTCTGAGATTTCTAGATTTAACACGAAATCTCTTTATTTATTCACGAAGTGTTCAACGTGTATATTGTGTTTCTAATGGAATTTTTGAACAGATTATTTTATTATACAAACAAAAATCAAATACATTCAAAATAAACAATTCCATTTTCACTAAGTCGGTTTATCAATGGTGAAAAGTATCTCTTTTTCTGTTCTGAATAAATTTTATTTGCACTCTAATTTATTTATCAATGAACTGGAAATTTAAATTTTATACTATTATTTATTGGGTTATGAATAGATCTTATTTTTAAGTAACAATTGAGAGGTTACAAATGTGTTGGAAAATGTGACAAATGTAAACCACAGAAAACTCTTTTTTTTTTCTGTAGATAAAGTCAAGTGGCCCTAAACTTAAACCGCACTTAATAGATTCACAAAAACAATTAATAATTATAAGGTAAAATTATGAATAGATACAAAAAATAGTTTGCTCTTTATTAAGTCTATTTGAAAAATGTAAGTGACCTTAAACTTAAGTCGCTCACTTTATTTTATATTTTCTTGTGAACAATTGTGCGGACTGTGGGTACAAACTTATTCATTGCCATTGGAACCATACATAGACTCAGAAGAAGGTCGTCAAGAACCAAGCCCTTGCAGAGCAAATAGCTGAGTTTATCACCCGGCAGTGAAGAAAGTTTCTAAGTAATAGCTGATGGAGAACAAATTTTTTTTATCCTATTTTATTTTTTTTCTATCGATCTGAAATTAATTCAATTATTATTATTGAATGATTCTTCAATGTGAGGAAAAGCGGCCAACTGAAACTCTCTTCTCATTTTATGACTAAATAACTGTTTTTATGAGTCTAACGTCATATAGGAAAAATATTATCCATCAAAACAATTTAGAAAATAAACTAAAGACAAGTCTGGAATTCCTCAACAATGAAGAATGGAAGAAATACTCAATTCCTAAAGGTCCCATAGAACAACAAACAAAATTTCGGATTGAATTACATTGTCTTGAATTGAGTGATCTGATGTGAACTATGAACTAGCACGGATCCTTGAACACATTCAGTGTAAATTAAAAAGGTAATACAATTTATTTTATTGAAAATCGTTTTGCAAAACACTAATTTTTAAAATATTTACTTACTTTATAACCTGCCTTCAAATCCAATTCATCAGCGTGACGTGCCTTGAAATTGTATAAAATTACATACAAATTTGTTGGTAACAAACGGTGAGATTTCTATACAAAAATAAAATAAACAATTATTTTATTAATTTTTGCATTTCATACATTTTATATAATAAACTATAAATACCAATTTTCTTGTAATTCAAATTATACAAACATAGATTAATAATAAAAGAAATAGTTTTTGAAACAGAAAATCTACTATAAATAAAAATACATGACAATATCTTACGGGTGAGAGACATGGCGATGTACTCGCCGATGACTGGGATTTCTCCATTTCGTCGGGTAGGTCCACACTGCCACCCCGCATGCCACGACTAGCATAGAGCAATTTGCGGCCCTGATGGGAAGGACTAGATGGCGCTGTAAAAGTATGGCGGAACGTAATGTTAGCTTTTTTAGTTGGATGAGGAGTGTGGGATGAATGATTAGGTTTATGTTTTAGATTGAGATAGAGATAGATTTTGTTTTTTTTTTTAAATAAGTTTGATTGTTTAAGTACAAAGAAGTACAAAATCGACGAGCAGCATATGAAGTGAAAAGAAAGAAAAAACAAAAGAAAAAAAAAAATAAATAAGCATAAAACAGTTGATGAAAAAATGAAGAGAGATAGATAGATATAAGTATGTAGTACGAGTATATGGAGATAGATAGATAGATCTGTGAGTGGTTATGTTGTTTTTGAGGATTTTAGTCTATTTTGAGCATGCCAGGATTTAAATGTTTTGGGTTTGTTTAGGTTTCTACTTAGAAATGTTAATCATTGAAGTATTGAGTTGTCCATGAGGTTAAAGGTCATGCAGGAAATTTACAGAAAACAAAAAAAATAAAAAAATAAAAATAATAATAATAATAATATTTCAGATTCAGTTGATTTAGGTAAAAATAAAAGATTGAAAATATATTTTCAGTTTGGGATTTTTTTTTTTTTTTTTTTTTTTGAAGGGAAGTGGGTTTTGTTTGGATGGGTGTAGATATATCTTTCTGTAAGAGGAATATTTGTAGCATGTAAATATGTATTTTTAATCGCTTATGTTGATTCAAAAGCACTACTATTACTAAATTTTTTATTTAAAACTTGTTATGATTTACGTTTTTATGCTTAAATACAAAAAAAAGCGAACGAATTCAACTTCATAACTACAAGAAAATGCTACTTGTTGTTATCAATAAAACAAATTGAAATTATTCATTTACTTCAAAGGCAGCAGCAATATTATTTTAGTTTTTATTTGCTATTAACAAATTTCATTTTTCATGAATTTTTTTTTTATATATTTTTTGTAAATATTTTCTTTTTTTAATGACAAATGAATAGTGAAACTTACGGACCGAATGAGTTACATTGCATTGTAAAGCAGAGTCTATAATATATTGTAATATCAAGTAAATTACATTTTACTCGCCTGCTGAAACAAATTGCATTATAATAACATAGAGAACCCTTAAAATTATATCAATTGTATTTCTTTATACGGTATGCACTAAAAGTGTACTGAAGCACTTACTTCTACGTTAAGTCAAAATTAAATTTGATATATGTATATTCTACTTGAAAACTTTATTTATTCGAACATGTTGTCATCTAAAGGTGCTTAAATCTTCTGTGTCGCATATCATTACTCATTATAAGGTTAATTGTAGCATAGCCAGATGCAAAAGAAATGGCGAAAGTCACTTGAAATGAATGAAATACAAACTTAGGTTTGCGGTGGTATAAATTTGTCTATTGATCTGAACATGACAAAAGAATTGATGCAAAACATACAGAGTAATGAGTTTGAATGTAGTCTTTGAATTTCTATCTAATGTCTCAGCAGAAAATAAGTTTCTGTTGCATTTGTGATTAACAAATGTTATCTTTCCTCATGAAAGTTTCAGATCTTAAAGCAATCAGCACTGAGGATGATGATGATTTGAGTTACCACGACTGCTGATGGACACAACAATTTAAAAAAAAGCAACAATTTAACTTAACGTGAAAAGATCTAAGTATTTAGAAAGGTACAGGAACACAGTACAATAATAGTGACTGCTTGCTGAAACTTCAAGTTTGTAAGCATTTTTACATAATTGCCTTTTAATTTGTTGCACTGTTTTTTCAGCAGTCCTGCATTTTATATTGTTTTGAAGCTCATTTCCATTATTCCTATTCACATTCAGAAGGAGTTGAAAGCGACTCATTGCATTTGTACTTAGCTTAGAAAAGCAAACACTCTCTGAACCACTTTGATAAATAAAACCGGAAGTGAGCATTGCATTAAAATGAGTCTTTGAAAAGTAAGATGTATAAAGTGGCAAGAATTAAAAGGGTTTCTCCATTAAGGGACACAAGAAAGAAAAATGGAGTTTTATAATGGAAAGCTCAACTTGGTTGGGATTTTAGTTTTAGAAAAAAAAAAAAAGCAACATGAAAAAGTGCATCTAACAACAACAAGAGCAATAGTTACAACTAAATGTAGCTGAGATTTAGCTTATTTTGTTGCTTGTCGTTCTTAATTTGTAGAAAAACATGGAAAACTCAAAAGAAACTATGTAGTTAAAAACTTGTCTAGAATTAAGATTCAGTTGAGTTGTTTAAGGGCTAAAGAATGATGATGACAACAACAACAACACAATGGTAGATGGCACCCATAAAGAGTGAGTACAATAGGGGAAAGACACAAAGAGATGGACACATTGTGGTAAAGTGAGAGAATTTGTATTTAGTAGTAGGGTATAGTAAGTCAGTGAGATAGGCAAAGATAGAATATATAGAAAAAGCGAGTTTTATTTGTGTTTGTGTGTATTCAATGTGTTTACCATAGGTTTATCTGTGTCTGGTGTATGTGTGTGTGTGTGCGTGTGTTGGTATTGGTGTGTCTAGGAGGACTTAAGTGTATGGTAATTGTACACTTTCCGCTCTACTTACAATGTAGACGACTATTATTTGATGGTGGTGTACTATGTTCCAGATGCCCACCCGATCCGCCATGATAGTAACCACCTGAAGTGGAGGGACCCATGGCACTTGTCATTGTCATTGGCTGTTGCCTGCGACGGATTTGGCCATGCAACTCGGATGATTCCGGTGAGTCCAAACTCAATGATTTCATGCGTAAATTCAATTTTTGACGACGTGGCGAGTGCGGTGCTGTTGTTGTTGTTATTGTTGTTCAATATTGTCGGTTGTAATTGTTGTTATTGTTATTGTTGGAATGTCGTTAATTTGCGTGTTTATTGCATTATGACAATGACGATGATGGCGATGACGATGTTAATGACAAATGTTTTTTTTTTTTGTTTTTTGATTTTTTCAAATATTTTTGACGATTTTTTTTTACATTTTTGTTTTTGACGGCAGCACAACAATGCAAAAATTTTTTATTTTTTTATTTTTTTTTTTTTTATTTTATTTTGCGTTGAATAAAAATAAAAAATAAATTGAAGAATTTTCATGTTAATATGATGTTTAATTAATTTTTCAAATATGTAACTCATTAATACATAAAGCTAAGTTGAACTACATTTTTCTATTGAACAAAACATAAAAGTCCAACAAAAAACAATAAAAAAAAAAAACAAAAACAAAAAATATATTCAACATTTAGCAGTTAAAACAATTAGTTTTATTTTGTATTGTATTTTGATTTGTATTTAAATTGTTTAGATCTAATTATAGTTTATAGAGTAGAGTAGATTATAGAGTGAAGTGGATTAGATTAGATTAGATCAGATTAGATCAGATTAGATTAGATCAGATCAGATTAGATCAGATCAGATCAGATCAGTTTCGATTAGAGCAGAGTAGAATAGTGTAAAGTAAAGTAAGTAATGATTAAGGTGTCATGTCATTTGTTTAAAGCAAACTAACAAAACAAAAAAAACAAAATAATTGCTTAGTTTTATTGTTTGTTTATGTAGTTTTGATGATTTAATTTAAAAATGTCCAACTTTATAAAAAACATTACAAAATTTTCTTTAATTTAAATCATTTTATTTGGTTTTGTTTTGTTTGTATGTTTTTTGTGTGTTTTTTTTTTTTTGTGTTGAAAAATCACTTTGATGGTGTTATTCTTATTTATTGTATTATGTTGTTTGTTTGCATTTGAGGTTTGTTTGTTTTATTCAAATAAAATTAAATGCAAAAATATAGAGAGAAAAAAGGAGGAAAAGAAAAGAGAGTAAATTTTAATAAAGTACATAGTTGCATATTGTGAATGTGGTGAACAAACGATGCTACTATTGAACATACAACGAAGAGAAAATTTACTTGTGATAGAAATCTATTGTGTATGAATATACGAGTATTGTGCCTTTGGTTAGTCAAGTTTATTGCCAAATACATGATGATATAAGAAGATCTGAAGATATCATTTACAATACTTACAATTGAAAGTGATAGTAGTAGTAGTAGTAGAAGAAAGGAATCTAGTATTGCAAGATATTTACAAAACTACTTAAATTTTTATAAATTGAAAAATAGTGCTTTGTTTTATTCTGTTATTTTAATTTGTATTTATTAATATTGTGTTTCTGTGTAAAGAATTTTTTATGAGAATGTTTCGTTTTTGAATGAATTTTAATGTAGATGGTGGATAGTAAAAAAATAAAATAAAACTTATTATTATATACAAAAATATAGAAAAATATTAGGTGAATACATATATGGGAGAGAAAGTTCCGGTATTTTATTGTAAATTGTAAAGCACAGAAAATACAATTTATATAATAAAGGGGGCAAATAAATGTAGAATCATATAACGTGCACCATAATTCAATTGAAAATCATAAATAAATTTATTGAAAATGAAGAGTTAAACGTTTAGTACTCGTACTCGTATGTCTTTCAAACATTGGAGAGAGCAATATATTTCTATCTGATGTATTGTAAATAAATAATAATACAAAAAACTCCTTTGAATGTTTTAACATTTAACAAAAGTTTAGTTGAAATTCTTCTTTTATCTCATGTCCAGTTGTATTAGCGACTTCCTTCCTTCTATATAAGAGGTCTGAGGTCACTGTGTTTATTCAATTGTAAACTAGATCGGAATAAGTTAAACTTCCTTTCTTGTCAATTTTATATGATATCTCTAATTTTTGATTTGCTTCACTAACTTTGCTAATTAAAATATTGACAAAATCAGACAGTGTTTTGTTGTTGTTATGTGTTATGAAACTGAATCTTTTCACAGTCTTCCATACATAGTAGTACTTTTGTCCATGTATTTGTCTATTACTGTTTGTCGTTTAGTTATTCAAAACTGAGTCTTTTTAATATGGCTATATTCACCCTTTTGTCAATCGTTTTATTATAAAACCGTTTCTCAAATAATCAACTTAACAATTTATCTTACAACTTGCATCTATCTATCTGTAAAAGTAAAGTAAAATTAAAAAATATTTTTGTATGAGAAACTATTCCTTATGCAAATTTTACCAGATGCAATTGCTTGTATAAAAGTTATTTCTATTTCATTAGAATCTTAAGTTGGTATTATATTATTTTTGCACCGTTTTTTTGTGTGTTTATCTTTATCTTCCTTTTCTTTTAAAATCACCATAAATAAAACAATAATAATATTTAAAAATAAGAATTAAACACATTTTTTTACATTTTCACTTACAACAGACATTCTTCATATATTTACAACATTTACAAAATAAATTTAAATCAATTTTAAATAAATAAAAAGAAAATTTAATTCCAAAAAAAAACCAATTAATTTCTAGGAAAATCAAATACAATACATCAAATACATAATAATAATAATAATAATATCAATAAAAAGTAATTGTAAAAGGTAACATTCACAAATTTTATACAAATAATTTATTTATTTTACAATAAATAGAATTTAACATAATTAAAATAAAAATAATAATTTAAATATTAAAACAAAAAAAAAGAAAAATGATTTCATTTACTAATTATTATATTATTAGTTTATTATTATTTATTCACAAGAATTTTATAATGAGGCTGTTTATTATTTATATTTTATAAATTCATCTAAATTTGTTTTATTTTGTGTTTTTTTTTTTTTTTGTTATATTTAAAACAAATTTTAATAATAATAAAAAATAATTATAAGTAATAATAAAGTGGGAGGCTTTGCTTCTGCTGCTGATGTTGCTTCTCTTTTTTTTTCACTTGCTCTACAAAAGAGCAAAATCATAATATCTTTGTTATTTTTTGATTTGTTTAGTGTTTCTTTGTTTTTTATAGATTTATTTTTTTTTAGTTTTTTTTGTTTGTATATTTTTTTGATTGATTTATAAAATCATTATGACAAACGCACGCGATTCGATTTCGATTTTGTTGCTTTGACTTCATTGACATTAATATTTTGTGTTGTTGCTTCATTATTGCCAGATGATGATTCTGTTGTGATTGCGGTTGCTGTTGGATTTTTCAATATCTTTCTATGCAGCATCAAGGGTTCACCAAAAGGACGCGATTGATTATGCATATCATCTGCAACTATTAAATTGTTTTCGATTCATTATAAATTTCATCCAGTTTTTCCATAGAAAATTCAATTCAATTCAATTGGTTAGTCGCTTGGCATTTGCATTGTTATATGCGGTTTGTTTAGTGTTAACTTATGAGTGATTTTTTTTTTTTTTTTTAAATTTTATCGTTTTTTTTTTTTCGGTTATGTGCGCATTTGATTAGGTTTGATTGTCTAGGCAGATACATGCTTTATTTATATTATTATTGTTCTGATTATTCTATTTAATGGCAGCTAATACTAAATTAAAGCTAAAGCCAACTTGCTACTTTCATATAAAAAAATAAACATTTTTTGATGAAATGAAATTATCTAAATTATTGAATTATTGAAAATGTGATTTATTAAAAATATAATAAATTAAAATAGATAATTTAAATTCTCTTAAAATTGATAAATACACTTAAATGAAGGCAATAAAATATAATATTTATATTTAATTGTAATTAAAATCTAACATGCATAAAGTAAGTAAAAGTTGTAATCAACCAAATGTTTGAGGACAACAAAAAGTACCAAAAACTTCAGACAATCGCCCCGGAAATAGAGAAGAACAACAAGAAAATTGTCTTCTTCTGGTAAGACAATTTCTGCCATAATTATGTATGACTTGGGTAAAAGAAGGTCATCAAAAGAATATTAAACTAAAGCTATCTTCCTCTCCACTGATGAAGAGTAAATCACAAAAATTAAACAAAGAAAGAAAAAAAATGTAAAGGACGTAAACTATTTGACAAGATATTCACAGATTATGAGAAGACTTCAAAGTTTGGGCAGCATCTGAAAAATGAAAGCAAAAATTGTAAGCCAACGGAAAAGAGGTTTTCATACTAAAGAAAAAAGAATGAAATGAAGAAAAAATAAGAGAAAACGACAAAATGCAGTCAACATGCAACTACGTAAAACTTGTTCAAGCTGAGTTTCCTTCCTTTTGCAGTTCTCTCGTCTGGGCTGGACTCGACTTAGCTTGACTTGGCTTGGCTGGGGTCTGGCTACTTTTTAATAATGCGGCATAACATTCTTACTAGATTTTAGCTCAAGCTGTTGCATAAATAAAACATAAAGCTCAAAAGAACAAAAACAAAAAATGAAAGGACCAACGCAGAACACGCAGTCAACAATAATAAAAAATGAAAATTATATTGCAGCTCAGCAGGCGCAACAAGATGAAACAAACTAACAAACAAACATAACAACTCACAATTTCAGTTATTCTTTTCTTATTGTGGTGGCAACAGTAATATCCGTGTGGCCACTATTAAGTCCCATCCAACCTATTGTACTACAATGGCTAGAATACTTAAGTTAAGTAACAAACATGGAGGCTCAGCTTTATTAGAGCATAAATGTCCAAAGTTGAGTGAACTTGGAATGGATAAACACGGAACACTAACTACAAATAATAAACTGCAATTCATGTAAAGAGTAATCACTCAAGCAGGTTTAGCCACCATCATTTATAGGACGTCATTTATAGTCCCGTTTAGCCACATAAAATACATAAAAAATAATAAGTAAAAGTAAACAAGGAGAAGAAATCTAGCCCACCACACATGTGAAGTTTAACTAAATTAATAGTATTTCTTTATAATTATAATGTGAGAACACATTTTTAATGTGGATGGAACTTTCAAAAAAAAAAAGGTAAAAATGGCAGGGAACTTAACAAAAATGCGCTCGCTTTACTCTGTCTTTTTTTTGCCACCTTTCTTAAACTAAAAATGAGCAATTCTTCATTAATTGCAAACTGGGTTAAGACTAATTGGCGTGTATTTTTTTCCTTTTTTTTTTTTTCTTCTTCTGTATTTTTCATTTATTTTCTGTACTTAAATTGCAACGAAGAAAGAAAACCCTTGAGGCTGCAACTGGTTCACTTTTCTATATCCCTCCGTGGTTCTCTATATCCGATTCACTCCCACAACAAGACAAGAAGATGCCTTCAGATGCTTAGCTTGCTTAAACTCCTAGCTGAACCAGTTTTAAGGAACCAGAAGATGTGAATGTCTGCTGGGTATGTTAAACACTTCTATGGGTGGAATGATGTAGATTTATTTAATGGAAACTGCTTATTCACATGACTGGTCGAATTAATTAAAAATGCAGTACAAAAAATATAAACATGTTGTAATTAACCTTGTTAAATGAATATAAAAAAAAAAAACATAAGAATTAAATTCTGTTATGAATAGAATGGCTTTGTTCCTTTTATTTTAATATATGTATTTGTCAAAATAAAAAGGCATTCATAAGTACATATATGTATGCAATAAGTGCGCCTAAAAATATGCAATGAATTTCTGCCTGAATTTCAAAATACTAAAAACTGAAGAAAAAATTGTTAAAAAATTTTGAATGAAAGGCAAAAAATAAGAGAATCTTGAAAAAATGTTTCATATTGTGGTTTGTGAACTTTTGTGTGGTTTTTATATTTGTATGTTTGTATATATGTGTGTGGCAAG
Source organism: Amiota minor (assembly GCA_037043295.1). NCBI lineage: Eukaryota > Metazoa > Arthropoda > Insecta > Diptera > Drosophilidae > Amiota > Amiota minor. The sequence continues at coordinate 2,106,913 of JBAMAW010001787.1, forward strand.
AGAGAGTGTGTGTGTGTGTGTGTGTGTGAATGGTTAAAGTGTGTGCTCTTTTTGTATGACAGATTTTGGTTCAGTTTCGGTGCAAACAAGAATCACGCAGCGTGAGAGATAAGAAGATTTACTTTTAGCATGTTGCCAAGTGCACTTACACACTTGCACTCGCACTCTCACACACACTCATTCACACATATACATACATATAAACGAGTATACCAAGAAGCAAACAAAGAGACAAATAAACAAACTAACAAACAAACAAACAAATGTCCTTGACATAAAGTCAACAAACATGAAAAGAGACAAGACAAGAAGCACATTAACTTCGGTTTACCAAAGCTTAGATACCCTTCACACCACCACCGATGAGTTTATACAAATTTCAGTCATAACTTGACCCTTGTGAGGGTCAACAAAAGTTGTTGCCAATCATTTAATTATAAGATAAATTGTATTAAATATCATATCAAATGGAATTTTGACGATTTGACTTAGAAAATGTGAAAATAGAAGAAAATTATCGTGCAAAAATTCATTTTATAAATTGCATCTTTCTAGATTTTTGTATGTGGAACTTAAGCTTGATATACTTATAATCATAAATTGTAAGATCAGTTTCCATGGAAATAAATGAACAGGCGGACTAGATCGATTGGCCAACAGAAATATTGTGCCTGATTCTATGCATTACAAACATCATGACAAATTGTGAATTCCTCTTCTCTCAGTAGTGTGAATGGTGCAAGAAAAAACAAAAAAGGCAACTACATTTCGGGCAAATTAAATGCTAAAGTGTGCATATTCATGTGTCCCCTTTGTATTTGTCAATGTTAGCATAGTTCACTCTTTTATTTGTTAACTTTTATTTTTAAGTTTTTTTTTTTTTTTTTTCTTTTTTTGGCCTTTCTCCCACACACAATGTGGAACTGCAATTAAAATGCATGCGTATGAGTTTATTAAAGAAATTTTCAGAATTAACAGAGGAATAATGAAATAAAAAATTTGTGAAGTAGATATACATAAGCCAACGAAGATTATTATTCGCATCGCTTAAACTTGAATTAGGGAAAGTTGTGTAAGCCCATTAAAATTGTGTAAGTGCTTTATGAGTTACAAGAACAGAGAGATGCTAAAATTGTTAAAACCTATGTCCATTACATGTCTTTTTGAATAAATTTATATTTAGAAAATACTACAAAAAAAAAAAATATACACTTATCCAAAATGAAGAGATTTTAGAAGAATCATTTTTAGAATTAATTACTAAAATTAAGATATTTTTATTGTATCAAAAAATAGAACTCTGTTCTAGTTTCATGTAATAATAATATTGTATTAGACATGCATTGCGTTTTTCAATAAAAAACTTGTAGTTTCCTATTCGTTTGGTTAAAATACGAGTTTTTGAAGTGCAAAGTTCTTCCTTTTGTATTTGCTTGCTGGCAATGACAGTCGCTATGTTGTTTTCTTTACTTGCTTGTTTGCAATTTACACGGAACGACTCTGTGGCAGAGCTCTCTGATACAATAAAAATATAAATATATTGGTTTGCTGATAAAGGAAACGAGGTAATCGAGGGTAAGCTGTGTTGTTGGGTAACACAACACAATTTGCAAAAAAAATCATTATTATTTCATAGTTTTAAGTTTAACCTTCGGTCGGCGGTCCCAATGACTGCCTAAGTCTTCATTTTATTTCTTTTTTTTTTTTTTAAGTCAATAATACACAGTCACATCATTAGAAGAACAAGATATCCCAATCTTTGTTAAACTGATACACGAGTTAAAGACAAACTTCTGACCTTGTTATAAGTGGTAAGTAAGTGGTAAAAATTTATTGAATAAATCCGAAGAAATATTTTTATTTTGTTTTTTTTGAAGTAAATTAAATTTATTGTTTTGTTTTTTTTTTTTCATGTGTCTGACTGTCCTTAAATATAAATTGTGTCTAATTAAGATTTTCTGAAACTATTTAGTACAATATAATATTTCAAGGATTAATGCCGTTTAGTGAATGGATTTTCTGTGTTGTGAAACATTTAAGTAAATAATGATTCCTTTCAACAATTATAACTCAATCAAATAATAGAAAACGGTATTCAGAGATAAAAATTAATCAACAACCATAGTGAAGTGAAACAATTCTAAAAAGTGAAGACTACAGTGAGGAAAACAAGTTAAAAAGTAACAAAAAATTAAAAACAAAATAAAAAAAAACACCAAATCGCAATCGAACGAAGTAACAACGAAGTTCATAACTAGGAAATTTATATATTGTAACTAAGTTTTATACTAGATAAGCGACAATGAATGCAATTATAATAATCACAATACAAGTAAAATATTTAAAATTGTAATAAGAATTGCACAACAATTAGAGAGAAAGAAACATAGTACGAGTAGAAGGGAACGATACAAATATTAAGAGAATAAATCTTAATGAAAGTAAGTGGAGATATAGTACTATTCAAAAAGTATGTTGTTGCGAATTTATTTGCAGTTGTGTAGTTGTTGTTATAGTTGTAGTACAATTCGTTGATGGATTGAGTTGTACGAGTACTGGTGATTGTTGAACTGGGTTTTGGTGGTGTAGTTGTATCATAGTAGAAACTTTGGTAGTGGTAGGGGACGTAATTACTTTCAGGCAAGGAAATTGAACGGTGTTGCGATGATGATTGTCGCGTTCGACCATATCCGGAAAGTGGACGAATGCCGGCAAATAGACGTCGACGCAAACCTGAATCGCTCGCAATATAAGGCGATGATTGTTGCGATAGTGATGTCGATGATGTTAGTTGTGGACGTGGTGGAATCGTTTGAAGTTGCTGTTGCTGTTGTTGTTGCTGGGTTAATAGATGTAATGGCGATTGTTGGGGAAAATATAATATCGATGAATCCAAGGGTTTTGGCTGCTGCTGTTGTTGTTGTTGTTGTTGTTGCTGCTGTTGTAGCTCCTGTTGTTGCTGCTTCAAAGCAGTAGCGGTATAATAATTAATGCCAAATCCATTGCTGATATATGCCGATGTGGTCATATTTGCAACGGAAGCATGTAGCACAACCTTTGAAGGTGTTGAGTTAGAACCTTTTTTTTTTTTTTGATATTGTTTTTTTGGCGTTGATTTCGTGGGGGTGCGAAGATTTAAGTTTTTATTTTTTAGTTTTAATTTTTTTTTTAGTTTTCATTGTTAGTGCGAGCAAGCATTTGAAGCAAGCGTTTTTGTTTTTAAGGATTTATTATTTATTTAATTTTTTTTGTTAATTTTGGCATCGAATTTAAAATATTATAAAATAGCAAAAAGAATAGAATAAATATGATATTTAATTTAAGTAAATTTAGGATTTTTTCATTAATTTTAATTATTGATTTTACTTAAGAATATTTTTTTTTTCCATTTCTATTTAAATTTACGCTGCTGAGCCGATTACTTTTACCAAATGAAAATTAATAATAAAAATAAAATAAAAATTAATACAAATAAAAATTAATATTTTTCATAAACAAAAAATTGAATGGAATATTGTGTTAAGGAATATTTTCTGCTTTACTTTTGATTTCATCTTATATATAACATTATTTTCAAATTCCAGCAAATAATTTCAAAATTTCTGTCACTTCATGCTTAAAATAACTTGAAGCAGATGCTCAGACACTTATTTGTTGTAGAGAGATTGAAGCAAAGAAGAATATGGTATATGTATGTATGTATATGTAGATATATAATTCTGCTAATGGTGACATTATGGGGGCACCAAATGAAATGAAACTGAAGTAAAATTTATAGTTGGAAAAGTCTAAAAGTACCAAACTCTGTCATAAAGTTGCGACTTATGTTTGTCGTTCTATAAAGTGAGAAGAATTTCCTTCAGCTTTAGACTTAGTTTTCTTCAGTATCTACTCTGTATGAGTTTACGCCTGTGTGCTTTAGCATGCGTAGGTGTGATAAAGTATGTGTTTCTGTATAAGCATGTAGCGGCTGCCCACAACATAGTTACCAACGATTTTACATTATAGCGTAGCATGGCACAGAGCACCATAACCAAGGCAAACCAAGCCAAAGCTCCACAAATGCGACCAAAAATTTGTGGCAATGGCAGTGGCTACTGTAATCAACGCACATTGCTCTCGAGTTGAGCACTCATAAAGGATGCTACAACACTACACAATACATACTATTGTAGATACAAAGATACATACAATTGTGATTTTAAGTACAAGTGAGTGCAAGTACCATATATGACAGTCAATGCCTGACAGATACTCAGATACTATACTATTAAACAATGGCAAGTTGCGTGAAGCGAGTGAGTTTTGCCATAAAATAGATGATGAACAACAGTACCGAACAGAACCTTATACTACATGACACGTTCTTTGGTCTTTCATTTGTATTGTAGTTTGTTCTTTGTTGAGAGATGAGGAGTTGAGGCATTAATTTGGCATCGGTACGAGTATGAGCATCTTACATCAGCACGCAAGCCATGTACAGAAGAAGAAAAAAAGCGAAAATAATTTCAAATTGGACTTTGCAGTCATAAAAAGATTCAGAATGTTGCCAACAATGTGCACAAGAATTATAGTAATTTGGACAGCACAGACAGTACTAAAGACATAAGACTACACTTTATAGCTTAAAGATACAATGAATGAAATATTGTCTAGTGTGTATGTATACTAAGTATATCAACCACATAAGATATAACAGATTTTAAGTTTGAAAGTATAGTATTGTATATTTTTATTATTAAGAATTTCTCACGGTAAAACATATCTATTTCTATTTATTTTTGCCAAAAAAATGCACTCCTTCATTCTAAGTATATAAGATTCTTTTATCATCGAAATGTGTAGGTTGAACCCTTACATTTCTATGAATGAATGAGTGAATTCATATGTTTGTGTGTTCTTGGGAATCTCAGTGTGAGTATCTAAGTTGAAATATAGCAGTCTAGTCCATTAGGTATTATTAAAACTAACGAGCGTAGGCTGAAGAAACATAAGACGATGTGGGAAGGGAGGAGGAGGAGAAATGGTATGTCCGGCATAAATTTCTAGTTAAGAGCCACTTATGTATTCAAGTGTGTGAATAGTCTCACATAGGCGGATCGGACATTGGCCATGTCATTAGGCGCCCAAGCGCAAAGAAAATAACTATAATTGAACATAATTCAACATTCTCTAGATGTCAGCCAGACTCTATAAATTCTGCTTGCTGCTTGCTACTTGCTACTTGCTGATTGTTCTATTGAACTTAAGGCATAAAAGTCATTTAAATGGATATTGCTGTGATTATCACAAGTTACTTGTATCCACATAACATACTCGTAAACTTCTTATTGACCATTCTGCACACACTACACTTAACTTAACTTAACAAAGGCCAATTATAATAAAACTCTTCATTCCAATTACAAAATACTTAGTGGAATGTTCCATTACACATTGTAAATTAGTCTGTAAATATTTGGTTATTATTGCTCAATATGTATGTGGCTTTCGAGGGTATAATGTGGCATACCACAATTTCACAGTACAAGTGTAAAACAAGGACATTTCGTAGTAGTAGTAGAAACCAAGGATATTTGTACAAGGCAAACCCCAAACCCAAATGCCGACAATATGTTTGTGTCAAGTCATAAAGCAAAAAAGCTTCGCGCTTAGAACACATTTATCAAAGTTGAATGTGTTGAAAGGACATTTGTGTGTGTGTGTGTTTTTTTTTTTAGGCGTTTTTCCTTTGCTGGATTTTATTTCATAATAAATGGCAAAAATACACTCATGTATATGGTATGCAGATACTTGTACATATATTTTCATTTATTTGAGAAAATTGCCTATTTGTTCATATTGTTAAGATGTTGAGCATATTTATTAAGTCATGCAAAAGAGGGTTCTACTCTTTTTGATTTGGTTATTTTAGAATATCTCTAATGGTCTTAGGAATTTCACATATTCAGAATGTAAAGAAGAATGTGTTAAAGGGGAAGTTCATACTTCAACGCCTTGTCAAGGAATAATTCTAATAGCATTTAAAAGCAAATTTATTACCAGAACTTTTTTAGCTCAATAAATTGATTTATATTGAATGAAAGAGCACAAATTTGTTCAATAAATCTTCAGCATATAACAGTCACTTGTTCTGATGTTTTACCTACAGATGGAAAAACTAATAACATAGCTAATCGTTTCAGTTTCATTGAGTTCAAGCTGTTGTCCAATAAATTTATAGGAAATAAATTAGGATGAGAAACATTTCTGATGAAGTGAATTTTCTTCACTGAGCACATACATGGATATTTAGAAATGTTAGAGATTGATTAGTTTTAAGCTTATGATAAGTAAACTAAATAGTATTTATACTTTTTGGAAAAGTTTTGGAATTGAAATTTTTTATAAAGAACTAGCGTTAACCGGCGTGCGTTGCTACACCCTCTATGCGTTAATTGTGTGTTTCTTATAAAAAGCTTTTTTGTAAAATGTGTAATTAATAATTTACAATATATTTTAATATTCTATTATAACCTAAGCAACTTTAAGAATCATTTGTTCTTTTAAAAAAAAATCGGTTCAGTATACTTTGCACCAAATAAAAAAAATGGCATAAAACTATTTATATCTGGACAACAGCGCTACCTACCGGGTCCAAATGTAGCAAAGAACCTTACTGTAACTCCATGAGTACAACAAAAATCGATTCCTCAAAATTGGTCCAGCCGTTCTCGAGTTTTGCGGGGTCATAATATTTTTTGAGTGCATGTTTATATATATAGATGATCACCCGTAAGAAGAGAGTGAAGTGGTTCAGGTGGAGGGAGAATTTCTTCTAATATGACTTTTCCTTGTAAGCAACACATGCCTTTCGATTCGTCCTTGAATTTCAATGCCAAGCAATGTTCACACACCACTGACATAGTACCTATTGATACTATACGATCGTCCTTATAAGAAATCGAAGGATCGTAATTCATGGCAGAATTTTCTTTATTTACCCATGAATTAGTAACTCGTGATGATAATTCTCTCTCTCTCTCTCAGCTCTATTTCTATCCCGAGCATGACAGAGGCGAGCCTCACTTTCCATTGACGATTCTTCATCTCTTGCTGAACGTAATCTTTTGGCATTCACTGTACTACGACCTATGTTCGAACGACGACGTCTTCCAGACATGACTTTATAATTTCTTGATAGTAATAATCATGAATTATAACACTATGCCTACTACATTAATTTTAAAGATAGGCATATAGGTATATGTATAGTGAAAATAACAGTATTTCTGCACTATTTAATGGATGTTTTTATAAATATTATAAATATAAACCTTCCTCTTCAATCACTCTATCTATTAAAATAAATCGCATCAAAATAGGTTGCGTATTTTTAAAGATTGAAGTTGTTAAAGGAAAAAAGCGACTTTGTTTTATAATATGTATAGATTTACAAAATTTATGTAACAAGTGTTTTATTTTTAATAACTTTTTTTTTTTTTTTGTACTTTTATCTCAAACACATCACTGACAATCTATTGAATGAATGAATCATTTGCTGAATTTTCTTTTCATCAATATTTCTTTCATTGATTCTATTTTAAAATGAAAGCGCTTCATAATTCTTAACACAATCCAAAATTTAAAAAAATTTTCATTAATTTTAAAACATTTCTAAATATCAAATTTTAATAATATATTTAAAATAGAATTTATATAAAATGCTAAAAAAAAAAACATAATATAAATAAACAAAGCTTGCAAAAACTACTTACAGAAATTATTTAATAAATAAATTTAAAATTTAATTTGTAATTTAACTAGGGCAAAAATATTATATTTTTGTATATTTAGACTTTTACTTCATCTATAGTAAATTTAAGAATAAAAATACTCTAAATATATATATATATATATATATTGTATTAAGATATACATATGTATGTCATTATATAATTTTAAATTAATAAATTTTTCTATTAATTTTATTATTATTTTTTTTTTTATTTATTTTTTTTTTAACTTTTTTACGCATTTACAGGAAATAAAGGACAAAACTAGAAGCGAACTTATAAGTACATAATTCTCAGCAACAAACTATTGGTGGAAGGACAAACTACAAGTGATGAAATGATTTCGACAGATTCACTAGTTGACTGTCTCATTGACTGAATGACTTATTGACTGACTGATTGACTGATTGATTGATTGTTTGATAAATAGAACAGATGATGATGATGATGATGATGATGATGTTTCAACTACTTTATTTTTAAGTGTTTTTTATTCTGGTTTTTTGTTTTTTGAAATTTTCAAAATATTTTTTATTACTTAAACTCAAGTCAAAAAGCATAAAGTGTATTTATTACATTTTATTATAGTATTGTTGTTATTTACTATGAAGTTTTCAAAGAATTTCTGAACAAGAACAAGAAGAGAAAGAAGACAAAACAAGTGCAAATAAAAGTGTACAAAATGAAAGAGGAGAAATTTGAAAGAACCAAAAGAAAATAGTTTAAGAAATGAAAGTATAAGTTGAACTCAATATTAGCACGTGATGTATGTGAGTATGTGTATATATGTAAGTTTGTATGTGTGAGTGAATGTGTGTAATCAAAAGGAGCAGAGATGTGTTAGTGTGTGTGATTAATGTGAGTTTGTTTCATTTTGTGGCTTGTGAAATATTTTGAACTTTTTCTTGATTAAATTTTCGGCTTTTCTTTTTTGAGGAAATTATTTTTTTTTTAAACAAAATTTGAAAAAGGAAAGACAAAATGAAACGAAACGAATGAAAAAACTTAGATGAAAAGAACGAAAGATTAAGAACCAGTAAAAGACTTCATAAAAATAGAAGGCAAGACTATAGTGTAGTAAGTCAGAGAATGAGGCTCATGTATTAAGTGTGTGTGTGTAGCTGGTGAAAAAGAATATAATCAAGTAGTGTATCATGATGGAAATTATTATTGAAGAACAACAGAAAAACGAAGAAAACAAACAAGAGAGAAAAGAAAGAGAGAATTCTACTAATGTCGGACCTGAACTACTAGAGATATCTTGCGTGGGCACTGGCAGGGCACCACCGCGTTGCTGTTGCAATTCCTGTTGTTGCAGTTGGACGCCCAGTATGGGCATGGCCACGGGTGGTGGACGCACACCACGCCCGGCTCGTGCTGCTGCCGCTGCGGCCACTGCAGCCAAACTTCGTTCTGGTGGCGGGCATTCGGGTACATTAACGATGGGTATATCCGTTGCTGATGTTGATCCAATGACACCGGAACCGGGACCTGAGCCAACTCCGCCTGTTCCTCCGCCTGGAGTGGTTATGGCGGGTATAACCGCAACAATGGCACCACCATCCGATTTGCCCTGGACGGATTTGTCGGCGGCTGTAATATGCGCGGATTTAAGTTCGCCGGCTTGTTTGAGCACGCGATAGATTTGATCGATATCGGTGAACTCTTTGATTCAGTTTTATTATTTTTTATTATTAATAATTTTGTTTTTAATTTTTTTTTTTTATTTATTTTTGGATTTGGTTCAAAGGCAATAATCGGTGGAGATTTGATTGATTGATTGATTTGATTTGATTGATTGGTTGGTTGTTCATTGATGATTGGTGGTCGGTCAGGATTTTATTGATTTGGTGGTTGTGACATGTGATGAAGGTGATTTTTTTTATATATTTTTTTTTTTTTTTCGATTAAGTGAAGAACCGAAATAAGTATTTTTTAGGTTTTTTTATATTTTTTTTTATATTTTTTTTTGATTATTTTGGTGGTGGTCATGATCGAATTTCGTGCCAAATTTACAATACATCGATTGGATGGTTACCAAAGAAAAAATAAAAATTGGGATAAAGGATACACAAATAATTTATACGATACATAACAATTATTCTCGAATAATTACAGTAGCATTAAGTAGAGTAGAGTACAGTAACAATTTAATGACAAAGGTTTAAGTGTTGTTAAATGAAAACTGATTTCTAAAAATGCAGATTTTTACATCAACTATAATATTTTTTCATTTTATAGTCAAAAAAAAAAAAAACTATAAATCAAATTTACTATTGAATTTATGATTTCATTTCAAATTGAGTGCTTCTAATAAGTTTACAGTGCACATCACATTCTGTTTCAATGTTAACAACACTTAAATTGTCCAATAGGAAATTGTTACTGTCATCAGAGATACATCAGGGACAAAATTGTGGTCAAACCGCTTACTAAATTTTTGTTTAGCTGAAGAATGAATATAATATATTTTCAAAAAGGTATCATAAGGAAGACATTATGGTTAAATACATTATTATTTATATTAATTTATACACAAAAATAGATTATAAATATTTTCTTAATCATCAGAGGTCTGAAATCTGTTTGAATCCTACAACTAACTTACGTTTATTCATACTAAAATGTAAGTAATAATCATGATGATGATGATGATGATGATAATTAGAGGTTGATGATTATGATGATGATTATTAAGTTATTATATATATTAATTAAGAGATATTCTCTCTCTCGTTGTTGGTGTTGTGCTTTCCATTTCTTTTTTTTGAATTTTTCCTCAAATATTAATATTCTTCTTAACTTTATTAAATTAAAATAAAATTAAATTAATAAAAATTATAACATATAACAATAAAAATAATAATAAAATAGGAATCAAAATTTTATGATTTTCATACAATATTTTTTTTTTTTTGTTTTTTCTTTTCTTGTTGTTTTGATTTCATTTATGATTGATTGATTCTGCTGTGTTTGTGTGGCATGCTCCACTAAAATCATTAAAACAGAAAAATCAAGAAAAACAAGGAATAACAAATCTTAACAAAAACTTCTCGCTTGGTGTTTTTGGTGAAACTATTTTCAAAAAAGAAATTTCATTAAAACATTAACGACTAAAAGCGTTTTTTAAGTTATTTCTCTTTTCTTGGTGGTTGTATAATTTTTGTTATGATTTTGTTCTGTTGCTCCCTTTTACTAATTTTTTTTTTGTTTTTGTGTGTTGTAATTGTAATTCATAATTCATTGAATTAATAAAATTAGCACAAATTTCGTTTGCTGTTTTGGCTTTTTCAGTTACAATATCTAAAGCAAAGCTCAACATACAAAAAATTGGAAAATCATAAATAAAAATTATTAAATAAAAACAGAAAATTTGTAAATTTTTGTAATTTATTTTGCGTACTTCTAATAAGTACAAAATTTATATAATAAAATATAAAAGAATTTTATCATATCCGATACCTAATTGAGCAATTCGATCGATGAAGGGAGTTTTTTGACGAAATTTCCTATTTGTAACACTCGAATTTGTTTCAGGATTATCAACGGCAACATTCTCGCTTATATCCTGTGGTAATGCTTTTCAAGGAATGCAAGGCAAGGGCAAAATAAATTTCATATAAATATATATATTATTTTTTAATAAATTAAGAACAAAATATTATATCAAAACAACGAAATGTTAAGATTATAAATAAATGGTTTTTTGAAATTAAATGATTTCAAATAAATACATAACAAACAATGGAAGACACTTGGCTCCTTTTGATTTCACCAAAGATTTAACATCTTTCACGAAATAAGAATAAATTTTTGTATGAAATTCAATGTTGAACTGTTGAACGTTACATAGCCATGACAAGGAAAGTATCAGACAGAGATCTGATTAATTGGCTTATGACTTAATTTATTGTTTTCGTCTCAAGAACTCAGTACACAGACGTTGTTTCTTTCATCCTTAAATCTTGTAGATCAGTTCTAATGAAGCTTTTGTTGAAGCAGTTTTTACAGAATTATTTATGGAAATATTAAGTTCAGGACCTCTTAGTTCTTCTCTTCAATGTTATAAAAAATGTGACAGACACTTACACTTATTAAGTCTTTCATTTCGTGAAAGATATAAAATTGTAAATAAACTCTAAATTATTTTAAAGTCAAAAAAAAAAGGAAATAATAAATAAAATAAATGTAATGGGATGAGAGAAAATCCTCTTTCTTAAGTTGACGCCACTGATTGCATTAACTTTAACAAAATTGTTTGACAATTCAATCTAATCATTTGCGAATATCAACAACAATAATAGCGGATATAGTAAGTAAGTCAACAATATTCGTTGAGCCCCAACCAACTGCTTAAAAGGCAATAAAATTTCTTTTCTATTTCCAGTACAAGCAGAACGAACCAAACCAAACCAAACCAAACCAAATCTAACCAAACTTATTTATGTACATACACATATTTCATCCTTGGGCAAAATCTCTCTCTGATCATTCTCTTGTCAATGATAAAATTTATGTCTGTTTCTATTTCTTTTTTTTTCCTATTCTTGTTTTTACTTCAATTTCAATTTCAAAAGCAACTTAGTCGGTGGTAGAAGAGAAGAATACATTGGCGGAATTCTAGAATTGGTAACGTTTTGTCTCAGAAGCTTGGGTGACGCTCGCTTCAGAGACAAATTGAAAATGAAAATAAAATAAAGATAAGACAAGATATAGAGAACAAAACAAATCGGGAAAATAAGAAGAGATAGAAAAGTTAAAAATTCCAATAAGAAAATGCAATATTCAACTTTGGTAGAGTTTTCTTGCTCCCAGCAGTGCAATCAATTCAACATAAAATCACAAAATTGCCCCCGTTGAATCAAAATACCCGCTGACTGACTGAGTGACCCCCACTTTCGTCTTCTTCCTAGTTGTTCTGCGTCTTGACTTTGAGAATTTTGCTATATTGCAATATCCGTTTAAAATAAGTTTTACTTCGATTTCAAGTTGAACAAAATTCGAAATATAAGTCAAAATTGTTTTGCATTGCATTCTATTTTATAAAGCAGCAATCACTTTTGTAAAGCAATAAGAAAAAGAACAAACAAACGAAAGGATGAATGAAATTTGTCATAATGATGAAAGAAAAAAAAAAAAAAAAAACAAAAAAATAAAATATATAAATGTAAGGAAATAAAGACAAAGAAAAATAATATATAAATAATTGTTTGGAACTACGAGTATGTGAACTTGAAAGTTTTCCTATTTCACTTTCTTTTTTTCTCATTCTTTTTGGTGGATTGTTTGCTTTAGTTTACTGAAAAGTTTAAACTATTTTTTCATTATATGAATTGATTTACGATTGAGAAATATATTGTAATATATGAAAAAAAGAAAAACTATTGTAAGTTAAGATATTAAATTTCCTAGAAATGTTTGTATAGTAAATTGTTATACCTTGCACACTTTATTTTGATTTTTAAAGCATAAAATTGTCCTTCGGAAATCTTGCTGAGAATGTGAGTAAGAGGATCGTTTGTCCATTTTCTATGCAAACGAGTCATCTAACTTTGAATCTATTAAACTGAATTGTGAGGCAAATAGGTTTTCTATTGAAGAATAAAAGTCTGGTCCACCATTAGCCTGCAAATTCTACTTTTCTTTATGGGCGATGCAACAGCCAGCTTAATTTATACAACTTTGGGTGAGGTTTTTACCAGTATTATACCGTGATACCAGACTTGGTTTCCCTTCGTTTGGATCTTTGAGTCCTATGTGATATCTGGATAAATATCGCACCTGAGCGTGAATTCTCACCTGGGTGCTTTGCTTGAATTGATAGCAATATTCCATCGCTTGGCCCAAACATGGAATCGATATAAGTAATTGTTTAAAATCCCTCCCCTTCTCTGAGCTAGTCAGAGTTGAATAGAATGGCATGGGTCATCTGTACATTTCTGCGGTTTATTGTTGAATAACAATGTGTTTCAGTTACAGTTTTCTGATTACCTGAAGATCCTAATATACTTCTTAGAAAAAGGGAGACCTCTTTGGAAAATAACATTGTTTATTCAAAATAAATGTAAATAAAATTGACTTTTGATTGTCTTCAATCAATAACTTTATTCTTCAAACCAAATTGTAGCAAAATTTTATATTTTTGCCTTATAAATTTACCTATCAGTCATTCTTTATTCATCAACTGTCTGTTAGTTATTTCATCACTTAAAGTGTGAAAGGTATATCAGCATCGGTAGAACCGAAGTCATCTTTATAAATTGTTTTTAATTTATTGCATTTATATTTAAAAAAATATATATATTTCTTTCTATCTAAATTTTAAGTGATTTGTTAAAAATACTAAAACATTTATAAATATAAATATTATTTATTATATAAGAAAATACAATATTATAATATATATATATTATCAGATGATTATATTGTATATACCAACATCACAAATTCCTAAGTGAAATATATAAAGATTTGTTATTTCAATTTATTTTAAAATGTTTGAAACTTGACTGAATTGATGATTTTATATTGATTGTCATATTAAAATTTACTCACTAACTTAATGAATTTTATTGAATTGAGTTTGAAATGTGTGACAAATTATTAAATGAAAATTATATAATTTCTTATCCAAATTTATATTAATAAATGATAACCAATTATTAAAAACATATTAAATTAAAATTTATTTAAAATTTTCATGCATCAATTAATTGATTGATTGTTTGTTATTGTTATTTAGTAAGAAAATTATAATTAAAAATTAAAAATGTATTAAACAATTTTATTAATTTTTCAAACCATTATTTTACCTATGTATGTATGTATTAAAAATTAACTCAAATAAATCGGTCTGTGTTTGCGTATTTTGATTATAAGCAATCTTTTAAAGACATAATCAAGGCAACTTCTATAGTATGAAGAATACACAGTGTTTGCCTCTCTCCATAGTATTCCTCATTTAAATTTGAATATTGCAAACAGGGAAATATAATACTCACTTTCTTCTTCGATATCAACGCGATTCTCAAGTTCCGATGTACTTTTCTGGCGACGCAAAAGTTTCTGTTTAGGTTGGCAACGTGGCAAATTCGGGGCACAATCACCGTGTGCATTTAACTTACAAATCCGACATCGCAGACCCTGACGTGTATGTCCTGGAATTCACAATTTCACAATTTGTATTATATTTCAATATATGGACAATGTTATTATAGGAATACAATGCAATGTGTTCGTTCTTACCTCTCAAGATTTGTGAGCAAACATCACAGGCTGTTATCTTTTTATATGTATATTCCTGTAAATGATGACTGCCATCCTCATTGGGACGCAGCGGCTGTGTAGATGTGCCAGAGGCACCATTTCGCCTGTATAAACAATTTTTTTAAGAATTAATAATACCATCAAATAGAATTTTTTTTTTCCTATAATGTTTCATTTGAAGATCAGTTTGTTGATGATTGATGAATCAAATATTGTTTCCATTAATGATTTTGAATAATATAATAATAATAATTACAATTTCTTGAGCTACACTCGTTTAGGCTTCAATTATTTTAAATCTAATCATACTGTGAGGATATTATTATAGCAAATGAAATTTACTTTCAATCACCCTCTTACTCTTCATGCCAGTATTATTTGTCTTATGTATATTTTCATATTCGTTTCCGTTTCCTCTTTTGTTAAGCATAAATAAGCAATGTACATAAATTAAGGCAATAACAATAGCAACAATAACAACAATAGTTAAATAAAGCCATGTGTAAACAGCATATTGTTTTAAGAATTTACATATATTTATAAAATTTTGTAAACAATACTCAAACAAAAGAATGTACAGGACTCATGATTCAGGACTCATACTCAAATGAATGAATGAATGAACGCCAACGGCCATCGAAAAATAACTTATACGCAATGTATACACAAACAATAACATAATATATTTTCTGTATGTTTGTATGAGGAAAAGAAAGGACTTTCACTCATATATCCAAAGATGCCGACAGACAGACAAAAACTTGGAAAAGAAAGGACTTTCACTCATATATCCAAAGATGCCGACAGACAGACAAAAACTTGGTGGACAGATGCATGCCATTGAGCATACAAAAAAACATTAATCAAAATGTTTGCGTATGTTGAAGTATCAAGACAACAAAGTAAAAGAAATTGAAAGGAAGAAAGAAAAAAAGTGTTGCCATTGTAATAAAATACTTATATACGACACTTACATTACAAAACACATACACATCTATTAATGATACATCAACATATGTGTATGTGGATGTGTGTGTGTGTATGAACATAATTGCATTTTATGTGCCCATTTATCATTGTCAATAAATTAACTTTGCTTACAACAAAGAAACAACCAAAAGATACGAACGAAGTCAACAAGACACAGATACAAAGAATAAAAGAAAAAAGATGGCAAACAATAAAGTAAATAACTGTAATATCATATTGTAAAAAAGATAAACAAAAAAAAAAAACACACAATAATTATAAGTAATAAGAAAACCCCAATAACAACTTCAACTACAGCAATCACCATACTTTTAATAATGAAAGCCAACCGAGACAAACCAATAAACCAACCAACGGAAATACAAACAAATGAATAAAGGATATGGAAAACAGAAACAATGCACAAAAACATGCCTTCTTGACACATCAATTAAAACATGAAAATCGTGAAGATTTTCATTTCCATTGACAATTCTCTATTTCTGTTGCACAGCATGATGATGTTATGACTGAAAAGATGATTTTCCCTGAACCTGATTGACTAAAAAGATTAAAAGAATTCAATTTTTTTTAAATTCATGTTATTTGAAGAATAAAGCAAGGAGGAGAAAGATTGATTTAAAAAAAAGAATAGCGTAGCGAGAGATATAAAAATATTACCACCTTTAAAGTGGCTAATGAAAAGGACAACAAAATAAAGGATTGCTGATCTCAAGATTGTATGCAGGATCTCGGGATAAGAACGAAGGCTACAGTTTTGGATTGTATTGCGCGGATGAATGAGACTGCGTTTTGAAATGTTGTATTTAGAATATTGGAACAAACATCTGCTGCAGAGTTTGCGCATGTCATTAAGCGTGAATTGGAGTACAAAGGGCAGCAACCATCCGGCAGATTTAAGTGATGAGATAAAGAAAATTAAAAGAACATATTCCACATAAATACCTGTGAAGATGAGGACGATTCAGAAAGAAATCAACAACTCTTTTCTCACTGCCCTGCTTTTCTTGAAAAACGATTCTTTGATGATTTATACAGTTCGGTGAAATTGTACATTACCTGACCTGATTTTGTTCATGGATTCTTCAGGTAGATTTTAGAGACAGAGGGTGATCTCTTGAGACGTAAGCTGAACTCTGCATAAATAATGTGATTTGATCAAGTTTTTTGGTTGCAATGATGGTACGAATATGTACAATTTTGAAGTTTAATGAAAAGGGTAAAAAGAACTTGCCCAAGATATGATAAGGAAGCCATTGGAATAGAACGGGAGAGACATGCATAATTAATGGTCATTAGTATAAGAAATCACATTGAAAAACCTCTGAGTTTTGTGAACAACATTATACTCAATTAATTGATCTCTTTTATTATTCCGTTATGCAGGGGTATAGATTACAATCACACAATAGCACAATATTTTCATTTGTCAGAAACAATGATAAACATTTCCCCAATAAGATAAATTTATATTTTAATGTAAAACAATTCAAATGAATACATATTTTATGGCAATTTAATTTATTTTCAATGTTTTTGAGCAGCTAAAACTATTGTATTGTATTTTGGTTTTTATTCGGTTGTTGCTTCTCCATTTCTATTTCTATAATTTTAATAAAAACAATGGGTCTCACTTTGAGTGTTTTGCATTTGCCAATTATTCGTTGAATACAATTGAATGAAATTGAATAGAAACACATGTTTTAAACATAATAAAAGCTACAATTTTTAAGATAAATAGATACATATTCTATAGAGTAAGAAAAAAGGTTGGTTGGTTTATGTGGATTGAAGTTGTGTTATGGTACTTTTTGTATAATCAATAAATTTTTCCTTTTGAATTTCAATGCATAAAATATAAAAACAAAAACAACATTGTTATTGCATTGAAATACAATCACAGTAGTTGAAAACTTTTTCCTATAGAAATTCCTTTCCTTTCTTTGAAGTGTTGATTATTGTTAGTGTTGATGTTGTTGGTGGTCTACATTCAGTTAAGTTCACTTTTATGTCTGATGATGTCTGTTCTCGTGTTGTTGATTATTTTACATTGTTTATGATCATCCTGTTTATTGTTGTTACCCTTGTTATTGCTATTATTGTTGTTACTATTGTTGTGATTGTTGTTGTTGTTGTTGTTGTTGTTATTATTATTGTGTCCATTATACTGTCAATTGTTTATGCTTATTCTTCTTGATATGCTTTCATTGTTGTAAATTTCATTAAAGTTTATCAAAGCAACTACAGAAAAACTGAAAGGGTTCATAATATAATAGTAGAGAAAGAGAACGAGAGTGAGAGTGAGAGTGAGCGAGATAGACAAAGAAATTGAGATACATTTAAAATATAAATTGTTCGAACAGAACGACGACGAGAAATAACCATGGATACATGATGGCATCAGGCCAACCTCACTCACATTTCATACTCATTCATTCCTTTGAACAATGCAGATTTATTTTATATCTATAAATTTATAAATATTTATGTACGAGTATGTAAGATTGTATGAAGTATTGTATGTAAATGTGTTGTGGATAAAACTTATGTTGCTCACACAACAAACCACTATAATACAATATACTCGTGCACGTATAAATCCATTTACTCTGTTTATTTATTTATTTTAAAAGTGTTGATGAAAAACACAAACAATCTGCGATAACAACAAACTGCCTGACAAACTTTTTTCCGTCTTTTCCTATTTTTATTTATTTATTTTTTTTTTTTTTTGCTGTTATTGTTGTTGATTATGCCCTCCTACATATTGAAAATCATTGGTATTATGATAGTTTTATGATGTTTGTACATCATACTTATATTTAATTTTAATTAATGTAGGATTTGCCATTGATCAACAATTGTAAAGCAAATTGGATTTAATTACTAGTTTACTTTAGTTTCTGAGATATATTAGATTAAAATTTATTATAAAAATACCAATGTTCTTCACATCTCATAATGGTAAAGTTTACTTTACACATATATCTATGTACATGAAGAACTTGTCACACTTTTGATTAATTGATAAGTGAAGAAAAAATGAAATTTAAGTCTGTTAAGATAACAAAGGTATTCAGCCATCAGTAAAACTGATAAAAATTATTACGTTATTTGCTATATTTGCTTTAAAAAAATTCCATTAGTTGATTGTTGTAATCCTTTTGAAAACATAACGAGTGTAGCCGAATGAAATGTTGTTGAACAACAGAATTGTTCTTATTAATTTATGAAATCAATTTAATTAAAATGAAATGAAATGAAATGAAATGAAATGAAAATTTCGTACTGCAAATTAAATTTTAGCAAAATATCTAATAAAATATTTTGTATTTACTTGGTATGTGAAAAGCATGATTGATAGAATGAATTGATGATTAAATGAATGAATGAATGAGTTTTTCAATTCAATTTTGTAACTATGCCATAATATTTATATATGTATATTGTAATATAATACGCAAGATCAATTGTATTGTGTGTGTCAATAATTCTTATGTGTATTTTCATAGCCTCAATCACTAAAATTAATTTAGTTACTCATACAATACTATAGTCAGTATAGTAATAAGAATAATTAATATAATAAACATTTCAATTATGAAAATGTTATCATTGTTTTACTATTTCATACATACAACATTAAATAAAATAAAACATAAACAGCAGCAAAATGTTGTTGCATGTTCAATTTAAAAATATTTTATTTATATAGAATCAAAAAACCGAAAAATATACACAAATTTTTATAAATAAATAAAATATGCAATAAACTGAAATTCATCAGAGTTCATTTTGATACATGAAAGTTAAAGCAAAACAAAAAAAAAAAATAAAAACAAAAATCAGGAGAATATTTAAATAAATTATTATGACGCCTTTGTTATTGTATTTTTTATATGGAAATGGAAATATCATAAATTCATTTGTTACCGAGGTTTCACAAAAAAATTAATGGTATAACGAAAAAATATTCTATTATTTACACAAGGGACAATTAAACATTCAACATTGTGGAATACAAAAGGATAATGGAATTTTTAGTTTTAATTGTTCATTTATGATAAAATTTTGCCTGCAGATTTAACCTTTTACAAAGAAAAACAATCAAAGATTTGACTAACTGATTTTTAGTTGGAATTTTGAGGATGGACACCTGTTTATATTGAAATATTTGATATTGCAATTCATTGATTTATTTCTTCTACAGAAACAAAATTCGTGGTTTGCAAGGCTTACAAGGCCTTTATCTTTGTTATAAAATAAACATATCATTAAGAGTTCTTCAAAGCATCGTTCAAAATTCAAAATTCCTGTGAATAATTGAAATTTCAATTGAAGTACGTTTCATAATTTTAGGTTCATGATTTATTGTATATTTCTTTGATAAAAAGTGGCAATAGTTAAAAAGTTATTATGTTTGTGATTTATTGAAGTTATTTGGTATCTTTTTTATATATAAATGTTCTTCTTAAACATAGTTTTTTTTATCAATGATAAAAACAAAGAGATCTTCAGAAGCAAAACAATACACGTTTAATAAAAGTTTTCTAAAGATCGAAATGTATGAAAGTTTGATGGCAGATTTTTAAGAGATAGAAATAAGTTCAGATTTTATGTTTTCAGTAGAATCATAAGCCTAAAATGCATGGCCAAAAGTGCCTGAGAATATGTGAAGATCAAACAGATTAATCAATCATTCATGTATTCAAAACTGTGAAATTAATTATTCTTTTTGCTTTAAATAACTCCTTTATTTCCCAAACGTAAACTTGTATTAGTTATTCAAGTTTAATTGAGTCAAATTAATTTTTAATCATATGGAATATGGGGGCCTTAAAAGGGTAGTTTTCCCCATGTAAAATATATTCAATTGCCCGTAGAACTTCAATTATATTGGTTACTGTTTTTGTTTACATACTTGTAAACATTCATTAGAATTTTTCTTTTAGCAAATCAAAAACTATTTCAATTACTTGCATTGTAACAAACTTAAACAATGGAAAACTAGTGTTACAATACTAAATAAAGGACCTTTGCACTTACATTATGCATTCATCTTAATCACACAGACACCTAAACTACTCTGTACGAAAATAAAAAACAAAATTGCGTTGCATTACCTGAGAACAATTGAAATAAATTTGAATTCTTTAGAAAACAAAATAAAAATGGAAAAACCAAAGTAAGTTTAACATAAAACT
The DNA here is from genome assembly GCA_037043295.1 of Amiota minor. Taxonomy (NCBI): domain Eukaryota; kingdom Metazoa; phylum Arthropoda; class Insecta; order Diptera; family Drosophilidae; genus Amiota; species Amiota minor. Next base: position 2,128,148 of record JBAMAW010001787.1, read on the forward strand.
ACTAAATCAAATAAAAGTGAATTCAACCAACAAAAAGTTGTTGGCTAACAATTTCTATTTCTATTTATATTTTTTTAGTTGTTTTTTGTAGCAAGGTTTTTCTTGTTTATTTTTTTAACATCTTTTTTAATTTTCCCACCAATTTTGTGTATTATTTATTTAACAAAAAGAACTAACTACAACTACCAAAAACAAATTACACTTAAATGGTGACAGGGAAGTGGGACGACGATGACATTCCTTCTACTACTACAATTTCTCTATTTTCTGTTATAATTTTCATCAGAAAAAAAACACAAAAACTACAGGAGAATATTAAGGAACAAAAAGAATATCCTATGTTTTTTGGCTTAAGGTATAACATTTTCTTTCTACGTACTGAGTACACTGAGTACATATAGTAATTCTCTATACACGTGTTCAAATGTCTTTGCGTATCTGGGCGTTTTTAGTGAGTTGATTCCGTGTGCAATGTGAAAACTTTCTCCATCCGCAACGAAAACTTTTCAAGCGTTTTTCTTACACATTTGCAAATGTTTGTGTTGGGCTTTTGTTGTGTTTCTTCTTTGTTGGTTTTAGTCATCATTTATCGTTTGTTTCACTTTTACTTGTTCAGTTGACTTTTATTGTTTCATTTTGTTATCTTTCTGTTTTTCTGTTTACTATACTAAATTTTATAACACTAACCATCATCATCATGAGAATGATGCTGCCGATTCTTACTCAACTTTCTTAAGAATTTCAATTGAAAATTTCTTGTCTAAGGATTAGCCGAAAGTAAATGTTTTAGAATCAAATAAATTGTAAGAAGCTTCTTAGACTTTTTCCAAAGAATTGTTTATGAAGAAAATTTATTTAAATCACTTGAGCACTTCAATTTAATAAGAATAGCATTAGTTGATGGCAGTATTATGGGGTAGATGTGCATAAGCTTCACGAAGGACTTTCGTGATCGTCATCATCGATGAAAGGCACTGAATGTTACAACATTTTGCAGCTGTTGTCGACATGAATTCTACTATTTTTATTTTCATAGTTGCATTGCCACGAAAGCAAGATTCAAATCGACTCAGCATGAATGCAAGGCCATCGCCTCGAATATAGTAACATATATCCATCCCACCAATCCACCTATTTACCCATTCACCCAATGAAGTAAATATTGTACTCTTGGGTTAAATGAGACCCAGAGTCGTGCAATGAGGCATGCCATAAGTGCAGAGCAGTGCAGTGTAGTGCAGTTCATGTCAGAATAATGTTCTGTGTGCCTTCATACATACATATCTAGAAGTATTTCGTTTGTCAAATTTATCTTTTGCAATTTTTCCTCTTTGCATACATTGGGATATATTTTACAGTAACGCCACATGCCGCCTGGTTACACTTTTCTCTGAATACTAGTTCGTATATATGTACACAATGTTTCTTATCAGAAGTGTTTTTCGTAATAGAATGTTGAAGATGATTGAGGTGAGTAAGCAGCATATGAATGTATGCATTTCATCAATAGAGAATTGAATATTGTAGAATTTCAAAGGTATTTCTTCTATTCCATTCTCATCCTAAATTCCTCCTATTTGATACGAGTACTTTCTTTCATATAATTTATACATTCATGTCTGCCGTATACAAGTATCTTACACCTGTCATCTGTCTGTGTCTGTTCTGTGAGTATTTGTGTACTTAAAGTTGTTAGAGTGTGATTTTGTACTTGGGTTTTTGGAATTGGATCACAAATGATGCAAAGTTTCTATGTATGTACATATAACTATAATTTATCTTTACTTAATGTACAAATATACTTATAAATATCTACCAAAACCAAATAATAAAATGGATATGTTGGGTTTATTGATTGCAGGGTTAAAGTGCCAATTGCATTTATTCAATAGTTGTAATTTTCTGTGGAATTTTTAAGGGAAGCATACAAATTAATCAAATACTAATAAGATTTTCTGTGCATTAAGTAAGAGAGGCCACCACATTTTTTATGTTCAATTTAAGAAATAGATTAATTTAAATTTCATTTTGTAAATTAAAGAAAAGTTGCTATTATATAATTTATTAGTTATTTTATTACCACATAATTTTTTCGTATATATTTGCTTGAACAGACAATATTGAGGGAATAGAATAACCCAATTCAGCAGCTGATCATTCTTTGGCAGCAGTCTTATGAAGCTTTATTGAATAATATTAAATACTGTAATATGTATTTATCGGTCTAGGATTCTTGTTTTCCAATTGTGTGAGCGCTAGGCAGATCATATAGAGGAACATTGAACTCACTCATCAAATTCATCGAACGCTACTTTCTCATTTTCCAACTTGAGAATTAAGTCTTTATGGATGAATTGAAAAGATGGCTTCATCGAAACTTATTCCCGGAATGATATATCATAAAAACTGACTGTTTAAATTGAATTTTGAATGGGATTGATATCACAGCAAGCACTGCTTTTCTTCTTCTAGATTGAAAATCCCTACTACTGTTTACCCCGAAAAATATTGAATCCTTGACATAATCTATTCAATGATCACAATCAATGAACTTACTAAAACAATCTAAAGCATCCAAATGGAAATAATAGCAGTAAAATTATTACTTATATTAAAAAAGAAATCTAATTAACTCAGCAGAGTTTGGTAAGAAGCTTCAAAGACTTCGGTGGAAGTCCGTCCATCAAAAATTTTACTGTAATTTTGTATTGCCAAACAACAAGTGGATTGCTAAAAACTTTTTGAACAGAATCTACTTGGCAATTTCTTTATTTCTTAAGTTAGAAAGTCTAAAAAAAACTTAAACAATTTGTTACACACTAAATAAAGCATTTTCTTCTATAAGCTTAAGTTTATTCAAATTGAACCCTTTAACCTTTAATCTTTAAATAAACAAATGTCTCAATATCTAATTTAATTTATTTATTGTAGTTGTTAATTTAACAATATTTCATAAAAAAAAAGTGTTGGCCTTCTTAGTGTCTTTTCTTTATTGGAAACTAACTGGTTTGGGGATGTTTTTGGAAAATATTTAAAAAATTTCTTTATTACAAATAAATTCTTTGTGTAAATAAATTTGTAGTTCTTTTTTGATAGTTTTTTTGTAATTGTTAAAAAAAAAAAAGAAATTTGATATTGAATTTAGTTTTTACCTCAAAGTTAAAACAGTTGAAACAGCGTGATACATTTGGTTTTGACGTGGTTGACTGAATTGAATTGATTGGAATTGGTTTTTTGATATTTTTCATTGATTTTTATTTTCGTGTTAATTTTCGATTTGCAAAATGACAATAAAAGTTGACATAAATTTAGTTTTATTTCATTTTTTTGTTTTGTAATCATTTTCATTTTGTTGATTAATTTAGTTAATGCAAAGTAAAACAAAAAAAAAAATTAAATAATAAAATATTTAAATAAAAATATATATGAAAAAAATTTTATTAATTAAAAGCATTTAAAAAGTCAATCAAATTGTTGTTTTTCCATATACTTAAATTAATCGTAATTTTAATTTGAACTATTGAGTACAATTTCATGTATTGCATGGTATATACTTTTGTATCTGCATCTCTGCATGCAGCATGAGGCATGTTGGCATTATTTTGGCCATGACCACAAGTTTAATGAAGTTTTGTGGTTTGTCATGTAGATGAATGACATTTTCTTTGCTTTTCATGTTTGTTTGTTGATTTATTTACTTTGGAATTAATATACTCGTACTTATATAAATAGAAATTTGCTTATGTCAACGACTAAATACACTTTGGGGTTATGAAAGAGTTAACTTGTGTCAAACAAACAAACAAACAAACAAACAGTGAACAATATTATGTTTCCACACAAAAATGAGAAAAATTTCCGTTTTGAATTTTATGATGAATATTGAAAGTGAAGTGCTGTCGAATGGAAAAAGAAATGCGGAAAAGCGAGATTCTAAATTATTTCCCTTTTTGGCAAACATTACATTTGAATGAATGCTTTGAATAGTTTTATGATGTGGCACCTTGTGGCAAAAAAGGGCATGGTTCAGCATATTTTTTCGCTTTTCTTTTTGCAGCAAAACGCCACAAAAGAGCAACACAATCAAAACCGCAGAACCAGCAGCAGCAAAACCAGCACTAATAGAAATGAGCAACTCACAAAAAAAAAGAGAGATGGAAAAAGGTGGAAAGTATTTGTGCCATACAAAATGTAACACAAAAAAAAAAATAAAAACCGCAGACAGAAAAATGAATGAAGAGGAAGAATCGCGTAAAAACTCAACAACTAAGCATTCATCGACACTCGAAGGCATTCGATGGCTTCTAGGAGTTTGAGAGGAAAACAGACACAGAACACAAGTTGGATTATGCCACATCGCGTTCATTATACTAAATGAAATTGAAAGCGGGCAGCAGCATAAGCAAAAACAACAGATAAAGTGAAAAGTGAAGGGAGAAGGAAGCAAAGAGAAAAGCTTAACGAAAGTAATTCATGAAATGAATTTTTGAAACATTTTACTTTGGTCTGGAAATTAAAGGGGCTGCTAAAGACCTGCTATGTTTAGGAAATGAGTGAGTCTATTGAATGAGATAGTTCTCCTTTTATATCAAATATATACAGGGATGCTGAGGAAATGTACATCAATCTTCTACTCTAAATTTTAATAAAAAATATAGTGAAGTTTAATCCCTTTTCCTATAAAATCATTAATTAGAATTTGAGGCAGATATCGCTTATTAAAGTGGCAGCCGAGTCTACAATGACCACTCAAATGCCGGTATGGCTATCAATTTCCAATAATTTCAATAATAATTTGAATCGTTTCGCCTTTATTTATGTGATTGATATTGTAAACTTTCATTACAGTTTTTTTTGAGCAGCCCTGTAGAATGTAGGGTACTTTAATTTAATTTCATGGGGGATCAAGAGACAGATCGATTTAACTTGACAGACTATGGACTATTGACCTTGTTTAGCCCTCAATAGCATCACTTATTTTAAACAAAATACAATATATGCTTTTCATTCGCTTTTCACTTTTCTTTCCATTATTTTGTTTTCTTTTATTTTTTCAATTTTCGAATGGTTTTTTGTTTGCGCAATCGAAATGTAATGAAACGCAAATTGGGATTTCCAAGCAAGCTCTGTATTCATTTCTACTTAAAATACAACAAGAAGAATCCAAAAATAATTTCACATTTAAATGCGAATAAAATTTATAAATCAATGATTGTGAAACCTCAAATGAAATTCTATCCAACAAGCTTAATGTTATGCACCATTCTCATCTCGAATGGATACGATGAGTATAGAAAGAAGGTCAAAGGCATTATTTGCCTATGACTGAAGTATGCTTAAGTGAGTTCTGATGTTGCTGTTGCTGTTGATGTTGCTGCTGCTAATGTAGGCAGCATAGACTACCATATTTTCATACATAAATTCACACAACCACATACTTTTAGACGCCTGAAATTATGCTACTTTGTGTCTGTGTGAATATTTTGATGGTTTTGCCTTTGATTTTGTCTGTGTTGCAGCTTTTTGGTTTTCGTTTTTGATATTTTTTGGCAATTTTGCTGTAGAAAGTTTTTTTTTTTTGCAAATTCTATTTTGCAAATGATTACATATTTTTCAATTTTTATTCATACCCATGCAAATTGTAATATGCTTTTAGGCATATTAAAAACAAATTATGAAATTCGTCGATTTGCCACTCAGAAGGAGAGTAACAGAGAGAGAGAGAGAGAGAGTGAGAGGAAAAGTTTTCCTTTCCTTTGTTTTTGATATGAAATTTATTTGCTTAATACAATTTTTGTATTTTCCTTTTGCACTTCAAGAATGTGAAATCACTTAAATTATCATTTAAAGTATGCTGGAGTTTTTGTAACTAAAACTAAATTTATTTGGTTGTTTTATGTTTTGTTTGTTAGTTAGTGATTTACCTTTCTTGTGCTGCGGAACCCGAAGCCGGCTTTAGGCTCTTAAATGCTTTCAGCCACTTTGTTTTCATCGATGGCGCTGTTGCAGCGGAAAATTTACGTTCGTTGCGCGGCGAGCCCGGTTCAACTTTGCTAACGAATAACTCCTTCTGCAATGAGTTGGTTAACAAAGAAAATTAGTTACAAATTAATTGGTACAAAAAATGTGTCTGTGTTAGAGTAAATTTATTAGTTTGAAAGCAGCCAAGAACCTCAGAAACCACGACGACGAAGTGTAGAAAGATACATTATTCTACTTATAAATAGCAAAAAGAGAAAATGTACGCTTATACGAGTATTTTCTTAAATCTTAACGATCTAGTGACTACTTTCTGGCGTTAATTGTCAGAATGTAATAAAAGTTAAACGCTTTATCTGCTTACAAGAATATGAAACTGAGAAACTTCAAGCAACCACACAATTTCAAGTAAATACTTTAATTGATCATACTTAGCAAGGACTAACTGACTGTCAAACAGAGACTAACTGCCTCCGTCACCATCGCAATAAACGCAAGTAATTTGCATTTGAAAGTCACAAGTTTTTCTCTGTTTTCCTAATTACACACAATTAACTTACACTTCGTGATTTGTCCTTTGCGATGCTGCGTCTTTCCGTTTCTCTGATGAATTTTATTTAAATGTGTGTAAGTGTTAGAATTAACGCCTGCACTTTAAAATTTAACAAAAATAATATTCTATTTGCCAAATTTATATATGTATGTAGATATTTCAATAATAAATGCGATTAATATTTGAATTGCATTTGTTTTTATCTAATTATAGCATTTGATGTCTGATAAATATTTAATAGGGCACGCGATTTTTGTGTCATTCGTTTTTATTGCTTTCAATTTTAGTTTTCAAATATCAAATTTGCCTTAAATAAATAAATTTAATTTTAATTCATAAACACTTTTGTTGCCCACAAATACCACAAAATGTAATTACGTACGATGACAAATGCACAGATACGTTGCTCGTTGCTCGTTGTTCATTGCTCGACCTAAGCAGCTTAATAAAATTATAACATTCAAATAGTGAAACATTGTTTTGTAGCATTTATGCATGCATCCATGCAACATGATGCATAAATAACAATAGCAAAGTAGAAACTCGTGATACCGTAATTATTCGCATACAAATAGATTTGTGCAGCTGACAGATAACATGAAGCAAGCACAGCAAGGAAGAAGAAGCCAGAGGCAATCAAGGTAGTAGTAAGGGTTTAATCAGAATCCGAATACCAAAACTGACTAATTGCACATAAATAACATAAACTTAAATCTGTTCAAAATACTATGAAATACTTACTATACTTGTATGAATGCATGCATGAAAGTATATCGATGTCTAGAGAAGAAGGAAGGTAAGTAACACAGTAGGTGGGTATCTCATACCTTACATACATATATATGTCTAATGCCTGAAATCTAGGCTACCAATTTGTAGCTAATTAGTTTTTGCATTGCTTTATGTAAGTGATACCAATGTTGTATGCTGGTTTTACGAATGATGTTTCCCGTTCAGAAAAGCTAATAAGTTTAAAACAAATTTAATATTGTTAAAGGAAAAAATGAACAATTATGAACAATTTACTTTACAAAAACTAATCAAAACTCAAAAATAATAATCATCATTATTAGATTTTTAATTGAATTTTCATTTATTAAAAGGTCAAATGAAAAAGAAACACTTACACAATTGTGGTTAACCTTTTTGCATTCACATTGCGTTTCACATGCAATTCAAAAGAAATTCAAGTGTAAAATTCTAAAACACACATAAATATGGCAAAGGGATACAAGGAAATGGAAGGAAAAATGGTTTGGTCAATTTGTGGAATTCATGTGAAATGTAAATAAATTAAATTGCATGTTCAATAATTTGATTCGAATGTCATACTTTATATGAAAGGCACATATATATGGACAAACATGCACACAAATACACACACACACACACACACACACACATTTAATGAAGTAATACCTCCATTGGGTGATTAGTATGTAGACTGTTTCAGTAAGTTCGGAACTAGGGGAAAAATAGCCCTTTGTACCTGAACAACTAGGAAATTTGCAAGCATCACCTCCTTAAATTGACATATGGCTTTCTGCAACTTTTACTTTTTTCCAAAACTTAATTGACAACCATTAGTTTTTTTTTTTTTTTTTTTTTCAAAACTAAAAACTCTGCTTCATTCCGTTTCAAAAGCAAATTATCTTAAGAAAGCTTATTTAGCAGATTGGAGTTTGTATGGGAGTTACTCCCCTCAGTGGTCAGATTTGACTCATTCCAACAAATGTACCGTCTCTGTATCAGAAACTCATAGTGCCTAAATTTCAGTTCGATAAAACAAGAAATAAAAAAGTTTTTCTAATAAGAAACCTGAATTTTAATGGGGGTTTGTATGTGAGATACCCTCCCTAGGGGTCCGATCAAACTCAAATTTCGACAATATAAGTTTCATGTGCTTAGCCACTAACCTTCTAAATTTCAACATCAAAGGATTACTGGATCATATAGCTGCCATACAATCCAAACTGCTTCTTGTATGGGGAACCCTTTAAGTTTTTTAAAATATTCTAGTTTTAGTATGTGTTACAGATGCTCAACTTTCTAGCTATTACGGTTCATGAGGTATGACCCAATGACGGACGGATGGACAACGAAGTTTCTGCGATGGGGTTCCCTTTGGTACCCTTTGCGTCCAGAACCCTAAATGTGGTGACTAAGGTTTATTTGTTTATAAATTTAAAAGTTAAATCATTTATTGAAATTAAACATATAAATTTTTTCAAATTTCTTGCACTAGAAAATAACAAAATCAAATTTCTCACTTTACTTATTGCAAGCACCAAGAGAAAGAATCACTTCTTAATCAGACTTATATAATTAATATTAGTATTGCCTACACTTCACTTAGTTACTGTGATTAAAAAATTTTGACTTGACAAAAGTTTCCTTCATTTCTTCATATTTGTTATCTTTGTTGGCTGTTCACTTTGTTGATTGTTGTTGGCTTGCTGTCATAATATAATATTTGACATTTTGAGTGCAATTTCCTTTTATTTTAGTCACGTTAACTGAAGGAGCCGCGTCAAGGGTAGTCGAAGCAATACAACAATTCAAACTCAACTGAACTGAACTCAGCTCGACTCGACGTGAGAGGTGATGTGGAAGCCACAACCACACACTCGACAGGATATTAAAAAGTATAAAACGTAATGCGATACACGCTATCAGATGTCATACAAGTTTATTGAGGTAGAACGCATATAGTACTTTCATTCTTAAAGTTAATAATAATTTAATAACTTTATCAAACTATAAATTTAATGTTTTATTGATTTTTTTTTTTTCTGTTTTAATAATGAAAAATTCTGATTTTCATTTGAAAAACTGTTGAATTGTTTTTTAATACGAGAATTTATATTTAGAAGAGAATTTCATTTCATTCAATGAAACAAATAAACATGCAAATATATTAATATCACTTATGTGTATTTTTTTTTATATCATATTACGTCATACTGTCTTATGTTAAATATGAGTGACAAACCAACACAAAAGTTAAGTATCTATCATTATTGATTTTTATTATTTAATATTTTTCCTGTTGATTCTTTTTACATTTCATTATTTTTAATGACATTTTAATCATTCGAGTTGTGAGTGAGTGAAAGTGCTCAATGGAAAACAGTTTTTAATTTTATTTTTTAATTAAAATTTATATCAATTAATGTAATATTAATGACAAGTGCAATTAATGAAAAAGTTATGAGAATTTAAATTCTCTATTTATCAACAATTGCACGAGTTGTGTAGTTGAATTGAAAGCATTGAATTATATTTTTTGTCAAATGTGTTTTTATTGAAAATTTTTTTTAAAGAACCAACAAAAAGAAATTTCATTTTATTTTCTTTAAAACAAATCAATTTAATTTTTCTATTTGTACAAGCCCTTCTTCTTATTTCTTGTGCCTTCTATCAACAACAAGATTGATGATTTATTATCCATTTTCTAGCCTAATAAGTGCCAGTCCGCGTGAGGAGATTTAAGGATAAAAATTACATTTAATACTCTTCTGTTAAAATGATCTCGCGTACCCAAGCCTCTTTATCTCACAGAAATATACCACATAAAATAACTTATATGTTTCCAGTTATTGCATTTACCCTTTGATTCAAAATAATTAAAATTAAAATATAAAACAATTGAATACAATTTAAAAAAAAAGAAATCCATAATCATGTAACAAAACGAAGCTCAAGTTAAGTAAAATTACTAAAAGACTGACTGAACAACCGACTATGTTACCACCTGACTATATTATTGACTATTGACTGAATGATTAACTATCTAAAGGACCAAGCGGTTGTTGAGAAAGCTAACTACAAAGGATTTAAATATAAGTTCTCTTGCATTTGTTGATGCTCATAACTGACAGTGAATAAAAATGAAAAATAATAGTACCAGGAGATACATTAATAATTCATTTAACCGGAACATCCTGTATGGGTAACCATTTTTCTTTCTTGTATTATCATGCTTACTATTTCAAATCCATTTGATCTTTTTTATGTATTGTACTTCATACTTCATACAGATATATGAATAGAATTTTTACTTTAGATGTTTGTAATGTATGGACATCATCAGCATTTCAAGAAAAATTTTCTATGCCATGTCAGTTTATCTTCGAAATACTTACATAATTGATTGCAATTAATTCAAACATAAATTTGATTTCATATTTTAACTCATCTTCAATTTCAAAATAAGCAACGGTAATTCTGTTAATGTTTCTTATCCAAGCATTCGAAGTTCCCACAGCTTGAGAGATGATATTCAAACAAAGTGCAGATGCAGAGAAATTGTATGATATGGGAGTAAAGCCAAAAAAATATGAAAATGACACTACTTAAATGTTTTTTTCTTTTTGGTTATTTTCCCAATAATTCAATAAATCGATTTGATTTTTATACAGTTTAGTTAAATCTTTTGTATGATATAAATTGTATAATTTTTCGACCAAAATCTAGTTGTTACAAGTGTAGGAGTCTTTGCTTTACAAACAGTGAACTTCTTTTATTTTCTATTCGAATGAAATTAAATTACTGATTTTTCTTTCTTTCCCTTTTTTTTTTTTTTTTTGTCTAAAAATAAAATGATAGAATGTGTCACTCACAGAATTGTTGCACTCAAAGAACAAAATAAAAAATCTCAAATACGATAAAATAAAATAAGGATGACATGGAACACGCCCAAATGTTTGGCCATGACAAGAGGAAATATAACAAGTTTAAACAATTTCACTCGCATGGACACATATATACACACACACACACACACACACCTACACACACGCGGGCAAATATCTTCAATATACAGAATGACATCTAGAAACTTGACAGTTATACGCCCAAAATAGTCAGAGAGTTTTGCAAGGTGACACTTTGATATAAAGCGTCTTTCTTATTTTTATGCACTCAAAAGTACGCTACAGAAAATCAGCAGGAGTAGCAGCAACAACAACAGCAAGCAAACTGCAATAGACAAGTAACTGTTTTGGACATTTTACAAAGGGAAGAACTGAAAATATAGTGAATAATGATAATGAAGATGATGATGATGATGCTCATACTGGTGACAACTCTGCTGATGCTGATGCTGATGATGATGATGAAACTGTCGCTGATGATGACAATAATGAAGATGTAGAAGATGTTGCAATGATAGTGGCACCCGCACATTGTTCCTACTAAACTCTGTGACTATACTATATCATTGTGAGTATTTATGTATCTGTGAGTCTGTGTCTGTGTGTGAGTACGCGTGGGAGTGTGCTTTGTCAGTTAGAATGCGATGTCATGGCGTTATCTCCAACTGTGTCAAACTAAGTAAGCTTGAGCTTGAAATCGTAGGCGGGCAACTGCAACGCGACTAAAGTATCTTCAACACAAATTGTAGATTGTATCCATTACTCGAACAATTTAGTTGGCGCATTTTACTTTCTCTCATCGTCATCACCATCACCATCACCATCATCATCAGCATCAGTTTTGTCATTTTCATCATCTAATCTGCACTAGAAGATAAAGTATTTCATTCAGTTCAGTTTTCGAAGGCTTTAAAGCCAAGTTAATTGGTTTTGATTTTAAGCAGGATTTTGAAGCATTAAACAAATCACTCAACCAAAGCTTAGCTTCAAGCTGCAACACAATGTAGCAACAACAAGAAAAAGATTATTAAAATAACTGCCTCTGGTATAATTTTTTTTTATTTTTTATTATTATATTGTACTTGGTATTCCTTTTTGATGCAATCAGCACTTAAAGCTATACACACAATAAATATGCCTCCATTTGCCTCCCAGAAGGGGAGAGAGAGCTCGAGAGTGCGGATTAAGTAAAGAATCAGGAACAAAATTGAACTTGTACTGCTTCAAGTTGTGTAAACTTTTGAGTAAACGAACAGAATATATGGTTGTGTGTGTATCTGCAACATGAACATGTGTTAAGTGCAAGGCATTGAATTCAATTGAATTGTAACTATATGAATGACGGAATGACTAACCGAGTGACTGTACTGTGTATAGGGAGTGGCTGTACTGAGTCAATGAATGGATGGCAGGCAGGCTGAGAAAGGAACTGACATGACTTCCTTCAGTCATGGCAATCATGTACGTAAACGTTTCTATTGTTGCATTTTGCGTAACTTATTGAAGTGTGCTTCACTTAACAATGTGAAAGTGATTGAGTTGGTTTTTCCATTCTCCTTTTCATTTTTTTGTCAAGTGAAACACATTCACTTACTCAGATATGAACATACAATATTTTACTTAATAAATATATATATATAAATAAATTTTAGTTAGTATGGCATACATCTTTTGTGACTGTAAGTGAGTGCGTGGTGTAGGAAATGGAAAAAAAGGCATCACCTCAACTTGATAGATACAAATATACTTACAAGGAATCTGTTCAGTGTTGCTGTTTTTATTGGTGATAATGTAAGATGATGTAAGTATGCTATAAACCTTGAGTATTTCATTTCATCCTTGCTATTGAGTACTTGAATCACTTCAACATTGCAGTCTTAAACTGAATGGGATATTTTACTTTTTCCATGGGAAATAAATGGCAATTCAATTAGTTTCTGTTTTTATTACCATTTCTGTGCAAGAATGGCCAGTAATTTAATGAAAATTGAATTTGAAATTGGTTTTCATTTCAAAAGAATATTATTATTTCAAGTAAATTGCAACAGCTTTGAATTGAATATTCTTTGGGGTAATTGGAAAATGGCTAAATGTGCAATTTTCCAGCATAAATTACAGTTCTCTTTGGTCATCGTCTTTGTGAAGCCGTTTGCAAATGCATTTATTTCAATAAAAAACCAGAAATGTTATACCATGCGTATACATAATATAATTAATAGCTACAACAGAAACAGAACAAAATTCCATACAAGTCACAAGAGTTGAAAGGAAGGGAAAAGAAAAATAAAAGAAAAACTAGAAAAAAGTAAAGGAAAACCACACACACACATCAAGTTTCTAATTAATATGTACGGTGCCTCAAAGAAATATATGATTGTACAAATATGAATTACAGTAGTTGATATTATTGCAAGTAAGTGCAAGTAAATTTAAAGTTAAGGAAAATCTCTTGGCTAGAAAACTGGGTCACCAAATGAATGAAAGTAAAGAAAATTACACGTTCAACTGCATATCATTTCTTCTTGTACTCCTTGTTCGTTAGGAAAATGTTTCACACTCTCTCTCTCTCTTTGTCTCTCTGATTCTGAGCCTTGTGTTTTGGTCTCATTTTCAATTTTTCAGTTTTTCCTTTCATTTTTTAATTACTTACAGCTCATTATGATGCGAGCGCGTATTGAAGCCTCAAGAGGCCAAAACGACCAACAAAAGCACTCAGAAAGCGTGCAATAATTAAAAGCGGTGCTGATTACAACTTGAAAAGGGTCAAAAACAAAATGGACAGACTCACAGACTTACAGACTCTCACACACAGTCTGACTGCCTGACTGACTGCTTACTAGAAATTGCAATGACAACAGCACAAAAAACAACATCAAAAAAAAAAAGGAAAAGTGAAATAAGGAGAGAATGTGGAATGTTGTAAATCTTACAAAGACAAGGCAATTTAACAACAACAAAGACCTAAAGAAGTTGTTAGCAATACTTTCCGCTTTCCTTTTTCTATTTGTTATTTATTTATTTTTTTTTTTTTTTTTTTTTGTGTATATTAAATTTACTCATTAAAACCACAACAAAGCAAATTTAACTTGGAAACGATGGATGAACAACTTTATTTTGTGCTCCATTTCACTTAACGAAACGAAACTTAAAAATGCAATGAGACAATTGAAACGAACCATGAACTAAGGGAATTTCATTCATATTTAGTTTTCCCATTTCAAATTCTTTTCTCAATGAAAAAAACAATTGCACTTAACATTTTATTGTAAGTGTATATGCGAGTCTGTGGATGAAATTCCAACAATAAACCCGCGATCTAAGTATCTCATATTGTGAAAACAAAGCAATCGAAGAGAACATAAATACATAGAAGGATAGAGGGGAGATTATTACTTTTCTTGTTGTTATTTTATACTAACCTTCAGTTGCATCGCTTGTAATAGAATTTGTAATGCAATGAACTGAGAATATTTAGAAAATATTTTAAAAATACATAAGAAATTCTTTTATTGTGCACTTTATCCAGACTTTACTATATTTCATACAATGTTAATAGCTTGCAAGTGATTACTTTTAGAATGAAGTATTCATTCGAGGCCAAGTATTTCTACCCATTAGAAATCGCATTTTTATAACATTCTGAGTGCTTTCATTGTGTGCTTTATCATATGCTGTTCGCTCTACTAAGTTATGATCGCCCAATCTTGTTGCCATATTTCGCATTTCACATATTTTATACAATTTCGTACTTCGAATAAATGTTGTTTGGTCTGCTTTTCTTTTTTTTTTTTTTTTCTTTAATATTTGCTCTTAACATGTTTCGTTTCTGAATATTTGAAGCTTTGATTGGTCTTTGGAGTATGGTATACGAGTATATAGAATAATATTCATATTGATACTCAAACTCTTATGACACATATTTGTTGTTGAATATAACATATCTACATAGTAGAAAATAAGTCAAGTCATTAGCTATTTGCTAGATTTAAGTGCTTTTTGCTACAATTGCAGCTGCTTCCATTTGTTGGCACTCAAAATATGAAATCTAAATGGTATAGTAACATTGAAAATTTTAAGTGCCCATTTGTTTCTTTAAGTTTACTTGAATAGCAATAAAATGTAAGAACTTTAAAAAACGTTTTGGGTACGTTTTTTTCAAAAGATTACGGATGACATTGTGAAAACTTATTATTAATTATTTTGAGTTAAACATCTGATTGCAAGACATTTGGCGAATTTTCCTGAGTATAATGACTAAGCTGTGTACTAGAAATTTTAAGGTTGGTTGGTTTCAATTTCGCCAAAGCAAACCTAAGTCAATAGTTTTGATTGAAGGGCTAATTGAATAGAACTGTTCCCGCATAAAACAGAAACATATCCAGAATTCAGTGACTGAAACCATTCTTCATTCAGAAATTGAATCAGAATTGTTGCTTATGTTTCTGGATATTTTTCTGTTTTATGTGGCAATAAGCCTTCACCAGCATGTTTACAAAATACACATATGCCAACTTTCTTCAATAAGATCATTAAAATGTTTCATTAAACCAAACACTTTCTACTCTTTTTTAACACAGTTTTAAAACATCATACTATTAACATTGATAGTTTTTTTTTGTACATATCAATTGATCCATTACGAATCTTTGAGACTGTTAAAACTTAAATGCAAGCAGATTGTCATATCCAACATTTGGTTGCTTTGTTGATTATTTAGGGTCCCGGACCCAATGGGTAGCAAAAGGAACCCTATTACAGAGACTTCGTTGTCCGTCAGTCCGCCTGTCCTCGGATCATATTTCATAAGCCGCAATAGTAAGAGAATTAAATTTACACAATATATGTAGTTCCGGGCATCAGCAATAAATACTAAAACGAAAATATTTTCGAAAATTTAAAGGGGTCCCCATAAAAGAAATCTTTTGGTTTGTATGCCAGCTATACGATCCAGTTAACCTACGATCTTGAAATTTGAAAAATTGGTGGCTATACATCAGAAACTTATATTGCCGAAATTTCAAGTTGATTGGATTGCTAAGGAGGCTACCTCCCATACAAACTCACCATTAAAATTCAGGTTCTTATTCAAAAAACTTTTTTATTTTGGACTATTGAATTGATATTTTGACACTATGAGTTTCTGATATTGGCACGGTATATTTTTTTTGGAATTATCTGTTACGGAACCCTCCGTGTACGAGTCTGATGCGCACTTGGACCATTTTATTCTTTAATGCACAAGAGATTTGTATAAACTGGAAATTTAAACTTATCGAGGAAAACAATACGCAACAGTAGTTGGTACTTATTTTATTTAAAATAATTTCAGATAAGGGTGAAATTAATTTTAAACGCCTTAAAAAAGTGGGAGATTCCAAAACCGTCTAAAGAGATTTCAGTCACAAGATTTGAGATTTGCAACTCATTTGGTATTAGGTTGAAATAATTTCAAATCTATTAAATTAATTATAACACGTTTAATTACATTTGCTGCTATAACAATTACGGTACAAATTGGGAGATGTGTACCGCAAATGCAAAGGAAAATGGAATCAATAAAAATCGGAAACAGGAATGGAGATCACTAGTCTAAAACAGATAGAACAGTGACCACAATCTTCCAATGGTGTATAAAATTTTCATATATATTGTACAAATAATTTTACAACCAAACTCAAAACAAAATCTTCTGCAAAAAAGTATGTTGTATTGCAACCTTGCAATACAAACACGAGGAAATGTAGCATTGACAAAATTGTAAGCACCGCCCAAATCGCCAAATACGCATTCGCGGCCAAAAACTTATCCCATTTGAGAGTTTTAATGTTGTAACAAGTTACAAATTTTGTTTTACTTGTGGATTATTTTCGTGTACATATATATGAAATGAATCCATTAAAGCAAGTAGTACTCGTTGTATGTATTGTCTTACACATTCCAACACATTAACGCAAATGCAATAGATTCATACACAATTGTACGCACATGGGCAACTGCCACTGACAACACAAACAACATTTCCGTAAATTATACACATTTGTCAAACGAAACAATGTGCAAAGTGTTTATTTGTTTTAGTGAGTGCTTTTACGCTCGAAAGGATTCACAAACCAACAACATCCCACAACAACAACACACACACACACACACATCCATACACAGCACCAGCACCAGCAACATCATCAACTGTAGCAACAGAAGCAACACAGTCCGCTCAACATTCATTTCAACTTTAATGTAAACTATTTTTTGTTTCTTTTTGTTTTGTTTTTGTATTTCATTGTTTCTTGTTATCATTGCATGTCGTTTTATTTTGTAACAAAATAAAAATGGAAGTAAGCACACATAAAATTCATATTCTTATAAAAATAATGGAAGTGTGAGGGAGAGTGAGAGAGTTGCAGTGGCAGTGACAGATAGACAAATAGATGAAAGTATTTTGAAGCAATTAAGCAACCACAATAGAAACGAAACATTTCATTTCAAACATTTCATTTCATGTTTTCATTCACTTACGCATTCTGTTCTACCTCAAATCTTTTCATTCAATCCTCCTCTCTTACTCCACTATTTTAATATCATTTTCTGCATATTGACACAATTTTTTTCAAAAGCACGCTTTTAGTTTTAAGCCATACACACATATACATACTCAAATCCATTATACAGAGAGAGACGCACTTAAACATGGTCAACCAACCATCAACACAAATAGTTTTCATTTAGTAAATCACATATTTATCAAGTGCCAAGGCACACATGTCGTATACTTAATAACAATAAATTAGGCGTCATTTGAAGTGCTTTGTTTCGCGTTTCATCTCATCTCGTTATATTGTTTGTCATTTGTGACTTGCTGCCGCTGCTACCAACACTCATTAAATTACAATTTTACATTAGCGCCTAAGAGCTGACAATAGATTTTGCTAGACAACATACACATTACACCGAGGCTTAACCTAAATTTGTTCGTGGTTTTCATTTTAATTTTCTTCGTTTCTTTGTAGTTTTAATGTATGTTTTAGATACATTAAACAAAAACCAAACCAACCAAACCAAGCTAACCAAATCTAGTTGAGTTGTGTTAGATTAAGTGCAACCGCAAAATATGCAACACTATTCATAAATATTAATTTATGCATTATTACAAAACGACTTGACTTTAATTACTTTATTTGTATGCTGTTTGGAGAGAGCAAAGAGAATTTTGTATACAATAAATAAATAAATTATTTTCAATTAAAACAATAAAAATATGCGAAAAACCGCTGAGAATGATTTTTATGCAAAATTACATATGTGCGAACATTAATCACAATGCCAGAAACGAATGTTGCCACTTGAGTTCACACACTGATTACTATGAGAATGAGTGTGCCAAAAACACACACACACACACAGAGTACACAGGACACATGTGATGCATAATGAATAAATTTTAGTACAGGAAAAACAACATAATGGGAAAGTCATATTGAGCTGAAAACGCGACTCAACTGGAAGAGAATGTCGAGTTAACATGTTGTTTCTTGGCATTTATGGTGACAATCATAGTCTGCAAATAGTCTTATCAACCATCACTTAATAAATGCATTAAAATGGTTAGGATATGCAAACATGCAAACATTTATACAATTTAAGTTGATGTCATAGGAGAAAATGATTAAAAATAACTGAAACATATGCATATTTTATGCCAACAAATGTGGCAACTTAATAAAACAAAAAAATTTGCAAGCGTATAACTGACATTGCAATATAAACGTAATTTGGCCAACATGAAGATGAAACATGAGGCCAGAAAAGAGGATAAAAGAGGGGACACAGCAACTACAACTATTGCATATACCTATGTGTTTCGATGATGCCGTTTGGTCAGGTGAGGTAAGAAATCTGGCAAATTTATGATGACCAATTAATATGCATATGTCTGTCTGTCCTTCTGTCTATGCGGGAAGGCATATCTTTCATTTGAATTTACTACTTTTTTTTTTTTTTTTTGTTCGCTATTTTTATTTTCTCTTAATATTCGTTGCAGCTGCTGCTCGTTTTCATGTTGCTATTGGTCTTATTCCTGTTGCTCTTGTTGTTGTTCATATGTTTTTATGGTTGCGTCGGTGCGTTCATTCAGCAATTTGTTGATAAGCGTGGTTCGCCATGTCCTTTTTTGGACAGTAGGCCATCCAAGTAAAGGAAGAGCAAAAAATAAACGATAAAAATATATCCTTTAGCGCATAAAACCGTGCAGGCGTCATCCAAATACATTGCAATATTACACACAGTTATAGCCAATATTTGTGCAAGTATATATCTGTCTGTGTGCGTGTGGGTGTAGGTTTATGTGTTTTTCTTATTTCATAACACGAGAGTAGTAGCAAAAGTACTTAAAGTGAGACACCATTCTATAAAATATATTTTATTTGAAGACTCTAAGTTGCTAGCAGTGTCAGTTTAGTTTTGCTGCATTATTTGATTTGTAAGAAAATTAATATTACATTGTTATAGATGATCATATTTCTTTACTTAACTAGTAAGTTTCAGCTATAAATATGAACAATTGGTAAATCATAGCACCAATAATGAAGAATATACAATGAATGATACGATAATGTTAGCTCAAATATGTAGATGAACTCAAAAAGGCAGATGAACTCATTAAGAAAGGTATTGCTAATATCCTCATCTTTTGGCTGTTTTACAGTTTTATAAAAAATTCAATTAAATATAATGTTTAAAAATAAATCGCTCCGCTATTGAATAGAAACAAACAACATAAGTGGAGCGAAGCGAACATTTTAGATAAACCAACAGAAATTGCATTTATTCAAATTTTATTCGCTCTGACTTTTTTTTCTTTCCGAATTTGTAACAATCGACACTAAAGTCAATTGTTGGTCGATATTCAAGTGAAGCTCAGTCACTAAAGATTTTGTAAATGATATATTAAAAAGAGACAACAATTTTACTTCATTGAGTACTTCACAATCCACCTCCGTTTACAAATGTGAGCTGTTTGTTTATATTCTTTTTAATTCTTCTTTTATGACTTCATACACAATTTGCCTTTATAAAGCCATAAATGCCAAACAGATTTTATTTGCTTTTATTTTTCTGTTGTCATTTTCTGCATTTCTGTTTCTTTTTTTTTTGTTTTTTTTTTTTGTGGCTTAACATTTTCTCACATTTTATATATCAATTTTCATTTTATTATTTACAGTAATTTTTATTTTAATGATCGCGTTTTTTTTTTTGTTTTGATAAAATAAGAATATTTTTTGTTCCATTTTTTTCCTATTTCTACTTATGTAAATGATATTTTTATATCCAGATTTTCTTGAAAGTAAGATAAATGATGGCTAGTGAATTGGTATTTTTTATGTGAAAAGCACAATCAAATTTCTTAATCATAAACTTTATATTTGATATAAAATTGATCATCATTAAAGATTTTTGAATCTTATAAAAAAAGAAACTCATGAAATCGTGAAATAAAAACCAAAAACAAATCCTAAATGCATTTAAAAACCTCTTAAAGAATCTTGTCAAAAATCTGTCAGAATAAGAAAATCACAAGAAATAAAATAAATCTTAAAATAAAGAGAAATATTGTTGAAGCATAAAAGACTCTTCAGAAAGTTAAAGAATAAAGGAAAATAAAGTAACAAATAATAAAGAAATCGAAAAAGAGCAAGTGAAGATGGCATTGTACAACAAATTCAAAGATTTTTCTCCCCCCTTTTTTTTCGGAATGCTCATCTTAGTGGCGTCGATTTTTCCAACATTTTCCATGCCATTCATAGTTTTTCTTTATATTTTTCTTTTCTTTTTTTTTATTTTTATTACAATATTTTTCTCAAATTTGTTGGAAAATCATAAAAAAAAAGGGAATGGTAAGTAAAGTGAAGTAAAAACAGAAAGGAAACGTGTAAAACTCAAGTGCTCAAGTGTCCAAGCCCGCAGGACATTGTCACACTTTGGTTAGCTTTAGTATGAACAAGCAGGAATGGGTAGAAAAAAGTTAGGTAAAAAAACAGACTAACTGAGTGAAAAAGAATAAGCACGCAGGACGATCATAACAAAATGAACAAACGAACGAAGCAAAAGTGAAACGAAGAATAACAACTGAAACAGGAAGGTAGACGACAAGCAAATGCGGCATCCTTCCATGGATAGATAGACAGGAAAAATGACAATTGGCACAAAAAAAAAATATTGGTGGAAAAAGGAAGTGCCAAGCAACTAAACGAACTTTTAAAAGTATCTTATGAGATTTTGACACACAACCATTGGTTGCTTATGACTGAACATGGACATGTGTATATGTGTGTGTATATATGTGTGTGTGTATGTAATGACACTTTAACTTATCACAATGTAAGTATTTGAATTTATCTGCAATGTTTCTTCATCTTATTCTTGGTTTTATTTCTACCCAAAAGCAACATGACTTCCAAGAAGTAGCATGTGACAGGTAGAATGAATTTTACATGAATTTTCCAACATTCCAACCTATATCCGTTGGCTTATGTGTGTGATGGCATTCAACCTCTCATACTCAATGCTTTCCATTCCGGTGACAACATCATTAACAACTCTGTTTTATCTTTTACTCATTTCTGTGATACTTATTTGAACGAATTTTAAAGTTCTATTTATCTGTATATACTTTTCATACTTGATTCTCTTCTGAACTTTTTTATGGTTATGGCAAATTCATTTAATGTGTCTGTAATCAATTCTCGCTTGACTTGATTGTATCATCATTTTAAGGTAGATACTTGTGTATGTACGAGCATCTAATACAATACAATTTTGAATAATTTTTCATTATATTTGCTGTATGATTTTGAATGCATGCAACCTGTTCATCTGATAAACGACGACCCACATATGTGTGTACATACATACTAGATTTGTTGAAAAACATCCTTTCATTCAAATTCCCATTTTATTCTATTTTATTTTATTTGATACAATTTCCATTCAGAATATTATATTATTATTTTTTTTTTTTTTTTGTTAGTTTTCATTTCCATTCCATTTTGATCTGAGCACCGAGCACCGAGCACCGTGTTTGATATTCGTTACCGTAATATTGCAAATTGATTTTCTATGGCTGAACGGTTTTTGATTCAATATTGCGATACACATGAATGACTATCACTTTGCATTCATTTAAAGCATCTGGCATCTGTGTATCGTTGCATGTATCTAATCATATTTGTGCAATATGTTTTTTTTTGTGTGTGGTAACTTCTACTAATATTTCCACATTTCCTACATCCACTCCATACAGCAAGTATCTTTTGTCCTTGTATCTTTATATATATTGTATGTGAACGTATGTGTATTGTTAATTCACGATGAATGATGTCAATTTATGACAAATTTAATGGAATTTGACACACACACACACGCACGTGTTTGTCCTTTTAAATAAATAAAAAAAAAAAAAAAAACAATCAATTTTGAAGCATCTAACAAACTTTTCTCTATTTTTTTAACAAGGTTTTTTCTTTTCTTCACCTTCCTTTTCTTTCAATTTCATTAAGCCTTTCTCTATACTAACATCCACTCTAAGTTAATTCGAAGATATTAAAAGCGAAGCATAGACGAAGTGGCAAAAATAAAACATAAGTATTAAGTCAACCATTCAAGTGTCAGGTCAAAAAGTCATTTATCAATCAGTGGCCGGAATCAATTGGGTTGCCTTTTCAACTTTTCAGATTTTCAGCTCTTCATCTCTTAAGTCCACCACAACCCAATTTATATCAATTTATTTAATCCTAACCATAAATGTGTAATATATTCTGGTTTTTTTACTTCTCTCATAAGCTCAGTTTATGTGGAAATTTTACATTCCAAAAATAAAATAAAAGAAATCATAGAAAAATAACACATAAAAAGTGTGAAAATGTGAATAAAATATTAAATAAAAACCAGAAAAGCCAAAAAAGGCAAAAAAAAAGAACTTAAATATTTGTTGACGTGCATTGATGAATGAATCTTTTATTTGATGCTGTATTTATTCTCACTTCATACGAAGTAAAATAAATTTATATAGAAATTAAATTCTTTTCTAATTGACATAAGAATTCTTCTTTATCTCAAAAAATAACTTAATTTTTCTTAAATATTTATAACAGAAATTCTTCTTGTTTACCTTTTTTCTTTATAAAATTTTTCTTAGAAATCTGTTTCGAAAAATTTTGCACTCCATTGAATAATTGTTCATTGATGTGAAATTTTTTAAATATTCCATCGTTCTCTAGATAAAAGTTACAACTTTTATACATAAAACTTACGCAACAGTTTTTTTAAAGTGCAAGAAAATATTTGAAAATTCATAAAACAAGAAACCAAGTTTCGGCAAACTGGAATTTGATAGATTATATCATGGTTTTTAATAAATATACAATACGATAAACTTTGTTTTGTTTAAATAATTCATTCAAATATCCTGTAATGCATTAGAAAGCCAATGAAATATATATGTACGAATATACATATATGTGAAAAGGATTACAATGAAGAGATACCATGTGCTCCTCTGATCTGCCCATTTTTCTGTCTGTCGTTACTTGCAAAATAGACTCCCAGCTAATAAGTTACCAAGCTGACATTTAGTAGTGTCATTTTGTGTCTTATTGAAGTTCATCAAATAATATATCCCAATTGCTACACAAGAAACAAAACAATCTTCGATTTTTAACTGTGCTTTGTACCTTGATTTCTCTATAAGTTTAACATTTTTTTTTTTTTTTGTATTAAGTAATGGGTTTACTTAGTATATTAATGAAAATTAGCTTCTAATAAGCTTATTTGCAAAGAAATTGCCCAGTTTGAATACATAAATTGTATAGCCATACCTTCAAAACTATCTAAAATTAATTTTATTATCAGATGAGAAGTGAGTGTAATCCTCGGTAAATCCAATCAAGAAAGTCTTTTTATATCCATTAGTATCTTTTACATATTCATTATGCTAGCAAATGCTTAATGCAAATGATTTATGCAAATGATTGTTTTTAAAGTTTATTAAATAAAAAAGTTTATCTCACATAATTTAGCTTATGTAAGTCATTAAATGTGGTCTACTTAATCAGACTAATATGCCACTCATGACTTTTTATCCGCTTAATTACATTTGAATATTCCATTTGTGTTATTTTATTCTTTTTGCCTTTCACAGTTCAAGTGGTCTGATATGGTATACGAGTATATAAAGTTTTTAATATAATTATGTATCCACTTTACTATTCTACTACTACTCTATGTGTCTGGGAAGTTGATTATCTTCTTAATTTAAAGTGCACGCGCCAACACTTGGCCACCAACTGTACTCCACTTAACTGTACTCAACTCTATATGATCATCGTCGTCATCTGTAAACCCACTAACTATCTCCAAACAATTCAAATCAAGTATCAAGTACAATGAGACTTAGAGTTGCTTGGAGTTAGTCTGCAACTTGAATTTTTTTCCCTTCCGACATGTTCTGAATGTTGAAATTGTTCTGGTGGATGTTCTTGGTTTTTTGCGAAAATGCCGGAAAATTATAATTTTTATATTCGCTTTATTTCCAATTTGTTTTTTTCTCTTTATTCATACATTTTTTTCTTTTTTCTCTTTACTGACGAGGTTAAGGGAAATGGAGCGGAAGAAGTCGTGTAGAAACAACCACATCCACTGGGACACATAGATGTACATACCACCATATGAGTACATATTCACAGAAAGTTATATAGGGATATATATATATATACATATACATACATATGTGTGTAAGTATCCATGTATACAGACTTATGTGGTAAACCATTTTTTTTTTTTTTTTTTGCTACGCTAACATATGCTTTTATACATACAGATACTTTGCACCTACCTATCCACCTACACATATGTACAATATTTCAGGCACAAATTAGAAATGTCCATTTTATAGAAAAAACATATGCACATAAAATAAAATAAATACAATACAACAAAATTCCATATATTTCCATTGGAAAACAGATTAAGGATTGAGATTTCTTTCTAAGCACGTAAATTTTAAATGAATTCATATTAAATAATAATTTGATAATAATAATAATCTCCCAGTTTATTTTTTATTAAGTGCCTTCTTCTAATAGCAAATTAATGCAAAATATCTCGATATTACAATTTTATTGTAAATACCCCACAGAAAGATCATTCACACTCTCACACCAACATTCACCAACTGTTACACAAAGTATGTAAATACCTTGAAGCTGCGACCACATACATTTACAAATTTTAACAGGCGTGATAACTGAAATTGAACGTGTCGTATTAGTAACACGTTTGCAAAGTAGTTAAACTTTCTACAAGACTCAGAATAGGGAGAACAGGGAAAGAAATGCATGGAAAGGCAAATTAATGTGTTTACATTTACATAATTTCGGTTGAGTCAAAACATAACACCCACAAAAAACCAACAACAACAAATAAGTGTGTATATATATGTATCTAGATACAATCAAATGAATGACTTAATGTCCATTAATGCTCTCAGTATGCAATCTAAATATCGGATGAGCGACAAGCACCCACACGCATTCATTTAGTTAGTCATGTATAAGTAGAAGATATAGTGTACAAAGTGTGTTTCAATGACCGCTGGGTCAAAATGTAGTTAGTAAATAACAACAAAAGCAACAACAAGGAGTCAAATTAGAAGTGGATGTGGATGTAGAAGTAGCAAATATGGAAAACCATGTCAGTAATTAGTGCTAAAGGCATTTTGACTGTTTCTAGAGCAACCAAAAACTCACTCAGTTCAACTACACGGCGACAACAACAGCAACAGCAACAGCAACAGCAGCATGAACATGAACACGTTGAAAAATCTGTGTGAGTGAGCCTAAAATGCCGCTGATTGAGTGGCACAGATTAACAAATTAATACCCAAGGCTGTTGATACTCGTACTCCTGTTCCTGCATCTATGGTATTGTACTTTTCTATTCCATCTTCTCTCTCTCTCTCTTTCTCTCTATAAATCCTGAACTCCTGCTGTGACTAAAAGCAATTGGAGGTATAACATGGCAGATTCAACAGAGTTTAGCACGTGTATCTACATATATGCCAATAATAGCAACAACAACAAAAGACAACAATAACAATCTAGGAAAGTGTGTATGATTACAAAGTAGCGTATGTATTGTGGTAAAGCATGGAAAAGGATATGATTGTGGTTGAATGACTGACGTCTAGTGACGGCATATTTGTGCGTCAAAGCGCAAAATACACTTGAGGCGAACAATTTAATTTGTTCAACAAACATCGAGTGTGAAATGGAGAGAGAGAGAGAGAGAGAGAGAGACATAAAGACATAACTAAAATGATAGATAAAGACAGAGCTAGTTCTTCTGTGTCTCCATGTTGATGATAATCATGATGGAGATGATGAAAACAACTGCTAAACAAATTCAAACACGTAAACAGAAATTTTACAATAGCAACAACCAGAATAACAAAAACAATAACAAAGATACTAACGACAACAACAAGAGGAGGTGGAGGAAAAGCTCTACAAAAAGTGTCTAAAACAAGCACCAACTTCCTGTCATGACGTTAAACGTGCTTCCACTTCCGTTGTCAGCTAAGACAGTCACTTCGAGTTGAATGAGCGAATATCAAAGCAAGGTAGTGGGACGGTGAATGAAATGAATTCATTTCATTCATTTTCATTTCTCTCTCTGTCTCTCTCTCTCACTCTCTCGCTCTCTCTATCTGTGAATGACCCCAGAGGAGACCACAAGTGTAAGTAATGTGAGTGCATAAGTCAAAGTCAATGCGGTTCCGTGGTTCCTTCTAAACTCATATGAGTGCTTACACTTTGCTTGCTTTAATAAAAGTATCTTCATCTGATTTTGTTCTATATCATGACATTTTTCGCAGTTGATTTCATTCATTCATTCTCTCATTCTTCCATTCTTTGTTTTCATCACATTTCTTGTAATTTTTCTTTTCTTTTTCATATGAGTGACATTTAAGCATCTTGATGGCTTTGCGTGTTTCTAGTGAAGCCACGTTTTCAACACTCAGCTTCAATTGATGTACTGATGCTTTTCTAGTATTTGTCTTCTAGTTCATGCTGCCGGTGCTGGCACTGGTACTGGAACTGGTACTGGTACTGATGTTATCTAAGGTCTTTTGCATTACAACCGAAGCTCATTTATCATTGTCAAATGTGTTTTCCGTTTTACGAATTTCAATGAATTCACACTAAAGCAACTCAACTCAACTAAACTGAATTAAACTCAAATTCAACTTAACTGAAACTCAAATTCAAATTCAACTTAATGCACATCATGATGACGCTGAAGACGGTGATGATGATAATAAAGAAGAACTGAAATGAGTTTGACATAATCTAAGTATAGAAGAGAGAATCATATGCTTGACTACATTCTTCAAATGTCGAAGTATTCAAATGTAGTAGAGCATTCTATCAGTCGATGGTAAAATGCAGTTACCATTTTCTAAGAACAAAAAATTTAATATTTTCTACGCTTTCATCAATATAAAATATAACTACAATTTCTACTTTTCCTCTGTATTCTGTAGATTTTGGCATAAGCTTCAATTATTTAAATTTTCTTTCATTGCAATTTAACAATTTTCCTGTATTTTTTTCTCTCTCTCTCTCTCTCTCTCTCTCTCTCTCTCTCTCTCTCTTTTAACATTTATTTTATTGTTTTGTTTCTTTTCTATTCTTTCCTAGATTTGCTGGTGGTGGTGTTGTCTTTTCAATTTTTTACATATATAAATCTCATCTCTTCTTAGTATTTTCTCTGCAATTTGCTTTTCCTATTTCCATCATATTTTTTCCCTCTTTTTATTCTTCTTTGGCACTTTGGTGCAATGTTAAAATTTCAGGAAAAATTTATGTGGCATCAGCAGGAAAATCTGCACCCTCTGGAACAAAATCCACAGTCTGTGGGCTCAAAATGAGTATACAAAAAGAAAAACTCCAAGAATCACGATAGAAGCCAGCAACTGACGTAGTAACTCCTCTTAAATCCCAACAATTGTGCTGGTAGATTCAAAATCCTATACAAGCTAAGACCTTATAAATTGAAAAGAAATTGATAAAATTGAGAGTACGAAGGAAAGAGTTATGGCTGTTAATGAAGCTTGATGGCTTTTTGATTTATTAAATTTTTAATCAGAATCCAAAATCTATGAAATGTTTAATATTGTATATTTTATTCTCAGTCTTTCGTTGATCTCTAGTAGAAGTAAAGCAAAGTAAAATCATCAAAAGTCACAGGTGTCAAAATTTGATATCAACATTTTTCTTCAAAGGAAGTTCACATATATTGAATACGACACACATACTTGTAGATATACAAATCAGTATTCTATTTATAAATAACTTAAATATCTATATTTACCTCAAATGCCAATTAGTCATAAATAATTTTAAGCATAAAATTACTTCAAGTTAAATTGCTTGTATCTGTGTATCTATGGGTGAATGAGTGTGTGAATGGGTGAGTGTAGGTGTGTGTATCTGTGTTTGAGTACTTTGGCATGTTTGTTAATATGCACGTCTGTGTGCAACAGGAATTTACTGCAACAAATTCCAATGTCGACCTTTCAAGGCTCCTTTGGTTAAAGCAACGGCAACCTGCTAAAGAACTAACTACTTCTCTTTTTCTCTCCATCACCATTCATGCATATGTCCTTCTTGTCAATTGCCATGTTTCCGGCTGCTGTAGCTGTGGCTCTGTTCCTGGCAGAATATTGTTGCTCGTTAGTGGAATATGATTCAGATTCATTCTGAGTTAGTGCAACCTGCATGCATGCATCCTTCTGATGTTGCTGCAGATACAGATACAGATACACTGGCACCATCCAAATGAATAACCACAAAAAGGTATTCCATATAAAAATGAAATCCCACATATACACTCACATAGATACACACTTGCACACATAGAGATCTTTAGTTGATATAAAGATGTTTGTATATGTATGCTGCTTAAGTACTTGTCACAGTTGCATTCATATTTTGGCCTTAGTTATGACTTCCGCTTGCGGCATTCAAATATTTGTGGCATAGCACTTAGTTTTAGTATTCAGAAAACGAACGAATGAACTAACATTACTTTATATACACACACACGAGTATCTCACTCACTTTATCTAATCTAACTGTATCTGTGTGTGTTTTCGTGTGTGGGGTTTTTGCCATCTTTTCTAAATGGAATTTCAGACTTAAAATTTGTTTGTTGTTTGTGCATATTTAATAAAAGTAGAAATATTCTCGTCGTCAACCATTTATCTGCACTTCGAAGGAGGGCAAGGGAACCTTAATTTTACATTCACATTGCGTATAAGCAATTTATGTTACTGAAATATTTAAACAACAAAACCATATTTAATGCTTCCTCACTTATGTAATGAAGTTATAAAGATAGACAAAATATGCAAAATATTGTACACAAAAAAAAAAGGTACAAATTACCTTTAGTTCTGTGGAAAATTATAAAAAAAAAGTTATGCATACAAAATTGAAGGGCGTTTAAGGTTATGGTAATTCAAACAAATAATATATTGAAGGTAATTTTTAAGGTTGAGTTGTCAGGTGTCTGACTGAAGCCATAGAGAAAAACTAAATTAAATATTGATGTAGTCCAATGGGGTGACATGAGGCAAAATGCCATGGGCCCGCAGCCGTAGGACACCTGACACTTATTATGACAACATTAAGTCAAATTTATTACCTACTAAAGTAGTTTGAATAATCAGCGCCTTTCATCACATGCTAAATAGCTTCGCCTTAACTAAAGTAATGAAGAAGCTGTTGATTCACAAACAACAATATAATATTTGGTGCAACAACTGTAGAAAGTTTACGCTGAGTCAGTATAAAATAAAACAATCAAATTAGATTAGATAGGCAATAATAACTGTGATATTATTCGAGCATGAAACAAGTTCGAACGTAGAACTAGTTTCGGTTGAGATTTGGAAACGTAGCGGTTGTCTGTTATGAAGGCCCATAAAAATATAGAGTGCTGCTATGACTCATGACATGACGAAAGCAAATATGATCAAATAAAATAAATTGTAAATAAAAGTTTCAAAAGCACTTTGTGCTATTTATGAAAGCAATTAATCATTTGGTCATATTTTGTTCAATTGATAAAATATAAACATAAAATTAAAAAAAAAAAATGAGGACTAGGGACCAAAGCCTTCGACTCTCTGATGAGATGATTAGAATAATGGGATTAAATTACAATGAAGAAGGAAATTATAGACTAAATCAATATGACAAACAGAGTAAGTATTCCTTTGAAAGTTCTGATGTTAAACCATATGACCATAGCCCTCCCAAGATTGGGCAGACATCTTAAATGTTTCGGCCGTAACGTGAAACGTGAAAGGACAAACAGAGACCATCATTGTTCTTAGGTGTTTGATGGAAAATAGATGCCAATGCGCGTAGGATTGAAGTTTGCCTACCGGTGTTTAAATCTTACCCAGTTTGCCAAAGCCTTTGTAGAGACTTCATGGGGTCGACTGATATGAAAGGTACCGATAGAACGTAGCGGTCAGCCTTGTCAGAGTTTTCATTGCCAATAATATCATTGTGACTGCGCAGCCAAAATAACAAAATTTTGTCCTTCTTCCTTTTACTTAAGTTAAGGATATCCACTATTATTTTAGGTTAGGCACTTTATATTTTAATGGTTGACAAACTGTTGGTGCGGACAACTTTCTGTCTCCTATTTGCGTATGAATAAAAACAGATTTTTAAAACGGCAAGCGCGTCGACAGTGAGTACAGAGCAATATTTGGGATGAAATCAGATTGTTGTCGAAAACAACTGCGAAGGCAGTATTGGTGCTACATGTGGAGCAATCTGGTTATATCCACTTCCAGTCGGAAAATTCCGCGTGAGCAGTTTTATTAATTGAATTCGTTTGTGTTAATATAAATTTAAAAAATCACCACCCAAAGATTTAATTAAACGTTTGTATACATTATCCTATTGATTCATTTTATTTTCCTTTTTATGAAGTCTTAGTTATGTCAAACTAAAATGGTAGAAATTATTCATATCATAATTAACTGGTCCAAAGTTTTAGTATAATACTTATATTATAAGCCAAGGGTCTACTACTATGTATGCAAATGAAATAATGATGAAAAATTTCCCTCTTTTAGTATAATATAAACATCATGGGAAAGTGTTGAAAATATTGTTATGCATAAATTTAATTAGCATATTTCACACTCAAATTAATTAATTAGTTAATCAATTCATATATAAAAAAGTTTCAAAAATAATGCAATTACATATATGGAAATAACTTTCAAATGCGAAAGTTAATTGAATTTAATCATTCAATTCAATTCAAATGAATTTCATTAAGGACAAATTGTAAAAAAACAAACGGGAAAAGCATCTGTAAGCAAAACTCATTGAGTTGTTAAACTAAAATCCATACTCATTTAACATAATTTTTACTTTATATATAAAAATAATGTAAGGCATTTTAACTTTGATCAGAAGTCTGCCAACTGATTTCATATTGTATTTGCTAAAATAAAAAAATATTTGTTTTATTCATGAGAGAAAAAAAAAATCTTTAAATCTTATAATGGAAACTTTGATACTTTTAAGATTATTTTTCCTTTTCCTGACCGATCGAATCATTGAATTTACTTTGTTTGAGGATATAAAAGATTTTAGTGTAGTCTAAAGTTAAATTTTTGGTTTGTTTTTCTTGTTTATGTTTCATTTTAACACGTAGCAAGTGTATTGTATTTTGTACATGTGTGTTTTTATACTAAATGTTTGTTTGTTGGTTTGCCCATGTGAGTGTGAGTGTGCGTGTGCGTGTGTGGGTATGAATCTATGTTCTTTTGTTTACATTTGCCTTGATTAATAATCTCACGAACAAACAACAACAGTTTTATACAAAGCCACACATGCACACAATACATGTGGAAATGAATATGGTGGCTTACTGATTGTTTTAGTTTTTATCTGAGACAATTTACACATTTATAAATATTTGAATAAAACAACAATATCAAAAACAAAAGAGAGAGAGAGGGTCAATAGAAGTGTTTTGAAAATATTCAAAGAACTTCTATTTAGCTTAGAATATTTATCATAATTTGAAAATATTGTATTATTATTATTTGTATGTATTTAGATAATTTAAATATCTTTTTACACCTATTTATTCCACTTCACGCGACTAAATGAAAAAAAAGTGGCAGATGCATAATGTTTTCTCCAAAACAGAAATGACATCACTTAAGATCAAAATAAAAAGTGATTCAAATTCAATAAGAATTGCTAATCTAACTATTGATTCTATTGATTTTAGATTCATCTTTTTTTATAATTAATCAAAGAAATTCCAAGAAAAAATACAAAGCGCCATATTATTATAGATTCTTTTGAAATTATCATTAAATTAGATTGACAGATCTTAAGAAATTTTGCAGAGCTGATACAAGAAGTTATTTGCTATATCAATAGCTAATTTATATTTATTTCAATACTATCAAATGGCACTTTGTTGTTGTTGAGATTTTTAGTTTTAAAAGTGTCAATAATTCAATGGATAAATTTACAATAATTGATAAAAAATATGGTACAGAATAGTTTACTCTTTGTTACAAACACTTCTTCAAAATTTGAATTCCATTTACATATTTCTCTAGATCTTGCTGCCAAAACAATACTCGGTTCCCAAGAATAAACACGGAAATATTATTTCCATCATACGCTACAGTCACAGTGACAACAAATGCCTATTTTGAATCCAAAGATGAATCGACATTCATGAAAGACATCG
This sequence comes from Amiota minor, assembly GCA_037043295.1. Lineage (NCBI taxonomy): Eukaryota > Metazoa > Arthropoda > Insecta > Diptera > Drosophilidae > Amiota > Amiota minor. Next base: position 2,161,193 of record JBAMAW010001787.1, read on the forward strand.
AAGATATTGAAATGCTTGTATTACTTTTGAAGGAGACTTAATATGTTTTATTAACATTATAAATTACAAAGTAGAATTTTGAAAAAAAAAAATAAAATGATATTTTAGAAATCATGAGCATCTTTGGAATATTCTAGTTTCTTTTAAGTTTTCGTTTCAACATTGCGTTTACTAATTTTATTTAAAGATTTAAAACTTTATGGGTTACCCTCGTTGTATGTTTGCCTTCTCCTCTATCTTTCTTTCTATATTATGATAATATACTTGTATCTGTATGTATCTATGTGCATTTATACTACAATACATAAGCGCCTGATTTGCGGTTGCAGTTAATTTGTCGTAATGTGTAATTTATGTAAATCTCCACGGGCGGTTGGTTTCTCATCTCAATTTCTGTTTTTTTTTTTTTTTTTTTTTTGTTGCACATTCTTCTTGTTGTTTTTGTTTCTGTTTATATTTTAATCTCTACGACAGCGAAACTTTTCCTACTTTTCCCACAAATTGTTATTTTCTTCTCACTGCAACATTTGCATGGCTTTGTGTATCTACTACGCCCATAGATGTGGATATGTGATGGGAAATTTATTTTTTTCCATGTTGCCACTAATTAAAATATGCGCTGCATGCATATACGAAATTGGCACATCCTTGTTTTTTTTTTTTTTTTTATTGCACATTGCATCTTTACATTCATAGATTGAATTTTCTGATTTTTATATATTTTTTATTTACATTAATTGTAGGTAAAATGAAAATCATTGAGTCATTGAGATTGAAATGTGAATGTGAGCAAGGACACGTTAACACGCCTAGATAAACATCTGTATTCATTCATATTAGCACATGGGAACTTGGCCATCAATTGAGTTGTAAACTGAGCAATGCCATTAAAATGAAAGTTGATATGAGCACACATTGTAGATACACTTAATACTCGTACACTTTCATGGTGATGGTGATGGTGCTGTTGATGGTGATAGTGATAGTCATTTAAAGCGTTTGTTTGTTGTTTGGTGGAATGAAATTGCCGCGCATTCATTACACTTGAATGGCGTCAAGAGTGTCAAATTTCCTTCTTAAAAGCAAATATTACTCACTGCACACACTTTCTGTTTCGTCTCTATCTCTCTTTCCCTTTGCTGATGTGCCTTTCTTTTTTTTTTTTTTTGTTTTGTTACTCTTAGTATGAAGCTAAGCAAACTTAGTTGGCAGCTTAGGTTTTTCCATTTTTGTTTTTTTTTTTCTTTTTATTTGGATTTTGGCTTTCATTTTGCCATTTTATCCTTGGGCAGCCTTTGCTTGGCTGTTGCTGTTGCTGTTGGTTTTGGTACTTTAGAGAAAGCAATAAGAGAACCATTTCTATTTATGTTGAGTGCTCCAAAAGAAAAAAATAATGCTAGAATATCCAAAAAACATTCTTTGCACAGAAGAAGGAAATGTTCAAAGGAATAACATCGACATCAACATCAAATGGCGATTGTTGACGATAAGCTCAAGTGGTAAATACTAACTTTGCACTACTACTTATTCCAGATATGTAGGTATATGTATGTTCTTACATATGTATAATATCTATTCTTACTTATCTGTTGTACCATATAGTACATATGTATGTAAGTATAAAGATAATATTCATAGCTTAGTTGGTGTTCAGGTAAGAATTTGAAAAGACTTTGAAATAAAAGTTGTATGCAAGGAATCCCATTGCACTTACTTTTGAGTTTTGTGTTCAACATTTCCACATATTTTTTCCATTTTCTTTCTTTCTTTTTTTCAAATAAGTGAAATGTACGACTTTCTATGCGATATTAAATTCTACTCTTACGCACACATGTACATATGTGTTGGTTTTCCTTTCATTTCTTTTATTGTTGTAGTTCTTGTATTTCTTGTTGTTGTTGTTGTTGTTGTTGAATACATCCCACGCTTCTTGTGAATAAAACATATGCTGCGCATTATTAAAAAAGAAAAACTAACAACACAGAGAAAGAAAATAAGAGAAAATAGGAGCAGTGAAAGTAAGAAAAAAAAAAAAAAATGGAGCTACATAAGGCTATACGTATTTCTAAAATACACTACAATTTGTATGATGCTAGGCAAATCTTAGATTGGATAACTTTGCATATTTGATAGAAACTCTCATTAAAAGCATTTAAAGAGAAACACAAAAACTTTCATTTACTAGATAAGAGTTAAATCATTCATTGTGCAACAGTTAACAGTGGAGGATTCCTTAAATTATTGTATTGTATTCAAATATGATTAATTTAAGTACTGAAAACTTTTATTTAAAGGATTTTATGATTCATGTGCAGTAGAATCTCATTACAGAAATATCACAACAAAAACAATCATAAACGTTAAAACGTTGCTAGATTCTGCATGATGAACAACAATGAACAGTGGCGGATTCGTTTAATATTTCATTATTCTGATATCTTTCATTTAAAGAAATTGTATGATTTCATGGGCATGGAATCAAACTTTCATAAAGAAAATATCAAGAGCAACAACCCACCGTTTTTCTTAATTCTATAAATGATGTGAAGTATTGCAAGATTCTAAATAATGCAACAGTGAACTGTGGCGAATTCTTAAAATACTTAATTAATTTTTATTCGGAAGGCTTTTAATTAAATGATTTCTTGGCTGTCAGTCAAAAGAGTTTCAAATGAAAAACAAAAAATGTTTGTGTTACAATTTTTCCTAGATTTTTGATACAAGAGTAAACAGTTTCTTTGATTACCATAGTATTTTATAAATCTAAGAAATCTTTGATTATACGAATTTTTTTATTAAAAAAACTTGAAACGTAAAAATATCCACCTAAACCGCTTCTGAAGCTCACAAATATATATGTACAATATACATTTACATTCTTATAACTTTTATGCACGTAGACTTTTTGATAATGTTGCTATGCACTGAGCTTCGTTACGCCAAAAAATATGCAATAATTTCGCTCACTTGCGTTTTTACTAAACACATTTCTTTCTTTGTATGTATCCGTGGACTATTTACTCCTTCTCCACCACTATCTTCTCCGACAACTCATATTTTCCTTTCCTTTCCTTTAACAATGCAAACGCTTTTCATTTGAAATATATTTTTAGCATTAAAAAATTGAAAAAAAAAGAACATAAAATATAGTAAAAGAAACAAAGAAATCGGGAAGGCCAAAGAAAAAAGGAAAAATTCCTTTTGAATGAAACAAAGTTTTCTTTTTATGTAAAAAATTAATTAAATTATAATTTTCTAATGCGAAATTATGGTATTCTCAGTTATTCGCTCATTTACTTCTGAATGACATCGCACACTTTTCCAGTATAATGACGCTCAATGTAAAATACTCACTCGCTTGTTTCTACATAAATATTGTTATTGCTGCAACATAAAGAAGCCTTACAGATAAGCGAACTTAAAAAAGGCCAACAACAAAATACAATTGGGGTGAACCCAGACTCATCCTCATCCTCATTTATATCTTAAACAAAACCCAGAGGTAGAACTTAAACAAATGCACAAAGGTTCAGTGGATTGCTCCATACTGAGTAACAGGCAAAGAACAAGAGCTGGAAGTATTATAGAAGGAGATGAAGCTGGTGGAAATGGAGAAGATGGAAGAGCATCATCCTTAGCAGTAGTAACAGCAGCAACAACCTTTGCTGGCAAAGCGCAAACAGCTTGAAATGTTGAGGGTAAACACGACTGAGCGATGAACATGTCGAGTGCGAATCCAAAACTGAGTTCTGGTTCTTCAATTTTACATACAACACACACCACAATGCTATGCGACGTAGAGGATGAGGATGAGAATGAGTATGACGATGACTATGAGGTCGAGTACAAGCAGCATATGCTAAGATGAGTTGGATGAGCAATGGGTGAACATTGAGTGAACATTGCATATGTGGGTGATGGCACAGATTTTTGAGATTGTGCGATATCCGGCATAAGGATGTTTGCGCTGATGCTTCTTCTGGCATGTTAAGTTGCGATTATAAGCTTTTAGTACCAGTGAGTCATAGTCAACAGACAACAACAACAATATACTTAGTCAGGGACGACCACAACACACACACACACACACACATTTATGTATGCATGCAAATGTGTGCATCTGTGTGCATCTGTGTGTGATTGTTCCTTTGAATGCATACAAACACATATGTGAGTATCTATGGAGGAGCATATGGTAGATTTGCATTTTCGATTGCCAGTTGAGATGAGTGGAGTTGAGTTGAGTTAAGTTGCATTCATTCAATTTTAGCATTCTGTGGCATGAGTCATCACAACTGTTGTCATTGTAATTGTCTCTAAGTGTATGAGTCTCTAACTGTATGAGTGAATATCTGTGTCTGACCTAAAGTCTAGTTGTATGCATTGTTTGCTTTCCTTATTTGTTTTCTAACAAATCGAACAAATGCTTCGACAGCATTAATAGATCATATGAACAGCAACCTAAGCAATTATAGCCGAAAAAATGCAATCAATTGTTCCTTACATGTGGAACAAATCCTTGAAGTAAATAATACAAAATACACACATCCAGGACATGTGAGTTAAATAGACGAAAAACAGAGTAAAACCAGAAATCTTTCGCCTGCAATAAAATTTTAATAACCTCTAAGTAAATGAAGCTATAAAGTTATATGTTCTTATTCTATTGATCCAATTACAATTTGAAATCCACAATTTGTGCAATGATTTGATATCAATAACCAAAGCTAGGTTCTTCAAAATAAGACAGAAGTGTGGTATTGGAGAATATGAACCTCAAGGAAAAAGACGGATTAACGGCAATTTAAGTCAATAGGGAAAACAGTACAGAAAATGAGAAAATATTTGTAAGGCTAGTGTCAGTAAGAAAATAGAAAGAAAAAATCAGGAAAGAGATTTGTTTATCATTTTGTAAATAAGAAATTCGATCAAACTTGCATTAGATCTATTCAGCGATCTTTTCGCAAGTGCAACTGTGGACAAAACACAAGCAGAAATCAATATGTCCAGTTAATATAATTTGCTAATTGCATAAATTTGGGAAAAAATTTACCAAAATATTCAGAAAAACATCAATTTGTTTAGGTCTAAATTTTGACTCAGGCATTTGTAGTTCTGTTATTGTACATACAACGTAACATTTTTTTGTCTCTTGTGTCACATGTTTCTCATCTCAGTTCATTACATGTCTTGCATGTTGTGTTCTTAAAGTCCGTTAGTAGTAGAATTGTATATATTTAATATGCTATTGTACTACATCTACGAAAGTACTTGGCTGTGTATGTACATACATGACTCAGAAGAATTTTAAAGTATCTTTGTGATTTCACTTAATTACCGAAACACGAAAGAAACTAACGCTTATTTCAGGGTTTATTTTGTTTCGATGTTATAAACAATTTGTAACTTCAGCAACAAAATCCATCAAACACGGAAGCATGTTTCAGTCTTTTCTATATTTAAACAATTTTATTCACCTCACTCCAACAAGCTCGGACATATATTTCAGTCCTTCCTTTTGTCTACATTTATTTTTCTATATGTAAATAATCTATCCCTAGCTGGTGACTTCCATGCAGCATGATGATCACACGTATACGAAATGCCTGATGCTAAATGCAAGATCATGTCGGGGGTACTTAAGTTTTGTAAAACAAAAGTCATTCAAAATGGAGTTCAAATCAAAATCACAACCCGCTACTGTTCGTGAGCAAACATCAACAACAAAATTTTAGTTATACATATATATATTAAATACACATCTTTCTTAATTAACATTAATCCTTAAATAAACTGAAATGCATATAACAGTCAAGTGAGTTGAATGGATTTCAGGATAACCATTAATGACCCAATTAAATAGTATTTATAAAATCTATGTACAACTGTACTGTCAACTCAAACTAATTGGCAGATTAAAAAGTCAAAGCCTAACCAACTTAAAATGTCTCTCACTCTTTCTTCGAATGTGCATATATGTCTGTGTTTGTGTATCTATGTGTGACTATGTGCGTTGGTGTAGATAAATCTGATTTAATAAACCGATTGATTCAATATGGCGCCATGTCTTCATGTTTATTAGCCTCGTACTTAATTACTCTGTTCGTTCATTCATTAATTCATTAGATTCATTCATGCATGCATCAATACATTCATGCATTTATCTAGATACATAGCCATACATACGTTAATGGCTGACTAGCTGATTGGCTGATTGGCAGTTATGTTGAACTGTTTGGTTGTTTTAATGTTTGGATGTTGTTCCGTTGTTCTGTTGTTTCGATGGTTGGCAAGTGGGTTCTGTCAACTTAATCGCATTGAATACTCATTAGCGTGACATTAATTAACTTAATCGCTGCACTACTATTTCATGACAAATGCGTAGTGTTGAGTTTGATAAAAACACACATACACATACACATACAACCATACAATCATACACAGAAACATATACCCCATCAAAAATGAAAACATGAACAGAATAAAGGAAAATGACGAAAACAAAAACACAACAAAAAAAAAAATTAAAAAATCCAATTAAATGGCAGAGCGCGTTAAAGAAAAAACGCTAAAATAACACGTACACGCACTGTAGGCACAGTTACATATAATACTAAACTCACTCATTCGCTCACAATGTATCGGTATCTCTATGTACTCGTATGTCTGTTTGTATGAAAGTATCTATGAATAATTAACATTATGCAAACACGCACTCGCACATATACTATGCATAGAACATGCAAACAAACACTTGTGTGTGTGTGTGTGTGTGTGTGTGTGTATAGAGAAGTAAATACTTCAGTATATAAAAATTATGTATTCAACACTCGAAAAACGCTGCCACTTACGCTTAAACTCATAACTAATTCAAATGTTGTTACAGAAATATAATTTTGTAAAGACGACGATGACATCTAACGACATTTAACGTCCTCGTTATCATCATCATCATCATCGTCGTCATCGTCCTTGAGTTCTTAACTCTGCCATGTTTCCTTCACAAACGCTTAGATTTGGCGTTGGTGTTGGCTTGGTTTGGTTTGACTTTAGCTTTGGTTTCGCTTTTCTTTACTTTGTTTTGCTTTTCATTACTCTATTCTACTCTACTTTGCTATACTATGCTTTACTTTGCTTTGCTTCACTTCGCTTCACCCTCCCTCTTCTCATGTTTACTTAACCGACATTTACTGCTGTTTCAGCTTTTGCTGCATACTTTCGTGCGCCACATTCTGCGTGTCACCATCACCGTGGGTTCTTGGCTCATTTTTAACATTTTATTTTATTTTATTTCATTTCAATTTTCTTTTATTTTTCGTGTTAATGATTTCAATTAAATCCTCAATGATACTCACCTGAAAAGAAAAGAGAAAAATTTGTTAAAATTAAATAAAATTTAGATTCATTTTGTTTTCAAACAAGAATAATCAAATAAAAATTGAATGAAAATCATAGCAAATCATCTATTTAAGTAGCTTAAAAATAATAAAATAAAATAAAATAAAAGAAAATATAGAATAGAAGCCATTGTATATGTGTATACATATATCTGTGTATATCCACAAGTAAGCATGTGTATGTGTATTAGCTTGGTATTTGTTTAATGGACAAAACATGAGTTGTTACTTTTCTTCTTGTGTTCTTGTAAATGTATCTGGTATCTGTTAAATGTTATTTATTGTGTTTGTTTTTCTGCTGAATAAATGCGAAACATGAACCAATGTTTATTTGGTTGCGGTAATGGATTGTGTTTCGAAAGCCGTTTTGTCAATGAAAAGTCAACATGGTAAATTCGTTGTCAAGGTCGCCTACTCATAAACGCACATCAATTAAGTCTTTCAGTCATTCACTGTTTTCACTGTTTACTGTTTTCCTTACTCTGCGGTTTTTCCATTTTGCCGCACTTAAACCTAATCACGATGTCACACTCAAGGCCAACGTCATTCGGTGACTTGGCGCTTTGATTCAAGTGACGTACAATATCTTACCCATTTCTTAATTTTAACTTATACTTATCCTTTTGCCTGGTTTCTTTCATTTTCTCTATCTCTCCTTCTTCTTCCGCCCTTTCACTCTCTTTCTTTTTTCATTGAATGTAGACTAACAAAATAAAAAAAAAAGCCAATAATTTTACGGGCAATTGGTTTTGAATTAAAGTATCATCTAAGGCAATTGCCAAGAAAAACATTTTAGTATTCACACAAATAGTGAAAGCATTAAAGAAAATAATAAGAAGAAAAGAAAATGAAAATAAAAAGAAATTTGGAAAATTGACACGCGCTCTTCTAATAAGAAGAAGAAGTGAAATGAATGTGGTCACGACGAAAGTTTTGATTGCAATTTTGCCAAATCATGAGAATAATATGTAATCAACATAAGAAATTTATGTTAATCTAAGATATTTATTGGATTGAATTGAAAAATGTCTATTCATTGACAACATGTCTTGTCTTGGAATATTCACAATACAATTAATTTTACAAATCTTAGGAAAAATGGACTCATGAATTTAGCTAAAATCATCATTATTTTAAAGCTACTTTAAAAACTTCTAAGGTCAATGACTCACAGTCTAACAATTAGTTAAACATACTTGGGACTCTAGCAAACATAGGGAAGATAGGGAATATCAGCATAATCAACTTTGAAATAGTGCAGCCTTATCAAAAAATAGTATTAAGGAAAATAATTTGCGCCCCTGGTACATCGACATGAGAACATTCACAAAGATCTCCAGATGTCACAAGTTATGGAAGAGATAAGTAGACATAGTACAAGACTCAAAATATATAATAACAACTTGGCTACAAGTCTTCTAGAACAACGAGGTGGCTTCAGAGATTGCATTGATCAGCTCTTCCTTACCAAAGAACATAGAAAATTTTACGTCTTGAACTTGAACTAGTTCTTAAATCGAACAATTGACGAATAAATAGATATTTAAATGGAGACTGCCAACTGAAGTGAACACTTGAAACTATGAAATAACACTGGCTTCATATGAGGCGTTTTGAGGATGCCGTCGTACGCGTCGTACTACTATCAAAAGTTAAGCAATTTTCAAGAAGTTTTCATTTAAAAAAAAAAAAAGAACTAATATTTAAGATTTCGCATGGAAGACTTTTATAAATTCTAAGCTAAAAATATCATTACAACACTATTATGGACGTTGCACCCCCTAGACATATCCAAATTGACATCAGACCTTACAGACCTTACAAATATATAGCGTTTTTTTTTAATAAGGGATAGTCATGATACTAGTCGAAACGTAAAGTGTTATATTAGAGGGCAAAAGAATCATACCGGAATAGTATTGTGTTAGGAGCTCATCCTCCACCTGTCATTGATGAAATTTTCTCATTGTAATGGACACACCTTCGCTCAATTAAATTCGGAATTGTCTTCTTTCTTCCAATGCTATAGCGGGGTGGTGGTTTTCCACACAAGACAGTTTACCTTTTCAACTGTCTTAGTAAAACCTCCCAACTGATTCCTATACACTTATGATAGTGGAGGGCATTCCTTATCATATCTTTTTTCTAAGAAAAAACAGTATATTCTACTGAAAAGTTTAAAAAATCAGTAAATCGATTTGATAGAAATGATTTGATTGCCGCAATATAAATTTTATTCAATTTAAAAATTCACAAAGAAAGCAAATTTATTTCCATCATTTGAATCGTCTTCTTTTACCATACCATATATTATGGTATCTTTCTTTAGTTGTTACTTTGTATTTGTAGTTTGAAGCAATTTATTGATTGAGGTGTGAATTAGTTTTTATGTAACACATTTGATGGTCATTATTGCCTTCATGTTCTCTCTGACGTTTCGCATTGCAGTCTATAAATTTGAACTTTGATGACTTGAAAAAATTATATTTTTATGATCTTTGCTTTTATAAATGCAGTATTCAGTTTTTGAGTCTAACAACAGTAAAATACTGTGAAATATACAATACAATATTTTTTTTTTTTTTTTTTTTTTTTGTCAAAGTAACGAAAATTTAATCTTATTCATTCTCTACTTTCGTTTTAATCTATTAAATGTCAATTACTGCACAAAAATCTCTGTTTCTCCTTACCTTTCCCCATTGCTCTATTTTATTTCCTTCTTGAAAGTTTCTATACTTTTCCAGTGAAAATCATTAAAGCCTCTATTATTAGAACTGAATAATCAATAAAATTTGTAAATAGATTCAATATAAAAAAATTTTTGCTTAAGAAATTCTTAATTTTTTAAAATAATGTTGTCTTAAAATTGAAATTTACTTTAGTACAATGAAATTATGGGACATCAAACTTGTGAGACAAATGTTTTAATTACAATTCTGTGTAGGTGTTTTGTTGATGAACTGAGTTCACATCCCAAAGGATTTCAAATTGCAACACCAAAATGAAATATGAAAGGATGAAAACATGGAAGGGCAACGAATAAATAATACGCACATGTGAAATTCCTTCAGTTTGTTTTAAATGCAACAAACTCATTCAACATGAGTCGCTTTAGAATCTAAAGGTTGGCGAAAGCGATAAAATTATGTTATGCAAAACTAACAAGAACAGCAACAACAACAAGTTGCAACATTACACGCAGACCCAAAGCTCATTATGCATATTTCATTTCATTATAAATTGTAAGCAAAGGAGAATACAGTGATAGGGTGAGAGAAAGAGAGAAAGAGAGAGAGAGAGAGAGAGAGAGAGATAAAACCTTGGCAAAAGGAAAAACAGAACATTATTATTATTTATTTATCTGAAAGTGACAAACACAGGGGCACATACAGATACAATTATGTACACACAGATACTCTCACAGTTACAACCACACAAGGAATGATGTGGTTTTAATTAATTTAAATGTCGGCAGCATCAAGTGTTGCTACTGTTGCTGTTTCTATAGCAAACGTCTGACACTCATTAAAACCTCGCTTAGACCTCTGACATGTCAGAAAGAAGAAGATACTTTAACTCAGACATACACGCGTGTGAGTATCTTTTATCCTGTCTGCGTAAGCTTTTGAAAAATTCAACTTCAACGTGAACATGAAATTTTACCTTAAAGCGACGGCGACAGCGGTGAATCTATTTTATTATTTTTATTGTGAATTCATTTGGAAATTTAAAACATTTTGACACGACATCACCAGATATTTTCATATTCCTCCATAAAGTATATTATATTATAATACTATCTCCTTGATATTTCAGATGTTGTACTTAATTAACTTATTAAGCCTATTGTAATTGATTTCATATTGCCAAGTAAATTAATTTACTTCTCACTGTACAGAAATTTAATAAAAAAAAAGCTGGTTATTGCTGCCACACTTTGCTATTTGCCACTTACCGCAGGCTTATTGAGCTCGAGTTGCATAATTAACAGTTCACAATAATAATAATAATGGAAACAAGAATTCGAGATGAGCATTTTCAGTTCGCCATTAATAAACAGTCAAACAGAATGCAAACTTCAATGAACAGCAGAAAATGGCAAATGAACAACAATTTCAAAGTTGCCAAGTGCATCAAGCATCATTATGGATTTTGCGGCTTCAAGCAACTTCAATAACTTCGTATATGTGAATGAAATTGAAAATTTAATTATGCAATCCTAACAAAGCTTAACATAATGTAATCATTCTTAGTATAAAGTGATTTAAAAATGATACTTTGCTTTTAAGTCTTTAAGTACAAGATGAAAAGAAAGCAGCTTAAGGAAAACTTTTCATCATCGATTTACGTAAGACTTAAGATAAAAGTTACTCTTTCAGCTTAAATTTAACATAAACTCTTAGTGAAAGTAAGCAATTTGCTTCAAAGAAACCTTAAACTCTCAGTATATACTCACACCATACATCACTAAGATTGATATTGAAGATTGAATAGAAAACAAATTCTATGCAAAAGCCATTGACAGAGTCAAAAAGCAGATGCAGCTTAGTAGAAAAGCAGAACCAGTACCAGAATCACAAACAGAAACAGAACCAAAGCTCATTAGCCACAATTTCATAATTAAACAAGGCCAAGATGCACGAATGGCCAAAACACCAAAGCAAGAAATTACATTCATCTACTACTATATATTGAGATACTTCTAATTTTCCTGGTAACAACAGACAACTACATAGTAACTGAACTAAACACAATGATAAGAGCAAGCAAGTAAGCAACCACAAGAAGAGCAACATCACAATGTTACTAATGATGATCATGTAAATGAAAATTAATTATTTAAAGTGTAGAAGGCAACACGAAACCAATTTTAAGATGGTTAAGAAACTTTTTGGTTGCCTGATTGACTGACAGACTGGCTGACGATGCTCAACTTAGTGATTCTTCCTTCCGGTGAATGTTTCTAGTTGCTTTGTACGTAACTACATTTACTAAACAATTTATGGTAATGTCAAGCACTTGAAATATAGTTCTTTCTTTCAAAGTATTCTATTTATACCATTCTACGTGTGTATAGAGATAGTTGAAAATCTTAAATCATTTTATTCATATTCAAAAGCCCTTTTATCTTTAGTTTGCCACAATTGAGAAGCTTTAACCCATTGCCTAATGATGCATTTAGATACTAAATTTATAGCTGACAAAAGTACAATCTTACAATTTAACCTCAGCTCTATCAAAAATTTTCCATATCCCAAACTCTTGTAATCGCACTCACAACTTAACAAATCATTTATTGTATTTTATAAATGTTTATCAATGACAAGATAATTCATCGATGAATTAGTAAAGTGAAAACAAGGGAAAACCCAACAAGAAACAATAGAACAAGAACCAAGGAGAAGTAGAAGTATAAGGAGAATAGGAAAAGATGGATTCAGTGAAGCATATAGAAATATGTGAAAATGCTATTTAATCCATAATATCAACATAATCGTAAATCACTTTGCACTTTCGTATGAAAGTCGCTTAACAATAAAAACCAAACCAATTGTCTGCCTTAAACACATTCACACATTCGCATGTATCTATAGATCTTCTGATATATATGTATAAGTATCAACTTAGTAGGAGAAGACAAAAGGACATACATAATTTGTTATGGATTAGTAAGAGCAACATATCCCGCAATACTTTCCTTTCCTTTCATTTCCTTTCCTTTCCTTTTTTCTTTCGTACTCATATACAATAATTCTTTCATTCTACTTCTGTGTTTGTGTGTGTGTGTGTGTCCTTGTGTCTTTTCTTTTTCCTTTATTCTCTCCAACAATAAAATGAATATTACATGTCGCTTTTGCTGCTATTTTTAGCTTAACTAATATTTTCTGCTTCATAACACACACACACACACACACACACACACACACGTCGCACTCATACGCTTGACTACACATGTGAATATGCGTGTGTGTGTGTGTGTGTGTGTGTTAGTAAGCATGTGTGAGAGTGCTGGAAAAAAAAAGAATAAGAAATACACATATAGATACACATTCCCTTGTGCGTATGTATGTATATTGATTCGTTGTTATAATAATAATAATAAAATAAGAAATGAGAAAATTATGTTAAACTTCAGTTTCAACTGTTGACTGAAGTCACTACTGATGAGTTATTTTCTTGACATTATCAGTTACTTATAAAAACAAATAGAAAGTTACAAGTGTAGAAGCTTACAGAGTTCTACTTCGAATCGATCCAAACTATTTAGGAATCATAGAAATTATATGACATCCGCATGTGTCATAACAACCAATTTCAATAAAAAAAAAGTATCACTTACCTTATGACAATAAAATACCCGGAATTTGTCATTTAAATTGCCTGCGTTAAGTATTTTTTAGCTCCGTGTGACTCCATGACTCTATAAACTTCTTAAACAAAATTCGCCGAGAATTACTGAGATGGACTGATTAAACCAGCTGCTGTAAACAAACTGGTTGCCACATCGCGCTCATTTTTGGCATAGTAATTAAGGACAGCCCTACTAACATACAGAATAAAAAAAAAATCCAAAAAAAATACTTAACGCAAGCAATTTACATGAAAAATTCCAGGTACTTTATTGTCTTAAGGTATGTTTCAAAAGCACCGATCATATGCAATATGGTGACATCCTTGTCTTCATCCTTATACATTTTAGAAAAATGGTTTACATAAGAGAAACATAGAAACATCTCACAAGGAAGATATTATTTATGTCACTATTGATCAAATTATTAGATTTAATTCTCAAAAATTAATACATTGCATAACAAGCCCCAAGTAAATGGGTTTTACGGTCATCTCTTTGTTTGATCCGTTTCTTCTTTGGCCCATTTAATGTTTTCTAAAAAACTTGGAAGTTCCTTATATGAAACCTAAAGGATTTATCCATTCAAAAATGATTTAGCACTTGATTATGCTTAGTGGTGTTCGAAATCTTTTTATCTAAGCGTCAATTAGATGTCAATTTACTTAAACAGTATTGTCAATATCAACTTGAAATGTACTAGAGGTTAAGTCCTGTTATCAAAAACAAATAATATAGAGGAGTTCGTTACGTAGAGTTTCAAATGAAAATGGACAAATTTAAAAAAACGATGTATCTTCAAAATGACTTCGTTATGGAGGGTTTTGAAGTGAAACTTCTTTAGCAAAGACAATGCTGCAGCATCATCACATTTTGATTTTCGTCACATTTCATTTTCTAATTTTTTGATTTACCTCCTTTCGCTAAAGAAATTTCACTTCCATATTGTGCTTATGAGAGTGAGACACACACTTAAATTTCTTTTCGTAACAGGCAAGTTCATTATAGAGGAGTTCGACTGTAAATGTCACTCAGATGTGTCTATAACATTGACATTATGTGAGCGTAGTATAGTGTAATACACAGTACCCAAGAGAGCGTTAAACTTAACGAGCTGTTGACTTTAATGTCCAATTATGAGGGTCTCAACAAATTTCTTTTATCCTCTTTCTTTGACAAACATTGCTTTCAATCATTGTTGTGCCTACACTTTCTCATAAACAATATTGTAAAAAGAAAAAACAAACACATTTTCATTTATTCACAATTTAATATAATTGACATTTTGCATCTGCACTTGAATTTGACTTTTGAACCCTTTGAAATATTGTAAATTGTGAATTTCTCTTCTTGAATTGTCATTCTCATTTATATTTCACTAAAAGGAATAAGTTAATTGCATTGTTGACCTTTCTTTATTGTCGTCCATTAGTTCAAGTGTTTAGCAAAATATTATAATAATAATAGGTCAATCTGATATAAATGTTTTTGATATCAAAAGAAATTGATAAAATGCAATTTAGTGTCTACTAGTAGTAGATATTATTATTTTAAATGTCACATTTTAGTTAAGAATTCTCAAGAGACAGAATTTCATATTAAACTGGACGAAGAATTAAATCAATTTTATAAACTAAATAAACAAGCAACAATATTAGGTGTTTGGATTTTAATGAAATATTTCTTTGATATTCATCAGTTTACTAAGAACTTGAATGCAGTTTTATAAATATATGGAAGTCATCATGACATGAAGCCATTTAAGGAAGCAGCAAGTAAAAGCTGTTGAACTCATTTCACTTTACTTCATTTCAATGAAATTAATTTAATTTTATTGAATTAATATGACTTTAGTAAGGACACTCTTTTGTTACCTAAAAAGTGTTGCTTATTTATGAATGCGATATAATTTAATCAAAAACAAAACTAGAGAACTTGATAACCACATCCACAGCAACAAGAACTGAGCCTAAGATGTGTAAGAATTTACTATGAATTCCAGAGATATTATGGACTCATGACATTGTGACTCTTTTCGTCAAAAGTCCACAAGTCTATGATGAATGGCATTCAAGCAGAAATCAGAACATCAAAATAAAATTTATAAAATTGTTTATTTAATAAACACCAAGAAAAATTAATTTATTATTTAATAATCGAAAACATCAATTTACAAAACTAATATCACAAGTTCTAATATCCTTCGAAGTTCAATTGAAGAGTAAGTGATGTTGTTACGAGCATTTAAATTAATTGAGTCAAATATTTGCTTTTTTGAAATTATATTCACACAAATATCTTTAAAATGCTTTTACTACTAAGATGCTTATGTTTGATGATAGACAATGATTTTATTTTCGTTTTCTAAAGGCAAAAATTAATTTGATTACCATGAAAACACAATATATCTTATTAAGTCTTATTTTAAGAGCATTAAAACTTTTCAAATTCATCAATAACTTTTATATGTATTTATTAGAAATTGAATACACACACAGAGTAAAATTGGGAAAAGGGTAGCAGAAGGTGATTTTAATTGCAAAACTGCAAACGTTAACAAAGTCAAGTCACATATACACATACATACATACACATGTATTCGATATACAATGAATACTTAAGGCAAATCGATAAAAGGAAACTCTCCTCCCACACACACACACACATGTGATTTAATCATCATCATCAGCAATATCATCGTCGAATCATCGACATCATTTATCGACTTGCCCACAGAACGACACAAGCAAAGTTTGATACTTTACACATCAAATGCAATTAACGTAATACAAGAAAATTCGATTTGGGTTAGAGCAGAGGCCCAGGAAGCTTACAACACCAACACAGTAAGAAGAAGAAAAACTGAAAATTTGGAGGTGGAAAAAGAAAATGAAAATTAAAGAAAATCGATTGCATGTGGTTGCAAGGGTGTCTCAAAATCACAAGTAAGTTGCACTTAATTGAAGCGGAAATGTTGAACCAGCGGAACTAAGCACAGAGTAAACAAGGCTGCGTTAAGTAGATTTTGTATTTATAATTTTTGGTTTTCGCCCTGGAAGTTCTTACTGACTTCGAATCGTTCACATAAAATTTCATATCTTCTTAAAAGGTACGTGAACAGAAGTAAATAAATAAAAAAAAAAAAAATTAAGGCACATGAATTTTCTGAAGATAATGGAAAACACGTGCAATGCGACATAGGAAGGTGCATAAATCAAGCTTTAGTAACATCATTGGGCTCAAGGTAAAGTCTTTAGTTCTATTAGTTTCTACATTCCTTGTTTGCTAGTACACAATAATTTTCTTTTACCCTTATATGTACTACTAGTAGTAAGTAGTAGATATTCCATTCGTTCTCTTTTTTAAAGGTAAAGCTCAGTTGGTCATAAGAATACATACCTTAAGGCATTTTCCTAGATTATTTTTAGTATGGAATGAGATCTGCTCTATGAATTGCTAAGTCCTACAAGCCAACAACAGAACTCAACTGAACTAAACTAAACTCTTTCACATACTCACATTAGTGAGTGAAAAGCAAAAGAATGGAACTAAAGTTGAGAGCATCAGTTGAGCTCAGCTGCAAGTTAAGCACAAAAGACTAAACGCCTTAAAACATGTGTGCTCACATGTGAATATAAAGGAATCTATGTATATGCGTGTGTGTTTGTATCTATAGGTATATTTTTCTTTTTTGTCTTTATTTCTTGTGTTTGTTAAAAGAAAGTTTTTACTTTTAGTTTTTATTTTGTTGATTTTTACTCTTATTCTATGCCTTTTGCCTGTGTCTGTTGCTTCTTTCTTTAGAGATTAGAATCTGTTCGGTGGCGGAAAACTTTTACTTTGTTCAACTTGTTTATGCCTCTATCTCAAGGTAAGCATTTTTCTATGTTTCAAAATATAAATATGTACTTTATAATTTCTTACTTAAGGAAATCTTTGAGCAATAGACTCTGTGACATTTTAATAATATTGTATTTCAATGAAAAATTATATTCAGAATATCAAAGACTCATACATATATTTTCACTTGATAAACTGAATAAATTTTTTAATAACTGAAACAATGTTTCTGAAGGGAAATGACACTTTTCCAATAACAATTCCATATCAATCAAGTTCAAACAAAAGTACTCATATTCTATGTATGAAACTATAAAAATTCAACATTTTCCTATGAATCTGCAAAAGTCTTAAATAAAAGTGAAATCCAAAAATGTATTTTTCCCTTTTTATTAAAAGATAGAAGAGATCTTTTGTCCTCGTGAAAATCAACAATTAGATGAACATCCGAGCAATGAATATTTGACACTCAAAGGTTGTTATGGACCATTTAACCTGCTCCAATTCGTAAAATGTCAAAAATTGTCATCGTTAAAATGAAGAGTGAAAAATGGAAGAGAATATCAAACTACGTTTGCATATGAATTTTTGTCAATTTTTTTTTTTGAACAATTTTTACAATTCTACAATATTGTACGATGTGCAATCGTTTTTCGGTTTCCAATTTAAATGAACAGAATCTGATCTGAGTATTCAAAGCATGAAGGATAAATAGTTTTTATTATTTGCAAAGCAAATACTATGCACAATTTGACTTGAGCAGACGTTTGATGAATGACTCATCATCATCATCCTCATCATCATCAGCAGCAGCATTAGGACAATCATATTTGGCTTAAGCACGTACACACGCATACTTAACATTGTATATATGATTATTTAGATAGATACAATCACAAACATAGTTGTCGTATTTGATTATGCACATGGACGTAAAGACAGTCCGGCTGAAAGTATGCAATCAACAATGGCATAACAATGGCAATAATACGCTTACCAAGCATGTTGGCCATAAAATATGCCACAATAAAAAGCTTTGCTACAATTCTCCCAGACCGACGAACGTGGTCAAGTCAGTTAGATAAACGGATCCTTGGATGGATAGATAGATAGATAGATAGACGGATGGATGGCGAAAGGGTTACTTAGAGGGATGCATGCTAGGCATCTCTAGAGGCAAACCGACATAAACGCACAATTTCATGCACGCATTTCAATGTGCAAACAGTACCCAAAACTCAAGCTCAGATCAACGTACTCAACTGCAATCTCTTCCATCCTCTACTGAGTATGTCGCTTAGACTGAGAGAATTGCTTTAGCAGTCAGACAGATAGACAGCCAGACAGACAGATAGATGCACTAACAGACAACAAGACACATGGAAGTCAACAAAAGGATTCTGGTTGCATACAGATTTTTCGCCTATAAGAATTTTAAGCATTGATTTGTCTATGTTTTCCTTTCTTCCAATTGTTGTAGTTGTTAGGCATCATCTCATCTCGACTCTTTTACATAGTATGGCTTTTTGTAATGTTGCCTTGTTCTGTAGTAGTATTTGTATTTGTTGGTTTTACATCACTTTACTTCTCTTTACTTGTTGACCACACACACGCACACAGACACATTCACGTGCATGCAAAACTCAGCGTGACTTTAGTCTGTCTAACGCTTTCATAATGTATGCAAAGCACTAACGACAGAGTAATAAAAATTCATGAGGCTGACTTTCTCTGTGGTGTGTGTGTGTGTGTGTGTGTGCGTGTGTGTGTGAGTGTAAAATTGTGGCTGCTACAAAATGTTCGCAAAATTTATGCTGATATACATTTGTAACTATGTGTATTCGAGTGCTGAAAAGTTGGCAAGTTGTGAAATGAAAATGAAAATTTAACGCGCAACAGTTCAAAATGTTAAGCCCCAAAAACTAAACCCCAAAACTAAGACTTAACAAGGCAGGAAACTGAAACTAAAACAAGAAACTGAATCATGACATCAAAATAATGGCACCCACGAAAGAATGCAGTCATATTTTTTCTGCAAATGTGTAACAACTTGACATTTTTTGCTTAAAAAGAAAGAAACTCTTATAAAGAATTTTAAACTTAAAAAACAAACTTTTTGCTTATGATTTCATGATTTCATTTTTCTTTCTTTTTCTTGTTTTGATAAAAAAAAATAAAATAAAAAAATTATGTTCCCCAAGGCTAAGAGAGAAAACTTAGCAATTCAGAAGACAATCATCATACTTGCATCTGTTTCAGCAAATGTATCGAAATAATTTCATTCATGAATTCACAAGCCAAAAAACAACTTAAAAAACTATGGAAAACATATGCCAAATGCTATAACACCCCCAAAAGTATGCATTCCAATATGCAAATGAAGGTAGAGAAATATCTAAATAAAAAAAAAAAAATCCAGAAAATCCGAAAAATATAAAAAACAAAAAGTGATAGTAAGTAAGAAAACACAATTAAAACGTTTTAACCAAAACAAATTCACCAAAGGATAAAAACTTTCCTCTACAAACTCATTTTCACATATTCAGCACTGACAACCAATACCACACCACCAACAAAAATGGTCAAAAATGATAGAAAAAATACTGAAAGCAGACAAAATTCAAATAAAGCAAAAAAAAAAATTTTTAAAGTGGAAAAAACAAAAACATATCGTTTTATTTTGTACAATAGAATAGAATAGAAATAGAGTAGTGTAAAGTAGAGAAAAAGGAACTGCAGCAAATTTTGTGATAATTAAACTTTCGACAGCAAAACACTCGAGTTCAGCTTTGTTTGCACTCGTTCACTCCTACAATTTCTAACTCGGTGCTCGGTTTTTTCAACTAAACTAAAACTATTGTAGTAGACATTCAACCCGTTTTTTGTTTCTAAACCTTTGACTTAAGCTTTGTTTTACTGCCTGTCAGCCTTTATATGTAGTTGTGCTTGTAATGGGCGGCACACGCTTATGTAGATAGCAAAAAACAAAATATTTTACAATACAAAGTTGTAACAACATCCTTATGAGATAACAAGCAGCTGCAACATCGTCGTCTTCGTCGTCGTCGTCATCGTCGTCATCATCCTCATCGACAGACAAAACTAACGAAACTTGTGTCAGATGGATTCGGTAAAAGTCACCATCATCATCATCATCATCATCATCATCATCATCATTATCACTAGCTTCATCATCATCGCAGCAGAACAAAGTTATTTACATATATAAAGAAAAACAAAAACAGAATTGCAGGCGGCAAGTGGCAAGAATAAAATAAAGAATAATAATAGAGAAAAACCAAATATGGGAAAGAAGTACTGAACAGAACAGAACAGAAGAGAACAACATAACAAGTGGAAAATAAAGGACAAGTGCAAAGCAAATACCAAAAGTTCACTTTAAAAGGCAAAAACATCATGAACGACGAGAACAATCAACAATAACAGAATCAAACAAGCGAACAGATTAAGTCCTTGTCTTTATGTGTTCATTGACTCCCTTCTCACTCCCCCCTGTTGACGTTGACATCATCTTTACCTTTCTTTCTTTTATTTAACTTTATCTCAGTTTTTTTGTCTTCTTGTTTCCATTTTTTCATTTTTTTTTTTTTTGCATTTTGGTTTTGTAAATCTAACAGTTTGTTGTTGTTCTTCTTGTTCTTGTTTTGTATATTTGCATTGTTCAAAAGCATCGACAACAGATGAAATTCCATCAAAAAATAAAGGATTGTTTAAATATAGAACCATCAAATACAAGGTGCTTCCAAACTTTTTCGAAAATGTCAGTCATGTTGTTTTTTTCTTCTTTTGTTTGTTCGATAACGTCAAAATTTTGACATTTTGTTATTAAATACGAAACAATTTATCATGGAAACACTGAAGATTTTAGAACAAATAGAAATTCAGTTTTACAACAGTAATGAATTTTTGCTCAGCGTGCCTTTAGTTCAATGTATTCTTTAATAAAGAAATTCATTGCATTTGAAGGAATTGAAATCTACCCTGGATCCCAAGAATCTAATAGTTTGAATTTGAAAATGACAGTGATCAGGCAATTAGTTACAGTTGAGAGATTACTTCAAGCATAATAATAGGTTATGTGTAGTATAAATTAAATGATTATGGTTTGCATTTAGATTATGTAAAGATTTACAAGGCTCTTTAAATGTCTGAGATTGGCAATTGTAGAAGTTCAAAAGGAGAACATAACAATAACCTACAACGTCCAACATACGATATAAAGTTCTAAAGTTTAACATAGTCATATAATAAATTTCGACAATATTGATGCAGAATTTGCAATATGAGTCAATCAGAATGTCAAAGAAAACATACACAGTGTCCGACATAAGTAGTTAATTCTCCTGTAGGAAAACGGTAAAGAGCGTCCGATCGATTTGAAGTTCTATTCGTAGCAATTCGAGTTGGCTTGCGTTCAATCTTGTTTCTTTTGACATATGAAACCACAACCTCACTTCAATGTTATTCAGGGATATGAGAAACATTAAGTTAAATGTAAAATTACATAACAAAGCCCAGTTGGTGGATTTGATTATTTAAAACCCATTGAATAAAGCTTCGTGCTATACTTCTTCTGAATCTAAACTTAATTGCTGAAGGAAAAGGA
Organism: Amiota minor; assembly: GCA_037043295.1. Classification (NCBI taxonomy): domain Eukaryota; kingdom Metazoa; phylum Arthropoda; class Insecta; order Diptera; family Drosophilidae; genus Amiota; species Amiota minor. Next base: position 2,183,406 of record JBAMAW010001787.1, read on the forward strand.
TGAACGGCAATTTCACTCTCAATCAAAATAGTATGAAATATAAACTATTTTCACCGAGGCTTCATCGCGGATAATCCACAAAACTCAAATTGTCAAGTTATCAGAGAAATTTGACAGAGTGACAGGAAATTGGAATATAAAATATTAAGTTGAAATTAATTAAAATTAATTTTTTTAAATTATATATTGTCCATTTGGTCGCCCACCTGCTGGAGTTTTTCGACTAACACCATTATTCCATCAGTTTAGAATTTCTGGGGTTCCTGATCAAAAAAAAATCGCAACAACTGACTTTCCAACTTGAAGCCAAAATTACGGGAGCAAGAAATCGGAACAAAAAAATAATCTGAAGTTGGATTGTCAATATTCTTCTATGTAATATTGAATATAGAAAGTGCGACCACAATTTATTTATAAAGAATTTTATAATCAACCAGTAAAAAAATATATATATATTGTATAATAAAATATTATTTATTCTTATGCTTCAATTTAAAATGAAGAAGATTTTATTTGATAGCCAACACGGAAAACGGAAATAAATAAAGAAATTTATTAAATTAGAGGAATTGAAATTAAGTTTTTAACTTACAATACTTCAACTTCAAAATACAGTAAAAGAAAATCATTAAAAATAAAAAAAAAAAGCAAAACTAGTGAAGGAAATTTTCAACATTATAATAAACACTTTTTTTCTGTTTTTAAGTTTTTTTTTTTTTTTTTGTTATTCAATTTTGTTTACAGTGAACAATTAAAAACTCGAAGCAGCACCGACAGCACCAACAACAATATCAAAAGTATAAAAACACAGGAAGTTCAGAGCACCCGGAAGCGGAAGTAAATGTGGCAAGGTAGTTATTATTACTGCATTAACTGAACTCAACGATGCTAAACTGTGAGCTTTGGCACCCTTTTAAGTGGTGTGATAACAAAAAAAAACACAAACAACTCGTTTCTAAAAACAACAGTAGAAATTTCATCAAAATAAATAGAAAAAGGGAAATTTAAAGCAAAGTACTTAATTCATCCTATTACCATCAAAGTGTGTGGAAATTTTATTTTATGTATGTGAAAAACTTACTTAATCACCTAAATAAACTAAAATGATAAAAACATAAAATTAATTAACTGAATTGCGATTTGTGGTGGTTTTTATGCTCACAAAATGAAGGCTGTCACAAACTAAATTTCAATCAATTTTGAGTTTGTGTTGTTTCAATCAAAAATGGTGACAGCTGTGGTAGCATAAGTTTAAACATAATTCTGGCACAAGTCCATCAATATGCACATCCATACTTATTTATATCTATACATAATATGCATCTATCATATATACAATGTATAGAAAAAAGGGGGAGAAAAGAGAGAGAGAGACAAACAGATAACCATTAAATATTTATGCGGGCTTTTGTGCTTCTTTGTATCAAAACAGCAATAACAACAAAATTAATAGATTTGTATAGAAATTTATGAACAGCTTAGCTGTTCTGCTCAATTTCCGAACAGATACGAAATTATCCAAATCTGGTAACATTGACAATGCTTCTTCTAGGCCATGCATCCGTACAATGTGTCGATTCAACATCACCAAATTGATATTTAAACCATTAGAGGAGTCCTCGCGCACTTTGCTCAGTGAATCAAAACCAAGGATATGGAAGTGAATAACAACAGAAACAGCAAATTTGATGACCGGAAAAGGGAAACATTAGCATGCGAAGATTAATGTTGGGCAATTAAACGTTTAAGTGATTCTTGAGTCATTTTGATTAATGTTGGCTTTATTTGTGGTTTCTACTTGTACTTGTTTGTCTCTTTCTTTTATTTTTTTATCTGAGAAGGCGGTTTGTGTATTATATATTCCAAACGTTCCAACTGTGAACTTATTCATTTTCAACCAGGCGGCGTATGTTTGATACTTTTTTTTTTAATGATGAAAAATTAAGAAAAAATTAGCACAACACAAATTGTCGTTTGTTCTTTTTTTCAATTCTTTTGTTTTGAATATTCAAACGAATAAAAAAAAAGCAGAACTTAATTTCATCACATTTCAAGAAAATAAAATTTCCATGCTGCGAATTTTATTTATTTATTCAAAATACTGTCATCTTACTAAATATTTTAGACATTTGATATATGATGCGGGAGTCAGAAATGTAAAATAAGCAAAGGAAAACATTATTCATCACGTTGTATCATGATTAGTGTAGACGACTTCATAATAACAACAACAACAACAAGAATAAGAAAATCAACCATCATCAAGCAATGAAACATGACAGCATCAAGCAGAAAACTGAAATTTACTGCCAATCCCAAGGTAACCTCAAAAATTCTATTTCATTACCTCCAAAATCATCATCTTCATCATCAACCACATTTTGACGATGATCATTAATGTTTTCAACTGTGTCGCCTTAGTCAAAGTCGCGTCTGCGTCTACATTATGGCAAGCAAACAAAAGCAATTTTCTTAGACCACAAAATCCTTAATCTCGGCAATGTTGTAGACCCACACACACATTTCCATTATACGAGTACACTTGTACAGCACTTTACTAACCCAAACTTAACTTAGACTCATATATTTCATACAAGTGTTTTGCTCCTTGTTATGAATTTCAAGTTAAGGTAAAATCATAAATATCAAGTTAAGGTGAAATTTATTATCACTTCAGTCTCATTTTTGTAATTTGGATCCATGGCATGATCAGAATCAAAAGGGAAATCAATTAAGATATTTATGTCTTAAAGCCTTTCAGTTTATAAGCTTCAACAAATCTCTTAGTTTTGAAGAGTTTTATACAAATTTTTTGTTCATGGATCTTTTGTTGCAACAATTGTGATCTAAAAACATAGATAACAAACCTGGACAAATGTAGAAATTAAAACTAATTTCTTAATTTTGGAAATTTCATTTAAATTATTTAAATCACCAGAGACCCAAGGCATGATCATAATGTACAAATGAGGTATCGATTAAGGCACGTCACCTAACTTCAATAAAACCAATCTCTGACTTTTGCTAGGTTTGTTATACAATTTTATTCTTATTCTTATAGACTCTATGTATAGATTTGTATTTATTGCAACCATTGTAATCTGATAGCTTTACTATATGACCATCAAATATTTTAAGTTTTCTTTCAATTTTGAAAATTTTACACAGAATGTGACAGTAAAGTGTATCTAAGCTTCAGTGAGACTATACTTAGTTTACGGGATTTTCTCTTTTCCTCTTTACTTGTCATTGAAGCTCTTATATTCTTTTATTTAGAGTCAACTGAACTCATCTCCTATATACTATAGTACATGAATGGAATCATGTTATTAAGGATCCATTCAAACCACTATTCAACTACAACATCACCTACATAATAAGGCATTGAGGTATTTATATGAACGAATCCATCGTAGTGAATTTCTTTGCTTGTGTTTATTAAGCGTGCATTTTCATGTTAGATGTTATAGCAATTTTTTTTTTTTTTTTTTTTTGTGAATTTTATTTTCTGGTTCTTTTTTAATTTGGTATTTAACAATTTTTCACATTTATTTCTAGTTTGAACTAAGAGGGCAACAGCTGTCAGTTTGTTTAACTGACAGACGACAAGGTTGTTTATTCAAGTGGAACTGAGACTCGCAATTCTTGGCTTCGTTTCTATACACGTACTTTAGATACGAGTATCTCATTGACTCCCACACAACCACTCCAGTCCCTCCAGTTCCTCACTCTCACAATTGCTCACTTGCTTTGGTTTTTGCTTCCAGATACTTTGGCCATAACTATCTGTCGGTCTGCCTTTCTCAACGAACTTAACATAGAATCGAGGAAGTAGGGCTTGCGAGGACGAATGAAAGCATATAATTCAGATTACAACACTATTTTCGCTGATTTTCAAATGAAATTTTAATGAATGAAAGACGAAAGACCAAACTGATGGTTGGGCCAAATAAGTGAAGGCGTGAGCTTTTGATAGAGCAGTCACACAAATATAATGTGAATGTGAGCATATGAGAGAGAGAGATAGGGAGGATAGAGCGAGTGAGTGAGTCTTAGAGAAATGGACAAAGGAATGAACCAACAAATGAGCAAGTAAGAGAATGTAAGTGCCACAAAAGCGGCAAGCGGAAACAAGCGATAAAGTTGATTTTGTCGGTTCTTCGTTTCACTTTTGGTTTAAACAAAATATGTATTCACTATTCATTATTGAAATAAGGTTAGTTTACATTCAATTCCAATTTTATTGAAATGTTTTATCAATACAAGTATTTTTATAATTGTCATTTTCAATTCTTATTTCAGTTTTTATCTTCGACAAGTTCAATATGTTAATCAAATCAGCAGATGATCAAAACGAATCAATCTCTCTGTTTGTTAATTTCTTTGTGTTTACAATGAATTTCTATTCTCATTAATTTTTTTTCTAAATTTCAACAACAAATGTAAATTTGTCCAACGCTTGTAACAAGATTGACACTACATAATACATAGTTCTAACCATGAAACCATAAGAAAGATGCATGAATGAGTTCATGTTGCTATGCATGTAATTGTGAAACCTTGGTGCTAAAATTTTGCATCGATAGCAATTAAGCCACCTTAATATATAAAGTGTTTTGTTTTTAGAAGGTTCAAAATTTTGAGTTGGAAATACTGCTTTATTTAATAACCGATTTAACAGCTGATAGCTGGTATTTGTTTAATTTGGTTTGGCATTTTATTATGGATAAACTTACACCAAAGCAACGCTTGCAAATTGTTGAAATCAAAACAATAGTTCTGTTCGTCAAACTTATCGTGCACTTCGTCCATTTTATAGTAATCATAATAGTCCATCAGAGCGGCTAATTCAAATGACCATGGATTGTTTTCGCACCACGTTTACACTTAATGACAATGTGCATCTCGTAAGCCGTCGTACAGCAATGCATTGAAGAAGACCCAAATCATTCAATATGTCACCGTCCTCAGCAAATGGGTCCATTGTGTCCATTAACTTTATGTAAGACTTTACGAAGGGATCTTGGCTTAAAAGCTTGTAAGATTCAATTTGTGCAGGAATTATAGCCAAGCAGCCTTGTACGCCGCAGCCGTGGTGAACACATGACCGAAATCATATTTGAACATTAATGGCATAAAATGATCTATCCAATAAAGCCAGTTTAATTGATATTAAAAATATATTTCTTTGTTTTATTTTAATTTAAAGTTGTGTAAATCTAAAAAAACTAAAACACCCTTTAGTTGCCATTGACAATGATTTTTTGTTTTGGATTTCTGTATGAGAGAAACGTTTATATTAAAGAAATAAGATTCCCACATCCTTTGCACAAATTATGTCAATTAACGAATGATCAACTGAACTCTTGAACATCCTTCATTCAATAACTTCCAGAGAATATTTTTATGTTATTATGCTATATCTTCATAAAATCATTACAATACTTGAAATATCTTTAGGCTTATTAAAGTTGGTTGTTTCCTTTTTGTCTACTTGTGTTTACTGGAATCATGACAACTCAGTGGCTTAATTTCATAGTTCATAGAGTAAAGCAGTGCTGTGTCGGTGTGTAATCAAGGACAATGCAATTTTTTATGAAAATGTTTTAATTTAAATTTATGAGATGGTCGTTTCCATTTTTTTTTTTCGCACCACCTAAGGCTAAAAACTAAAAGAAAAAAGCACAACAACAATAAGAATAACCCACAAAACGCGCATATTAAAATTAAAATTACAATTAAAACAGCTGTTGGCTGTTCACTGCAAGAGTAAATGAAAGAGTTTAATAAATGAGTAATGAGTCTGTAAATGATGAGCCAAAAGAAAAAGGAAAAGAAGATGTAAAAGGAAAGCTTTAACAACTGGAAAGGCAACATTTGGTTTTGCCTTTAATTAAATTTTCTTGCTACAAATCCTTTAAATGCGTGTCTCATTTTCTTTGCCTTTTATCATGATTTTCTTTTTATCTCAACTTTCATTTCTCTCTCATTCTTTTTCATTTAATACCATTCCATTCCATTCCATTCCGTTTTACAATGTTAATGAGTATTTTTGTGATTTGTTGTTGTTTAAACTTTATTTTGTAAGATACTATGATAAAAGATATGTGGCCTACTAAAAAGAAACTTAAATAAGCAAATAATACAAAAGGCAATCAAATTAGTCATGACCCTTAACTCACAGGAGGCTCATTGAGTCAGTTCTGTTTCTGTGTGTGTAAAGATAAAAACAAAACAAAACGAAACGAAAGAGAAGAGAACTCAAAAATAAAAAGAGTAGAAAGTTATACTGAAACTGATACTAAACCACCCACACAGTTCCAGCGCATAGATTTGGGAATATTCTTACCGCAATAAATTTAAGATTAACCCTTTTCACACATCCATAGAGAGACACCTTTTTCCAAATGGGCATCCACACACACAAGCACATTCATTCAAATACAGATTCATATGTATATACAAAGGCACACACACATGTATATAAATTTATATATATATGTAGCAGATGTTAATATAAATTGGGATATTTTCATTTTCTTGTATTAATTTTTACATCATTTTTTTATTTTCATTTAACCAAATTCTAATTTTATTTTTAAAAAAAAAGGCTAAGCAATTTACAAATTTAAATTGGCTTCTCAAATAAAAACAACCAAATCAAAAATTGTCTATTTGGCAAGGGATATATTGAGACAGGATACAAGAAATAAATTTGATCACGTTGGAATGGATATTTCATTTAAAATTTTTAAGAGCAAATTCCATAGAACTTTAGAGAATTTCTTTACTTTATTTTTTTATAAAACTTAAAACATTCTTAGACACTTCAATCCTTCCCTCAGCTGATCCTTATAGATATACACACATGTTGGACATGTCAAAAAAGTTATACGAAACATGCCAAAGGCGAAAATACTAAATGTAAAAGTCAAAATGGTAAAAGAAATAAACCAAAAGAAGAAGAAACTGCAAATTTAATTCAACGGCCAAATAATTGACTGAGTATAGCGGGAATTGAGAGACGGAGAGAGAGAGAGAGAGAGAAATAGGAATGATAAATTGGAGGGCAAGGAATGAAGAATAAAGAAGAAAATAGAAAAAAAATGATGGCAAAGTTGAAATGCACGTAAAGCATTCGAAATTGAATTGTCTTCGATATCATTTGCCAGACAAAAACAAAGAAAAAATGTTTCATTTCTTGTACTCTTTCCGTGACTTTGGTTTACAGCTTTACATCTTTTTTTCTTTAATTTCTTTTTTTTTATTTCCTTTCTCTATCTATCTCCTTTATCTTTATATCTTCTCATTTCTCTGTATTATATTCTGTCGTTCTTATTGAACTTTGGTATTGCAAACAATAAATAAATCAAATTGGTTTCGTATCGTTTTTATTGTTTTAATTTGAAATAGAAAATTGCTTAGCCAAGCAGAGCATAACGAAATAAAGGAATTGCTAAGAGAAATGGGTAAATGGGAGATTGGAAAAGACGGGAGGAAATAGAGTTAATTAACACATAAAATATTGTCAAACAATTCCAGTCAGTTTATCAATTGGAAAAAGCCCATGAAAAGAACATCACTTATTGCTCCAATGAAAGTACTTATTTGTGATTCTGTTTTCTTTTCTGGCTTTCTTCTTTTTTTTTTTGTTTTTATTTATACTAACAAATAAAGAATCTCATTAATTTTAGTAAACAGAAAAATAGTCTGAGCCATTGCACTCATCGGACATAAGATAAGTGACAGGCATTAAATGCAGCAGGCGCAGATCTTGAACATGATTGAACGATTGAAATTTTGAACTTTTCTTTCCAAATGTCAACCAAGTTTAAAACTTCAAATTTGAATTTATATAAATATATTGAATTTGTCAGAGAATCTGTAAAAAATTTTTCATTCTACAACATATATTCTGTGCACACACTACAACAGAGGAGAATAGAAAGATACAACATGTTGCAAAATTGTTGCTATTGTTTCAGTCTCCGAATCGGAGGCCTTCTGATCGGAGCAGTTGAAGGATTCTGCGGATTGATAACATTCTTTGCTGCTGTCTTTGCATTGGACAAAATAGGTTTGTTGAAAGTAATAATAAATTTCATGTGTTTGTGTATGTTTAAATGAAATTTTCCTTTTTAGACAAATTGAATTTAGAGCATGAGGAATGGCTAATCAGAGTCAGTTTCTTTGGTCTCGTGATGATCTTGGGCTTCCTTACGGCTCTAACTTCGCTCCTACTCATTGTCGGTATTCTACAGGTGAGTTGCTCAAGATTTCCCATTGCTTTTTCCATTGTATTTAATTTATATTTTTGTTCATTTAGAAAAAATCTAAATTACTCGTTGTATGGTTGACTTTTATGATGGTTACTATATTCATATATATCATATACACCCTATGTAGGAGTTTTCATCCTGTGATTATGATCTTCGACTTCTTCTCAATTGGTTAGTAAAGTTTTGTATTCAATTTGATTAAATTGAATCTAATCGATATTAATTTTTCATTAAATTTTCATTCTTTTAAGGTCTTGACCTCTACTTTGTTTATGTAGTACTGTCATTATACCAAGAGATGAGAATATTTAGTGCGTACCCAGAAGCCCAAGTGCTTTATACAAGCACTGAATCTGCCGTCTAAGAGCATAAATACTACAAAGATATGCTGCATCAATATTGAATTGTTATTTGAGAAATATGTTTGTAAATATAAAAAAAAAATTAATTCAACAATTTAGCATAAAAAACACACAAAAATGTTCACCACTTCACCACTCTGTATTAATTTTTGATGGATAGCATCCTTTGAGCCATTAGCCAAATAGCGCATCAGATTCCTATTCTTCTTAAATTTTATGAGTTCAGAAGTCCATGTTATTTGGCAGCAAGACCAAAATTTCCTTATGGTATTATATCCTGGCTCAATTACCTACGCTTTACCTTGTATCTGCTTTTTGATTCCAGACCTAAAGAATATCTTCTAAAGGTCTGCAAATATCAGCAACCATGTGAAAAATTGGCAACGCCGATACCTTTCTTGTACACTCGTCCGCCATCTACTTATCTAAGAAATCAGAATGGCTAGATCCCAGCCCAAGTTTTATTGAGTATTGCTGAACTTGGTTAAGGGCGACCACTGACGGAAAGCGTTATTAATCTTTTTTTGCTATAAGATGACAGAGCTTTAATAGTAGCCAAACTGTCAATATAAACTTTTATGTTTCAATTTTTTATGAATATTAATCTCAAGCAATTTGTATACAACTTGTTTTGGGGGATGTACAAAAATGAAGGTACAAAATAATGTCGATTTTAATAAGTTGGCATATCTGCGTTTTGCAGAACTGCAATGCCTTCAATACAACTAGGGATGATACACTAGAAATCGGTATATTGATAAGGTATAAAACAAAAAGATATAAAACTCAGACAAGGAATCAGCAGTACATATTTACTTATTATGCTGAATTAAAATATAGTTTATCTTTTCTAACAATGATCTTTTCATTCATTTATTTTTGTATTTAAGTTTGAAATACCATTAATTATTGTAGCTAGATAGATCAAACAAACCATGAAATAAGCAGTCTTTGGTAAGAATGTATATTTGGTGCTTAGTTATCTTATAATTATTAGAGCAACTTAATTAATAATTATCTTTTCGTTTTTAGAATCATAATAACTGAAACGGCAACCGTTGTTTTGCTTTCAAAGAACGTTTGTACATTTGTTTGGAACACATAATTTAAATTAGTGAAATTAAAAAAAAATAAATATAAATTAAAGATAAAGCAAAGACTACTAAGGCCTCTAGCTTTGATATGTAAATATGAATAATCTGAATAACTCCATCCAAGGAGCTTCTACAAGATTCAAAAAAAAACCTAGAAGAGCTTGAACTGAACCCATGGTAGAGTGATAGCCATTATGGTTTTGGAGTCAATGCGTTCCTAATAAATGCACAAACGATTATATAAAAGTATCTAGATAGATGGACATAAAAACACAGTATAATGAAATGATTACCATCAGTTGGTACCTTTCAGTGTCCTCTTCAGTGAGCTGTGAGATTGTGTGTGATAATTTGCATGTAAGTGGTAGTGTGAGTGTGCTTGTGTAATTGTGTTCAATTTTATTTATTTATACTAAAATGTGTGTGTGTGTGTTTATGTGTTGTAAATGTGTTTAATTTTCAAAGAAAATAATAGTAATAATAAATAGTTAACAGTATAAATTTTTGAACTTAAAGCAATTCATATCACTACAACCAATTTTTGAGTAATTTTTGTTATGAAAATTTATTTTCTGACATATTTTTTAAATATTTTTTGTTCATTTATTTACATGAAAGTCTAAAGAGATTCAACTATTTTCATCACTGATTTTGTTAAAAAAAAAATAATGCAATAAGTTTATTTTTTCATCACTAAATCATGCAGTTTATGGATATTTTTATGTTGTTAGAAAAATCTTATAAAATTCTAGAATTTTATTACTGCATTCCATGTAATTTGAATATTATGAGAAAGTAAAACATGCGCGCTAAGGATTTTCAAAAGATTTTTTCATTTAAATTTAAATTTAAATTGATTTTATAATTGAATTCTCAAAAATTGATTGCATTGACAGGAATCGCGCTGGCAAAAGAAATCACAAAATATTTTCTTCATTTTATGTTTTTGGTTTTTTGTTTTTCTTCAAATATAAATTATTAACTTATATACCTTTCAAACTTAATACAATAAACCAAATCAATTGGCTGATGGCTTAAAGGAAACAGGAAGTTAAGGCTCATCATATCTCATATTATGTATTAGTCAAATAATCTTCTCCATTTTTATGGTATTATTCTGAAATTTTTCAATGAATATTTTTCTTTTTTTTTTCTCTAATTGTTGGACTACTTTATTTGAACTTAAAATTTTAGATTGAAATTTTATGTATTTCTTATACTAGTAAATTTTGTATTTAGATTCATTCAAACAAAGGATCTCAATTTTGACAGAAACTTCACTTCACAGATGCGTGAATACAAATCTTAATAGAAATCATTCAAAAGTTGCATTTTTCTGAGTGAAAGGTATATAATCTTCGATAGAATCGAAGTAAATATTTTTTCATTTTTCATAAATTCTTTTTTTTTTTTTTAATTTTTCTGAATCATTGAATCAATCTTACTTTTGCGAGCGTTTTCTTTGGCAGTTCACGCGCTGTTGCCGTTGGGGTGCCGCGTTTGTTTGTGCGATTCTTTTTTAGAACGATAACACGCATGATGCACTACGATTTTGTATCTTATCTTTTAATATATATAAATTTTAAATATGTATATATTTATATATACGAGTATGCTTAGTTACGATGCGTTTCTTTTTTTTTTTTTTGGTTAATACAATCAATTGATTTACTACTGAGTTTGCTTGCGATTTTAATTCTACTTACAATCAAATTTAGTATTTAGTATTTATGAATAAAGTGAATTGAATTTATTTCTGAATGTTTTCCTTGTATTTTATTTTGTGCCGTTTGCAAACGGTGTTCATTGCACGTTTATTTTTATTTAAACAAAAACAAAAAAAAAAAAGAATTAGTTAATAGGTAAATATTTAAGAGGAAGCAGCGAGCTTCAGTTGTTTAAACTAAATGATTCTGTTAGTAGATTCATTGTAAATTAAACAACTGACTACATCATCTAGAGATTTTAATTTTTAGCTTATTGATTGTATATACAAATTTTTAACTAATTACAAAGAAATACAAAAAAATAAAATTAAAAAAAAAAAGTAATCTAATTTATCATCATTTTATTATACACGTATAGAGAATAGTTTTATTTTTAGCTATGATCGATCAGCAAGCATAGTTAGACAAGTTTTGAAAGATGTAAGTAATTTATTAATTGAATTTATTGCAAATTTTAGTAAGTGTTCCTTTCTTTATTTAGATATGGCACACGGTGCGTATTAGTATTTGCTTTGGCATTTGTTTATTTACAAAATTTATACTCGCTTGCTTACTCGTGCGTATTAGTAATTTATTGTAAATAAAATTATTGTAAAGGGTCATCGAATAAGTGCTTTCAAAATCTGCTAATATACTTGGATGTAAGTTAGCCATGTTGTTTGTACAAAAGCCTTAAAATTTTAACATTTTTTTTTATTATTGTAAATAGAATATAATTCATAATAAAGAGATGAAAAATTATCTATGAAGATTGGACATATTTTTCGTAAAAAAATGGAATTACTACATTTCAAGGAAATAATATTCACAAAACTCAAATCAAAGAGAAATTGAAATTGTTTATTTGCTGGCGAAATCATTATACAGAACTTCTTGCTCCCGAATTATGATAACCAAATATTTGTTTTAATATAAAATCTATAGATGAAGTATTAAACAGCAACATTTGTGTATTATAGTGTACAGTAGTGAGACCGAATTATTATGTTGATCGAGAATTTTTTCATTGTTCTGGTTTTTATAATCTCATTGTGGGGAGGTCATTAGAGTTTAGTCTTATATGACGTCGGTATGATGGATTGTTTCAAAGTGAGACTACCAGTGGATGTTATATCTCATGCTGTGGAATCTAACATTACGGATGTTTCTTTTTCTCTGAAGTAAGTTTACACAGAAAATCAGAAAAATTATATTTCATAATATTCTTAGCTCTTTTTGTACATCTAAATATTCTAGTTCGAAAGCTCTTATTTGATGACCCGAAATATGCTTTTATTGGTGATTTCTAGACTAGACTATAATGTCAAGCGTTAGACTAAACATGATTCTATATTCATTAGCTTTATTTGCTTAGATTTTATTATTATTATTTGCTTGCATTTTTGTTTTTTTTTTTTTTTTGTTTGCTATTTTTATTTGCTTTTGCATTTTTTGTGTTAGTTTAATAGATAGAAGAATATGAAGAAGTAAGTAAGTAGTAGAAGTATTAAAATTACTATATAGAAAACAATTTAGTGATGATGATAAATTGTTTATTTATTTTGATTTATAGATTTGTTGTTGTTTTGTTTTGTTATGTTTCGAAAATTACTTACGTAAGAAAGAAATTTCTTTATTAATACTTTATTTTATTGAAAATGAAAATCTGTTTTTTAGAAAAAAAAAACCCTTTTTATGTGATTAAATTCCAACGTTGTACGAATAAAGTTCTTAATAACAAAAGAAAGGTTTTCAGTTCCAAAGGAAAAAAATATTACCAAAAGTTTTTGTTCATATAATTTTATACAATTATAATAATCATTTATTAATAAATTATATTTCTTCCTATCTAAATTTGTATAATTTCATTAATTTGTCTTAATTTTTTATTTGTTTGTTATTTTTTTGTTTTTTTTTTTTTTTTTGTCTTGTTTTGGATTTATTTCAATTTTGCGTCGGCATTAACTGATGATGGTGATATTGAACTACGACAACACGATGCGATAAAAGCAAGATACAAGACACAAGAACATTAATTGAACACAAAGATACAGAGACCAATGTAGTGGCATGTAGTTGGTAAAGACTGCAATCACCACATTCATATGTTTCATGTAAAAGAATCAAACAAAACTGTAATTTTTACCGTTATTCAAGAGGCTTTAGAGAGCGCGCCGCGTTGTCTAAATTCGTTGAAATTCAAGCACGTGACTGATTTCGAGTCAACAGAACATGCTGCTTTTATAAACACTTCGCTATGGAATTGGTTCATAGGTAAACTCGACAAATGCATTCGCATGAAGACCGAACAATCTGGCAATACTTTATTTTGAGTTTACTCACTCACACTCCTCCATGTATCACACTCACTAAATGTTACACTACTCTCTTCTCAAAAAGTCTCTCTCACAAGTCAAGTCTAGTCAAATCAGCTGTTCCTTGTGGGTTTATTATGTTACTCAATGAATTATTATTTCACAAATTCTGCAATTTCTATATAAATTTATTCGATTCTTAAGTTCTTTCTATAACACTATTATCAATACAATATCCATTGAATATATTTTGTTAGAAAATTCATTAAGTTTTATTGATTAATTTCAAATGTAAACAATTGCACGTGTACAACATTTGTTTTCACTATACACAACAGCAACACGCCCGCGAGACAAAACAAAGAGAGTTCGTAAACATTTTGGACATATAGACATATACATAGTTCTATTGATGTAAGAATAGAAGTACTATAATTGTTCGATATCAAAGATATTCTAAATGTTCCTACGAAAAATTTAATACATCATCTACACATGATTTTTTTTTAGTTTCGCTGGAGAATTTATTTGTTTATTAATTTAAACACCACGATAACTTAAACTCATGGCGAGATTTTGAGATTATCCGCGCTGACCTGACCTTGCGCTTGCTTTCTTGCTCGGTAGCCACTTAACTGTCATAGTATGTTAGGTCTTCGTTTAGGTTTTGACAGTTGACAGACAGTTAAGTAGAGAGTTTTGCTTGAATTTGGTCACATGCGCACTGATCCGCACTCTCGCAACTTTCTTCAAAATGTCAGATTCAATCAGCTGTTTCAGCATTGTTACATTGCTGACCTATATACGCTGGCCGCAATCTGCTAAGTGCACAAAATATGTTTGCACTTAAAGTAATAATCTTGAGTTATTTAAACCGATATTAAGATAAAGAAACATATCTCAGATGTGATGTGTATTGAAGGTTTGAGAAGATCACTAATAAATCTAATTATACGGGTTTTATTATAATTTATTGAAAAAAAAAAAGAAAGAGGTGTCGCGGGGCACCTGTGTAGGGCGAAACTTCATTCAGAAGAAAACTTGGTTACGAAAAGTGTCACAAAATGTGCAAGGGAAAAGGATGAAATAATGAAATAGTCTAAGCAGATATAAGCTAATGTGTATGTGTAGGGCAAACATTGTGTGATCGTGTGTTTCTGCTGTTGTGCAAGGGGGGAGGAGAGAAGAATGAAATAGCCCGAGCAGACAAAATTCGAAAAACTCTTTTATTTTTTTTTTTTGGACTATTGAACTGAAATTTACTCACTATAAGTTTCTGATATAGACGCGATACAGTTGTTGGAATCAGTCAAATCGGACCTTTCGGGGCAGTACCTCCCATACAAAGCCCAATCTGGTACGGAACCTCCGTGTACGAGTCTGATTCGCACTTGGCCCATTTTAACTTATTTATATTTGTTATTTGAAGGGTCACAGCAAAGCGTGGCTGTGCAAAACTAGTATTTTATATTTATTTAAAACAAATTAAAAACAATAATTTTCTTATTCTCTCTAACCACTAAGCCAACCAAAAACTTTAGTTGTCTTTGCCTAAATAGCCGCAGTACTATAAGAATAATAAATAAATAAACACAAGTTCTTTGCATGATGTTGACGTTTCTATTTTTAGTCTCATTTTTTGAAATTTCACTCATGCCGCAATACGCTTTTTTAGAGCTTCGCTCTAAAAAATAAGAAATATGTTGTAAAACATGCCCCGTTTCTCCATTATGATAAACTTTCCATTTCCATGACCAAACATGACCAAAACCAACAGAAAAAACAGGAAAAAAGTCGCATTCCCCTGTAAAAGTAGGCTTCGCTGCCACAATATTCTGTAGAGTAAATGTTAACATTCTTTTCGTATCCTGCTTTATTTTTCAGTATGTCTGTTATTTAAAGCTTTCGTAGTGAGTACAAACACCATTTATAAAATGTATGGAAAAGAGGTTTGATGCCTAACTAAAAAAGTTTTTATTTTTCTCATAAAAATCTTTCACAAGAAACTTTTTGACTTACCTGGCGTATACGTTACAGTAAAATCTTGTACTATTGGGTCAGTCTCCACGGTTTGTGTCACTGTATGGTGTCAGTGTCCATAGATCTACACACACTACTATGAATTAATTAATGGGTTAACGGCAAACAAGATTATGTTGAGTGTTTGGTGGGATTGGAAAGGAATTGTTTATTATGTCGGTAATCTATTGTGAACAACTCGACCGTTTGAATGAAGCAATCAAGAAAAAGCGACCAGAATTGGCCAAAGAAACGGAGTTGTCTTCCATCATGACAATGCTAGTCCAAACACATCTTTCATGACCCGGAACAAATAGACGGAGCTGGATTGGGAAGTATTGATCCATCCACAGTAAAGCTCGGGCCTTGCACCCTCTGACTACCACATGTTGCGGTCGTCACAAAACTCTCTTCATGGTGAAAAATTGGTCGACCGAGGAGCCGCTGAAAATCACATGGCCAAGTTTTTCGCTGATGAACCACAGAAGTTTTACACTGATGGAATTATGAAGCTATCCGGAAAATGTCAAAAAGTCATAGATAATAATGGCCCATATGTTTTTGATTGAAATAGATTTTGAATAAAGAAAATTTTTGTTCAAAAAAGTACTAAAAAACCGCGGAGACTTTTTATACGACCCAATATTTCAATATAAATGGATTATGAGTAAAGCTAAGCTTGATCAAACAAAAATTAAAAGCAAAATAGAGAAGCAACTAGGTTTCTCTAGTTTATTAATTTTCTTATCCCTAGAAACAAATCAAATCAACGCGCAATTCAATTCAGACACTCACTCACCTGTGCACGTATCGCAGCTAAATGTATTTGCTTCGCACGCAAATCGAATTTCTTCATAGACAAATCCTCCTGCAACTCATTCACCTTGTTATACAATTGGCCCTCGATGCCTCGCATCTGTGTTCGATTGAGTGCATCAATGGAATCCTATGTTGCAAACAAAAAACAAAACAGGTAAATAAAAAACAAGCAAAAGGATAAATCCCCTTAAGGTTTATCAACACTCAACCTATTTTCTTACACTCACTCAGTCACACACTCATTCACTCACCAACTCACACAAACTCTACGGTCTTTTGTCTATATGTACACGTATCCAACTTACCTGCAATTGGCGTATTTGCAATTCCAATTCGATTGACTCTCGTTTGAGTGACTCCAGTGCCGAGCGCTGTGATAACGTCGAGTGGCGATCAAACACAAGTTCATTGCGTAAAAGTGGTGCCATTTCCTGTAACATACCAAAAACGAAATAACAATAAAGAACAGTTTAACATATAATCTTCATCATGATTTGGTCACGTACATTGTAATCCGTTGTGTCATCAGCTTCGCCCACTTGTGGTTGGGGTGGCGCATATGCGCGTCTAGGAACTTTTTGTGCCTGCGATGGTAGCGCCAAAATTCGCACGAAATTCGTAAGATCTTGTGCCGGTGATACCGATGAGCATTGCGAAGTTAAACTATTGTAGCGTTTTGCTTGGTCGGTAGCCTAAGATGATTTTAATGGAAAATTATCTTTATTGTTATTGGATCTCTTTAGTCTGGGAATGTTTATTACAAAAAAATATAAATCACTTCTATATATATAGGCTCACACATCACTTGACATTCACCTCGTATCCTGGGAGATGCTTCTTGCAAATCAGACTCATTAAATGCTCAAAAATTTCTCCTGAAAAGCTCACATAATTGCCACAATTAACCTAATTGTATCCTGTGCTTTGCACACACTCACTCATTCAGACAGTTACCCACTTAGTTAGTGAGTCAGACAGGTAATATGACAGCAACAGCAGTTGCAACATCAATCTGTCAGTTAAGAGAACTTTAAGCTAATGAAATATTTAAGCGCTTCACAATAACGTCACTTTATAGAACATTCATTCAGTCATAGATTATATCAAAGCAAAAGTTGTATAATTTAAATGAAAATTCAATGAATCACATTAAAGCTGCCACACATGTTTAATATAACATTCATAAGTATCTAAAGGATATTTACTACTGGCGAACAACCTGCTATTATTGAATCTATAAAACAACCGAAGGCGCCATATAACATAGCTTAGCAGCTTAGCATCAAAAATAGACAGCACCAAGTCGGAGCTGAAGATTTGCAGTCCCCACAGGCATAGCCACAGTGGCGTCTTTAATGCAACAAACCATCAAGTAGTATAAATCAAAAGACGCCTGTCTGCATTGCAGGCAATGGCAATAATAGCAGCCACAAATTGTATGCTACATGAAAGGCATTTGTCACACTCTTATTCAAATGGCTTGTTAGGTCGTTAGTTTAACATGTTTACCCTAAACTTGACTTCTTTATATAGAGAAGGTGTGTCCTAAAAGTATTTGTATTCATGATTTTTCGAAGTAATATACCCAATGAACTGCACATAAAGCTCTGATAAATATTTCTAAATCCTGAAGCTGCTTTGGAAATCAGTTTGCGAATGTTTTTAAAGAATTCTAGGTTATTCTGAGTGATTTCTTTTTCTGTTATCATTCCTTAATTATCAGTTCAAAATTCCATTATCACTTAATAGTTCACAAACAGAAAAACGACAATCTTTTTATATCAAAATTTGTATATTCTCTGGGTTTACTAGAAGATTAACCAGAACAAGGGCCACTGAGAACAGATTTGAGGCCTTTCTTAAACTGCCTGCACCATGCTTTTTTTTTTTTTTTTTGTAGTTAGCTGAAATATCTGTTCGATGAATAAATTCCACAAAAGTCAATGCGACACATTTCGGATACACCTCACACTAATGTACCTAAATAGACGATTCATACTCACCTTACTGGCAATGACATCGGCACCTTGTAATATCGATTCAGCTATAATACTGCACAGATCATTGTGTATCTCTTCAAGTTCTTGCATCAATTGTGGCAGAGTCTCGCAATGGTATGACTCGAGCATTGCATTCGTGGCATGCAACTGCTGCACGTATGCATTATGTGCATCGATGTATTCGGTGAGCGAATGCTGTGTAGGATTCTGGCGATGCGACAAATAACATTGTTTGTAGTCCAAGCGACACTGTAAATTATACACAAAAAAAAAAAAAAAAAACCAATAAAGGAAATAAAGATAAACATTGAAACTAGTACAAATATAAATTTTATTGTCATACTAATACAAGGCATAGGAAAAATGTTGTCTGTCTCTTCATGCATATCACAACTTAGCTGGCTCATTTTTAGCTTCACTGAATTGCTTACTGTACGATTACCTTGCTCCACTTTACTTTACTTTCCTTCACTTAACTCTACATACAATTATATTCTTCAAAAGTATGTATGTGTTTATGTGTGTGTGTGTTGAAGTGTTCATAAGAGTGTATGTGCCAATTACGAACAATTGTTGGCATATGGCACCCAGTAGTCAGCATGGTGGGTGTAGAATTATGAGTAGTGCCCATTGTGATTTCTGTAACTGCTGATGTTGCTGGCCAAGGACCATTGCGATTCCCATTGACAATTGACCACATTGCGTATGTGTAATAATAAATGTAACACTTCCATTTGCATGACAAAGCAACAAGCAGCATGACATGCACAAATATTAATTCAATGACAACTTCAACTTTTTTCTCTTCGTGTTTATTATTATTATTTTTGTTTTGTTTTCTCTTTCTTCCATTCCCTTCCCATCTCTTTTAAACTTTACTCGTTTTAATGGCATTTGTGGCAAGGAGAAAGAATAACGGAAAGAAAGTAGAATGTGAGTGAAAGTGTGGCCATTAATTCCATTTAGAACTCACGCCTGACTGCACATGATAAATGCGGCATTTTGCGTTTTGTCTGCCTTCTGCCTTCTGCCTTCTGCATTTTCCTCTTTTCCGATTTTTATTTTAACCTTTTTCAAAGACTGAGAATTTACAGTTGAATTTTAAAAGATTTGAAAGCGAAAACAAATGTCGACTGGCTTTCAGAGAGCATGAGAGCAACCTTTTAATGGCATAGGATTTGCAAAATGTCGGTAAAAGCTTACATACACACACACACATGAATATAGGGACAACTGTCAGCAGCTGTCAAGAATTTATAAGGCAAGCACACTTATTCCATGTCACAAACACACACAAACACACACAATTGTAAAATAGGTAGATTTGTACCATTGTATCTAGATGTACCATTGTTTATTTGGCTTACACATACAGATGAGGATGAGGATGAGGATGAGAATGAGAATGAGGATGAGTATGTGTCTCTCTCTCTGTTTCTATGTAGATTGCCAATCGCGAAATAAAATTTTACATTTGAGCGCATTAACATCGGTTTACATACTCATACATATAGTACTTACAAAGAAAAGTGTAAATGGAAATATTCATATTCCGACTAATGTGTGTCAAAGGTAAAGGTAAGTGCATTTTGTATGCTTTTAGATGGTTTTTCACTTGGGAAATTATGTTGCACAAAAGAAAGTAAACTACGGAAGAAATCAAGACATCATTTTACTTAATTTTTCAAAATCTTTATGCTTTTCTGGTTTGATTTTCTATATTTTCATAATCATCACGCTTTGAATTGTCGTATAAGTTAGACATGAAGTTTTTTTAACAGACAGAAGGCAGCTCGATTTAGCCATGTCATGCAAACTAGGACCTCAGTTCTTCAGCTGGAGAGCTGAAATTTAGCATGAATATTTCTTACATTCGATTAAGGCCACTTCCATACAGAACCACATTATAATTCAGTTTCTTATTAGAAATTATTTTTGCATTTGTACTATCGAGACTATTGATCCATATTAACAAACCATGTGAATTGCAATACCCTAGAGTTAATGGATCGTATAGTTCCAATACAAACCCAAATTGATATTCATGTCTTTATTAGAAAAACTTTAGTATTAGTGTCTGATCCATCTTCACTAACCATGTAAATTTCAATGATTAATTGTTATATGTAACCCTCACTCTACTCTAAACATAAGTCAAATCAATAATGGAATATCTCTGGTTTAGTTAACATTTTTTTTTTTTCTTCTTCTTCCACTTACCTTTGATAGCTTCTCTTCAGTCTTTGCGATAATCGTCTCAAAGGACTCCCTGTGTGTGAATATTTTACGACTTTGAACTTTGCGATGAAAGGATTTATCGAGCATTGGACGTGACACCTATAAAAAAGAAATAAAGCACATTAAGAAAATAATGTAAGATTATGTAAAGAAGAGCAAACAGTCACACAAAATTAACTTCATAATTTTAGCTGAAGGCCCTGGCAGCCATGGCTAATTTTCTGTTAACTTCTAGTTTTGACTTTAAGTTAGCATTATATAAATAAATAAATAAATAACTTCATAATTTTACAATTTGTATAAAATTAATTTTCATTTACGAATTCTAATATTTTATTTACAAGTAAATTATTGCAATTTATTTTATTAAATTAAAATAAGTCAGGCTAATAAAACCAAAAATATGCGGTTGTAAAATGACTAATTTCAATTTATTGAGAATCAAAATTAAATTAACAACCCAACCAACCCAAAGCCTTATTTTCGATATTATTATGACTCGCGCCAAATAATAATAAAGATTTACCACAATCTATCAAATTAGAAATATAATTATAAAACAAAAAAAAAAATCAAACAAAATAGAAAATTATAATTTTATATTTATATTTGATTAAATATTAAACTCAATTAGTTTAATTGAATATAAATTAATTTCCCTTTCATGTTTAGTAAATTAAGATTATTTTTCATATTTTCTACTAAATTTAAGAAGGAGAGAAATTCCTATTTTTGCGGGTGGTTTGAATCCTAACTTCATTTATCCTATTCTACCTTATCCTATCTTATCTATTCTATCCTCTTTTATTCTCTTCTATCCAATCTTATCCTATCCTATCTTATTCTATGTAATCATATCTTATGTTATCTTATTTTATCCTCTGCAATCCTATTCAATCCTATTATGACATATCTTAATCTTATGCTATTCTTTCCAATAGTTGCATCATCAAATAAGAATATAAACATTTTGCCTACGAAAACTTCTTGCTGACTTAACTTAGAATGTAATCCATTCAACAATTTCAACTATTTGTATCGAAGACTACTCTGAAACACACGCTACTTCCATTTCCAAAAAATATATTCTGTTATTACAATATTATTATGGAAGCATGTAATATAGACTTTGTTCCATATTTTCCCAACTGATTATGGCAGATTAAAATATATAATAAAATATATTGAGTGACCGCAAGTCATTACCAAGCAATTAAAATAATCTCTTACACTTTGAGTTTCTAGACATATAAAAGACAAAGGTAAATAGAGAACAAAGCCATCATTAACTTCTAAAAACTAACAACTTGGTTATTGTGTCTATCAATTTGCTAATATTAATACAATTTAGTTACTCATAGCAATTTTGAAATCAACGCTACAAGCATAAAACAATCAAGATAAAATTTCATAGTTTTTATGTTTCATGATAATTGAATTTATATACAAATATAGAAATAATTAAAGTTCTGGTGTTGCTACAGTAACTTCATAATTTATAGCTAAATGAAATCATATTGGCCTTGGCGTTGGTCTAGAACGGAAAGTTTTATTAAACGAAAAAATTATTATTTGGTCAATTTGTTCAATTTCCTCCTCATTTTGTTGTGTTTGGCTGCTGCATATAATAATTTCCTTAATCATATTATAATACAATACATGATTAACTTGTCCTATGGTTTTCCTTTTTTCGATTATGCCAACTCACCCAAATTATGTATTCCGTTTGAATACAAAAATTAATTAAAAGATTTTATCAACTGCTACTTAAATGGCTTTCATTCATCGCCTGTCGGTATCAGATACAATGAACTTATTGTTTAACAGGTCATTAATGGTAAAATCATGCGGTTGCCAATGCTAAAATGGCAAATAATTTACACAATTTGCAACCAATTTTTTTTGTCAGATTTATGTAAAATGAAATTTTACTGTGACAAAATCAACTAAATCGGATACCAAAATTTAATGCCCATGCCATCCATGCATGCCAAGCTAATAAAGCTAATTACTCTTTTAATAATAATGAACTTTCTGTTTTTGTTTTTTTTTTTTTTTTTTGATGCCTATAACTTTTGTATAGCATATCCAATTTACAATATTATTTTTATATCAATTTATACTCAGAATATATAAAATAAATAAATAAATTATTATTTTTGTGCTATTTTTAAAATATTTGAAAAGGAATTAATCCTGTGTGGACTGATAAAGTTTCATTGGAACAAGTTTACGCCATTTAAATGTCCAAATTGTTGAAAAAAAAGAAAAAACGAAATGCTAATGGACTTTTTAATTCCTTTCAGCCAGAAGACAGAGAGAAATGCGAAAAGAATATATATAAATGGTCAAATCAAATTCAAATTGATAAGCACTGAAAGCCATTTGGCTATTTTCAGCAACTGTCAAACTGAAATTACTTAATTCAGCTTAAAAGGAATTTTTCATTTTCAACCTCAGCTACTTTATCACTCCATCACTCACTCACTCACCTGTCGTGATAGTACGCTTGCCATATCATTGGCTGCTTGTGAATCCATTTCGACTTCTTGCAGGAATGTTTCCCATGCCTGAAATATGGCTGAGTGACATGCTGGCCTGCATAAATTTGATATAAATAAATTCAATTATCATCTTCTATTAAATACAATTTACTCACCTTTCCTTACGCAGTTCACCGTTCTTTTTACGATAATTGGACACAAGATTTTGTAGGGCAGTTGCATGTTCCTCATATAATTGGGATAGGGTTTCGGTGAAATCGGATACTGAAAAAAAAGAAAATACAAACCATAAAAATGTATAATTAATTGCAGAAAAAAGTCATTTCTAATTAATTTTTTGTTTCACAAACACATCAAATTAGTGCATACTTTCAGGGGCTGCAGGCAATCAAACTCTATACAACAAACACAAGTGTTGTTTATTTACCCTGTTCGGTCTACTACAAACACAGTTTTCCTTAGTGAACTCTGGACAATGTTGAGCATACACACACACACACAATCGCGGAGAGAGTGAATTGCAATCGGAAACACTATCATGCACTTGTTGCAGTTTGTTTGATATTTTGAACCACTAATGTGATTTGGTTTGTATTCAATAAACGAAATCTAAACATACCTGTTCCGTAATTGATACTTGAACTTTCCATGGAACTTTCCAATTGCTTTTTAGTTGATAGATATTTTCCAACAGACTACCGTTGCAACATCAGGCGAATACTTAATATTAATAGACAACAATCAAAAGTCAATTCACATGGGCATGCTTCAATTACACTTTACAATTCTATTGAGTTCTTGAGCTACGGAGAGAGAGAGAGAGGGTGGGCCTTCTATTGAATTTCCTACTTTATATACCTTTCAATAAAATTGAATATTAGTGACTTAACAGGTAGTACGACGAGTGAATGGAAGTGGATTTCACTTCAACGCCGCTTAGGATTACCATTTCTTGTTTTATTTTTACTTTTTTTTTTATTCTGTTCTCATTCATTTATACCCTGCCAATTAATATTTTTCTTATAGCTGACAAAAGAAGTGGAATAGAGGTCTGCGAAGCCCAAACACAAATATGAACAAATCCATTTATTTCTCTTACATTTGATCGTTTAATTCTATTAAATTAATAATATCTTTCACATATCTTTATTAAAACAATATCCATATTTACTCTATTTGAATAAAACTAACGTTATCCTAAGTTATCTTTATCCGGATAGGGCAAACTAGGACCGGTTAAGATCAAAGTCTGTTTGTGACATGCATGTATGGTACATGAATGGATCTTAAACGGACTCAGATGGGGAAGAGCACAGGAGCTGCCTATTCAATGGTATAGGTCAAGAGCTCATGCTAGTTAGTCTAAAAGCAGGAATAGAGGTTGCTACTGTTAACTGTCACATCTACATTTTGTCTAATAGCAAGACTACAGAACAAGCACTCAGCGAAGAACTAGTCTATACAATGAAATAGAACAAACAGCAAACCTGTTGCTATGCCACAACGAGGGTCATTTTTGGACCAGACTAAGATATGCGAACAACCTGTTCCATGAACAAGCTGAAATAGCGCGATTCATCTCGTTATTTCTGATTAAAACCATAATCTCGAAAAGAAAAGTAATGACAGTGACTACTCCTTCCTCTAATCTACTCTAATCTAATCTACTCTAATCTGATCTCTGATTATTTCAAAACACATAACCATTGATGAAAAAAAAAAAACATACAATATGACAAGCTTAAGAGTATTTTGCTCGATAAATACTTCAGTAGATCAATTCTTTTTATTTTGTGCATAGATTATATTTTATAAATTTATTGAGAGTATCTAAATGTCTCACACATCCAACTGACTTAAGCACCCTCACTTGTCTGTCTTATTTCATTTACAACGAAGAAAATGTAATCAAAAATTAAATTCAATAAGTTTAATGCACTTTGAGGCAATAACAAGAACAAAAACATTCTATCAGACTTTATTATTATATGATGCTTTTCATTTCTTTTGCATTCTTAGTGTGTATTATAATCAAAATACAAAGACTACGGGAATGTGTAGTGCATCCTGTTGCAAGAAAGTTTCACAAGCAAATTCAAATGCCAAATGCCAGAGTCACAAATAAATGTATTCAACAAATTTTTCATAGAAATCTCTTTCGCCTTTCATATTTTCTTCACGTTTTGTCGATTTTCGTTGCAATCTTGAAATTTTCATGGCAATAAAATAAACCTTGTTGTTCCTCGGTCCTTGGATCCAACTCAAGTTATCTCCGCTTGAGGAAATAACTTGGCTCGAGTTCTACAATTTTTCCTGCTTTTCTTTCCTTTCATTTTTTCCTCAAATTGTTCTAAGTTAATTCTTAAGTATCTAGGAGGTCTATTATGCTGCATTGAATAAGATGTAAGTTATGTCTGGTATTTGTTTGCTTTATTTTAATTTTAGTTTTCCGCCTGCTACTACAATAAAAAACATTGACCTCCTTTAAAAAAGGGATTTCATGTAACTGAAATATGCACATTAAATTCAAGAATAAAACTATAAGAAAATGTATATTCATAAATATTATAGTAAAATCCAACAGAATGCATTTTAAATTTGCTTTAATTGAAATGTTAAATTAAAGAAGAATAAAATTTTGATAGTTTTTTAATAGCTTCTAAATGTCAAATATAAAAATGTTTATTACTTGTATCATAATTATTATTATGATATATTTTCTATTTTATTATTTTTTGTTTTTTGGACAACTGCCAACTATTTTAGATTTGTATTTCATTTCCTTAAATGCCCAATGGGATTTATTAAAATATTAGAAATATCATTATGAATTACATATGAATGAGTAGCAGGCAGCAAATGAAGACTTTTCTGCTCTTTTTTAATTAAAACACAAAATATTAACATCGGTTGGCCTATGCTGATCTCTTCTGAAATATATCACTACTTAGGAAGACAAGTTTCCGCCCACAAAACCACCTGTTTGGCACGAGACATTATTTTTTTTTTTTTTTTTTTGTTTTAATATGAGTTTTTATCAAAAGCAAAAACAAGCCTACGCATTTAAATTTTGTTATCTATTGTTGAAATAGTTTTGAAATTAAAGAATAACATAAAGAATATATTTGATTTGTTTTTTCCAATTTAAAACAAATCACCTTGAGGAAATTTCACTTAATTTATATAACAACATTAAATGTAAAATCATAAAACTTATAAGGAAACTATGGAAAAAAATGAGGACAAACAATTTGAAAATCACTGAGAATACCAAAGACCAGCAAAATGCTTCCTTATCTCAGACAGAGGATCTTCTTGTGTCTATTAGTACATTAAATAGTGTTCTTCAGATTATAATTGAATATCTCACTTTATGATTGAAAGGTAGGTAAAACAGGCATTCAAAACATTATCAGCGAATATCGCAAAATCACCAGGAAAATATCTAATTGGTAGAATATATACTTGGAAAGACAGAATGAAACGGGAATTTCTTTTACAGATTTGAAAATGCAACAGAGTACAGAATTGTTTAAAATACTTTCTTTCACTTGTCTTTCTCTTAAATAAAATAAACTTTTAACTTTTATGGTAATAAATAAATTTGATCTTGAATAGTATTGCATAGTCACGAAACTTATAGTGTATAAATTTCAGTTCAATTGTCCAAATCGAATAAGAACCTTAATTTTATTGGTGGATTCGTATGGGAGGTACCTCTCCTAGTTGGCCGATTTGGCTGATTCCAACAAATGTGCAGCGCCTATATGAAAACCTAAAGTTTCTAAATTTCAGTTCGATAGAGCAAAACACAAACAAGTTTTTCTAATAAGAACCTGAATTTTAATGGGGGTTTGTATGGAAGGTACCCTCCCTAGTAATCCGATCAAACTGAAATTTCAACAATATAAGTTTCTGATATATAGCCACCAACCATTCAAGTTTCATAGGATTCCTGGATCGTATAGCTGCCATACAAACAAAAATGTTTCTTGTATGGGGACCCCTTTAAGAAATACATATTCTGTGAAAATTTCAATTCTCTAGCTATTGCGGTTTATGAGATATGACCTGAGGACGGACGGACGGGCGGACAACGAATTCTCTACAATAGTGTTAACGATTTTGGTACCATTTGGGTCCGGAACCCTCAAAAATGGAGAAGGGGAAAACTCGTAATGTTTCGTAACTTGCTAATTTGAAAGTCAATAAAACAAAATCCGACGATGTTCGGGAAGTCCGATACATGTATTTACAGCATAGTAAGATAATAGAGTTAAAAAGCATTTCTAGGTAGATTAAGTAAGTTAGAACCAAAATTTGTAAGTTGATAATATTGTAAAATAATTAATATGTAAAGAGAAGAAAAAATTTCAGTAAACAACATAATAGAAGCAAATTTTGATTTCAATTTAAAAAAAAAAGTGTATCGAAATTTATTCCACGTGATAATTGCAAATTGCGTGGCATAAATTATTAAGTAAGGTAGTAGTAATTCAGTGAAATTAATCTGTTTGCTTTGATATTTATTTCGGAAGTGTAAACACAAAGTTACAAAAATGAGGAAATATCTGCTTAATCAAAAACAACTTAAAGATGCCTTAAGTTAACATTGAATAAGAATCGTCATGGCCAAAAATATAATTGGCTACAGAAAGACAGTCTCGAAAATCACAGAAAAAAATATTAAATAAAGATTCAAAAAATTAGTATGTCAATAATAAAGTTAGGCAGAAGAATAATTATTTCGTATAAAAATATCTTAGAGCAATCGATTTCAAGAATATTTTCATTTTAGTTAAATGTACAAAATTTTTTTATGAAAATATTAGCAAACCTATTCATTCATTAATATAAACAACATATTGGTTTCAGCCTTATGCATATGTAAGTAATTTAGGTCATGAATTTATATCAGTTTTACTGTGAAGGTGCATCAACAAGTGAAGATATAAAACACAATTGTAGTACGAAAACTTTTGTAATATAAGTAAATTTATTGCTAACTTGGGCCACCCACACACTCGCCTCAAAAGCCTGAAAGGCGGCAATAATTTTGCAAAATCAACAAAAGCTTTTTGCAAGGGAATGACGACAATGACAATAATAGACAGAGAGAGTGAAATGAGCAAAATCCACAGGAGGCAACAAGTTGACGGAAATTTAAATAGCATCATCGCCTGCAGGCTGAGAGTAATTAAATGGAAATCTCAAACACACATTTACAGTCACCAACCTACACTTTCTTTGGCCTCTGAAGTTAAAAGAAAGTAGTAGTGAATATTGCAAAAGGGGGAAAATAGTTAGTTAATTAACAAATATTGTATAAGAACAAATCAAAAGGAACACGGGTGCATTGAGGTGTGAATAAATGTTTAGATTAGTTTTCATTTGAGAGAAAAAGAAAAAGGTATTTGAAAAGATTGCATACTTTTATTTAATTGTTTAATGAAATCTAGTGGATACATAATTAGTTTTTCCATCTCAGCCCCATGAAATGTTCAAATGCATTGATTATTCAATATCAATGAAGTCGGGGTGGAAAAACTAACACACACACACACACACACTAATAGAGAGAAATGAAATGACCTAGTTTTCCTAATACTTTCAAAATAATTTTCAAAACTACAACATTGAATGCAGTAATAAAAAAAAAAGAAAGAAAGAAGGAAAAATACTCGTAAAGAGAGTCAAGTTTGAAAATCTCATCAAAAAAGCTGTTATGTTTACATACTCGCATATATTCGTACATACTCGTATATTTCCTGTATGCTTCTGCCAGGATAACTGGTAAAAAGGACATGCACATACATTGGAGCTGTAAGTTTTTGTTCCTCTTCAAACTTAAATTGGAAAGATTCACAAAGTAAAGTGAAGATGCGTTACCAGGATGCAAGCAAAACAGAGTAGAGTAAACTTGAGTTCTGTAAGTAAAATGTATGCTTCCTGCTGCTTTGCGGCAAAGGCATAAGTCAAAATTATGTTTCAAAACTTCCTAATGTCATTTTTTGCTTCAATGCCAACAACATGGTACATACTTGTATAACTTCAAAGGACACGTAGATATAAAGTCAGAATAAAATAACCATGGCTACTGGGCATCAGTTGTTGGTCCTTTCAGTTGACTTAGGTAAGTTAGTTTTGTAGTTCAAAGCAACTACATACATATATACGAGTACATACTCGTCCTTACTACTTTTGTAATATTAAACAAATTCAATGACATGAATAGGATTCATGATGACTTAAAAACTTCCTGGCTATTACGCACATGTGGATTGGATAGCACAGATTCAGATCGCCGAAACTTACATACTATCCAACACATTTCTTTCTTTATACGAATAAAAAGTAATAAAAAGCTTAACAAAGAATAATCCGATTTTGATGGATTCCATTCCATTCTCTTTCTGCAATAACTTTGTTCACAATGAAAACTAATGGGATACCTGCGGCTCAGTTCCTATTCTCTATTGATATTGTCACACAACAAATGTATTGTATTTAGATACAATACAATTTGTTATTAACGAACAAAATATATATTCATCGTCCGTGTGGATTTATAGCTTCACAGGCAACAAAACAATAAAACTCTGGTCTTGGTGAAAATCAATAAGCCATAAAAAGAAAAGATAAACAGATAAATATTGTAGATACCAAAACAAATGAATGTAATACAACAAATAATATATATGTGATATATATGTATAATATAAATGAAAATAAAAAAACCAAAGTGACTGAAATCAAAACAAACCATAAGAATACACCGAATATCAAAGAAAATCAAGTGTAACGAAATTCCATAAAATTGATTTATAAAAAATAAAAGAAATATAGATATCAAACAAATCATTTTTCCTTAAATTTTCACATTCTCATATTTTGCCTTCCTTGTTGTTTTACTACTCTTTTACTTCCTGCAACTGAACTAACTCAACTTGTCGAAAAATCTTTCAACCCTTGTTACTTTCACTTCGCACAGCAGCAGGTTTTGACAGCTTCTCGTATATTATTCAATTTTGTATTATATTGTTTCACTAATCATATATGAAAGGCTCACTTGAAGATTATATGTACAATAAATAAAAATTATTCTTATGTTAAAAGATACAAAGAAGATATAAACAAACTATGTATATGATTTACATTCAACGTGATGTATCAAAATTGAAAATAAAACTATTTGTTTCGTGATTTATTGTTGTTTAATACTTTTTATACCAAAACACATAAATTAAAACTTGCGTCAACCATCATCCTACAATACAAAGTATCTTTCTTTAGGACAATCCTTTCATAAGATTTATAGAAAAATGTTATACAGTATCCCAGTTACTGAAATAGAATATGGGTTCTCGGAAAATGAAATTAATAACAAACAGAATTCGTTATGAAAATACTTCTTACATCATAATTGTCTATTATGTTGAATCAATTTATTTTTTATACAACTATCAAT
This sequence comes from Amiota minor, assembly GCA_037043295.1. Classification (NCBI taxonomy): domain Eukaryota; kingdom Metazoa; phylum Arthropoda; class Insecta; order Diptera; family Drosophilidae; genus Amiota; species Amiota minor. Next base: position 2,214,210 of record JBAMAW010001787.1, read on the forward strand.
CACCTAATTTTGTGATGATTTGCCAAAATAAGTAAATATTTTAACTGAGAATGGTTTGAGACAAACGCAGAGAAAAGTGAAGAGTTTAGCATCTCAACGATCTTTTATGCCCCACTCAGCTCTAGCTAAAGTCTAGTCCCAGTAAACTTGCGAAAGACCTATGCTTTGTGTGATCTTTATACTCTTCACGGAAGTGAATAGTATTATAAGTTTGTCATGAAGTTTGTAACAGGCAGAAGGAGACAAAAAAAAACACATATATATTCTTGATCTTGATTAAGCCATGTCCGTCTGTCCGTCTGTCCGTCTGTATGTATGCAAACTAGTCTCTCAGTTTTTGAGCTAGAGAGCTGAAATTTTGAACGAACCTTTCTTTTTACTGTACGCAGTTTATTTGTCGGAACCACCCAATACTACAATGAAACATTAACTGAAAACCTTCTTTCTAGTTCTTAATTAAATTTATACATTTTTTAAGTAGTTTTCTTGTAAGGATTTTTTTCTGAATTGTAATCAGTTTTTACAATCTTCCTCTGCTTTGCATCACTTTTACAAAATGAATCTATAAATTCCTCTTATCTATAACAAACTCAATTAATAGATTTCTCAATCGCTGATCGTTGTTATCAATGTTGTTTTTCTACCCAGACTGTTAATGAAACATCATTATGTCGTTAAAAATATTTTTTTTTTAAATTTTGTTAAATTCTGATGTAATAAAAAACCAATTAATAAAATATAATTTGTACTCACCTGTTTTAATTAACTTAAAGTTGACATTATTTTGTGATTTGAAAGCCTCATTTAAACTGCTGTGACTGTACTCCTTGAGCACCCCATTTGAGGACGCCATTCTGTCCCGGGGGCTAAGGGAACCACCGCGTGGTCCCCTCCACCCAAAAAATCTACGACTTTTTTGACCACTTGAAGATTTTCCCAAAGAATCTATTATTAAATTAATCATCATTTATACACAATGATGAATTGAAAATGGAAAATGTAGAAGAAGAGAAAATAACATTATTAGTTTCACATCATTATAAATAAATTAAAAAATAAAACAAAATTTAAACAATAATTAAATTAAATGCAAGCAAAAATTAAAATAAATCAAAATTTAAATGCAAGAAAAAATTGCAGGCAATAAACTAAACTGAACTGAAATAAATAACTCAATTTTCAAAAGAAAAATTCTTAATAAAATACAATAAAATTATGAAATATTAAATAAACTGAACAATTGCTCAATAGACTCATTGCTCGATTAATGTTAATATTATATATAAAAATATATATATTGTACATAATGTGATGTTTGTTTTTTTATTATGATTATTATTTTTATTATTAGAGTCATGTTTAATTCAATAGTTTTGTGGCAGACAATGTATGTATTTTGATATCCAATTTATTCAAAATCGAATGAATGTCATTGAAACAATTCGCACAAATTCCCACGACGCAATCAACCACAAATATATTTATGCATTTATAATGAAAAGGAAACCAAAAATTCCAATCAAAATGATAAAAACATTTGGTTGAATCAGAATGAATGAATGAATTCTACGCACAACTCAATGGGCATACGAGTATCTGTTATGCTACTGCTTCGTTAGCATCATTGCCCATTGGCAACGGACAAAATATAAGTATATCTTTACAGAATATCCTCCTCGCAACACTGAAATTTCCATTACAAAAGTCAACAACATCAAAATTGAATGAATTGGGACACAAAAAAGGAAAGAGATAGGATGGGGAAAATAGACTGTTGAGATAAAAATAACACCAACAATAATAACGAAACAAAAACTGACAGCCTTCATTTAAAATTCGATCAATAAATGAAGGAATTTATTATTTTATTCATTTGTTCAACTGTTTCTATGTGTTTGTGTATCTGTGATATTCCTGAAAAATGAAAATGCAGGGAACATAAAAAGAATCCTGACGTCTCTCCTGTCTCCTGCCTATGTCAATCTTCTCTTACAACTCGTTGGTTCAATTACCCACTACAAAGTTAAGCTTAGCAATTATTAATGAATCATTTGCGCTACCATTTACAATAATTGAAGCTTATTTTACTTTCTACTGCTCATACAATTATATAAGATCCTACAATTTTGCATACACAGTAAAAAAAAAAAATAATAATAATATTATTAATGGATTTATTAAAAAAAGTAAGTACTAAAAATAAGAGGATCAGGGAATAATAAAGTATGAAATCGAAATTCAAATTCAAAGCAAATGTCATTCAAATGACGAAATTATTGAGAAATTGAGCATACTTTTGTATATGTAAATAGGATATGTGGAGAAAGTTGAGTAATCTTGTAGTCTGGCTATGCCGTGAGATATCAGAATCAACAAATCAAATGAGATCTTAAGAAGGTCATATGAAATGGCTTTTAATAAAAAAAAAATCAATTTGTGAATGACAAATTAGAATTTATTTTTTTTTTTTTTCATTTATTATTTAAATTCACATATTTCTCATGTTATATGGAAACTAACATGATATGAAATCAACAAATAATTCAAACTCTATTTCATTCTTTACTATTAAAAATATTTTTTATCTGTGTATGTTGTTCCATTAAATCATATTTTCCACGTATCAATTTCTAGTTCATGCATATTTCAATAGCGTAGGTGCTATTCGGTCAAACAAAAAACAATAAAAATAAAACAAATAAACATTTGGACTCTGCTTCACCAAAAAGTCTACACCTTTCACACAATTAGACACATTTGAAAAGTAAATAAATAGATAGGCAAATACTTTATTTCCGATTTATTTTACACTTTTGTAACGCAATTCAGGGAATTTTGGCAGACACAACTGAAGAAAACATAAAGATATTTCCCATGCAAAAAATATATTCTGCAGATGATTTATATAACAGTTAAAAGATAAATTGAATTTTTATATATATTGTGTCTGTTGTTGCTTGGATTATCTAACTCGGAAAATATAGAAGATATCAAACAAAAAAAATGCATTTATAAATTTCCTCCCGTAATCAGATATCTTTGACTTTAATATACAACTAAGATATAGCAAACAAAGACCTACTTTACATCAAAATAGACAGAAATCCTTTGATCACTTATTATCTGTCAAATAACTCTTCAAATTGATAATACCTAATAAATATTTACTATATGTATGAAAGGTGTATCGACAACACAACAACATTGCATGATTGATTGGTCCTTCATGTTCATTTCGATATGATTATTGATAGATACTAAATGGGCAGCAAAGTTAACTTTTTTCAAATGCTCCTACTGCCAACTACAATTTCGAAAACATATTTTATTTATGAATGTAACATCAACAATTTCCATATCAAATTAAAGTCACAGTCACGTATCTACTTGTACTTGTAGCGAGTGATATATGCCACAGAAAAACATTTCCGTTCCGTTTGTTTATCTTGAGCTCACTCGCAAATGCCATCCATGAGCAACAACAGCAGGAACATCAAATAAAACTTATTAGATTGTTGTTGGAAAAAAATGCAAGTAAAATAATTTAAACCATGCGTGAGTTCAACTTTAAGTCTTTTCGTTTTTATTTTTCTTAATGTGACCACTGTGCAAGTTACTAGATGAGCGAGTCACGTTATATTCGTGCTTTTTAATATCAACATTGCAATAAGTTTTATTTTATATGCCATCGTTCCACCATCCTGCATGTTCCCATGTCCTTCTTCTCATGGTTTTCATTTGCTGTTGCTTTTGCTTCGTATAGAATATAGTTTTTTACTCTACACTACACTACACTTCTGTTGCATGCAGAATGCCTGTCACTCATTCATGTTCATGTGGCAACGTCGTCATATACCACTTTAATAGCATGTTGAGTATTTTTCTTTTCACATCTTTCATTTTTCTTTATTTTTTTTTTTGTGTATTTTTTTTTTTTGTAGTGGTTTTTCTTTACCATTTGTATTATTATTGTAATTTTTTTTTTTTTTTTTTAAAGTCATGTGGCATATGAAAGCTTGTTAAGCTTAAGCAAAAGTTATACGTTTACAACAAGAACATGAAAGAAATGCAACAAAAACTAATAGTACGAGTACCTGCAATGTTACTGTATTGTATTGTATTGTAGCAAACGACTATCTACGTTTTATGTACAACGAACGAACACGCAACAAAATAAATGCGACTAATGCACTTTATTACACACTCCAAGAGTGTTTGAAAGTGATATTAAAATATATAATATAAGTACAAAGAAACTACAAAAACGTGAGAGCATCTGCTCAAGAAAGTATCTGAGAGTGTACAGCACAGTAATGTGGAACAGCAAAAGCTACCATAATATGACTCCCAAAGGATTTAAGTACACGTAAAACGCTTAAGTGTCTCTTAAACACTTAACAAAGTTGACTATGACTACTATTACTACTACGACTTACTATTATGTGGTATAGTTCTTGACCACAAGGGATTGGCTTTAAGGCATACACAATTAAATTGTCTCACAACATCAAGGGATTAGATTATTTTATTGAATTATTTTGTCTACTTATCAATAAATTTCTTAACTAAGGATGAAAATAGAAGCGCTTTTAAGTCTTATACAATAGTAAACTTTCTCATATAAAACCTATATCAATTAAGTTCTGTTTATATCCTTAGATTTTAAGTTTTCAAACTGAAATTTTGTTCAGATTCTTCCACCTTTTTTACTATCAGAGTACCAAAAATAAACAAAGCTAACCAAACCGGAAATTCAAACAACTCTGATACTTTGCAGAAAAATCTTTGAATTGTTTTTCTTCCTTAAAAACCACAGATCATAGAAAAGTATGAAATCTTGATCACAACCAACCTTAAAGTCTCTATATGATTGTTTTGTTGTTATTAAAGTAAACAAATTAATTTAAGGTTAGTATAAAAACTCTTAAAATCAGAAACAAATTGAACCAAGTCAAGTCAATTCAAACAAAACCAAACCAAGCAAAAAGAATGAATAACATTTTCAACTGCATCAAAATGAAACCGCTGAGAGATCAACAATCTGCAATATGCTTCTATATAATGTATAATGATCTTAATTTTTTAATGGTTAGAAGAAAATTTTTCTGCTTGCTTGTTATTGTCATTCAATCAATTCAATTTAAGTCAATCAATCAATCAATTTGTACATTTTGTTCGCTTTAAAAGCCGCAGCAGCAAGAAACTGTAAACAATTTGATTAGATGGTAAAAAGTATTTGTCGGGGGCACCTGTCACCTTTCGTGGGCACACCACCACCACCACCACCACCACTGGCACTAGCACTGCCACCTCCTGTACTAACTGAAGCTGCCCGTACATCACGTGGTAATTGTTCATATCGTTCGTCACTTTTGGAACGCGCATTAAGTGCCCGATCCTCCTTCGGTGATCTCGCAAAGAGACCGCCAGCACCAGCAGTATTACGACGATTCCGAGGTGAATCATAAACGCCTGCGCAATTCTCCAGAGGTGGTGAATAACTGCTGCCAAGTGAACTGCTATCCGCAGGTGCTGAGCTTGGTGATTTTGGTTGCACTTTGAAGACTGGTTCACGTGCCTCAAAGAATGCATCAAAGTTACGCTGTCGCAGGTTTTCACTATTAAAAATTGGATTTTCGACATGAACATGAACATCTTCACGCAGTCGATTCGATTCACGATGCTCTGATGTTGAACGCCCCAAACGACCCAGTGGTAAGTGGAGTTTCGGACGCAGCCGAGACTTACTTGTCGGTGACTTTGTGACTGGCTCTGGTGGTAAGTCCATAGGCGACATAGGTCGCCCCCATCCGGGACCAAAATTAGCATGTGTCGGATCTGGTGTGGGCGGTTCAAGGAACACACTGGGACTTCGGTCACGGCCCACGACCAAAGCTCCACTGGGATATTCATAGCCGGTGGCACCTAAACTTGTATTGTCATCGCCATAAAACCCACCGGTAGTATCAAAACCAACACTACGTTGTGAGGCTGGTGATTGCAAAGCACTACTCCGTTCTAGAACCGGTCGCTGATGAGTGTTGCCTTGCTGTTGTTGTAACTGTTGTTGGTATTGCTGTTGATTGGGCTGTGTGTTGGAGCGCATGCTAGCATCATTATACATCGGTAGTACCGTTGGCAGATTGGCAGTGGCGGATTGGTATGATATATTTCGGGCGGAGTACTGATGTGTTTGGACAAGAGGTGGCGTGGGTGGTTTAGATCGTGTGCTGCGTACGCTTGCCCGTTTGCTTGATGTGGGTGTAGAGTGACTGAGCGAATGGGTCAGAGAGGCACGAGATGTACGGCGTGTAGGGGTCGGTGGTAAACTGTATGCTGCAACTGCACTGGCTACGCTGGGCTGCTGCGGTGGCGGGAGATCGTCGAATGTGAAAACTTGTGTATGCACGGGTGACTCAATGCGAGTCGGTGAGATCGGCGCTGAATGAACCGGTACAAAGGTTGTCGGTTGTATGAGCTCTGTGGCTTGATAAGGTGTTGCTGGTGTTCCTTTTGGAACTGAAGTTGAGATGCACGACGGTGTACAGCTGAAGTAATTGGATTTGCTTTTGTTGTTGGTCTTGGCGTTGCTTTTATTTGTATTGGCTTTTATGGTATTGGCTCTGGAAGGATACTCAATGGGCACTAGCGGCTCGCGTAGACAGTCGAGTGTTGGTCGCGGCTTGACTCGTGGCGCAGTAGAACCGTATGTCATCAAGATGAGTTCATCAGCGGGAAATATTACATACATTCCTGGCCGCCCCCATGTGACATGGCGACTGCATAAAATTCACAACAAATGTTGGCCACAATTTATACTTGGTTTCTCTTTTCTCTTGCTTTTCTCAGAATAGCGTTGGATTTTTCTTTGATTTAGTCTTTTATCGTTTTTTTGTTTATTTGTTAGTTGAGTTGATTTAAGTCTTTTCTTGGTTTGTCTTTTTAGTTTTTTGTGAGCAAATTAAATTAAAATTTTATCAAAATTTGAAATATTTGAACTAATAAATTTTGCTAATTAAACTTAGATAATTTTTGGATATATTTTTTATGTTAAAAACTAAAAGAATTTTATTGTAGTATTTGACTTAAACGTACTTTTTCTAACTTATCAGAAAAATATCACATATAAACTCCATCCATCGAATTTTCGTATTGTCATTTAGAACGTTGCATGCTGGGCTTATCTGAAATGAAATATAAACGAAAATAAGTCTTTTATTTTATAATTTACAAAAAAAAAATTAAAATTAAAAAATGCTGAATGATATTTACTTCTTTTTTGAAACAAAGTATCATCAAACCACATCAGGATGAATTTCTTGTAAACCATTCAAAACCATTAAAAAGAATAAAACCCATACAGTAAATGAAATCCAAAATTCGGACTTACTCTTGACCATAGACACAAACGCACAGGTAAAACAACACACACTACAAAAGTGGTGTGGTTTTGGTTTCGGTTTAAGCAACTTTCTTCTTTTTTTTTTTTTTGTAAAATTGTAGCCTCATTAAATGCGTTAAAACGCAAACGAGTCAAGATTCTTTGTCTCTCTTCAAGCAGAAAAACTTTTTAACCCAAGCAATAGACTTTTTACAACTTTTCTAAACCGAATATAGAAAAGAAGGTGAGATAGAAAGAAAGTTACTTGTAAACTCGCTTGTTATACAATAAAAAGCAAAACTATGCAAAGTTCTATGTTAAAATCCAACACTGGACAAGTTTGAGGTCCACTTTGTAAAGTGAAAGCCAAAATTACAAAAGTTTTCCTCATTTAATTTTTGGTTTTTGTTTTTCTTTTCATTTTTATTTTTATTTTTATTTGTTTTTCTTCTTCCCTTTAATTGCATGATTGCGTGCAAGCAGCCCTGGATAAAATGAAAATGCCCATAATTTCAGGTACTGACCAAAGCGGAAAACGAAACGAAAGTCAACACGGAATGAAATAAATGAAGACATTTATCAAAATCGACAATGACAGGAGTCGGAAATTTTCAATGTCCGACTTTAGTTCAACAGACCGGCAGAGATTAAGTTAATGTTTATTTTGTGTGAAAATGATTGAACAAGTAAGCAGGTAAATTACATACAAAATACATTATATTATTAAGTAAGTATATTATTGACAAATTAATACCATTAATTCATTGGAAATTTTTTACATGAACACGAACAATTTAATGAATATGAATTGCTTTTGCAAAAAGATTATCTATTATTATTAACCCCAATTAGTATCAAATACAATTGATTAGTTAATTTAGCTTTAATTAATCCATTAATCTTTTAAAATTTTGAGTGTAACAAATACGACAAATACTCTGCCCTTGTGTAGTATATTTCGTTTCTCAATATACACAAATATTTAATGTTTCAAAATGCTAAATATGCTAAGAGTGAGAGTGAGAGCTGTGTGTGTGTGTACCTATGTTTGAACAGAAATGGAGAATATTTTGTATATTAAAATGGAACTAGTTATGTATTGTAAATTCATATTGGTGGCAATATACAATAGATGAACATAAAAAATGAAAGATATGAATTCCTCCAACAGATTCTATTGGCTATGTGATAAATTCTTTAGAAGTAAACTTTCATGGAGCACATAGAAATTTAATTGGTCAAAGTCAACATCATACCCTTGTGGCCGCTGGAGGCTTTCAGAGGGCAGGGACCCTTCAGAGGGTGGAACCAATAGGGATAAAAGCAGACAATTTCTATCATCGAAACCATGGCTGTCCCTCTAGTGGCCCTAGTCGGTTGCCACTGACTTTTTTCTCGTCAACTTAAATTGATTGATGTCTTAATATTCATATTTTCAGGGGGACACTAAAATTTTTAAAGCTGAAAGTGGGCGGTAGGTAAAAACAGTTTGGAAACCTTTGATCAAAACTATAAATTATATGATGTAACACATTTCCGGTCCCTTATCAATAATCAGCACAGAAAAATTCTATCCAATTTGATCACTAAATTCTATTCAAGTCCAAAGTGCTTAAAAATTCAAAACGAAGAAATTCAAATATCATTTGAGACCTTGGAGATTCTCCCCAACTTGGATTTTCAGACCATAAACGAGTGAAAACATTTTGAGCCACCTACCGGAGAACTGATTGGAGTTAAAATTGGTAGTATCTTCTGATCCAAAGTCTGACCAAAAGCTATGACTGGTACTTGATTTTGGGTCCTGTGGATTTAAGACCAAGGGCGTTTTGATTAAAGTTATTCAATCCTTGTGTTCTGCACCTTGATCTTAAACCCATCCGGCATATGTTCAACACTCGACTGTATGTATTCGAATTAGTCATTTCATAAAAGCAGCTCTTTAATAAATGGAAGAATACATCAATAACTTCTTGACGCTTATGTTCCATCTTTTCAAGAAAGACATTGACAGAAATACCATGAAGTTATTTTTTATGTTAACTAGAGTCCCAGAGAAATTTTTAACTTTCCTCAATTGCTAAATCAAAATTTCAAAAAAATGTTAAACATGCACAGGAATTCTGTAACATCAACGTTGAGTCCACAAGGTTGCCAACATGTTTCTCCTTTTTTCTTGCATTTCACTATTTACTCTGGCCTACTTTCTTAACTTTTATGCTTTGCATATTGTTTATTGTGTTTGTGTGTGTGTGTGTAAGCACAGTCAAAATGTCACTAAAAATAATTAGACTCACACGAAACTTATTTCCCCATTCATGTTGACAAACAACAGAAGCCCATGAAAATATTCATTCTACAAACACGAAAACTCAAACATCGTCGTCGTCCCACTATAACCTTCTGAACGATCAACAAGGAAAACAGAAAACTTATACTACAACACAATACAATACAATTGCTGAGAAGGGAATATATCTCGCTGTCACGTGGAAACTTTAATTAAAATTTTGTTATTTCGCTTTCAAAACAAGTGACGTCGCAACAACTATGTGACACAATACAACGACAAGAATAGGAAGAAGCACTGAGAACCCTAGACGATGATGATAAAACTCTTCTTCTGGATAATAGATGACACAACTTCAGGTGCAAAAACGGCAGACAAATTGGCATAAAGATGTCGAAATCGCGTCTTTACTCAATTCAACTTAATTTAACTCAAGCAAGCTTTTCTTTCAATTTATTTTAGTTGACTTAGGATGAGGTTTTGAGGATGGTGGTTGGTTGGTTATTTAGTTGTTTGGTTTTCTCTTTTTTTTTTTTTAATAAAATAAATGGCCTTAAATAATGTTTTCGCCACTTGAATTATTGTAAAGGACACTTCATGTGAAACGAGGACAGTTTGCGTGAATATTTTAGGATGATGATGACTTCATTACGTCATAGAAAGAGAAACCATTTTGAATTCATCTTAATTTCCATTTCCACTGGAGTCTTCACAAAGATAAAAGGAAAAAATGTTAAGTGTTAAAAAGGTCAAAAGAAAACACAACTTTTCCTTTTCTCCTTCATCATCACCATATTATCATCATTATTGTATTTCATCAAACTGTGATGGAAGCAAACAAACAAAACTGTCAAGCTTGATACGAACGAATATTCTTCTTCTCTTCTGATGATGAACTGAATTGAACTGAATCAGAAGTAAAAGTGAATGACTGATTTGAATGCCATTAAAATGTCATTGCTGCCAACTCAACCTCAACCTCAGTCCCAGCCTCAAACCTTCAATAATATAACAACATCATTCTATGTATTTCGGAACGATTGACAGCTGTGGCACTGAAGCGAAAATCCTCTAAAACAACAAAAACTAAATATAAAGCAAAAAACAAAAATCTAAGATATGTTGTTCATTCAATAAGTGAGATAGACAGTTAGACATATTTATTTTAAGACCGACAAACTACACCGAATCTTATCAAAAGTTGAAAGAAAGTTTTTTTCTCATTTCCCACTTGTCCTCCATTCTGTTCTATTTCCATTTCCATTTCCACTTTCCCATTGTCTTTCATCTACTTTTGTCTACACACTTCTATGTTTAGTTTTAAGTTAAAATAATAAATGAGTTCCAACAAAAACCAAACTTAGCAGAATAGAACAGAACAAAGATAAATGTGACGATTGAATGAGATTTAAATGTACTCATACATATGGTTTATAAAATACAAATGAATGAGCAAATGAACAATTGAATGAATGAATGTAAAAGAGTGAGCTTGTGAATCTTCAATCAATCTTAAAAATACACAAAAATTCAATTGGAAAATGTCAAATGTTTATTTTAATATAATGAGAAAAGATTATTGGATTGGAAAACACATGACAAGAAAATTTATATAAATTTAGTCGTACATGTTTGTACTTCATGACAGCAGTTCTTCTTATTACAAAATATAAACGTCTTCAAATCTTGAAATTAATATAAACAAGGTTATAGAATTCATTTCAATAATATTCATTTAGAAACAAAATAATTTAAATAATTAAAATTTCAGTGTTCATTGGTAAAAGAAGCAAGTACTAATTAAATGTAAAAATGTAAATGTACTCGGTTCTATGAATATCCAGAAAATGGAACAAAAAGTCAACCAACATGAAATTTTACTTCATTTATTTTTCATGTGCGTTTATGTTTTGTTTTTGTGCGCGAATAAAGTAATTTCATTACATTGTGATGACCCTAGGGAATGAAGAATACTATCATTAATAAAAGTGTGGCTTGGGACAAGCTCATTTTTGAAGTTATATAGAAGTTCTGAATATATATTATGATATGATCTTGAGGTCGACATTCCTTAGAGCATATTAAGAAATGAATATAGAACAATTGAGTTATGAATATAACATTCTATTTTAGTTAAATAGCCAGTACCTACTGATGTTCATAATTGGAGTGATAATAATACTCCGAAGACTTGAATATAGTGAAGTAATGCATAAGATTGCACCTCATCTCACAAGTTTAAAATTCCTTAAAGCTATAAAGTCAGAATTTGAGCTTAAGAAAATTATAAAACTGATGATTAGTGCAGATAATAAGCATTGAGAATGCAAACTGGAATCAAACAAAATTAAAAACACTTAAGCTAAGTAAACTTGGGGGTGTTTCAATAAGTTCACATAACTTAGCAGATACTGTAGTAATTTTGAAATTTTTCACGTCTTTTACATCACTATTTCATACCAAATTAATATGACTTATTACTTATCAATCAAAGGTTTGGTTGTCATAAAATATACAAAATTCTTTAAATATAATTTGTTGTTGATTATTGTTTTGTTATTATTATTGTATTGACAAATTAATTCCATAATAATATAATAATTCACTTCATTGTTTCTATAAAAAAAATGTGACGTACAAATCCTTTTTTCAAATAAATTCTGGCGCAATGCCAGAAAACACTTGTATAAATAAGAATTATTAAAAGAAGACAGTATTTTTAACATGGTATGAGGTCAGCAACTGGCAATAACAGAAATTTTGTAAGAGAATCAGTCAAAAGGTAACTTTACTTGGAAGTTTGCAATTTAAGATAATATACTATAATAGTGGAAATCACATATCATGAATAACAGGATTATTGAAAATAGAAACTTGATATACGAAACGATGTCACGCAGCTTCGATACAGCAGAGCAAGCCAAAGTAATTGGTTTTTCTTGATATTTTGCTCTATTCGCTTTCACATTCTTCTTCATTGAAAACTGGCAGTCAATGATTCTTCAGCAGAAAATTGACAGCTTAAGCGATACAAATAAAGAAGCAATTCTCAAAAAAAAAATGCGCCAAAGCATCATAAATCTGGTTTCAGCTTGGTCACATACAAATCTCAAAGTGAATCTTCAATGGAAGTAAAAGGGTCCCAATTGTCGTAGCAGATTTGTAATAGGCAGGGAAAGCTATATTTTAGTATTGAAAAAAATTATTTGTAGACGTTTACAAGTTTCTGTGAATAGTGTAAAATGTATTATTATTTATAGCTTGGAGTTTTTAGGTTAACCAATTCTTATATTATTCCTTGAAGTACATGAGTAACACAATTATTATTGTATTTTTTACCGCCATTAAGCAACAAAGCTTTCAATTTATACATATGGCCCCAGGACAAGATGGTACTGGTGCCGGGGTCTTTTTACATGAACTTGCAAATCAACTCTCGTACCATCCACCAGACTGCTGCAGAGATTTTCAGATAGAGATCTATGCAGTCTGGCAAGCAACAAAGTTGGTAACCACCATGAGATAAACATATCGAATTATATTGACAGCTTGGCTACTAAACTCCTCTAGTCTCACAGCAGCAAAAGCAAAATAAGCAAAAGTAAGAGTTTGACAGCATTCAATCATGCTTATCCAATCTTGTCGGGGAACCTATTTTCGATGATTTGTGTGGCTTGGAAAAATTGAGTGGCCTGTGTAACATAACTAATTATCATTGCTCAAACTTAGATAAAATGTTCAACAACTTTCCTCATTAGTCATTAGTAAAATAATAAAAGAAATGAACAAACACTTGCATTGTTCTTCACAAGACTCTCATACATTTTCATAACTGAATTAATTAAGAAACTTAATTTGTCATGCATATAAACTCGCCTGAAAACTTTTTCCACATATGTACCATATTTCGTTCAAATTTCTTACACAAAATCGACAGAAATACAATATAAACTAACACATAACTTCAATGGACGACACTCCTATGATGAAGATGATGATGATTATCGCTATGGAAACTCACATTCAAAACCAACATAATTTTCAACATTTGCAACAGATAGTTTAGACAACAACAAGTAACTAAAGTTTGCTTATTAAAAAGTTAATATTGTAAAAAAGTTTTGCCTGACTAATGTAATTTTCCATCACAGCCATTTTAAAAATATTGTGTGAAAGAAGGATGCAATTTTCTCTTAAGCCAATGAAATAGGAAATTCCACAAGAAAATTTATGTGTAAAATAAATTTAATAAAGTATATAAATAAATAATTAATACAAAATAAAATAAAATAAAAAATATCCACTCAACCATGCAAGTTGACCACATATTCGGTTTTGTTTTTCTTTTTTGTGTTCTTTTTTTTGTATTTTGTTGTATCCACTGAAATGTTGATTGTGATAATGTTACCACATTCATTTCGGTTAAATGGATATTTGCATTGTATTAAGTAAGAATATAAAAGTGGTCAATGTGACAGTTTTCCACTGTAGTTCTGTAGTAGTAGTAGGCCGGCCAACAAGAAATGAACAAATGAAGAATTATTTATATTTGTACACAATATTTTTGTATATTTGTAAGTATCATGGCCATTTGCTGGCCATTGGCCAAGATTGGCGCGTGAAAATGCAAACGCAATCTCATGAATAATAAAATAATAATATTGTATATATTTTTTTATTCTTTTCATATTTCATAAGCAAACAAAAACATTTATATGATGATGATAATGATGATGGCGAACTATTATGTGGGGATTGAAGCGATGGAGGCAGTCAGGTGGTAATTGTGGTTATTTGTGAGTTAATAGTTGTCCATAAGTTGATAATCAGAAGAAAATAAAAACGAGCATCAAGGAAAATAGAGAAAAACTAGAAAAAAAACGTTATCTTCGACTAAGCCGAAGATGAAATACTCTTCACGCAATGAATGTTTCATTGTAGTATTTAAGCTTTATTCGCATCAAAACGGGTGGTTTGTATGGGAGGTAGCCCCCCTATTAGCTCGATTCGGCTGGTTCCAACAAATGTTCTGCGCCTGTCTTGAAAACTGGTAGTGTCCAAGTTTTAGTTCGATAGGACAAAAAACAAAAAAGTTTTTTCTAATAAGAACATGAATTCAAATGGGTGGTTTGTATGGGAGATACCCCTCTAGTGGACCGATTCGGGTGGTTCCGATAAATAAACTGCGTAAAAAGGTTCCTGCAAAATTTTCGCTCTCTAGCTCAAAAACTGAGGTACTTGTTTGCATACATACAGACGGACAGACGGACATGGCTTAATCAATTCGTCTAATCGAGCTGATCAAGAATATATATACTTTATGACAAACTTATAATACTATTCACTCCCATGAAGAGTATAAAGAGTAAATAAAATCATAAACAGATAAAATCGCACATGAATCATAAAACTATCTCGAGTGAGATAAATTAGATCGTGCGCTAAAAAAAAAAAAACTTGCATTATTTATGAACTCACAGTTTGAAGGATTAAAATAGTTGCTGAGGTTTATATACTGCATTCGTATGCTTGTATCTGTGTGTATCTATGTGTCTACATAGATATATGCATATATCCAAATATGCATGCATAATTAATTACGAAAAAAAAAGAAATATGACCGAAAATTAATAGAAAGACAAATATTTGCAAAAGTGATTTTGCCTTGAGCACCACACACATACATAGATGCACAGATTTTGATTTAACAAAAAGGAAAAGAAAAATAAATATATTTAATTTTCCAAAAACAGAAGAGAAAATCTAAAAATCGATTTTGTTATAAGTTTCTTCTTTTTTTTTTTTTTCATAAATCATTCAACGTTGTAAGTGAAAATTTATGCCACATGTCAAAAGTTAAAATGCTTAAATTGTTACACATAAACAGTCTTACACTTATATACAGATACAAAACACAGATACAACATACAGATATGTCTAATATCAACAACAATAAGAATGAATGGGTTTACCATGTGGTTCTACTCTCTGTTTGTGTTTTTAAATTTCCTTTTTTTTTCCTCTTGATTTCATTTTAAATATTCTCCTCCTTTTTTTAACTTCACTTGCTCCCCTACACTGGCAAATGCTGTCATTTTCACATAACGGTAATTGAATTGTTTTGCTGCTCTTTGCCAACTCGTTAAATCTGTCAACATTGATCTATCATTAAAATAAAAACAACAGCACCAACTCAGTAAAATATAAGAGAAAACTTAAAAAAAATTATAATAGAAATAACTTTGGAACGTTTTCACAGAAAGGAGAAGAACCATTTTACATCTGTGTGCAATGTCAGCACCATCAACACAAGCAATAAGAGCAACAGCAACATGAAGACCATCGGCAACATGAAGAGCAACAGCAGCAGTAGATAACAATAACAATAAGAATAGAATAGAACAGAACAGAACAGAAGAGAAGAATAACAAAATTTGTTTATAGCATACATAAATCAAATAATATAAAATACTGGAGACTGCTGTAGAGCAACTCACTTTACTTAGTTGAAAGGTGTACAAATTGCCATGGCAGACTCATTCACTCCCTCACTCACTACACAAAACATATTGATTAACAACAACGAAAACATCATCAACATCGATGTTGTAAATTGAATTATTTAACATGGAGTTAAGATAAATTATTATTGAATTCTATTTACAATGTTATGACTATTTTATATTGAAGTTTAACCAATTTTCAACAACTTTAAGAAAAAAGCATAAAATAACTACATTTTTTGTTAGCATGCACTTGGAACAATTTTCTTTCTTACTAGTATTTTTAATCATTTTTAACAAGCACTAAAGTATTTTAAATTAATTTAATTATACAAAAGGTCCATTTGTACACTGGCAAAAGTCAACGTACATAGAAGATATAATGCAAAAAAGGGATTTCCCCATTAACTAATTTTTTGGCGCATGTCCACAATGGTCCGCAAAATGATCAGACAAGAATGTAAAGCATATGATCTATGGGTGTAATGAAGGTAGAGGCACAAAATTATTTTCCGTTTTGACCATCGGAATGATTCGGGAAATGAAAAACAACGGTTGATATGGAAAAAATAAGTTACTTTAAGTCCAAAGGTAATCTGACTTAATCATTTGTAGTGATGAATTGGAATTTGCTAGGTGAACATTGATAGGAATTTATCTTTATTATTTTATTACCAATATTGTAAATCGCTTAATTTCTGAAAAATTTCAAGACTCTGTTTTATTATAGAAAAGTATTTTTACGAAACATACTTATTTATTAACCCTTTTTCAGGTTCGTGTTTATCCAAAAAATGGATTTGTTAGGTACTAATATAAATCACAATCTACAATATTATATTTTCATTCGATACAGATACAACATTTGATTATAAGAATGAATATAATAGATCAAATTATGATTGCCCTCAATTACTAGATGCCTTCTCACAATCAAATTGTCTATCTTTCCCACCAAATATATATATATGTATATTTTTTTTTTTTTTAAACATATAAATGTAAATTTGCCTCATAAAATTGCTTATTACTCAAGGATTTTTTTAAAGGAAACTATATCAAGTGTACCGTTTGTTAATCTTATTGTATAAACACGTTCAACCTTCCTTAAATGCTTAGCAATGCATAAATTTCTTATGATTTTTATTTTCCTTTTACCTTTGCTCAAATGCTCTTGAAATATATTGAATCATAAGACAGAATCGAAAAAGAAAGAAGAGAAATCACGTTCAAGGTTACAAAGATGACAAGAATTAATTGGAATAAAATCAAATTTGAATAAAGAAAAACTTTATACACAATAAAATCTTAAGAAAAATGCATTTCAAGTGCAGACAATATCATTTCCGCCAAATAAAATGTTCATTCAATTAAAACTTGTTCTTTTTTTTTTTTTTGTTGTATTTTAATTTTTGTCTTTTTTATGTTGATTTTAAATTAGCATAAAATGCACACGAGCCACTTTTGATGTACGATATTGTGTTGCAACCAGGGAGTACTTTGCTTCAGATATATGTATGTATCTGTGGATATATCAAACAAAACAAGTACAAATTGAAATGTGCAACATGCTGTGGCATATAGGACAAACACATGTGTAAATTAAATTGCTTTACTAGCAGACTGCAAATGAAAGCCACAGACAAGGCCACAAAGGCACACGAACACTAACCAACCAACACCAACAAAGAGTGACATATAACAACAATAATAACAACATCATCATATATGTAGAAACGCCCATGAATCAGCACAGACGCCCATAGACACACATAGACGCCCATAGTTTTTGTTAAAAGAAGGCGTTCAAAATCATTATTACTGTTGGTTGTTCGTTCATCTCGTTTGTGACGTTCATAAACTTATTTTTGCATCTCATAAAAGTGCAACACTAACAATACTCGTAACATGAAATTAATTAACAACAACAAGAAATATAAGAGCAACAAATCAAGTGTCAACAGCAGTGAGAAATGGAAGCGGCTGCCATATTGAATATGAAAAGACATAGGGGATTTTCAAGTGCATTATGTTGTTACCATGGAAACAAGGACTCTCACAAATCGGATCTCTATCAGATTGTTTCTGTTAAATTTTCCTCTAAGGATTTGTATTTAACAATGAAAGAACTAGTAAATTTTAAGATGGAAGGATGACTCTTCAACGCTCTCTTTCCTATTTTTATTCTCGTTATTGTTTATTATAGTGCTACGACAAAACGAAGCGATTGTCAGGTGCTGATCAATATAGGTACAGAGCATCCGTTGAATGAGCATCTGTAGAAGAAGATGAAGAGAATAGACAAGGAATTAAGAAGGAGTGATAAAAAGACTGTGTTCTTAAAAAAATTTCCCGCTATGAATTGAAGAAAAAATAAACTTTCACGGGAAAAAAAAGAGTGAAGCTTAAAAAGAAAAGTACAATTGTCAAGGAACTCAGCAGGATATTGATCTTCATAGGTATGAATATTGCAAATTCGAACTGTAAAGTTAATGTCAGAAACTGAATCCTGAACCATTGGGGTATTCAATTCTTCCCATCACAAGGATTATTTTCCTTTAAACTTTGTGGAGTTTCCAATGCATGCTTCCATGCATTACTAATATCATACCAAAGTGATAATACCCGAATGTCATGAAGGGTATAAGAATGCAAATTTCTTTACAACAAAAATAAAAAAAAATATATACAAAAGACAAATAGAACTTTGTCACATTCTTTTAGGTCTACTTGGCGCTTTTTAAAATTTGTTTCCTTTTTTTATTACGTATTTTCATTTACATTTTTGTTGTTAGTTTTGTTGTTTTTTTTTTATTGTTGTTATTCTTGCTGTTGATGATCTTGTTGTTGTTGTTATTGTTGTTGTTATTGTTGATTTTTATTTTGGCAACTTGTGCAACATTGCACCCAAGTGTAAAAGATCTCAGCGGGTGCAAAGAGGTCATCGAATAACGGCGAATACTAAGCCAACAAAAAACTACAACATATTTATTGTATTGTCTTAGTGTGTAACAGAGTGTTTGTATTTGTATATGTGTTTATGCAGCTGACACAGCACAACACAGAACATCTTACAGCAAAGAAGGAAACAAACTTAATTCAAGAGCATTGTCAAGGCAAAGGCGCTCGCTCTCACTACTTGGCATCGTTACACTTGTGTTCATATAGTAGTACAATACTCACTTGTATACTTATATTATAGTATGAGTAGAAAGACAAAGTTTTCAAGGGGCCTCATCATGGGAGGGCAACAAGAACAACAATAAAAGCAACAAAACGAAACTAAACGAATGTTGGCAACTACATATAAGTGGGGCAGGTTGCATGTAGTACTTTACTTATATTTGTTGTATGTATCAAAAAATATTTTAAACATTTTTCATGACAAAAACAAATGCTACAAACACAACACACACACACACATACATAGCTCATATATTGTATATAGATACTTGCAGCAAGTGTTTTAATATGTAAATAGCAAAGAACAACAAAAACTAAATTAACTAAAACTTTTATAGTATTTTCAAAATTTCTTAATGTTTTTGTTGCTCTTCTTGTTGTAATTGCTGTTGTTGTTGTTGTTGTTGTTGCTGTTATTTTGCACCTAGATACAAAAGTTTTTATCTTTTGCATATTTTTCTATCTTTTGTCTTATAAAATGTTTTTATTTTATTGTTGTTGCTATTGTAGTTATTTGTCATTGTTTGTTATTTTGAAACATTTTATTAAACAATATTGTCAAGACGCAACTTTCAATTGTTGTTGTTCTTTCCCTTTAAGAACATTTAATATAAATTTATATTCACAAGATACTTTTTTCTCTTTATATTTCTTTATTAAAGTCCTTAAGGAAGATAAAGTATCTTTAGCTTAATTTGAATTATTATAAATCATTTAGGAAATTGTTTTCTACATTTTTTGTTTCAAATTTTCGTAGCAAAGAATATGAGTTTTAAGCAGATAAACGCAAAAGTAAAATAAATTTTTGTCAAGGGAAATTCTTTTAAAGAAATACATAATTAGATTCATATGTGTAATATGTTATGAGTATTTATTTTCTAAAACTTTAAGACTTCAATCTATAAATGTCTTTAGTGTATTAAAACTGATATTCAACATTTGTTTCGGTGTCTATACTTACATGGAAACTAACCAAGCTAAACACACTCAACAAACACATCCTGAAGTTAGTCATCTTTAATGGGGAGAGTAATTAATATCTAACGCATGATAAGCAAGATAAGGATGAATTGGTTTATACATGTCCATCAGTCTGTTTCTTGGAACTAAAATGGAAGGATGTTGAAATTTGATACAAAAGTCAAGTGAGTTTAAATTTAGCACCTGCCCAAAAGGCTGCATGTCATGGCTTGATTGAAGAGATTCTATTCTGCAGTGGTTCCAAAAGAATCCACACAACATCACAACTCCAAGTCAAAAAGAAACTTTACCAAAAATTGGTTTGGTTCATGCAAATATGGAGTGTATTGTTAGGAACATAATTTTGCTTACTTTTTAAAATTTAAAATGATTTAATGGAAAAGGTCACCTTTATTGTGCTTTATGTAGTTTCTTTCTCTCTCTCTCTCTCTTATACAGAGAAATGGAATTCCATTAATTTTAGAGAACCCATAAAACAAAAAAACACAACAAAAGAAACAATTTTTATTATCTTATTGGATTATCACTATACAAATATATTGTATGTTAATTATCCAAAATGTATGTACAATAATTGGATCAATAACAACAACAATAATATAATACAATGAATATTATGATAAAAATGATTGTGCGGCATATAAAGCCCGCATATAAAAATTCTTGTTAAGCATAAAAGCATTTTCACGTTTTACCAAAACAATTTTCATTATCGTTGAAACGAGAAACATTACAAAAGTGAACGAATAACGAAATGAAGCAAATGACAAGGATACGAGTAATCCAGGCAACAAATACACATGAATATTTTCAAACTAAAGTGAAAGCGACAGTCGCAAATGATGAACGTCAAAATGAATCAGAGACAAACGATGTAATATATATGTATATCGTACACACTCGTATATCTGCCTGTCTATCTATCTGTCTGTCATTCTGAGGGTCTTTTTGCTTGACTAGCATTGCTTGAATCCCAAATACTCACAATATGATGTTCTTGAAATTCAAATTCCCATCAAGAAGTTTTGGAAAAACTTGAATCAATGCAAACAAATAAAAACCACAAAAAGAAAAAAAAAAATGGGAAACGAAAAGGAAAAACAAGAAAAAGCTGACAGTCAAGTAAACAAATGACGTGAAAAATGAGAAGCAAATGTCACATTCACTCACTCACGCACTCATACTTATCCTCACACAAATGCAAAAAGTCAACTGAATTTATTGTATGTAAAAGTTCATAAAGCAATTTTTGCCATATAAAGATATTGTTTTATTTCAAATCACACACCTTCTACACTGAAAGAAATTCACGGGTAATAGTATCAAAATGATATGATGTTCCATTTTAGTTGATCTTCTAATATAATTGTATCTCTCACTGACCCTTGAACATAAAAATCTTTTGGTAATGCCAAATGCAAACAAACCTGGCATGACAGATTAGTTCAGTTCATCCATAAAACTGACTAATTATTGAATTAGTCGAATTTTCAATGTACTAACAAATCCTAATAAGATATATATATATATATATATACAATAAGTTAAAGAGATAATATTTTTTCTAATTTCCCTTTGTATATTTAGACAGACAAAAAGAAAAATATTGTATTTCACACAGTTGAAGCTGTCAAATGTTTTTATTACAAATAAAAGTTATTCTTTTTTGGTTGTTTGTTTGTTTGTTCGTTTACAGATTTTTGATATCTTCAACATGGATTTTGTTTTGTTAATTTTTTTGGCACTCCATTTTGTATATCTTTTACATATTGTATATGTAGTGTGATTGAGTGTTATCACTTTGTTATGGGGTTTATAACAGATATCAAATATTCATAATTGTGTGGAAGATTGATTAAGTGGATTCAGTCAAATAGACTCGCAGTTTTCTACATTAGTTCTTGAGCTATTGAATTCAAATTATGCAGACTAAATTTTTATTGTATTATGTTAATTATATGTCATAATTAGAGATCCTTAAATAATGGAAACAATGTCATAAAGTTACCATATATAGACCAAGTTTTTTGTAGAGGAAACCTTTACATACTTCAATTTGTACAAACGAATCTTTTTAGAAAGACAAACCAATATTTTAAACACAATATGTACAAAAATACAACTTATCAGACTATATACTTATATCCATGTAAACTTATGGTAGGTAGATGATTTAGTACTTATTTGTAAATTAAAAAAAAAAAAAACTTTAGATTAAGATGAAATGTAGTTCTTAACAAAGAAAATCTTAAAACATAAAATGTGATAACATAACATTGATCCCTTCTCATAATATGATAAAAAGGCAAGTTTCGCTATACAAAACTCTTCAATTGCATAAATAAAACAACTAAAATTTCACAATAAAATATAAGTATCAAAAGTCTATTATTATTCATACAAGGATACTAGTTTTTGTATAGAAATCTTATGCATTTTACAAGTAAAATAATAACCAAACTTTGGACGAAAATTTAACATTATTTTTGTCATAATTTATCCCAAAATTGGAACAATCAAATTAACATTTCGTGACAGGAACAATATCTCACATGGTTGACTGTGAAAAGAATATGAATTTTGGTAAAATCAAAATTACGTTTTTACTTTCACTTTTAGGGAATATTTTTCCATCAAAAATTAAATTGTCATGAGCCACAGAATACATGAATGCCACTCCACTAAAGAACAAATTGTACATCAATATGAAGAAAAATAAAATAAAGAAAAGATGAAAAACTTTCTGAATTCTCAGTGTTGCTTGAAGCTTTAACAAAATTTATGCCTATCAGAATAACAAAAAAAAAAAAAACACAGAAATGAAACCAATAAAAAAAAAAACAAACAAAACAAAAAACAAGTTTCGCGTATATTTATAAATAAAATATTCAAAAACATGACAACAAAAAAAAAAAAAAAGTAAGTAAAATACATTTACCTAATTAGCTCGTGTATACTTTAAGGAACTCTAATCCCTTAAGGATATTTTCGAAAGTATCTCCTTTCTCGTTTACCAAATAAGGTGGGTTGTGTTTAATTTTTTATTTTTTTTTTTTTTTTTTTTTTTGGTATAATTTAATTAAAACTTGATGAACTTTTGAACTGAGATAGACCCAAAACCATAAACAAACCCCTCTTTCGCTCTCTCTAAGGCTCATTTTCTCACCTACTTTGTACAAAATGAATACGAAAATATGAAAAATAAGGAGGATAAGAACGAAAACGAAAACACATCATAAAAACGTCATGGATAACATTTTGACGTCTTATTTATGGCTCGGCTCGGCTCGCATCGGATCAGCTCACTCACCTTTCAGTACAGCAGCAGCATTGGCATGGCATCAGCATCAGCATTAGTAGCAAAAACAACATTAATAATTTATATGATTTGGGAATCCTAAGATGTTGCACAAATTCAAATGGCAAATATTTTTGGGCATCATATCTGCTTGGTATGTTACGGTGTGTTTTTCTGTATCACAAGATTTCTTTTGTTATTCTTCGAAAAAAAATACAGAAATTTAAAAAATTGCCGTTGTTTCAAGATTCTTGTTAACGCTTCAAAATTGCTTAATGCGCTTTATGTTAAATAGCCACAAATTGTCTGCGCTTTGACGTAGGTGAGTAGTTTCTCTGCGGGTCACATGAAGTTTCTTGTACACCACTTCTTCTTCTTCTTCTTCTTCTACTCTGTATCTCATTTAATTTACTTGTTTTATTTATTAATTTATATTTCCTTTCTTTTTTCACTAAAAAGACAACAAAAAATATTTGCACTTTGTTGCTTTAAATTTTATTATCATATTTTTTTGTATTGTATTTATACTTTTTATTGCAATTTCTTTGCAATATAATATTTTCCATTTAATATTTTTAAAATTTTTATTTTCATTCTCTTCCTTATCAAGGCAAGGCTCATTTAGTTTCACACGCCCCGTACACCCGCACTCAATAACCGATAAATGAAATCTATTTCAATAGATTGATAGATTGATGGATCTTTCAAAGTTTGTTGTCGTTGTTGTTGCCGTCATCGTCATTAGATTCACTATTGATGTTGATGTTGCTGTTATTCGATTGAGCTGAACGAACGAACGCGGACACCTCAAGCATTTGAAGCCAACACGCCGACAACGTTCAAATCACACTGAAACAGCAAACAAACCATAAACATTTTCTTTTGCTTTTCTCCTTTTGCTATTGCTTTTGCTTTTGCTTTTGCTCTTCTCTTTTTTTAATATACTTTTTTCACCACTTTGAAAATTTCTTTTCGTTGGTTTCCTTGTCTTTGACTAAATCTGTTATAGTCGATTTATTTTGCTCACAGTTCAACACATTATTTTCTTCCTTCGTTGAATTTAGTAAATTTGTTTTTTATTATTTAAAACATTTATTGTTTTATTTACTTATTTTTTGCTGTTAAATTTTGTGGGCGCTCAACTTGGCGTATACGCAATCACTTTATTTCAAAGTCTGGCGAGTTTGTACTGCATTAATGACGTTGTCACAAACTACACCAGGCACTACGTCATTACTTATCGATGCCATAGTCACTTTACTTAACTTTTCTCTGATTTTCTTCGTTATGTTTTTCTTTCATATATTTTATTTTCAGTTTTACTCTGATTGCGCTCACAACTGTCAACCTCAACTGTCACGAACTTGGGCGCGAGCGTTTTTTCTATTTTCAGAATACTCAAGAGCTGTTCTTGTTGTTGTTCTTGTTGTTGTTAATGCCTGACACTGTGGGCGATATTTCTTCTATATTTATACTCTCTGGTATAATTTTGTTGATGATGATCTGAAAATAGTAAAATGGGGAAACATGAAGCACAACTGTGACAATGTCTAAAAATATTAAAAAGTTCAAACAACAAATACATACAAATTTCAATTGAAACTGTGAAATAATTACAAAAAAATGTATAAAAATCGGATAAAATACTTATAAATAAATAAATGCAAAAGTCATAAAACGATTCATTACAGTGTAAACATGTGGATTACTCATACGCCGATTTGACTGAAGCGGAAGCTGTGCCAATGCCTGCATACAAGAAATTTGTGCGCATTAAATTGCATGAAAATTACAACAAAATTGGCAGGGTACGGAGGTCAACAACTAACCCAGGCGAAGGCTGCACACATCTATACTAAACCACAAATGATGAGTAGCCTCATCATCATCATCATCAACCTTCTTATAATGAAACCCATATACTCTTGCTAAATTATTATTTATGAACCAAAGTCGCATACATACATACATACACACGTGATATAGATATTTATTATATTTGTATGTATCCATTTACGTTGCCTTCATAATCAAACAGTAGCATACGGTACGGTAAGCCGACAATTGTTTCATGTATACGGCGTATGCATGTGGCATTCTTTAGAGCGACTTCTTCAATGTCAGCCATCATTATGGGTATGGTTATGGCTAATAAATGAAAGGTTACGATAGGTTGAAGAGAGAAGAAGTGAGAAGAATTGCTATATGGCATGACATGCATGTTTATGTGCGATACACTCTCTCACGCATATTGTTCATTATTTGCATTGCAAATTCACGCTGTTCTGGTTTTTGTTGTTGCTATAGTTATAGTACTAGTATTAATGCGCAAAAGGTTCACAAAGTGCAGGAATCTAATTATAATTGACGTTGGCTTTGACGTTGGTGTCTGCCTGCCTACCTGGTTACATGCAATTCTCAGGGTGTTACCAGCTTCACACTTCGAGTGTCAATATGTCAAACTATTGTACTTAAGTACAAAGATATGCACTTACTTACACACACAACGGATCTAATTAACTAACTTAGGTGTCAATAATTGTCGGTTTGATATCATTTTCTATTTAAAATCATTGTCTCTACAATACTACAATTCAATTGAATTAGCAATTTAATTTTTGGTTAAAACTTAGTTTTTGATAACAAAATTAATAGCATGAATTTAAATAAAGAATCTTTGATGGTTGTCTATTGTCTATTGCTGAGCTCTGAAGAAGAGATGTTTGGTGAAGACCAAACTTGGAATTTTTTCAGCTTCATACTTGATAAAAAATATGCATAAAATCTTCAGAATTTACATTTAGACTTCATTCAAGCCATCATTAGCTATCGATACATCTACAAAAAAAAAATACAATCTTATTGGGGTACAATTAAAGGTTCCAAAAATTGCTAAAAATACTTTGTAAATGTTCATATTAAATTAGATTAGAGTTAAAAGTCTTGACAGTAGTTTAAGAATATATATTTTTAATCCTATTTTTTAATAAACAAATAAATAGATTAGATTAGATTAGAAGAAATGACCTCAAAACGAAACAATGCACTTCTAAGTGATTTATGTTGAATATTCTAAATGTTAACACAAAATTACACAACTCATTCTAAATGGATTTTTTATCTTTAGTCACCTTTATTATTTTTAAGCCCATTTAGAATGGATTACACTTTCTGACTCTTTTTTACAAAATCCTACAAAAAATGAAATGACAAAAAGAAAACCTGTCAAAACATTGTCAAAAAAGAAACCTTATTTATTATTAACTAAATTCACACAATATCAAAGAAAAGCCATTCAAGTCATAATCAAGCTAAGTAAATCCTCTTCTCACTCAGTTTATTAATCTCCATCAAAGGTACCTTTCTCAGGCTCACTTTAATAAAAATAAAAAATAAACACAAAAAATGAATTGAATGAATAATTTTGTTTTATTACAAAAATTCCATTACAGTGAAACTCTTTCGGTTTGTACAAAACTCATAAAGATTTCAATTAGTTTGTCTTACACCATGATTGGTGGCCTTGGATTTGGATTAAAAGGTGATGGTCTTGTATCGAATGGAATCCGTACACGGCCGCCACCAGGCTGTGGATACATTTGACGTGCCTCGGTTGTCACGAGGAGTAGAAATGCGAAAGCGAACAGCAACAAAATGCCTTTGATATTGAAATTCATATTTGAAATACGAAAAGAAAAATTTACGTTTTCTTTATTTCAATGAAACTTAAACTGAATAAAATTGTCTCTCACTCACTTGCTTTTATACGAGTACACAAGGCACCTTAGGTTATGTCTGCGGCGGAAAAAAAATAAGGTACTTTTTTTTTCTATATTCAGTTCATCGGGTTCATATTTCATAGATAAGAGAGCTCAAGCAGCACAGTAAGTGATAGAAAATATGGTATGTGAAGAGAGATTTGTATTGATTGGGACAAATGAAATTTATAAAGCAAATAATACAATATTTATTGTAAAAATATTAAAAAGTCCCCATTGTTTGTTTGGGTTATTTACTCATGATCTTTGTGTAATTTTAGGGGTAACTACTTTTATTTGAGTAATCCCCGTTTTTATCTCAATTCTTAAATTTTTAACATTCTTTTACTCAATTAAGTAAGAAATACTTACTAAATAAGTATAAGATAAATGTATGATAACAACTACAGTAAAATGAAATTCACAAATTAAGGAACAGTATCATTCAGAAAAGTTTAATTAATACGAAATAACTGATTTTTCTTCCTTTTTTTTTTTTTTTTTTTTTTTGAATTTATTATTCAAAGTGTTCTTTTCTCGCTTGAGGACAATATTTACATCATTTTAGTGTTTTTGTGGAATAGCCTTCAAAGCACATGTCAGGGATCTTTAGATGGCCATAATATCTTTAAAATGACTTCCATTCCACACAAGGCTATTAGTTTCTGGAACGCAATGAAAGCACCACTCATCCCCCGTAACAATTGTTCTCATGAAGATTTAATCATTTCTGAACTTTCTAGAAAGAATGTCACGAATTTATTTCAATCATCAGTTAAAATGTTTGAACAAACATTGGAGCAGACCTCTTCTTTTACCCAATTCTTTAGAAAAATGATTCGAATTCTTTCTCTGTTAATATTCAAAACCTCTTTCATCATTATTAGTGAAGTTATTTATTTATTTATTGTATAATAGAAAACTTAATTCTAAAATACAACAGTAAAGCTGAAACAACTAAGGCCTTGAGCTATTATTAGTGAAGTATTACTGTCACTTGGTACAAAATCGTTTACTTTTCTAGTCAATTTGAGGGTGTGAAGTGAATTTTGTATCCCATTTATTTTGTCATCCTCTAGAGCATAGGCTCCCAAGCTTATTTCAACCATCGCCCACTTTAAGCTGTAAAAAAAGAAAAATTCTATTGGTTTAAGTCGGTGAGCAGCATTGGTACTTGCCTTGGGCCGCTGGTTGGAAAGCCCTGGTTTCGAATATAGAATTTGTCTATCGCCATACCGCCTCTAAGCGGTTAAAGCGTTCAGCAGCCAGAAAGGGGACCTGTGGGAACTTATGCACTATAGAGACTCTGTCATTCACAAAAACGTTTATGATACAAAAAAATATTTGTAGCTATATATTGTAACATACTTGCTACATCAAGCGGAATATTTCTCAAGTAGTTTTAACGGATTTTACGTTAAAATATAACATATTTTTGTTATATGCACATCGAAATTTTTGGCTTAAAAATAAATCGTCTTACAATCAATAAACGTCAGTCGTGGTAAACTTGTTTTGGTTTGGTACAGGAACGTCAAGATTTTGAAATGACGCCGCTCGTCTATAAATGGAGTGACTGGTTGCTGATACTTAGAACTTCCAAACAAACTATTGTATATAAAATTTATTAAATTCTCTTTACTGTTTTCGACAACGATATTCATAATATTTCTTTAGAGTTTCATGTACTTTACAAAAAACTACAAATTCAGCTTTACAAATCCAAAAATATCGAGTACTTTTTCTATAAATATTTCAAAATAATACCGAACAGCTGCAAACGCATTTAAATATGTAACTCAGTGGTATCATAATCCCCAGTAGCAACACTACCACCATCATCATCACCACTCAGTAGAAGTAGGTTAGCAGTGGATTTAAAATTTGTTGCAAATAGATTCCTACAGGGATTCATTTCATACATAACAAAGCAAGTTTAATAATTCATTTGATTACATTTTGTACGAATGCTTGTGCTTTTGTTTGTATTTTTGTTTGAGTTTTGCTAAAAAGTGTGTGAGTGTATGTGTGTTGCGTACTTGTGTACTTGTGTGACTTTATGTATCTAGCAGTTTTTTTTTTTAAGCATACACCTTATGTTTCTTTAAGGACAAAAATGCTAAAATCCCCACTGTATTTAAGTTCGTCTCACATTGTAATGTTGAATCTGAAGCTGCTGCTGCTATCAGTTGTGCAATGTTCCTTAAGCTCCAAACACTGTCAACGTTTCTAGATACATTTTCATTTTGCATTGCAAATTACTCATGCATACATGCATATTTGCGAGTGTTTGTCTTATAGTTTGATATCTGTTCAAGCAACTCAATGCCAACGGCATTTCAACTCTTCGACTCCTTCGACTTAACTGCAATAGTGAGGAGAAAAATAACAACAACAAAATGGATTACCCTTTGGCTCTATTAAATATCTTTGTTACTTTTGTTGAAGCATAAGCGATGACGACGTCAACAAGAGCGAGAACGAAGATGAGGACAATGATGGTGTTCGTGATGGTGATGACGGCATTGTTGAATGTCAGAAACAGTTTGGCTTTGCATGTCCTTCGGTTTCCTTTCTTTTCTCATTTTTGCTTTTTATAAGAAATTCCTACTTGAAAAATTACAAAATGCCACTTTCGCAATTTTCTTCACAAAAACTTGTTCATTCGTTCGTTCGTTTTGTTATTGTCTTGATTACATTGCGAATATAAACTATGATCATTTTTTTTCGTTTCCTTTTACTTTATTGTCGCTGAAATGTGCAAAAAAGTGCAAAATGAATAGAAAAAGAAGGGGGTTAAGAGGAACAAATGCAAAACAACCAAAGGATTGCAAAAAAAAAAAAAAAAAAACAGTGAGAGGAAAGAAGTACTTAATGTAATTTTATATTTCATTAAACAACCAAAAATCCTGCTGCGTTCATTTCCATTCACATTTTGCATTTTATAGACAAAAGCAAGAATGAAAAATGTTAACTTCGACTATTTCGAAGTTGTCATACTCTTCACGCACCCCTTCAAAACGGTTTTGCGTACACTACTGTGATTGAGCACACAGAGTCCGTACACATACAGCATATCAACATTGGGACCGAAATATTTGTATGGGGGCTATACGATCCAACAATCCTAAGGTCTTGAAATTTGCATAGATGGTAAAATTCGGTCAGACGCATATTGTATACAAAATCTAGTTCCAGAACCTGAATTTAAATGGTGGTCAGATTAGGCTGCATCCGATAAATGTACAGCGTCTTGTGAAAAAAATCTCTGTAGCTCAAAAACTAAGTATCAAGTTTACATACATGCAGACGCAGAGGCAGACAGGCGGACAAACGGACATGGCTTAATCAATTCTTCTCTTCGAGCACTTTATGAGGTCTCCGATTTCTCCTTCTGTCTGTTACAAACTTCATGACAAACTTATTCACGCAGTAAATAGTTTAAAAACTGAAGAATCTTTTCCACTTGAGTCTTGATACATATTATACTAAATCAATATTCCGTTTGAATTACCGAACGACAGTCGTCTTTTATATTGTACATAATAATGAGGACTAATATGCATTTTGATTACCCCTGTAATAATGATATTCCGTCTTTGTTCTTGGTATCAATAAACAACATTTGCATATGTCATTTAATTTTACCCACGCGATAAAAATTTCTAACGCATGCTACAGTAAAATAATCATACCAAATTGTATAATGTGACAAAGAGAAATAAACCACAAATAATCAATATTGTGTTCAATAAAATTCTTTGAAATTGATTCACAATTCTCCCTTCATGCACATACTCGTATCAAACTAATAAAACTCAGATACTATAATTTGTTTTGCTTCGATTTATTGCCGATAACCATAAGTACTATATATATCCTAATTGAATTTTATGGAATTTGAGCAACAAGCGGAAATTATGGTTATTCTATTGTACGAGTATCAGCAGCATTAATATTATAGCAAACATAAAAGAACAAAAGAATTAAGAGATCTAAATCAGAATGTGTAATGGGTAAACAGAGATTAACTACTATTTGTCCATAAACCATGGTTGACCATCATTCTCCAGACGTTTTGTGAGTACATCACAACCAGTTTCAGTGATTAGCAATGTTTGTTCGAACTGAGCCGAGAAAAGGCCATCAGCAGTGACAGCAGTCCAATTGTCTGGCCATTTTTCGCACTCATAGACTCCCTCTGAAATCATTGGCTCAATGGTGAATGTATTACCGGGTTGCATAACGCCAACAGTTTTACTCTTTGCATAGTGATATACACTTGGTGCAGTGTGGAAAATGTTGTGAATTCCATGTCCACAAAAATGTTTGACCACATTGAAACCATTCCGTTTCACATATTTCTGTATAACATTTCCAATCTCCCGAAAACGTACCCCAGGCTGACAAATAGCAATGGCCCTGTTGAGCGATTCATGTGCTACGCGTACCAATTTCTTATGCTTCTCGGAGACTTTACCAATAAAGAACGTTTCACAAAGATCTCCATGAAAGCCATTATGGTAGACAGTGATATCAAGTTTACAAATATCACCATCCTGCATCTTCCTTTCGTCTGGGATGCCATGACAAATCACCTCATTGATAGATGTACAGCACGATTTCGGAAACAAATAGTAATTTAGAGGTGATGGATAACAATCACGCTCAATAGCAGCTTCATGTACCAAACGATCAATTTCATCTGTTGTTACACCCATTCCAATTGCTTTGGCGCCCTCATCAAGACACTCACGTGCTAAACGACCAACAACCCGCATGGCTTCAATTTCTTCATCATTCAACACTTTGACTGTAGTATCCCCTCTCTTAGCTTCCTCTGACAAAGGACGACCATCAGGATGTTCAGCATAGTCTGGCCTTTCTATGGTATCTGGTACCATGCGTTTTTCTGTCACTGGAAATGGACGTAGTGCTCCAGTAAAGTTATAGTCTGGCCATGGATTGTAGACGACACTTTCTGATGTTGATGCAGCATTTTCAAGATTTACCATTTCATGAATTGCCTTATGTTCTTTCCAAGCGCCTTTAAAGCAATCCTGGGAGCAGAAAAACGAACCTTTTATACCCAACTTCATACAAGTTGGGCACTGTAAAGTTGCATCATTTAAACAACCCGCAGTTTGACATTTATGCGACATTTTATTTGATAGATATTTAGATTGCTTTCATAAAAAATAATTTTTCACAGAAATATAATAGATATACTATGTTGAAAAATGTATGACAATTATTACTAAGAAATATTGACGATATTCAAATAAAAATAATTTCAAGTAATAAATTCACATATGATAATTTCAGGTGAATTTTATTGTATTGTATTGTGCTTCATATAATTCATACTAAGGCACCTGTAGGGAGTAGGACTATAATCACACTTAGTCGATTCTAAATTTTGAACCATAAAATAACAAGCTTACTTTTGAAATGAAATGTGCTAACAACAACAAAGCGAAAACAGCACATCTGACAATAACAAAAAACAAAGGTTCTAAACAATTAACACAGCAACAACAAATTCGATTTGCATTGTTGCTATTCTGCTTGCAGTAAACTGAGTAGAGGGTTTAATAAATTTCATCAGTAAATAAAAGCCTGATACCGCACTTGCGAAGCAGACAATAACATGATCAGAAGCAAAACAAATAGACTATTCATTTGATATAAAAACGCCGACAACAAGATCGATCGCAAGTTAATTCAATTATCATATGAACTTGCATTACAGATACTTTGGACTTGCGAATTTACTCCCTATACTTGTTATTTCTCTAAACATTTGATAAAGGAAACGATGCAATGAACATTGCTCTCATAGCAAGTCAAGTGATTCCATTGCTGGTCCAATCGATATACATATGTATTTGACTGACTGACTACACAAACCAAATTACCAAAAACAATTAAAATATTAAGCAGTTGCAGCAACAATATTACAATACAAATCAATGTCCACATCAAAACAGCATCATGATATAACAGATGCAAAATGATTTTATCTAGTTTTTTTTTTTTTTTTTTGAAGTGAAACTTCTTTAGTGAAGGGGAGTAAATCCAAAAAAATATGAAAACGAAATGTGACGAAAATCAAAATTTGACAATGTTTTTATTACATTGGAGCTATTCAGGCAAATACAATTGAAATGTCTCCGTGGCATAGTTGCTAAAGAGTAGGACATGCAAGTCGAGGGGTTCGAGTCCTGCTCTGGGAATATTTGTTTGTTTTAATTGAAACTTCTTTAGCGAAGGGGAGTAAATCCAAAAAATATTGTATGAAAATGAAATGTGACGAAAATTAAAATTTGACCATATTATCATTATATTGGAGCTATTTTGGCACGACCATATTGTGCTTATGAGGGTGAGGCACATTAATTAATTTTTTTTTTTTTTTTGGATATTGTAGAGGCAAAATCACTTTCATAGTTTGTTGGTAAAAGTTTAAAAATTTAGATAGCTCTAACGGCATTTAACAAAAATAATTTGATCTTCAATGAAGTCAATTAATTTCATCATTAAAGGTTTCATAATGGATCCAAATATCTATGTCACGTGTAAAACTATCAGCATAAAAATCATTCCATGGAAGACCGATGGCAAGATGGAGAGGATGTAAGCTACAAGAAGAAGAATGCTTTCATTATAAGTAAATAAAAATAATCGCACATAATATTATATTATTTAATGAATATTTCTTTCATTCATCATAATGATTATCAATTTTTTTTTTTTTTTTTCTTTAATCGATTTAAATAGAAATTTGCATATAAACAAACAATTTTCCAATAAAACCATCAACGAGAAACTCATAAATAAAATTGAATTGCAATTAATTCATATACATTAAGTAAAATCAAATAGAAAACAAATAGTAAATACAATAAAAGGAATAACAAAAAACCGTGAAATGTAAAACGTGAAAGTATACAAAAACAGACATAAAATTCAAATAGAAAACCGCAAATAAAAAGAATTTACATTGAAAAACATAAAACCAAAACCAAAACAAAATCGGAAAATAGAAAACATTTTAAACTACAATAAATAAACTTTGTATGTGAAAAGTTTTTATGAGTTCTACACGCAGATTTACTTTTTCCAAACACAACTACAATTTCATTTCATTAAACAAAATATGGTAAGGATATCTAACCAACAAGATTCAATTTAATTTGATTTTTATGGATTTCTAGTCGCTGTTACTTGAAACAAATTGCGTAAATATGTATTTTGAAAACTGTCAGTTAAGAAAAGCAAAACTCTTTTATGTTTTTCTGAAACATTGATTTCATTGATTTTTTTATTGATTCATTTTTGTTCTTGATATTGTAAGAACAAAAAATATAAATACATCAAATTAATTGGCAAAGAATTCATGCTGAGAGGAAGCACAATAAATAAAATATAATAAGTGTGTGGGTGTATGTACGTAAAGTTGGTAAATGTTGCGTGCAATTACAACAACAAAAGCATGAAAATACCATCTATGAGATTCCAATTACAACAAACACACACAACATCAAAACAGAAGAAAAACTTTTATAAAAAGAATCAAACAAAACTTATTTTATTACTGGAAAATAAATGAGGCAACAAAATGTAAGCAAAAATTTTTTTGTGGTTGTACTTTTCTTTTTTTATATTGAAAGTTGTTTTTTTTTTTTTTTTTTTTTAAATAATGGAAATTTAAGAAAGCGTGAAATTTGATTGAAAATCA
This sequence comes from Amiota minor, assembly GCA_037043295.1. NCBI lineage: Eukaryota > Metazoa > Arthropoda > Insecta > Diptera > Drosophilidae > Amiota > Amiota minor. The sequence goes on from JBAMAW010001787.1 coordinate 2,249,345, forward strand.
CTAACAATCACATTAACGGGAAAACATTCAATGGGCTTTAAAGTTGTGTGATGATCATGATGCCTCACGGTATATTCACAGTATAATTGGAAGAATATTCTCTTCTATTTTGTTATATTTGAGACCCCCCACACACTCTATGATGATGTGTCCATTAGCACTAAAGGAAACATAACCCAGCAGGTGCCTGATATTTTAGCAAAATTTTTGTTTATAAAAGAAATAAAAATTTACTCTAATGCGATATAATCAATAATTGATTTGTTTAGAAAACAACGGAAATACATTTAATTTTTATTTACATAAAACAGCAGCAGACGTAAACAACAAAATGGTAATAAAATTTATTAATTAAATATTTTGTATTTTCTCAATGCAAAGCAGATGCCATACAATATATCGTATGTATGAAGATAATCATGAAAATTTTGGGCTTTTTATCATTGAGAACAACAAGATTGATTATTTTATTCTCTCACTGTTCATTAATTTAAAGAAAGTTGTTGTGGTCAGTAAATATTGTAACCCTTCGACATACTAAACTCCAAACAATCAAATCGTGCGTACAATTAAGTAACAAAGCAAAACGTGCCTGACATAAAAGCCAGAAGTCAAGCTTTTTAAATTTTCATAAACAAAACACAAATTTTGAGAAGAAGCAAACAATTGGGAACAAATTGTATTCTACTATGCTACAATCAGAAATGAAGTAAAATTAGAATGCTGAATAGGTAATGGAATGGTAAAATATCTTGTAAACAAAGAAATGAAAATTGATAAGAAGAAATTTTCAATAGCAGACCTGACATATCAATGGCTATTGTTTCAGAAAGAAAATCATGTTGGTAGAATGAATAAAATTAGATTTGGTCAAACATGATTTCAATACACAAATACGAGTAGTAAAACAAACTTTTTACTCTGTTTATATAGTACAATATTTGAGTAGCATTTCTACACTTGTGAGCAATCTTCTATAAATATTAGTATATATTAAAGTCAATCTGTGTCTTATTTAATAAGGATCAATCCTCTTAGTTACTAAGTTACTTACTGCCAAGGCAAACATCTCAATGGTAGACTAAATGACGTGACCACGCCAAAAATGGTAAGCAAAAAGTTTGCATGACCGTCGACTTACACAATGCGAGCTAACATAAATATATGGTGGGCATTTAAAAAAGTAAAATACATCAAATTTTGACTGCAATTTACTCTCAATGGAACAAAAACGTATAAATGTTTTAATCCAAAGTTTGATTAATTTCCATAACAATAAGGAAAGGAAGGAGTTTTTGTCGACATGAATGAAGAAAAAGTAAAACAAAGGACTGAATGTGGAGAATTGACTTCAAAGAAGGCAAACACAGTTTCATCTGATTATCTTCAGAAAGAAAAAACATCACGAACTTATTGCAGAATTTCAGTGATGAAATCAAGAAAGTTTTGTGTCAACAAGATCCTAATCAAAAAATTAAAATTTGAAATTCTTCTTCAAGCAACCTATTCGCCAAATTTAGATTATTTACCGACTCCAAACTGAAATAAATGGCTCAGTGGTAAAAGATTTGCCTATAATGAAGATGTAGACTCTGTGGTTTACCGCTATTTTGAGGAACTCGACGATTCTCACTATAAACATCTAAGTATCTAAGCTATTTTAAAGTGTATGTATATATAAAAGAAGAATTTACCATTTAATTAATATTTATAAGCTAATTAATTAAATCGATAGTCTCATGCCTTGGTTTTTTCATTTTTGTAAACTAAGGTACTAACTTGAATCCAGAAGTATGATTACAATACTCGTATACATAATCTGATTAATAATAAGTGAGGTTCACTCACACTACCCAAAATTCATTTCAACAATGTACTTCCATATAAAAGTAGCTTAAAATTTTAACGCAACACAAAATTCACGCAATTTGATACATGTTTTTTGAGCTTAAATTCACTTTGACACGCAACACATGAAAAGATCTCTTAAAATTTTTATATAAATTTTATACAAGTACACACAGTTTTGCGTGTTTGTATATGTGTGTGTATATATATAAATTATCAGGAGTGTAAGTAGTCATGCCCTTGGAAATCATATTACATATGAATTTCTTCATCTCTTCCTTGATAACATATTTCTAATTTTCAGGTACAAGAGACACACACAAATAATTTCGTTGCAAATACATTTGACACATCAACGATAAACATCTACTAACCAAGCCCCCATTTAGCATTTCTACCCAATCTACATACATAAATATGCAACAAGACAAACATAAATACGCACTTAACACTAACATAAAAACATTGATGATGAGCCAGCCAGCGACTCTGTGAGAGTCAAATGACAACAAGGAACCTCATAGCGAGCAGGTAATTTCCAAACCAACTAAACCGAATTGTACCAAACCAAACCAAGGCAAAGTATCCAAAAGCAACTGAACTCAACTCAAGTCACATGCAAACGCCTTTAAATTATTTCAGCAAAGTATGTCGTTGGAATGAAAGAAGGAAGGATTCCCCACTTGCCAGCCAGCCTGGCTTTACATTGAAATTGTCAGTGGGCTGTGAGTCGTTCATAAGATGCTTGGGTGCCTAACTGATAGTACCAAAAATGGCAACCATAATATGCTCTGAACATATTTGCCACCAAAAAAAAAAAAAAATAAGCAACAAAATTTGCTTTGCCTTTTATAACTTCAAATTCTATTTAGTTCAGATGAAACACTTAACTTGTGTAGAGGGAAGGTTATGTTCCCTACATAAGACTTCAGTTAAAGAGCACTACTAGTGCAGTGGTAAATTCAAGTGATTGCCATTTCAGCAGTCAATGGCGTGTTTAAAAGAAAATGTTGCCCAAATTGAGGCACATAAACATATTGTAATGCTACTGTTGCTGTTTTCCTTGCCTATGCATGCTTGTTTATTAACTTGGCAATTTATTTTATGTGCTTTATTTGCATTCTCGCAACTTACGCACGCTCTGTACATAGATAATATGTATGTACATACATACTCGCATATACACCACACTGATCTGTGGAGAGAAGGTTAATTATATGTAATATTGTGGAATTTTTTATGTTGCCTTTGGGACATTCTTGTTAACGAACACATTTATAACGCTTTAACAGTTCCGAATGAATGTAAAACACCGACAGACACTGAAGTTTGGACAGGAATTGTTGGTGTTAATGTCGATGATGGTTTCGGTTTATATTTTCTCCTGATACACGAAGAGAAATAAATACAAACTAATTAATTCTGACAACCTTAAAAAATGAAGAAAGCAATCCAACAGAGAATTTACTTTTTATTTACTATAGAAAAGTGATCTTTAAGCCAATCAATAAATTTTAGTTCAAAACATTCTAGGAGATACATAATTATTATTCAAATAATAAAATAATCCCAAAGGGATTTATGGAAAACTTTCAGTATTATTAAGCATATTTTCTCTTTTGCTTTAACGATACTAAGTTCCTTAAACTTTCTTTTAATAGACTTAAGGATATTAAAGTTTTCTTCATTATTTTTTCAGTTCTATTATCAAATCTCATTCTCATTTCTCATATTAATGAAAAAGGGGCCGAGTGAGCTGTGTGAGCTGTGTGAGCTGTGTGAGTGAGTGAGTGAGTATTAACAAAGAATAATGTTAGTTGCCATAACTTACAGAAGCACACACACAAACAAAAAGTTATAAGCGTTAATGACGTTAAAGTTCATAATTCTTATATGATAAACTTGTCAAAGGGGTGGTGGGTAATGACGAGTATCTAGTGCCAGTCACTCAAAATAACTGTCTAGGGAACTGAGATATAACCGTTACTTTAGCTTCCGGCCATCAATTGACAACATCTGTCATATTTTGGTTTGTTGTTGTTTCGCCTGACAGGAGATTACAACACACTTGCCAACTCTCACATACGGCAAAAATATTTTCAGTTGATTAACTTCATGCCAAGCAGTCAAAATATTTAACATTAGTGAAACGCCCGAAATTTGGCAGTAAACATCTCTCTCTCTCTCTCTCTCTAGGCTCTGCCGGCTTCGTTAAACATCAGGATCTATGCCAATTTTGTTGGCAGTAAAAAATTAGTTTTCTTTTCTGAACGACCAGTGATTGAGTTGCCATCCTATTCAGGTCACGCACAGTTACTCATTGCATAAACACCATCACCATCACCATCACAATCATACTACTTACAAGCTAACAACCAAGAAAGTATCTATATGTATCCATGTTAGTGTGAGTGTGAGTAAAAGCGTGATAAAGTGGCATTCAATCTCATAGCAACAGATAGACAACTAAACCATGGAGTTTTTAAGATTTCAACTATGAAAAATTGTTGCCTGCCATACAAAAATACACAAAAAACTGAAACGGGCCACCGAACTATCAAAACTAACAATGAATGTCTCAGTGAATGAATGAATGAATCAGTGAATATATGGGAAATAAGGCTATAGTGGAACATGCTACATATCTGATCTGTGGCTTTCTGGTATGTGGCATTCACTCTTACAATGCCAACAATGTTGGCAGCAAACAAATTGCCAAAAACAAAAATTACAAAAACGAAAATAGAAAAACGTTTAACAATGAAATTGTATTTTCTTTTCAATACTTCAATGCTCAATTCTCCCTTTTTACTCGTAGTTGGCCTTTTGTATAGTCTTTGTACAACATCGATATCATCCTCATCTACTATTCACATATTGAGTTCAAGGCAAACAATTGTTAAGGAAATAAAATTAAAAATAATATATACGAGTATATAAATGAAAGTCAAAAAATTTGATTGCATTTTTGAATATTTAAAGTAAAATTGTCACACAAAAAATAGTCTCAAACGAGAAAAGTATTTAAAAACTATTTGTCAAGATTTAATTCTTTGATAAATAAAAAGATATTTAGATCTTGCTAAACTAATAAATAATATCAAATAAATTCCATTCATAAATTCCCAATTCAAGTTCTTTGTTTTATGCATCTTCTTGGTGCATGTAGAGGAAAAGTCTTTGGTGCATAGTTTAAGTATTGGACCGCACCTTCAGAGGAATAGTATAATATTTTTCAATTAATTTATGTATCGTAGATTAGATAACAGATTAAGTAAAATGTTTTACAAAATGTGAATACGCTGAGTTTCTTGGGCTCTTAGTATGACATACAATTCTAGTCAACATGTTTATTAAACTTCAAAAATAACAGTCAGGAATGTATTATGAATTGTCTTGAACTTGTTACTTTGAATGATGAATAAATTGTTTGTATTCAATGCAAAATAACCAAATTTAGGAAGTATACAAAAATATCTAAAGTACTAATAGCCAAGTACAGTATGGAAGAACCTAACTTATGAAAGTTTTGAAAGGGAAGACAGATTCTCATTCCATTTTGGTAAAAGTTTCAATAAAGAATTGTTTCTTAGTATAAAAAGTATAATCAGTAAGTTATCATTGAATACCTTTTATAATATATTTCTGCCAACAATATAAGATTTATTCTTCATTCTGGGGTTAATTTCTATCCTCACAATTAAGTACAGGATTTACTGGAATATTGACCTATTGACTAAACTAATAGAATTTTGTTTATTTTTTACTTCACAAAATATGTTCTTAGTTTGTTACAATTCTAAAACAAAAATACTCCGACTTTAAACTCATAATTAACAACTGAATTACTCACGATATCACTATTTGCATACTAAAATAAAATACTCAATTAAATGTAAATCAATAATTAAGACACAAACGAACGAACTAATTACGCTATAAATTCATAATAAAGCAAAACTTAGAAAATGCAATGAATAAAAGACAACTAAAAACTTATTACTCAAAGTATAAATAAATAATCATCAAACATTGCAAAGCATGAGACAATGACATTCTCTATTTTCTTTATTGTTTTACTAATGAAATGGAATTTCATAGGAAGGAGGATGAAGAACAATGAACACTAACAAAAGTTAAATAAAAATATAAGAAAGTAATCTACACAATATTAAATCCAAGACAAGTAGATTATACCGCCTCTTACGCCTCCTTTATGTCAATGTGCCACGCAAGTAAGACATTTGCAAGTAAAATGGAAGTCTGTCAAGACTTTTTTAAGACATTATAATTAAATTTCCCATTAATAATTGATGATGATGATATATGTAGAAAAAAAAAACGAGAAAACTAAAGACAAGAAAATATCACAAAAGGTCGGCAACGAAACAAATTGTAAACAAGCTAGGACAGCCCAGCAAAACACAACTAAGGATAACTAACATATGATGAAGTTGATGACACTCTAGCATACCCAAACTCCCTTATTTTTCCTAAAATATAAAGGCTCCTGAACAGGATAACGCAAAACTCACGCAAGTAACACAAGTACAGACAGACACGAAGTGTTAAACATCAGTGAAAGTAGGAAATACATATACACAAAAAAACATAAAGCTTTAACATAGTAGTAGAGTTATTTCTTCTACTTCTACTTTCTCTGTCGACTGTCGACTGCCTTCCAGGAACCACCAGAAAAACAACACAATTTGTTGTCGTTATCATTATAGCTCTTGCTGTTTGTGTGTGTATGTGTGTGTGTATATGTTACTAACACTAAGCCATAAGTCATAGCAACTGCTACTGACAGCAACTTTCTCTTTCACTTTGACTTTGGTACTGACTGCCATACACTCTCCACACACTCACTTTAAGATATTTACTTTTAACTTTAGCTCATCGAGTACCAAATTTGATTAGATTTTCTTTTGGCTCTTTTATTCTTTTTACTTGAAATCTTACTGCCTCTATAAAATGAAGCTTTTCTGCACATTCTGCTACTCTGAAGTAAATCTTAATTTATGCTGTGGGATTTTGATTTTTTCGTGATATATTGAGAATATATTTCGACAATATATATTGTATATTTAATGATTAACACGAATGCCACGCATATTTTTACATCAACAAAAATGCCTGAAGTTTCAAATAAGGAAAAAACATCAAAATACTCGTATCAAAAGAAAAAAAAAACGCACTTACCATCTAAACTAAACATAAAACCACCAATTTATATAGAACGTGCTCAAGAGCATGGAAAAGCCATGTTAAAGTGAGAAAAGCGGAAAATATGCCACACAAACAACAACAAACAACAACAGCAACTTCAACATCAACACTGACAATGACAGTACCTACAATTTTTAAACATTTTATTTCTATTTTTACTTTAACATTTCATTTTGTTATTTTTACTTTTTAATACCAAATAAAAAGTGTAACAGTTGCGTGTATGAAAATATTAACAACATATCTGATTTGAAGGTAGTGGTTGGGTCCTTAACACGCTGCACTGAACACTGAACTGAACTACGCTGAGCTGGACTTTGTTTGATGTAACAAAATACATACACTAAGGACGAGAATCAAGGAATAAACAACATTGTTGCTTGAACCACGAGTATACTTTCCACGCACTCCTAAGCAAACCTCATCATGATGGCTAGGCTAAGGAACTAAGCATACATTTGTATAGCACCTTGTGATAAATGGGCGTATAAAGGTTGGAAATTTTCAACAATAAATTGCTCTTTTATAGACTAAGGGTGGAATAAATGTCACTTTAAAAAAAAAAAAAAGTAACAATCCATTGTATTGTAAAGAAATTGTCTAGACAAATTATTGCTTGCCATGTTCTATCTTAGGATAGGAAGTACAATAAAATGCGCCTAGTAAGTTAAGCTTCATGTAATCTATATTGGATACATTCTAAAGTACCTAAGTACGTATGTTTTAATACATAAGTAAGTAAGTGTAAGAAGGAAGCAAAAGTGTGATAAAAGCACCTTTAAGTATGCAATGACATTTTGTGTTTTCTTATTTTCAACTCACAGTTTAGGGGCAACCATGTACATGTTACAAGAATCTAAGTACATGAATTAAGTAGCCACAATTCAGGATTTTCTTTTATTTAGCTAGCACAACAAATCTAAAGAAAACCCCGTGGAAAATCCTTGAAAATAAGCATAGTGATGGAGACGATGACGACAACGACGACAACAAACTAGACGCACTTGGCGTTGGATGCTTTTGTTAAGTGTGAATGCAAAAGTATGCCAATGTCCTGACCCAAACACAACGCAACCATCATCATCATCATCATCAAGAACATTAACATCAACATCTTTTGTATGCACATAACAAGTAGCAAGAAGTGAAATAAATAAAAATAAAAATGTATTCATGTATTCAAAGTAAAGGTCAACAGAGTCAACTTTAAGAAATGCATTTTTTTTTTATGTATCTTTATATTTTTTAGTCTATAATTGGCTGACTAAAATTGCCACTACAAAAGTATGCGACTGTATGATAATGTAGTCATAAAATTCTGACTACAATAGAAACTAACATTTTTTTTTCGTAAAATTTAATATCCTTCTCACTTATTAACTTTTATTAAATTATCTTATGTTATATACTTAGTAATAACAATAGAGATTCATTTAATCATCATCACTTTTATGGAAATTATAGTTTACAAAAACTTATTATTCAATTATCTATGTAGAGTCAGCGAGAAAGTTTTATAGTCTGTAAATATAAATATAATAAATTACCGAAAAAAGAAATGTAACTTGTGCCAGGATTTGAAGTAATTTATTTTATACTTTACATCTAACTGATCACATCAGCAATCATTTCACAAACCGTTCTATTAAGAACTATTAAGCACATAATATGCTATGGTATATTACCACATACTTACTTCAGTACCTAATTGGGGTTTATATGGGAGGCACTCCCCCTAGTGGTCCGACTAATTCCAACAAATTTACAGCGCCTATATCAGAAACTTATAATTCTTCTTTTTTTCGTTTTTGGTATAGTTTCTTGTAATAATGTTATCCCAATTAAAAATTAGATGAAACATTTATCTGATTATACAGAATAATGACTTGGAATAAAATTAAGTTGCTTCAACTTAGAAGGTCGTTAGTATGGAGCCAAAAACAAACAAGTTTTTCGAATAAGAACCTGAATTTTATTTGTGGTTTGTATGGGAGGTACCTTCCCTAGTAGTCCGATCAAACTGAAATTTCGTCAATATAAGTTTCTAATGTATTGCCATCAATCGTCCAAATTTCAAGATCGTGGAATTACTGGATCATATAGCTACCATACAAACCAAAATGTATCTTTAATGCGGACCCCTTTAAGTTTTTGAAAAGATTTTAATTTTAGTATTTGTTGCTTATGACCTCATAGAACTACACGTTTTATGAAAATTTCAGCTCTCTAGCTATTATAGCTAGATATCACCCGGTATATCAATAACAAACGTGTATCGCAACTGAAAAATAAAATTGGAAACTAATGACAAGTAGTGATTATTACGTATGTCAAAATCTGTTACCTTAGCAATACATTTGAAATGAATAATTGAACTTATTTTCATGTACATTTAAGAATTATTTAATCTCTTATTACTGTCATACTTGAAACAAAATCCATTAAAGATGGTCCTTCCAAGTTCAATATGACACAATTCTTTCTGAACATTTTTAGTAATTGTATGGGATTTTCTTTTAATTCATTACAAAAAACTTACAATACACCACAATGTAATGGGTAATTAGTCAGCAACAATGTTTACATTTATTTACTTTTTATTCCAATTTTTATTATTTTATATTATATTTTTGCGTAGTTGTTTCGTACTCGTATTGTAATAAAATAAAAACAATGTTTTATGTATTGGAAAATGCAATTCATTTGAAATAATGTTTACCTTCTTTCTTCTTTTATTTATTCCTTTTCTCTTGTTTTTTTTTTTTTTTTTTTTTTTGTTTTGTAATTGAAAGTCATAATAATCTGTCGTTATCATAAGCTAACATGGTAATTACCTACGTTATTCTGTTATTTTGCCTTTTTGTACAATATTTAATAATACCAAAAACATGAATGGAAATTCTGAAAAAAATTACCATTTTTAATGATGAAATTGTGAAATATTAAAATGTATTAATAATTTCATTTAATTTTAGCTTCATAAAAGGTAAATGACTGACCCAGTATTAAAGTATAATTTGTGTAATTGACTCTTGATTGGAAATCATGGCACTATAAGGAATAAATATCCATTATCGATTGATCTAAGTAAACAAAAAAAAAAAATACAATGACATTGAAAAATCATGAATAAATGAATTGAAAATAAAACATTGTACAAGTCAATTAAGTAATGGATCCATGGATGGACTTGTATGTATCAACATTGCGTATACGTAACATGAATACGTAACCAAAAGAATAATTTGTATGTTGCGTATACGTAACAGTTGAACTTGAAGCCCAAGCAAAGCCAGAATCTGATTGTACTTGTTGTGTTTTGTTGTTCTTGTTGTTGAATATACTCAAATTACAATGTTTATATAAGCAAAACAATTTATGAACATAATAATCAAGTTGCTTATGGCTAATTTCAGAGTACTTTTTACAAATATCCATACATTCTTAGTCCCAGTCCCCATGTCCTGTTATAAAATCATAAATTTGATTGTTAAATGTTTTGTTATTTTAGAAAACATGTTACTGAAATGTATTTAAAAAGACATTAATCAAATCCAAAAATATTTTTGAAGAAATTATGCTAATGTCATCAACATCCACAGCAACCGCATCTGGATCTCCGGACAATGGGATATTAGTGTACTATATATGTGTGTGTGTGGATATGTTAACAAGAGTAACAACTGACGCAATCCTTAAAAGGATCTTTCCTTTTATTTTTAAATATGTTGTCCCAAGCAAAATCAACATAAAACAAACAAAACAGAACAAAACAAAAGAAACCAGACAATGAGACTACAAGTAAAAACAATTCATGAAACTGAGCGTGTAAATAAATTAACCACGAAATTAATTACAAATGTACCTACAACAACAATGGCAGCAATTACAATACAATAATAAGAATAACGATAACAAAGAAATAAAGAAGAAAATTAGGAAAAATAAAAAGATAAAAAACCAAAAAAATGTGAATTATTCACGAAAAAAAGAAATTTATGTGTATTTAGTATAATGATATCAATTTAAAGAAGGAAAAAAGAAAAAAAAAAATACCAATAACAACAAGAACAACTTACCACACAACATTCAACATTTCATATTGTTTATGAGTCCCCATTTTTGGCTCCATTTACGAACATCTGCCCCCAAGTCATTTGCTTCTTTTACCATGACATAGTCATCGTCGTCGTAATCATTGCTGATGGGGATGGTGATGATTATTTTTGTTGTCTGTTCGCAACAGGTTGTCTTAGTGAATAAATTTTCTCTGGTTTTCAATTGGAATTTCACACTCACGTATTTATTTTTTTGTTTTTTTTATTTTTTAGATAATTTTTTGTATTATTTTTTAGTTGCACACACACGCACGCTTCTTCTTTTAGTTCTATTCAGTTTAAATAGGGTCAAATCAGTTGTGTTTATCATCATCATAATTTATTTATTCATTGCTGATTATTCAAATGAAAAGTTTTAGTTCATTTTCCCAAATTATGATTATTATTTTGTCTTCCATTAAATTCATGGACTTTTACATATTTCTTTTTACACATTTCTTAGATCATCATATATGTACTCGTAATATTTGTTAAGTTTGTTTATTTTATATGAATAGCTGGAGGGAGCATCTTAAAAATATTATAATTATTTTATGCGCGTTCCAATTCTTAATATTTCTTTTATGTACATTTTTCCATCATTTTGTGTGCGTGTGTGTTTTTCAAATTCATTTTAAATTGGCATAGCAGCTGAATTGCTTTGTCACATAAATTTCAAAATTATTAAAAGTTAATTTCATTTTTGTCACAACAGTTTGTTTTTCATTTCGAAAATTGGCTTTCAACGAATTCACAAATGAAATGTTTTGTTATTTTATTTTATTTATATAATTTAGTTAGTTATTTATATTTTGCAAATTTTAGTTTCAGTTTTTTGTGTTTCTTTTTTTGTTTTGTTTTATATTTTTTATTTAGTAAATGTTCCAAAAAACAAAAAAAGTGTATTTTGTTCAAAGTTAAATGTTCGAAAAATAGTTTTCCATTTTAGTTTCTTTATAATTTAGTTCAATAGTTTTGTCAAATGTTCAATTCCCAGGTAATTTTGTTAGTTGGTCTCTGTAAGAAATTTATAAATAAGTTTTTATTAAAAACATATTACAATACAAAATTTGTGAAAATGATTGATAAAATATTAATAAGGAAATCATAATCAAATTATAAAATATAAATACTATTCTAAGATTTATTTGATATCTATTTAATGGATATATATATATTCAATTTAAATTAAAGTGCGACCAACCACTTCATCTCCAATTTATGTAAGTGTTTTAAAGAAAAAATTAAAGAAAATTTGTATTAACTTATTGTGTTGGTTCAATGATACAATATATGAATCAATACAATGTTCTCATATAATGTGATTGTTTTACAGCCCTTGACAGTTTCACTGAAAAATCCATGTAAATGAAATGACTCTTGTAACTTTCTTTTCTCTGTAATAGATTAAGACGATTGACAAAATATATTCATATTTACTATACGAAATTTTAAACAAATTGTGATAATGAATGTTTTTTTTTTTTTTTTTTGTTATTTAATAATTGAACACTATTTACCACAGATTTAAGGTCTTTAAAACATTGGTTTGAATAATGAATTTGAATGTGAGAGTAGCGATGCCTTTCATTCAACAAAGTTCTCACAGCAGAACTGAGTTTCTGTGTTCGAATAAGTATCCATATATCTATATGATTATAATGATTAATTGACTCAAGCCAATGATTTGCCAATATTATTGCATCATATGGATCAGATTTCAATACCTACAAAGTAATCATTATATAAGGAAATGAATTTCTTGGCATTTATAGTGACAGAGCCCTCATTAACAATGTTACTAGATGACAATTCTTCCCTAATATGATCCAATCAAATGAATATTGATGGAACTGTTTTTCATTATCTACAGACTTATCAAAGAGCAAACAAGTTAATGTATTTATGATTTTGTATACATTATTTTCGATTTACAAAATAAAATATGATTTTAATATTTTAATTTTGCAATTTATAAGACTCCTCATTTTAATTTAATTATTTCTTTATTTTAAATTAATGGCATTAATACACTCCGATTCACTTATAAAATAAAGAAACACGCAATCCACACTCACGCATGTACACATGCGAACAATTTAGACTTTAGTGAAAAATTCGAAAGACTTTTCTATATGCAAATAATTATATGTACGTATTTCTTGAGTTTTCATGTCCACACACATATAATTCTGTGTGTAGTACTTATATCTAAAAAACAAAAAAAATTTTGATTACATTAATTATTCAGTTGTTGTTGGTATAATTATTTCCATTATTGTTGTTGTTGTTGTTATTAAGTAAACCAAGTTACACTTGCGTATATGTGCGAGTGTGTGTATCTGCATCGTAAACAAATTAATACTTTCCATATACTTTCAGTCATTCAACAAAAATTATAACAAAATAAAGTAAGTAAAAACAAATAAGACTTGTATGTAGAAATTTATGTATAAAAATAAAACTTTAGTATGATTTTAGGTGCCGAGCACACATACACTTTATGTTGTTGTTTTGTACTTTCACTGTTGTTGCTGTTTATAGTTGTAACTTTTTTATTTTATTTATTTATTTTTTTTTTTTTTATTATAATACAAATTTTTTTTTTTTTTTAATTTTTTATATATATATTTTTTTTTTTATTATTTCATCCGTGCCGCACAACCGTACAAGCGCACGTCAGAAATCCGACTATACATTGCATATCATTTTCCTAGTTTTCCGACTAAACAACACACGGAACTTTCATCTTTCTTGTCTTGTCGTATTGTTTCGTATTTTCCACATATTTTTCGGAGCCTCTGCATCGATTCTCTCACTCATTATTTAACATTGACTGTCAAAGCTATGTTAGAGCTCTGTTAACGAATCAAGCAAGTGGTTTTTGAAGGCCTGAAATTATATGTATATACATGTATTGTATATATACAATGAACATATATATTATTGTAGAAGGGCTGACATCACCTGTAAAAACTAATTACATTAAACATAAATATCCCCTTGCGTTGAAAATGCCACACATTATTATGTTCCCAAAGTAATGACATGAAGCCCATGTCGGTCAATTTCATTTTGTATACACAACTGTTTTTATTGATGGAAAAAAAATACACAAAAATTTGTTTCACAAACATGACAATTTCATCACTGAAAGATAAAACAAAATATAACTTAATGAAGTTAATGATCATTTGATGGAATAACGATAATGAAAATGATATAACGAGCTCAATTATATACCATTAATAATTTTTTATTAACTAGGACACCTGAGTCTACTAAAGCTTACTCGTATTATGTCATCATAATATTTGATAATTACAAATGTTAAATGTAATGCATCGGAATTTCAAATCAATACCAATATCCAATCAGCAATTCGGATTACACTCCTGATTCCTTAGACGCCTTCACATTATTCCAATATTAGTTTATTAAATTGAATCCATGGTTGTTGCTATGGAATATATTGGCCCAATCAAGTAACATTCTTGATCATCATTATGAGAGGACTATTCTGAAGCCTAAAAGAATGTACTATTAGATACAGTTGTGGAGGTCTTCTTTTTGAAGATTGTATATTTTGCAGAAGATTCAAAAATCTCTGTGTGTAGTATGACTAATGACTCACATTTGTCCAAATGCTCGCTATTTTTGTCATGAAGTTTGTAACAGGCAGAAGGAGACAAAAAACCATAACCATAAAAACCATAAAGTATATATATTCTTGATCAGCTCGATTAGACGAATTGGTTAAGCCATGTCCGTCTGTCCATCTGTATGTATGCAAACTAGTCCCTCAGTTTTTGAGCTAGAGAGCGGAAATCTTGCACGAACCTTTTTACGCAGTTTATTTATCGCAACCACCCGAATTGGTCCACTAGAGGGGTATCTCCCAAATAAACCACCCATTTGAATTCATGTTCTTATTAGACAAACTTTTTTGTTTTTTGTCCTATCGAACTAAAACTTGGACACTATCAGTTTCCAAGATAGGCGCAGGATATTTGTCGAAACCAGCCCAATCGGACCACTAGTGGGGTACCTCCCATACAAATCACCCATTTGAATTAATTTTCTTATTAAAAAACTTTTTTATTTTCTGTCCTATCGAAATAAAACTTGGACACTATCAGTTTCCAAGATAGGCGCAGAATATTTGTCGAAACCAGCCCAATCGGACCACTAGGGGGATGCCTCCCATACAAATCACCCATTTGAATTAATTTTCTTATTAAAAAACTTTTTTATTTTCTGTCCTATCGAACTAAAACTTGGACACTATCAGTTTCCAAGATAGGCGCAGGATATTTGTCGAAACCAGCCCAATCGGACCACTAGTGGGGTACCTCCCATACAAATCACCCATTTGAATATTACAATGAAGCATTCACTGCGTCCCATGAAGAGTATTTCAACTTCGGCATAGTCAAAAATAACCTTCTTCCTAGTTTAATTTTTAATTTTATTTAATATTTTTTTTTTTGTTTTGATTTTACAATGTTCTTTACATAGGCAAGCAAACATAATCTTTTTTGAGCTTTGTTTTGTGTTCTGAATTTGCTTCTTTTTTTTTTGTTGCTGTTAAAACAATACAAAAATATACACTTAACATTATATTCATGAAATTTTTTTAAAGTTTCCTTAAATCATATCGATCAATAATCGCTGGAGGTAGTATTTTCTGTCCATCTAAAGCCATTACCGGCAAACAAATATCATTGACATATGTTGTATAATTGTATTTTTTGAAATGTCTACGCATGACCTTTGCTTGATCGCCAGCATCCCATGGTGGACGAAATATTTTTGTTCTTATCTTATTCTTAAATCGAGGCTCCTTATTAGGACGATCATAGTAATTGGCATATGTTGTGTAATAATCGTGATGTTCAACTGGTATGGATGCATTGAACACTTCTTTTTGTGCCCGAAGCGATACATATCCATTGGGCGAATGTGTTACTGTATATGTTGTAGATCTTTCATCTTTTAACAATTGTTCTATAGTGCCGAAATCAATTTTTGGATCGGCAAAGATTCTACGATACAAGCATTCATCACTCATTTCAAGACGTCTTAAGAATTGCTTATACTCTTCACGCCAATCCATCGAACGTGGCCATGTTTTAGTTTTATGTTGAACATGATTCACCATTAAAGTGTTAAAAGGATGTCCACTAAGGAGTGCTTCATCCTTTTGTGCGATCTTCGGGCATATAACTGTCCGTTCAGCATTCTTAATTGGTGCGAAATGATCCTGTGTTGTTGTTAAATATTTTGGACAACACAAATGCTCCATAGTGGTTTTACTATTTTAATGTGCTGCCTTTCTGAATTTGAATTCGTGTACTTTTCACTAGTTGTGTGTTTAATATTCAAAGTGTATAACATAGAGTTATAAGGAAAAAGAAAAGCCAACTGTGACATACAATTATATTTTTATTTTATTATTGTATATACTTGAGAACAATGTTACTAAGTAAAATATTTATTTTCGTGCTATTTGTTGTAAATCTAGTAAAAAACTAGTGATACTGACTAAACTTAATTTGTCTAGAAAAACCAAAACGAGAACTTAAATGATGAATGATCAGAGTGATAAATTGACAGTTTGAAAACTTGTTTCATTCAATCAATTATCTTAATCATTAAAGTAATTCATTGACAAGGTTGTAGTATCCTCTTATCTATGAGTAAGTAAGTCTTGTAGTCGTTTTGGTTTGAGTGTAAGTAAGAACAATCATTTACTCAAATAACAATTACAAACCTAATGGTGTTTTAATTGAAGGATTTCAGGATTTAATACCTCATTAGTGCATTGCTGCAAAAACTTCGAGCAAAGAACATAATGGAAAAACACCATCAGGGAGCAAGAGGGAACACCGACTACCGACAATACTAGCAGCAATGTAAAAATGGGTTACTAAAGGGAAATTATGTATTTCGACACATTAAACTGGTTACTACTCGGTAGAAGCTCTCTACATAAACCGCAGTCATCGTCGTCGTCTAGGAAACTATGAATTAATAAGCGCGTTGTCCAATTTTGTTAGTGGTTTTCACTATGAGTATTTATGTATGTACAATATCTTCTACATGTCTACATATCTATGTGTTCAATTAATCAAGCAAAGGTAATTCGATTCTCATTTGTTAAAAGTTTTCATTTGTTCATTTAATTAAGGTCAAATCACAGTTTGTTCCCGATTTCAATCTCATTAGGAGGCCAATTAGTATTGGTGTTAAATGATTTTGTATGCAATATTTGCTTTCTGCTTTGTGGTTTAGTTTAGGTTCAATTAAATTCCATTAATTTAATTAGGAATAAATAATAATAAGCATGAGTCGTAAGATTTCTACATTATATGGTAATATAAATAGTGTACGGACATAACAACAAACACTTCTCCAATCAATATTTCAATACAATATTTTATTATATAAATCATTGATCACATTACAGTTCATCGAGTTCTGTGTAAGTGGATTGAACGGCTACGCTTTTTGATTCTAATCACATATCGCATTTATAACTTCATTCTTCTGTAATCATTGGCTTAGATTTGTGATTCTGAAATGTGTGACAGCAATAGTTTTTTTTTTTTTATTATACTATTACACAGATTTAAGATTTTGAGCTGAAATTTTGATAAGGGTCTTGGATCTATCTTAAAATCTGATGTCGATAAAATGGCTA
Organism: Amiota minor; assembly: GCA_037043295.1. Lineage (NCBI taxonomy): Eukaryota > Metazoa > Arthropoda > Insecta > Diptera > Drosophilidae > Amiota > Amiota minor. The sequence goes on from JBAMAW010001787.1 coordinate 2,267,222, forward strand.
ATCCAAACATGTGATGTATTCAAATATCCAGGAGTAGTCCTTCTGCTTTTACTTAGTCGCTTAATTGTTCATACATAGAGTAGAAATTTTGAAAAGAGTCTATCAATAGAATGGAATCGATTTTTTTTTTTTGTGATATGCGTTTTTTTCTTCATATTCATCCATCAAACAATATCTTGATTTGAAGTTTATATTTCTGTACCAAAAATTCCACCAAAAGTTTATCAAGTGAAATAACTTGAAGTACGGATTCATGGTAAATTTGATAGAACAACTGTTTTTTCATTTGCTTGGTAAATTGGTTTTTGTTTGCAAAGTTTTTAAATGCCAAATCTGCCTGAATGTATCTGTTTGCAACAGGTTTTTCACAAATAATAACAACAATCAAAAAAGCTTTAAAGTACTTTTAAATAAAAACAAAAGACCTCATGTATGAGAAATAAAGTTGTGTTTTTGTTCATGAACTTAAAACTTTTTACTTTTCTATTCTTTTTTATCTGACACGAAACGACAACTGCACATGCAAAGATATAGTATAAATTTTATTTAAGACACATAGTTCACAATGGAGATTCATATAAACAATCAAATGGAATCAAATGGTGGCATAAACAGGGTGTGTTATTTAGATTGTTGATATTGCGTTTTAAAAAGAAAATAAGGAAAATTATAACAATTTATAAAAAGAAAAAATATTATTATTGATCTTTTGTACCATTGTAAGAAAAATTATATTGGATTTGTATAATTTCAATGACTTTTTTCAGCATTTTAATATAGATGAAGTAGAAATTTCTGTCCATTCCTTATGATTGAATTGATCCAATGTTTGTAGTTATGAATTTCTAGTAACTCAATTAAAGAGCCCGAGGCAATCAAATCATGTGGGCACTTAAAATCACCACCTTTTGTATGAGTCAATTATAAAAAAATCTCTTCTTATAAGCAGTATTTTCTGTAGCTTTTCATAGAAGTCAATGTTTCCTTTTGAACTCCTTTTAGGAGTATTGTTTTTGTATAAAATATCAAATCTATTCATTGTTTCCTTCATTATGCCGTAATATAGAGTGAATTTCAATATGTGCATAGGTCCAGAGTCAATCAATTTCTATTATCGCAAGCACCTTTTAATGCGTGATAATAGTATTTATTTAAAAATTGTCAATGCGTCACCCTTTATTATATACTTAGAATACATAGAAATGATATCTATACAATATTAAGGCACTCATTCATTACTAGTTGAGTTGGTCAGATACAAGTAAAGTGTACACCTATCTTAATGTCATCATTCATCATTCTTGTTTACACAAAACATACTTACGTATGTATATGCATTTATCGAACCATATGAGCACATAAAATATATCAATGGTAATATCTTTACATTTCACTGAATAAATTGTCAGAGGTTTTCCTTCTTTCTTATTTCCATATTGGTCTTTTCTATTTTTCGCTAGTTTTTTTTTTTTTTTTTTTTGTTTGTTTGTACTATTGAAAACAACAATAATAAAACGACGTAGAATGTGATTTTCATAGGGGTTTGGTCAAACACTTAGAAATTTGTATAAAGGAAATCAAAGATGCATAAATTGTGATTCGGAAAATCGAAAAATATAAAAAAAAATTACAATCAAAATAACAAATTCAAATGCTTTGCATTGTTATAAAACCATATGACAAAATTTATTACAATTTGTCATTTTTTGTTAAAGGATTCCAATGATTACCAATATAAATTTTCTTAAAAAGTTGTAAAATATACAATTGTTTTCTCTTTTGTAATAAATTCTATTTGTCCGCTATGAATTTACTTTAATATTTGAAATTATTGTGAGTAAAACTTCTTTAGCGGAGTTTGGCAAAAATTTATACTAAAAATTTGAGTGAAAAATACTAATCGTCACGTTTTGGAATTATCTGTATCACATGAACCGCACTAGGTAGAGACTTCAAATTTTCACAGATTGTGTATTTCTATTAACATATCCCCAACAAAGCGAAATGCACGAAGAAAAGAGAACGAGAAATTCACAGAAACTCGTTGATGATTTAATTTATGTACAAAAGGGGACAGACTTCAAACATAAACACAACAACAACAATTGAACACACCAAAGAAACCAAAAGGAATATACAGATGGACAGACAGACAGACTTTGAGATGGACTCTCTCTGTCTGTTTTTAAGAAGTTTCACTTCTATCACGTGTACGATGGCACACGCGCACTTTTTTATATATTTCTGCGGTTGATGGAAGAAAAAATTCTCTTAAAACTAAATAAAGTTTCCCTTTGAAATTCATTTATTTATGAAAATTTTATTTTAAAGTCTTCCTTTCTCAGTTTTATGCATCAGCAAATACATTATTAAGGGCAATGGTGCGTATGAGTAATTATTTAGAACAAACTTAAGTAATTAAGTTGGAAACATATCCTATACATATACTGAGTTTTACAAGCCCCATGCTTTGAATTCAAAACCATAAGTTTGTTAACAGTTTTAGCGTAAAGTCTTAGTATTTTTACAATAATATTGTTGCCATTCGTAATTTAGAACAAACGAAGCGATACAACGTGGAAACTTTATTAATATTTATAACACCTTGCCTTCCACACTCTTAGTTTCTGTATTCCCTTACTTAATGTTGTCACTTGCTACCATGCTTTCCGTCTTTCATTCTTTTTCTATTCTCATCATTCCCATGTCCAGGAACGCAATAGATTGATGTTACTGCTTCTGTTGTAGTTGTAGTTTTTGTAATTATTTAATAGTTGTCAACTACTCTTGTCACTCACCCAAAGGACGTGTTGCATTCACTCAAGGGTCAAGTGACAAGTAGCCAACTTAAGTGGGTAGTAACTAGAGTAGTTTATAGGTATATACACAATATAGAATATAGAGTAGTTAATAGATACATAGTTAGTTAGTATGTTAGGTATTGTAGTTAGGAGGCTGTGTGTATGTATATCTAATGATGGGAAGATGAAGCAGGTGACTCTTAAGTTGACTTTGTAATTTGTTGGTCTGCGTTTATTCCTTCGTTCATTCATTCGTTTTACGCATCGCTTAAAGTTTCATTCGCGCGTTAAAATGACGACACCCTCATCAGCCAACTAAATATATTTGTCACCTTTCCCAACGGACACAATAATCTTGTTGCTTTCAGCTTCTTCTCTACTATGCTACACTTTGCTCTACTAGCTTCCTTCATCCGTTGCACGTAATTTACAGTTCTGTTCTTCAGTTATGCGTAAAACTTCTTAATAAGTTCATGCAGCCGCGTTGTTGAGCATCACCAACAACGTACACTTCTTTAAGTTCATTTGCCATTTTGTTCGGTTATTAGACTCTTGTTTCTCATTTTCCATTTCTTCAATGAAATCTAATAAATATTTAATTTCAATATCAATATTTTGTTTATACATAGCTGTATGAATTTTGTGCAAGTCAATATTTTAATTAAAAAGTTGCATTTAATAGCTCATTTTTATTTAAAAATGCAAAACCTTTTTTTCCTCACTAATATATTTTTCATTAATCATAAGCTTAATTTTGTCAGCATCACAACATTTCATTTTATCTAACTGAATGAGCATTTTCCGAATTATGTTATAGTAATTACACATTTCCAATCCAAAGTAAATCATTATTATTTGTCACTTCAGGGTTAACTTTATATACGTAAAAGAAAATTAATGCTAATCACAATGAATCTCTTCTAAGATACTTTGACATTTCAATGAAAACAACCAATAAAGTATCTTTGATTAGATTGCTTTAAGAGGAAATCAATCATAAACAAAAGAACACAAGCAATAAGGAAGCAGCCCATCAACAATAAGTTAAGTTGCAAATCCAATCCACTGATTCTTGTATCCACACATAAACACATTTCGATACAAATAAGCATATACTTGTGGAATAGAGATAAACAGCTTGAGATACGATTGCCTTGTCACATTCGGTTTCATCATATGCGTCTGACAGTTTCAATTTTACCATTTGCATATCTTCCTATAGAACAGTCATCGCTTTTGTATAAACCAAATCCAAACTCAAATCCAAAATGTTCATTAAACTGTCAATGGAATTTGTAAACAATTTGAATATGTGACAAATTAAGGTAAAGTCTGCAAATGTGGTTACTCATATGTATATTACTACAATATATGCCTCGTTGGATTTGTTTCTAAATGATATTCACACATTATGAAAATAATCTTAAATTATTCATTCATTTGAAATAATTATATTCTTAATTAATTGGTTCCTTTCTTTTTGTAAGGTCTCGATATCATGATTTTAAAACTAGCAAAGTGACATCGGCAAAGTATCCATTAAAATTCATGAATTGACCACGGAAGCCGATGACAGGGTTTTACTTCCCCTCCACTCTTCATTTCCTGCTAAAAGAGATTGGGCTGAACATTTGCGTTTACTGCAAATAACTGAAACGGAATGTAGCAGATAATTTTTAATTTCCGGTCATGGAAAGGGTAAAAAAATAACAAGCGGAAACATCAAATTTGATTCCACACAGTTGAGGCAAAATCAAATTTATCATAAAATAAAAAAAAATTAAAAACTTTTTGCATAAATAAATCGAATTCAACTAGTCTATTGGTCCTAATATATTCAAAAGACTACGTTGAGGAATCTCCCTGCAGCAGTCCATTAGAGCCACTTTCGCCACACACTTAAGTCTGGTGTCCTTCAATATATTAACAAATAATCCCAGGACTGAGGAACTCTATTACAATGGATTTGATCCGAAGATAAATAATTGTACTTTACAATCTTCAAAATCTGAAATCTTATTTTCGAAAAATTTTTATTACAAATAATATGGCAAAGCGATATTCTTAAGTTTATACTCGTATAAATTTTATAATTACAATTTTTGCAAGTAAAAGTGTTGAGGAAGTCATCATGGAAAATCTTTAATGTTTTTGTTAAAATCAACATTAACTTCTTCTGTTTTTGCAAATTATCGTTGCCGGTGCTTCTAGTACCTTGCTGATGGTACTAGAACTTAAACTTATCATAATGAAGCAGGTTCCTGGCTCTCGTCCCATATGGGCTTCCGTTTCCTTCTCACCTGTCTAAGCATGACAACATGATGAAGATGATGTTGATGTTGATGTTGATGTTGATGATGATTATGATGATGGCAGTGCAAATTGTGCAAATTGCTCTTAACACTCTGATGATAATGATGATGATGATGGCATAGGTAAGAATAAAAAAACAAATAACCAAGCGAACACACAACAAGGAATTTTCACAACGTTAATTTTTGCACGTTCACATGTAATTATGAACGCTTACACTGAACTGAAGCGGCATACGTGAACTTTTTTTGTTTGTGTGTGTGTGTGTGTGTGTGTGTGTGTGTGTGTGTGTGTAGTATTTGAAACTTTAGTCGTTGCTTAGGTAGTGCTTAGCAACCCATTGGACACGGTCTTCATTAAAGTTACTACAATTCTCGTCAGTATTAAATCACATTTTTGATTTGATTTTCCATTTTCTTTCTTTCTCTCTTTTTTTTTTTTGTTATACTTATTTCTTATGCCTTATTTATTTTTCTTTTGTTATTGACCCAGTTATTGTATTTCACAGCTGCGGCTCAAATTTATTTTCTTTCCTTCGGTACTCTAATGTTACCTTTGGGCACAAGCACTTAAACTTTACTTTAGGGACTTCACTTCATCTTGTCACTGCTTTATTATCGCCGCAGGGCTTAACGTAAGTATAAAGTTATAGGAAGTTATATTATTTTACATCAGATGACAAAAAGTTTTATCTTACAAATATTTGATTTCAAAAATGTTTTTAGTATTGAGAATTGCTAAAATTCTGATCAAAGTTTTAAATCAAAAGAAAGTTCATTGGAAAACAAAACATTTATCTGAATTTCTCATTGATTTGTTGAATAATTTTGGCTAGTATATTGTCATCTTAGTTAAATTAAAGGGTGCATTAAGTTTCTACAAATGTACATTGTAACCAGGAGTAAGAGAATAAAAAACCCACAAAATAATTGCATTTTGAATTTACCCATTTGTCTATTCAGCCACCTGCCTCTTAAGTAGGAAAGCTCATATTTGGTTTGTGAAATCTGATAAATTCAGGCTGAGCCAATTGTATTTCTAATTTTTATCACGTTTCCTACTCACTCATCGTTAAGCAATAATAAACTCCATTCAATTTTAATACATTAATGAGGTTTCTGCCTTCTGTTCGCGGAACATTGGGACTATTTTTCCTAAATTAAACATATATAACATCACCATCATAAAACCCTCCTCAGCATATCATTTTAATCTATTGCCCGAATATGAAAAGTACAATATAATGAAATCTAATTTATATTTCCTTTTACAAAGTTTTATCATTTCTTTACTTTAAGTACCGAAATTAATGGTACTGTAGGGTATCTATACAATAGTAATGCCTTTGCAACTAAAGCGACTTCAAGTGTTAACTATATAGTTGTTTAATTTGATTTGGTATGAAATGTTTTCTTGAGTGCTTTTTATGATGATTGTTTTGTGATTGCCTCCTGCACCTTCCCTTCTTCCACTTTCACCGTCCTCACACACTGAACTCTTGTACAGGGAAATTTGTACCATATGTCTGAAATATTTTTAGCTAAACATAGAAAGGGTTCAATCAATATTTGTAAAATCTTTAAGGCATTCAGTTAGTTAATATGTTTGTCTGTCTGTCTGTTTGCCTCTCTGTCTGCCAGTCATGAGTAGAATTCATGTCGTATGAGTAGCATTAAAAGGCAATAGAAAAAACCAACATCGTTTATTTGCTCACGAAAAGCAATTAAACTTTGTCCAAGTCAATTGCATAAATTCATTTCATTTTTAACTCCCACTTTTTCCCCCCTCGCCATCTTTCTAAGTAGAAAGCAAACTTACCAAGACGAATATAGAAGAAAATATAAACCATGAACGTGTTGAAGACTATCGGTTGGTCGGTCAGCCATTTTGCACGCTTCATTGTTTGCGTCATTCGATTTGTAATCAAGCAAGTATACTAATACAAACACTTATAAATATTACAAACACATATGTATGTATGTATGTATATACGAGTAGGTACTTTTATAGCTATTTTTGCTCTTTCTAAATCAATAATTGTACAATGAATGAAAGAAAATGCTACGAAAAAATGAAAGAAAATACCAAAGCCAACAATAAGAAGAAATGTATGGATGTGTGTTTGAATGAATGAAAAGTTTAATCGGGAATCCTTGGAGTGCACGTTGCCATTGAAAACAGTCACAAAGCAGTTCAGTGCTGAAATCAACAAAGCTTCAAAAGTTCAAATTTGTCCTTTGTTAGAATTTTTGTGAAAAAAAAAAATATAAATTGCACACAATAAAAAATGTTCTTTTATGCTTAAAGCAAATAATTCAGAACACAATAAAGATCAGAATAATTCACCCTTAAATTTGCCATTCGTCTTTTATCTCAGATCGTGTTCATGTGCTCTTTATGTTAGTTATGTTGTACAAAAGTATATTGTTATGGGTCTTTTCATATATTTATGATGTTTATTTCTATAGTTTTTATGTGAAATAACCACGTTATGAGGTGAAGTAAATCTATGGGCAACAAAAGAAGTGAAACAACGGAAAAGTGAAAGTTTTACGAACGGAAAATATGTCATAACAATGTAAACAACAGATTAAATTTACAACTAATGAAACCCATGATTTACTTACTATAAAAGATTTCAATAGAATACTTAAGGTAATATCTTCTTCTAAGATTATTGTTGCTTAATTTGCTCAATATTTTCATATACAATTTTTTTTTCTTTAAGCCTTAAATCATTTTTATCTCTTCAATATGTAAAGCAATAGAATGTAATAAACTGATAACTTATTTGTCATCTACATTTATTATTGCAATGGCATTTCATTATGTCCTACAAATGCGAAGAACAAATATACATTGAACGAAGAGAAATTTATTTCAATCGTAATGAATTTTTGGTTGCTTTTCTTCCGTAATTCATTTACCGTACGTTATTCTGTTTCAATTTATCCAATTCGCTACTGATCAAGGGTGCTTTAGGCAGTATCTGCATAGATTTGGACATGCTATAAACACATTCTGTGGTTGCAGCTTAGATGTCGTGGTAGATTCGGAGCACCTAGTTCATGATTATCCTCGATATGAAGCTACACCATCGAGAATTTCGAAATTCCTCTATTCCTTATCATAGCATATGTATGAGCTATATACGGTGCCTAACTGATGTTATGATATCTCCCTAGGAATACTTGGAATTGAGGATATGTAGTTTTTTAGTCGTTGAGCGAACTAACTTTTTGGCGTGGGCCATACAAAAACTATCTTCCATACTCCAATTTCATTCATATTTATTCTGTTTACAATTAAAACTAAGAATTTCAGCGGAAATTCAATAATTCTTTTATAAGTAAGAGTCTATTTATAAATATTCCTATTACTTCTATATTTACATAATTTTCTGAATTTTGATTTAAAAAATTCCTTCTGTGGCTTCGTTTATTCATGGCATGATGACCCTTTAAAAGAATATTCCTTTTATATTCACCATCCTTAGATAGAAAATATTAACTTTCAAATCTGAAATACATTTCAAAATTTAACAAGATAAAATGGTATCATGTTTCATTTGCAAATTTTCCTAGATAATAAATCTGACAAATCCAATAGAAATGTTATTAATGACAATCAAAACAAAGTCTTCAATTCATTTATCATCATGACAATGAACTCATGTAAATGAACAAAACATGATGTCTTTATTATTTTAAAACATGTCTATAAATGGAAGTAATGAAAGATTTGTTATATTTTAATTAGACTAGTCTCTTAAATATAAGTTATATTTCATAACCATCACAAATAAAAAAAACACACAAATGTTGCCTGATATCCTAAAATATATATAAATCTAAGAACAATCAATAATACATTGATGCAATGATAATAAATTTTATATGTATTACAAAGATATTTGACGTATTAGAAATAGCAGAAATGTTGAAGATATTCATATCGACTAAAGCAAACAGATGAACAAATAAACAAACAAAGCAGGATATCGAAGTCAACCTACCAACCAAAACCCAAACTTCACTCTCTGGAACGCTTAAGTATTTTTACTTGAATTGAATTATTAACAGTTGCAGCGTGGAAAAACTAAAAGCGAAAGTCGACTATTGAATTCATGAAAAAATGTAATGCTAAATATTTAAGCAACCACAAAACCTTCTTACTACTACTTCGTTGTTCCTTTCGTTGGATTTCTGCCAAAATATCAAGCGAGTCTTTAACAGTAGCGGATTCAAAAATACCTTACCGATTATTGTCTTGCATTACTATTTTGAAAGAGAAAAACATTTTTGTGAAACATTTTTCTGCTTAGCATTTCTACAATATAATACAATAAATCAAATATTTTATTCTATTGATGTGATGAAGAAAATTTAATGTAACAAAAAATAATTATTTTTATCACTCAATAGTTAAGAAAATAATACAATATTTATAGTAGTTGAATAGAAAAGAACTTTACTTCAACTATGTTAAAATACTTTAGATAAACTTTTACACCTTGTAACTTCAATTCGTAAAACTCAAATAAAAAGAAACTCTTTGAAACAAGGATTTGGGTATAGAGAAAAGTGATGCTGTCTTGGTAAACTGTTGTTAGCATAAAATGTAAATCGAACTAAAAATAGTAACAAAAACAAGAGCAGGAAAATAGAAAAGTCTTTACAACAAAATAGTAACATGTTAGGGATAGAGATGGTGATGGAGGCGGTGGTGGTGGCTACACTCACGAATCCGGAAGCGTGACGTGAGCTTGCAATCAAGTGGAATGGATGTTTCATGTATATTTCCGTAAACCTTATATTTAATTCATTACTTTAAGTTGTTACTCGTCGAAGTAGTTGAAATGTTGTAGTTTTAGTATTCCAGTTTCTTGTTTGAAATTTCTATTTTTTTTTTTTTTTTTTTTTTTTTACGATTTTACTGAGAGACTCAATGGAATTCTTTTTCTCACAACTAACTGAATAAATGCTGCTGTCAGTCTGTTTGTTTGGTACGATTATATAATATACTCCTTCCTTGCAAAACACAGGTTCCATCTTCTTCCTCTCTTCTTTCTAATTCTACTATTTTGGTAGTTTGAACTTTGGCATAGTTGACTTTAAATTGCTTGACAAAGTTAGGCAATAGCAATTTAAACATTATTTGCATTCTTGATAACTCCAAAATATTAAATAAACATTTTAGTTGAATATTCTACTTGCGGTTTCTCCAATTTAAGTCATAACAACTGCATAGAGAAAATTTATTCCTTGAGGCGCATAAAGTACAATATTTGGTAAAATGTCAACGCTAATAAAGAATAAATTAATTTTATTTATTTTTTTTTTTATGCTAAATTTACATGATTTTATTTATTTATTGTAATTTCTATCTCAATAATTATAATAATAAATGCGCAAAATAAAATATCAAAATAGAATTTCTTAAATATTTGTATTTATATTTTATTTTAATATCATTTAATAAGAATTTATCTGAATACATGAAATTTTATATCTACAATATTTGGTTGCACTCATTTGAACTCATTCAAAAAGTTTAAAAAAGTATATCAATGCAGGGAAATTTATAATAACAAATCATTACAATATATTGTAGCAAGATTGCATAAAACTGTTTAATCTGGTTAGATTAAAGTTAACATACTTTAATCTGGGTGTTCAATACGAATTCGAGTTCATCCTGACACTTTATTATGATATGCTTGAAGAGTTTGTGTGGCATGGAATATTGATCTCATTCATTGCATTAGGATTCAAAAATACGCATCTCCTTCTTACCAAAGTGTAGGGGCTTAAATGTCTGGTTTGATCAGAATACTCGGGCCATCTCTGTAGACCACTCACTCCTGTTCTTCCTATTAAGTACTGAGAGGATGCATGCTGACAGCGCAGATACAATGTATGTAAATTTGTATTGTTTATTATTGATAATAAATGCATAATGCTAAAGAAACAATTTTATCCTAAACAAAAATTTATTTTCGCATTCAATTAAAAATCTATTATAAATAAACAGAACAATATTTAAAGATAATTCTTAAAGACACTTAACCAAACTTCATTTTCAATATTTTTCAAGAAAAAATTTTACACATTTTCTTTAAAAACTTTGAAAAGCGCTCAGCTTTATGAGTAAAGTGCAATCGAAGGAATTCCTTTCAACTTGGAAGCCGCATGCAATAAATAATAAATGCATTCAAGCACACAACAAAGCAAACAGTTACACATACACACACACACACACACGGCCACGGATATACACTTATATACGCCTATAAATATATGATGCCTTAAGTCACTTACATAAGAAGGAAATGCAAACAAAATCGATTGTTGAGCTGAGCAATTCTTGATGGTGCAATAACTTTTTGGCTCAATATTTATGTCAATGTAATACGACCATAAAAAAAAAGGTAAATAGTGTGGCCGCCTCCCTAAAAGGATCCAAAAAGCAAAGTAAGCAATCAATAATAATATAAAAAATTTGAACCCTTTCAAATTTTATGACTTGTTCACTTATTTATTATATTGTATATACTATACACGTAGTAAAACGAAAAAGAACAAGGAAAATTTATCAATTTATAAAAAATAGTAGAAAACAAAGTAGAAAAATAAAATGAAGAGTTTACTTTTTAGCAGTTGCCATAGTCAATTCAGAACGGAAGTACATACCTCTGATGGGTGCTACAATGGACGTCATCGTCGTCACCACCATTTGCCGCCGTAAGCCAACATTTGCTTTGTCGTTTCCGTCGCGTGCATGGAAATTGTTTGTTGGCTCGCTTGCGTTGTTTTTATCGCTGCGGCAACCTTTGAATGCCGGATTGGATTGGATTTGGATTTGAAGTCATAAAACGAATTATTTATTGAGGCATGCAGAGCAACCGCAATTTATTGTTGCACAATATACAATACTTACTACACATTAATGTCTATATAAATATTATGCATACGTCTTATAGTAGACAATATTAGTCACGCAACCCATCCACCAGCAACCACCAACTACCAATAATGTAACTTAGTAAACATTAACTTGAAATTTCTTCCTAATTTTTTTTTTTTTTTTTTTTGAGTGTGGGGCAATAATTATTGAAAAGCATAAACTTAAAAGAGTAAAGAACACCAACTTGACACTTTGGCACTGATTTAATCTCAAACACTTTCTCCTATAATTGTTCAGTTCCTTTCTATACTTCCGCTTACGCGCACTTCCGGTCGAAGGCCATTCTCTACTGTTCCACAAAACAGACGCCACTTTCTTTCAGTTACGCCATTAATGTGACTTTGGTATACTCGTTATTATTATTATTATTCTTATTGTTGTTATTCTGGTTCTTGTTGTTCCATGCTATAAAACTGAAATGTTTTTGTAGTGTTTTTATGTATGGGAATGTATGCATCGATGGGTGGGAGAGCATTTGTTTGTTTATATTTTACATTGCATACCTGCAGGTGTCAAGTGCAGCTGTTCCTACTGCTCACTCTAACACAGTTTATCCCTCACTCTCTCTGTAACATTTTTTTTTTTATTTTTCTCGTCCTTCAAGTTAAGTGCCATCAAGTGTCGATAAACTGCGCGCACTTGACTTAATACCAAAATGAAAATATTTTGCTGTTTTATGAGAAGATTTTCCTCAAATATAAAAATAAAACAAATTTTTACTGTAATTATTTCATAAGTTATTCGAATTTAAATTGAACATAAAAAAAAATTCAATATTTTCATGCTTTAAAAAACTTTTCTTTGCTCCTGTCGTTATGCAAAGTTTTTCCTCATTCGCTCTTACATTCAACTGTAGTAATTCCCAAGTTGAAAACTTCCAATTCAATTAAGTAAACTTTAAAACACATTTGCACTTTCAGATACATAAAGAAAGTGAAAAAGAATGAGATAAAGATAAGGATAATGGAAGAGAAAATGAGATAAGAAGTTACTAAGAAAGACAGAAATTCATTTGAAAATACTTTAATTAGCATTATGTGGTACATTCCTTTGAGGCAATCATGTTTAAAGTGCCTAATTCAAGAACAAAGTATTGTGGAAGAAGAGATCCAAATTTGAAAAGTCATTAAAGCATTTACAGTTTACTTAAGCTAATTAGTATTTAATTAAGCTTAAATGAGCTTCAATCAAACAAATAACAACAGCAACAATATCTTTAAATATCAACTTATTATGGTAATAGCACATATAACCATTTATTCATTCAGTCATTCAATGAAGGAAGCCTATTATTAACTAAAATGTTTTGTCATAAAATTGAATTATGGCATACTTAGTTAGGGGATCATATCCAATAGAACTGTGTATACAATACAACTACAATATGTCTATATATGTATAAGCATATGCACATATGATAAAACGTGTGTTGTCTCTAAATATGTGTTCTATTCAACAAATATTTTCGCAGGAACGTGACTTTGCCAAAGATGCTGCCACTCAATACAATATGGTCATGGAATATGATCGACCATACACATGAGTAGGTGACGGAGTCACTAAGTGAGTGAGTGGGTAAGTTGTTTGATATTGTATATAGTGGAAATAGTTCGAAGATTTTAATACCAGCTGGTGAAACATACTACACAAGGACATAACTCTCACAGCTTATGATGGTGGGCCAATGTTAGAGACACATAATAAAAACCGACACATTGCTCGTAGACAAGTAACACATTTAACGTAGCGGAAATAGAAAAATAGTGTTGCATATTAAGTGGAGTAGAACAATTCAAAATGGTCTTAGTTAAGAATACATACATATATTGAAAGAGTAGAACAGAACAATAGCAATTTTGAATTTTATTTAAATTAAAGTCATTTTATGAATCTTTTGACTATTTCATGCAATAATCCTTTGTACAAGATAAAGAATTTAAATATTATTTATTTATTTATTTATCATAATTAAATCTAATATATAATACTAAACTTAATACTAATTTTAACGAGTAACTAGCTACTGGGGCCTACGACTCAATTTAAATATTACTTAAGGACTTTTGTAAATAATTTCAATCGAATTTGAATCAAGTTAATAGACTAATTATTTTTTAAAGGGTCATTAAATGACATTGTCATTTTTATTTTGGAATCCTATTTAATTGATTTCATAGAAGCAACACCTCATATCGCAACTGGATTCGAGTATGCAGTTCTTAAGCCGAAGCACTGCCACTCAAAATAACGGGTGATTTTTTATCAACTTTTTTTTTTGGCAACACTGTTTTTAACAGCTGACGCGGTTTACGAACCTTGTGTTACTGTCAAACACGTTCAGTTTCCTCTATAATTTAACCATGAAACGACTTACAAACGAACAGCGTTTACACTTTATTGAATTTTATTATCAAAATTATGGTCAGTTTTGCCGACCTTCTGAGACGGCTATTCGTAATGTTGTGTCAAAATTTCGTCACAATTTACATTATTGGACATTAAACCACCAACACGCATACGTACAGTGCGCAGATGTATCCGCCAGTGTTACTGATAACCCTTAATTATCGATTCGGCGCCGTTCGCAGCAATTTGGCCTCTGTTACTCCAATACGTGGAAAATTTAGCGAAAGCATTTGGGTGTAAAACCTTTTAAAATACAGCTGATGCAAGAATTGAAGCCGCGCGACCTACCACAACGGCTAACTTTTTCTGAATGGGTTAAGTTAAATCAAGATTCAATTTTTTATTGAAAAATTATGCTCAGCGACGAAGCTCATTTCTGGTTGAATGTATACGTGAATAAGCAGAATTGCCGCATTTGGACAGAAGAGCAACCAAAAGCATTGCAATAACTAGCAATGCATCCCGAAAAAGTCACTGTTTGCTGTGGATTATGGGCCGGCAGCATCATTGGGCCGTACTTTTTCAAAGGCAGCGAAGGCTTACGATGATAACAAACTGCCCAAAATGGAAGAGATCGACTTGGCTAACATATGGTTTCAACAAGATGGTGCCACATGCCACAAAGCACGCGAAACAATCGCCCAATTGACAAGCAAGTTCGGTGAGCAGTTCATTTCACATTTGGGGCCGCTCAATTGGCCGCCTAGACCATGTGATTTAACGCCTCTAGACTATTTTTTTTTTTTGCTTATATCTATAGCGACAAGCCCGCAACGATTAACGCACTACGAGTCAATATTGAACAATTTATTCGTAAGATACCGGCCGATATGTTGCAGAGAGTATACCAAAATTGAACCTTCGTTTGGACTATTTTCAGCACGGCCGCAGCCAACATTATCTTTAAAAATTAAATTATATCGATCGTTCTATCGACTCAAATAAAGATTTCATACATTTTTCTGAATTTTATGTCTTTTTTTTTTGCCAATCAAATTAGCGAACTCTTAAAAAAAAACTTCTCCTCTGCTTTTGAGACAAAGTATAGTAATATTGGAAAGACTCACATATATTTTTTTTTTTTTTTTTAATGTGTCATCACCAATCAATCAAAACCAATCATTTAAGGCCTTTTTTATTAAAAATACAGCAATTTTTTTACCCTATATCTTAAATACTTGTTTCACTTCAAAAATGGTATTGTCTTTATTCAAGCATGGCGAATCTGTCAAAGCAAAGTTCGATTCAACCATGTGCAAGTTGAAGATCAGCATTTTATTTTTTTTATTCATTATTTCATTTTGCTTCAATGGAACATGGTCAACAATTACATTACATTTTGATTACAACCGTCAACATATACAGATTTTGCAAATACCATCCATTCCATAATTGTATTATCGACGCATTGCAAATCTGTCCAGAAAATGATGCATTCAACCATATGCAAGTCGAACAACAGCACCTTCGGCATTAAAAGATGTTGCTTCATTCTGACATAGTCAATAATTGCATTACATTCTGACTACATCCGTCAAATGCATCCTGTTTTTGCAAGCACCTGTGGTTTCTGTGGTTTATCCAAGCAACGCATCATGCCACTATAAAAAGGAATGACTTTTCTTCTGGAATAGTTAGTCTTCATTTGATAGGCTTAGAGTGCACATTAGTGAAAATTTGAATAAAATAAGAAAACAAACAAATGTGATATATGAACTCGATATCATAATTTTACTTTACCTACAATCATTCAATTAAGTCAAAAAGAATTTGTAACTCAAATAATTTATTTTAAAATTCACATTCTAATATTGTTTTCATTAGGAAACTTATGTAATGTTTCATTTCAAAATCCATACATAGGTTTACTATGAAAATAAAATTTAGATAAAATATTACAGAAAATAAATTAATTAAGATTTTCAGTGACTAAAAAAATATAAATAAAGTAACAAAGAGTGACACTTAATCAAAAAAAAAACTCACATTGAAAGTGCCAAATTTTGTGTTATGTGAAATTACCTTCCAATTCACATCTGGAAATTTTCGAGAAAAAAAAACTTAAATTTTATAAGATAAATTGTAAAGTAAGTTAAATTTAATACAAAAATTTTGCAAGCACCTGTGGTTTCTGTGGTTTATCTAAGCAACGCATCATGCCACCATAAAAAGGATTGACTTTTCTTCTGGAATATTTAGTCTTCATTTGATAGGCTTAGAGTGCACATTAGTGAAAATTTGAATAAAATAAGAAAAAAAAGCGAAACGATAAAGAATGTTGTGATTGCGTTAAAACAAATGAATCCAAATTGGATGTAGGTCAGTACAAATGTGATACATGAACTCGATATCATAATTTTACTTTACCTACAATCATTTTGGGATTCAATTAATTCAAAAAGGTTTTGTAACTCATATAATTTATTTTAAAATTCACATTCTAATATTGTTTTCATTAGGAAACCTATGTAATGTTTCATTTCAAAATCCATAGATAGGTTTACTATGAAAATAAAATTTAGATATAATTTTACAGAAAATAAATTAATTAAGATTTTCAGTGACTAAAAACTTATAAATAAAGTAACAAAGAGTGACACTCAATCAAAAAAAAAACTCACATTGAAAATTTGGCACTAAATTTTGTGTTATGTGAAATTACCTTCCAATTCAAATCTGGAAATTTTCGAGGAAAAAAAACTTAAATTTTATAAAATAAATTGTAAAGTAAGTTAAATTTAATACAAAAATTTTGCAAACACCTGTGGTTTCTGTGGTTTATCTAAGCAACGCATCATGCCACCATAAAAAGGATTGACTTTTCTCTAAAATACTCAGTCTTCATTCGATAGGCATAGAGTGCACATCAGTGTAAATTTGAACAAAATAAGAAAAAGAAGTCGAAAAGGTCAGGGCAGTACTCGATCCCAACGATCTCGGGTTGCCAGTCCTACTCTCTAACCACTACTCTACACAAATATTTTACTCATGTTTGCTTAAATAGCTCAAATACAATATAATAAAAAACAATCATTTTCAATATAAAAATAAAAAAAAAAAAATATTTCCAATGCAGAATTCGAACCCTATGCCATCAGTTTGCTAGCCCGATACTCTAACCAATAGAAAAAAAATCTGACGATTCTATTTTTATTATTTTTTCACATTCTAATTTTGTTTAAGTTAGGAAATATATGAATGTATCATTTAAAAACTCATTCTATATGTTTCCTAATGAAAATAAAGTTAAGATTAAATTTTCCAGAAATTAAATTGATTAATATTTCCAGTGACAAAAAAAAAAATAAATGAACTAACAAAAACAAAAACTCAAATTAACAATTTCAAAAGAAAGAATTTTCTTCTGAACACAACCCACTACGCTCTCCTGCATCTAACGGCGATCTACAATGACATCTTGCGGCTCATCCTGGAAAACCCGACTACAAACCATGCTGCTACCATCCGATCAAGTTACTGGCAAAACTCTCCAAGGTTATCGAAAGACTTTGTACTTCTGGTTAGCCTATTGCCAATGCAGGACGTAAATCGAAAAAATAAAGAATGGAATGTTTGTTTTTCATTTTCTAATTTTGTTTATTTAGGAAATGTATGTATGAATGTATCATTTAAAAAATGTATCCATATGTTTCCTAATGAAAATAAAGTAAAGATTAAATTTTCCAGAAATTAAATTTATTAAGATTTTCAGTGACAAAAAAAAATAAATGAAGTAAAAAAAGAAAAACTCAAATTAACAATTTCAAAAGAAAGAATTTTCTTCTGAACACAACCCACTACGCTCTACTGCATCTAACGACGATCTACAATGACATATTGCGGCTAATCCTGGAAAACCCGACTACAAACCATGCTGCTACCGTCCGATCAAGTTACTAGCAAAACTCTACAAGGTTATCGAAAGACTTTGTACTTCTGGTTAGCCTATTGCCAATGCAGGACGAAAATCGAAAAAGTAAAAAGTGAAATATTTGGGTTAAAACAAATGAACTCAAATGGAATGTGATATAAGTCCTGAATAACATGCCAATCACTTTGAGATTCAATTAAGTCAGATAAATTGTGTAACACATATATTTTATTTCGTTTTTCATTTTCTAATTTTGTTTATGTTAGGTAATATATTGATGTATAATTTAAAAATCCATCAATATGTCACCTAATGTAAATAAAGTTAAGATTAAATTTTCCAGAAATTAAAATTATTAAGATTTTCAGTAACAAAATAAAAATAAATGAATAACAAAAACAAAAACTCAAATTAACAATTCCAAAAGAAAGAGTTTTTTGAAATTCTCTTCTGAACGCAACCCACTACGCTTTCATGCATCATCTATTTCATCATCATTTAAAAATTCCATACATAGGTTTACTGATGTAAGAAAAATTTTAGATTAAATCTTCCAGAAATTAAAATAATTAAGATCTTCATTGACAAACAAAAGAGTGTCAAAAAAAAAACAAAATCTAATTGAAAATGCCAAAAACAAGAATTTTGTGAAATTCCCCTCTGAATGAATGGTAATAGCATCATAAACTGTCACTTGGCCTTTCTACAAACGTAACAGCTTTCAAGAATCAGAAATCATTCAGATACACAAACACAGGCCATCATCTTCTATATGGTCATACTCGGACAATATCAAGTTGTATGTATGCAAGGCACATTTATGGTCCGGAGGTCATGTTGAGATTAACAACCACCACCCACCCAGTTATGTATGTATGTTTATGCAAAAAGCTTGCGCTGACTAACACAAGTAGTTCCACTTCTCGTAGTCAATGCTGCATTTTGTAGACAGGATGTGATGTGCTTTGGTTGTGGTATAGTTCGTCTTGTCCCATCCAGTTCTGTGTTCTTTAGCACTATTCTGTTCGATATTTTCTGCCCTGTTCTGCCTTTGAAGTAGTTGGTATTTGGAAATGTTGGTGTTTCCGTATTCAAAATGGCTATTCAACTTTTAATGCAAGTGAACGTGTTTTGCATGAATTTTTGATTTTTAGTTTTCATTCATGTTCCTCAGTATACTTTTGACAAGGTATTAACATTTTTCCTTTCTCATACATAAACAAAATGTCAGAGTATATCAACTAAGATAGTCGAATAGATACTCATTTTGTTTCGTGTGTTTGTTATAGAGAAATAATAAGAATATGAATTATTCCCAAGATACTATAATATCTTGGGAATATAGAAATTATTATTTTATACGAGTATATATACATAATGGTGCTATAAGATATTTATCAGTTGATCCTTAGCGTGACAGTTTTACAGATGAGATACTGATGTTCTTCACCTTCATGGATGTGTTCTCGAGAATCAACAGTTCCAGCAATTAAGCATGACCTAAAGCCCGAACCCAACCGACACCGGGTTCTCTGAAAGTTGATATCATAGATTGTGATGCTCTAAATTTTGTTTAAAATTCCATGAGAAATTATCGTAATAAATTTAGAATACGTACCATATTTCGTCTATGATTCCAAAGATGCAGAAATCAAATGAAAATACAGAGCTCACTTTTTACTTATTCATTTTCCTTGAGAAGATGATATACTTACAATACATAACTTGAATGCAGGGTATAAAAAGTTCAATTAGATTGAAATATGTTTTCTTTTTGTATTCTACTATACAGCATTATGATGATATTTTTGTATTGCATACTAAAGGGCGCGGTAGCATTACAGGTGTTCTTAAAGAGAAAACTTGTTTCACTTTTTTCCGTTTCGTTCTCTGTTTTCCACTTTATTTCTTATTTCTGGTTTCAATAAGAACAAAATACCTTACTCCATTATTTCACTTTGTTTACCTTTATTGTTTATTTAGGTTTATACCTTTTTCGGTTGTCTCAATTCGGTTTGTCTTAGTTTGCCTTTAGCAAATATTGTGCTGACGTCGACGACATTATTTAACAAAGAAATTTTCCATTAAATACATAGGTTTCATTTCATTTCATAAAAAATAATTTACTTTATTCAGTATATTATTGTATTTTGTATTTAAAATTTTATTATAATTATTAATATTAAATCCATTAGATTCAATTTTTCTGATTCCATTATATGTAATTAAAATTGATTCAACATAAAAAAAAGAAAAGAAAAATACCAACTTAACTGAATTATTCTTTTTTTTTTTTTAATTTAAATTACATAAATTTAATGACTATTCTGCATAAATTTGGCAAATATTAGTCTATCAGATATGAAATAATATTCCACCTGCGAACTCTTAATAAAAAATTAAAAAGCATAATAATAAAATATTTTTGCGTAGGCAACCTATCCTTATAATAACCTTTTATTCTGTTTTATACGTAAAATCTTAAATACTTGTTTCAATTCAAAAATTGTATTGTGTTTATAAAAGCATTGCGAATCTGTCAAGGCAAAGTTACTTTCAACCATGTGTTTGATAATTTTATTACATTCTGATTACATCCGTCAAATGCATCCTGTTTTTGCAAACACCTGTGGTTTCTATGGTTTATCTAAGCAACACATCATGCCACTATAAAAAGGAATGACTTTTCTTCTGGAATAGTTAGTCTTCATTTGATAGGCTTAGAGTGCACATTAGTGAAAATTTGAATAAAATAAGAAAAAAAAAGGCGAAACGATAAAGATGTTGTGCTTGTTTAAACAAATGAATCCAAATTGATTGTAGGTCAGTATAAATGTGATATATGAACTCGTTGTCATAATTTTACTTTACCTACAATCATTTTGGGATTCAATTAAGTCAAAAAGAATTTGTAACTCATATAATTTATTTTAAAATTCACATTCTAATATTGTTTTCATTAGGAAACTTATGTAATGTTTCATTTAAAAACCATGCATAGGTTTTCTATGAAAATAAAATTTAGATAAAATTTTACAGAAAATAAATTAATTAAGATTTTCAGTGACTAAAAACTTATAAATAAAGTAACAAAGAGTGACACTCAATCAAAAAAAAAACTCACATTGAAAATTTGGCACTAAATTTTGAGTTTTGTGAAATTACCTTCCAATTCAAATCTGGAAGTTCTCCAAAAAAAGAATCTTAAATTTTATAAAATAAATTATAAATTATACAGTGCTGCCATGAAAAATATTTAACATTGGGGAATATAAATTTATTTAATTTTTTTTCTTTTTAGGATTCCGGAACCAAAGGGTACCAAGCGGAACCCCATTACTAAGGCTTCGCTGTCCGTCCGTCCGTCTGTGTTCGGGCCAAATCTTATGAACCGTAATAGCTAGAGAGTTGAAATTTACAAAGCATTTGTAGTTCTATCCGGAAAAAGGCAACAAATATTAAAACTAAAATATTTTGAAAATTTTAAAGGGGTCCCCATACAAGAAACATTTTGATTTGTATGGAAACATTCCAGTGAGTGGATTAGAAACTTATAGTGTCGAAATTTCAATTTCATCGGACCTCTAGAGAGGGTAGCTCCCATAAAACATTTTTTGTTTTTTGAACTATTGAACTGAAATTTAGACACTACAAGTTTTAATATGGGCACGGTATATTTCTTGGAATCAGCCAAATCGGCCAACTAGGGGGTACCTCCCATACAAATCCACCATTAAATGCAGGTGCTTATTCAAATAACTTATTTGATTTTTACACTATTGAACTGAAATTTACACACTATTAGTTTTTTATATAGACGCTATACATCTGTTGGAATCAGCCAAATCGGACCATTAAGGGGGACACCTCCCATGCAAACCCCAATCTGGAACGGAACCCTCTTTGTACGAATTTGACTTGCATCATATTTGTATCCTTTTCAATTAAAAAAAACGTTTTTCCCAGTTTGTGTATGTATTTCATTTATAACAATACTTGGTTCCTGTGAACTTGACATTTAACAAAATTATATTAGAGTAGAAAGAATTTTTTTTGAAGTATTTTTGCCTTCATAAAACTAATTGTACATATGTTTATATTGTAAGTATATGCATATCGTATGCGCTGCATATCTGTGTAGTTATGTGTATGCGAAAGTGATACTTCTCTCAATGAAATGACCTATTGACATTATCCGTTTAGTCCTTTGTTTTGTTGTTTTGTTGGGAAATTGTAAAACCTCACAGAATTGTTTACAGAATCCTTGTTAAGAGTCACTTTACATTGGCCACAAATGACAATGAATGCTTCTTAAGGAGAAATAAACTTTAAGAGTTTTATCAAATTGACATATAAACAACTGAACTATACACATCAAAGGATATTTAGATACATTAGGTGAATTTGCTTAATACAACTTACCATTGAAAACAAAGTAAAAAAATAAAAATATACCTACTTAATACTTACAGAAAAAGCAGAAATATGAAGTGATAAATCAATAAATAAATTTAGAAATCCAGAAATGGGCAACAACGCCCACACTGAACATCTTACTTACGAGTATCCACAAGCACTCGCCACCCAATCGTTCAATTGAAGATAATTCGATTTTATGAACACAATCAATTGTCTGTGAATTTTTATATATTTTATGTTTTCTTCTTTTAGTATTTTCTTCGTTTTTTTTTTTTGTTGATTGTTTGTCTGTCTGATAATCCCCACTAAGTGGTCACGTTTACAAGATATTTGGATGGAGGAAAATAAAGAAAACATAGTTTCTTTTTGTTTTAAGTTTTATTGAATAAAAAAAAAAGAAAATTAAAGAAAATTAATTATTTTAAAAATGCATTAAAAGAATTTATCAAAGAACTTCAATAAAAACGTAAAATTTATTTAAAATTGACTTGCTCGTTGGCCCAGAGATTAGTGCGCTAGGCTGACATCCCAAGAGTCGCGGGTTCAATTCCCGCTCAAGGCAAGTCTTTTCCTGCAATGTTCTAATTTCCTCCTAACTTTCTGCTGAGCTGAAGGCCTCTGTCACAATTGCACATATTAAATACGAGGCTATAATTTGTAATTATAATCTTAGTTCTAATAAATAAATAAAATTTATTTAAAATTTTATCAGACGAATGACTAAAATTATTTATTACTATTACACGTTTCATACCAGTGAAGCGATTACCATTTTGTCTGGATAAAACTGAACGTAGATGACCCCATATATGTAGTATTTATATGAAAATGACTGGGTGAATTGGATGGGCTTAGTTCGTTTACTTGTTCCTAAGCAAACCAGTCTTCTATCTTATGATTAAAGGCCAAGTTTTGGGACCAGAGTTCCCCAATATTATCCATCACAACACCATAATTTCTAGTTGCACAACAACGAAACTTGACAAACTTGATTACAATAATACTTTACTTTACTTTACCTAAAAATTAAATCAATGAATGACATACACACATGTATGTATTGTATCTTTCATATAAACTTTTCTGTTTTTACAGTTTAAATATAAAAAACTTTAGCATTTTTTGAGATATTTAAATGAAACTAAAAAGAATGAGCAATCATTACCAGAATATATCCCAGTTCATTAGTTGTGGTGTAAAAGATATATACGATGTTGTGAATCAAAGTTAATATTCTGTTTATATACCATGAGAATTGATGTCCTTGTTGCTATGCCATTTACTTGTTGGTCATGTTCATTTGTGGCTAGTGGAGCTCACAAATTCCATTAGAATTGAAGTTTATTTCGCTAAAGCATTCCTCAGGGAGACAAAAAGAAGATAAACAAAAACCCAAAATATTCAGTGAAATGAAACAACAATTTATAAGGAAAAAATGAAAAAGTACGAATACTAAAAGTGAAAGGTATATTAGATTATATTTTTGCATACCCTAAGGATATTTGTACGTTTTCCCATATTTTAATTAAAATTTGACGCTTTTCTAAAATTTTTTCTTTTCATTCTTCAACCTCAAAACAAAAAACAAAAAACAAAGAATTTCAAAACTTATAATTTCCAAGAATAAAAGAAATTGTATTCACAAACACACAGACAGACAGAGACCCAGTTATTCGAAGTAAAATGAAGCTATCCAATGAGAGAATAAAAACAATTACTGACATATTTGTAAACATAACAACAAATGGAAATCAACTAAGCACCACAACAACAACAACAATAATAATAATGTTGTATAACTCCGAGAGAAAAAGAGAGGAATCGTGAATCCAAGTATGTAGTGTAAACACACAACCAGCTGTTTACATTTCGGAGTAAAACTGCTAGAATAGATGGGTATGCAGAAAATAAAGCAGGACACTAACATTTTGCTGTTGTGGCTGCTGTTATCTTTACAGCGCACAATTTGCACGAGCAATTTTATGCAATGCGCATTTTACCATTCCCCTCTCCCTCCTTCTCCACACTCCGATATACATAAATAAATATTATTACTGTATTTTTATTTGCAACTCTCCCAAAGGGAGAACCAGCGAATTTTATGTCATAAATAAATGAATTAAGTGTGGTTTTTTTTTACGTATTCAGTACTAAATAAATTGTCAAATCTAATTTCAGGCAACCAGGCGCACAGAAACACTAGTGAGAAAACGAAAACCCTAACAAAACCAAAACAAACAGAATGAAATTGTTTGCATATAAAGTTGCTTGCGTGCGAGCGAAAAGTCAATATGTTTCTTTTCTTGTACATTCACTCTGCGCCACAATACAAAAAATTCGCGCGGAGAGGGAGTATTTTATCCTGCTCTCACTTTTTATGAAATTGATGATCATAAACAGTGTCTTGGAAAAATATTAGCCACAGTTGCAACGTTAAATATATAAAAAATAAGTTAAGCCATGGAAATGAGGTTGCCTCCGTGGCATAGAGCAGATGTCTCGTAGTGCGCTCCACGCGGGTTCAAATCTTGCCCAAGGCAATATTTTCCGCTTACTTATGACATAATTTGAATGTAAATCTCGAATGTAAATAAAATGTCACGCAAAATCTCGCGACCAAACAGACCCGTTAATTCGTATTTTTCTTTTTTTCATCTCGATAATTCGAAAACCTCAATAATTATGCAATTACGAATTATCGCGACTGTACAATAGAACATTTTGTTATTTTCAACTTTCAAATTTGAACGAGCGCAATGTTAAATTAACATGCCATAAGTGGTTTTTCCAAAGGAAAATATGTACATATGTGATTTTAATAGGTTGGTGGAAAAGTAACTTCCGAAAATTTGAATTGCTAGATTTAAAAAGCGATATTAATCCGATCTGGGAGTGCCATACAACAATGAAAAGGTGGCAACCTTGGTAAAACCATGCTGCTAAAACAATGAACACGTAATTATTAAATAACAGAGAAAATTCGTTATAAAATATTGTATTTCTATGAAAAGGGTTATTCCGCTGGGAAAGCTCATAAAAAATTTGTGCACATCATAGAAAAGGTACTTTATTAGAACGATCAGTTCGAAAATGGTTTGCGCGATTTTGTCTCGGGAAATTTCGATGTGAAAGACGCACATAAGTACCCGTGACATCGCTAAGGACCTTGGTATCCACCATACGACAGTTTTAGACCATTTAAAACAAGCGGGCTATGCAAAAAAGCTAGTTGTTTGGGTACCACACAATTTGACAGAAAAAAATCGTATTGATCGCATTTCAATTTGCGAAATGTTACTGAAACGTAATGATTTGCAACCTTTTCTATCCAAATTGATAACTGGCGATGAAAAATGGGTAGCATACGACAATAATGTGAGAAAAAGGTCATGGTCTAAACAAGGTGAGCCCGCCCAAACCATTGCAAAACCGGCGCTAACTAAGAGGAAGTTGTTGCTGTGCATTTGGGGGGGGGTTGCAAAGGTCCTGTGCATTATGAGTTGCTCCCACCTGGGCAAACGATAAATTCGGAACTCTATTGTCAACAACAAACAAGACTAAATGCAGCGTTGAAGGAAAAATGGTCACAATTGGGAAAGGCATAGTCTTCCACCACGACAACGCTAGGCCACACACATCTTTGACGACTCAGCAAAAATTGAGGGAACTCGGCTGGGAAGTGTTAAGCACTCACCATATAGTCCGGACCTAGCACCATCTGATTACCATTTATTCCTTTCCATGCAGAATTATCTTGAGGGTGTAACAATGAATTCCCCAAGCGACTGCAAAACGGTATTGCGCCAGTTTTTTGATCAGAAATATATATTAAAAATTATATGAAAAATTTTGTTGAAACATAATTCTCATTTTCGGAAATTACTTTCCACCAACCTAATATGTACATATGCGATTTTATTTTGTACTTGGAACTATTGTATTTTCATTGAAATACATATTATCCGATCTATGAATATTCAATGCTTTCGACAATTTCTAAAACCCTTTTCAAGGATATTTGGTAGATCTTTAACTTCATTAATGTAATAATCAGAAGAAGCATCGTAATGAATATGAAATTGTGAAAAATTGAAATATTGTATCTGTTTAATTTAAAACACTGCAACTTTTGTGCCATTTAACAAAATTACAACTTGTATTTGTAGTAAATATAAAGATGATGAATCATAAAATTATTAATAGAAAACATTGAAACAAGTTTGCTGAAAATATGTAAAGAATTTTTCTCACTCTTATTACAATCAAGAATTGTAAGACACTAAAATCTTGTAAATCTGCTAAACTAAACATTCAAAAAATTGAAATTAAATTATGAAGCAACAATTTTCTATTATTATTTTCCATTGAATATTTAATTCTAATTAAAGCGATTAATAATATCAAGTGAAATCAAGTAAGACCTACACTTACATTCACTTTATCACAAAAATGTATTTATGTTAAGTAAAACTAATTAAGATCCTTTGTATTCCTTTCATATTCCATAACAAAAGTAGCAGCAACAATAAGTAGAATAGCCTTAAAATTAAAAGTCAACCCTTCCCATAGAAGCTTGTTAACTTTAATGAACAAAAATGCCTTAAACCAATTTTCAATCTGTTAACTTTATTCTACGTTCCAGAAGAGACAACAAAGAGAGGCTTGTCATGCATGGAAGAATCTTTACTAAAATTAACATGGCATTTGATTATAGGCAGCTTTGCTACTGTTTAAAGGTTATTTAATGTTAATTAAAAAGTAATTAATATTGTCATAGAAACCATTGAACACACACAAATGAATATAAATAGATCTACATACCATGAAGTCAATACACACCTTAAGGAAAATCGGTGTTGCTAAGAAGATTAAAAATTTAAATATTGGAAAATTGACATAGATAGAAAACTTTTACTCAACTTTCTTTCTTCTTTGTTTGCCCTCAAAATATTAAATAAGCTTGCATTGTAGCAGAAATTTTCTTTAAAAGAAATCACAAAACTTATAGTAGAAGAAGCCCAAAAAAACAACAACATTTATTTAAACAAATCCATTAAGGGCTTACATTCAGTCGAGACTATCCTATCCTATCCTTTCCAACGACTGAGCTCCACTTAGCTCATCTAATTTAATCCGAGTGACCACAAAACTTTTACTATTTCTACTTAATGTCAGTGCTATGAATACTCAGTGTCATCCAGCACAACTCAATGTGCTCATCCTCCTACTCAAATGACATTTGTATGTCCTTTAACTCTTACAAACAACAACTTATGGCTCTATGGACCCACAACACATACTTAAGTTGCTATTGCACCAATACTTTTTACAATAATTTTCCTCTACAATATCTCATTCACCACTTTAGCAGAGCATTAATATTGTATTTGACATTGAAATTGAAAAATCATTCCTTTACTCTTTAAAGAAAGATATTTTCCTTTTTTTCTTTATTTATGGGTATCTTCTTTGTTGGTTTGAATGTTTGTTCTTTTTTTGCAACTTGCGTGTTTTTATTTATTTTCATGTTAATTTAAATCATTTCAGGCGTCACTAACAAACAAATATACAAAAAAAAAAGGAACACTCCAAAATATTCAACAAACAAAAATTGTCATCTTTTAGCTTCAAGTCAAAGAAACCCTTCTGATTAAGGATGACAACTATTTTAACAAAATTGCGATATGAACAATTAACTTTTTTTCTTATTTTTTTATATCTTATATTTGAAAAGCTCTATGAGTCGGGATCCTAAAGTGCGCATAGCAACACTTCGGATATAAAAAAAAGAATCCTCCTTAATCCACATTTCATTGTTCTTCGAAAGATTATTTTGTCTCATTAATCAAAAATTAATTATTAAGACTGAAAAGAGTAGTTGTTTACTAAAATCTTTAAATAAAAACTTTGAGTGATTTGAACTTATGCTGAAGAAAATGGAGTCAATTTTGTTTAACTATGAAAAATGATTGTAATTAGGGGAGATTATAGAGTCTCTTATAAGAGAGATGAGTCTGACATGAGGCACCGAACTCATTGTCACTGTTAGGTTTTAATATTAATTAAGAAACAACACAGCAGGAAGAAATTTATTTAATTTTCTATTTGCATAGAACTTTGTAGTATTGATAATTTGTTGAAGAAGAATTTATGAAATAAATAAAAGACATAACCCCTTGTTATTTACTCGTTCATGTGCAGAAATTAATTTAAAATACTGAGTCTTTCTTTCATCAATTCATGCATCAGTAAAATTTATTTGGTCAAAAGTGGTTAAAATATTTATTACGAAGATTACATTTTATATTTCAGGAATAGAGAACGCAAAGAAACATTTTTCATCGAAAACATTCACATTTTCAATTTTAAATTATTCCTCGTGAAGACCAATACGCTTGAACCCAGTTTCGAAACACTCCGAATGAGGTATCTCCAAAACATACATTATGAACGCATCAGCTTAGATATCAAAAAACGTTGACCTCGCAATTTGTTTCTGATGTGTGAGAAATCATTGGGTGGTAAATGACTTCTTTAAGGCGGATGAATCATCAATTCGACGTTTTGGTTTTTTAAAAATCTTTTCGATTTTTTATCAATTTATTGAACACTTTTGAAAACAAAATGTTGATCGTCAAAATGATACGATGGTTTCATATCTCGGTTTTGCAAAGACACAGGCAACCATATGCCACAAAATGCTTCGTCCGCGACCAACTTTTCTTAGATTTAGTTTGTCTTATACAATTTATTTCTGTTTAGTTTCAAACTTATACACTAAGATCTAAGATTTAAGAACTGTCATGATTTTATAAATGTCATTCAAAGCACATCGCCTATTTTTCATCAGGCCCTAAGGGAGTTTCCCTTAGTTTCCCAGGTTTCTGCCAATACAGATGCTTTCGTACAACCCTCACAACATTTATCTGTGAGCGAACGGCAATGCCAATTGAATTCTAAAAACCACCTATACACTCTGCTTTTCGATTTTGCTCCATTGCCAAACATTAAGTTCAATTCGTCGATGCACATTTTTTTTAGATAAATTACTTTGCTTCAACACTAGGATTGCTGCCCAATCCCGGTATATAAAAGATGACCCTTGTAAGTGAATTTTTGACTTTATCCTATCCTATTTCAAAGAGATATTTGTCTAAATGTAAACAAAAAAACTCTTGCTATTGCTTCTAATTGCTTGCATGGTGGTTTTATAATAATTTATAAATTTCAATTTTCCTAATGTAATGCTAATTGAAATCCGTTTAAGTACAAAAGAACTTTTCATAAGTCTGAATTTAATTTTCTTTTCAATAAGCATTTTACGAGAAATTACCAAACAAATTAAAATTTCATAAATCCCTTTAAAAGTTTCGCAGAATGCTTCCTTCGCCTTTTTAATTACTTAACGCAAAGTTTAGTGACAGCAATGCGAGCAAACACACTAGATATTATAAACAAGAAGAAATAGTAGTAGATACTTTCATTCAATAAAGATTTCTTTTAATATTTTATGTTAACTTGAGTGATTTAACTTCATCTCAGTATCAATGTTTGGAATGGCATTTCATTGGAATGTAACTCACTTTTGAGGTGACTAGAATTTCTTTAAAAGTTTCACATTTTCAATTATCTGGAATGAAATTTTCAGCTTACGCAAAACAAACAACAACCAAGTGGAATCTATAGTAGATACAAATAACATAAAATATTGTTCTGCCACATTAAAAACAAAACGAAGAGGAAATGAATTTACAAAAAAAAAAAAGGAAAATTTTTCGCAATAATAAAACAAACGTGACTTCAGCAACTGCTTAAATGATATGCAATATCACACACTGCGTATGAGCAACATGAATTAGAAATCAACAACTTCACTAGCACACACGACTACGCATGTGACATGACAATTTGAGTAAAATTTTAATGCGTTTATCTAAAATGATACGCTCATGTACTGACTATGACGACGATATACAAGTATCTGTATAGCCTTCACTAAGGACATGTCACCAATGGTTGACTGGCTGATTGAGTGAATGACAGGCAGACATATGTTACCCACTGACTCTATGACTATTCATGTGCCATACTTATTTGTTATTTTATGTGCATTGCTTACAATTATTTTCAACATAAGCACCAGACAGCATACAACATACAACATGTTTTCCCAGCAAATTATTTTAAAAAGCTCATCGAATTGAATCGAATGGAAATGAATAATACCAAGGATCATATTAAACAAGAAATGATTGCCTGCATGTGTGCACTTGATATCAAAAACACACAACGTGCTTTATTGAAGGACAAATGATTTATTATTTGTTGGTTGATAGCAAACTTTATTTCATTTCATTTTCTACAGTGTATACAGCTTTCATTCATATTCTTCGTAATTATCCTCTAGACAAATAACAATTTCATTGCATTCTCTTCTCAAATGTTGGCTAACTTTAATTGTATTTAACATTATTTTTGTCCAATGAAAACAAAAGAAACAGGAGGCTCTCTCATTTCATTCTTATTCTTAACTGAACACACTAATTAAAATTATGTCCTTCCTATCACTTTCCCTTTTCTTATGGTCGTTGTTAGAATGTAGTGTATAAATTTGTCTTCAAATTACAATACTTTAACAGTTTTCTGTCAGAAATTAACACTCCTAGACATACATTTAAACACACATTTATACTTATATATACAGACCTATAAACATATTTCAAGACCAAAAACGTTTATTCATCTTCTTGGAGTCCTCACTCCAAGACTTGGTGGCATACCAAATCTACATACTATGAAGATGTTCTCATTTTCATTCATTTTTCTTTTTATTTGTGTGGGCTAAGTGGTGCGAAAGAGGATGATAATGGTGGTGTATCTGTGACTTTTGTCAAGTGTTTGCTCCTTGCTGTCTACTGCCTATTAAAATAATGAATGAAGTTAAAAAATTTATCATTTCAATGCTAATAAAGTTGATATGAAGGCAATTATGAGCTACCAAAGCGCATTAAAATAATGTCACCCCATTTTCACTCAAAACGTGCTAATTTTGTACAAAAAGTTAAAAGTTAACATGTTCAAATTGTAATAATGGATTGGATTGTTAATAAGGCGACATACTGCATACATACATAAAAGTTTATAAACTTTAGTTTGACATACCTGTCATTTTTTTCTTCTCGTTGAATTGTATCTGAAAATGATCAAATGACGAAAATGACATTAACGGCAATTAAACTAATGAATGATTAAAAGTTTTGCAATAAGATTCCATGCTATGATAAGCTTCTATTAAATTACATTGATATAAGAAAATATACAAGTATAATGATCACATTACATAAGAAGGCGTTAATTTATAATACTGAGAGTTGTTCATTGAAACCTGGCTCATTTTTAATGTTGTCTCGTA
Organism: Amiota minor; assembly: GCA_037043295.1. Lineage (NCBI taxonomy): Eukaryota > Metazoa > Arthropoda > Insecta > Diptera > Drosophilidae > Amiota > Amiota minor. The sequence continues at coordinate 2,299,410 of JBAMAW010001787.1, forward strand.
TTTGTTGACATCTGATAGATAGGTAAGTTATTACATGATCTATTAAATTGACTTTATTTCAAGCGAAGTAACTGATTAAATCTGATTCCAAGAAATCTATCAAATAAAGCATATTGTTCAATTACCTATTTTGCTCTTTCAATTTCTATTTTTTTTTTTTTTTCACTCATTCATCATTCATTGTATAAATTTTTATGATTTTGTTACGACAAATCGCTACGATCGACAGATGCTGCCTGAGAGCTGATTGATGTGCAGCGTGCCCTCAGAATAAGCAGCTGAAGAAATGGAAGAATGCAATATTGGATTGAGAAAGAAGAAGGAGATGAGTGAAATAAGCATTCCTACCGATGAAGAGCAAATAACAAAAAAGAATAGAAAAAGTATAAAACTTTGGATAAGGACGATTTCTGGAACAACGGAAACTAGTGTTCGTCTGGTACATGTTAAATCGATAAATTATTTATTGTATGTAGTAATCTGGTGTCGAAATGATTATAATAATAAATCTTTAATCGAAAACTACATATTAATTATTTTCCGAACAGAAGAGGACTGACTCATCGATGTAGCCACTCATCCGGGATGCAGAACGAGGGATTCAGAGGTTGTTGCCGCTACGATTTGGAAACTATATTACAAGCTGATAGACATGTTTATCCAGCCGTGAGGAATATTTCATACTGTGCTTGATTTCTCCTCTGATTGTTAAATGACCGAATTTTCGACAAAATACTGCTCATCGACAATCCTTTGCAGCAGTTTGATCTGAAACGTTTGGAGAAAGTCCATATTTACATTGGATACAGAATTGAATACCGCAGATTTATACCGATTTCATTATTTATTACTATTACTAGGCATTTAATTGTCGAACCGTGTATGATTGGATAAACATAGGGAATTGTAAATCTGGATGCCAAAAAGAAAAAAACCAGCATGTTGATTGCAAGACGATTGATATGTTCATGCAGACGTGAGATGTCTCTGATACTATGCTTGACAATCTCCTCCCTGATAGTTGAGTTCTGCCAGTTTCAATGGATAACCGAGAATCCTTAGCAGCAGTTTGAATTGCAACCAGTAGAAAGTTTTCATATAAGATTTGAATAAAGTGCCATAAAATTATGTACCAAAGATTCATATCTTCTGCAACATGTCAATTCATTTTATATACAATGAATAAAACTCATTTTTGATATTATTTGTTTACATTTTCTTGTTTTACTTTTCCATTTACAACTACATCAAATAAATATTTTTTTTTTTGCTTTTAGTTTTTTTTTTTTTTTATATATTTTGCTTTTATTTAATTTATCTTCAATTGTATTAATGGTCATGTTTGTGATGTATATTTTATGTAGCTGTTTCTTCTTTGAGAGTTGTTAATCTCAGAATTGTTGGACACTGGGCTTTGTGGTGGATTTTTCAATATGCAATGCAATATTTTCTTTAAAGTTTGTTCTAATTAATCTCATAAATTGTGTTCGGTAATATATTTTAATATTATAATTTTTGTGTTTTATGTTTCCATTTTATAAATTTCAAAAATTGCCAAACGTTAAGTGTTCAGATTTATTATTGTGTAGTAAATATATTGTGTGTGTGTTTGTTTGTGTTAAAGTGTATAATTTCTGTGGCAACAAGAAAAAGTAATTTATATGGAAAATCAATAAAATCAATCAATCAATGTTACCAAAAACTATTGTACATCCATTTAAGATATTTTGACATATGCATTGCTGTTTGAAAAAACTTAAGTTACAGAGTAAAATACTATACATATGTATGTATGTACATAGCCATGTTTCTTTAATCGAACTACGAGGAATTATAATGACGTTCAAACTCAATTTTCGACATAAGCTACTCTGACTTGGTGGCACAGATTTATATTTGCTTAGTTGTATTAATAATTTATTCATTATTTTTAGTTATATTTATTCCAATTTTCTTTTATTTTTTTTTATTTTTTTTTTTTTGTGTTGGTATGCATGAATATGTATGCTTTTGTTGTAGTAGTGCGTAGAACCAAAAATATTATTAAGGCCACTTAGCATAAATGTAAGTATATTTATTTAATTATTTTTATTTTTTTTTATTTTTATAATTCAATATTATTATCATCAACATTTATTTATTTATTTTTAAACTTCAGTAACTTTTTGAGTGATTTCAAACACTCAATCAAACTTCTATTAAATAACAGTTTTGCCTTTTGTTTTGCTCTTCTTTAAGTGATTATATTTTTTGTTTATATGAATATCTTCTAAATTATTAGTTAGTGGCCTTTGAATTAGTTTGAAAATGTTTTTTCAGTGATTTCGTGTCTAGGTTCATAATTTTTTTATGTTTCTACACAGAACAGTAAGCAGTTTTCCAAATCATAAAGAAATCTTTTAGGTGTCATCATTCATTTGTAAATTTGAATATCTCCAATTGATATTTTACCTAGTTGAATTACTAACATATAACCAATCATCCGCACAGAATTGATCAAAAAACCTACTAATAGGTTCCCTGAATTCTAAGTAGTTTATCTGCATCTTACAAGTAATGTCTATTTTTCTAAATATCCTGCAGGAAATATCTATCTAAATATTATCCAATGTTTGCATTTAAAGTTGTTGTTGAGCACCTAAAAAACTATTCTTATTACTTGGAAACGCAATTCTGTACTAGATAAAAACACTAAATTTGTATGAAAAATTGTAATTATTATTAATGTTTAGTTAATTTAATTTTTGAATTAATTTATTTCTTAATAGTTTTTTTTTTTTTTTTTGTTTTCCTTTCTTTGAGATTGTGAGCTTGGTGTTTTAGGTATTTTTTATTTGATTATTTATTTTGGTAAATATATAATGTATTTTTAATGTAATTATTTTCTTTATAAACATTTTCAACTAACAACACACTTGCTAACTAACTTTTTTCAATAAATCATCGTTATTACATATTATCTTATTTTAAGATATCTATTCTCTTCATCCATTTTTGCTATATGAATATATAAATATAAGCACAGTGAAGTCTCCCATAAACGAACAGCTGTCATCAAATGGAGATATCATATTGTATTTCATTCAATTTAAGATGCCACTTTCATAAATCCACAATTTAGTTCCTTATAAATCCTTAATATTTTGTTCATTCGATTGTACAATTCTCTGTTGCTTTGCTACTTTCATGTTGACAATTATCTTTTTAGTCTCTTCAAATGTATGTTGTTTACAATTAGAAAAAAATAAAACGCTGAATAAAGAACTGCATAAAAAAAGTCTTGTTATCAATTCAAATCTTTGCATTAAATAATATATATATTAATAATAAAACAAACTTGACATATAATATAATATTCTATGGAACCCAACTTTAAGCCAACTTCATTCTCATCCAGTTCAATCTTCTAAACTTCTATATATTTCGTTCCAATTGTAAACAAAATTGTGTTAATCAATCTAATTCTAACTCAATTTTGATGTGATAATAAATAATATGTATGTTGCTTCACTTTTATTTAGATTGAGTGATATTGAATAGAAGTAGCAAACAGATTTAAAAGCCTTTCACAACAATCAGCTTATGCTTTAATCACTGATCTTTGTGATCTTATATCATTTACTTCTGGATATCAGAGTGAGTAATAAAATATCACGTTCATTATGACAGTTCTTCGATTATTGAATATATCACTGTACTTTTTTATGTGAATGTGTGTGTTTATAACTTACTATAAAATTGTCTTTTATGTTTTTAACTACATACATATGTATTTGTATTTCATTTTTTAATATTTTATTTAATAAGTAAATCAGTTTGATTTCATCAAATTGGAATTAAAAACAACAATTTTGTTTTTCTAATAAAATATAATTGAAAATCAAGTAAAAAGATGTTTAACTTCGCCTATTGCCTACACTTTGTGATAGAGCATTCAGAAATATTTAATTATTGATTTGACATAAGTCATTACACATAAAGCATTTCATCACTGAGACCGAAATATTTGTATGGGAGCTATACGATCCAGTAACTTTAGGGTCTTGAAATGTACGCATTTTATGGACATTGATTAGAAACTTATAGTAACTACATTTTTGTTCAATAGGACGAAAAACAAAAAGTTTTTCTAATAAGAACATGAATTCAATTGGATGGTTTGTATAGGAGGTACCCTCCAGTGGTCCAATTCGGCTGGTTCCGACAAAAAAAAAAAGAAAGGTTCGTAGCAAATTCCAGCTCACTTCCTCAAAAACTGATGGACTAGTTTGCATACATACAGACGGAGATGGCTTAGTCAATTCGTCTAGTCGAGCTGATCAAGAATATATGTATGATGTCTCCTTCTGCCTGTTACAAACTTCATGAGAAACTTCACTGCTTGATGAGTATAATAATAATCATTTTATATACATAATAAATTCAATAATGAATATCAAATTTAATAATTTTTGTATGGATTATTTCCAATTTAATGACATCAAACTGTGTTTTCGATATAAATATTTATTTAGTTTTTGTTTGTGTCTAATTTACTAATTTAGCCAATAAAGTTGGTGTCATTTGTTTCTTTGTTATTGCTTGCGGTTTAGTTTTGTTTATGCTATGACATAATAATGCAGCCTTAAAGTATGCACTTGTTTTTTTTTTTTTTTTATATGATGTTACGAATTATTTAAAGCATAACTTGCACAACTTCCTTTCATCAGGACATCATCTTCACTTCAAGTTCCTTTTTTGTTTTAATTTTTTTTTTTGTTTTAAATATATAAAATTATCATTATTCTCATATTCAAATATTGGGTTTTTAATGGTTGTTCTTGTTTCTGATTTATTTTGCTTTTCATTATTCATTTTATATTATTTTATTAAATATGTACTTAAATTAATATAATAAATAAACCACTACATTATTGTTAATTGTTCTTTTTAATATTCGCACAGCATTATGCGCATTTAGGGCTAGTAAGCAAGACAATAAAATATTGCTTTGAACACGGTGACGAGATGTAAGCGCAAGCACTCATTCACTCATTCACTCACTATCCTTTATCTCATTATATATTATTATTAATTTGCATTTTGTTTCTGGTGTTTTGTTCACGAAATTATTATCTTAATTATGCATGAATTTGTAAAATTTTCAATTGCTTTAATATTTAACTAAGAACAATTGCTCTGCTGTTGTCTTTTGTTTTGGTGTTTTTGGTTCTTCAGCACGATCAGATTTTTGAATTTATTTATTTTATTTTATTATTCTATAGTCATCATCATAATATGTATGTTGTTCTTGTTGTTTGTTTGTTTTGTAGTTTTCTTTTTTTTTGTGTTGTTTTAATTAATTTAAATTTATATTATCATATTTTGCATTCGGAAATATCCAATATTTAAGGCATTTAAAAATAATTTTAAGGTTTCATGTGGTTGACCTAATTTTAATTTATTGTAATAAAAATTTTAAATGAAAAAATATTGCTTTAATTTATTGTTTCGCTACAAAATTGTGCTTGGATTTCAAGTTTAATACAATTTCATTTCAATTTGAATGAAACAACGTTTGTCATTTTGTTTTGTTTTGTTTATATAAAAAATCCATGTTCTTCTTAATAATTTTGTTCTTCTTGGTTAAATTTTTAACATTAAATGTGCTTTTAAATTATTTTTATAATTATTATTATTAATATTAATGTTTGTTATTTTTTGGCAGGTTTTTTAACATTAAATTCTGCTTAGTTTTCATAATTTGTTTTGAATTCTAATTGGTTAACATTTTATTGCATTTCTTTTTAGTTTTATTATTATTAGTATTATTAATTTTATTGCTCTAAATAAGTTTATTATGATGTACGAGTATGTTATGCAAACAAACGCACACATATTTGACCATTAATATAAATAAAAAATATTAATTTAAAATTGTATTGTATTCATTAGAATTTTTCTTATCTCACTTAGCAGTGACTTTAAAATATTGAAACACTTTTAGAAGCACTTACACTTGTTTGCTTGCTTTGATTGACTCTCCAAACAATTCTCAGTGACAATCAAAAATTAAGATATGCACAGAAAGATGAATTGTATTTTGTCATTCTTTTTATGTTTGCATTTTTAAATTAATTTCTAAAATACAAAAATTTTAAAAATATTAAAAAATGACATTAAAGGTGTGTTTGGTTTTTTACATGTTCGTTCGTTCGTTCGTTTGCGTTTGCGTTTGCATTTGCCGCCAAAGCGTGTGTGACAAAGATTGTAGTTTATTGATATATTTATTTATATAGTGTTGTTGTGTTGTAGGCTGATGGTCAACCCTTGGTTGATTCTCATTCACTCACTCACTCAATAACAGTATTTAGGACCGTACATATGTTTATTACAATTATTATTAAATTTTATTATCATAGATTTGTATGTTTAGAATTTAGTGTGTTTTGAAGTAGAATTTTTTATGTTTAATGCTGCCGCACCAGCGCCAACGATAAGAAAAGATTAGTACTAAACGAAACACATGATCTGAATTCGAATTTGGGTTTGAATCTGAATTGGAATTTGAACAGTGTTGCTGCCTTCCGGATTTCCGTTTCCGTCGTAAAATCAAGTGGCCATAGGAACAACAAGCGCAACGGCGTTCAAAACGTTGCGTCAGTGATCGGTGAGCGCAACGTTGACGTCGCCAACGTTGTTGTGCATATCGCCCATTTTGTTGTAGTCACTTGCGACGATGAAAGACACGTCGTATTGTCTTTCGCCAAAATAATCTGTGAGATTTCAATTTTCTAATTGTTGTTTTAAAGGCAGCTTCCTCAGTTGAAGATGCTGTTGCTAATGTTGTCGTCGTCGCCGTTGTCATCGGTGCAGAAATTGTTGTTTGCCAAGGTGCAAGTTTTGGTGATGTTAATGCTGCAGCCGCTGCTGCTGCTGCCGCTGCTCGAGAAGTGGAAGCACCTTCCAAGGATGATGAGAAAGCCAAAGCAGCATTGGCAGATGTTGATGATGCTACAGTAGCTGGTGACGTCAATGAAGCTGCTGATGATGATGAGAAAAATGTAGCTACTTTTGCTGCGACAGCTGCCGCTGTTGTTGTTGTCGTACCATATGGCCAACAACACTGGGAAATTGTATTTTATCTGAGCCATGGATGCTGCAAGCACTGAGCAGCTGTAGCACGCTTCTTCAGATCGAATTCAAGCATTGGTTTTAGGAAGTCCGCGAACTCCTCAGCCTCACGTTGTGGCCACTCGTATTTCTCAGCCAACACTTCCACCAGACCCCATGGTTTCAGTCCAGTGATATTTCGCAATTCGCCATGTCGGTTAAACGTATCCGGCGTATACGCACCACTAAAGATTATATGCAGTGGTATCGGACCCAATAGTTCGATAATGTGGGCAATGTGATCTTCATCACGTGAATAATTATCACCAGAATGTGGCTCAAATAAATAATCTCCGGTAGCCAATTCGAATGCCATGCAAGCTGTGCTCCATATATCGGCCGAAGTGTCATAGCCAGCGCCAAGGATAACCTCAAGTGAACGATATTGGCGTGTTTGAATGTCCTCGGTGAAGTGCCTATTAACCCAACAAGCATTGCCGAGATCAGCGATTTTCACTTGCACTTCGGTTGGTTCTAGGGCAGGATCTTTTTTCGATTTGCCTGGTGGTTTTGGTATGGGCGGCAATGATATATCCATATTCGGACCAATTGGACCATTTCGATGATGTTGATTCAATTGTGGATCTGATAAAGATTTCATTCCTGTTGTTGTTACTAAAGTTGTTTTTGTTGTTCTTGTTATATTTGTGTTGTTTATATTTGTGTCATTATTACTTGAGATTTTCAGATTGTTATTTGAGGATTTCTGTTTTCCACTGCTGCTGCTACTACTATTATTATTCTTGTTATTACAAATTTGTGGTGATTGTTGCTTCTGTTTATTCTGTTGTTGCTTCTTTTTTGCACTATCGGTTGATTGTCCTTTATTTAAATTATTATGATCACCTTTAATTGTTTTACTATCAGCACTACTACCAGAATTTTCATTCAATTGCTTCTCCTGAGTTTGCTGCTGCTGTTGACTATTGTTTTTATCTATAAACATAAAATAAAACTTGAATAGAATTGTAAATAAATTATAAAATATATATCACTTACTTTTGTTCTTCTTTTTCTTTTTCTTCTTGGATTTCTCACCAACATTGGAGCCATCACCAGCACCGATTCCATGAAATGATATTTTCTTTGGTGAATTCGTATTGGAATCATTGTATTCCTCATCATCACCATCTACATCACCATCAAGATCTTCGGATTCGGAACCTTCGCCGTTACCACCACCACCACCACCACCACCTCCATTTCGCATAATAATTGGCGCTACCAATTTGTCAATTTTATTAGAAAGCATCATACAATCATCTATATCACTTCCTCCACTTCGTTTTAAGCGTTCAACAACACCGTTACCACCACTCTTGTGTTCTGTACCCGTTGCTGTTGGTGAAGTCGGAGTAGTTTGCTCTAAGAATTCATGCTGTTTCTTAAATAATTCCATACGCTTCTTGGCCTTCTTTTTGAGTTTTTTCTTTTTGTTTTTACTCATTTTCCCAGTAATTTGTGGCTCGCGATATTCCTTTGGTGCGCGACTCACCAATGACGGATACATTTTCGTTTTCATAAAATATAATTCAGTAGCCTCAACAGCCATACTCCGAACAGTTGGTTCATCGACACACAATAATATATTCTCCGGTTTAATGTCCGTGTGTATAATCGAACAGCAACTATGCAAATAATCCAAGCCCTCAAGCACTTGACGAGTTATAGACTTGACATTTTCAATCGGAATGCCACGATAATTTGATTTGCGTATTAGTTTTAGTAAATTATCGCCCAGCACTTCAAAAACCATACAAATGTGGGTGCCATTGACGCCAGTTAATTTGAAATCATCTAACATTTGAACTGTTTTTTGGCATCTTGGATTCGTTGGATCTGTGTCACGAACAGATTTGAGTATTTTTATTTCATCTTTAGCCGTTTCAGCGAAATGTGATGCGGACTTAACAATCTTAACGGCCACATAGCGTCGCTCCTGTAAATCCCAGCACAGCCAAACGGTTGAGAAATGACCCCAACCCAATTTGCGTATAACATGATAGCGACCTGTCGAAAACAATGAACAAAAATTTGTGTTTTTCATAGCTGATATTTAATATTTGTAAAAATTTATTTAAATCTATTTTCTAACCATTTAAAAATTGAAAATCACATATATTTGCACAGTTGGTCAAGTAATCCATAGTTAAAGAGAAAAGAAAAACAGAGTAACAATGTCAGAGTCACTTAATTGATTTTAGTATAATAGAGAAATTGCGACGCGGCTACTAAAAGTATATTGTATGCAGTAGAAAAAACAGAAATTGTCCTACTATATGAGCTTGGATTGAATTTGGTTGATTGGTGTGTGTTGTGTATTATGTTGTTTCACAGTTCACTCTCACTTTGCAACTGGCAATAAATAATAAAAATTCGCTTGTTGCATGACTCTTCCAGAGTTGGTTTGGTTGCAATCGAACTTTGCTTTCCTTAAGCTACACAACCTCACACGAATTCATACACACAACTCACACATAAACTCAACTAAACACACTTTTGCCTTCCTTAAATGCAATAAAAAAAAATGCTACAAAAACTTTCCTTACTTCTTTATTCAATGCATCATCCATTCATCCATTGCTCGCTCATATGTATGCATCTGCACATTCAGTATTGTTAACCAACACAATCACAATCACACATACACACACATACAGGCAAATTTAATTAACTGTGCGATTCGCGAATTAAATGCACTGTGCTGTATATGCATTGTATATACTCGTATGTGTATGTATTCATAGAAGTTCACCGCAAAATGTCACCCACCAATGGGTGAAATGAAATGCAGCAACACTGGTGTGGGATGGTGACACGATAATGTATGAACAGTTAGTTGGGTGTCAAGCGATGATGATGATGACAATGGCATTGGAATGATTTACTTCTCAACAACAACAAACAATGGCAACAATACAACAATACAATAATAGCAATAAGAACAGTTAGTAAACAAAAGTATAATCGCAATTCAATATCAAGTATGTGGTGGCAGATACCGTAAGTGGAGTGGGAGACTGCTGCGGCTATGCTTTTGACGGCACTTTTCATTTGGCATTTGTGGCAAAGGTGGTTAATAACAGAAACAAAAACAAAAGCAAAACGAAAATAAAAGAAATTGTGTTTTGACCAAGAGACTTAGAGACTACATTAACCTTAATATTATATTGTATTAACATTGAGTAAATATAAATACATATTTAACTCATACACAGTGGGAGTTTTTTAAGTATATACTTAGATAAGTACATAATGTACTTAATAACAGTAATTATCATTATTATTATTATTATTATTATTATTATTATTATTATGATTATTTTGTAAAATATTACTTAATCTATAATCGACTAATAAATGTGTTTTGTCTTTCAGGAGCAATGACATCTGAACAAAAATGATAAAAATTAAAAATTTGTTTGTTTGTTTGTTTGTCCGAGTCCTATGCGGGTTCATCTGATTACAGTGGAATTTTGTGTATTTAGTAAATAATATAATATGTTACGATGGGACGGGCCACTTGACACAGAGAGGGAATTCACTCAGATAACTTTCAGTCCATTCTAAAGCCTAAAACAGAAGTATTTAGAATTATTGTACCAAAATATGTACTAAATATATGATTGCTAAAAAGCTTTTTAATTTAAAATTACAATTATGTAATTAAATGCTCAGTATTTGCACATATTTTTTCCAGAAATTTTTGTTTTAATACAGGAAATGATGAAAGAGAAGGGAATGCGATGGTTTGGGTGATATGCATTGTACATCAAAACAAATTTAAAATTAACTTATGACATTGTGTAACATTTATATTTATGAGCCCAGCATATCTGTATTTATCCTTAACTCATTTATATTTCCTTTACAAACTTCTTATTTATAAATTTATCAAGTTCGTGCAATAATCTATTAGCATCATATTTTCTGTAGTACAAGGTTCACAAAATTAAATATAATGTACTGATTGATGTTTCTTACATTTAGAAATATCCACAAAAACAACGTAAGATCTCATAATGAAAATATGAATAATAAAATCGACCTATGTATATGTGTATGTATGTAAACTTTCCAAGTACTACTTCTCGGAACTTATTTATGAGAGTAAACTGATATCTGTACATTTCTGCTAGTTCCTTGGATAAACGAAATGAATTCAAATAATTACTTTAGTACCAAGCCAGGCATCACAATAAGTCGTAAGGCTTATGGGTGAATTAACTAAAAATACAAATCGTCACGTTTTGGAATCATCTGTATCTCATGAACCGCACTAGGTAAAGACTTCAAATTTTCACAGATTGTGTATTGCCATATCCCCAATACATAATAAAATTTTTGGAAAATCCACCGGAAAAGTCTCAAAAAAGAGATTACATTTCCACAACAAAAACATGCAGTTTGTGTGTATAAAAATCTTTTTTGCAAAAGAATGTATGTGACTTGATTAGAAACAACCATAAGACACATATGGTATGTACATGTGAACCAAAATACTTTGACGCCTTTTGAAGAACACAGTAAAAAGATATGGAACATTTATGTATGTATTAAAAAAAACCTCAACTCACTCATCCCCTGAGATAAGCACTGAAAATAATTGTAAATAAGTACATAGTTATTTTCTAGAACTTTGACCTATACTCTCTCCCTCTCTCTCTCTCTCTTCTGTAAGCAATTTCTATCTAAAACTTATATAGAGAAAAAACTATGTTGTATGTTAACAAGTAAAATAAATTATAAAACAAATACGCAATAAATGCATAATAATAAATAATATAAAAATAAAATAAAATAAAATGCACAACAATATTGACAAGAATAAGAGAGAAGACAAAGATAGTGTGAAGAACATGGGAAATTGTACATAAATAGAGGAACATACAATAATGTTGAGAGTCATTTGTCTTTTGGCATGGAAAGTCTCGTTCACGTTCATTGAAAGTGACGGGTTTATGTATATATTCGATTGTTTGTGGTAAAAAGAAAACATTGAGTGTGGCTTTTATGAGTACAGCAAGCGCAGCACAATGATAAAGGAATAAACAACAACAACAAAAGCAGCAACTATTTAAGGAGCAGAACATTTGCTATAAACAACAACCACTTTTCATAGCAACACAATCAGATACACACGCAGCACATACGCATCGAATTTATCTATAATACTATTATGTAGTACATACATACATGCAGCATGATGATGATGATGATGACAATGGACAAATATATACAACCTGTTGTTGTTATTGTGACATCAGCATCAGCATCAACAACAAGAAAAAGAATAAGAACAACACAATAGAAACAACCAACTACCGGCTATGGCAACAACAACAACAAAAGTAAAAGCTTATTAAATACATTGTGATGAATGGTTAAAGTAAAACGGGATAGAACTTTTTATGAATATAAGCAGCAAGTGTAGCGTAGGAAGACAAGATAAAGATAACATAAAAATCAACCCAACACACGACACTAACAGCAAGTAACAACATGAACGAACTGAACTGAACACAATAAATAATAACAATCATCAATATGGAAATGGAAATTGATATTGAAATGGTAACAACACAACAATAGAACTATAATATGCGCAATAAAATGTTGGCTTTTTGTTTTACGTATTGTCTTTTCTGCAAAAGACATCAGCAATAAATATTGTACATAAATTAAAGATTATAAGTGGAAAACTGCATTAACTAGCTATGATCTTCAACTATCTCTTAGGCAAAGTCGGATTCGTTAAAGAAAGAATGATTCTTTCTGCTTGAAAGGGATCCACATATTAGATTTCTATTAATCGAAGTCTTAATAAGGAATTGAAATAATGCTTGACCAAAACAAAAGATAATTGGAAGGAACCAAGTCAAGCAGCATGGTGTTTCACGTTATAATGAAGTCCAAGCATTATCTGATGATGCCGCATACCGGTCGAGCATTATCTTTAAGCAAAATCAACTGGAGTTGTCTCTTGTCACAACTGTCTATTCTGTGAGCTGATTTAGAATTTACAGAGACCTTTGTCGATTAATCTCAAATATTTACTTTTTAAGGCAGCAAAACCATTACATGTTGTTTGTTGGCTCCACTTAAAATCCTATTTCTTATTAAAAAAAAAAAACCTATTTTCAAAATCATAATGAAAAAAGGCGGCGGAATGGTAAATATATTTGATTATAACCATGATTTTGGATATTTCTATTCACTTACCATGAAATAAATCTCCAATGTTAACGGGATGATAGCCACCTTTGCAGTAGTCTTCCTTAAGTTCTTGTTCCTCGTTTTCACTATTCATATCGGATTCGTCACTATCGTTTGATGAACTACGCGGCGGGTATTGGTGTTGTTGCTGTTGCTGCTGCTGTGGTTTTAGTTGATGTTGTTGTTGTAAGAGTTGCTGCTTCTGTTGCATTTGTTGTTGTTGTTGTTGCTGTAGTTGTTGTTGTTTTAAATTGTTGCCTTTTCCTTTATCAGAATTTGAAGAATTTGTAGTTAAAGCTTCATTTAATGCATAGCCTGAAGAGCCACTTGAACTGGATGGAGCACCAACATCATAAAAGGATTTATGCGCACTGCCTGCACCGCCACCGTCGCTACTGTTGCCATCTTTATTAAAACTATTATTAGCATTATCCGGTGCTGGTGTTCCCGTTGCAATTGATTTTTTTGTTGTTGCAGTTGTTGGTTGTGGCTGCGTTTGTTCTTCTTGCTGTTGGTGTTGTTGATTTTCATTTGGTTGTTGACTACCAGCACCGCCATAGTTTTGTTTGCCTCGTTTCTTATTGCCCTTATGACGTTTCTTTTTGGCTTGTATAGCCAAAACTCGTCGATTGACGTCAGCTTTCGAATTCATTTTGTTGTTGTTTTAAAAGTAATCAGCTCAGATGAAAAAAACTTCTGTTGTGTTCTATCTACTGCTGCTGTAGTGCGTCTGTCCTTCTGGCTGTAGATCTGTGTTGTGATGTGGTGCGTAGCGTGTATCCCTCTTTGTAAATATAAACAGAACACACCTTTTTTATGTCGAAACCTTTTAAGCCCAATTCGTTGACATTCACGGACTTCGTGTTATGTTGTAATGTTTGTTATCGATGTTCTGAGTTGTTCTATTTTAATATATTTTCCTCCTACTTTTTCCTATATTCTTCTTTTTTTTTCACTCGCTCGCAATTCTTGTTTTCACACTTTCTGCACGGAATTCAATTTCAATTCCAAAAGACAAGAGAATTAGTTAATTGATTAGTTAACTTTGCAATGCAATAATTTAGAAAAGCGCACAAATGTCTTCCTTAAAAATAATATAAAAATTGTTTGAACATGTCTTCTTTAGTTAACTAAAATTGTTATGTTTAATTAAATTTTACACGACTATTTAAAGTTGAAGGCAAACACAAATCAGACAAGCACAAAAAAATTTTTTGAACGGCACTGCCAACTTGCTAAGTATATAAAAATGCTTTGTGCACATAATTTTATCACGCAAAATCACACATATTAAACATTGAAATTTAAACACAAACACATTTGCACACATATTTACATTTGCATTAAATTATGAAATTGAAGAGAACAGCATTTTTAACAAATTCAAATTTTTATAGAAAACATACAACTGCATTAGCGACAGTTGGCAGGCCAGCACCGTGCTAATTGGAACGACTGTGTACTTTCTCACTCCTATGCCGCAGCAATCAATTTGCTTTGCTTTCTCGGTTGCACACAAATGGAAAAAGACGTTGCCAATCATATGTACAATGTGCAAAGCCCAGTCGTAATAACTTCTTTTTGCACAATGACGTAGTCGTTCACGCTTACCGATAAATACGTAATAAACTTACTGTGTTTCGACATCAAACAATACCTAACCAATTGTTTTCACACTGTGAGTGCATTTTGAAAACATTGAAAAATGGTATCAAACGCGACTTCTTTTTTTCTTAACCATCAAGAAAAGACAGCAACGAAAGCAACAACCACTGCATTGCCAACTAATTGTTTCGCATAGGAACCGATAAATCGATTACATCGTTTCAATATAACAAGCACTAAATAATTGTCAGCTGTTAGCTATTTCTTTAAGTTTACAACACTAAAATAAGAAGGCGCGAAAATTTGGCGCGACTTCTTGGCAGAGACGTTCACAGCGACGCCTCCGCTGCAGAATTTTTTAAACTGATTGCACACGCCAGTTTTCATTTGAGTTGGCCAAAGAACGTGTATTATTCATACTAAGATACTTTAAGTGGTCAATGAAAAGTAATAAAATTTCTATATAGGTTAAAATAAAAGTGAAATTTCCAATAAAAAGTTCAACTAATATTTGAAAATTGGAATAAATTCTTAAAAGAAAAGATGTCTCAACCATCAGTGGCTGCTTTCTTTAGTAATCGTAAACGCGCTGCTGTCGATGATCTTACTTCAATTAAGAACCGGGTAAGGATCATTCCAATCATTAATAAGAAAATCACGAACAAAATTCATATGCTATTGAATTGAAATGTTAAGTGAATGGGTGGAATTGTAATACATATTCAAATTGTATATTTGCTTTTGGGTCCTTGCTATGTGTGTGTGTGTGAGTATCTATGTGCCTGCCATTTGTATCTGCATGCATTCATATATACGTATGTATATGTGTACCCTTATGCATATAAGTAAATACACATAAAAAAAGCTATGCTAGTGAAGAACTCGTTTGGCAGCGTGCCTTTTTCAATATATGATTTAACGTTTTCTTTACTTGGAAATTATAAATTCTATACATTTTTTTAATCATGCGTCTTATTGAACCTGCTCAGACTTTAGAGTCAACTTTAGATTACAAATCGGAACCGGCACCCGCACCAAGCCAACAGGATGATGACATTGCTGCTATTAAGGCAGCAGCCTCAGGAATACGTACACGCTCTGGCCGTACTATTAAACGCATTGGTATCCAACAAATGGAGTCAATTGGAGAAGTTTCTCCAAAAAAGATTTCAAAGATCGAACAAAATATTGTTAAGCAACAAAAACTCGTTCAATTCATTCAAAAGGGGCCGCTTTCACCGCGTAAGAAATCTTCAATTCTATTGAAGCAACAAATTAATGAGCAAACGCCATCAACAACGGCAAAATTGGAAAATGCCTTTGCTTCTAAAAACAATGCGACAAATGTTCAACGCGGCATGCGAACACCAACCAAACAAATCATTAAAGGTTCCACTCCTATAAAGCATGGAACACTAAAGAGTTTAGTGAGGAAAGAGCTAACTTTTGATGAAGTGAAGTCAAAAGTTTCACGTAGTGCTAAATTGCAAGAACTGAAAGCTTCCCTGGCACGCATTCAAGAATTGGAGAAGACCCGCAAGGAACAGGAAGAACGGAATCGGCGCTTACGTGAAGCTGGACCCTCACCGGCCAAGAAGACACCAATTGTGCAACTAAAAGAATTCGATACAATTGAATTGGAAGTGCTTACAAGGTGAGTAGTAGCTGTAATAGCATCCAAAAGACAATTGACTCTGCTAACTGCCTGCCCCAACACAAGCAGCATTACTATACTTCAGTATATTGTGATGACCTAGAAATAATGTCAACAAGTTTACTAAAACCCGGTAACATCAATACCAACCATCCATTAATTTTGACCACTTAAGCAGCAATTGAGGCCATCTTAAGTCAGCTTGTGTTATTCATAACTCATTTTGCTTGCTTTGCATTTCTCATAGAACTATCTCATAGCCGAAGTACTTGAAATTGACAACGATAAACGTCAATGACGCTAGCATCGTTTCTTAAGCTTCCCCATGCCCTTAACATATGTATGTGTGTACAAAATCTGTCCGACCGCCCGTCTGTCTGTGTGTCTCTCTGTCTGTTTTCCTGCATTATCACCAAATAGTCCCAAAATAATTCATTATTTACTTGCTACATGCATGGGTATGTGAAAAAAGAAACACAATACAGGGTTAGAGGGAGCAGACAATCGAGAAACCCTTCTTGCATTCCTTTATATGATGAGGGTTGTTTTGTTATTTCCATCCTAACATTGTATTCTGTACCTTTGGTATGATTTTTTACTAAGCAAAAGCAGGTAGCGAGCAAGACATGTTTTGTAACGGTCGCTTTCTGCGGGTTAAGGGAAACTATTTGTACAATAAGAAAATTCAAAGATTTTTGATTAAGGGAAGGAAAGCAAGAAAAGCAAATGTCCTTGGCAGTTTAAAAGAGTCAATGATGAACACAAAATTTTAATAATAAACCACAATTTTTGATTAAATAAGAGTATTTCTCTGCTTGCAGCCCCTCAAAAGTATTTAAGACTCCAACAAAGCTACCGCCACCAACACCAGACAAACATGAGCTCATGTCCCCACGCCGGACAGATGTCTCGAAACGTGTGCTCTTTAGCCCAGCTAAGCATGGTTCACCGTCCAAGATGATTGTTCCGCCAGCTTACCAGCGTTTTATGAGCTTAGCGGAAACAAGTAAAGCTGGTCAGCTGGCACTGCCCTTCAAGTATCGTTACCTCTATGAGATCTTCAAAGGCCTCGACTCGGTGTGCGCAATGTTTCACAATCGGAAGGAGTGTATAACATTCAAGAAACTGAAACCTGCTGTTCAGCGAATGTTACGCAAGAATTTCAGTGAAACCCATTTGGCTCAGATTAAATATATCTATCCGGAGGCATTTGTATTTTCACAAACTAAAATGCGCAATTATGGATCTGCATCAAAGGCAGATTACTTCCAATTGGTGGTAAGTCCGAATGTTGCTGAAATGATGTCGGAGCAGCACAAGACAAGCAATAAGGTTGATGAAGACAATGTGCTCGCTTCGGCAGAATCTAAATCCATGAATCCTCATGTTATGACTGAGCGCATGCAACATTTCTATAATTTATTACTTGCACGTGTCAAAGATGAACACGACAAGTTCTTGAGATCACTGGATCCACCACTCTCTATACCAAAAAATAAAGTGACGCGTTGGCATCCAGACTTTGATTTGGAATCTTGTCCCGATATACAATGTGCACCATTGCCACAAGCACCCAATGTTGAAAAATACTCCTCAGCTCGAGATATTCTTTCAACGGCGCGTAACTTATTCAATTGTGCTACACCAATGGAACGCGCTATGGAGCGTTATGAGGCAAAACTGACAGATGATCGAAATGCAGTCAGTAGTAGTAGTAGTGAACAAGTCAATACCTCTACTGCTGCTGATACTAATACTACCACCACTGGTATAAACGTGGAAATTAAAAGTGAAACGAAGCCTGTGGTTGATACACCGACCATTAATCCAATTGTAGCCACAACAACGCCAAAACCTACAGTCCCAAGTGTTAACACAGTTGATCCACCAACAGATAATACTCCACGTCAAACAACAGATGTCACATCCAACTTATTAAAGGGCTTACCAAAATCACTCATTGAGAAAATACGCGCAAAACAGGCAGCTAAAGCTCTGGATGCCATGACACGTCGTCCTTCACAAGATGAAGAGGCAAAGAAGTATGCACGCCTACCGGAATTGGCACGCCATCTTCGGAATATTTTTGTATCTGAACGAAAGGGCGTGCTGATGCTTGAAGCCGTCATCAAAAAGGTCGAAAATAGTTATCGTGCCAACCTAAATGCAAGGGATATTGAAACACACCTGAAATTAATCGCCAAGGAACTACCTGCCTGGATTGGATTTCATGAAGTACGGAAGACAATGTATCTAAAAATTAACAAGGACATGGACATGAAGAAAATTATTGAGCAGCTGGAAAAAATCGCAAATACGAAAAGCAAATAAATTTATTCTATACCAGACCAGTTTTTCCCTACTCCATCCCAATTTCTATTTTTCTAATCCAGCGTAATTGTTAAGATTGTCTATTTCTTATTTTTTTAACATTTATACAAATATTTATAAATGTTTCCAGACTATTCAAATTATGTTATATGTTATAGTTCCGTTATTAACTTAGTTAAGTATTTACAAATCATCATCACAAACAAAGACTACCATTTATATTTTTATCTACATATATGTATAGATCACACATTGTGCTCGTTCAGCAGAAGTAATCGCTGACTGATTGCAGTGCTGATTACCTGTAAATTTCCGGCGTTGTGAAAAGCCCGGCTTAGAAATTTGTCGCAAAAATAACCCAAAATTATATAAATATTATTACATTATACTTTTGAAGCAAATCTTCACGACAATAGCATTTTTCTTTCTTTGTTTAAAAACAAAAAACAGCTGATTGAAATCAGATGGCTTCAATAAATCGTGGGATTTTTATGATGGAATTTAGGCATCGCAATCGTGACATTGAGAACGAAATGGTAAATTTGATATTCACAATGAGTACCAAGGAAGGAAAAAAATCGGCTATTCTGCTAAACTCCCATTCATTTATACCGAACACAATTATGTATTTGTAATTATTTGTAAGTGCATTGAAATAAAGGTCTTGAGAAATTGAAAATCTATTACTGTAGAAGCTCATAAATTAGATTCTTCCACTTCATAGGCGGATTCAGACAGTAATTTGCAACTGTTTAATTGGAATGATGGAAGTGGAACAAGAGCAAGTGAGAAATGAACAAAGTACGATAAGCTGCTTGTATACATGAATGCAACAACAACTGTCCCTGCCCAACATGTAATTTTTAATAAAACAAATATATTTCTTACTATTATTATTGTATGTTATTTTTATTTATATCAAATATATGAAAACAAAACCCCTTTCGGCTACCTTGTTCAATTAAACAAAAATTAAATCGGAATCACCCTGTTTGTTATTTTGTGCACAAAAAATTAAGTTTGGCAACGCTGTTTCTCGCTGTTTGGCGGCCAATTGTTGTTTACAATTTGACAAATGCAATTTAAATGCGATATTATTGATTGTACTATGACGGACAACGAAGATGTCAGTTGTATGCCTGCACCGACTACTGCGGAATCTGGTGCAATTAAAGCCATTACCAAGGATGCAGTGCATAAAATATGCTCAGGCCAGGTGAGAGAATCAATAAAATGTAAGCAAAAGTATCTCACCGAGTGAAAACTATTACCAACAGGTTGTGCTCAGTTTAGCTATCGCTGTAAAAGAGCTTGTTGAAAATGCCATTGATGCGGATGCCACACTAATTGAGATCAAACTACGTGATCAGGGTTTGGAATCAGTTGAAGTAAGTGACAATGGCAGCGGAGTTGAAGAACACAATCTTGTAGGCATGACAGCGAAGTATCACACATCAAAGATTCGCGAATTTCTCGATTTGCAAGGGGTTGAGACATTTGGTTTTCGTGGTGAGGCACTCAGTTCTTTGTGTGCACTATCCGACATGGTCGTGCAGACGCGTCATCGATCCACAGATGTTGGTATCAAAATAGAACTTGATCATGAAGGCAAAATTACCAAAAAGACACCATGCGCCCGCGGTATTGGCACAACTGTCACTTTATCTAATCTTTTTGTCACGCTGCCAGTACGCCGACGTGACTTCACACGTAACATCAAAAAGGAGTTCACCAAAATGTGCCAAATCCTGCAAGCCTATTGTTTGGTTACAAAAGGCGTACGCATCTTATGCAGCAATCAAACAGCGAAGGGTAATAAATCTGTTGTTTTGCAAACGCATGGAGCACAAGATGTTCTAGCCAATATATCAGCAATCTTTGGAAGTCGTCAATCAGCCGATCTTTTGCTACTTAAATCACCATTCGAGTCTGGGAAACTGAGCGAAGATAATCTTCGATCAGAATTACAGTCAGATATTGGCGATACAACACAAATCAGTAGCGAGGATGTAGATCGTTTAAATAATGCCAATTTCCACCTAGAAGGATATGTTTCAAGCTGCAATCACGGTTCTGGTAGATCATCAAAGGATCGTCAGTTTTTCTTTATCAACTCACGACCATGTGATCCTAAGAATGTGCGTATGTGGTTCTTATATAAACTTGAATTGTGATTTTATCTGTAAAATATTTTTCAGATTGCCAAAGTAGTCAATGAAGTGTATCATCGCTATAACGTGCATCAGTATCCGTTTGTCTATTTAAATGTTATAACGGCACGCATAGATGTTGATGTGAATCTAACACCCGACAAACGTCAGTTACTACTTAATAATGAGAAGATTTTGCTATTGGCATTGAGAAAATCTTTACTGAATACATATGGACACATATCATCAAGCTTCAAATTACAAAACACAACTATAAAAAGCATGTTGGAATCGAAAATGAAAGAGGAACCAACCAATGCTGATCTCTCTTTAGAAAGTGATGATGTACCAATTACTTCGTCACAACGTTTCATGGATGTGCTGACACAATGGAAACATACTGGTGACACTAAAGGCATAGCACCACCACATGAACCTTTAAAACGAAGGAACAGCGATGAAGAGCTAAATGCACGCACATTAAAATTGCAAAAAATTCAAGATTTTCTAAGCCAAGAAGAAAAAATTGATACGAGTACCAACTATAAATCCCATGACGAAGAAGAGCAGGACAATGAAGAGGAAAAAGAATTAACACCAAGCCAGGAGGAGCATGCCCTAAACAATAGTGCATTGAATTTAAACAATTTGAAAATGGAATCAAATGGTATGTGAGATATAACAATGTAAATTAAATCAGGTACTTGCCTTGCCACTTATATCTGAGAACTCTGCTTGAAATAACATTTTACCATTTCTGAAACTTTTTTATTTGCATTATGTTGCTGGAACACGAGCACCCTTAACTCAATACCATAAATCACAAATCTAACAAAAAACCTTAACAATATAAATGTATAATTTTGGATTGCAAACATAATTGCACTTCTTTAGCGATTAATTAAAGGACTATTGCATCATTTAAGTGGGATAATGCCAAATCATGATTCGGAAACAGCTTAATGATTTGGTCAGAGGCAAAAGTATGCATCAGTTTTTGCAAAATGTAGGATCTATTGTAGTACAACCTTAAACAAGCTTAACAGAACGAGTGATTAGATTAGAGGAAGGACGGAAGCTAGTCACCTCGTCACTGTGACCCCGATTGAGGCTATTGTAACAGCAACAACAACTCAATACATCGTGCAACGAAATTAAAAACAAGCTTCATATTAATAACAATACTCAGTTATAGCAATGAAAAAAAGACTCTGTATTACCGTTAAATGGGATGAGTAAGTGTAATGCGATAGTATGTAGACTTAGGTGTTTCAAAAAGCGATAAGGATATCAATAGCGACTTACGTAGTGGTACAGATGACTGTCACAACGAGAGTATAGAGGATGTAGGAAAAAGTTCTAGTTGCTGCTGTCAAATATTACCGACTATTAAATGTAAAAATTTTTTTTTTGCAGAATATGATGAACTCATGAAATCGAAAGAAAAACCCTCAGATATTGATTCTACTATCGTCGTTAAACGTATCGATTGCAAGGTTTTTACGCCTGTGAAATCTCGTCAGACAATATTGGAATTAAAGCCTGCAGTGAATGAAATTAAAGAGATTTCTTTGAAATTATCAAAGAATTCAGTTACAAGCAATGAAACCGTCAGCATACAAGAAAATGATCTTAGTGTAGATTTAGTATCTGATGAAGCAACTTCAAGTATTTATGGTTCGCAATCTTCTGCGACAACCTTTCAGCTTGATGATTCTCTTTCGGAATCGGAAAAACAAACTTATTTGTGTGGTGAATTGCGTACAACTTTGACACAGATTGAAGAAAGCTTAAAAGTGGAAGAGAATTTACGTACAGAGAAACGACAGAAAACAAAATTGGAACGTCTTCGTTTTAAAAGTGAAATAAAACCGAATGAAAATAAAAATGCTGAAGCGGAATTGCAAAAAGAAATTGCCAAAACAGACTTCGCACGCATGGAGATAATTGGACAATTCAATTTGGGCTTTATAATTGTCAAATTAGATGATGATCTCTTCATAGTTGATCAACATGCCACTGATGAGAAATATAACTTTGAGACTCTGCAACAAACCACTGTACTGGAATACCAAAAGTTAGCTGTGCCTCAAGCTCTACAATTGACAGCGATAAATGAAATGATCTTGATGGATCATTTGCCGGTCTTCGAAAAGAATGGTTTTAAATTTGAGATCAACGAGAATGGTGAGCATTTATAGAAATTTATGAAAACTAAAGATTGACCAAGTTTTTGCCATAAAATTTTAGCTCCTGCAACTAAAAAGATTCTTTTGCTGGGCAAACCCATGAGTAAAAACTGGGAATTCGGCAAAAGTGACATTCTTGAGCTCATTTTCATGTTACATGATGCCCCTGAAGGTACCCTGTGTCGGCCATCACGGGTTCGTGATATGTTTGCATCAAGGGCTTGTCGCAAATCTGTGATGATCGGCAAAGCTCTCAATAAAGCCACAATGAGAAAACTTGTCAATCATATGGGTGAAATTGAACAGCCTTGGGTGAGTTTGTTATATTTTATTTAATTTAAATTACTTTACTCCTAAATCCATGTGAAACTAATTCAGCGATCTCATGTGTGGGACGCCCTTTTGTCTCGGGCTGATATTTCTTTGTTAGACAAAAGAGAAGTGCACAATTAACTGAGAATATTACAAAAACCCATGAAACCAATTTATTTGGTAGTATAGGAAATGTCATGCCAACTAGAAAATTACCACTCCAGCACATTAAATTGCCCAGAGACATGGCTGCTGGTCTTGGTGAAACTTCAAAAAGTTCTGCAAATAATATAAAATAATATCATTAAAACGATTGGAAAAGAAGATAATAAAGCATGTGTGTCTTACCTGCTCCAATGAATGAAGGTATTGGACCCAAAGCTATTTGAAATCCAATAACATATAGAAATATGCTTAGAATGCAAGCGTGAGAAAACCATGGTAATAAATTCTGGAAATTCAAAAGAAATTATTAAATTTCTTATATTAATCTGAATTCCTTCTCCTTCGACTTACAATACAATTAAGTAAGAAGGCGATTGCCAAAAGGAAGATACTGCAACATAAACTGGAGGCGAGCATCAAAGAGCGCCTATTAAATTTTGCCATCAGTAATGGTCCCAGTAAAGATGCGGCTAAATTAATACAACCAGTGCATAAATTCATCCATTCAGATGCCTGAGATGAGAGACCCGCTTTACGAAATATTGATACTGAGTAGTAGAAAATCTATGTAACATATTTTCTATTATAATTGAAGATGCAGAGAGAATTTTTGCAAATTTTTAGCATACCGCATTAATCCCTGATAACTGCTGTCCCAGCTGATTTGAACATAAAAGGACTAAGGGCAACATTAAACGTGAATCGGTTAACAGTTTGCGGTAGCCAGTTGCTTGATTTGCAGATAGACTTGCTTCCTTGTTCAGAGCGGCAACTTCATCATCGATTACAAAGGCACAAACATTGCCACGTAGACGTTCCAACGTTAAGATAGTCGATGCTCTTCTATTTCTCACTATATATAACCACTTGGGACTTTCCGGATAAAAAATGTATGGTATGAAACATATGGCAACGAATATGACATAGAAACTTAAAGCATAGTGCCACTGATCAGCATTGCCCAAAACACTTTGTAAACTGCAGAGTTGAGCAACCACAATGCCCACAGTGACACCAACTGCACAAGAAACACTGAGTATACCACGTTGTTCAATGGCTGCGATTTCATTATGATACATGGGCAAACATGTAGTTGTGAGACCAGCAGCAAGACCAGCAATTATTCGACCAATAAATAACATTTCAACTGAGTTAAACATGCGACAACAAAGGAAACAAATGCCACCAAGACCAAATAACAAACCACTTAGTAAAGAGCAACCGCGTCTAGGGATAATCATTAAATGTTATGCGATTAAAAACAATCTTTCAAAGTCAGTGAGATGGAAAATACTCACCTGCCTACACAGTTTGATAGCCAAGCACCATTCAGTGAGCCCAACATACCACCCACAAGATAAATGGATACTATCGACGCCCAGAGTAAATCCAAGTTTGTATGGCTTAGTTGTCGTCCATAGTTTTGTAAGATCATCTCCTTGCACCAGGAACGTATGTGCTAAAAGACCAATTAGAACTAAGTAATGTTTAACGGCATTTTCCACTTAATTATACCACAGCTGGACTATTAATGATGGCAATACAATAACCGGCAGGCACCGCAGAACCCAAACTAGTTGCCACAGCAGTGATAATAAGCGTACATGTCCATTGTGCTTCCTATAATATCATTAGTTAGATTCTTATAATTCTTAATTACAAAAAATGACATGAAATATGTAACCTTGGCTTTTCCTTTAGTTATCTCATTTTCAATATCATGAGCCATCATGTTTCTGAGGATAATTATACTCTATATCTGTAGTCCTCTAAGTGATGAGTTGTGATCAGCAAAATATCACTTGATATGCCAATAATAGTACCCTTGGCAATCGCTTTTGTTGACTCTGAAAATCCAACTGTTGACTCGATCTGTGTTGTGTAGCATTTTCAAGAGCCATTGATAAGGTTGTTTGGATGATGCACGACGTAATGCCTCTATGATTTATTTAGAAGTCTATCTCTAGATTTATTACATTTAGAAAGACATTCATTGTTTCGACAAGACACTCGCGTGTGAGTGAGGGAGTCTCCCTCATCAGTCATCAGTTAATAAGCATTAATAAAGTTCAGTTTCAGTTCAAAGTTAACATCTTTCTATTCATCTTGATAGTACAAAGCAATTTATAGAGAAAAATCAGTATACTATCATCTCATCTGTCATCAAATGACCTTTTGATGACAATGACAGTGTCCTTGATTTTGTTAAATGAAAGTGAACTTCATGTTTTAATAACAATAATTTTATTGAATAAATATTATTGTATGTAAATTATACTCTTGGAACTAATGAGATTATTTCATTGAGATAAGTTAAATAGCAAATTAAAATGGTTCGTGTTTCTTTTATTTACAGAATTGTCCACATGGACGTCCTACTATAAGGCATTTGATAAACTTCTCTATGTTAATGGATGAATACAATGAAGATACCGAAACATAGAAATGTGCTGTGCTGTGTTTGTGTTGTTTTGTGTTTACATATCATGACACAATGACACATTTGTATAGCTAAACAATCTTTAAAATTTATGAATTAACGCACTTTGGATTTGAAACCATGTGCGACAACTAAAGCTATTTCAGTAACGTCACGATCTCGTGTCTCTGGCAGATAAAACCACGTTAGTAAGAATAGCAATAAACACGTTAATGCAAAAGGCATAAAAACAAATCCGCCCCAAAGATTTTGAAGTATTGGAAACGCCATACTAACCATAAAACTACATGCTTGTGATGATAAGCCGCCAAGAGACATGGCAACCGGTCGTGGAGCGACTTCAAAAAGTTCTGAAAAATTAGATTATATATTATTTTGATTTTTTTTTTTTTTTTGTGACTAGTTTTAACAAACCTGAACCAATAAAAAATGGTATTGGACCAACACCAAATTGAAAGAAAAATATATACAATAGCATGCAAGCAATTGATGCTGTTGGAAACCAACTTACATTATCCTAAAAAAATAAAGATTAGAGATAAAGAAATTTCTTCAAAATAAAGTACTATTACAGTCGAATTTCTGTCTAACGAACTTCTAAAAGAAGAAAATCTTATTGCGAATTCAATCCCTGTACACATTTTTTTTCATTTCACTTTTAAAAAATATAAGTCATAGTTAGGGGATTCCCAACAAATGAAAATGATTACAAAATAAAACCCTTCATTGAGACGATGATCTTTATTTATGGAAATATGTATGTATTTTGATCAATTGTGTAGGCGCAAATTACGTCGTCTTGACCAATGTTGTTGGAGCCTAGAAGATTGGTTATTTTGAGGGAGAAGAATTTAAGAAAATACAATATAAAATAAGCATCAACTAAAAGCAATACAAAATTTTATCATTTCTGTATAATGAATGACATTTCTATTCCAAGAATTAATTTTACGGCTCCGCCCCAACTGGTTCGACTGTATTTATAATTTATAAAAAATATAATAATATTTAAAGAGAAAGTTACTTACACTATAATTTAAGAATACGCCAAAGAAGAAAAGTGCAGCCGTGCAAAAACTTGTCGATAGCAACATTAGGGGCCGACGATTGAAATGACCCATCAAATAAGGGCCCAAAAGTGCTATGGCCAAATTTAAAGAACCAGCACCAAGATTAGCAAAACTCGCCTGTTGTAAAGTTAGACCTGCCTTACAAAATATGGAAACTGAATAAAAGAAAATCTGTGAATGTAAATACAAAATTTTAAGTTAAGTAGTTATAATAAGTAGATTGATTTGTAATTCGAACTGGGAGGAGAAATATTTTTCGCTACTTACCGCATTTATTCCAGACAATTGTTGTCCACCTTGATAGGCACATACAATAATTGTTGGCAACCTTAATTTTGAATCACCCAAAACTTGACAATAACTACTGCCTTCATTACTTTTTTCATTTGCTTCGAGATCCAGAGTTTCTAGTTCTGCTGCTATGGCATGTGGACTAATATCGGAACGCAAACGCTTTAGTTCAGTTTCAGCTTCATCACGCTTTCCAGCCATTACATAAAGCCACTTGGGACTTTCCGGATACAATTTATAGGGTATATAGAATATTATCACTGGTACTACGAATAAACTTAGTGACACATGCCATAATTCCTCGGTACCGAGGAGCATTTTCAAACTGAATAACTGACCTACCACAACGCCAATCGTTAAACCAATTGGACAAAATACACCCAAGGTTCCACGATGTTCCAATGTAGCCATTTCAGTGTGATACATTGGCAACCCGGAAATATTTATACCACATGCAAAACCGCAGAGAAATCTTCCGAGCAATAACAATTCCACTGAACTGAACATGCGACAGCAATAGAAACATGAAGCCGAGATAACAAGTAGATAACCACAAATATAAAACGTAAAACGTCTGTGTGTAATAAAATCAAATGTCATTAAACTGATTTAAAATTATGCACCAGATCTTATAGGTTTACTTGCCTGCCAAATTTATTCGCCAGTGTTGCACCAATTATCGAACCAACTGCTCCACCAACAAGAAATATTGATATTATGGATGACCATAACCAGATTAAAGCATCTTCACTGAGATGTATATCGTAACGGGCTATAATTGTTTCATTGCACCAATCGGTCATATACTAAAATAAGTTGCTTTTTAATAAACCCAACAAAAGGGAAGAAGACTTATAAAAGATCACTTACCACAGATAAACTATTTATACCGCCAATGTTATAGCCAAGGGGTAGTGATGAACCCAAAGTTGAGCCATAAGCTGCAAAGGTCAATGTCTTTGTCCATCTGGAGGCCTAGAAAGAAAATTATATATCTCTATCAGTAGATAAGTAGTAATTTAATGTAGAGAGATAAACTGAGGAAACGCAACCTTTTCAACATGTTTTCCCATCTTGACAGCATTCAGAAGCTTTACTGATTCCACAGCATCTCTGTCACTATCATTTTGTTCTCTATTTAAGGGATTTGAAGCTGTCAAATCTGCCATTATAAATTAAGAAGTAAAGTATTACTTAAGACTTCTGGTTCTGCCTTTTAACTGATGTAAAAAATCTTTATGCATTATCTTAAATGCATCAGAAGAAGGATCATCATCATACATACATATATAGTATACTTAGTTGATATATAAGATTAACGCCCAATTCTTACTATCAACTCATTAAACCAGATAAAAAGTAGCGGAATTATGTTTGTTTGGGGCCAATAAAATGTTTATGAGACATTGTGTTTACTCATCCAGAAATAGTAAACTTTACACACCACCAGACACAAAGCGTGATAACAATATGAGTTCTGAGTGCTTAATAAACTGAGGGACTGGGGGGTGCTTGTTTGACAAAATCTTCGAACATACTGAAATAATAAATTAATAGTAAGAAAAATAGTTTTAAAAACCTTTTATTTAAATACTCTTAAAAGAAGAAAATAAATCAAACCAAAGTAAACCCATAATTTTGTTATATGTATTACACATTATACAATACAATTGTACTATATCATATTAAATCTTGTCGCGAAAGTTAAAAATAATAAATAATGTTTGCCAATAATTCGTAATTCGTTGTTTTGAAACTCATTTGTTGGTGTTTTTAATGCATTCATCCGCATAATTCATACATATCAGGTACTTATTTCAAACTTGCTTCCCGTTGCCATTTTTTGTTTTTTTTTTTTGAAAAACGAAGATACACATAAGAAATTCCAGTGTCTTACCCATTGAACAACAACCCACGCAACCCTGGTCTTATCATGTTTTTTTTTTGAAGTGAAACTTCTTTAGCGAAGGGGAGTAAATCCAAAAAAAAAATATAAAAATGAAATGTGACGAAAATCAAAATTTAGCGATGTTATTATTGTATTGGAGCTATTTAGGAAAATACAATTTAAATGTCTCCGTGGCGTAGTGGTTAGAGAGTAGGACTTGCAAACCGAGGGCGTGTGGTACGAGTCCTACACTGGGAATTTTTATTTTTTTAATTGAAACTTTTTTAGCGGAGGGGAATCTATTGTTTCAATACAAAGCTCCATTGGGCTTAATGGGGACATTTCTTAGAATGTACTGCAATGTTCCACCTAACCATCAAAGGACCAGTAATGTCAAGCTGTCGCTACAGCAAACTCGAGGAGTCGTGGTGATCCCATGTCATATCGTCTAACTGATCATAAGTATTATTGTATTATTATTATTGTTATTTATGACGTATTTACAATTTAAAGAAATTATAAACATAGTCTATTTACAAAGCTGATTAAGAAATGATTTCCATCTATTTCTATTGCGTGCTAATGCGCGAAGTTCGCTCATAGATTTTCTTGTTTCAGCCGCAACAGTTCGTCTCCACGTCAATTTCGGTCTTCCTCTGGATCTCGTCCCTTGAGGGTTCCATTCCAATATGGCATGGGGTATTTCGTCTCTATTTTTGCGAAGGGTATGTCCCAGCCAGCCGTACTTTCATTTCCGTATCAATTTCAATTGGGTCTTACTCGCAGATTTGCCAGAGTCGCTGATTGCTAATAGTTCTTGGCCACCAGATTCGCAGAACAGTACGAAGACTACGGTTGATGAACGTTTGTAGTTTCCTTATGTTTGTAGTTGTAGTATGCCAAGTCTCACAGCCCATATAGCAAGACAGATTTTACACAAGCGTTAAATATTTTTATTTTCGTCTTCTGGTAGACATGCTTAGCTCTCCAGAAGCTCCTAAGTCTCCCAAATGCGGTCTTGGCTTTTTGAATTCTGTACTCTATATCGATATGGGTTCCCCCGCTTGTTGTTATTTGACTACCAAGATATTCAAAACGTTCAACCTCCTCAATGTCGTTACCTTCGATTATAAGATGGGTGCTAATAGCGGTATTTAATCGCAGACTCCACAGTGAGTTTGTCTAGTTGGGTTTGCATATCCGAACAGCGATTCGTTAGCAGTGCTACATCGTCGGCGTATTCCAGGTCGCTCAATTTTCTGTGCTACTTCCAGTTGAGTCCTATGTTTTCGATTTCTGCAGCTTCAAGGACTAAATCCAGGACGTTGATAAACAACAGCGGAGAAAGCGCACATCCTTGCTTAACACCGCTCTTACATGTAAAAGACTCGCTTAGCTGTCCGTTGTGTAGAACACGGTTAGTGGAGTCTTCGTAGCTGGCCTTGATGATGTTGATTTTTTGTGGGACTCCTCTAGAGCTTAGCGCTAACCATATACCATTGCGATTATTGTATTATAGAGCCCTTTAATTCATTCAAAACAAACTTATAAAAACATCAAACCAATTCCGACATCCGGTGGATTTTCGAAAAATAAAAAAAAATATTTCATATTGAATTGTCACTAGAACCTAAGGTGTATGCAAAATTATAGCTTAATCAAACGTCAAGAATTAGTTCTAATTCAGCCCACAAGATTTGACTACAAACTAACTAATAAACATACATTGTAAGTTAAATAAAAGTTTTTTAAAAGAATGTCTTTTTAAGATTTACTAGAGTATTTAATATAAAAAAAGAGAATATCTTACAGTTGAAATTACTGTACTCATTTATGTGAATATACTATTGCCGTTTTCTCACTTTCGACTTAAAGCCGTTGGCAACAAGTGGAGATATTTCGGTTGGATCGCGTCCCCGCGTTTCCGGAAGATAAAACAGCGTAAGCAGAAAAACTAATAGACACGTAAATGCAAAAGGCATAAAAACAAAGCCACCCCAAAGGTTTTCCAGAGTAGGAAATGCTATAGCTACAATAAAATTGCCCGAAGATGCACACAGACCTCCCAAAGACATGGCAACAGGGCGTGGTGCAGCTTCAAAGAGTTCTGCAATGAGAAATAATATAAAATGACGTATAGATCAAGATTTTATATAACAACAAACCTGATCCAATAAAGAATGGTATCGGGCTAAAACCAACTTGATAGAAAAATATATAAAGTAACATGAACCCAATTGCCATTATTGGAAACCAACTAACAAAATCCTGGAAAAGTTAAAAAAATGGACTGTAGAAATTATATTCATTAAAATATTGCAATAATGAAACCCACAATGTATTGAAGCAATAACCCGAGGAAGGTAAGCGATATCATACAAAAAAATGTCGATATCAACATTAGTGGCCTTCGATTGAAGCGTCTCATCAGATATGGCGAGAAGAATGACACTGCCAAGTTCAAAATACCCGCTCCGAGATTCGCTATACTGGCCTGTTGTTGTGTAAGACCGGCTTTAAGAAATATTAGAACCGAATAGAAGAAAATCTACAACCATACAGTCAGTACAAGTTAATTCGTTTATAAGTTTTGTTCATTCATTCATCTTACTGCATTAATTCCAGAAAATGGTTGTCCCAATGTGAAAACACAAACGATAATAATTGGCAGACGTAATTTTGGGTCCCCCAAAACTTCACAAAAGTTGCTTTTCTGTGTAGTTTTCATCATTTCTACATCCAGCATATCTAATTCTTTTGCTATAGCTTCTGGACTCACATCTGTGCGTAAACGTTTCAGCTCAGATTCTGCCATATCTCTTCTGCCAGCTTTAACATATAACCATGTGGGACTCTCGGGATATAATTTAAAAGGTGCATTACATATCACCGCTGGTATTATAAACAAACTCAACGAGTAGTGCCAAAGTTCTTCGCTGCCCAAAAGATCACTTAAACTAAAGACTTGTGCTAGAAGAACGCCAGCCGTTAAGCCTATTGGACAGAATACACCCAAAGATCCACGGTGTTCTAATTTGGCCAATTCACTGTGATACATTGCCAGACATGATAGTGTTATGCCACCTGCAAAGCCATTTATAAGGCGTCCGACGAAAAGTAATTCCACCAAACTTAATAAACGGCAGGAAAAAAAGCAAATTGCCGAAATCACATACATAATCCCGGAAACGAACAATGTGCATCGCCTGCCAATGATAATTAGGGTAATAAGATTCCGTTTGATGGGTTACGAGTACATACCTGCCGAATCTATTTGCCATAGAAGCGCCAAATAATGAACTAAATGCTGCTCCAATAAGAAGTGATGCTACAATCGATGACCACAACCATATAAGACCTGAGTCACTGAGATGAACATCGTAACGTTTTATGAGCGTCTTATTACACCATTCAATTATAAACTGATAATAAACAATCATGTATCATCACATATATCAATTTTGTCAATAAAAAAACTTACTGTAGATGGACTATTAATCACACTAATAGTATAACCCAGAGGCAATGCTGTACCTATTGTTGTGCCTAAAGCGGTGAATGTTAATGTTTTTGTCCATTTAGTATTGGGATCCTAAGAGAAAAATTAAAGTTTTAAAACAAATTATAAGTATCTTACTCAATCTTTTGCACCTGGGACGTTAACTGAACCATATTTTCATTTGTAATTTTCTTTTTTTTTTTTCAATGTAAAAACTTCTATTGTGTATGCGCTAAGGAGGATAATACCATCTGGAATTCTACGCTAATACTAGATTTTGTTGTGAGCTATCGATTTTAGATTTACTATTTTATTCCCATCATCGCTTGATAAAAGTAAAAAGATATCTTTCCAAGAGCTTAGCCACTTATAGTTGTACACTTAGACAAGAAATTTACATTGTTTACTAACTACTTAGGCCCATAACGTCACATACATATAAATACCAAATCAGTGATTTGAAGTACCAAATCCATTACCATTTGACTGTAAAAACTGTTCATGCACGATTCATTCTTTTCATTCATGAAACCAAAGTAGTCTATCTTTAATCTAAAGGCCCCTTAAAGATTAAATTTCCACGATGAGCATGACAATAAAAATCGATCTAGATATGTATCTCCATCCACGTGTTTATATGGAAATTATTACCTTAGTTAACATTTGTCGTGATAAGCTGGCTTTCAGTAAGGACTCCCTCCCATGGCAATGAAGTTGAATGTGAAGACTGAAGTTTATGAGCAGTCGAAATCAGACATCACAAAGGGGTGAACTCATCCTATCTCTCCTATCATGTCTTATTTTAGTCTCTTAGTTTTTGTATTATAAAACATGGTCTTACTTTTTCAATAAACAAATCCTTTAATTCAGCCTCCGCCATCCTCCGGCTACTGGAAGACTTAATTAGTTTTTTGTTATACATTAAACTACCAAATGCGAACTAACTACTCGGATACAAATGTAGGCATATATATAACATATGCGGATTTTTTAGATCACAGATAATTGTTTCCTGTCATTGTTAATCGTTAAAACATAATT
Source organism: Amiota minor (assembly GCA_037043295.1). NCBI lineage: Eukaryota > Metazoa > Arthropoda > Insecta > Diptera > Drosophilidae > Amiota > Amiota minor. The sequence continues at coordinate 2,333,413 of JBAMAW010001787.1, forward strand.
GATTACAAATTTTGTTGTATGTATGTTTATATATTTCAATATATAAAATGATGATTAAACAGAAATAGTACGAAAGATATTAAAACCACTGTGAGCCGTTGAGAGTATGACGCCCGGTAATTGTGGATGCCAATGCAGTTCTTTGATTTCCTTTTGTCCTTGATGTATGAAAAGTAATTGTGGTGGCAACTTATTGATTTCGTCTTCATTGTTTGAATGTGTTTGCGTATGTTCCTGATCGGCATCTTTTTCGACGGATAAATCCCAAATTGCAATTTGATCATCATCACCACCAGATGCCAAAATAGTTGCTTCAGTCGGACACCATTCGACAGTTGTTATATGATCAGTATGATGCTTAAATGTGGCAATTGGTTTCTTCGTTTGAAATTGGCGTAAATCCCAAATGTGCAGGAAGCCATCGTCACCGCCACTTGCTATAAAGGGTTCCGTACGATTCCAAGCAATGACATTGATATCACTTTGATGTGCATCCTCACATGAAAGCATGCAAGCTTTTTGTGGCGCAGCACGACAATCCCAAATGCGTATAGATTTATCAACCGAACAAGAGGCAAGCACGCTCCGTTCGTTTGGACTCCATTGCAGATCCTCAATTGAGGCTGTGTGTCCAATAAGTGGTCGTTGATCTACCTTCCAAGTACCGCTTTCTTCTGGCGTCCATACATGAATGTCACGTTTGCAATCACCTGTCGCTAGAACACCTTCAACAGCGGGACTCCAATCGACAGCGAAGCCTTCTTGTTGATGTCCACTAAATGTGTAAACTGGTTTCGGCGGCTCGTTTATAACTTCACGTTCATATTGCCTCAACAGTTGGGCATCTTCCACAGCCTGCAGTTGCTTGGAGAGGTTCCACACATTAACACGGCCCAACTCACTCCACGATGCTGCAAAGACGGTATTGCCCAAACGATGAGCACGAACTCGATTTATGCAGCCTTGGTGCTTTATCAATGCACAGGTCATATCTGGTTTCTTTAGTTCTTCACCGTTCGCAACAGCATCTTGATCATCTTCTAGTTCTTCTTCATCTTCATTGTCATCTTGCGTCTTGTGCAAATTACTCATTTTCATCACAATCAAATTGTTTACATGTGCCCGTGCTGCTTGTGTTCCAGCGATCATATATGATGTCAATGGAAAACTCTCGCGCCCCGAGCCCAGTTCATCGGGTATGATGTCAAAACTTAGGCATGGCGCACCGGTTGATGCCTGATGCAGCATAACATATGCACTTTCATCGCAAATAAGTTCTTCATCTTCATTGAGTGGTTTGCCGGGCAGGTAAACTTCTTTTGTTTTAGTTTTTCCTTCTCCGTCCCCAGCATCATCGTCATCACTGCCGCTATCCATATCTTCCTCGGCATCCTCTGGCTCTACGATTTCCATATCAAGTTCCTCGTTTTCCATTTTATTTGATCTAGTTTATTAAGTATTTTAAAGTAGTTTTAAAAGAGTTAAAAACTGAGAACGATTTCCCTTTTGTTTTGACTCAACACGTGCAACTAACTGAGCTAAAGAGATAGAAATATTATCAGAATCCAGAAGAGTTGGTAGCCCGATTTTTTATTTTTGCTTGACAACTCTGTGAAATCGTCGTGCAGAGCACCTTTTCCAGGACCATCTGTTTTGAAGTAAAGCGAGGTGTTCAGATCGATTTGTTCCAAACAAAATTCTTCAGGGAAAATATAAATTAAAATATAACAAAAAATGGCCAACAAAGGAATCAGTCCAATTTCCATTGTAAAAAGCATCTACCAAAACGAATTCCAATGGTAACCAAACACTTAACCTCAACCCTGCCATTGCGGCAACTTTTTAATTTTTGTTTTTTTTTCGTGTTACAGGATGGTTGTCAAAAGCTTTGGACTATTTTTCCTTGGCATACGTTTAGCTAAGGAATTCACGGGCATTGAAATCATGCCATCCGTTGCGCCGGCTTAGTGAGACGTGAACCAAAAATACTATGGATTGGTAATTGGGTGGGGGAAATATATTGTAGAAATATTATTTCGCAAGTGTACAAAAACGAAATTGTTTATAACTTTTAATTGATCAAATTAAAAACAATTCAATGGACTAGAAGAAGATAATTAGTTTTTTACAAGAATTTCTTTGAGCTTTTCATTATTACTATCAATTTCATGAATTAAACTATCAGCTAGAACTTTAGGTGTCATTTCGCGCTGTAAAAAATTAGCAACTAACTTGCGACCCGGTACACCGCCACCATGCGCAAGTATCTCCCGACGATACTTTTCTCCAGCCTCCCTATTAAAGGGATTCGCCTGAAAGTAGGTTTGCCAGATCCAGGATGCTATTGTTTTTGATATAAGGTACGAATAGTATTTAGCGCCATATCCCACCAGATGTGAGAATCTCAATTGCCATGCCGTATTCTCCACATAAGGCAAGCAATAGTATTTATTTTGTACATCCTTTAATGTATCAGTCGTCGTTGGGCCATGTTGTGCTATGTCACCATGATAGACTTGATCTAAAGCGGAATAGAATACTTGCAGCTGCGTCTCACTGGCAGAGAAGAGATTTTTCGAGGCACACAGTCTATGTAACATATCGTCTGAGATAGGTTTGTGTGTTTGGAAATGACGAGCAAATGTACGCAGAACACGTGGATCACTGGCAAAGTATTCCATAAGCACTGAAGGAACTTCTGCAAAATCTGTGCTACAGCGAGTTCCCGTCACATGTTGGTATTCAGTGCGCGCCAGCATTGAATGCATTGCATGACCCATCTCATGGAACAGATTATCCACACGCGCTGGTGACAGTAAAGTTGGTCCAGTCCAACGGGGTTGCGATAGACTGAGCATAACTACTACAATGGGCTGCTGGTAGCTGCCATCTGGCAAACGTTTTCCTCCTTGTATCGTAAAGTGACAATCTTGATTGGGTTTACCGTTTCGTTCGAAGAAATCACAGTAAATGTAACCAAGCAAACCTTCTGTATCATGTACCACGGATAATTTGTAAATGTCATTATGCCATGATTCGCCCGGTTCCATTTCAGTTGTTTGCAATCGCACGCCATATAGCGAGTTCAGTAAATTATCCATGCCTTCCATACATGCGCCAAGTGAGAAATACGGCAAGAATTCACTTGAGTTTGTCTCAAACGATTGACGTTTTAGCTGTGAGGTAAAGTATGGCGTGTCCCACACATCAACAATTGCATTTGGATTACCACTTTCTTTCCGCTTCATCTTAGTCATTACATTAAAATCGGTCTCGGCACGTGGCCAAAGCTCTTGGGACAATACGTCAATAAATTCACGCACCAATTCTGGTTTCTCCATAGTGCTTGCATTTAATGCACGGTGAGCATAAGTTTCAAAGCCGCAGGTGCGGGCTAAATGATGACGACAAGATAACAAGTCAGTAAGAAGTTGCTCTTGACTATCCGATGGTTGCAAATAGATTCTATATGCCGCTTCGCGCATTTTCTCATTTTGAGCGTGTGTGCAAAGGCCAGTAATGTCGATATTATCGCCTACCGTTGGAAAACTAAAATTAAATGCATGATTAGCATGACAGTTTATGAATCGAAATTACAAGATGCATACTAGTTTCTTAGAGAATCGGAAACATGTTTACTCCTAATTGATGTTGGCTGCACACAACCATTCATAAATTTTTGTCCCAATTGTAAAATGTAGTCATTTAAGCGAACCACCTTCAAGCGTTCCTCCTCAGCCAAATGTATGCCACACTGTTCGAAGTCAAAGAGAAACAACTTGGCTACATGTTTGTCCACTTCCGAGTTTGACACAAAGTCATCATTCTCCACAACATTCCTAAGTGCTTGATACAATGGTTTGTGTGTATTTAAGCTACAAATCAAACATTATGTATGATATACATGTGAATAGTATCTTATTGTGGTGTTTACCCCTCAACAACGCCACAAATAGTGATGCAGGCCTCCTCTGCTGCATGCATGTACTTATTTTGGGGATGAGCAATTCTTATGAATTCTGCCAAGTCGGCAACTTTGCAAAGTGAATCGGACAAGTCATCAAATATCTCCACCTAAGGAATTTTGCATTCAATGAAAATAATCGCATGTTGCATTTGATTCACTGGAATCATACCATTTTTCTCTTACGATTATTGGAAGTGGCTTCCGTTATCAGTTCCTGTGATCTGTTAGCAACATTATCACGTAGTAAAAAGAATCCCTCATAGGAACGCAATTCAGGCATACCAAATAGACCCTGAAATTTGATTTAAAGTCAATAATTACAAGTTATTTGTGTTATTTCATTTGCACTATTTATTACCACATCATTTTGGAGTATATTCAATTTCTTATAAGGCGGAGCATTAAATGCTGTTGCAAGTGGTGACCATGTTGTGACATTTTTTCGCCATGACTGTATACCATTTCTAGTGGCAAACTTACTAAATTTTAACATAACTTGGAACTTTTGTTCAAATTGTAGAAGAAAAATGCATCAAAGAAAATCCAGCTGACGATGTTTTGCCGCTCAGACTCACAGGCCGATAATTTCTATTCAAAACGGCGTGTTATTTTCAAAAAAAATATACAAATCTGCTTTTTGTGTGCTGGCATCTCGCTTACACACCAATTATGAAGGGATAGTGAAGGAGCCTTAAGGCTATCGATAGTGAGGCCATTTCATTGATTCGATAGTTTTGAGTTCTGACTATCGATAGTATCGGACAAAGCTTTTAATAGGACCCCTACTCACTGTGCAGATTAAAGTGCTGACGCCAATCGGTCAATTATTATCTTGAATATTATATTTGAATTTACACTTAAATATTTGAAATTTCAAGAGATATAGATGAGATTTCCGCGACTTTAAATATTTAAAAGAAATTAATGCAAATTAAATTTTTTTTATGATATGATACGTGTATTATAGTGATTACAGCTATTGGTTGCTGTTTAAAAAACCAACGTTTGTACATTCTTTGCTTTTAGAGCTGATCTTCTACCCGAAATGATGCACCCAGCTTTACTAAACATTCTTTCTGATCCATTTGATGTCCAAATACTGTCGAAGTGTAATATTGACAGCTGCCCTATTTGACTTCGCTTTTCCAGTTACTCTGTCTGAAAGAAATTCAAATGGTGATGGCTGTGTATTGTACTCTGGTGTTGTTGGCGGTTCCAAAAAAGTTCCAAGCTTCTGAAGTCACTTTCCTTCCTCTTTTCACTGGATTAGTGACCTCCAAGATTGGAAACTCACCAGCCTCTCTCTTAAATAACATAAAAGTCATTTATCATTCTGCAATTAGATTTGCTATAAGAACATTTAGAATAACTCCTATTAATAGTATGTTATTCGAAACCCAAAATTATGCCTTTAGATTCCTATAAGACACTTGTTACCGTTATGCTTATAAAATCAATACTCCTCTCAAATGACTCAACATAAGATTTCGAATTGAAAAAAAAACAAAAAACACCTAAAATTCTTCTGCTATACATCGTTCCCTACAACCTATCAGAAGTCTGGGACTTCCTACAAAACCACTACCCACCATCACAAGGACATCTCCACCCTGAACGCTTCCGAAGTCTTCCACTACACCGGTAATCTATCAACCATTTATACTGATCCTCTTTCTTCATTGCAAGCTGAAGCCAATACTTCCAATCAACTATTCTACCCTCAAAAAATCAGACTCTCCAAGGATTAAAAATTATCTGGATCTCTAGCCATTGCAACTTTGCTAGCAACGAAGACGCTAACAAATTCAATGTCATAAAATATATAACGACACACTTTAAAATAGAACAAAGTCTATTTATTGCCAATACACCTAAGAACTTCATTCACGATTACGGTGGACAGCCATCGACACAATGTCATGACTTATCAGAACTCATTCGACTCCATGTTGGCCATACGAATATCACACATTCCCACCTCTTCGATCAAATTTCGATTCTTCCAAAACTCTTTTATTTCCTCAAATCAACTAACCTATTTAACCAACTACATATAATAATTATTAATCTTAAGTTAATGTCATTACTTGCTGACTGTTATTGTAATTTTGTAATTAAGCTTAAGGCCTTGTAGTTATGACTTTATCTTAGTTTATTATTTCAACTAAGCTGGAAATATATAAATATGTAAATATATACATATACTTGTATATATTGTATTTACGTTCATAATAGCAAGTAATGGGCAGAAAAGTGAAGTAGTACTAACTCTTGATAATTTGAATACATCGGTCCATTTTTTTTTTACATAAGTTTTAGTATTGTAAATTTTAATAAACACGTTTGTTTGAAACAACTTTTAAAACAGCTTTAGCGCCAAAATCATACTGAAATGTGATGTGTAACTTAAAATATGATATATAGCGATGGGAGGTTTTAGAATCGATAGTCATTAGAAAAAAAGAACTATCGATGCTATCGAAAAATACTACCGATAGATTTGCAGCTCTAGTTCCTACGTATGTACGTGTATGCTGCGTGCGTATGTAGTTGTATCTGTTGTATTTGCAATGGAGTCGGATTCTGTAATTTTATTTTTAATTTTTCTTGTGTCTATTTTAACGAATTTTAATGCGAAAGGTGTGTAATTTGTTTAGTAAATATTTCTTAATTGCTGTGTACTATTAGATTCGTTTATTTATGATAAATTACAAGTATTTTAATGCTTGCTTTTGTCATAAGGTGCTCTGAATAAAAGGTTTTTTTCGTGTGTGCGTTCTAGATTATGTATTTGTCGTATTCTAAATAAGTTTATTGCGCGGTTTTGCAAACGCAGCATTATTTTTATTAATTATATTAAGGAAATATCAATCAAAATTGTTTTGATGTTATTTAACAAGTGGAAAAAGTTTAAAATTAGTTATGCTGTGGGCGGCGTTCATGTAATCTCAAAGAATGAATGCATTTTTTTTAATAACTCTGTGTGCACACCACATCCATATACACAAACGAACACACTTACATATCTTGTGTTACGTGCGTGTGTGTATGTGTGTGTGTGATTTTATTTTTATAGCGGAAATAAACGGACGCCTGCTAGATGAAGACCAAGAAAGTCTCGATTTGGAAGTGCCATTATTCCCAGCAGCACTGCCGAATTTAGTGCAAACGCATCCAAAGTAAGTCGATGTTGTATTCTACATTCTCTTCTAAGTATTGTATGTAATCCCTGCTTAATGAAACATAAAAACATGTATACAATAGTTAATCAATCATATATACCTTTCCTCAATCTTCTATATACACTGCTAACATTACAATAATATTAAACAAATTCTAAACAAAAGGAGACACATTAAAAGTAAGCGTCGAATGAAAAGAAGGTAATAAATAATAATACATACACATTTGCTTGACTGACATATTTTGAATCCGCGCTTTGTTCAGTTTGTTTCATTTTTCTTTTATTTATAAAGATTAGCATTGTTTATTCCAAAAGAAATTTTTTTAATTTACAATATGTGAAACCATTTCAGATTCAAATGTTTTTCCTGTGAGCCGCCATGTCGGGATCCAAGACAGCATGCACATCTCTGCCAAAATGCTATACAGGTGAGTAAATTCTCTTGGTAAAATGGAACTCAATTAACCTATTTATTATGATTGATTAAAGTGCTGGAAGTCACGTACACGAAATGCCGTTGGTGAGGAACAAGTATCACGAGGCTGCACCACATCACCAGAGCAATTGCCTTTGATTTGCAATCAAAATAGCATGAACAAATTGGGGCCCAGTAAACGGCAAACGGCAATGCATATAAATGTCGTTTGCTGTGCTGGCGATTATTGCAACAATGGTGATTTCCCAGAGCTCCCGCCGTTTGTAAGCAATGAAGTAACAATTTTGAATGCTGACAGTAGTACCATTGGAAAAATGGCTGCCGCTATTCTAGGACCATTCGTAGTTATATCAATGCTGGCTGTTGTTGCAATTTACTTTATACGGCGCAATCATCGCAAACGTTTGGCTGCTTCACGTACCAAACAGGATCCGGAATCGTATTTGGTCAATGATGAATTGCTGCGTGCAACTAGCGCCGGTGACAGTACATTACGTGAATATTTACAGCATTCAGTTACATCGGGCTCCGGTAGTGGTTTGCCATTGTTAGTCCAACGTACGTTGGCTAAACAGGTTACCCTAATCGATTGTATTGGCCGTGGTAAATATGGTGAGGTCTGGCGTGGTCACTGGCATGGTGAGAGCATTGCAGTTAAGATATTCTTTAGTCGAGACGAAGAGTCCTGGAAACGTGAAACCGAAATATACAGGTTGGAATCATAAACTTATTAAGATTTTACCCTGACATATAAATTAACTTCTCTTTGTAGTACTGTGCTGCTACGTCATGAAAATATACTTGGATTCATTGGCTCGGACATGACATCACGTAACTCTTGCACACAACTTTGGCTTATGACACATTATTATCCACTTGGTTCACTCTTCGATCATTTAAACCGCAATGCGCTCAGTCACAATGACATGATATTGATTTGTTTATCCATTGCAAATGGTTTAGTTCATTTGCATACAGAAATCTTTGGCACGGAGGCAAGTTATTTGGGAATTTGAATAATCCGATTAATAAAGAAATTCACAAATTCAACAGGGTAAACCAGCTATGGCACATCGTGATTTAAAATCAAAAAATATACTTGTTAAAACTAATGGCACATGCGTTATTGCTGATTTCGGCTTAGCTGTAACACATTCACATGTAACTGGTCGCTTGGATTTGGGAAATAATCCAAAAGTTGGCACTAAACGTTACATGGCGCCGGAAGTTCTTGATGAAAGGTTTGTCATAAAACGAAATATCAATCAAACTTTTGTTAATACAAAATCTATTATTTTCTATTTATCCGCACACAGCATTGATATGCATTGCTTTGAAGCATTGCGACGCACTGATATTTATGCTCTGGGCCTGGTAATCTGGGAAGTTTGTCGTCGCACAATGTCGTGCGGCATTGCTGAGGAATACAAAGTGCCTTTCTATGATGTTGTACCATCCGATCCAAGTTTTGAAGATATGCGAAAAGTTGTTTGCATCGACAATTACAGACCATCGATACCAAATCGTTGGAGTTCAGACCCGGTAATTAAAATTAATCAACCAATCAATCATTCATTTAATGAAATTAATTGTTTTTTACTTTATTCCCTTGTAGCTACTGGCGGGCATGTCGAAATTGATGAAAGAATGCTGGCATCAAAATCCCAATGTTCGTTTACCAGCGTTACGGGTGAAAAAGACTATACAAAAACTAGCTTCCGCAGATGAGAAAATACGTTTGGATTTTGAAGAAGTGTGTGTTTAGTTATGTTTAAGTGACATCAAATGTGTTTAGGATTTCATTCTTAAAAAATGAAAACCTTGGATAAGTTTTTAGTCTTTAGTATAGAATAGAATTATGTTGTAAGAAGACTTTAAGTTTCATGAAGAAATGCAATCGATAAGATTTTTTTTGTTAATTTTTAAAGGAGAAGGACACAACTCTAATCGGGTTATTACACAACATTTAAACAAATGTTGATTGGATTGGATCTGTATATTTAATTTTACATTAATTTTATCGTTATCTCGTGCCTTTTGAAATTGCCTTTATATATGCATATGAAATGTTGCATCTTTTTTTGTTTTTGTTTAAGTTTTGTTTAAAATAATTGGCATTTTTATTTAAGAAAATCTTTTCATTTTTCATTTCATTATTATCATTTTCATCAAGTGCCATTTAAAATTACAAATTTGAGATCAAATCTTCATTTACCTAGAAACGGAAAATTTGTTGTGGAAAATTAAACAAAACACTTTTGTTTTTCTGTTTTCTAATTCAATAAATGCATGCACCCTTTATTATTCATAAGCCACTTTATAAAGGATTCTATAATCCACTCTCTAGGTAAGATTCTATATATAATATTTAAAATATTGTACAAAATTCAAATAGATCTAAGTTTGACAAATGACTTGACTTGTTAGTAATACAACTATATAATATACTTAATAATAAAAAAGGAGAAATATTAAGAGACACAAAACGCAATCTCAGATTCTCAAAATTTGTAACATTTACATTTTTATCTATCGGGCGCTGATAAAAGTGTAAAGTTCGCATTGGTGAACTGATCAAGGAATAGAAGCTTAAAGACATCATTGAAAAACTCAGGATAATAATCACATGCTCGCTTGCAATCCGGTGTCCAATTGATTTCTAAAAGCTTTGGTTGCATCTGTTTGGGATCATCTTTAGACCACTCCAGCATTATATCAGCAGCGTACAGGGCACGCGATTGTGGACAAGATGTTACACCGCATGGTGGTGGAGCTTTGGTGGCACAAGTCAATACATCATATAACATGTTACATATTTGCTCATCAATTGCTGCCCACTTATGTTTAGGATACTGTTCATTCCATAAAGGTATGAAATCCTCACATTTAATGTGATACAAATCAATGTTTTCCTGGTAGTTCATAACCGTAAAATGTTTTTCATAATCATCAAAGTGATCTAAAGAAAATGGACGATTGGCAAAGCGTAAGAAGAAGCTACGGTGTACATAAGACTCCAATGGCTGCGCACTTTTCAATAACACAATATAGCGTATATCGAACTTGACTTTAGCATCAAGGTCATTACGATGGAAGAGAACCGGCCTCTCTATGTATTTTTGTGCAATTTTCGGTCCTGTTGCTGGTAGGCGTACAATTTGACGCACATTATCCGTGATGTAGGTGTCTAGGCCACGAGCTAAATTCCATGGCTTTATAATCCAATGATTGTCAAGTCCCTTAGCCTGACGATGTTGGTAATAAGAAACAAATTGTAATAATTCGGTGGAGAGGTTATAAGTGGTTGGCAGCCAATTTGGATATGTTTCTAATGTTTCTGCATTGTGGTGTTCGGGAGCGGCACGACGGCCAACAATACTGAGTAAATCCTTTATTGTTATAACATATTCAAAGGGAAACTGATTGATAAATTTATTTGGTGTCATTTCTGAGTGCTCAGCAAAGCATTTATAGTGACGGGTTAACCACAAGATATCCGCTTCGGCTTCATTGTCCACCAATGTGAAAAACGAGGATGTTAAATTCTCACGTAGCACATCATATTCTGCATAAACTTTAAGGGGCTCGTTTCTTTTAATTTCTGGTTCCAGTGCATAAGTATGCGGATAAGTCTCGGGTATGTGGCCACTAAGAAAATACTGCATATGCGGTTCCGTTTGCACAAAGCTCTCGGAACGTAAATCTTCATCACGCCAAGGTAACAGCAAAGCAGCGCGCACTGGGGCGTCTTTAGGAACATATTCCACATAATCTCGAGTCACCTGCTCACCATGCTCGCAATCGCGTATGGGAAAGAGGACACTATAAGTGGTTTGGGTGTTCATATACAAAAAAGGCACTAGACGAAAATTCGGGTCATCCGAGTGATTTATGGCGGAGCCTACTTCATCCATTATATACCAGATGGGCACACGTTCTTCGTCTGATAGGCTATCGCGGGCAATTGAATAGGCCTGACAATATTTCCATAAACGTTTCAGGATTTTGTCAATTCGTTCGGGATCTTCAAGATCAATTCCCGTTATAGCGGATAATCTATCAGCTAGCTGAGTATGTTGTTCAAGCTGTTCGCGCGCCATATTCATACGAAATGTCCATGCATGATCGATTAAGAAAATGGCTGTAGAATCACTTGCCTGAATGCCATTTTCACTTATCACATTCAATGTGAACACAGGTCGAAGTTCTTTATTTTCGCCATCATTTTTAATTTCTCTTTCCTCTCCTTCAACATTCTTTTCTCCTTCCTCTTCTGCCACCGCTTCTTCATTATCATCATCTTCATAATCAATTAGCATGAGCTGTAAACTTGTGCCGGCATCAAAAATATCTGTGGTGAGCTTACGATAAAGATATGGCCAAAAATGTTGCGGTATGCCCGAGGATTCAAGTTGTGGCTTATGAATGGCCAGAAATGAGTTAAACTGTTTAATACCATCCATGGCCAGAAATTTTTAATATTCCTTCTTTAATTTTACTTTTTTCTCCTTAAATTTTTTCTCCTTTCCTCTTTTTTCCTCTTGCAACTAAAAAAAAACTTTAACGTGCTTTTCTTTCTTCTTGCAATAACCATTGAATGGGCACCGAAAAAGGCTACACACTCTCAGTTGTGCTTTTCGGCTATGCAGCCCCGTTATATGATTACTTCCAGCCCTGGTATATAGAGTGGTATCAGCTGTTAAGCAAGAAAGAATAAGCGGCACTCACGCACGCACTTTCTCGTAAAAGAAGACAAACAAGCCGACTTTCTCTATCTTCACCTATTTTATTGAAATGTTGTTGCGTGTATTGAAGGTTTTATTATCTAACTCAAGTAGCAAAGTGTAAGAAATAAAAGATGGCGCCAATTATTGACAGTTTCGTTCTCAAAAATTTATTACACTGATATACTAGTGACGTCAAAATTGAGAATGTGCAATTTTCGTGAGGGTAACAGATCAAACTGTCGCTATCTCATATCGTTGTATCATTCTAAAACCATTTAGTGTTAAACATAACGTCAAAATGCAGAAATTAGTGTTGTCAGTTGCTGCATTAAGCAATTAGAAAATTGTACATAAATCTATTTAAAGCAAAAATCAATGCTAAGCAAAATTAAATTTGATTTTTTATCGTATGTTGGTGCAGCGTAAAAATTAAGAAATCATTTTCAGAATGACGTAATTACTATGTTTATGTGAGAACGACACTTAATTGTAAAAAATGGGCGCCACCGTCTAATACTTACACCATGGCCTAGTAGAGTACTTTAGAACCGGCTAAGTGGAACATTGTTTAATTACATTTTTCCACAAAAAATCCAAAAACATGAATGCGCACATGCACACTAACAGACAGTCACACCAAGAAACAAAAAATGGCCAAGTGCGAGTCAGACTCGTACATGAAGGGATCCTTACCAGATAGGGGTTTGTATGAGAGGTACTCCCCCTAGTGGTCCGATTTGACTGATTCAAACAAATGTACCGCGTCTATATCAGAAACTTATGGAGTTTAAATTTCAGTTCAATAGTCCAAAAACAAAAAAGGGTGTCGAATAAGAACCTGAATTTTAATGGAGAGTTTGTGTAGGAGGTACCCTCCCTCGTATAACTACCATACAAACCAAAATGTTTCTTGCATGAAAATATATTAGTTTTAATATTTTTTGCTGATGCCCAAGTAGAACTACACACTCTATAGCTATTACGCTTCATGAGATATGACCCGAGGACGGTCGGACGGACAACGAAGTCTCTGTGATAGATCTCCATTTTTTCCCCTTTGGGTCCAGAACATTAAAAATCAGCCAAAGGCTTCGTAAGTAAACATAGCACACACGAAATTTATCTTCACGTTATTGTTAAACCGTATTTTTGTAACTGAAGCGGCTAGCAACTACTTTCTTTCGGCTATGCTCGACTTCCATTTAATGTGCAACCAACGTTTGTAAGCTTACATCACCTAATTGTCGCATGTTGGACTTGTTTGCCGTTTAGTGAAATTTAAGTTTAAAAATACATAAAATTCAGCCACAAGTTAGACGACGCAGTTTCATAAACTCAAATCATCAAAAATTTGCATAAAAATAACTGGTTTTTTTTTTTTGCTTTTGTGCATAAATTTTTAGTTTAGTTCATAAAAACTGACTACATTCGTTTTGTTCTTTTTTTTTTGTGGTTTGTTCTATCTAAATAAAATAAGCCTTTAGCATTTAAAAATAATTAGTTCAAGTTCTTATAACCAATACTAAAAATGGAGAAATAAAACATCAATTTTGAATAAACATACCGTAAAATCTAATCAAGAGCTATTTATTTGTTATTATTATTTATTTATATATTGTTTACTGATATCATAAATGAAACTTTAACCAAAACATTTAGCATGAAATCTCATGAAAGAACAAAAATTAAGTTAGTCGAGTCGTTGGCGCCAATAAAATACATAAGTAAGAAGTTTAACTTCGACTATGCCAAAGTTGATATACTCTTCATGCACCCCCTAGAAAACGTATTCCAACGCTGTGTGATCATTTAGAAATATTTAATTATTGATTTGACATAGGGTAGTCAGTACATATACAGATTATTATTATAATTTATTTATTGTATAATAGAAAACTTAATTCTAAAATACAACATTGAAGCTGAAGCAATTAAGGCCTTGAGCTAACATATACACATATATATACATTTCAACACTGAGACCGAAATATTTGTATGGGAGCTTTACGATCCAGTAGTCCTAGAGTCTTGAAATATACGATTTGAAGGTTGTTGAATATGGATCAGCCACTTGTACACTTCAAATTTCAGTTCAATAACACAAACAAAAAAAAAATAGTTTTTCTAATAAAAACATGAATTTTAATGTGTGCTTGTATGGGATGTACCCCCCTAGTGGGCCGATTCGGCTAGTTCCGACAAATGCACTGCGCCTGTCTTGGACGCTGATAGTGTCCACGGGCACACGCACATGGCCTAATCAATTCGCCTAATCGTGCTGATTAAGAATATATGTATGTATATACTTTATGTGGTGTCTTTTGTTTCCTTAGTGTTGTTGTTTGATTAGCGTTATAGAAAAAAAGGTAATTAAAAATCAAATTTTGTATCATAATCTCCTCTTTACTCACCTGGGCCTTGACATTTTTTGCCAGTGCTGCAGGGTTCTTAATTGATTTTTGTTGGCCGCCAACATTTTATTAAATTTCAAATGAAATGAATACACATTTGGTGCCGAAAACAAAGCTAAAGCATGGGCATTTGGTTTATTGGAAAAGCAAATGAAATAAATTCAAGGCATTTGGTTCATTTATTGCCAAGTACTTCCAATTCATTTGTAAATGTTCTGCTTAGGCTGGAGGATTAGGCATGTGCGAGAGAGAAAAAATAACCCAAAAAATTGCGTACGAAGAATTTTATTTAATTTGATTGTTCTTTTTCGAAGACTTACAGTTAACATTACAGCATTACGACTGCCACTACGAACGGCACTCTGTATTTTAAATGCACATTCGTGATGCAGCTCGGCGAACTAGTTCGCATGGTTTACCTAAAACAGCACTCTTTCGAACTACGTCGTTGCAAACTACCCAAGAGTATAAAATAAGGTAAAGCATTCCTACGCAACAGACAACAACAACAAAAACAACAAAGTACAATTTGTTATTATTAATATAGAAATAGATAAACACACGGACACATGAAAACTTCAAAGTCATCGTGACTGACTAAAGTGAGAAATACTACACAACATGAACGAGAACGGGTTAGATTTGGTTTAAATATCAAAATTTTAAGTATATAAACATTGCAACCATTTAGAAAAGTGGTCAAAATTATTTTAGCTGCTTAGTAGTAGCCGAGTAAATTGTGCCGTCTTTTTGTTGTTTGTTGTCTTGTTGCCTTTTGATTTGTGTTCCGCATCTCATCTGCAAAACGAAAATAAAATAAAATTGATAAATTTTGAGCGCATAATGAGTACGTTGATAATTCCCAATGGTGAAACGGTGAAGCGCGAGCATCTTGATAGTAAAGTGATGGATATTGAGGTAAGCGTGCTGAATTCTATCTAATTCAGCCGCCAAAAAATTCTTAAGAATAAAAAAGAAAAAAAAAAATTTTTATTTTTAACATAACAACAACAACAAGAACAATAGTTTGTGAATGACAAAAAAAACAAAGTGTTCCATGATTTTGTGTTTGCTTATTAAAATTTCAATGATTTTTGCAAATGTTCCATGTATCTTGTGAAATAGATTGAAAAACAGAGGGAAAATCTAATAAAAATTGCGCAGTACACTTAATTACAACAATAATAATTTGTGGGCTATTGGGTAATCACTAGCTATGATGTTACTTCCGGGTTTATAATGACACATGTTGTTCTGACTACTGAAAGACGAAAGAATCGATTCATTTTCAAATTCAATCGTTCGTTATGTTTACAATTTTATAGAAAACAACAAAAACAAAAAAATTAAATTTTATATTAATTGCTTTGCAGGATCACAAAGATAAATGCTTTTGGCTTTGGAAATGGTTTTTTAATTGGACTTCAAGTTCACCGACTATGCTGCGCACCGTTGAAAAGAAAATCTTGGCCTATCTGAAATTGCCATACCGAGGATTCTTTGTGGATATCGGGCCAGCAGTTGGCGAAGCCGATAAAATATGGACAATCAGTATGAATACCGATTCACAGGAGGTACCCCCTTGTGCTGCTGCATGGCCTGGGTGCAGGCATTGCATTGTGGGTAATGAATCTCGATGCATTTGGAAAGGAACGTCCAGTCTATGCCATGGACATACTCGGTTTTGGACGCAGTTCTCGGCCTCTATTTGCAAAAGATGCATTGGTCTGTGAGAAACAATTTGTGAAATCAGTTGAGGAATGGCGGCGAGAGATGAAAATCAAGGAAATGATACTGCTGGGTCATTCAATGGGCGGCTTCTTAGCTTCAAGTTATGCTTTATCCTATCCTGAACGAGTTAAACATTTAATATTAGCCGATCCATGGGGCTTCCCCGATAAACCCTCGGACTCGCAAAGCACAAAGCAACAGATTCCACTATGGGTACGAGCTATTGCTCGTGTCCTAACACCATTGAATCCACTTTGGGCACTCCGTGCCGCTGGTCCCTTTGGCCAATGGGTAGTACAAAAGACACGCCCAGATATAATGCGTAAATTTGCAAGTACAATCGAAGAAGACATCAATCTATTGCCGCAATACATTCATCAATGTAACGCTCAACGTCCAACTGGCGAATCGGCATTCCATACAATGATGGAATCATTTGGCTGGGCCAAACATCCCATGATACATCGCATCAAGGATGTTCGCAGTGACATACCAATAACATTTATCTATGGCTCCCGCTCTTGGATTGATTCGTCGACTGGCGAAAAAATCAAGTCACAACGTGGCACTTCAATGGTTGACATCAAAATAGTCTCTGGTGCAGGTCATCATGTGTATGCCGACAAACCAGACGTTTTTAACCGCTATGTGAACGAAACCTGTGATATTTATCAAGTAGACAAAGTACCGCAGCGGCTTATACGTGAGACAACTGAGTCCGATGATGAGATCGAGTTGCAAGAGCAAGCAGCCACCGAGCCATATGTTACTGTAGAAGTAGAACAGCACAAGCAACAGCAAAAACAGAAAAATAAATCAAATACAGAAGTGCCACAAAGGCATAGTACGCCCACCACCACTAACACTACCGCAGCACAACCAGTAGTTGATGCTGCGGGGGATCTAGCAACAACAACAACAAATCTGAAACCAAAATAAAGTTTTTTTGTGGCACATTGAAAAACAATAGTTATGATTGTTTGATTTAGTATTAAATTTCTTTATTGTATTGTCTAGTTAATATTTCTTTATTATTGCAAATATACCGAATGAAATCGTTTTAAAACAACGTACAAATCTACAAATTTTCATTACTTCTTATCTAAACTGAAAAATACAAAAGCTGGGAAGCATTCATTATAGATGAATTCATATAATTCAAGTAATTACATTTGGTTATTATAAGTTCAAAGTACAATTTTACTCTCTTCTAAACATTTAACAAGTAACAAAGGCAGTCGTCATTTATGGTTAATCATCGAATGTTGTTGTCATCAAGTCAACGCGTGTGTCAAGATAGTGAAAAAAATGTTAACCCAACCCTGTTCGATAATATTGAAATTGAAACTCATTTCTCAACATACAAATATTTTAAATAGAAATTAATCTTCAAAGCTTTTATGATAAGATACTTAGTGCATGTGTAAAAAATTTCCGATTTTGGTAAAACACTCCGAAATCGAAAAAATAAAAAAAAATGTTTTCATTTTTTATCTAAGGTATTGTACAAGTTCAGCATTGCTGGATTACTACGTTGCCGTAGTAAGGGTGTTGTTCAGTAGATCAGTGAAAGTAAGAGTAGTCCAAACCAGGCATCACAATGCTACGAGCAGGACGAGTAGCCTTCACTCTCTAATCTTATCAAATATTGTATACTTATTTTCATATCTGAGGAAAGAATTAATTTAAAAAGAAAAATTTGTAAAATCATTCGAAATTAGTCATGGTAGAAACAAGCATGGTTTGTGTATGAATTGGGGGGTAAAAATTTGAATAGATTTGTTGTTTTTTAACAATTATTGCTGTGTAAATGAACAACATAAAAATAAATAAATCTTCAGGTAATGGAACACACTGTGTACCAAATTGTATTCAAATTGTGACCAATCGGTTTTCCCGAAATGTACATCGGACCACCACAGAAAGTTTTGAATGTTGACCACTATAGTTAGCTTCTTGGCAACTACTATTTTGGATAATAATACATTTTTAAAGTGCCTTAAATTTCAATTGAATGGAAACAAGAAATATAAGAATAAACCTTCATGCCTTCATGTATTGCTCTAGTAATGTATTAGTAAAGAGATTAAGCGAAGCTAATTCGAGAGGACATCCATATTGTCTGAGGTCTCTTAACAGCTCCATTCTAGTTATGAAACACTTATATGTATATTATGGGCATAAGTCTTAACGATCAATGTAATGAAGAAAAGTAAGCGGCAAATCATTTGGTATGTCACTGTGTTGGGATATTTTGCACCAAGCTCCATTGGTTCTATATCTCCAAAGAAAATCTTTGAAATTCCTTATGAACGCCACTCTTTCAGAGGAGCTGCAATTGTGGTGTTTGTTACAAATACTCCCAATAGAAGCCACAGTATCGAGGCTCCCGATGCCAATCTAGATTTCAAAAGTAAATTGGACGATATGGTAAAAACTTCCTTCTTGCAGTATAAAATTGGTTCAATTTCGTTTTTATGAACAGCCTAAAAGTATAAATTATAAATTCATCTTTTCAGTATTAAATTCTAAAGTTTAGTTAATTTCTAGATACCCTTGACATTGTGTACTAACAACATTTGAATAGTGAAATACGTGAAATTTCTCTATTCAAATGTTGTTAGTACACATTTTCAATGTTTGCTTTATGCTTGGTCATTTTCCTAGTGAATGGAAAACTAGGGAAACAAGAATTAACATCGTTTCTCGAAAATATTTGTTCGTAAAGTGCTGCCTATACTGGATGATGCAATCCTGCCTAACCATCACTGTATGGCATACAGGGCTTCTTTGTAAAATTAGAACCTACTTAGCTAATAGAAGATTTTGTGAGAGTTGAAAATGCTTATTACATTGCAGACATGCCTGTCCCAATTGGGGAAGAAATGACAATTGCCACCTACACAGATGACACAGCGATATGAGTCAGGTCATCAAGTATCAGCTACGAAACATCGAAGCCTGGATGCGTAAGTGGAACACAGTGGTAAACACTGAAAATTCAACGCACATTGTGCAGCTAAATCCAATTTCAACGTTATACTAAGGTAGCAGTACCCTAACACTACGCGGCTCCGATCTATAATGATGATGAGATAAAAAATAATAGTCATTGGTTTTTTGTTTCTTCTTCTATTGAATCAATCTGATTGGTCTACATATCTACTATTGACAGACATGTCAAGTATATTCCATTCCATTGATTGTTAACAATTAATGATTTTCTATCGACTATCATAATTAAGATAATTGAGCTTTGGATTATTGAAATGAATTGGAGTGCCAAATGAATGGAATCATTGTTTGCATTGAGTTGTGAATATGCGAGTATACACATATGGTATTTGTTATTTTATAGAGGCCACATAACCCTTTGACCGATTAATATAAATAATTTTATTTAAACTAAACTATAAACTTCAGTGTTTCATGACGAACTGATTATTTGTTATCATCATTGCGAAATGAAATGAAATTGAACAAAAGAAATAACTTAGTACTGAGACAAATATATAACGTTATTGAACCTTAAAAGCGATAAGAGATTTAACGGAATCAAGAAACAACAAATTAATGAAATGCAAAAACAAAATTTTATAGCATATACGAAATTGAAACCTCTAAACATTCCACTCACAGTTTTTATAAAATTATCCCCATTCCATTAATAATCTCAACAGAACTCAGTAGATAGTTCAGAGCGGTCTTAATAAATACACAATATTATTTTTTGTTCTTTACATTGATCTAATTGACACACAATTTATTCATCAAACTTACCATCATAGTACATACATCATTATTACACATGTTTAAAAGTACTCAGTACAGCTCAGCTCAACTCTATATGTCCATCTTATGTATTTTCTTGAAAACAACAAACAAAAAATTGAAATTGGAGATTGGAATCTCCTGCAAATTTCTTAATTTTACTTAGCATCGGCAAAGCCAACACGATCATTGCCCATATCAAACTCTGTATAGTATTTGCCAATGAAGACATCACCCAAAATCCAAATGGGGCCATTTGGTGGTGGAATGTCCATGCCCATGAAACCAGACAAGCAAATAGTTTTGCCCATCTGAGCAACGCGCAAAATATAGTCCTTGCCTTCCAGTTCGAAGGTCTTGCCACCGAATTGGAATTTAATGATTGGCAATTTGGGAATCGCATCGCAGGATACAATGTATTGGCCACCAACAATTGGTGTACCACCAATAGCTTGGTTAATCGAAGTAGCTTCAGTTAGGGGCGCAGCAATTAGTGAGGTACCTGTATCAGCAATAACCTGGCAACCACCTTGGCAAAGCTTTAAGTCTCCTATAGAGGCAGAGTCCATTTTGATTTGCCAGTAGGCTTTGCGTGTTACAGGCAAATAGGTGAAATCACCGGTGTAATGATTGGTGTCAGAGCCGCCAAATATGATTTCACCACCTTCTGGGGCAGCTGGATCACGATTTAAATAGAATGAGAATACGGGAGCTTGTATTAGACCCTGTTCATACATGGAATAGAATGGTGGCTTTACTCCATCCACCGATATCGAGTTATAACCCAATCCAAGAATACCATCGAATTTGGCTGCAACAAAAACTAGGCCCGGTTCACTCAAAGCTTCGGCAAAAGTTTGCTGTTTAATATCGAGACCACCAATGTTGACAGTATCGGTTGACAAATAACCGGACAGCGATCCAGAACCATAGTGTATGGCGAACTCGGTACCATTCTTCTGATACGATTTCGATTTGTTGGCATCATATTTGTTATGCATCAAGCAAGCGATGTTGGTCAGGTGGCAATTTTTCGAAGGAACCCACAAATTGGAGGAGCCAGTGTCAAAAACAACTTTAAAGTTCTGTGGCGGCGATCCAATTGATACAGGTCCATAGTACTGGGCGTCAAGATAATTGGACAAGGGTTCCGGTGTTGGGCCAGAGCCATATTTAAGACGCAATTGCTGCAGCTCAGTGCCTACATCTTCGAAATGACGACGGGCAGATTGAAAGCGTTTCAGTGGCACACGCAGCAACTCACCATTGGATAAAACCAGGCTGCAGGCCACAAAAAGTAGCACAAATTTAAGCATTTCTATTATTTGATAATCACAAACTGAGAATAAGAAAATTCATAAAAATTTAGTATTGTGAAATTCGCAATTTGGTGAAATGTAAAATTAATTTAATTATGTCAATCTTGCACATACCGTTAATCTTTAATAAATACCCGACCTATAGTTGCAGTTGCAGTCTTTTAATGCGAGTTGTTTTCACTTCTTTGTTTTTGCTTCGATTGATAAAGTGACTAAGCAAAAGCTTACACCGGTATTTGGGAAAGGTGGTGAAAGAGACACAAAACACTTCTCATCCGCAGCTGTTCTCTCTCTCAACCTCGTAGGGTTGCCAACATTTTCAGGAGCTTTTTCGCACAATTACACAGATTGCTGCGTGCGTCACTTTCTAACGGGCAAAAATAGCAACAATTCAAAATTAAGCATTTTGCCAAAAAAAAATATGAAATTTTCTTAATTGAAGAGACAAAAATGAAACAAAGAATTTATATATGTAGATTATATTGTATTATTATGTTAGCCGTAACCGATCAATATTGAATTATTTGTGTACTTTTTATAATCATATTTACACAAAATTTGCAAAATTTTAAACATTTAAATAAAAGAAAACAAATGCATGAAATAGTTTATAATTATCCACCACGGATGAATATAGATTTAATATTTGTAACGATATATAGCAACACCAACAACACCAATCAATATTGAACCCATTATATAACCAATTAATTTGAGCTGCAACAAAAAAGGAAATAAAAAACAATTAATGAAAAATTCTATTGAAATATGTAATAAAACTAATCTATTGAAAAATACCGTTGAATTATCCTGCGTTGGTTGCATTTGACTAGCAGTTGTCTTCTGCTCCAATTTCTTAGCTTGACCCAACATTTTCTGGTACATTTCCTTTTCATTGTGTTCCTCTCGTCGCGACTTTATAAATAGCCTAGCTAGATCCTGCTGGATAGTACGGTTGTCTGGTTCTAATGTTGCGGACTTTTGCAAAAGTTTTATGGCACCCTTTGTGTCGCCTTTACCTTCTAAAATCTATTCAATAACAATAATTCAATCAATCAATCAATGTCAAGGGCGTGTACTATTGCACTTACCCTGCCTTTGCGGTAAATAGCTTTGGAATTATTTGGCTGACAACGCAAGACATTCTCCACAGACTTTAGTGCAGCATCAAAAGCATCGATTTTTATTTGAGCCATTGCCAGATTATTATAGACAATTAGTCGGTCATCCAATAAAATCTGCAAGTCGCTTGGTGACAACTACGTACATAGTTGATAGATAACATGTAATACAACAAATGATGATGATAATGTAGATGGAGATAAGATAATTGCTGCATACCTTTAAATCCTCTTTTCCAAATTCTGTATCGGGATCACCATCACGGTTGTCCAAATAGTCCAAGGCCCGACGGTAAAGTTGGATTGCATTATTGTATTCATTTCGATTATACCAGAAGTTGGCACGCTCTTTCTTTCGAGTACTGCGCACACAATAAAATAAATGAATGAATAATTTAAGATAACAATAGAGAGTTCAATGACCCTAACCCGTATTTTCGTCGAATTTCAAAGCCCTTCAAATCAGCAAAGTCTTCGTATTTGGCATCTACTAGTTCCAACTCATACGTAATCTAAATAATATGTTAATTGCAAATAAATATCTATTCAATTTTTATCATAAATGGATGAGTTACCGTCGCGCCTGGTGGAATGCTTAGTTCGGGATCATCTGTATTCTTCAAACCCAAATTGCCATAGGCAAATCGAGAATCAACAGAAATTTCTGCTTTTTCTCCAATATTCATGATTGGTAACACGAGATCCAAGCCCTGCACCAGCTCATAATCTCCAATATGTAATTGGAAGTTATCTTCACGTTCAACAATTTTACCATTGGATAACTTTCCAATGAAATTCACTGTCACCAAATCACCACGTTTGGGTCTCGTAGTATTCGTTGAGGGCCTTAATATTCGTTTAATCAACTGCTTGTTGCCAAGTAAATCACACACACTGTCATCTTCTTCCTCCACCTCTTCTGCTTCAGCAGGTTCGACGACATCACCATCATTATTTTTTTCATTATCTGCATCTTTTGTAAGAATTGCAGATTCCCCATTAAATTCTGCTTTCTCATCTAGTTTAACATCGCCTTCGTTTAGATTCGAAAGGTCTTCAAACGAACTATTGCTGGATTTTTCTGCATCCATATCTAAATCTCGTAAGTGGTATGTACTTGAATTTTGGGTTTTTCTGCATGAAAGCATGAAAAGAAAGTTCATGGAGAATGGAATGGAATATGAACAAAGGGGCAAAAGTTATTGCCAGACAATTCTTACCTTTTATCGATAAAAAAATAAAGTTATTCAAAACAATTGTATTGTACTTGACTTGAAATAATTAAGCCAATTTTTTCTCTATAACTTTGACTAAATTTATTTACAAAAAATATGTTTTGTTTTTTTTTTTTTACAAATGTTTTTCTATTGAACCCAAGCTGACATTAAGAGCCAGGGTGACCATATTATGTTAATATTTATAAACAACACTTTTTTGGTGCAGCCAACTTGTTTTATTTAATTACATCTGAAATTTACATCAAACTATTTAAAGTTTTTCTGCTGAAATTTGTTGAAATTGTAAAAATTGTTAATTTGAAAACAACAAAAATAAAATTTATTGTTACCATTTGTGTGTTAAAAACAAAAAAAAAGGGGTTTAATTTGTTAGGGTATTTTTAATTTCGCGATTTGACAATCTTATCATAAAATTTGCTGTACAAGACTACTGGAATATTTAAGCAATGGCGATTTCTTTTGACATTTGACTACTGTTGGTGCACGTGTTTTTCTACGCACTCTCTGCAAGTTTTTTGTGAAAAAGTAAGTAAATATGCATGAAAATAATGCAAAATGTAATGGAAATAAACGAATTGTGTGTCTGAATTGTAGATGAATCCCGAAAAGTTGAAGAAACTGCAAGCGCAGGTGCGCATAGGTGGTAAGGGTACCCCCCGCAGGAAGAAGAAGATTGTGCACTCGACCCCGGCAACAGACGACAAGAAGCTACAATCGTCTTTAAAAAAATTGTCTGTTAACACAATCCCCGGCATTGAGGAGGTTAACATCATTAAGAATGATGGCACCGTCATCCATTTCAATAATCCCAAAGCACAGGCTTCGTTGCCTACCAACACTTTTGCCATCACTGGACATGGTGAAAATAAGACCATCTCCGAGATGTTGCCCGGCATTTTGACACAGTTGGGACCACAGGACATCACACAATTAAAGAAAATTGCTAGTGAGTTCGCCAATAAAGGTGCAGCTGCATCTGCTGCGGATGCTGGAGCAGGAGCTGCAGCAACAGCTGACGATGATGTACCCGATCTCGTTCAGAACTTTGAGGAAATTGCCATTGGTGGTGAGCCACCAAAGGCTGCTGAAGCAACTGAAGCAGCTGCCAAGAAACCCGAAGAAGTACCTGCATCGGCTTAAGTCATCAACATCTATTTGTATTTGTAGTTGTAAGCGAAGGCGGCGGGTTGGTGTCAATAGAACAGCAACAACAGAATGACACCACCTTGGAAAAACAACACCATTAGCAACAGCAAAAAGCAAAACTTATCATCAACAAGTCAAGGTCACGCGTAAGAATGGGAGTGTTTCAAAATTGGATGCATCTTCGGGGGGATTGTTTGCATTCGAATTTGAATAAATTTAATATAAAACATATTAATATAGTAAGAAAATTACATAAACAAACAAACAAAACAAAACAAAAAAATTTAAGTACACAAAACGCGATAAATCGAAACAAAACAAAATTACTGTGTTAATCGTGGTCAAAATTTGAATATTTCAGTTGAATTTGATTAAAAAACGTTTACACTAAACAAAAACCAACAACAGACAACATTATCATCTTTCAGAACACATAATTTAATTAAACCTTTTGGTTTTCGTTGCTTGGATGGTTGAAGGAGGAGGAGAATAATAGAGAAGGGAAAGAAGATAAGATTCCATGAGTTGACAAAAAGAAGAAACAACAGCAGCAACACACACACTCCAATTGAGTCATCCAGTAGTTGTGTAGTACAAAATATAAAAAAAAACTAAAAGAACGGTGCGCACGGGTTCATGATGTTTTTATGGATATTGAAGAAATTAAGTGGGGAGAACGAGCGCCCGGTTTTAAATTTACTTATATTTACATAAAAATACAGATATGTATATTTAAAGCAACTTATAGTGTTAAGTTTCTTATAAATATGAAAATTGAAACTATTTAAAATCCACAGAAGCCGCCAATCTAAAAACCACACAAGTCCACTAAACCCAAAATGGGAGCCCTAGTTTCCACTAACACTACCAACCATCACTAGACAACACAAACAAAGGCAATTGATGTACTATACTTATGCGCTTTCCTCTCGACCTTTTGTACTTTTACCATTTCCTATCAGTTCTATTCTACGCAAATGCCCACACCCACACACCCATGAATTCAACATGGCAAGCAAGCATGCATGCATGTGTTTTCCTCATTCAATATTTTGTTGCTAATTTAAAACTTCATATGATGAAAATATTAACCTAACCTCTATCACCACTACATTCATGTGAATTGAATACACATAAGAATTTGGAATCTTTTTAAAAGGGAGAAAACTTAACGAAATCATGTACAACAAATCTCTGTTAGAAACAAATTATGATTTTTTAATTATATATTTCAGATTACATAAATAAAATGAAAAAAAAAAAAAATCAATTTAAATAACTAAAAAGGCGCGCATATTTCTTGCATAACACACAATTGAATTGAATGGGTGAGTGAGTGAGTCGCAACAAGAAACTTTGACCACTTTCGATTGAAGTCAGAAAATATAAGTATGTTCGCTGTTCGTTCAACTCGATTGATTTTGTAATTGTCTTTATCATTACACAATATGGTTTCGGTCTCGGAATGAGCATAGTTCCTCAAAGAGTGGAGAGAGAGAGACGGAGAGCAATTGCACCAACACTTGTTTTGGCCTTAAGCATTGTATTTCATTTTATCAAATTTAAAGTGTCTTCAAAAAATTTCACTTTCATTTGTACAAAATGGAAGAAAATATCATCAAATTTTGTTTGTTCGACCAATCTATAAATAGTAAATATATGTATGTATATTATTTATTTCTTCGTTCTTCCAGTGAGTCAAAATGCTGTTCTCATTGTCATTCATGAGTCATTTGATTAGCACGAAAAACACCTTATTCAAATTTTATGATCATAAAATAATCTTATGCCATATGCCACAAAAGGTGATCATTGTCACTCAAGCAACTACATTTGGCAATTGATTTTATAAATTTCTTATCTACACAATATAAAGTTCAATGAACGAACGTATTTTGATCTATTTTTTTTTTTTTCAGAAGAACTAATCATAAATGCATAACATAATCTCCTCATCCGAATATTAAAACAAACTCAAATTCATTGGTATTCCTATACCAAGAGAATCATTGATACTTAAAGCTAATATGAAATTTAATACTTAGAACTTAGAAAAAAGAAACAAATTGTCTGGGCTATTGTGCTATTGTAAATTAATTTAATAATAAATGCTTTGGACTTTATGGAATGGAATTGATTCCAATTCATCGGCATGCTTACGTCTGTAATCCCATAGATATTGATCAATTATTATGGAGTTGACTTTGTCTTCAGATACATCTGGATGTCGAGTTTTTAATATTTTACGTACAGCATCCTTGACCTTTTCCACAATGTAAATCGAGGCACCGCGTATTTCAACTTCCATGGCATCGCCATTTTGCAAAATTGTATCTTTTTCTAATACTTCCAATAGCTCCGGTGTATATTGCAAGCTGCCGAAATGTACCAAAACCTGTGGTACACGATAATCAGCAAACATGGTTATCTCATCGATATCTCGAAAGTATCCTAAGCCCTGACCTTCGAAACACGACCAGACATCACCGATAAGGATTTGTGCCCGTTTGTAAAGTGTTACCTGTTCGCCTTTGTAATCAGCCTCATCACGGAAACATTTGAAATCAGTAACAATAATTGATAGTAACTTGCAAGCCGAATTATGTGCTGCTTTCACACAATTTTCGAATGACCCTTGCCATTCCCCAAGCAAGCGATGACCAACTTCATGCAAACATTCCAAACGTTTCTCTAGCAAGGGAATTTCGGTAACACCATCATCTGAACGAAAGATATGTCTTAAAGTATCGATGTCAACATGTGCATAATAAGCAGCATTTATTATATTAATGCCGCTTTTGATGGCGCGATTAATAGCGGCGCACAATGCAAAATAGCCCGTGTAGCCATCGACTGTGTATTTTGTGTAGTTATCTATGGAGAGACGTAAGTAAATCTTAGCTAAGTGTTGAACATAAAAAAGACAATCGATATCACTTCATCCATTTACTTGGTGTCCAAAAGCAGAAATTCAATGTATCAATTACGAACAACCAATCGAGCGCATGTTTCGCTGTTGGCTTTGGATGCAACTCATGTTGTGAGAAATTTTCAACAGAGATGCTTTTGTCCACAACGCCTTTGACAATCTCGTCAGCTATCTTTTTAATACCACCGGGTAACACACGTAAATATTTTGCAAGTTTAACAATATGCTCTCCAGACTCTTGCGGTGTGAGTTTCATTTTAATGATCCAATTATTGAAGTTTTAGCAACAAACAAACCAAACCGGCTGATTACCACCAAACCATATGAGAGAGAGCAACAATTTTTGGTCATCACTTCCGGTTGGGCGAAAATCTCAAAGCAACTCTACCGTTAACGCCGTTTTTTCCTAAAATGTCAGCGCTGCACTATTTTTCATAATTTGCCAACAAATTTGATTGCACGGACGGACGGACATCTCTTGCATTTGAAAGAGAAGAAAACGTAACGAGGAAAGAAACAAATGATTATGTTTGTTTAAATACAGTGACAACAAATACAATCAACCTATTCAATTCAATTAGTTATTCATAAATAACAAGTGAGTGAGTGACATCTTGATATTTCTGTTGCGTCGCGTTGCGTTGGTAAGAAATGCACTTGCATGCATAAAATAATCATATTCCCAAAAAAAAAAAAGCTTTTCTAATTTGCGATTGCATCGGGAAGACGTAAGCTTGAAATTGAACTAAACCTTTCACTTTTTTTTTTAAAATCCTTAAAATTTGTTATGTGAACTCATATTTAGTGGTAAAAAAAAAACCCCTTAATTTGTTACTTAATAAACATTTTTTGAAAATTACTTTACTTTTGTTCCCTCAATTTTCGCCTCATACCACCACAAAACGAAAAATAGAAACAAAAAGAAGAATTCATCTTGGTCGTTTTGTTTTGTTTGCATATTCTCTCTTTGTTTTGATTTGCTTCGCATTCGCACTAAAAATAGCAACAAAAACAAAGGTAGTTTTTCTTAAAAATCAAAACCAATCACAACAAATACTGTATATCTCAGCATATTTGTGTATACGTCAACAATATGACGAGACGTTGAAGTTAATGTAGGTTATTTTGTCAATAAATTAATATGCAATTGGATCTTGGCGCGCTTTAAACTAGTTAAAATTCATGATAATTCATAATAAATCAATAAAAGTATCTGGAAAAGAATTTAGTAACCGAACCAAACTCTAACTTGAAACAAATCAGATGATGAGTTGGGATGTGTGACGTTGGCAAAATAAAAGTGTTTAACCGAGTGCCAAGTTGTCATTTAATAATAACATATATATTTTAATCACAATAGTTTACGCAAAACCACAATCAGAAATATATACTCTTGGGAATTTAGTCATTTCAAATCAAATCACTTCCATTTCTCCTTCTCTTTTCCATTTTCAATTGTTGTGCTTTTATTTCATCATCTTTTTTCAAGTCTGTTGCCCGAGTATAAAAGTCACAAAGCAAAAATCTATTCCTTCATTTCACAAGAAGTTGCAAAGCAATGAAAACATATTCGCAAAGTATTTTTCGTAAATCTTGGCTTTTAGACTTGGGATAGGTCAGCAGCAACAAATTCAAATTAGAGATTATGTTAATTTACATATTACTCATTTAAATATTCTCTTTTTTATTTTGAATGAACAGATAAACACCATATAAAATTCAAAGGAAATGATTACAAGAATAGCCCAACTGTTTGTGAATTAATCAGCATTTCAAGGCTTTCAACTAATATAGAAAGTATATGTATAGAGAGAGAGAGTGATGAGTAACTCACTTGAGAATGGAACCGCAATCGGCGGCGGCAAGCAACTGCAGGCATTGACATCATTGGAGAACTTACAGGATAAGCTAAATAACATTAAGATTGATTATACGAGCATATGTGGTAAGGATGTTTTGGTGAAGCCAACTGAAGAGCAATTCCAATTGCTTAAGAAAAGGCTACTGGAACGGATATCGGATAGCTGTGGTGAGACCATATATGAAATTGGCATTGGTGAAGGTAAGTGGCAACAATCATCGTATGTTGCATTCATTCTAATTTATCATTAATTGTAGATGGTAGTGACAGTGGTCTGAATGAGGAACAATACAATGCTTCGGTTGGTACACTTGATAATTTGGCTGCTGAGATTGATGCCGATGTTGTGCAGTTGCGTATGCGTAAGGGCGAAAGGGGTCATACGGGTCAGTTCCTAATACGCAAACACATCGAAACTGCGGATTTCATGGAAATACGGTAAGCAACTAATCGCAATTATTGGCTAAGAATCTGATAATGATTTACTGCAATACAATTTAGTGTGGCTGTTGTTGGTAATGTCGATGCCGGGAAATCAACATTATTGGGCGTATTGACCCATGGTGAATTGGATAATGGTCGGGGACATGCTCGTCAGAGGCTTTTCCGTCATAAACATGAAATAGAAAGTGGTCGCACCAGTTCTGTGGGCAATGATATCTTGGGCTTTGACAACATTGGAAATGTAGTCAATAAAGCTGATCACGGACACTTGGATTGGGTTAAGATATGCGAGAAATCCTCAAAAGTCATTACGTTTATAGATTTAGCTGGACATGAACGCTACTTGAAAACAACAGTCTTTGGTATGACAGGACATGCACCTGATTTCGGCATGTTGATGGTATGTACTTATAATAAACACAGAATAATGAAGATAATAAAATATTTAATTTCATTTGTACTTTGTATTTCTAGATTGGCGCTAATGCTGGTATTATTGGCATGACAAAGGAACATTTGGGTCTCGCTTTGGCATTGTCTGTGCCAGTCTTTGTGGTTGTTACCAAAATCGATATGTGTCCCCCAAATGTATTGCAAGATAATATGAAATTGTTATTTAAAATGTTGAAATCACAAGGATGTCGCAAAGTGCCTGTAGTGGTGCGTTCCCCTGATGATGTCGTTCTAAGTGCTACGAATTTTGTATCTGAACGTTTGTGTCCTATTTTTCAAGTTTCTAATGTAACCGGCGCTAATTTGGATTTACTAAAGATGTTTCTCAATCTGTTAAGTACACGAACCGTTGGCATGGATGGTTTACCAACAGAATTTCAAATAGATGATGTTTATTCAGTACCAGGCGTTGGTACCGTTGTCTCTGGTACTTGTCTACAGGGTTTGATTAAATTAAACGATGTTCTAATGCTTGGCCCAGATCCTTTGGGTAATTTTGTACCAATCACTGTGAAAAGTATACATCGAAAGCGCATGAATGTGACACGTGTACGTGGTGGACAAACAGCAAGTTTCGCTTTAAAGAAAATCAAAAGGAGTGCGCTACGCAAGGGTATGGTGATGGTGTCACCCGAAATAAAGCCAAAAGCTTGTTGGGAATTCGAAGGTGAAATACTAGTATTGCATCATCCAACTACGATATCAGCGCGCTATCAGGCCATGGTACACTGCGGTAGTATACGTCAAACTGCCTCGATCGTACATATGTCGAGAGATTGTCTACGCACAGGGGATAAAGCACATGTGAAGTTCCGTTTCATTAAGCAACCCGAGTATATTCGTGATGGTCAACGTTTGGTCTTCCGTGAGGGACGCACGAAAGCTGTTGGCAATGTGCTTAGACCCATACACAATACATCGGCGGCGCAGAGCAGGCTTAAACCGCTTAAGCAACAACAACGTGGGCAAGGGCAAGGAAGCGGAAACGGCAGTGCCAACAGCAACAGCAATTCACATTCAACGACATCACAGAACCAAAAACCCAATGCCAATATACAAATTGCAGGAACAACAGCAAACAGTAGTAGTAACAGTACTCCAACGCATACTAACAGCGAAGTTGGTGTTGGTGTCGGTCTCAATTGGGGTTCTGATAGTTTGAAAATCACTGATAAACGTGGTCCTGGAAATGGTGGCACTAGCGGTGGCAATAGTGGTGGTAGCAGACGAAGTGGTAAACGTAACTACCACAAACGTAATACAACTGGCAACAGTAACAGTGGCAACACCACCAGTAGCGTCCATCAGACCAATGGTGATGCAGGGAAGTCCATTGCAGGTGGACAATAAACATCATAACTCATGCAGCATATCAATTATCATCATTGCTCTGTCCTCTTAACAACGTCCTGTGTGTGTAAGCATATAATTTTTCGGTTTTCTTTTGATTCATCATCTATTATTGTACAAACAAACAAATTGTTAAGTGTAAATGTAAACTAAAACTATGTATTATTGAATGGGAGAAGGAGGTTTACATACTGTGAAAACAGCAAACTACATATTGGGATATTATAAAATTACGTATTAAATGTACAAATGCAGAAATTTTTGATAAAGTGTTGGAATCAAATGCATATTTTAAAAAACAAAACAAATTTTTATAGAAAATGAAAAATGAATTTTAAAAGAAATTATGTTATTTTGCTATTTGCATTCAAAAACTTGTGAAAATTTGTTTAATATAAAAGTTGTACGTCTCTTGTATGTTTACAAATAAATGGAAAACAATGCCAAACACCGAATTTGATTTGTCATTAATATTATTTAAGAAGAAACATTATTCATCATCTTGTTTATTGGATAAATAAATAATTAGCCAAATTATGATTTTTCATAAATTTATGAGAATCGATTGTGGAATGAAATCGAAACAAAATAAGATCTTCACCATTTGAAGAGACAAAATTTTCATTTAAAAAAATAAAAAAGAAATTTAAAATTCAATTTTTAGAAATAATTCCAGTTGATTTAATGTACATACATAAATATTTTTAAATTAAAATTATTTTCACTAACTAAATTTAAATAAAATACAAATAAATTACTTTTTCTTATTTTTGATTTCATTTTTAATTCCTTCGATTTCTTGTTTCACGTTGTTCTTGAAACCGTTCATAAAAGATCTGAAATTGTAAATGATAAGAATGGATTAAAAATGTTTAGGTCTGAGTTTCTGAAACTATGTTCCACG
The DNA here is from genome assembly GCA_037043295.1 of Amiota minor. Classification (NCBI taxonomy): domain Eukaryota; kingdom Metazoa; phylum Arthropoda; class Insecta; order Diptera; family Drosophilidae; genus Amiota; species Amiota minor. Next base: position 2,366,405 of record JBAMAW010001787.1, read on the forward strand.
GATGTAAGAATACGATTATCTCCCGCGTTCCCCGAACCTAATCTAAAATTATCCACAGAACAAGAATCAATTCTCAATGCTCCATCACAAGGAAAAATATGTATGCAGCTTCTAGCGAATATTCATTATTCCGCGTTTAAATTTTGCTTTTTTAGAAGTTCGTGACTGACACAGTTTAAGAAACTCTACTTCAGATGTATTCAGATCATTCTTACCTGAAACGCTCGGGTGTCATGTCTTGTAAGCCCTGTTGACGTGCAATACTCTTTGTGCGATACATGATGGCAACAACCAGCTGAGCAGCACGTCGCATGGGATAACTTTCTGACATGCGTTGAATTAAACGTTCATTATTTGCCAAGTAACGAAACAAGAATCGCAGCACCATATTTCTTTTGACTAATTAAAATTGTACGTCTTTATATTTCTTAATGAGTCCCTGTTTGAGCTTTAACTGATTGCGTAGCAATTGTAAATGCTCTTGCTGTTCCTCCTTATTGAAGTAGATACCACGGAGTTGCTTTATTTGTTGGCGTGCTGAATCGAGTCGCTTCTGTAGATCAAGTAGCTAAAGGAAAGATGGAATCGTATGAACTCATGGGTGCTACACACATTGGTTGGGTTCACTCACCTTTTGACTGCACTCTTGGGATTCACGTTGCTTACTATTGTTATCGACGGGATCCTTTTCAACGCTGACAAATTACAAAATATAATTTTAAAATTATTTTTTTATTATATAACATTTCTTTATTTTTTGTTTCTTAATTTAGTGACTTTTAAATCGAATCTGATTTGCTTAACAACAAAAAATTGCCGATGCCAACAAAATAAACCGAATGGGAGAATTTTGGGGAAAGCAAAACATGCGAGCGCTGCGTGCTGCGTCTTTCTTACCAGCGTATTATGTCGTAGATGACGGGGAGCAAATCGATATCAAGTTGATCAACAGTCAACTGTTCACCGCTACTGGCCGCAACTGCGCTGCTAGCTGCAGTTGTCACTGTAGCGGCTTCTTGTTTTGTTTGTGTTGGTTGTGCGGTTGTAGTGGTGGTGCTAGCTTCGGTGCCGGTGGGCGAATCTGTTTGAATAACACCTTCAGCTGTTATTACTGGTTTCTTTTCAACAATTTGGCTACCAGGCGATGAATCCATTATCTTATTTGATGCTTCCTCTATTTTTGCAAACTTGTTTCTATACTTTGCGGTGCGCAGGGTGGATATGCCATCGGTATCTTGAATAGTGTTGGTAAGTAACTCAAAAACACAGGGTTGAATGCGAAAATGCGATGAAATGGCGCATCTGAGCCGACTTTTGCCTCGGCTCAATCGTAAATAGTAGTGCTGTCAAGTACTGAAAGATATAAGCATATTTTTGAGCACTACTTCGAATAGTATACCGCGCCAAGCGTTGCTACTAGGGCTGCAGACAATAAATAATATTTTCAAATTTTTAAATAGTTCTTCGTTATTTGTTTTACTATTAAAAATTTAGTTATAGAATTCAAATGAATAACTTACCAACATCGATATCAGCTCAACACATAAAATGATCGGAAACAACGTTCTAAAATCAACGAAGTATTAAAAAAGTCATATATCTCTAAGCAAAGTACAATATTAACATGCAACATTTTTGTTGCAAATTTTATGCCCAAGACATTAAGTTGTACACACTAAAGACCTGCACGAATCCATTCGTATGCAATTTTGAATACATCCATGAGCAAAAATACGAGTGTACTACACACTTATTATGCCATATATTCAAAACTGATATGAGGCAAGAGGTCTCTGTTACACACCGGAACAATGCCTTTTACAGTGGTGGAAATGAATGGCTTCCAGATGGCTCTGTCTAAAGAGCAACGACCCCATTGGTTTACTATTGTCGAAAATACTGTCCCGGAAAAGTTGCGACCGATTGCATTCAAGACTTTTGCATTACCGTTACGAGAGTACATTGAGACTCTTTTGGTGCGTGTAGCCTAATGGTTTCAAATTAAATGCGTCCGCTATGTAGGCCTTCCAATTTTAGAATCTATTGCAAAAAAACCTATACCTAATTTAAACCTATATTCGTAATTCATTATCATAGTTCATTGTACTTATGTTTAAATTATATCAAATAAATCACGATGGCTTTTAAATTTATTAAGTTAAGGTTCCACTTAACTCTATAAAATGCAACAATGTATGGTATACATAACAAAATAAAACAGTTTACCCAACTGAAAAAAAGAAACTAGTCCAAGACCAGATGACATTCTATTTTAATGGTAGTCTATATTTTTGACTTTTGGTAGTCACTTAACAAAACCTAATCTATCCTAAGTTGCTTCTGAAAAGTTTCTTTCGTATTTCATAAGAAATCCGAAAGTTTAGCAGTTCGATTTGTTCTGTCTGCCGACGTTTTATCTTTCAAAAAAATCTAGAAAAGAAACACGTGCCGTAAAATATATATATCTTAATTAATTAATTTACAGTTGCTAAAAAGTAATTAATCAATGAATGAATAATTTTACACTAATTGATAAACTTGAAATATTTATAATAAATATTTGTTAAACAACAACAAAAATATTAACAATAAAAACTGTTCATGACAAATTAATTAGAAAAATGGAAACAATATAAATCAAAAATACTTAAATATTTAAAGCCCAAAACAAGATCGATCATATATAAATTTAACACATACATGTACATATATTACCAAGTTGAGAAACGGAATCGGAAATATTGAAAATACTGACCTCAAAGGGAAAAAGAATTAAAAAAAGTACAGTAAAACAATATGGAAAATATGAAATTGCGTCTTTGGTTTTCATTGAGAAAATATTGTATATAAAAAAACAAAAAATAATAATAAATTAATTTCACTTTAAACCTTGGTCAAACAAATTTATTGTACTCACTTCAACAAATTGTCTTGGGTTATTAAAAAACAATTGATTGCAAATTAAAAACAATTGAGAAATATTTAATTCAGACTGATACACAAATATATACACAATGTATACGTGACCTAAGAAAGACCAATAATTGTACCAACAAGTGTATATTCTTCCATCAATTAATGTTCTTTTCATTTCAAATTTATTGTATGAATTCTGTATACAAGTACAAGTGACTACATATGTATATTCCTTATTATTGAAAGGCAGGCATATCAGGCAACTTATGATTGACCGACCCTGGCAATGATGTGATATGATCCGCCATATATGGATGTATTGTAAGTAGTTAGTCATTGAAATGTTTCAATTAATTTTTCGGTAAAAGTTTGAAAATACTTTTATCAATTAAATTTTTAATTACAACTAATTAAAAGTTTGCAAAAAGTTAACAAGAAAACATTCTTAGACATTGACATAAGTTGGATATAATTTTCATGATATGACAAATATGATGAGGGATAAAAAAAAATCAAGATTATTCAATGTGTTTCAGAATGCTTACAGAAATTTATTATTTACTATTACTATTTCAATCTTTTGATCAAATTTTATAATTTTTACCATTTATTGGCTTCTTTCAATATTCAAATTTTGCACTTGAGAATGAAGCAGCTGTGAGCTTCTATGACGTCGACAAGGTATAGTGTGAAATTATAATTATTATTACAAGAAATTAACTTACAATTAAAATTTGTAAATTGCGTGTAATTAAAATTTAAAGCTATTACAACTTAAACCTCAAGCAAACTGATTAATATTTCATTTTAATAACTCTAATCTATATATATAAAAGAAAGTCGTGTTTGTTACGCCACTTATAACTCAAGAATGGCTGAACCAATTTGGCTGAAAATTGGTGGGGAGGTAGCTTAGAACCAGGAGACGGACATAGGATAGGATAGGTTTTTTTTCGTCCGTCCATCAAGTTCATTCATTCCTTTGCTTTATGTTGCTAGGCAGAAAGCAGTATATAAGAGACTTCAATATTGGAGATGCTTGTAATAAATAGTACATCTGCTTAATGCTTTATGTTGCTAGGCAGAAAGCAGTATATAAGAGACTTCATTATTAGAGATACTTTTATTAGTACATCTGTTTAATGTTTTATGTTGCTAGGGAGAAAGCAGTATATAAGAGACTTTATTATTGGTGGATATTCTTGCTATTTGTAGATTTCAAATTTAATATGCCGTATGTTAGTATGAATGTATGCAGTATATAAACGAAATTAACGAATAGTGGTGGCTAATTTTTCGTTTAAAGTCTTATAATTCTTAAACGATTTTTAACCAATTTGGCTTAAGTAGTGGATTGAGAGCAGATGAATGCATATTTACCTGGCGTAGGGACTACCGTGATCACGAAGGCGGTTTTCCCATTGCACTTCGGTTGAGTTGACCCCTGCGATTATTCCTAATGTGAATAACTCGTGCGTGTAGTTTTTGGTAGCCGGGAATGGCGTACGCGCCGTCCCGACTTTAAAAGATACATAATTGAATGCAATTTTATGTTAATAGTTAATGCTGAAATCATAATAAACTGAGTTGAAATTATGAGAACAAGGAATCATGGTTTCATATTTAAGAACTTGAAGTACAACCACTTGAATGTTTTATACATAGTAGAATTAAAGACGGGTAATGCAGAGTTAAGGAATTTCGACAAAGTAACCTTAACATTGTATTGCATTCATTTGTGTGGAAATTAAACCATACATGCTTTCACCCTTTCTGAATACAACAATAATCATGCCTTTCAATCAACTTTTTTATGGGCGCTACCTCTTCCAGTAATCAGAGAGATCTGATTTTAACATACCAGATAGTTAAACCTATTAGATCGATAGCTGGTTTGTATGGCAGCTATACGATCCAGTAATCCCACTATCTTGAAATTTGGATGGTTGGTGGCTATACATCAGAAACTTATATTGTCGAAATTTCAGTTTAATCGGACCATACAAACCCCCATTAATATTCAGGTTCTTATTGGAAAAACTTTTCTGTTTTTTGTTCTATCGAACTGAAATTAAGACACATTAAGGTTTTGATATGGGCGCGGTACATTTGTTGGAATCAGTCAAATCGGACCACTAGGGGAGTACCTCCCATACAAAACTCAATCCAGTACGGAATCCTCCGTGCACGAGTCTGACTCAGACTTGGCCCATTTTTGTTTTAATAACTGAGCATGAACAGGGGACGTAGCAACGCACGCCGGGTAACGCTAGGCTGTTATTTATAAACATGGAAAACGGACTGGTTTCGGTAGACCACATAAACATTTGAATCATATTTGCTTAAATAGCTCCAATATAATAAAAAAAAAACAATAATTTTCAATATAAAAATACAAAAAAAATCCCAATGCGGGATTCAACCTCTATGCTATAGGTTTGCCAGGCACTATACACTCTAACCAATAGAAAAAAAATCTAACATTCTATTTTTAGCATCTTTTTAGAAATTGCATTCATGCCGTAACACACATAAAAGAGCTACACTCTAATAAATCTCAGATTTAGAGGGAACATTTTTTGATATTTTGAATTTTCTTCAAAATTGTACCATATTTGCAACTAGTAAGAAAAGTAAGTACACATATTTATTTATAAACATGGAAAACGGACTGGTTTCGGTAGACCACATAAACATTTGAATCATATTTGCTTAAATAGCTCCAATATAATAAAAAAAAAACAATAATTTTCAATATAAAAATACAAAAAAAAATCCCAATGCGGGATTCAACCTCTATGCTATAGGTTTGCCAGGCACTATACACTCTAACCAATAGAAAAAAAATCTAACATTCTATTTTTAGCATCTTTTTAGAAATTGCATTCATGCCGTAACACACATAAAAGAGCTACACTCTAATAAATCTCAGATTTAGAGGGAACATTTTTTGATATTTTGAATTTTCTTCAAAATTGTACCATATTTGCAACTAGTAAGAAAAGTAAGTACACATAAAATGTAAATAATTTGCAAAGCATTTGAAAACATATTTAAAAAGAGGAGTATCAATATCGCGCTTGCGGTACCCCACAATTCGGAGCCATATGCCCAGATTGGTTTAGTAAAAGAGTTATACCTATAGTAATACCTTGAACTCAAATTTCAGATTTAGGATTAACTAGCCAGTGACGACTTTGTGCTCTTAGTTTCATATTTGTATGTCTTTTCAGCTTCTATGTGTTTCCGCCATGTGAGACGTCTATCCAGGTGAACACCAAGATAAGTTTCCTCATGGGTTTGGGTTACTGGAAAACATGTCCGACGATTCACTGTAAATGTAACGTGCTTATATTGATTTTAAATTTCCAGTTAGACGACCAATTTTTTGGTGATTTTAAGATGATTATCCAGGTCTGTAGCAGCTTTAACTGGGCAATGGGAGCGGCTGATTATGATAGTATCATCTGAAAAGTTGATAGTTTAAATAATCATTTAAATTGTTTTATTTATTAATACCCATAAAATTTTATTAGAAGTTTCATTTAACAGACATTTTTATGTAGTTTTAGTTAGATAACAAACATTACAACTATAACAATGCATTTTACATTATTTTAAACACTTTTTATAATTAGCTTTCGGAATAGCGTTTAGATCCTTTCAAGAACTTTGTTTACTTCGGTTTCGATTTGTTGTTAATTGTGGATTTATGGTATATGGTATGAGGATGACAACTAATGCGATCCAGAGGGTTTAAAGATTGTATCGTATGATATTAAAATAATATTGTACTAGAATATTATAAATACAATTCTTTCCATGCGCGTAATTTGCCTGTTGACTTGTTTTCATGCTTGTCTCCGGGACCTTATCACCGGTTATAATTGCATGTTCAATAAAATGCCTGATGAATATATGAATGTATGGACATTCATAGAAAAAGATTATTTAAAAAACATATGTTTTCATTAATCTTAAATCAATAAAATGCTGTGATAATTATTATTTCCTGGAATCTCCCATATGTTTTTCACAAAAAAAATGTTTTTATATATATTTAATGTCAATGAATAAAAATATTAATATAATTAATTAAAAATATTTCGTTAGAAATTGCTTATCAAAGATTGAGCGTATATTACAAAAAGAGAACAAAGATCATCCATCCATCCATACATTCAGTTGACAATCTTTGCTTTGCTTTTTTCTTGAAAATTGAAATCTACACCATATTTTCTTGCAGTTTCACTGGTATGGCACTTGAATGAATAGTCATTACTATCTGTCACTATGCCAATACCAACCATTTGAACTTTAAGCTCCAATTTATACATAACATCCATTGGTTCATTGATTGGGATGTTAGGTTAGGCAAGACCAGCTCACTTGAGTCTGTTGTGATGCCACAGAAACCGTGTGTCCTTTTCCTGTAAATGTCATTTAAGAAACACTGAAATTAAAGAGTACTAAATGTATGCAGAATGTAAATTTATGAATATTTTTCGAAAATATTTCGTGTTCTTTTTTTGGTCTCCGAATTTTTGCAAAAATTCAAAATACTCTCACTAACACACACACACACACACACACATTAATTACTAAGTGGAATAAGCCAAATCCAAGAGAGAGCAAAATGATTTCAATTTTCTTGTCGCTCTCTTCCAATGCGCTCACTCAGTGTTAACTGCTAATTTATAGTACAAATACAAAAACGATGTTAACTTAAAGAAACAACAATAGCAAGAACAACAATGAAATTATTACTGCTTCTTTAACTTAATTGTGTTTCGAGTGGCCATAAAGAGAATTATGTACATTTGACCAACAAGTGAGCGAGCGGAAAATTGCTGATGACGTTGTTGATGATGATGTAAATGTTGGAGCATGGAGCATGAGTGAGTGAGTGCAGCTCATTTAATACGCAGCATTTTTATTAATGTTTGACGATGTTGCTGATATTGAAAAGCTCATTTATTCATTCATGCATTCATGCACTCACTCAATCACTCGTTCGTTCGCTCACTGACTTGCAGTAGTGTATTTATTGTTATGCATGTAAATAACATAAAATTATGTTGTCGTATATGCAAATAAGTTATTAAATAAGTTGAATAAATTGTTATTTGGTGAATAGAGAAAAACAGAAAGAATGATTCCTGGAATAATTTTTCCTTCTTTTCTCTAGTAAGTAATTGTTGATGTGTATTTAGTTCTCCTTATACTGCTTATTAATTCTATTTTACATTGTGCGTACGTACACATATACATAAGTATCTGTGTATGGACATATGAATTCAAAGGTTATTTGTTGTCTATGCATGTATGTATGCATTTGCAAAAATCGAGTATCTTTATCTTATTGCGAGTAGTCCGAGGGAGCGTAAGAGCAAGTGTTGCGAATATGTGTTGTGTTGTATGCGAGTGGAAGAGTAGTCCAAATGAGTGTGGGGCTAAAGTTTTTTGTACAAAAACGTGTGACGTTTAGTCGCTAAATCAGTACGATTTCTTCCATCGGCTATATAACACAATAAAATACAAATTCAACCAGTGAAAATTCGCTTTTCCGTGCGCATAGTTGCTATTTTCATCGTTTACGTCGTTGCTTGAATAGTTTTTTGGCAGAAAGAAAAGTAAAGGAAAAAATATTAATTAATTAATAACAAAAGCCATAAGCGTCTGTTGTCATTTGCGCCTTGCGTGAGTGTGTGCCAACATACATATACAAATGTGATACCAATGTGAGTGTTTTGTGTTTATGAGCGCGTGTAATTTTTCATTGCTGCCAATTTTCGGAATTAGCCTACAAGAATAACAACAATAATAAAAAGAATATAAGGACGTCATCAATAGTCATCAGTGAGCTAGAATAGCTTTAATAGATAATAAATTTCTTATTGCTACAGCGATAAGTACAAAATCAGCAATCAAATCGGCCTATTAAGAGCAGAATGAGAGAGAACATTGCCTAAGGAATAAAAATTTAAATGAAAGAAACAGAAAAAACTAATTACCAATTGGAATATTTTTCTTTTCACTTGATAATTGATTGATCACAAAGAGATAGATCACCGAGAGAGCGTGGAGCGTGACAAAGAAATCTCTCAAGCTTCATACAATTTTAATTCGCAAATGTGCATAAGAAAGATAACCATAGTGTGTCTGCAAAAGTGTGTGTGCAAATGAAATAACCAATCAACCAGAGAGAGAGTCCCCACAATAACACAACTCTCTTTCTCACAAGAGATTAACAAAAGCTACACCACTACTACTGAGCTTCTTGATAAAGAAAACAAGTGCCAACCAAGTCTTAGCTGTCGCTGTTGACGTCAACGTTCATGCGACTAAAGTAGGCGTCACAACAACAACAACAACAACAACACTAACAACATCACAGCAATAATAACAATAATAATAATATTAACATTAGTAGAGAGAAGAAAAAAAAACAGCTGTAACAAGAAAGATATTTGCACTCATTGGGTTGCTGACTGACTGACTGATACCATCCGCTGACAAATAGACGACGGACGGCGGACGATGGACAACGGGCAATACACCAGAACCCCACAATCTCCTCAGATTCAATTCATTTTAACTCTTGTTTTTGTATTGTTGCCTATAACAAATTGTAAGCTCGATCAGATCATTTGCGTTCGTTCGTTACGTCTTGTTATGTGTTTATATATGATGTATGTGTGTATGTATGGGTGATAAGTAGATAAATGCATGAATATGTATGAGCGATGTGTGTGTGTGAAAAGCCCTTTTGAAATTGTCGTATCTTGGTTTGTTGTATTGGTTTCGTTTTCTCGGTTTGTCGGTTTCTCGGTGTCTCGACTTTGTTTCGGCCTGCCATCGTTTGGTTGTCGGTCGGTCGGTCGGTATTGGTATCGGAATCGTTGTCATTTCGCTTCGCTTCGAGTCGCCTCGCTTTGCTTTACTTAACTTTGCTGTGCTATGCTTTGCTATCAGTTTGCGCCGCCGTCATTACCGCTTATTAGTGTATTATATTGTATTTTCTCTCCTTTCCTTTCGTTTCATTCCGACTTTTGAACAGCAAAAGTGAACGTGTTGCGAGATGATGTATCTTTTGCTTTTGCTCGGTATCTCCTCAATTGATTTGTCTTTTGAAGTGTACAAAAACTTTTCATGTGTGTTCCTCTAATTGTATTTGTATCAGTTTCTGTGTGATTCTGTTAGTGTATGTGTCCGAATTATTATTATTATTATTATTGTTATTTTATTGAAACGTTTTACGCGCCAACCAACCATCCAATCATCCATCATACACACATATGTATGTACATATGTAGATACGCTTGTGCATGCATACACTTTTAATATACATGTGTATGTATATACATATGTGTATAAATGTGTATTTCTTTATTATTTATGTAATATACGACGTGTAGAGCGGCGTGCGATCATTTCAGTGTACTTTACTGAGTAGTGGGCCGTAGACGCGTAGAAGCAGCAACATCGGCAGGCAGTGACAGTAGAGGCAAGCAGAAGCAGGCACAGCTCCACAGCGTCACATTCATAACGACAACCGTCAGCAGTCATTAAATGTTTCAGTATTGAAACTACTGAGTCTCTTTGAGTTTTGTCAGTCTGAGCACTGGACTGAATTGAATTGAGTCTCGAACGTCGTTCGCCTATGTAGTGTTGTTGTCATTTCATCTGTTCTTCTGTTTTCTGCCCGACTGCCCGATCGACGGTGACGGTTACGGAAATTGTAGTTTCCCGCTAACGGTTGAAATTCTCACAACTCATTGATATTTTAACCTCGTGTCCGTGTTGGTTGCCGCTCCAACCAAGGTTCTATTCGAACAAAATGCTTATTCTATTGGGCTTTTCGAAGCCTCGCTTCGTCGGTCTAAAATTGCTCCTTTAGCCGAAGCTTGAATGCAATACAAACAACCAAATTAAAGTAGTGTAAGTGCGCCGTTTTCAAAATCACACATCATTAAATTAAAAACAATCGGACGCCTCGTTAAACACAACAAATTTTTAAAAATAAATAAATAAATAATATTGTAAATCCCAGTTTTTATTACAAAATTGTGTCAAGTGTGATAATCTCTGTGTGTCTGAGTATGCTTGTGAAGCTATTAATTAGTAAATAAAATAAATAAATAATAATAATTTTTTCTCTTTTTTTATTTCCAAAAAAAAAATAGCACAAAAAACAAAAAAGAAAATTAGATAAAAAAATTTGACCAAATCAAATCAAAGAAACATAGAAATACAGAAACAAAAACAAAGGAAGTTCATTCAAATTAAACAAAAAAAAAAAGAACGAAACAAAGTTGCTAATATATTTAATACAACAAAACAAAAAAAAAAAAAAAAAAAAAGAAATTCTTTTTGAATTAAAAAGAAGATCAGCAGACAGCAGACTTTTTCTTTAGCTTCAACGTTGCCATACAAATATAAATACAATAAAACTCCAAAAAAAAAAAAAACAAAAAAAATAATAAAGAAGAACAAATACAAAGACAAACGAGTTTTAAACTTTATTATCAGTCTACCACACACAAATACAAAAAGCTTTAAGCAAAAAAAAAAAAAAATATCTATATGTATATATAAGAACAACAACATTGACAGCATTTACAACAAATACATAATTCTTTTTATTAGTCTATGCATTTGTATTTGTTAAACTACAATAAAAACACGCAGCCGCAAAGAAAAAACACTAAAAAAAAAATATAAATAATAATAATAATAATAAAAAAAAGTTAATATACATGGGAGATTAAATTCATAGGCCAACCGACCGAACCGAGTACCGACACATTCGTGCGTTAATATTTTTCTGCTGTTCAACAGATTAAATTTGTATTGTCTCTGAAACAGTTGTGATCGATCCCTAGACCCCAGAAGAGTGTCAGTGAAATATTATTAATAAAGAAAAAATATTACGGAAAGTTGAAAATATTTTTGTATAAAAAAATTATTTAAAAAAAAAAATCGCAAAAATCATCATTATTTTACAGCCGTTTGTTAAATGAAAAATTCTATTATTTTCTTCCATAGAAACGTGTGATTTTCTTAATTAACCAAAAAATTGCATTCGATTTGCATTCTGTACAAAACGTGCTTTAATCCGACAAATGGGAAAACCTTAAAAATCAACACAGACTTTGAACTTTAAATAAACTGAGACAAAAAAAAAAAAAAAACAAAAACAACCATTAAGAAACCCAGCTAAATTATATAAAGAGCTCAAATTACTGGAACAAACTTTAATTAGAATGTTAAACATTTGACAGTGGGCCAAATTTTACCTTTCAAAACCCGTAACTAATTGATTTATAAAAACTTTTAAAATAAACAAATTAAATACTACAAGTGACAAATAACAAACATCTTCAACCGATTACAAATCGAACTTTAGAATGTCTATCTGACAGTGGCTGAATTTATCATCCTCTGGATCAACAAATTTATATAAATCACATAATCACATATAATTTCTATAAAGAAAAGTGTGTTTAATCACATTTGATAGTTCCGCCGGTTTCGTATATATAAAAAATAAATGGAGAAATCTGAATTACGGCTGCAACGCATGTCAAATGAATATCAAAAAAGTTATATGTATCTGAGAAACAAGATGCTGTTAAAAATTGAAAATACCCTATTACGAAGCCATCGTCAGCGTGAGACCACTGGGATCAAGAAACTCTACAATTCCTTTTTTGTTTTGTTTTAATTTCTTTAAAAACACAAACGATTTTTCAACGCAATCCAAATAAATTAAAACACAAAAATTCTAAAAAATCAACAAAAAAATAAATATAGTAGAAACTATATATAGATATTATTATTATATTTGGTTGTTAGTGAAACAATATATACAATAATAGTTAAAAAAAAAGAAATACAAAGCTATAGTGCCTAATTCAAGAAATCAAGAAAAAATCAAGTGCTATGTCTCTAATCTAATAACATACAGAACTAGTTATTTTTGTCATAAAAACAATGTCTAATAGAACAAACTTCCAATAAAACAAAAAACCGCGATTTTTTGTGTACCCTAATACCCTACACCTACACACAAAATAATTGCAATCGCTTTGAAAATCGCGCGGAATTTGCAAATATTGTACGCGAAAGTATCGGCGAACTAAAGAAGTTCACCACCCTAGAACACCGTGTTTCTTGATTAGTGTATAATTCGGCATATCCTACTACTCCTACTGAATCGAATCAAAATCAAAAAATAACCACTACCACTACTACTATTATCACCTACTTGAGTCAATAAAATCAACGTTAAAAGAAATCTGTTGGAGTTACTATACCGAATGGCTCTTTCGTTTTTATCACAAAATTCCGGCTTATTGGATTTGCAAGCAATATTTGATCCACAGCATTCATTACAACTTCAGCAACAACAACAACAACAACAACAACAACGTTCATCAATAAAATTCGATTTCTCCATATTAAACGATTTTGACCAAATGGAATACAATCATAATCCCCATAACAACACCGACAGCAGCAGCAACGACAACAATAGTACTAGCAACAACAACAACAACAACAACAGTAACCACAATAATAATATCCATACACATCAAACATCAAATAACAACAATATTAATCAGGTAAGTCAAGTATTCAAATATCATACTACTTAAAATATATAGTACAATATATTCTTATATATGTTTACGATAAAAAGAAAAGTAGGTAATACATACATACATATTATCAATTTCGGAAGTAGAATGTATATCGAAAATGACACTATATACTAAGTATATTACTAAAGTTACAAGGTACAAGGGGCCCTGGACTTGATTAGTTATTTCTGGTCTAAGCTACATTTCAGTGTGCACTGCTTCAGAAAATGTCATTAAGTAAAATATGTGATGTTCCAGTTGTTAAAATGGGAAGTGAAGATCCTCTAAAGATTCTCTGTAAGATCCGTAATATTGTTATTATTGTTATTGTTTATTCGACACATATTATTAGGTTGTATTAACCTAATTTACATATAGATATTTTAACATCGCAGTATTGTATATTCTGCATTAATGCATCTCATTCTAAGTATTATCTGGTACAATCACACACAATCTGCATTTAGAGTCTGAGTGTATATCCAGCCTATTCAAGTAGTATCTGAATCGTATATAGAGTATGAAAACCTGCCAGAATATTATGGTCTAGCTTTGTTAATAGTTGGGATTTTTAGGAAGAACATGGTTTGTATTCTAAATATGGAAAAATATAGTTAGGATCCCACCGAAACTTGGACTTTGTGTTGTAGAGATCTTTTAAACTCACCCAACAAAAAGAATATTCGCTCATTTCTTAAACTAGATTAGAAAATATTTAATAAATGTCTGTAAAGAAATTGATTAATGAAATTAGTTTAAATGTTGCTCTAACATTTTCCAACAACAAGTGCATTAAGATTTATAATCACAAATATACAAATACTTAATACTTAAAAATTGTTTGGTTTGATTATAGTAAATGATCCAATATTTACACATTCAATCTATGTGAGGGTATTTATTTCTTGACCTAATCTAAAATATTGTACGAGTATGATTGTATTTATAATTTCTATGTGTTAATTTTACTTAGCAATCTTTGTTTTCTCATCAGACAAACCACCTATCTTATCATAAAATATAAGTATATACAGACTACATACTTAGTACATATGTTCAAGTGTATGGTACCATATCAGTTAACAACTTGTTTCGGTATGTTACCTGATAGTTTTGACGCATGTAATTGATTTTGCTCTCAAGTGAAATCGTAAAAATAAAAATAGAATTTTTCATTAAAATAAAAAAAAAATTAAATAAAAAATGGGCCAAGTGCGAGTCAGACTCGTACACGGAGGGTTCGTACCAGATTGGTGTTTGTATGGGAGGTAAGTTTTGGGGCCATTGGAGAAGAGGAGGCTTCCAAAATCTAAAAGAGCGCTCAGTATGAAAGATTTACTATAGAGCAGAGTATAGCATAAATGGAATACTATTCCCAATAACCATGTTTATGAATTTGTAGAATATATGTCTGTAGTTTAATTAAATAAATTAAACAAATCATCTTTTGTTTACGATTTTACTTTAAAAGTGTAAAACATTCGGACAATTTTGCTTCCCACTTTATATGAAAAATTTTATCCACCAATTCCGACTTTTCCGGAGGTGTGATCCGCACCAAACTTTACAGAAATACTCTCCAAGCTATGCTAGAGTTTCCCCGAAAGAATACTTGTGCTGTGGAAAATCATTGTGTACCTTTAGTTTATATAAGGACTGGTGTCTACACAAAAGTTAAAATAGGTTCCATTCTTTAAGTTTGAGTAATACTTGTATATTAGAAAAGTTTTCGTGAGATAAAATCAGAGTTTGGACTATGAAACAACTAATTTGCACTTAGGATAGATAGGAGCGACAGACTACTAGCCACAAAGGCTAACAATGTGATGCCAGGTTTGGGCTGCTCTTACCACAAAAATAGTTTTGACAAGTAATGTTGCCTTTATGTAAAAGGTCTGAAACTTTTTGAAAAACACTCATGTGAATATCTGAATAATATCATAGACGTAAATGTGTCCAATAGCTATTATTTTATAAATACCTACATATGTGAAACCTTTACCGCAAGTTGACCTCTGAGTATAGTGTTTTTAAATTTTTACTTATTAAAAAAAATATACACTTTGTTTATATAATTTTCTAAGTTAAAACTTTGCTATAATTTATAGAAATTAAAACTTAAAATTACAATATATAAAATAAGTTTATAGATTTAATAATAAATTTATGTTTTTAATTTTATTAGATTCCAACGCGTCACTACATGAGCGGTTATCATCATCAACATATTGGATCGGATTATGAACAAGTGATTAATTTTGTAGATTCACCACCGAATTCAGAAGAATCTTGGACAGGTAATTCTCACTTACATATGTATATGTAGAAAATATTTCCAACAAAGCCGAACACATCAATTATATGGATTTCTCTTCTTTTGTAATCGATTTTGTTTTGAAGCGGACGGACAATCGAAGGATTCACCGGGACCTCAAATAATTGACGTTCAAACAATTTACACGAACAGCAGTGGTTCACGCAAAAGACGAATGGATTGGGACTCATTGGGTATTGGTCAAAGTGAAAATTCACCAGCAACGCAGCCTGGAGAGTTACCAAATAAAATATCACATCAAGAAAAAGAAAAACATAAACGTGAGAAGCAATCAGGTAAGAAAGATCTCTCGACTATCTTTTACATATGCAAATTTTTCTTTTAAAAATTAATTGAAAACTGGCTTGAATATTAGGGGGAAGAACTAAGCAATAAGATAAATTATGTTATAATATTATATTTTAAAATCAGGTTTCATTTCTGTTTGTTTTACTTCATTAATACAAATGCAAGTCGTCGTGTGCCGCTTTCATTTAAGGGCCTCGCCCTACCAACTTCTGTATCTGGTTCAAAATTAACAGTTACAATAATAATGATACGAGTTTTTTTTATTTCCTTTTAATGATGAAATTGCTTGATTAAATGAAAAGTCTTTGTTTTTTTAAAATTTTGTATCACGTTTTGTTGTTAATAGAAGTTTTACATTTATTAAATGATTACGAAAAATTTTAATTGTGTACTTGAGTTAACAAAACTGAATTCATAACTAAAATATTAATTTTATATGCATAAGAAGAAGCACGGCTTCAATAGATACAATAATAATTTTTCAAAACACATAAATCTTATTTTTGATTTGCTCGTAAATGTTCTAATAGAATCAAGCAAGTAAATAAAAAAAAAAAAATATGTCTGAGGGAAATTTATTCTCTAAATACTTGTAGAATAGATGCATACTTACATAGTCGTATGTATAGGAATGCATGTGTTTGTAGTATTATACACCAATCTTAGACAAATGATTACTGAGAATGTCTGTTAATCAATAAATTTAAAAAAACAGGTTTTGAGTCATCATATTTCTCAAGTAAGTAAGAGCGAATTAGTTACTTGAGAGCACAGAATAATGAAATATTCAAAAAATGGAAATCAAAATGCTAATATACTCGAAGTATTGTAGAATCAGACATCATTATGATAATGAACAATAATATGAAAATTGTGCACAACCATTTACAATAAGATACAAATATTTTTTCTTATTTTTTGTAAACAATATTTTAAGATATTTACATAACTTCCTATTGGAAATAGACCCAGCACTGGATAGAGTCAATATAAATAAATTAAACTCCAGCTATTGCTGCTGATTAAGTTTCTTGTTTAGAAATGTTTAACAATCGCAGCTAAAAGAAATAATTTGATATTCTATTAAAATTGTATAGCTCTAACTCGAAAGCAAAGAAGTTCTTAGCTTTTAATGGCGGGATTATCTATTTTCGGCTGGTATTAATGATAACAGAGGTCAACACTGAAAACTTTTCCAGACTGTTGTTAATCGTTTTTCGGTTTCATTAAGGGTGCTAAACACATGTGTTTGGATCACAAAATCAGTGACCTCGAATTAGTAAAGAACCATAAAATATTTCAATGAAAAAAAAAAAAAAAAGAAAAAATATGTTTCTTCAGCTGTGTCCATCATAGTATACATAGAATTCAAATCTCTTCATGACAATTATCATGTCATTATACAGATTATGAAGCTTCCTGTGCTTCTCATTTCATAATAATCTATGATTAGACTGTCTCTTGATTTAAAGTTCAAAATTGAATTGGAATTCCGAAAAAAAAAGGTTATAAGGCAATGATAGATAGAGGACTCATCTACAATACCCGCAAATCATTAAACTTTTACTTAGCGGTTTCATTTTAAAATAGATTCTTCTATTCTTTTAACTCTTTTTTAAAGACATCAAAATCAATGAAACAAAAATTTTTAGAGCTGCTCTGATTTTATTTCGGTTTCATAATTTTTTTTGATTATTTTTTATTGCCTCAATCGAAAATAAGTGTAAATTTTTTCTCTTAATAAAGAAAAAAACACGTCAATGTGTGTTTAAATATTAGCAACAATTTGTTTAACATTGTCTTGAGCTAACATTTAAGGCTTAAAAGTTTCAATTCAAGTCTCATGCTAACTAATGGCTCTTGAAATTATAGGTAGATCTGAAGAATTTTTGAACTTTTTTTTCTGTAAATTTTTTATTGATTTTATAAAATAGTTTCATCTACACAACTCTTGCGCCTAGATGATGGGAAATTGTTGATTCCTTTATCTTGTATTCAACAATAAAAATCAAGCATAAAAACATACGTACGTTTATAAGACGTTTTATTTAAATTAACACCTTTAACACTAAATGGTTCAATCATAAAATTGAATATGGATTTATATTATGTACATATATTTTTTCATGAATGAATGAGATAGTGTTGTTTCGATTTGTGGAAATTTACTGATTCATATTGGTATAAGGAGAGAATATTCAAATTCATCTAGAGTTCTTGTATTCTGTTTTCAAATTAATTTTTATGATTTCAAAAAACAATGAGAGACTTTCAGTCATATTTATTGTAACATTTAGATGCAGGCTTGAACCCAAGCAATCTGGAAAAAGACCCTTCAAAGATGATAATGACACTCTTGAAATAGTTGCTTGTCACTTCGAGTCAGTACACGCAATATGAAGCAAATCTTTAATCAATCGCAATATGATAGTTTGCAACCAACCAAAACTTCGTTAAATGCATCCAAAACACCCGATGGCTAAACAATATTCAGACTAAGAACTGACTGCTTCATAACAGCCCAGGAACTTGTTGGCAAACTAAAAAGTAAAGCATCCTCGCCACAATTTTTTAGTTATCCCAAAGAAAGATTAAACCCCACTTAAACAAACTTCCGCCAATAGGCATGCTACCTAATATCAATCAGCACAGTATTTGAGATCGTTATTATTATAAATATAGACAGAGTAAATTTTCAGAAACAATTTTGCAGTCTCTGCGCCATATAACCTCAGAAGTTGAAATAAAAAGAATGTTAGAGGAGCATGCTTTATCGATCTAAAAAAACCATTTGCTACGGTTTGGTGTCAGTGATTAATTGTGAAACTTTTGCGATATAGGTTTCCATTAAATATACACATTCGGAAAGAATTTTTCTGTAAATATAATTTATGGATTTTAACAAGGCACGGTAAATGCGCCTATACTGTTCACTTTATTTTTGAAAGATCTAGTAGGCCAAAACCGACAATAAGTAGTAAAATCTGTTTTGGGAATGACATTGGAAATTAAAGTAAAATAAAATAAAAAAAGATTGTCGTTAAGTGACCTAGCAGCTAGAGAGTAGCTTGGTTGTCACGTTGTTCATTTAAAAAGATACCACAAATTTGTACTCCATTTGTACCGTGAAAGAAATTATAAGTAAAAATTGTGTTACACACGAAAATCTCTCAAATACATATAATTGTATAATGTGACAAAGGTATAAGGTTGCTTTTGTTTGATTTTAATGAAAATTTATTATATTTTCTTCTTGTTTTTAAAAAATATTTTTTTTTTCCTATTAATTTTTAATACATTACTTAATGCATTTCTTAGTAAGTCCTCGTTTTAATTTAGTTTGGAATTGAAATTCTATTGCCATTGGCCTTAAAACACGCATAAACATGAGTACATGCTATATATAATCTAATACGCAAAGCATATAATTATAAGGTTGTTTGTATAATCGTATGTACTAAGTAGTGTATAAAAGTATTCATGAGTATGAGTAGATACTCGGATGTCTGTGAGAGTATAAGAAACACGCTTCAATATAATACAATATTATTATATGTGTTCCACTCGACACTTATCACTAAACGAGAAAGTAAACATCACAGATAAGGCAAATTATTTGCTGGAATTGTACAATACAAAGAAATTTTGTAATACCCTTCTTAGAAGAGGATTTAAAAAAGCTACACACTTTTAATATTTTTCGTTCAAATAATTTTAATTGCTTATAGGCAATTCAAAAGTTTTTAAAGTTCTTTAAATAATAAGAATAATAATAATATAGACGTTAATAGATTAAAATCCATTAGTACAGTAGAAATTCTCTATAATACAATTTAAATGCATTAAGATCACTTTTAAAATGGTGATGTACTTCACACTGCGATCAAAAAGATCTATTGTGATTCATTCTCCAATGCAGTATTTGAGATGAGGGAATCATATAATATGTTTTGGAAGGATTAAAATGATAAGTTTCACGCTTTTTATTCGGACAATAAGACAATAATTTGTTCATATTAAATACTAGTTTTCATTTATCACAGTGATGATGACTTTAAAATTGTATTGTATTTGCAAATGATTAAAAGAGATTAGAGATTTCCTTCTTTTTTTTGTTTTTTTAAATTCAAATTTTTTTACCAAAAAATATGAAAATTCAATGTGACGTGAATCTATATTCTACGATGTTATTATTATATTGGAGCTATATAAGCAAATACAATATGGAAGTGAAACTTCTAACGTAGTGTAGTAGTGTTATATTGTTTCAATACAAAAGAGTTATTTTATTTTTCGGTCATTCGGCCACTAGTTCGTAAGTTCTTTCATAAAGTAAACACAATCAGTAAAGCATTTTTTATCTCTTTCTTACTTATGTATAAGCATTCATTCTCTACGCTGCAGACGAGCCCGCACATGACAATGCGTATTGTTTTGTGTGTCTCCCCACTAAGTCTCTGAAGCATCATCGCGTTTTGATTTACGTCACATTTGATTTTCTAATTTTTGGAAGTTTTACTTCCATATTGTGCTTATGAGAGTGAGGAACACTACTTAAATATTTTTTGTTTAATATAAAGTATTTGAGTTGTTATTAAAGCTTAATTTATTAACAGTTGTGCAATTCTTCTGAATGAAGAAGCTTTTTGAGATGGAAAATTTTCAAATAAAATGATGCATAAAAAAAAATATAATATATTTGTTTAGATGACTGACTGACTAGGCCTGATATGCCTGCCTAGTACTTAAAAAAATATAATGTTTAGTATTTACATTGTTCAAAGTAAGAAAGATAATCTTTATTAGATTATTATAACAAAAAAAAAAAAAAATGAAAAGAAATGAAATCACACTTTAACATTGGAAATATTAGTGAAATTTTTTTTTGTTTTTAAATAAAGCTAGATATTTTTGTAGACTTGTCCAGCTTCATATTATAATAAAATGTTCCCAAAAATTTTTAATACACAAATTATTAGTTTAGTTAGTTTCATAATACTTAGTCAAAGTACAATATAATATAAAATTTATTATAGATATTTGTTTGTATACAAACGCGATTATTGCATTTTTGTTGGTAATTCCAATTTCAATGATAATTACACAACGATTTCAATTTCGATTTGTGTAAATCGGCGGCCTCAGTTTCAGTGACTTTTCATCATTTTTCATTATCAATTGTATTGTTGGTTGAGTCGTCCGTCGAATATAATAAACCAGACGACAACGACTACAATACTCGTACAATACAATATAATAAATTTCTTGTTCAATTTCCAATTCAATTAATACGTTTCGATTTCATTACTGCAAAATTGAATCGAATTAGTAAAAACTGAGTAAGGAAACAATCGACGGACAGCGGCAGCAGCAGAAGCAGCAGCAGCAGCAGCAGACATATGTAAAATCATTTGAAATGGAAAATAATTGTTTTCCATATAGTACTACAGATGAGCAAAATCGTCGTTATTATCACCGATATCAAAGCGGTCTAGTTGTGGGTAATGTGCAGTTTTTTTTTTTTTTATCAATACAAAAATATTGATAGAATTCAATCGAATGTTTCGAGTCATTTGATGAAACAAAAAGATAAATTTAGCAGGTTTTTTTAAGAACAAGTACTTAGTAATTTATTTATTTAATGCTGCTATTGTATTTGATATATTTGGCATTTTTGTTTTTAGGCCGCAGCAGTTGGAGCGATGAAATTGGATTCGATTTGAATGCTGAATTTAACAGTAACTCATATTTGAACAAGTAAGTTTAATTTTAGAAGATATGACACCAATATTAGCAATATTTCAATTTTATTCTATGATGCATATTTTGTGTTTTTTGTGTACACAGTGAATCTTTTCTATCGTTCTCGCCTAGCTTGACAGCACTCAAGCAAGAGCCCCAAACTGAACAATTGAAGGCGAATAACACCAATTCAAAGGGTCCATTGGTTCTGGCTAAAATTGACAAATCACCATTGAATGATAGTTCCAATGGCCAAGAGCCAAACCACAAGCATAAACTTAATACTGGCGGTGGTGGTGGTGGCAATTATAGAAACTGTAGCTCACCACAAGGTTCACCATTAGCTCCTCAGGACTATGAATTGAATACATCAACAAACTCTGCAGCTGCAGCAGCATCAGCATCGGGGCCTGAAAAGAGCGAAGTTTATGGTAATTTACTATTGTAATTGATCGATTGGTTGATGATTGCCTGATTGATTGATTGAATCAAACTATGTACAATATGTATGATGTTTGTATGATGTTTTTTAAATAATTTGCAGCACGCAATGGCGCCAATGCTGTCATACAACAATTGAATATTGTCGATGCGGCCAAGATCGAACAATCGCCCAGTGCAAGTGTAACACCAGGGCATTCTGAAGATCACAAGTGAGTGTTAAACTACGAACCAGTTGAATGTGTAGTATGTGCAATTGAATTGAGTTGTGGAAATATTGTATATACAAAATATTCGAATGCATATTTATATTGTTTTGTTTTGTTTGTTTCAATTTCATTAATAGATTTCAATATATTTTGGCTGCTGCAACTTCGATTGCCACCAAGAATAATGAGGAAACATTGACATATCTTAATCAGGGTCAAAGTTATGAGATCAAGTTGAAAAAAATCGGCGATTTATCATTCTATCGTGATAAAATTTTGAAGGTGAGTAAGATTTATTATTGAAAATAATGTAATAAATATACAGAAGAAGCCAATCAGTTGTATATAAGTATATTAACTAAAAAAGTACAGTATGTGTTGTGTATCTATTTACATAACACTACCGGTCTCTGTTATACTATTATACTGACTTTGGTACATACATATATCATCATCGTCGTCGTCGTCGCCGCCTTTGTATCGGATTTCATACTAAACTGATAGTATACTAGGTATCCATATTTATATAGAGTGAGATTTATTTAAAACGTGTGACATACTACTTACTAGTAGTACAGTATGTTCGCCCCCGTGTATGACACAATCTCTTGATCTCTCTGCCTCCTTTTAGTCTCTAAAATGTTTTAAAGCGTTCTTCCGTTGAGTTCAAACTAATTTGCAAAAAAATTTTTTGTTTAAATTGGCTAAGTTATTGTTGTGATATACACACATTTGTAGATTTCTACTTGTCTATGCATATCAGTTTATTGTTCATTTTTTTGTCATTGTTGAAGTTGAGGATGATGATGCTGATGATGCTGATGATAATGTTGACATTATTGTCGTCTATTTGTTGTTATTATTATTATAATTGTTGTTGTTATCTCATGCATGATTGCATGCGTCGATTGTGGCGTACACAAATACAAATATACATATTGTAGATACCTTGTACATATTATATTGTATATAAAGAATTGTATATACTACAATATTTCGATTTGGGTACAATTTGTTTTCTTTTTATTGCTGCTGCTACTGATGCTGATGATGTTGTTGTATGTTGCATTTTTTTTTTTTTGCTTATATTGAAATATTTTAGTTAAGTTAATTGATTTTAATATGCCCCAATTAAACTTAATTTATACGCAAAATAACTTTGTGTGTTTAACAAAACATTGAGAGCAGAGAATAACAAAGATACATAAGTTTAAAAAAAAAAAAAATCAAGAGTATAAGGAGCATGAGACATTGATAGATAAAGAGAAAGATACTTCTAGTAAAGAACATAAAGAAGAGATCTTTAATTCTTAAGTGGTTGGCTATCATGTGGCGTATGCGCAACATCATCGTCTCGCATTCACAATGCATTAAAAGTAAGTCGTAGGTCATTTCATTTAGAAAAAAAAAGAAAAATTTAAAAAGTCGCAAAGCCAAGCAAACAAACAAAGGAAAAAAAAAAATAAAAAAAAAAAATATATTGTTGACTCAATTTATGCTGATGTTGTGTCTTTATTGATTCTTGGTTTTTATTCCCTCATCTCATATTTCTTTATTTGTTATTCTGTTTTGTATGGTTTTTTTAATTTTATTTTAATTTTTTTTTTTTTTTTGCAGAGTGTCATCAAAATTTGCTTTCATGAACGTCGTCTTCAGTTTATGGAACGCGAACAAATGCAACAATGGCAGGCATCACGTCCTGGTGAGCGTATCATTGAAGTCGATGTACCATTGTCCTATGGACTGTGTCATGTCTCGCAGCCATTGAATTCGAATTCATTGAATTCTGTCGAAATATTTTGGGATCCATTGAAGGAAGTGGGTGTCTACATAAAGGTTAATTGCATTTCAACCGAATTTACACCAAAGAAGCACGGTGGAGAAAAGGGTGTACCGTTTCGACTACAAATTGAAACATATATTGAGAATTCTAACAACAACAACAACAACAACGCCAGCACAACAAGTGGCAATAGTAACAATACTAGCAACAACAACAACAACAATAATAATAATAATAATAACACGACATCATCATCATCATCATCATCAAATGCTTCAGTAGTTATAGCAACATCAGGCGCAACTATTGGTGGCGAAACGCCCGGTAATCGCACACCAAACGGTAGCATTGGCTTTTCATCCTCACTCAACGGCAAACTGGCGGTACATGCAGCTGCATGTCAGATTAAGGTTAGTAAAAGATACAATAGATTTTCTATATTCAGTTCATAAATACTTATACACACAATATTATTGTTTGAGTTTTGCCATCACCAAAGTCCACAGTAAATTTATCCAACAATTTGAATCATTCCAAAGTTTAATTATTCAATTGACGTATTCAGTGTAGTGTAGTGTATTTGGATCACTTCAACTAAATACTAATAAACCAGTTGCACAAATCAATACCTATAAACTAAACTTAACATTACTACACGTGTCCGATTTGAAAGAGTAAAACTTGTTTGGTCTTTTAATTAACAAAACTTAGCACCTATGAATACTGTACATTCACATCTACTAAGTACTATATCATATAGTGGTATCTTTGGTTATGTGTAAAATTTATTTCCATAAGCGTTACATTTTTTGTGAATTTATTTCTTGTCCAAATTACAGGTTTTCAAACTTAAAGGTGCCGATCGTAAACACAAACAGGATCGTGAAAAGATACAAAAACGTCCACAATCAGAACAAGACAAATTTCAACCAAGCTACGAATGTACAATTATGAATGATTTGGCATTGGAATTGATTGTACCAAATGCTGGATGTTATAGTCCTGAATAGTAAGTACATGTACCTAGTACCTAGATGTATTATATTCGGTTCATATGTTTGAATTTCTTATCTAGAAATAGGAGCGCTTCATATAAAAGCTAATTATCGGCACGCGTTTCCCATTAAACTTATATAAACTTTGTTTATCTAATGTTTAATTATATTTATGGGCTTTCGAAATCTTTTTTTAAAATCTCAATTAGTGGGTTTTAGCATTTCCAAAACATGAGAATGTAGTAAATGTAATTATTTTGTCACAGGATGTTTGTAGAATGAATCTTCCTAGTATCAATATTATCAGTTTTCCGCTTACTTTAATTTAACAATTTCTTTAGTAAGACTTAAAAACCTTAAATTTGTTCGATCGACAAAATAAACCACTTACGGGTTTATACTGAAACTCCCCATTCTTAGGCTTGGCACTAAATGATCAAATAGAAGAAGTCAAGGCTTGCACTCTTGACTTGTGAATAAAATTTATATGATCTTTGGTGAAACCAATGGCGGCAATATTTTCTTTAGTTTTTGTGGGATCGATCTGAAAAGATTTTGTTTGTCAAATCTCTAGATTT
Organism: Amiota minor; assembly: GCA_037043295.1. Classification (NCBI taxonomy): domain Eukaryota; kingdom Metazoa; phylum Arthropoda; class Insecta; order Diptera; family Drosophilidae; genus Amiota; species Amiota minor. Next base: position 2,392,338 of record JBAMAW010001787.1, read on the forward strand.
CAAGGCATTGCTTTCTCACCTATGCACTTCAAACTTATTTAAATATTTTTACAAGTTCTTAAAGTTATCTACGACTTTATTAAAACTATATGAAATATTCATTGTTATCTTTACTTTCTTTAGTTTAAAAATATATAAGAATTTGTTTACCTACAATATTTATTATTGTTTTTCCATCCCCTTAAGTCATTTAAGTTGATTATTCAATTGGATTTTATTTTCCATGCAAGCGAACAAACTGTAATAAATAAAATTTATATGTCTGGTAAGTTGGTTAGACTTAGGTATTTTTGTTTTGCTTTTAATCATTTATTTATTACAACTTGTATGCTTAAAGTTAGCTTAACGTTACAAGAGGGGAGGTGGCCATGGCTACTATCGCCTTCGGCCAGTCAACTGAACTTATAACTCGTAGTAGTACTGAATAGTTGAATCTTTTAATTTGCGCATTAAGATTTTGCTGCCTCTATTTCTCTTTCATCTGCCTTTCGACAGTTCAAGTTGTTCAAGTTGCAAGTACTAGTTATTGAATAAATATTTGCTTAAATAATTATTTGATATGAATCGTGGAAAAATTAATACTCAATTCATTTTATATTAATGCATTTGAATAAAGACCGATTGATACAAAACACTTACCACCTATATACGAGTATGTATTACTATGTTATTTGTATTGCACATGACTGATCGATCGATCGATCGATCTATTGTTGTTATACTATATATTCTAGACAGGTTATTCATTAAGGGCTTACTAACTAAGATATATTGTATTATAATTTACGATTATAATTTGTAAAAATTCCTAACTTTTTATGCCAAAGAAACGGGATTTTGTTGTAAGATTATCTTTCGAAGATTCAGATTTCTACAAGTATACAAGTATTGCAAATGACAAGTAACACGTAGTGGGATAATATTTGTTTTCCACACAACAGTGCAATTCATAGACTCAATGTATATATAGTATGCATTAACAAAGTGGCATAAGGTTGTCTAAACAGTTAAGAGTACAGAATACAGCGATTTTTTTTTTTTATAAATTTGTAATCTGCTTCAAATAATGCGGCTGACATTTTTCTTGCATGTGATTGGACTTTGATCAGATATACATAATAAGTGGAATTTAAAAGCAAAACAGAAGTTTGCCTTAAGAACTGAACTGATTTCATATTGCATTATATGTATGTATATTCTAAACTTGAATTAAGAAATACATAGAGGTTTCCGAAGATTATTTAGACTCCCACAAGGGAATCCCCAATATACAAATTGTCAATTCTATTTATCACAAACATTTTTTATTACTTGTGGAAAAACTCTTATTCCAAATACATAATAGAATTAAGAGCACAAATGTGGAGGTGAGTGCCTCGACATAAGAGGTTTCAATCTAAGCTATTACTACGGATGTTTGTTAATGATTTATTAAATATAAAAATCTGTGATTTATAAAAATCTTCATGGATTGGATTGTTGAAACACACCATTCAACACTTAGTTAGGATAGTTTAGACAGAAACATTACAGCCCATTGTAATCGGTGTTTTGCTGCTCTTAGATTCAATATTCGACATTACCACCATAGTCTAGACTATTGCCGGCATCACTCTTCGTGTTCTTGCACTTACTGAAGAGCCCTTTTACCACGAAAAAGTGACAATCCAGTAAGAAGGTTGCAATACATAGATCAAGTATATATTGATGATGTGGGAAAAAAAATTATTTCCTCTTAAGAACAAATTTAATACATATTTCAGACAATATAATCTAGGGCTTTCTGAACAAGTATTATAATTTTTGAGACTATCAAAAGCGAATCTCCAATGTACTAATTTTCAATTTTCTTTATCACATAAGCCTCTTAAGATAAAACCATATACTTTTAGAGAAAAGTCTGATTTACTAAAACAATGTACCACAACAACAACAACAATGTACAATATATTCTATTTAAGATCTTAAAATTTTGAGAGAGCCATTAATTACCTCAACGTTTTATTGCGTTGATTTGTTAAGGATAAATTGTTCGTAAGTCTTTGTAATCCACAGAGATCTAAAGTTCGCCATGATAAGATAGGAAAATTCATGAAACACAAGATTAGACACAGACAAGTAATCAGCTAAGAATGTCATCACACCCACTAAATTCTTGGATAACAAAAACCAGTGTAGTGGTTTCTTAAATTTTTTATGAATTCTTTCTTTGAAAGAAAGTTTTTCTGTATGAAAAAAAAAAAAAAAAAAATAATAATGAAAATTAAGTTCGCCATATGTAAAGACAAAATTTTGCTAAAACTGGTTTTCTTTTGCTTCTTCTCTCTTTAGAAATTTGCTTAAGGATTTACAAATATTAAAGAGAGTGTGAGTAACACAAAAGAGTATTTGTATCTAAAGAGCAAATTAATATGTGAATTGTATTAGTTAACTGGTATGTGTTAAACGATCTAAAACAGGTCTGCAATATTATAGAATATTACATACTATACGTATGTACTATAGAATGTATGTGGTATATACATATGATATTCGAAGGGCTCTAAAGTTTATCTATTGGTGTATGTATTTTGTTTTTATACCATCTTAACCTGTTTCTTTTTATTAACATTTATTGGTTATTAGTTATTAGTGTTGTTATTAATTTATTTTAATTATTTAAAAAAAAAAAAAAAAAAAACCCACAAAACAACAACATCGTAGTCATCATCATCATCATCATTCATATGAAGACCACAATAAAATTGTATTGTCTCGTATAAGTCTTCTATATTGTATTTCGTTTGTATATCAATGGCATCATTGTCAGTCATGTCGGTCGACTGCATATGCTTTGCTTAGTAGCAGCAACAATAGCAAAAGCAGCACCAATAGCAACAGATACTAGCCAAACAACCAAACAACTAAACAGACAGACCAGAGGCAGACAGCCAACCAAGCAACCAGCTTAGCTAGCCAACATTTTATAGGCAAAGCAAAACGAGTGAAATACTTTAGCTTTGTCGACCAATTTTCTTGTCGATACTCTTGCGTCGTCATAAGTGAACATGCTCTCGTCTCAAAAGGATCAGCATACGGATTGTTGTTTCATAGTAGCATTGCAGCAGCACACAATTTGTAATGAAATCGATTCAATTTACATATATGTATCTTTTTAAATTTGTTAACAAAGGGATTAATTAATATTCAATTACAATAATATTTTGTATGTTTCTTTTTCTTTCATTTTCAGTATGAAAATCTGGCCAAATTCGCCAGTTCATATCCCAAAGTATGATGGAATTTCACCGTTTACTAGCGCATCGCCAGCAAACAGCAACAGCCCGATAGCAATAAATTCAGTTACATCAACAAATTCGCCAACATCGAAACTTATGGATACAACAAATATGGTTTCGCCACAACATGTTGCGGCAGACATTGATGATTATGTATGTACATTCTTAGTTAGTTAGTTCAAATGCATAAAATGCAAAAATTCTAATTATAATTATTTTTCATATTAACAATTTATTCATTTGTACATAAAATATTTGGCAAGGACTATGTAATTCATAAACTTTTGTGTTTTTTTTGATCATTTTTAGACTTTAAATATGATGCCTGAATCGACGCCAACACAAGTGACACAATGGCTAACCAATCATCGCTTGACGGCATATCTGACGACATTCGCACATTTCTCTGGCGCTGATATTATGAGGTGAGTAGAAGAAGAAAAAGCAGGGGGAAAGATAAACATTGACATTTGGTAAAACATTAAAACAAAACCAAAAATAAAATAAGAAATAACCAGAGGCCTAATGCGAAGGGTATTTACAATAGTGGAGGGTATATGGGACTTGAAATATATTCCGGAGTAGTCAAAATTAGAAATTTATTATTGCATTATTATTTTTTATTATTGGATACATCCCCGACTTGAAAGAAGTTTCCTCCTTGCCTATCGAAATGCCTTGATTATATATACATGGTTCTCATGCATATTAGCATATATAATTCAAAATATGTTATGTTTACTTAACTTCAATGGCCTAAGAATTACACTTAATACATTAAATACTAAACAAAAAAAAACAAAAAGTTGAAAATATTGTACTATATATACAATTATGTATGTTCTAAAGAGTGTATGCCTACCATTTCTTCTTTCTCACATTTTATTAAGTTCCTAAGTAGTGTTTTTAAATGAGAGAGTGTTTTTAAAAGAGACTTAAACTTTTCCATGAATTCGATGAAGTCCCTTCTGAAACATTCCACCACTGGGTTTTTGCCCAATATATTGTTGACCATGATGCGTAATTTGCAAAATAAAAAACATTTGGTATTTAAAAGTGTTTATTTCTTTCTTATTTCGTTTTTGTATTTTATTTTATTTTTAGAATGTCTAAGGAAGATCTAATACAAATATGTGGCCTGGCCGATGGCATACGAATGTTTAATATTTTACGCGCCAAGTGAGTGTGGTTCAATTAATGTTTAATATTGTATATATGATGTATGTTTTTGAAACATTAAACAAATGTGTATAATTTCCTTCTGTATTTTTTCTTTTTTTTTCCTAATAGAGCCATAACACCACGTTTGACGCTTTACGTAAGCTTGGATGGCAGCAGTTATAATGCCCTTTATCTGATCAGTAATACAGCCAAGGAGCTAACACAGAAGCTGTTCAAATTGCCGGGTTTCTATGAGGCCATAGCCAAAAGCGCTAATACTGCTTTGGAGAATAATGGTGGTGGTGGCCTTTACAATGGCTGGGGCATGCATTCAAAATACTCTGGCAGCGGTTCAAATATATTCAATGATGTCAACAAGAGTTTCATCTATATTTCAGGACCATCGGGTATCCATGTTACCGTTACCGATGAAGTACTCAATAATGAAGTTAAAGATGGTAGCTTATACGCTCTCGAAGTACAAAATGGAAAAGTCGTTTTGAAATTAATTAACAAAACGGAAAATTAATGCATTCATTTAATCAAAATTAAAAAATACAAATCATAAAATAGATTACAAATATTTTGATCTTTAATGAATGCATGAATTATTTTTAAAAGCTAATCTTTAAAACACTTTTACAAATTTTAATTATAAGCTAAATCAAACAAGAAACAGATGAAGATAGAAAAACGATAAAATTATAAATTAAAGTAAAAGAAAAGTATATTATAGAGCATTTTAAAGTAACCTTTGCAGATTTCATTAATTGAATACTTAGGAATAGTTCAGATGTATAGATGAAACTATCGTTCGTATCGATGATTGATTGATTGATTGATTATAGATGATGATGTTTTTATTAATATTATTATTATTACAATATTGATACTATAGATATTTCGCGTACTTTATTTAGCAAGTTGCAAAAGGATAAATACGAGTATGTAATAATTATCTTTTCTTTTATTTTTCACTTATTTTTGATTATCATTTTATTTCTATCTTTTATGCAATATACAATAAAATTAAAAAAAAACATTTAGTGCAAAATATTATAGAATTTCTTTCCATATAATTTTTCTCTTATCATTATTATTATTTTTTTTTTTAATTATTTTACTTTATGATATACAATAATTGTTTCCTTACAAAAGAGAAAATATATTTTTATTATTATACGCTGCATGTTTGTAGTTCTAAGTGTTTATAGCAAAAAAAAAAAATAAATAAATAATTATATTATGAATAGAAAAATATATGAAAAACAAGAAAGAAAAATAAAAGTACAGTACCACAAAGAAAAGAAGCGAATAGTAGAAGAAATAAAATTGAAAACGAAGCAAATGTTTGACTAACAACCAAAGCAACATTTAAGTTTTGATTAAACCATAGAAATATGAAAATGTTTTTATCATTTATATTTTGATGAATTCAATAAAATTGTATATAAAGTGGTCTGGCAAAACTGCTGTGTATTTATATTTTAGAGTATCTAGTGGTTTTTTTTTTTTTTTTTTGTTCATTTTGCTGTGCAGCAAGGAGGTGGTAATCTTCTAAAGATACGGTTGCCAGGTTAACCGCATGCACCATTCATTACCAAATTGACAAGGCCCTCGTACTAAACCCACCTAACCTTCTAATTTGAACCATGTCATTCTTATTATTCTGTATGTATAAATCATATAAATGTTTCATGCAATTTTTTTGGACCTGCACTGGGCGGTCCTACTGTATAAAGCGGTTCTACATCCTCCCTCTCCTCCACCACAGTCGGTGGTACCGTCATTTGCCCGTCTGCCAGCTCTATTTCCGCCGGAGAACGCGGTGTTTTTGTGCTTCTCCTAAATGGATCGGGAAGAACTGCTAATAAATCTAAATCTAAACTTGTAACATTCGATGATACAGGAGCCAAGCTGTCCACTCCTGATTCACTGCATTCACAGTATCTCCACGACAGGGAGCCCGCTTTCTCCCCCTCCAACATCATACCCTCTTTACTTTCCATAATAGCTTTTCTGTCTGGGATCCTACCCATAGCCGTTTACCTTCAAACAGGTTTAATTCAGCCACCTAATCTAGGAACAGACGCTCTTGGATATGGAATTGGGAAAGCTTAGCTTAAAGGGCGGCTTTCACCCGCCCTATCTGGTTGTATCTGTGAGTGTTTGTGTTTGTATATGTTTTGGGTTTAAACTAATGTCAGCAATTATCGCTTAAAATATTTAATACTACATATTTTGATTTCTTGACTGGTTCTAACTTAAATATGCATTGATTACAGAGATTTCTTATGCAAGCACAGGGTCACAACATCAGTACGTGGTGTGTTTACAAAGCAAATTGTTCGATGTGGAATGAAATAAATGCCCCCTTTTTTAAAAGAGAATACGTGCTTTATTTAATAATCCATAACGTGCGAGTGGGTTTTCCAAACCAAACAAACAAACAAACAGAAATGAAAAACTTACATTCATCTTATTAAAATTTGCATACACTACACTAGCTAACTTTGATAACATACGATTTTTTAGCAAATAAACTATTTAAAACATCTTTCAGGTATCCAAGTGGGCCGAAAGACTTCTGTGAAAATTGGCCCCCATTATGTAATCTCATCATTTAAAACAATGAACAATTGTCACTGCTTACTATGGCTGTTTGTATTGTAACCCCATAAAATGTGTCTTAAAGGGGAGGTTGATCACCAACCATGATGAATTCCAGTAGTCAGTCATAAATAGATGAGAATAGTTAACTTTCGAAAATTCTCGGGCACATTGTATAAAAAGTATAGGATAAACATGTCATACAAAGATCACAACACCTGATAGCCGATATCAAGACCAGCTTATTTAGGCCATTAATTCCATCATTCCATTATCCGATTTGAAAATAACCAAGACTTAAACGCCATAAGATTTCAGCATGAAACATTTTAAACTGAGAGATTCGTTTTGTTAAATCCGATGCTTTACAAATATCATAGTAAAGGTATCACACCATTTCCAACATGTTTGAAAAGTAGAAAACGTAAAAACTATCACTGTGTTTCACTTGCATAGCTCAAATGTTTCACTTATATTGTCAAAGGACCTACACTCTTTAATGAAATAAATTTGCACAGCAGTGTACGCACTAATTGATTTTCGGTGAACATTAGGCAAATGTGTTAAATTTTTAATAGTATAGTATAAACTTCTGCTGCAGTATTTTTCTTTAA